>CM037461.1:21685375-23183125 GCA_021014325.1 Plazaster borealis
AAATGTATTGTAAGTGAACAATTTGGACACCCAGTTTTTTAATTTCCAGCAAATTTTGACACCCTTTGACCAAATCCTGGCTAAAACCTTGTCCACACAATGTACTGGGTGTACTACATTTTTTGGAAAGTTACTTAAACCTTCCAAAAAATGTGTAAAATTTAATAAGATCGGCCTTTATCACGCTTCCAACATTTTTATCAATATCATACGCTCATTGCGTGCTATCAGTTGGTGTGCACCAGACTAGACTACCCTTTTCTTTCTGTTGTGGTAGTCTAGGCCAAGTTCGCACGAGAACTATCCTTGACCATAGTACGACTACGTTAGCCCAAACTATGTCTAGTCGACGATGGTTTGACTACGCTAGTCGACTATCAATACCCGTTTTCATAGCACAGTGCATAGTGGACCAGTTATAAGAAACTGATAACGTACGTTGAGCCGCCGGTCACGTTGACATGACTTGACTAGATTCATTCGCTCTAAAACGACTGTGCGCATGCCCTACGTATACATGTCACTAAACAACTACTAGTTTTACCATTGGTCGTTGTGGGTACTTGACCCTAGCTGCCAGCCTGCTTTGTCGGGCGTTACAAATGTACATGTGTGCATTATGTGTATAGTAAATGCCTTTTAATGTGCTGCTATTATTAAAGGTAGATTACAGGATTGGTAGAACTGACAAAATAGTCATTAGAGAGGTTTCGCAAGGCTACGGATACACATACGGATACGGATACGTCAACACTTTGTGTGTTCACGTGACGCGTAACCGTGACTTCCGTGTTTTGCATGGACGTTAACAACGGATACGGGAGCTGATACACGTACGTTAAAAAACGGATACCGTTTTGCTGATTTTAGTTGCATTCTTGCCCTAGATTGAAAACATTTTCCCCAGTATCGCTTTTAAAGGTCTCATTCATGATTTAGAAAAAATGTGTTAATCATTGTAAGCAAAATATGGGGGAAAATGCAGTATAAACAGGGTCTCTATTTTGCCGTGCTTGCTTGAAACTTTCTTTGCACGCGTTTAACGTGTGGGCCCGAAAACGAACAGTTAAACACAATTATTATTCAAACAAATTATCCAATATAACAAGAACATACATAAAATGTTTTTGGATTTGTTTTGCTCGCAAAACCTATGCCAACGTGTGTCTATACTTTGGCCTAGGCCTGACACATTACTGTATGATTGCGAAACAAAATCTGACACGCATCCAACGTGAACGGATACAGTTATCGTATCTGTATCTGTATCTGTATCCGTACGCTTGCGAAACCTCTCTATTATAGACAGTGTTCATGTTTTGTGTGATCAGCCATAGATTCGTTGTGTGGGTCAAAACACTTTGTTTCGGCTCAGTCCTTTATCGCACGGCCACGACCCAGCCACATGCAATACACAACACATGGGATCAGTGGCTTTACGTCCCATCCAAAGGACGAAGCAAAAATGGTTTTAAAAGTGTCTTGACCGTGATTCGAACCCACACCACTGATCAGAAACACCAGAGCTTGAGTCCAGTGCGGTTGACTGCTCGGCCACGAGATGCCACAAATATTAGGACTGTATGTTTACTATAGATTGTAGAACGATGCCGTGACGTTCTCTTTTAAAAATCAATGATTTAAATTGGCGCGTTGTGGCTGAGCGGATAAGAGCACCGGACTCGATCTCTGGTTTTTCAGATCAGCAGAGTGTGGATTTGAGTCCTTTGGATGGGACGTAAAGCCGTAGGTACCGTGTGTTGTGTAATGCAAGTAAAAGAACTCAGTGCACTTTATCGTAAAGAGAAGGGGTTTGCCCCGGTGTTCCTGGTTTGATTGGCTGCATATTGAGCCACACCACCTTGTAAACCATTACATGGTGCTATCTTTGTAAAGGAAAAAAGTGTCATACTTCAAAAACGTAGGTCCACGTATACATCACTACTGAATGTTGGAGCGCCATGAGCGTCACTGAGTGACGGATATGCGTGCTATATAAGAAGCCACTATTATTAATAAATTTATACCATTACAATTTGTTCATGTTTTGTTGTCCATCTTCAGGGTGGAATGGGTGGAGATTATCGAACCCAAGACCCAGCGGCCTATGTATGGCAACCTGAGGACCGGGGAACTAGCGTGGGAACCACCAGTGAGCGCCAAAGTGTAAGTACAATCAATATTATAAAAATAAGCACCGACTATGTTTGACGCTGTGCTGTGGTCCCGGGGCCCAACGTAATAGAGCTGCTTTAAAGCACAAAAAAAAGCTTAGCACAAAACGTCTGCTTACCAGATTAAGGTTACCAGCCAAAATGCCACGTCACACGTACCGTTTGTGACTGGTATCCTGCTCCTTTTTGCTTGGCATAAATTCGTTTAAAAGCAATATTTTCTGCTTTTAAGCAGCTTTATGAAATTGGGCCCGGTTTGCCTCTAACATTTGGCAGACTTCGACAGTGACGTTGGAAGGTACAAAACTACAAGAGATCTTCAAGCAACATTCAAGGATACACCTTAAAGGGATTATCTGAGGCGATGCAGTGCTTTAAAGATTTCTTGAGAAGACAGCCGAAATTAGGGTGCGCCTACTTCAAGAGAATAGTGCCGTAGTTTTCTGGAGGAAAAATTAGTGCCACGCACGCAACCAGATTCTGAATAATAATAGTAGTAATAATGAATACTTATAAAGCGCACACATCCACCTCTTCAAAGGCGCTCATGGCGCTACAAAAGAAACAGCTTAACAAAACAACAATATACTACATGAATAATTATGTATAGTCTGACAAGCAGGAGAATTATGCTCTGGTAAAGTAGGCTAAGTTGTAGTTAGTTAGTTTTGAGAGCCATTTTGAAAGAGCTGAGGGAAGTGCTAGATCGCATTGTTGAATACATGTACCTCTTTATTTTTTACAAATGTAGACCATGGATACTGCATGAGGCGTCACTGAAGTAGGGTGCCCATAGAGATCTAAAAGAGAGGTCAAACAGAGGTCAAGTTGAGGTTCATTTGACCTCTCATTAGAGGTCAAATGAAGGTTGCTCATTGACCCATCCTGTGCGATCAATCAATCAATCAAACATTTGTTTCGCGCCATTCCAACGGTCGTTGCTCATGCAAATCGCGTAATGTGCAAGTAGTCATGGGTATCCTTGTTTTGTACCTTGAAGGGTTGACATCAATGCAGGCCTGGATTTTACATGAAGACCACGGAGGCCATGGCCTCTGTTGTCCCCTGGTCTTGGCCTTAGTGCCCCTTCAAAAGTTTCCCATCGACTTCAAGGTTTTCCCCATTGGAATTGCCCCTTTGCAAAATGAAAATGGCCTTGCCCTCTCAAAGATGAAATTCCAGGCACGTCAATGCATTATAACAGGGTCTATAGTTCTGTGGTTGTTGGATACTTGACATTTCTTAATTGGTCACACTTTTTAAATGTGGACACTTTGCTCTCAGTTGGACACACTGTTTTCAATGTGGTCATCCTGACACACTTGTTGAAATTTGGACAGTCTGTTCTTAATTGGTCACACTTTATAAATTTGGACTCTTTGCTTCTTAACTGGACACACCATTGTTAATGTGGTCATCCTGACACACTTGTTTAAATTGGGACATTTTGTTCTTAATTTTAATTGGTCACACTTTTTAAATTTGGACACTTTGCTCTTAATGTAGTTGGACACAGTGTTTTCAATGTGGTCATCCTGACACACTTGTTTAAATTTGGACAGTCTGTTCTTAATTGGTCACACTTTTTAAATTTGGACACTTTGCTCTTAGTTGGACACAGTGTTTTCAATGTGGTCATCCTGTTCACAGCACTAAAGATATTCAGAGCAGCTTGACCTGCATCAGGTGGATGCAGCTTGCATATAGATGTATACAAGAAGATGTTTATTTGATGCCTTGTAATGGGGCCAGGGGGTTTTCACCACTGTCAGGTAGAATAACAGTGGTCTTGGTGCAATGTTGACTGACAGTACAATGGCAGAAACCCACTATGGCCCCCAATCCTTCTGGATCCTCCCATAGCAGAAACCCACTATGGCCCTCAATCCTTCTGAATCCTCCCATAGTAGAAACCCACTATGGCCCTCAATCCTATTGGATCCTCCCATAGCAGAAACCCACTATGGCCCTCAATCCTTCTGAATCCTCCCATAGTAGAAACCCACTATGGCCCTCAATCCTATTGGATCCTCCCATAGTAGAAACCCACTATGGCCCCCAATCCTTCTGGATCCTCCCATAGTAGAAACCCACTATGGCCCCCAATCCTTCTGGATCCTCCCATAGTAGAAACCCACTATGGCCCCAATCCTTCTGGATCCTCCCATAGCAGAAACCCACTATGGCCCCCAATCCTTCTGGATCCTCCCATAGTAGAAACCCACTATGGCCCCCAATCCTATTGGATCCTCCCATAGTAGAAACCCACTATGGCCCCCAATCCTTCTGGATCCTCCCATAGTAGAAACCCACTATGGCCCCCAATCCTTCTGGATCCTCCCATAGTAGAAACCCACTATGGCCCCAATCCTTCTGAATCCTCCCATAGTAGAAACCCACTATGGCCCCCAATCCTTCTGGATCCTCCCATAGTAGAAACCCACTATGGCCCTCAATCCTATTGGATCCTCCCATAGTAGAAACCCACTATGGCCCCCAATCCTATTGGATCCTCCCATAGTAGAAACCCACTATGGCCCCCAATCCTATTGGATCCTCCCATAGTAGAAACCCACTATGGCCCCCAATCCTATTGGATCCTCCCATAGTAGAAACCCACTATGGCCCCCAATCCTTCTGGATCCTCCCATAGCAGAAACCCACTATGGCCCTCAATCCTATTGGATCCTCCCATAGCAGAAACCCACTATGGCCCCCAATCCTTCTGGAACCTCCTCCACTGCAATGTCCCTAATGGCCATGTCAGACTTGGCAATTTCTTTTAGGCAACTTGGAGGCAACCGACTGCAGGCAACCAACTGCACCGTATGCACAAGAAACACTTCGGCAGCACAAGAGACATTCTTCTAGCTCTGTAACTCGCCATCCCCAAGAAAATGCAGAGAAAACTGTATGTGAATGAATTTCTTATCGGAGTTTGCCTGGAATGGGTTGCCTGTAAATTGCCTCGTGTGACATGGCCTTAAAATTAAGACCCCAGTCCTTCTGAATACTTCACTTGAACGGCAAAGAGGATAAAGAAGGACTTGTGCCAGTTTAGGGTTATGTAGTTCATTGTACATACATTGGGCCCATCCCTTCACCAAAATACACTATACAAACGCTGTATATGTTCGTGTACAGTATGTACATGTACATCACATACATGTAAACGACAGCAATGGTCTCTGTGAGTGTAAAGAGGTTAATGACATCCACGCAGTACATTTGTACACTAACTGCAGATGACACATATCATTGCTGTGTAGACTTTTTGCCGGGGGATGCACACGTACAGTGTTACATGAATGTTGATCATATTTTGCACATTGCGGGGTTCTCCCCATGCACTGCATGCGTGTCGAAATTGGGCAGTTACAACTCTGGGAAAAAATAGAACCAACAACCAGATGTTATGTATAGCGCTTTATCACACCCGATAGGCGTACATGTACAGTATCAAAGCGCTCAGTATTTTTTTCCTGCAAGGTATGCGGAGAGCGTTTTTGAAGTATGAGACTTACAAACCTTTACATAGCACCATGTAATAGTTTACAAGGACAGTGCTGTGGTTTAATATGCCGCCGATCAAACCAGGAACACCGGGGCGAACCCCTTCTCTGTACTATAAGTGCACTGGGTCTTTTTATGTGCATTACACAACACACAGGACCTACGGCTTTACGTCCCATCCGAAGGACAAAAAACACATGTACCTTGCCTTAGGACACTAGTGTCACAACCGGGATTCAAACCCACACTCTGCTGATCAGAAACACCAGAGCTTGAGTTTGGTGTTCTTATCCGCTCGACCACGACAGCCTGACCTAGAGATAGGTCAGCCCCCTTTTTTACGTGCATTACACAACACACGGGACCTACGGCTTAACGTCCCGTCCGAAGGACGAAGCAATGGTTAAGTGTCTTGCTTAAGGACACTAGTGTCACAACCGGGATTCGAACCCACACTCTGCTGATCAGAAACACCAGAGCTTGAGTTCGGGGTTCTTATCCGCTCGACCACGACACGCCACCAACAGTTTTAAAAAGCAAACGGAGTAATCAAAATAATGTTTTAAATTTGGTTTTATTCGTTTGGAAATATACTTAAAAAGACGCACCTATTTCCCAACGTTGTAATATCATGTGATTAGGTACATGTACGTCAATAATTTTGGAGAATGTTATCAAAGTTATGAAAGGATTATGGCAAAAAAATAGTATGATGATGACATACGGAGCAGCCAAAGAGGGCGCCGAGTGAAATCAAGCAGTCACTAGAGGGCTTCATGGCTCGCGGTTCACGGAAATCTTCTTTGTTCGGGGCGCAACAAATCAGTATACCGAACGACCACAATACCAAACAAAATTCATGGATCCTGCGGTGTTCATTATAGTGGCCAGGGTTCTCCCCAGGATTTTTCAAAACTGTGGGGCATTCTGGACCCAAGTTGTGCATGTTTGGCCGAAGCATGCTGAATTGAAACAAGGTCTTCGGAATGTTTTCTACTTGGTGTTTATCTTGGTGTTAAAACCCCTAGTACTGTGCAATCCGGAGCATTCTAGATAATTTTCTCTTGTTGTTTTGTGAAAAAATTTAAATAGTGAAAAAAAATGTATTTATTTTTTAAAAGTTTTTTTTTGCGTATGCTACAAAATTTGCGCATATCTGCACCCATTTCGCGCGTATCAGGCCTATACGCTAGCTTGTGCATAAATACTTGGCATTTTACTGTTCACCATTCAAGAACACTGGGTCGACGTACAATGTAGGAAATGCATGTAAGCAGCCATTCCGAATAATGTTTAAAAATTTTTATCTTTTTTCGAAATTGGTTAAAAAAAAATTATGGAAAATCGTAGATCAGTTTACAATTAAAATATCAGAATAAATAATTTGTTAAGGTGAAAAATACTCAGCGGTCTATTCCAGATCATCTGTCGTATCAGTTACATGTATGTTTTTGTTGTCTTTTGTTATTATTGGTCAACCTTGTATGATAGCCGACCTCCGTGCCTGATACTAGATTATACAAGTTTCCTCAACTACAAAGCTACATGCTGGAAGCCAGGAAAAGTCAATGAAAATTCCTGAACTGGGAGAACATTGATTTGAAATATCTGGGGTTTATTTGAGGCATTAGTTTGTTCCTCTGTGTATACGGTCTATTTTAAATAATCTGTCAATATTAAAAAAATGAAATTTGGGGTGGATGGTTGGGTCAAAACAAATTCGAAAAAATGTTGAAATTGTTAATTATTGATTACTCTGAATATACACAACAATATTAACAAATTTCAGTTTTCAGAGGAATATTAATTCTAACCTTCAGCTGCCCTGAGTTATTTTCATCTTTAATATTTTTCTTCTTGTAGCCCCTTACCAAGAGTGGCTTTTAGCCTTGTTTGGGGCGAACTTGTAATAGACTGTGCAAGTCTCGCGCGTATTTGAACTTCCGGGACCATTGTGGTCCCAACCATACGGAGATTTACGTGGGCACGATTTTGTTTTGTCAATTATTTTAGTTTAACGTGGTATATGCCCGTGAAAAATACATATGTTGTTGGGAATGTAAAACTTAGTTATAAAAAAATATGAAAGTAAAATCATTTCAACAATATAACGAAGAAAACCCGATAATTAAACTTGACCTCAACTTCCGGTTGCTGCAAAAAATGAAGAATTTTGTGCTCACCTCCGATCACAAAAATTATGTAAACGCTTGTTTTAGATGAGCGATGATAATCGCCAGATACTGTAATCGCAACGCGAAGCCTTTTCATTGCAGTCTATGGTTGTTGAGGCGTCAGCGTCCTCTATAAACTGTGTCAAACGTTAATTTTACGCCTGTGTGACCTTCGCTAATCCACGTAAGTGGTTTCTGAAAGGTTAAGATCGAATAAGCATCCTTGTCCCAGAGTTTTAATTTTGCTGCACTAATAATTAACACATTATTTGTGTATTTTTTATAAAAACTAAAACTGATTTTATTAACATGTAATGAGTATTTTTGTTTTTCAGATTTTGTCATTAAATATAATTTAAAACAAAGATTTGATTTCAGAGAAAAAAATGTTCTTCTATTGACGTGTTTTCTCGTTCCGATACGTGCGAGACTTGCACAGTCTATTAATAAAAATAATGATAAAGTAAAATCAAAAGGTGGTAGCATTGCTGAGATTTTGCGAAAATCTGGAGCGGATACTGCCCACGCTGGAAGAATAATCCATAATTGGAATACATAATTTGAGAGAAACGTTTCATGCAGAAACGTGAACTCAGATTGACAATCTTTTGAATCCCTTTCTCTAAAACCACATTCCTTAGAAGGGAATCGTTTTTTTCAAAATGTTAAATACATTATCAACAGCTGCAGTGCTTCTTGCCAAGTGAGTTGTTACGGTCATTAAGTTTTGGAGTAATTACCAAAGGTATATCAGGGCTCGAAATTTACACTGGAACACAGGCGCGAGGCAAGTGGGTTTAGTGTCGGGACTGTTGGGCCAGTAAACTCACAACTGGACAAGTGCAGGGCCCAATTTCATAGAGCTGCTAAGCACAAAAATTTGCTTAGCATGAAATTTCTTCCTTGATAAAAACAGGATTACCAACCAAATTTCCATGTGTTGCATATTGCTTGTTACTGGTATACTATTCAGCTGTTGTTTGCTTATCCTGAAAATCACATGGAAATTTGGTTGGTAATCCTGTTTTTTTATCAAGGAAGAAATTTCATGCTAAGCAAATTTTTGTGCTTAGCAGCTCTATGAAATTGGGCCCAGTGGTCTTGTGTTTTTCAACTCATTTTTAATTTTTTTTTTAATGATGTTCAAATGTTGATTTTGAGTTTGATAAACTTCTTTCAATTCTGTTGAGTATCACAGTCTACTTACCCTAAACACAAATTAGATCGATCTTCTCTTCCCGAAAAACAAGAAAAGTTCAGAGGCCGATGCTTAAAGGTATTGTACACTTTTGGTAACAGCTCAAAATCAGTGTCCACATTTTATGTGATTCAACATGCATGAACAAACAAACCTGTGAAAGTTTGAGCTCAATTGGTCATCGAGATCACGAGAAAATAGTGAAAAGAGACCTTCCCTAGTATGTGTTTTCTGTTTTTTCAAAATATCGCACGGGATAAAAGCTATTGTTTTACTCATTTCTCAGAAACGATAGCATTTTAGGCAGAAATATTTTAAGGAGTTCCCCTTTATACCATTACTTACTTTAAATCATGTAAGTTGTGTGTGAATCTGTGAACATTTGTGTTTTTCGATCTTACCAATAGTGTACAGGGCCTTTAAACTGTGTTGTTATTTTGATTCCATGGTCTTTTCATGTCTTTTCTCATTTGAGTCTGGTCTCGAGAAAACAATTCTGGTCCAGTAAAAGTTATGAGCTACAATGTCACTGTCTTGTGGATTTTCCCCCCTAAATTCAAGACCTGTATACCCTTCCTTTAAGAAGTTCACTGTACAATGTACAATGTATAATTTATACACTTAGCCAAGATGTAATGCACATTACAATTGTACATGATGTGTATGTATACATTTATGTACAGTATGTAGGCTGGCTAGCCGCACTTCTTTCCTTGGTTCCTAGCTGCATTAGGCCACATAAAATAAAAATAAAGTTGATCGTCCTTTTTGAGAGGGGAAGTGGGGGTGGGAGGACGTTTTTTTTCTTTTCTTTTTGACATGGCAAATAAAGAATAAAGAAATCACCACAATCACTATAAAACAGAGGGTTTGTGTGATTTTGATAACTTTAATTGTTTTGTTAAACCCATTGAACTCCTAGATGACATTTTCTGTAAACATTTTCAAATTAAACTAAAACGCAGTGTAGCCTACACGTATAAGTAAATATTTGAAGTATTGTTCTTGTTTTTGCCAACAAGAATTAAAACCTTTCTTCAAACATCTATTTCCAACCTAGGGATTTTGAAGAAATATCAGCTGAAAAATCTGGGAGCAAAATTTGACTGAAAAGATCATTTAAAAGACCTTTTTTATGAAAAAAAAATAAGAAAACAAAAACAATATGGGGTCGGGGGAGGCGGGTGTTTCGTACAGGGTCGGGCACGATCAACAATTATTTTTTTGTATGTGGCCTTAAATTGCCCATCTCAGATTGTGCCTCGCTCTATTTGTATACATGTATGTGAACATGTACATGGTACATGAGAAGAATCTGTCCATTGTAATTGGCTCCTGGCGATTCGAGACTCATATAATGTGATTGATTGTCAGTGGAGTGGTAGCAGGAAACGCTCTTAATGGTGTAACTTTTTTTTTTTTTTTACTCGGCCTGGGCATTAATTGCTCTGTAAAATTGTACTTGACGATGGACGAGATTTACATACTGTGTATTGTGCAGATCTTTAAAGGGAAGGTATACCTTGAACATACCTTGAACGTACCTCAGGGTTCTCCCCAGGTTTTTTGAAAACTGTGGGGCATTCTGGGCCAAACTTTTGGGATGTTTGGCCGAAGCGCGCTGAATTGAAACAAGGTCCTCGGAATGTTTTCTACTTGGTGTTTTTCTTGGTTTTCAAAGCCCTAACTGTGCAATTTGGAGCATTTTATATGGTTTTCTTTTCATGTTCTTTTCATTTGTTTTGCGTATCGGCACGCAATTCTTGCGTATCGGCCTGATACGCTAGCTTGTGCATGGGGAGAACCCTGTACATGTACCTTGAAGCGCCACATCTTCATCTTCATTGATGAGAGTGTGGCAGGGTCAGGGGGCTTTGTAGCCCATTATAAACCCATGTGTGACAGTTCGGTTTAGAAGCTTAGGAGTGTAGGGGCTTTGCAGTAGCTGGTTCCATGGGTTGACCACTCTCTAGTCTCTGGCTATAGAAATTTTTCCGGATGTCTAGGTTGGGTTTTGATTTGGCGAGAGTTTATGAATTTGACCTCTTGTCCCCTGATACTCTGCTTTTTTAAACATTGTGTTTGGGTCGATCTTATCAATTTGTGTCATGATGCGGTATTTTTCTTTGAGATCTCCCCTCTTCCTTCTGTCTTTGAGTGTTGTGAGGTTTAGCCGGGTACTCACGGTTTGGTACTCACCATTTGGTAACTCACCGTTTGGTACTCACCGTTTGGTACTCACCGTTTGGTACTCACCGTTTGGTACTCACCGTTTGGTACTCACTGTTTGGTCCTCACCGTTTGGTACTCACTCTTAAAATTAATGGCAATAAAAACCTACTTGGTTAGAAGTACATGTACAGCAGCTTTCGATATAAGCATTTTGAGAATCATTTCACTTCGAAGTAATGTGGTTATGGAAAAAGATATCAGTTTTTATCCCCCTAAATTTGAATCTGAGATCAGAAACGTTTCTTAGATTGTGTATTCCAATTACGAATTATTCTTCCTGCGTGGACATAACCGCTCCGGATTTTGGGCGATATCTCAAAAAAGCGATCACCTTTTGAAATGAAAAATTCACAGGTTAGTTTTATGGTATCTACAGTTATGATTGAAACAAACAGTGGGTTCCAATTACCAAAGTAAACAATTCCTTTTTTAAAGGCCTTGTACACTATTGGTAAGATCGAAAAACACAAATGTTCACAGATTCACACACAACTTACATGATTAAAAGTAAGTAATGGTTGAAAGGGTTCCTTAAAATATTTCTGCCTAAAATGCTATCGTTTCTGAGAAATAAGTTAAACAATAGTTTTTATCACGCGCGATATTTTGAAAAAAACAGAAAACACATAAGGTCTCTTTTCACTATTTTCTCGTGATCTCGATTACCAATTGAGCTCAAACTTTCACAGGTTTGTTTGTTCATGCATATGTTGAATCACACAAAATGTGGACACTGATTTTGAGCTGTTACCAAAAGTGTACAATACCTTTAAAGGGAGGTAACTACTCCAAAAATTAATTTACATAAAAACGTACTTGGTTTAAAGAACTCTGGAGCGCTGTTATAAAACATTGCTAGAAACGACCCCCTTTGATGTAATGTAGTTTTAGAGAAAGAGGTAAATTTTCACCCACAAATTTGAATCTGAGAAAGGCTTTGTAGGCATGAAGCCTTTCTCAGGCATCTGAAAGCGCACAATTCTATGCAACAAGGGTGTTTATTCTTTCATTATTTTTTTGCAACTTCGATGACCAATTGAGCCCAAATTTTCACAGGTTTGTTACTTAACGCATTGGAATACACAAGTACATGATAAGTTGACAATTACCAAAAGTATGGTCTACCTTTAAATACATGCACAATGATGTACTTTGGCATGTATACAATAACATGTATGCAGTGCACAGTTCAGGTAATTGATCAGCAGATGTACAATGTATGTAGTACATTTTATATGAAATCTGTATTATAATCTGTATTTTGGCTTCTGACTGGCACCCCTGAACAAAGATACTGACAAAATAGGGAGGTGCCAACATACATAGGGCAAGATAGCTCTGTTAAACCGGAGGCCGTTGGTTCTAATCACGCTCTGGTCAATTTTTCTTTGTTCAACCCCAAATTGTATTATTATCTGCTGACACTTAAGCTGGCCTCAGGTCAACCTTGCGTCAACAAAAAAGATCGGCAACTAACTTTTCAGGATCACACTGCGCCTGAGCTAAAACCATCGGGAACTTTTCAGTCGGCGATTATTTATGACCTGAGCGTAACTGCGATGATTTTAAGACAATTGGAAACAGTCGCCGCTCGAAAAAAATAACAGTCGCAAGAGTAGAACAATTTCAACTTGTACGACGTGATCCCGACGGTCGGGAACCAATCGCAGTCGACCTGTGAGTATTTGGCACATCGTGCGTGCGCAAGAAAATCGTAGGTCGACCTGAGGCCGGCGAGAAATGTCTCTCTAAGATTTGGCTAAATCTGGGATTTGGAATTGGATAGACTTATTCACTCTCCTGTTACGTACAGTACATCTACAGTTGTAGCAAGTGCCACAAACATATGTGAATGGTGTGCATTATTTTAGTGTGATACCCTGTTACACTACAGTACATTGTACACCCATCTGCAGTGATAATTCAATACCTGGCATGCATTTAGTATATTTAGTGCCAGACTTAAGATTCCAGACTCTGTTTACCGGCTAAGTAAAAGCTTTGCCCACTGTATTTCTGTGTCCTCTATCAGATGAATCCCTCATAAAAATGATGCTCATAATCAAAATACTGAATGCTGTTATTCAGAATAACCATTAAATCAGCATAAAAAATATTTTCATTGATGGCTGCATATTTTTACAACCTTCTATTTTACTGCATTAAAAATAACTTAGTGTGACCGGCCGGTAGCACATGACTGCACACAGTATTTCTCCCTACACCTCCGCACTGTCATGACTGTGGTCAGGTTGATGCATTAAATGTAGATCTATCTACATTTTTGTATGGAGGCCTGGTTAGTCTTGTGAGGCCAAACAAAATTAATGTTGTGTTTACGGTAACCTGAATGGCCTGTTTTTTTAACGGCCAAATTGACGAACTCAAACTTTTTTTCATCTATACAGTACATTACATGCAGGCCTGGTTCTCTGCTCTTGTGAGGCCAAATAAAATTAATGTTACCGTGTTTAAATGGTAACCTGAGCGGCCTGGATTTTTTTGGGAAAATTGCCAACCTCAAACTTGTTTTATTACACATTTTATGTACATGGAGGCCTGGTTCTCTGCTTTTGTGAGGCCAAATAAAATTAATGTTGTGTTTATGGTAACCCGAACGGCCTGTTTTTTTTCACAGCCAAATTGCCGAACTCAAACTTTTTTTTTTATCTACCATGTACATGTAGGCCTGGTTCTCTGTTCTTGTGAGGCCAAATCAAATTAATGTTAATGGGGAGCTAAATGACTTTCCAACCTCAAACCAAGGTAGATTTATGTTCCAATGATATAGTGTACAGTGAAACAACAGGGTCAAATTACGGACACGTTTTACACGCCTCACACTTTTCACTATCCGCAATGATCAAAAGGGTGAGAAAATAGAATTAGCTGTTGCAAACTGCTTACCAACCATAAGGACCTACAGAATGGTATACCTGTTTATGTGTGTTGTGTTGTCATTTTGCCTTCGAGAAAGACTCTGAAACGTCAAATGGAAGTGTCCTAGTTGCAAAATGAAAATGGCCTTGCCCTTTCAAAGATGAAATTTCAGGCCTGGAGAAAATGATTGTTTCTTTTCACCAAAACAATTACTTAGGGGACCACTCTTGATCAATAAACTCCATTCATAAATACCCCAGACAGTTTCGCTATTCCTATTGGTGGAGAGCACGTCACGTGGGGGTGTATAAACGGCTGATAAAGACCAGCTGGAGCTGTTTATAACCGGCTGGGCTTCGCGTATTGGGCGCGCAAGCTCATTTACGTCAATTTACTTACGCGGAACGCAATATATGGCTATTAGTTCCAGCGCGTAATCTTTTTGTACACGCACGTACACACAACCCAAAGCGCACAAAACAGAATTTTACAAAAGTTTTTGAAAATGTACAAACTTCTAAAATTCGCTTAACAAACAGAATGTCACAGATTGTCTTTTTACCACCGATTTCCCTTATTCTTTCACTTTTTAACAAAAAGGCATTTATGAATGGGAATAAATGAGTAGTGACTCGTTCTTAAACGGCCGTTTAAAACCTTGCAGGGTCGTGGCTGTGCAATAAAGGCCCTCGCCTGTCGGCTCGGGCCTTTATCGCACGGCCACGACCCCGTTTTAAACGGCCGTTTAAGAACTTGTCGCCACTCTTTTATTCCCTTAGTTAAGAGGAGCTCAAAAATATGCAAAACCATTTGAAAAAAACTGCACTAACGATCTTATCGTCTTAAGGCAACGATGTAGGTTTCAGACACTGTATTTATGCACACGTACGTATAATGCAATGTGCTGTCACAGGGTTGACAGATTATTGAATGAAGATAATGTACTGTAAATAGTCTGGAGGTTGATTCTCTGCCACCAGACCCAGTTCCCACATTGTTGCAATTATTTTAAGAGGTCCAAAATCCGATCCAGCTGTATGTGTAAACTCCCCACGTGGCTGATAGTGTCTTTATCGTAAACCGGAAAAGGAAAAATTTCTGGTGTTGATAATAATTAATAAAATTCCGCCCCCAATTTAAGATGGTGTAATTGAAGGCCAGTTTATGTATAATAAAGGTTGCCCTACACATGTACATGTACATGTAGCTGTAACATTGTGACGCGCACATGGTAGCGGTAAAAACAATTTAGATTGGAAAAATTGTTCTTTGAAAGAGTGTCAAAATTTCCTTTTGAAACGTGCTATCTTTATAAATTTGTGTAATGAATATATATATGCGTAATTTTTTTTGTAAATATTGATAATAAAAAGGCATTTATGTACATATGTAGCACTCTTGCACAAAGGTAACAAAAGGTGTCACAGCGCTTTACAACAAACGATCAAAGTGAAAACTACACTTAACAAGTGTCAAGTGCTGATTGAAATAAGTAGGTTGAATGAAACAAGAAATGACGTGCATTCATTTGTACTGATTGTACACAGGGTTCTCCCCAATGCACAAGCTAGTGTATTGGGTCGATACGCGCGATTTGCGTGCCGGGGTGCGCAAATTTCAGCCGATTCGCCCCCCCCCCCTAAAAAAAAACAAAAAAACAAAACAAAAACGTGTCTACTGTATTTTTTTCCACAAAAAATTTCAAGAGAAAACCATACATTTAGAATGCTCCAGATTGCACAGTAGGGCTTTAAAAACCAAGATAAACACCAAGTATAAAACATTCTGAAGACCTTGTTTCAATTCAGCGTGCTTCAGCCAAACATCCAAAAATTTGGGTCCAGAATGCCCCAACCAATAGACCTTGTGACCTTTGTTTACAATAAGTGTGACCTTGTACATTCTTGGGCCTTTCTGGCAGGCAAGATACTACACTAGTCATATGGGAAAGTTGACATTTTGTGTCAAAATTTCCACATCAATCCAAGAGTTACAAAAGTAACAGCTGAACAAGTTTTGAGATGTGCCCCCTTTCATCATATCAAAAGTTAGACAGTGCAATCTCCTTAAAATTTATGTTTTTATGGTTTCTTCCCATTGAGCTGTGTACAAATCTTGCCTGCAGGAAGTCCAGGCTTGGTGGCTCTTTTGTAAACATGTGATGTCACAGGTCACATCGTCTATAGTTGGGAGTTGAACAAAGAAAAATGTATTTGAACCTGCGGCCTCCGTATTAACGTGCTGGCGCTCTACCAACTGAGCTGTCTAGCCCTGCTGTTTGCGGTCTCCCTATTTCGTCAATATCTTTGTTCCGGGAGAGGGGGGGGGGGGGTGAGTGCCAGTCAAAAGTCATTCAACCTGTAAACTGCCGTAAAGCCAGGGATCACACCCAAGTTTACTATACATCCTGGGAAGTGGCAGTAGAGGGATCACATTGTCCCGCTCTAATCAATTTTTCTTTGTTCAACCCAAAATGATTAAAAATTTACCCGTAGTCAGTTTCCCTAAGTGGTTTATTACTCGAAGTTGCACAGATACGTATTTGTAGTACACGTGTTAATGTAAGTACATGAAATGTTCAAAATGTACTTGCAGTGGTATCCTATGTACAGTACGTGTACACTGTTTACTTCATGTCATGGCACATTAAAGGGTCTGTATACGTTTGGTAATGACTCTGAAAATTAATGGCAATACAAACTTACTTGGTAAGAAGTACAGCAGCTTTGGATAGTATGATGCATTTTGAGAAACTTTTCACTTCGAAGTACTGCGGTAATGGAAAAAGATATCACTTTTTATCCCCGGAAATTTGAATCTGAGAAGCGTTACTGCAGTAACGTTTCTCAGATTGTGTATTCCAATTGCAGGTTATTCTTCCTGCATGGACAGAACCGCTCCAGATTTTCAGGCAATATCTCAAAAACGCTACCACCTTTTGAAATGAAATTTGCACAGGTTAGTTTATGGTGTACAACTATGTAGGATTGAAACAAACAGTTGGTTCCAATTACCAGAGACAAACTCCGTCGGTTGCTGTTAACGTGTCCACAGTTCCCGACTTTCTTATATTGATGTCACACAACTCTCAGACCACTTGTCTTTGTAGATTTCGGTGGCTTTCTTAAAAAAATTACTGGGTTGGATTTACTCCTTATTACTAGATCTTACCGGAAATGGGTGAACGTTTGTCTTTACGAGCTTTAGTAACTTTTGTCTCTTCTCAATTTGCCCTTTAAAGAAAAAAAAGAAATTGTCGAGGATGATTTTTTTTCCCTTAGGAGCATTTTTTTTCTCCCCCTCTTTGTTTTGATTGAAATAAAAAGCCTGCACACAGCTGGTTGAGTACACATGGAACATTCCAATCGGCTGTTAATGAACTAACCAGTCCCTCCACTTGAATTGTCATCAAGATTATTTGGTTTGGAAATCAGGGTTAATTCATTTGAGGACTGGGACAAGTCTTACCGTAATTATAGTGAGCACTTCTGTATTTGGCTATCTTGAATAAATTGTCCATGGTGAAGACACATGTTCGAAGTACATGTGCATTTTTAAGAATTTGTTTGAATGTTTTATTATCGGGGGTTTCGTCCATTCGCCGAAACCACCTTTGTTTTAAAGAAAAAGTAGTGAACCGGGGTGCGTAGAGGTGATAGGCAGGGAAAGAAATCATTGAGCCAAACTGATGCCCCCCCCCCCCAATCAGAAAAAGCTAGACTGTAGGGCTTGTTAGTTATAGGGAACCTGGGTCCGTAGAGGTGAAAGGCACTGAAAGAAATCACTGAGCAAAGCTGATGCCCAGCCCCCATCAGAAAATGCAAGACTGTAGGACTTAGGAAAGCTGGGTCCGTAGATGTGAAAGGCAGGGAAAGAAATTACTGAGTAAACCTGATCCCCCCCCCCAAATCAGAATCTGCTAGACTGTTGGTGTTGGACTAGTTACTTAAATAGGGAACATGGAAGTGGCCCCAAAACTAAAATTGCTTGACTCTGGCCAGTGTTTCACTCCAGTTACATGTCGTGTACGTAAATCGTTTCGAGCACTGGCACTAGAGAATTGAGTCCACATTCTAGTGTACAATGTACAATGTACATTGTTATTATTGTACTCATTATTGACTTTAGGAAGGGGACAGGACAATTTTCCAACCAGCCTTCCTTTCGGCAGTCGGCACACATTGATTAACTGATAGGAAAAGTCTTTTCTTGTATTGCAGCACTGTCTAATTCATATACAATGCTGGACTCTGTTTTAGGTTGCTCTTTTTAATGAAGAACAGCAAACAGGAGATCTGGGCCTAATTTCATGGCTCTGCTTACCGCCAAATTCCGCACTTGCGATCGCCATTCTTCGCTTACAGGGCAAGCGCAGAGTTTCTGCGCCAGGATGTTCTTTAAATGAAAAACAGAAAACAGGAGATCTGGGCCCAATTTCATGGCTCTGCTTACCGCCGAATTCTGCCCTTGCCATAACCATTCTTCGCTTACAGTGCAAGCGCCGAGTTTCTGCACCAGGATGCTCTTTTAATGAAAAACAGCAAACAGGAGATCTGGGCCCAATTTCATGGCTCTGCTCACCGCCGAATTCTGCGCTTGCGATCGCCATTCTTCGCTTACAGGGCAAGCGCCGAGTATCTGCGCCAGGACGCTCTTTTAATGAAAAACAGCAAACAGGAGATCTGGGCCCAATTTCATGGCTCTGCTCACCGCCGAATTCTGCGCTTGCGATCGCCATTCTTCGCTTACAGGGCAAGCGCCGAGTATCTGCGCCAGGACGCTCTTTTAATGAAAAACAGCAAACAGGAGATCTGGGCCCAATTTCATGGCTCTGCTCACCGCCGAATTCTGCGCTTGCGATCGCCATTCTTCGCTTACTGGGCAAGCGCCAAGTTTCTGCGCTAGCTGTGTAAGCGAAGAATGCCTGGTAACGTGAAGTTCACACGCGCACAATCAAAAATTTCCCTACTAAACACCTGTGAAATACACTTGATGTAAGTGCGGAATTCCCTGCTTCCGTAAGCGCTGATTCTTTGCCCACTGTAATCAGAGCCATGAAACTGGGCCTTGATAGTTCAATGTCCAGCAGTCATAACAGTGGTGATTTCCCTGTCTATCTTTTGCTGTTTTTCTTTTACATTGTCTTATTATTATAATTTCTTTACTGGTCCGTCTTCTTGTTCATTATCATTATTATGTTTTTATTGCTTTGCTTACCCCCCCCCACCACCCACGTTAACCATTTTGTGCTTGTTTAACTACTGTATAATGTCTGTTCGTTTGTTTGTGTTTGTTTATCTTGTCTTGTCAGTAGGCTTTCCACATCAAATTGTGCTTTGGGGATTTGTCTCCTTTTTGCTCTCTCCCGAGAATTTTTTTTCTTTCTTTCTATTATCTTTGTTTCCTCACCAACCTTCCTTCACATAATTTTCTCCTCTCCTGATTGTATTTTATTCTGTAATAACTGTACACCGTACATTTACTTATAAATTATTGGTTTCGCGCTATTGAAATACATGTTATTCGAATGAATGAATGAGTTCTGTTTGCAATGAAGTCTGCGAAACTGATACTGAATGCGAACACAAAGGAAGGAATTACACGTTTGTAGACCTTGTCTTTGGTTTTATCAATCCAGTGATACTGTGTGTCGTTGTTTCAGAATGCACGTCTACATGGTAGGCCCAATAGAGCTGCTTAAGCACAAAAAGTAGCTAAGCACAACAAAATTATGCGTACCAGAATTAGGTTACCAGCCAAACTACCATGTCACATGTACAATTTGTGACTGGTATCCCGCTCATTTCTGCTTAGCAGAAATTTTTTAAGCAATATTTTCTGCTTAAGCAGCTCTATGAAATTGGGCCCTAGTCTAAAGGTGTGTACGACACTGTATTCGCTCTTTGCACGGACCCGCCATGTGCGTGTAGAGCCTTCACTTCATGCTTCATTTTTACTGTATTTATGCATCTCTGTTTAGATAAAAGTGTCAGTACATTACCGTGACAATACAGAGTTTATATACTGTAAGGCAAAATAATAAAAAATTCATGTTTGGCATCCCCACCCGCTTCCTTTTTAGAGGCCGTCTGCTTTTTTGTGTTTTTTTAATGATTTTTTTATATAAATTTATAACGATCCCTGACAAATTTGTTTTCTTTTTTAAATAAATAAGATCATTTTTTAGACTTTAGCACACCAAAAAAAGCTGGCAACCATCTTGAAAAATAGCCCGGCCGGTTGTCTTGAAAAATATGTCGGGCGGCCATTTTATTTTTTGAAAAAAAAACCCCCAAA
Organism: Plazaster borealis; assembly: GCA_021014325.1. Taxonomy (NCBI): domain Eukaryota; kingdom Metazoa; phylum Echinodermata; class Asteroidea; order Forcipulatida; family Labidiasteridae; genus Plazaster; species Plazaster borealis. Next base: position 21,705,844 of record CM037461.1, read on the forward strand.
CCATCCTTCCTTTTTTCAGAAAGGCAGGATGCTAAACATTTTTTTTCTTCTCCAATTCGAGGCTCTACACGCAAATGGCTGACCGTGCAAACGGTGAATACAGCAGGGATGAGAAATTTCAGACTTTTGTCCGAATTCAGACTTGTCTGCCTGGTTAACAAAAACTGCTAACTGGATTTTTCTTCAAAGTATCATGCTCAAGTATACAAACTCTTCTCTAGCACTGAAGATTCGCCTTGACCTCTCAGATTTTTTTTCAAATTTTAGGGAATCAATTGGGACGCATGAGAAACGGCAAAAAAATGATATTTTTTTTGCTCCAGGACTCTTAATTAGTGAGATTACACTCTAACGAACTTTAAGCTAATTAGCGATACCTCGCGAATTAAAACACCCATATCTCAAGAAGTGTAGCACCTACATTGTAGAGAGCTGGTTTTGTGCCATTTTGAAACTTGAGTTTCTTGAGATGATTGCAATTCTAAACGTCTCCCTGATTGTTGTACAAAAACTCCCTGATTGCAAGATGCAATATGTACGTGCATGTTGGCAGCCCTGTGTACATATGACGCAGTCAGGCAGGCAACTTCTCAGTTGATCAGCTGATTTTCTTGTCTTTGGTTCCTCAGTTGTGCCGATGAAAATTGAAAAGTCTTGATGTGTCTTGCACTTTTTTTTTCTTCTCCCCCCCCCTTTTTGTTGTTGCCGGTGCCAAGGGGGGGGGCCCCAAACTGCAGTTTCATGTCTCATCAGTGCACAGTGACATCTAAACCCATTGATCGTTATAATTTTCTCGTCTGATAATCCACGCTTCGCTTGCTGTTCATCCCGAGGCTGAGTACAGAGTAAAATTTCATGTGCAAATAAACATAAACTTGTTCTTCAAATAAACACAGAAGCGATAGAGGGGAAAAATCTTTGTGGGGGGCCTAACAAAAAAATTATTTTGTTTCCCGCAGCCCGAGCAATCATTCAATTGTTTTTCTTTTTTCTCCACACTCCTCAGACAAGCTTAAAGGGTCTGTATACGTTTGGTAATGACTCTAAAAATCAATGGCAATAAAAACTTACTTTGTAAGAAGTACAGCAGCTTTGGATAGTATCATGCATCTTGAGAAACTTTTCAATTCGAAGTACTGCGGTTATGGAAAAAGAAACCACTTTTTATCCCCAAAAATTTGAATCTGAGAAGTCTTACTACAGTAACATTTCTCAGATTGTGTATTCCAATTGCAGATTATTCTTCCTGCGTGGACATAACCGCTCCAGATTTTCGGCGATATCCAAAAAATGCTACCACCTTTTGAAATGAAATTTTCACAGGTTAGTTTTATGGTATACATCTACAACTATATAGGATTGAAACAAACACTGGGTTCCAATAACCAAGCGTATACAGACCCTTTAAGGATTACAGAGGAGAGCGAAATTGCACTCGCTCTCCTAAAAAAAAATGCTGTTTTTATAAATAAATGTTTACCCCATCCTCTTTTCTTTTCCAGGCATGTTACAGGAAACTAAAAGTTGTTTTTGTTAGGCCTGCTTAAACTGAAAGGGAGAGTAAAGTACATGTACATGTACAATGGATTATGAAGTGTCTACTGTTTATGTTTACACATGTGCATACATGTATACATGTACATGTACATGTACATGTACATGGACCATGCCTGTCCAAATAAATAGATGCGATTGTAGTAGCTTGAACAGTTAATATAAAATAAACAAAGTCCTTCGGTGATTGTTTTGAAAATATAATCAATGTCATTTGTTGTCGTTTTGTAGTCACTGTTTTTGCTTTCTATGAGACTGAACAAAATGTAATGAACTTTTTATGAAAGTCTCATTTTTACTTTCACTACATGTATGGTTTTTTAATTTGACTATCAATTTGTTTAATTGAGGGGTACGTAGTTAAAGGCTTTGCACAACACTGGCAAGATTGAACAAAATAAAAGTTCACAGATTTGCACGTAACTTACATGGTACATAAAAATGGTCATCTTGGAAAACGTCCATTGAAATATTTTTGCTTGAAATGCCATTTATTTTTTTAGGAATTAATAGAACAATTAGTTTTGATCTGGCGAGTCAAAAAGCTGATGTTTGAAAACAGCCGTGGGGTCTTTCACCATTTTCTTCAAAACATTTTTGAAAACCGATAAATATTTTGAAACATTGATTATTCTGAGCGGTGCCTCAGCAAGCTTTGTTACTAAGCAAAGACTCAGAGGGAACCAGGCACAAATAATATACTTTCGCATGGTGTTTTGGCTGGTAAGCTGTTTCTGCTAAGCAACAATTGTCTCTGCTCAGCAATTTTTTGTGCTAAAATGAGTTTTTCTTATTAAATTGGGCCCTGGTTTCTGAACAACTTTTCATTTTTGTACAAAATAAAAAGTATTAAACCTTGATTGGTTTTCCCTTTAGTAATGTTTCATTTTTAAAACTGAAAATACTTCTACATTTCCTTCTAATACCGGGTTCTGCTTTCTGATCTGTCGACAACAAGTGCACTCTGTAAGCGTTGGTGCGTAATTTAATGTACAAGTGACACCTCGTTAATAAGCAAGTTGGAAACCTAATTAAGGAATCGATACTGAAATCTACACCTCTAATTACGGCCGGGTATTATCTGCAATGTACGCAAAGTGGAACTTTCAGTCTGCCTTGTAAAGAAAAGACGCACCACGCGTGTGCATTCATTGTACTGTATGATATGTACTGTGCATTTTCATTTCATTTATTCTGGTTGTGAAGCCAAGGACTCTCAGAAAAGCGAACTTAATCACTGTACTAGCCAAGAACCCAAATGGAGAGCAGACAATGAAGGAAGTTTCAGTTTTAGATGTGGGAGGAAAACCCCAGAGAATTATTCCAGGGAAAACCCACGCAGTCAGGTAGGGGGACTGAAAACCCATTCCACATAGTGCCCCCCACCCCTTTTTCACTGGTCCATATTTCAAATGAAATAGGGATGATTTTCGACACTGAAGTAACCAGTCTGACCACTTGGAACGAATTGTGACTGGTCCTCTGGTGTTTTAACTGGTATTTGGCCAGCGGACCAGTGCTAAGGGAGAACGCTAATACAATGTATGTGAAAAAAACTGTGTAGCTTTTTTTTCCTGGTCTTGCTGGTCCAGTAAAAATGTGGAGCTACATGTCCTGTGGATTTTCTTATCTAGTTCAAGCCCTGTGTACAGTGTGCTCTGTGCACCATTCTACACGCTGTGTGCTCTGTACAGTTTATGAATGTAGGATCATGATACAAAAGCATACTGGGTGTGTACTGCACGCAAATCCTTGCAGATGGATTTAGTCTGGAGGTTTTAAGAGATAATCCAGATTTTGCATTTCAGTTGATACCCGTTCTCCGATACAGCAAGGGCAGATCACATTCTACAGGGCGTGTTAAAAGCTTGACACGGTCAAGACGTTGGGGATTATCCCACGTTAGGATTATCTCAAATAATCTTCATCATCATCGTCATCCCCACTTGAAGATCCTCAGTATGTTTTTTGGCCGATTTGATCAGAAAATTTTGATTTAAACTTTAAACAGCTATTTTTTTTTAGATTCAAGAAAGCCTTTATTTGAGGTTTTGCATGAAAAAAATCTGCGATGATAAAGTTGGTAGTTAATTTAAAAAAACTAAAAATGAATTATTGTTTGTATAGCCAGATTGTACCCCGATGGGCTACTGTACAATTTTTTTTGTTTAGCCCAAGGTCTGCCAATAGTGCACAATCTCGCTATAACTGTGCATTTTACTTGCCCCCAGAGAGTTTTAGTAGCCCAGATTTTAAACAAGTATTGTCATGTAGATGTATCTTTCTGATGTATTTATAGTAGCGACCACAACCAGTTTAATGGTCACATTCACACACTCAAAAATAACTGAATACCCGGTACATTAAAAAAAATGCATTATTCACTGTAGTGAAAAGGAAGCAGTGAGCATTTTAAACAAGTAGGTTGGACAGGTTTTTTAGTAGCCCACAGGGCAAGTTGAGAAGTGGTGTTTACGAGCCCGTAGCAGTTTTTACTGGACAATGTACGCCGGGCTAGTGTTTTGGGGTGAGCCGTGACTTTGAAGGAGGTTAAATAACATGTAGACGAGGCTGGAAAGAAGGCAGTGAATCATGAAGACACCTCCTCTTTAGATTGTCTCATTTTAATACTAAAACCAACACATAGAGTGATTTGCCAGCAGGGGACTAGTGACTCGTCTTTGTTGTCAATGACCATATAAGGCAATCTCACAATATAATGGGATAACCCAAAACCAGCAGTGAGGTAATGGGTACAGAATTCCGTCTGGGGAAACGTTTTGAAGTTTAATCCAATGGCCAGGTGTTTAAGAAAACTCCAAAACTGTACCAAATTTATTGAAGAGTGATTTGAAAACTGTGAGAAATTGAGCAGGAATGTAATATAATCGTAGGGTGATCCATTCCATAGTTTTGGACCTTGATAACACATACACTTTTTTGAAGAATGGTAGTTTTGCTCCTGATTTTTTTTGCAATGTGTTCTGCCCTTGTACTCAAGAAGATTTTCCTACTCTGTTCCAACCAAGGACCAAATGTCATGTCTAGGGTTCTCCCAAGGTTTTTTTGAAAACTGTGGGGCATTTTGGGCCAAACTTTTGTGATAATTGGCGCGCTGAATTGAAACAAGGTCTTCGGAATGTTTTCTACTGGGTGTTTTTCTTGGTTTTTGGAGCATTCTATTTGGTTTTCATTTCATGTTTTTTGTGAAACTACCTTTTTAAAAAAAACCCCAAAACCCAAACCGTTGTTTGCGTATAAGCCAAATTTTGCGCGCATCGGCACACAATTCTTGCGTATCGGCCAGATGTACGCTAGCTTGTGCATGGGGAGAACCCTGGTGCCTGTGTGGGTCATCCTGGTCACTTCGTGAAAGCGGTGACGATGTGTGCACTGCATGCCATGTTTATCAGTCAGCTCGCACCACTATTTGTAGTATACCGTAAAAAAAAAGTATAGATCATGTAGGTCTATATGGAAAGATACATTTTACATGTAAGATTCTGAATTGTTGTGCATTAGCGACAGTTCCCCTCAAAAATGTATGCAAAGACATGACTTCCTAATCAATGAACTTTTTTTTCGCACTCTCGCTCTCTCTAACCATCAGTGCGATTCTGTTGATGTGTGGTACATAGTACATGTACACAAATTGTGAGTGTGCAGTGAGCACTTAGCGGTGGGGGGGGGGGGGTGTAGGGGGTGTCTTGAGAGGTAGGAGACAGCCCCTGGAATACATTGTGGTTGTTTTCTTGGTAAGCGGGTTCAATTTTTGGTCTTGTCATCTCATGTTTAAAGTGATGTAACAGGCGGAAAGCGTGAAAGGTTTTTTTTGTGAGGAGGGAAAGGGTGTGGGAGGGAAGGAGGGGTTAGTGGAGGTCTTTGAGGGGCTCGCAGGTCAAATTCAGTTTTGTGATGCACTCCTTTTCCAAAAGATAGAGTCCTTATGAAAGTGGGGGAAAAATTCCCTAAGAACCCTCTTAAGTTTTGTGCAATCAAAGTAGTGCTGTACATATAATCGTTTTGAATTTCAAACAGAACACACTAAAAGAAAAAAACCCCAATTGAAGTTAGAAGTTAAAGGAACATTACAGAATTGGTTTTTGCTAACAAAACAGTTGCTGGCAGTGTAAGCACTTTATATAATCCACCATGACAAACTAGTGAAAACACATACATTTTGCATATACATATATGTACAAATGCAACAATAATGAAATCATGACCGATCATATCAAATTGTTTTTTTTTATTTCTCATCAAATATGGCATGGCATTTCAGACAGAAATATTAGATGTTTTCTACTATCATCATCATTTAGAGAAGTTTTTTTTTTTAAAATCTGTGATCTTAAAGAAAATTTTAATTACCAGTTCTGTAACGTTCCTTTACACTCAATCAGAGATAAATTTTATTTTTTAAACTGTCCCCGGCGACGGATGGCACAGACGAGAGGAGGGAGGGTTCGTGATTAAATCGTGAAGTCAAACCTGTCATCACAGACAGTGAAAGATGACAAGAAAACGGGGTTGTGTGCCTGAGCAAGTAGGTCAGAAGCGGAGCAAGTAGGTCAGAAGCAGAACAATTAACAATAATGCCTTTTGTCCATCGTGGTGCTGTGTACGTAACTCGGGTTGACAGACTCTCTTTTCATAATCGTGTGCAATCTTCAGATTGCGCTTTGGAGGTGTGGCAGCTCAAGGTGCTGATTCAGCTAAATTGCGCGGATTTGCAGATTGTGCAATTCTGTAGAATGCGCTCAACACGCAGCGTCGTGTACACACGTGTGTGCTGTGCATTGAATTGTGGGTATTTTTTATGCTCGGTCGTCCGTAGGAACCGGTTTACTCACAATGGCCGTGGTTCACAAAATCATGAGACTCAAATCACGGAGATACATGTATCGGTAAATTTTTCTTGTTGTGTTCTGTTTTTTGTTTCAATTTTGTTTACAACATGTTATGTTATTCTGTAAATAGATTTCCGTATGTTTAGACTGGAAGCTTAAGAATGGTGGGTAGAAAATAAATTTTATTTTGCCACAAATGTTGATTTTTTACGGTCAAACCTGTCATCACAGACAGTGAAAGATAAAAGAAAACGGGGGATTGTGTGCCTGAGCAAGTAGGTCAGATGTTGATCGATTTAACAACAGTGCCTCTTGTCTGTCGTGGTGTTGTGTACAGTGTACCTCACTCGAGTTGACAGTCTCTCTTTCTCATGGTTTTTTGTAGAGTTTCTAGGCAATCCCTGTCTGGTCATACGGTCAATGAATAACAACGGTGCCCTAGAAATATCATTCACTAAGTGTCTGTGACATCACGGTGCTCCACTCAAGACACCGGTCCTCATCAACGGAGGAAGCGAACAGATACAAAACAGTCACTGTCGTCGTCTTCACGCAGAAAATTTAATCTCTACTTTTGATTAAAGGTATATCAATACAGGATTATACGTGTTTTTAAACCAGGCTTTCTGCTTCTTCTCACCCATACACTCTTGCTTTGCTGAGATGTAGAACAAAGAACCATTCCAACAGCTTTATTCCACGTACTGCATCTCTTTAGAACTCCTTGCCTGGTGCATGTTTCCCTCCATCCTACAATCTAGACTGTTTTAAGAGGAATATGAATTCCTACCTTCCTACCTTCATACTGAGTTATTTTCATCTTAAATGTTTTCTCATATTTTCTTCATGGAGCCCCCTTACCAAGAGTGGCTTTTTAGCCTTATTTGAGGCAAAGTTGAATTTAAAAATAATTTGATAAAATTCACAAAAATTCATTGTTTAATTTTAGTCTGAAAGCTTACTGATTATACTGTTCCTTTACTAGAACAATTTTTTTCTGTGAAATATTTCCCTCTAAAATTAAGTCATATTCGAGAAAAACGTTTCTGAAACCTAAAAATAAAAATAAAATAAAAATACAACCGCTGATTTCGGTTGTACAACCAAAACTAAGGGAAATGTGTTAAACATGCTGAAAATTGTGCTTGGCTTTTCACTATTTTCACTATTTTGACACACACAACGGATTAAGCCCAAATGTTCACAGGTTTGTTATTTCATGTATGGTTGATCACACAAAACATGAACACTGTCTGCGACTATTAATGTCAGCTCTACCATTCCTGTTTAACACCCTCAATAATAGAAGGGAGTGACCCTCGTACTCTTTTATTAATGCATTGCAGGACGCCTCGATAGTGTTACAAAATATTGAGCGATGGTGATTTAAGTCGCTTTTTTTTGTTTCGCCCCGTGTTCGCTCTAGTTAATGAGTGTAAATTTGAAGAGACAATTTAAATTTGAAGAGACAATTTTTGTGGAGTGCAAATTCAGGGATTTTTTCTTTGGCTTTGTCACTTTGACACGTGTGCAAGGTATTACTGTGTGATTCATTATTAAGATGCTGTGTGCGATGCCGGTGGGCATCGTTAATGAATTGAATGGAGTTTGCCGCTAATTAGCGAGGATTTAATTTGGGGGGGAGTTGATCAGACAAGCCTTTTTTTTTTTAAACACTAGATAAATAAAGTTGGTGTTTGAAATGTTGGCATTGCAGGGATGATTTACTAGCGTATGAACCGCCAAAGGATTTGTTTGCACAGTTGTTGCTAACTACGAATCAAAGCGTGTTGAATCGGTTTTAAAGGCAGGGTATACTTTTGGTAATTGTCAAAGACCAGTATCCTCACTTGGTGTATCTCAACATATGCATAAAATAAAAAAACCTGTGAAAATTTGGGCTCAATTGGTCATCAAAGTTTCAAGAAATAATGAAAGGGAAAAAACACCGTTGTTGCATAGAATAGTGTGCTATCAGATGCCTGTCAGATTCAAATTTGTTGATTAAAAATTACCCCTTTCTCTAAAACCACATTACTTCAAAGGGGGTCAACCTTACAATGTTTTATAATATCAACAGCTCTCCAGTGCTCTTTACCAAGTGTGTTGTGTAATGCACCAGTGCACTTATTCGGAAAGAGAAGGGGTTTACCCCTGTGTTCCTGGTTTGTTTGGCTGCATATTGCGCCACAGCACCTTGTAAACCATTACATGGTGCTGTAAAGGAAAAAGGTCTCATAAAATATTTCAAAAACGTAGCTCCACATATACCTTGCATGAAAAATACTGAATGTTGGACTGCCATAAGCGTCACTGAGTGACAGATTGGAGCGCTATGTAAGAAGCCACTAATATGTAACATGTAGTTCATTGCACAACACACGGGACCTATGGCTTTACGTCCCATCCAAAGGACGAAGCGTGGTTAAAGGCACTGAACACGTTTGGAAATTGTCAAAGACCAGTGTTCTCAGTTGGTGTATCCCAACATATGCATAAAATAACAAGCCTGTGAAAATTTGGGCTCAATTGGTCATCAAAGTTGCAAGAAAATGATGAAAGAAAAACACCCTTGTTGTACAGTTGTGTGCTTTCAGATATAGGAATAAAAACTTCTTGCAAGAAGTTTTTATTATTTTCGTGAGAAATTACCTCTTTCTCAAAAACTACGTTACTTCAGAGGGAGTCGTTTCCTACAATGTTTTATACTATCAACAGCTCTCCGTTGCTTGTTACCAAGTAAGTTTTTATGCTAATATTTGTTTTGAGTCATTACCAAACGTGTACGATGCCTTTAAGTGTCTTGCTCAAGGACACAAGTGTCACGACCGGGACTCGAACCCGTACTCTGCTGATCAGAAACACCAGAGCTAGAGACCGGTGTTCTTATCTGCTCGGCCACGACACAGCATGGGCCTGCGGTCCAGTGTAAATTTCTAGCCCTGGTGCTGCAATTGTATCTAGGCCTACTGGACACGTGTACAAAACTCACCCTCACAACTTGGGAATGTTCTTCTAGAGCTGTAAGGCTCAGCTCATGTTTGATCTATCATTTTCAATTAGACGACTTCTTTGAAAAAGTTCAGAAGGGAATGTTTGGAATCTGCAGGCAGGCTAGACAAAAACATCAATCTGGAATGGACGATGCAACACTCTGTAACATGAGAAATGTTTCAATTTGTTTCTCTTTCTTTCAGTTTCTCAACTGGTGTTAAGCAGCGGTGCAATGAAATTTGTGCGTAACGGCACATGCTAGCTTGTGCATAGTGTTAGCCAGAGGGGTGTCTGGGTGTCTTTTGGACACCCTGTTTTAAGTTTGGATACCCTGTTTTATCTGCCATTACAATAAATGTATTGTAAGTGAACAATTTGGACACCCAGTTTTTTAAATTTCCAGCAAATTTGGACACCCTTTTTACCAAATCCTGGCTGAAACCAGATTGGTGTCTGGGTGTCTTTTGGACACCTTGTTTTAAGTTTGGACATTGTTTTATCTGTCATTATAATAAATGTTTTGTAAAGTGAACAATTTGGACACCCAGTTTTTTAAATTTCCAGCAAATTTGGACACCCTTTTACTAAATTCTGGCTAAAACCGTCAGCTTGTGTTATGGGGTGAACACTGATATTGAAGCCAATGATGGCGATGGGGGAATTCGCCTGCTGCCATCGCTTCTTCACCAATGGTCTTGTCATCATTTGCAATATGCTCATCATTTATGCACTGTACACATACAGTACACAGTATCAATTTTTTGCCATCAATGTACATGCACTAGTATGTAAGGTTTGAGATGACCAATTATAAGGAACCTGACCATGCGTGGCATCTTTCAAGCTTTGACTTTTCGATAGATTTATAGATCTATACAAGCTGCCCAAATCGAGAATGAGAGTGCATGTGGGATGCATTGAATTTTAAAGGGGAAAGTGCAAACTGCAAAGTTCAAAGTGATGTACATGTAGAACCTTTGAGGGCTGTCACCTTTAACCCATTTATGTCTTATGCAGAGCTGCCTGTACTCTTCCTGATTCTGCAGAAAGTTCCCTGAAAATAAACCAATCTTTCCATGTTCTCTTGAACAAATTTGAAAATCTCCAGCTGATTATGGAAACTTTGTCCCTATTTATGTTGAATGTAATTTTCTAAATATCGCCCCGATTGTTGGACAAAAAATAAAATCTCCCTGATTATGGAAACTTTGTCCCTATTTATGTTGAATTTCAACATATAGAAAATTTCTAAATATCTCCCGGATCGTTGTACAAAATCTCTCTGATTAAATGGAAACTTTGTCCCTATTTACATGTATGTTGAATGTAATTTCTAAATATCGCCCCGATTGTTGTACAAAATCTCCCTGATTATGGAAACTTTGTCCCTATTTATGTTGAATGTAATTTCCAAATTTCTCCCCGATTAATGTACAAAATCTCTCTGATTATGGAAACTTTGTCCAGATTTATGCTGTATTTAGTTTCTAGATATCTCCTTGATTGTTGTACAAAATCTCCCTGATTATGGAAACTTTGTCCCTATTTATGTTGAGTGTAATTTTCTAAATATCTCCCCGATTGTTGTACAAAATCTCCCCGATTGCAAGATGCCAACTGTTGTCAGCTCTGATACATGTGCAGTTAGATGAGTTGTATGCCAAACTAAACCAATCTTTCCATGTTCTGATGAACAAATTTGAAAATCTCCAGCTGATTATGGAAACTTTGTCCCTATTTATGTTGAAAGTAATTTTCTAAATATCTCCCTGATTGTTGTACAAAATCTCCCCGATTGTTGTACAAAATCTCCCCGATTGCAAGATGCCAACTGTTGTCAGCTCTGATACATGTGCAGTTAGATGAGTTGTATGCCAAACTAAACCAAGGCTCAAAATAAACACTGGAACGCAGGCTCGAGGCTAGTGATTTTAGTGTCGGGGCCAGTAAAAATACCTCACTGTGCAATATTTTTCACAACAAAGCTGATGTTCACTTCCAACATCTTTCAATTCTGTTGAGCATCAAAGTATACTATATCAATATTACACAAACTTGTCTTTTAGTGCTTGTAATACTTGTTAAACACAGTTTATGTTAAACTGTGTAAACAAAAATTATCATCTTGATTTTGTATTGTATGAAAAATTCTGGTCTAGTGAAAATTTTGAGCTACAAGCCCTGCAGTCTTGTGGATTTTCACACCAAATTCGAACCCTGTAAACCAATCTTTCCATGTTCTGATGAACAAATTTGAGAATCTCCCTGATAATGGAAACTTTGTCCGTATATGTTGAATATAATTTCTAAATATCTTCCCGAGTGTTGTACAAAATCCTTCCTGATTGCAAGATGCCAAATGTTGGCAGCTATGCCATCCCCTATGCTTCGTTTCATGCCATAAAGCCACATCATTTACTGATTTATTACATCTGCACACCACTAATGACACTAGTAGGAGGGTAAAGGCGCCGATCTTGTCATTTCCTCGGGGATGCTCCTCTCTTAACCTCCCCCTCTCTCTCTTTATTAACGTTTTTCATTTTTGACATTTTGCCGGTCAATTCCGATGAATAATACAAATGATTAAAGGTGTAGACCTTTCTATAGCAATGTCACAGCCCAAGTTTTTGCCAACCGAGATTTGAAAACTATGGAAAGCCATAAACGCAAAACAAAAACAGATAGCCACAGTTTGTAACAATGTTACACAAATATTCAAAAATAGTGTTGAATTTGTTGGAAACAAAGCAACCAATCATGGGATTGGGAGGTATTTTATTAAATTGAAAGTTTGCAGAAAATGTTGAATTTGGTTAAAACATCTGTTAACACGATTGAATATTTTACTGACATTCGACCGTCCATGCCAACGAGCGCGGTTTGTTTATCAAAAATGGAAAGGTCTTTTGCACAGGATTGGTAAGGATAAAAAACTTTGTTTAATTTTAGTCTGAAAGTTGACTGCTTTATGAAGCTCATAAGATAATCATTGATTCTGTGAAATATTTCCCTCTGAAATGAAGGCATATTCAAGAAAACTGTTTCTGAAAACCTAAACCTTTAACCTTTTTTTTTGACATTTTGCCAATCAATTCCTATGAATTACAAATGAGTAATAGGTATTGCACTGGAATGGTAAGGATGAAAAATATCATGGTTTAATTTCAGTCTGAAAGTTGACTGCTTTTAAGTTCATACGAGAACCATTTATTCTGTGAAATATTTCCCTCTGAAATGAAGTCATATTCGAGAAAACTGTATCTGAAAATCTTGTTACAAACCAAAATTAAGGACAATATGTGTTTACATGCTGAAAACCTTTTTTTTCCACTAATTTTCTCCTGACTCAAACAATGGACTAAGCCTAAATTTTCACAGGTTTGTTATTTCATTTAAATGGTTGATCACACACAACATGAACACTGTGTGCGACTATTTTGTCAGCTCTACCAATCCCGTGTAATACCTTTAAAGGCATCGTACACGTTTGGAAATTGTCAAAGACCAGTGTTCTCACTTGGTGTATCCCAACAATATGCATAAAATAACAAGCCTGTGAAAATTTGGGCTCAATTGGTCATCGAAGTTGCAAGAAAATGATGGAAGAAAAAACACCCTTGTTGTACAAATTTGTGTGCTTTCAGATAGGAATAAAAACTTCTTGCAAGAAGTTTTTATTATTTTAGTGAGAAATTACCTCTTTCTCAAAAACTACGTTACTTCAGAGGGAGTCGTTTCCTACAATGTTTTATACTATCAACAGCTCTCCGTTGCTTGTTACCAAGTAAGTTTTTATGCTAATATTTGTTTTGAGTCATTACCAAACGTGTACGATACCTTTAATTAAGTGAGGAGGACAGCCAAGTATTAAATTGTTTGATGTGGCCTGAAATGTAACACATCTGACTCTGTGTATACGTAGTAATCCATCTGATCATGTGACACAACCTCCTGGCCTTTTTATACTGTTTCGGATCATCGGGGGTGAAAGAATGCCACGCGGCATGACTGCCGGAGGGAGGGCGAGGGCGGGAGAGAGCAGGGATTTGCACCCTCCGTGTTAAACTGTGAAAGAGAGGGGGGGTTATTGACATTTGGATCGGGGGGGGGGGGTGGGCGTGATGGGGATTGAATCATTTGGATTTGGTTGGATTAGTGTACGCTGTACATGTCAACTGTGAAAGAGAGTTTGGATCGGGGGTGGGGGGGATGGGGTCAACTTTGCATGATGGGGATTGAATCATTTGGATTTGGTTGGATTAGTGTACGCTGTACATGTCAACTGTGAAAGAGAGTTTGGATCGTGGTGGGGGGGGGGGTCAACTTCCCATGATGGGGATTGAATAATTTGGATTAGTGTACGCTGTACATGTCAACTGTGAAAGAGAGTTTGGATCGGGGGTGGGGGGGATGGGGTCAACTTTCCATGATGGGGATTGAATCAATTGGATTTGGTTGGATTAGTGTACATTGTACGCTGTACATGTCCAGGGGTGGTATTGCTTCAGGTTGAAGAGATCTCGCAGTCAGTTTGTGTAGGGTTCAGATTTATGTGCTGTGCACGATCAATTTTGACTCAAGTGTACATGTAGCTCACCTACATGTATTAGACAAATTAGTCTCCAGTGGACCGTTCATCATAGACTGCAAGAAAGATTCACCATCTGCTGGCATGTACACACGTACATGTAGTTGTGTTCCCTACCTCATGATCATCAATACCAAATGTCCAAAGGAAAAGGGGACCAGACCATTCTGTCCTATCCTCAGTTTGGAAACATGGGCGTTATTTCATAGAGCTGCTTCAAGTGCAAAAAGTAGCTAAGCACAACAAAAAAATGCTTACCAGGTAGTAAGGTTACCAGCCAAAATACTATGTTGCATGTACAATATGTGGCTGGTATCCTGCTTATTTTTGCTTAGCAGAAAATTTGTAGGCAATATTTTCTGCTTTTAAAGCAGTTCTCTGAAATTGGGACATGGTCTGTGGATGTGGTTGTAGCTTGAACAAGTGTTGACGCAAAGGATGCCCATAGCAACACCCTTAGCAACAGACGCAGCCACCAAAAGTCCTGGGCCCAATTTCATGAAGCTGTTAAGCAGAAAATTCTGCTAAGCAAATTTCTTTGCTAAGCAAGAAATTAGTGGGCACCAGTCACATCAATGGTAACTGTGTGGTATTTTGGCTGGTAACCTATTTTTCCTAAGCAAGAGTTTTCTGTGCTTAGCAAGTTTCTGTGCTTACATGCCTTATGAAATTGGGCCCTGATGTTTTTTGAGTAGGGCGCCCTCGGCTAGAGGTCAAACGTACAAGATGTGCGTTTTCCATTGTTGCACTGCTGTTTTACCTCTTTTGATTGCGGTGTGATATCTTTGTTCCAGAAGAGGTGTGGGGGAGGGGAGGTTGCCAGCCATCCAGTCAAAGCCATTCAGAAGGCATAAAATACATTGTAGTATTATGACCGCCTATGACCTACCAAATACATGTACATGTATGTATAATGTACTTACAGTACGTATACATGTACGTACATATTAACATGCCTTGCCCTCAAGCTTTTTGTAGAGTAACCCACAGGGCTAGTAAACTGTGCATGTTACTTGCCCCCAAGAAGTTTTAGTAGCCCAGATTTTAAACTTATAGTAGACTGTCATCTTTCTGAATGTATTTATCAGTTGGTAGCAATGACAACCAGTTTAATAGTCGGATGAAATTACATTCATACACTCACAAATAACTTCCCACACATTTTTAAAATGTATTATTCACATCCGAAAAGGAAGAAATATGAGCATTTTAAAGGCACTGAACACGTTTGGTGTTGTCAAAGACCAGTATTCTCACTTGGTGTATCCCATGCATAAAATAACAAGCCTGTGAACATTTGGGCTCAATTGGTCACCGAAGTTGCAAGAAAATGATGAAAGAAAAAACACCCTTGTTGTACAAATTGATGTGCTTTCAGATAGGAATAAAAGGCTTCTTGCAAGAAGTCTTTTATTATTTTAGTGAGAAATTACCTCTTTCTCAAAAACTACGTTACAAATGTACTTCAGAGGGAGTCGTTTCTCACAATGTTTTACACTATCAACAGCTCTCTGTTGCTTGTTACCAAGTAAATTTTTAGGCTAATATATATTTTGAGTAATTACCAAACGTGTACGATGCCTTTAAACAAGTTTTTAGTACATTATGTACATGTAGGTCACAGGGCAAGTTGAGAAATGGTGTTTACTAGCCCAGAACAGTTGTTACATGTGTACATGTACTAGACAATGGATGCTGGGCTGTGTTAAGGGGGAGCTCTGTATGAACTGTATTGTGTACAATGTACATGTACCTGTATTTTAACTTGTAATTTGCAGTCTTTACAATGTTCAAATTATAATGGGTTTTCTTCCTGCCGTTCAGTTTCACTTTCGCACCAAATAATGCATCATGCGTAGTTTCTCTTGTTTATTTTGT
Organism: Plazaster borealis; assembly: GCA_021014325.1. Taxonomy (NCBI): domain Eukaryota; kingdom Metazoa; phylum Echinodermata; class Asteroidea; order Forcipulatida; family Labidiasteridae; genus Plazaster; species Plazaster borealis. The sequence goes on from CM037461.1 coordinate 21,721,711, forward strand.
AGTTTCGAGAGGACATTTCCTCGTTCGCTGAACACTTCCCTTGTAGCATTAATACTGCTATTAGTTCATCGTTATTAGTAACTGCTATGTCGTGATAAACATAAATCTACATATCTACATCATGTAACCAGAGCTGACGATTCTTTAGAAAGTTCTCTGAAAATAAACAAATCTTTAAATGTGTAGGATTTGAAACTTTGCATGGTGGAAATACGATATGGAAAGGTTTGCGGTAACACCATGTAATATCTCCAAATGAGTTGGGGTGGCTCTGAAAAGAACCGTTGGTTTCAATTCAATAAACTAAATCTTGAAATGTTTGTGGGAAAGCACGTTTGCCAGAGCTGCCAACTCTCCCTGATTATGCAGCAAATTCCCTGAAATAAACCTATCTTTAAATGTTCGTGGGAAAGCACATTTGCCAGAGCTGCCAACTCTCCCTGATTCTGCAGCAAGTTCTCTGAAAATAAACCAACTTTTAAATGTTTGTGGGAAAGCACGTTTGCCAGAGCTGCCAACTCTCCCTGATTCTGCAGCAAGTTCTCTGAAAATAAACCAACTTTTAAATGTTTGTGGGAAAGCGCGTTTGCCAGAGCTGCTAACTCTCCCTGATTCTGCAGAAAGTTCCCTGAAAATAAACCAATCTTTAAAGGTATCGTACAAGTTTGGTATTAAATGACTCAAAAAAAATATTAGCATAAAAACTTACTTGGTAACAAGCAACGGAAAGCTGTTGATAGTATAAAACATTGTAGGAAACGACTCCCTCTGAAGTGAGGTAGTTTTTGAGAAAGAGGCAATTTCTCACTAAAATAATAAAAACTTCTTGCGAGAAGTTTTTATTCCTATCTGAAAGCACTCAAATTTGTACAACAAGGGTGTTTTTTTTTCTTTCATCATTTTCTTGCAACTTCGATGACCAATTGAGCCCAAATTTTCACAGGCTTGTTATTTTATTCATATGTTGGGATACACCAAGTGAAAACACTGGACAATTTCCAAACATGTTCAGTGCCTTTAAATGTTCGTGGGAAAGCACGTTTGCCAGAGCTGCTAACTCGCCCTGATTCTGCAGTAAGTTCTCTGAAACTAAGCCAATCTTTCCATTTCCATGTTGTGATGAACAAATTTGAAAATCTCTCTGATCATGGAAACTTGTTCCCAATTATGTTGAATGTAATAATTCTAAATATCGCCCTGATTGTTGTACAGTCTCCATGATTGCAAGATGCAAATGCTAGCAGCTCTGCCAGTGCAATCCTCATTGATTTGATGTTTTCTTCCGTTGGTCTGTGTACAAATTGAGTCTGCAGGAATTCCACTGCTCTGTGGCTCTCTTGTAAACATGTGATGTCACAGGTTACATGGTCTATAAATATGCAACACATGGGTCTGTAAAACCAATCCATCTACGCTGTGTGACAAATCGTAGATGCTACCCCTCCCCCTAACCAGTCAAACAAATATTTGGCATTGCAGTGTCAAACCTTGTAGCTTGGACGTGTCATAATTAGGGTTCAGTTGACTGAATGGGAAAGCCTGTCCGCTATATCCTGACCTTTGACACTATCCGTTAAGTGCCCTCGATGTTGATGCGAGCAAAACACTCCCAGATTGTCTTTCCTCTTTATGTAACATGAGTACACTATGTATATTGAGTATGTAACTTGTGTTACATGAGTAAAAGTACATGTGCATGTAACATTAGTATATATTGTGTGTACATGTAACATGAGTACACATGTACATGTAACACATAACATGAGTAAACGTACATGTGCATGTGTAACATGAGTAAATGTACATTTGCATGTAATGTGTGTAACACGAGTTTAGTGTAACATGGGTAAATTTAAATGTGCATGTACTTAAAGTACATGAAGTACATGTAACGTGAGTACATGTAATATGAGTACATGTAACAGTTATGTAACATGAGTAAATATACGTGTGCATGTAACATGAGTACATGTAGCCTACATGTAGGTGACATGTGCATGTAATTCGAGTATCAGTATAAAAACACATAGAGCACATTGTAATATTTAATACAAATTCAACATCATGAGTAAATGTACGTGTGCATACGTGTAACATGAGTGACCGTAACACAACACATGCCTTAGGTTGGCACAAATCTGTCATGACTGTTCTGTCTATGATGTAAAACCCCTATTTTTATGAAGAAAACGACTGTGTATACATTGTACACCTATGTTTATTTCATCAGGTGTACATACTGTACATGTACATACGTACATGTACATTGTACACGGTCGTATTCTTCATATTCTTTCTTTTCAGGGCTCTTCCCGGGTTTTTTTTCAAAACTGGTGGGCATTCTGGATTCAAATTTTGAAGGTTTGGCCGAAGCACGCTGGATTGAAACATATCGGTCCTTGGAATGTTTTTGTTTTACTTGGTGTTTAATCTTTGGTTAACCTGTGCAATCTGGAGCATTCAAAATACTGCCTTCATGATATTTTATAATGTATTGAAATTAATGTGCAAGTACTTTGCAAACAAAATGTATTGAAATTGTTGTGTCTTGTGCCTCCCGAGCTACTGGAAAATAACAATTCCAGACACTCGGCAGGGTTTTATCTAAACGACATCTGACCTTGTTGCTGAAATGCTGGGTAAAGGGGTCACTGAGGTCGTTTGAGGTCAATTGAGGATTTCCTACAGTGGGCCATCAAGGAAGTACTTGACAAGATGCAAGTATTGAAATTGTTCAACAAATTAAATGAAGTTAAAGGGCAAGTACAGTGGGTACTTTGCTGTTTATTTTGAACAATGTGAGGGCTTAAATTAAATTTACGCGAAGTAAAAAAAAAAGGTATTTTTCTTTTTATTATTGATATTTTATTTGCCCATTGATACAAGAAAACGACATACAGGCAGTCCAAATAAGATAAACTGTAGGCTGTGGGACGGATTTGCCATTTCGTGGAAAGCGATGATAAAGTATACATTTTAATGCAGTACTGCATTTTTGGGGACATTTCGCACTGGTATCAAGCTTTGTGGCGTGTTGTGGCCGAGCGGTTAAGAGCACCGTACTCGAGCTCTGGTGTTTCTGATCAGCAGAGTGTGGGTTGAGACCTGGTCTGTCATGGCAGTTGTGTCCCTGAGCTTGAATACCATAATTGCTTTGTCCTCCGGATGGGACATTAAGCGTACATGTACATGTACATGTACATGTACATGTAGGTTCCGTTTGCTAGGATTGGTAGTGCATGTAAAAGAACCCAGACTACTTATCGTGGAAGAGTAGGGGTTAACCCCGGTGTTTCTGGTTCACAGAGCAAGCACTCTTGTTTACAGGTTTCCTCAGGCTTGCGAGCTACAGTGATAAAGTTCACTTAAATGAGGCATCCTTGGTTTCATTATAGTAATTATAAAAAGCAAACTTTCAGATTTAAATTTTTTCTATATTCTATCTTGCAATTAATCTCAGCGTGTATCATCATGCCTTAAAGACAAAGCATACATGTACCTCTGGTTTTTAGAACCGTTCGATTGTTTGAATACATATGAATGTAGATACATGTACACTGTACAATAAAATTAACCTGTTAAAATTTCATTTCAAAAGGTGGTAGCTTTTTTGAGATATCGCCGAAAATCTGGAGTGGTTATGTCCACGAAAAAAAAAAAGTCCGTAACTGGAATAGACAATCTGAGAAAAGTTTCTGCTTGAGACCTTTCTCAGATTTAAATGTTTTTGAATCCCTTTCTCCAAAACCACCTGCCTTAGAAGGGAATCGTTTCTCAAAATGTTATAGTACATACACTATCAACAGCTGCAGTGCTTCTTACCAAGTAAGTTTTTATGGTAATTAATTATGTGGAGTAATTACCAGAAGGTATAACCCCCCCCCCTTTAACTGGTGTTTTGATTCGGACTCTGAAAAGTTTCTTTGTCATCAAAGTTGGCAGTTTCTAAACTTGGCAGGGCAAGGGCATTTCCTGGAAGAAGAAACCCTACGATGGTTAGAACAATTGTACGGCATTCTTCCCTGTTCGTCATTGGCATTGTCCCAGCAAGGGCTGTATTAAAGGGATTGTATACGTTTGGTAATTAGAACCCATTGTTTGTTTCAATCACATAAAGTTGTAGATACCATAAAACTAACCTGTGAAAATTTCATTTCAAAAGGTGGTAGCGTTTTTTGAGATATTGCCGAAAATCTGGAGCGGTTATGTCCACGCAGGAAGAATAAACTGCAATTGGGATGTACACAATCTGAGAAACGTTACTGTCAGTAAGGCTTCTCAGATTCAAATTTTTTGTGATAAAAAGTGATATTTTATTCCATAACCCCACTACTTCGAAGTGACAAGTTTCTCCAAATGCATTATACTATCCAAAGCTGCTGTACTTCTTACCAAGTAAGTTTTTTATTGCCATTAATTTTCAAAGTCATTACCAAACCTACTGTATACAGACCCTTTAAAGGGAGGGTATCGGGGTTCAAATTTGACACTGGATCGCAGTGACTTCATGACCAGGGCCCAAAATAATGCTTACCAGAATAAGGTTACCAGCCAAAACAGCATTCCACATGTACCATTTGTGACTGGTCTCCTGCTTATTTTTGCTTAGCAGAAAATTTCTAAGCAATAGTAAAAGCAGCTCTATGAAATAGTTCCACAGGCCAAATTTCATAGAGCTGCTTATAAGCAGAAAATAGTGCTTAACAAATTTCTGCTGAGCAAAAGTGAGCAGGATACCAGTCACAAATGGTACACATGACATGGTGTTTTGGCTGGTAACCTGAATCTGGTAAGCATAATTGTTTTTTGTGCTGAGCTGCTTTTTGTGCTTTTAACGGCAACTCGATGAAATCGTTTCCTGAACTCTGTACCCTCTGAGGATACTCTCATTCCTGCCATAATAAGGTGGGATGTTTAGCACTCACGACAGAAGAAAAAAATTAGAAGAAGAAGAAGAAGATGAAGAAAAAAAACTAAACTGTACGTGTCCAATTATTTCCGATGCTATTCTCAGGGGGGAAAGGGTTTGCCTGGTTGACTTGCATGATAAAAAGGTCAGATGATGAGGGGGAAGGGGGATCTGGTGGAGTTGTGGGAAGGTGATGATTGATTGAAGAGGGATTTCCTACGACCTTGATGGGGGTGGACTTCTTTCTGATAATGTACATCAAGGATATTTATATATATTTCAAACTTATAGGTAGGGTCATATAGATTGGTGTTTTTTGTCAACGTAATGCTGATTTATTGGCGAAATCATCAAGAAAGACACAGTAAAAGTCACATGTGAATGTCATAGCTGAATACAGTGTCTACATGTACTTGTTGAGAACACAGCAAAAAACTGTTGGTATTTTCACACGAACGGAGAATCCATCCACGTTTAGCGAGGTGAAGGTGAAATTCTAACAAATTTACAAGTTCAAGTTTACAGTTTTTCCTTTATTTTTACTTTTTTTACGAAAAGGGTGTTTATGAATGGGAATAAAAGAGTAGTTACTCGGTCTTAAACGGTTGTTTAAAACCTTGCAGGGTCGTGGCCGTGCGATATCACACGGCCCTGACCATGCCGGTTTTAAGCGGCAGTTTAAAACCTCGTCGCCTCTCTTCTATTCCCTTTTAAATTTAAATTTCCCTGATACAAAGAGAGCAAGCTATCGAGCCTTGACTCGTCAGTTTTTTAAATTTTTTTTAAATGAGATATCGCCCAACTCACAAGGCCGGACGGCCACTACAAGGTGAGGGCTACACTTAACTGATTTGGGCTGTCGACCCAAATCAGCTGTCACCAGGGGCACGTTGCCACCTACTCCTGGGGCTGAAACAGGGTTGCCCCCTTTACAGTCCGTAAGGATGTAGGCATGGGTATCGTCCACTAGGAGCCTGGCTGGTAGAGCAGAATGCACTACCTTCCCAACTTTTACGAAGCAATTATGGTTAAGTGCTTTGCTCAAGGGCACAAGTGTCACGACCTGGATTCAAACCCACACTCTGCTGCTGAGAGCTTGGGTCCGGTGAACTGAACCACTCGGTCACGACACGCCACACAAAACGCTTGCAAGGTTTAAGTTTGCATTACCACATAGGTGTATTGATCGTACAACACTAAGTACATTACAAATGTAGTCAGCCAGTGTAAAGGCAACATAAAAAAAAGGAAATTGTTGATCGTCCTTTTTTGGTGGGAAGTGGGGGTGGGGGGGGGTGTGTTTTGTTTTTTGTTTTTTTTGACATGGCAAAATATGAAGTAAAGAGTAAAGAAATCATCACAATCACTATGAAACAGAGGTTTGTGTGATTTTGATGTTTTTAATTGTTTTGTTAAAAACCCATTTACAATGTAACTCCTAGAAGACATTTTCTGTAAACATTTTCAAAAACCAAAACGCTGTGTAGCCTAAGTAAATATTTGAAGAATTGTTCTTGTTTTTGCCAACATGAATTATAACCTTTCTTCAATCATCTATTTCCAACCTATGGATTTTGAAAAAATATCAGCTGAAAAATCTGGGAGCCACATTTGACTGCATGCAGCATAAGAGTCCAGCTTTCTCCAAAAGACGAACAGAGCATACTGATCGAAACGCCGAGTTGAAAACCAACAGTTCTTTTCAGAACCACCCCAACTCATTTAGAGATACTACATGGTGTTACCGCAAACCTTTCGATATTGTATTTCCACCATGCAAAGTTTCAAATCCTACACATTTGACTGACAAACTCAAGCACTGTTTATTCATCATTGACACAGCGATTGTAAAGTTATATAGGATTTGAGGCATTGCATGGTGAGGTATCAATATATTGATTTGCGGTAACACCATGTGTGTAGTTAAGTTGCCAGGTAGAGTTTGTTCTTAGAGAACTGTCTTGCTTAATTCTACTACCGCGGAGTAGATTGTTCGGGTGTTCGGGAGACTTCTCAGTTCTGAAAAGAACTGTCCTGTTTATTAACTACATGTATTACCTGGGCGGAAGGTATAGAAATAGGCTGGGACTACTACTTTAGCTTATAAATAGGATGGTAATTAACTGTACTACCGTGGAGTCAGTTCTTGGATTGGTCTCAACGTTTCGACTAGCTTGCTCTAGTCATCGCCAGGAGACTGTAAAGTTGATATTTTATAAATAACATTGAGATAACTGCTACATGTTGTACATGTCATGTACATCAGTGGTTTTCAAACTGTTGTTCATATAATTGAAAAAAAAAATGGGTACCCATCATTGTGGCTGTGCACTTTAACATTGTAATGTTTGGTGAATTTATTCCACGTCCACACCTTGGCAACTATTGTTTAAGTTCATTGCACTACATGTACATGTACATGTACATGTACATGTACATGTACACATACATGTACACGTATTTCGTCAGGCACAGCAGCAGCACCCTCAGTTTTCACAGGGTGTTATTCCAACCGACTTCCACGGTGGAATATTGTGTCAGTCAGGGCCAGTGGGTGAATTTTTTGATTCGGTTATCATCAGGCCCAATATTATTGTTTTAGATACATTATACAAACACCTATGAATGTATGTATTGTACTGAAAAAAAAGGTGAAGGCAAGATAAACCGATATTCATAATTTCTTTCTTGTACCACACCATGGGGGTTGAATAAACAGGAAGTGCTTTTTACATCATTCGATGTTTCTCCCTTCTCAGGGGAATGAAAAAAAAACGAAAAAAAAAACAGAGTAATGATGACAAAAATATACGGCCCTACTCAAAGGCACTGAACACGTTTGGAAATGGTCAAAGACCAGTGTTCTCACTTGGTGTATCCCAACATATGCATAAAATAACAAGCCTGTGAAAATTTGGGCTCAATTGGTCATCGAAGTTGCAAGAAAATGATGAAAGAAAAAACACCCTTGTTGTACAAATTAATGTGTGCTTTCAGATAGGAATAAAAATTTTATTGAGAAATTAGCTCTTTCTCAAAAACTACGTTACTTCAGAGGGAGTCGTTTCCTACAATGTTTTGTACTATCAACAGCTCTCCATTGCCTCGTTACCAAGTCAGGTTTTATGTTAATATATATTTTGAGTAATTACCAAACGTGTACAGTGCCTTTAAAAACATGTCACAGGCGTTATCATTCCAGTACGCTCGCGATGTCTTGAATGAATACTGTTGGAGGACACAAGGTCACCGTATAAATAGGTTTAAAGTTACTGGAAATTATGGGTTTTCATTGAGCTGGTGGGAAGATTCCACATGGCATCCACAGCCGCATTCCTTGGAGTCCAGAGATGTCGGACATTGGCATCCAAGAAAGCGAGAGGAGAGACAGCGATTGGGGGGGGGGGGAGGATGGGTTGCTTAGCGCGGTTCTTACTGACCACGGCATCATTTCATAGAGCTGCTTAAGCAGACAATGATATTTTAACATTTTCTGCAGAGCCCCAAATAAAAAGGGAACCAGTTGTCAACGGTACATGTGAAATGATATTTTGGCTGGTAACCTTTTCCTGGTAAGCAGAATTATTTGTACTTAACGTTCCTGGTATGCAGAATGGTTTTGTTTGAGGTTCCTCGTAAGCAGAATGATTTTGCTTAAGGTTTCTGATTAGCAGAATGGTTTTGTTTGAGGTTCCTGGTAAGCAGAATGGTTTAGTTTGAGGTTCCTGGTATGCAGAATGATTTTGCTTAAGGTTTCTGGTAAGCAGAAAGATTTTCTTAAGGAACCTGGTATGCAGAACGATTTTGCTAATGTTTCTTGGGAAGCAGAATTATTCTGCTTAAGGTTCCTGGTAAGCAGAATGATTTTGTTAATGCTCCTGGTAAGCAGATTGACTTTTCTTAAGGTTCCTGGTATGCAGAATGATTTTGCTTACGGTTTCTGGTTTACAGATTAATTTTGCTTAAGGTTCCTTGTGAGGGTAAGCAGAATAGTTTTGCTTAAGGTTCCTGGTAAGGAGAATGCTTTTGCTTAAGGTTCCTGGTATGCAGATTGATTTTGCTTTAAGGTTCCTTGTTTGCAGATTGATTTTGCTTAAGGTTCCTTATAAGGGTGAGCAGAATAGTTTTGCTTAAGGTTCCCGGTAAGCAGAATGATTTTGCTTAAGGTTCCTGGTATGCAGAATTATTCTGCTTAAGGTTCCTGGTATTAAGCAGAATGATTTTGCTTAAGGTTCCTGTTTAAAAGCAGTAATTTCCCCCTTAATAATCTTGTGGTTTTGTGAATTTGTCAATGGTTGAACCCAAGCATTTGTCTGGCATAATTCACTTGCGGTTTACATTCAGTTATGATGCTGGGGGAAATTTATTTTGGTTGTCACAGGCGCTGTGGCTTGTTTATTTAAATAGTTTGCCTTCTTCAAATTGTTCGCTCACGGCTTTAAAATTTATTACAGTATTATAAGTTGTGACAGTACTGGAAGGATGATTGTTTTTTTCCCGTCAGAATGCAATGTTGGCCCCTGGGCCTGAAGTTACCCAGTGCATTTCAATCAATTATTCATACATGAATGAGTGAAATTTATGTGTGTGTTTGGTGTGTTTTGATTAGGTGCAGAAAGTTCCACTCTAAACCAACACATACCATATAATCACTGACAGCTGTCAAGGAGAAACAATTTGTTTTATTGTACTGGCCCCAAAAAAAGGACTAATCTTGTGTGACCAAGAGGTGGCGCTATTGCAATAGTAATTGAAAGATGACCTAATTCGTTGCTTGATCAGACCTTTTCAGTACATCCAGTTTGTACAATGTACATGTATACGTCAGTAGTTTTGTGCACGCTTGAAAACGTGTATATTCTTGGTTGCTGCAATCCAATACTTTAAAGGAATTTTTATTTTATTGTTATTATTTGCTTTTACATTATTTATTTATTACTTACTTTTTTTGGGGGAGGAAGGGATGGGTTTTTAATGCTATTTTCTGCAACTTTGACATTTTCTTTTCAGTGGACTGGCACTGTTGATAACTTTATAGCATTTATTAACATGTCATTGACGTTTTCCATAATTTCTTCTTCATCGTTACAGGAAGAAACGTGACAACAACCAGTGGTGGGAGCTGTTTGATGCGAAAACGAAACGCTTCTACTACTACAATGAAATGCTGGAGAAAACAGTCTGGCACAGACCGCAGAACTGTGACATCATACCCTTGGCTAAACTACAGGTAAGCTGATTGGTCAGTCTGTTGGGAAGGTTTTGTTACGGTCATTGTGATTGGTCCGATTTGTGGGGGCATGGTTTAGTGAAAATAGTTTGGCACAGACAGCAGAACTGTGACATCATACCCTTGGCTAAACTACAGGTAAGCTAATTGGTCAGTCTGTTGGGAAGGTTTTGTTACGGTCATTGTGATTGGTCCGCTTTCTTGGGCATGGTTTAGTGAAAACGGTTTGGCACAGACAGTAGAACTGTGACATCATACCCTTGGCTAAACTACAGGTAAGCTGATTGGTCAGTCTGTAGGGAAGATTTTGTTACGGTCATTGTGATTGGTCCGATTTTTGGGGGCATGGTTTAGTGAAAATAGTTTGGCACAGACAGCGGAACTGTGACATCATACCCTTGCCTAAACTACAGGTAAGCTGATTGGTCAGTCTGTTGGGAAGATTTTGTCTGATTCCTTGGCATGGTTTTAGTGAAAACAGTCTGCGCCATGTCGTACAAAAAAGCAATCCAGTTTTCACTTCGGAAAGTAAGATCCAGAACTTGGTTGTTTTTTTAAGCCGATCTCATTTGTTTTTTGTATTACACGAAAGGCAATTTAATGAGCAAGAATGTTTTTGCTACTTATTTTGCTCTAAAATGGAAATTTTGGGTTGATAATAGAGTTTGTAAAATTGGCCTCGGAGCACGTGCATGCTGCTGTTATCAGAAAAAGAGCTTCAAGTATGAGTGGTCAAATAATTCGGTCACCAGTGGTCGTTTAGAAAATGCCAAAATAATTTTGCAACCAGAGAGTCAATGTGATTGATCAACAGTAGAAAGTTCTAGAAGCTACCCGGCGTGTGATAATTCTACAAGACATCCTCCCAAATTTGTGAAAAAATGGATTGCGCCCTCTTGTGTCCAGATGAACCCATGTTTACATTCCCCTCATTAAAAAAGGGTAATCTTGCTAATTCTGCAATAGACATCCTTCCAAAATACACTTTTGCAAAAATGTATAGTGCCCTCTTGTGTCCAGATGTACCCATCTTGCCATTCCCCTCATTAAAAAAGGGTAATCTTGCTAATTCTGCAATAGACATCCTTCCAAAATACACTTTTGCAAAAATGTATAGTGCCCTCTTGTGTCCAGATGTACCCATCTTGCCATTCCCGTCATTAAAAAAGGGCAATCTTGCTAATTCTGCAATAGACATCCTTACAAAATACACTTTAGCAAAAATGGATAGCGCCCTCTTGTGTTCAGATGTACATGTACCCATCTTTACATTCCCCTCATAAAAAAAGGGCAGTCTCCCTGAAAATGTACCGGATGAAAATCCCGCCACAGCGCCCTCTCTTGGCTGCTCCACCTCAGCATCCACCCTGCATGACTCATTCAGAATATAATGCCGAATGACATGTTTCCCCTACCCCTCTAAAAATCAATCGACCCCCCCAGATTTTTTAACAGATTCTATCTTGTTATTTGAAGGCTGCTAAGAACTTCAAGGAGAGAACAAATATAATGCGTCCCTCCCACTTCATTAAACACTGATCCCCCCACCATAATGACGACCCATTGTAGGCCAAACATAAATATAAAAATGTTTGTTTGTCCTCGTCCGACCGACCGTCATTTGCGTCGCGACCGATTTTATTTATTTTTTTCACTTTTTTTCTATTTGTTTTCTTCAAAATGGTCATTAAAACTCTCAAAACAAATTGCTCAACAAATGTTGAAACAGGAAGAAACTATATAATATAAAGCAGTTTACAAACCCACGGAGTTTATACATTCCTGACTTTTTATTCTGGTGAAATTTCAGTACTGCAGAAGTGCAGGCTCCGGTAAAGCATTCATCTCAACATCAACGCCATAAAATCTTTTTAGTTGAACAGTATTAAAATACTGTTAAAAGACATATTAATAAAAGAGTTCAATTCAGTGAAAGTGTTGTGTTTTGTGTTTGGATTTTATATTTTAAAACCAAAGAGTTTATATTCCCAAATACAATATCGATATGAAAAAATATAAAAAAATCGACCGACCGACCCTACCTTTTGAGGACCCTCTAGGACAAACAAACACAATTTTTTGTTTGGCCTTACCTTATTGTGTTTATGTTTCCACTGCAAGCCTCTGTAAATTGAAAGCATCCCAGTCTCCCACTCTGCACTGGGCGATTACCACCCTCCCCCCCCATATCACCGTCCACATCATCATCTAAATAAAGCCTGTTTGTGAACGCCCAAGGGTACCATTCTCAACCGGTCCCGCTCCACTGAAAATGGAGCATTTTGTATGCCTCGAGGGCAGGCTTTGGCTCTGCGGATCTCTCAAGCTTTCCATGCCTCATTTATATTTCCGTGGTGGTGTTTTTTTCCCCCTCCCATCTGAGTCTTTTTCTCTGGCATAATTTGATGGAGGTGTTTATTGTTGGCTTTTGAAGCATCTTTTTGCATTGTCTTATATAGGCAAGCTTTGCATTGAGTCACTGACATTAGCTCTTTTAAGATGTGGTGGACACTATAAGAGTGCGCTGCTTGGTTTTGGGTGTATACAGATAAATTTACCTATAACGTTATAGAGTTATACAGGGTTCTCCCCATGTTTTTTTTCAAAACTAGGGGTTATTCTTGACCCAAATTGTTGGGTGTTTGGCCAAAACACGTAGAATTGAAACAAGGTCTTCGGAATGTTTTGTACTTTGTGTTTATCTTGGTTTTGAAAGCCCTACCTTGCAATCTGGAGCATTCTACTGTACAAGGTATACAGGCTTTTCTTGATGTTTTTTTAAGGTAAAAATATATGTATGTATTTTGTTTTTGCGTATCGTCCGAAATGTGCGCGTATTGGCACGCAAATCGCGCGTATCGCTAGTTGTGCATGGGGAAAACCCTGTCATAGTGTTGTGTCCACCATACTCAAAACGGCTTAAATGCATTCTTTATACCACAGACACTGGCTTTACATTATGCATGCTTACAACCAAATATATACCGAGATTATTTACCGAAATTTGTTACCAAGATTTTTTACCGAGATCTGTGTACGTGGTAAACTTAACAATACATTACAATTGATTCATACTTCAAGAATTTATTTAGATTTGTGTGATGTTTGTTTGAGGTGTTTGTGCAGATTTGTAAATGTACTCGTATATTTTTATGCATTGTACTGTAATTTACAAAATGTCAAATAATAACCCTAAAGGAAACTTACTGGATAAATTGTAATAAATTTTTGGGTGGGCGTGATTTTTTTTTCAGAATGAAAGACCGCGCCATCCCCAGACAGCATTTTATTTTTCTGCACTGCGAAATTGCCAATGCACTAATGAGTATGACTTCTGAAAAAAAATTTTCTCTCCCTTTTTTTTTTTTTTCCTGGCAAAAGGGGGGGGGTCCCCCACGCCCCCCCCGGATCCGTGCCTGCAACCTGGGAAGCGGCAGCCAGGGGATCACCTCATAATGTTGCGGCTTTTTATTTCAAATTTCAAGTAATAAACCACAAGGGAAACTGTCTTGCTAAATTTGAAATATTAATTTAATTCTAATTGTTTACAAAAAAAAAATTCCCAGTCAGTTTCCCTTTGTCGTGTTTGTGATTTATTACTTGATGTACAAACTGACTGGCTTCTGATTGTCCACAACAATTAACCAAAATTGCTTCGTGACGGACATGTCCACATGTATCCCACATTCGATGTAATTACAACATAGACGTGGCGGAAGCAACATTATTAAAAACGGAGTTCGCAACATTAAACGCAGGTCGTCTCTTTTCATTAATGTGCCACTAGACTCCGCTACGGAGCTAGTCCCAGCTCGGGCACTCGGTAACAAAGATAGATCAATTACAAATGCAATTTAAAAACCTCCGTTCAGTTGTTCGATTCGCCACCACCGTGTTCGTTCAACAAATTCATTACAGAACATTGGTTTGTATTGAAAGCAATTTACTTATATGCGAGTTTCTTAATAAATTCAGCTTTTTTTTCCCCTCTATACAAATATTTTGTGTACTCAGAACAGTAATTTGGTGCTCGATAGGGGCATGATGGTACCCCCCCCCTGGATTCGCCACCACAGTGTTCATTCAACAAAATCATTACAGAACATTGATTTGTAATGCTCTTTAACCCTTTAGAGACCATTCATTTCTGTATAATCATCACCATGCGCCCAGACATGGTTTTATTGTTGATTTTTTGAAACATTTTTTACTTGTAAAAGTGCCTGAAAAAATACTATAAATCAGAAATTTGTTTTGTTTTTTAGAAACATAGATACTATGTTAACAAGAGAAACATTGGAAAATGTTAATCCTTTTCTTTGACCTTTTTAGTTGAGTGGGAGTAGATCAGATCTTGCAGCCGTTTGTGGCCACTATGGGCATTTTGGTACAAGCCGTTTGTGGCCGCTGTGGTCTCTAAAGGGTTAATAATCCACTTCTCTAGGCCATCGTCCTTGCTGCCCCCTTGAAATGTTCCAGTAGAAATTTACCTTTCCCTCCTTGAGGTGCCCTTTACAGGCCTGGAATTACACGGAGGCCATGGCCTCTGTTGCCCTGTTCTTGGCCTTGGTGCCCCTGCAAAATTTGCCCATGGGCGCTAAGATTTTCCAATGGTAGTGCCCTTTGCAAAACGAAAATGGCCTCGCCCTCTCAAAGATGAAATTCCAGGTCTGCCTTTACTAAAGAGAAAAAATGCCTTGCCCTTACAAGAACTTACATTTCTTCCTACGTTCCTACTTCAGAAAATGTGTTTCTTTTCTGTACCTCATGCTTATTAAATAAACAAGCAAGCAAATAAATTGCATCACAGGAAACGTGGTTGCGTCCAACTTCAAGGACACCGAGTGAGGGCGCAGTTCCTTTTCCTTGCAATAAGTCTTGGGAGGGAGGGCCATAAAGGGAACAATCGAGAAGGAGGAATTGTGCCTTTAACAGGGTTTATACAGTGAGCAGAAACAAAGGGATAGTACGTAATCGCTCATCATGCATCATGTCTAATTTAATAGATGTTAAATTTGCATCTGGGATAAAGAATATTATATTTGGTTTTACCCGTACACCGATGTGTGTAAAGCACTGTATACGAGTAATATGCCTGTGATTATTTTCACAGGACTCGGGAAAGTATTGAGTATACAGAGCTTTACACGCATTGGTGTATGTTTAAAACCAAATATAATATTCTTTATCCCCGATGCAAATTTAACATCTATAAAATTGTCGCGGTCCCCGCTGCTAAAATAAAGGATTCGAACTGCCTCTAGCTGCCGGGCAATCTCGGTGGTCTAGTTGGTAAGACATCTGCTCTAGAATGGCAAAGGTCGTGGGTTTGAATCCCATCCGAGTAATATGCATGTGATTTTTTCACAAGACTCGGGAAAGTACTAAGTATACAGTAAACATGTCGTTCGATATCGAAAAGAAATGTCACATGTACCGGTCTGGGTGTGTATTTTATGGAATATAAACATGCGTGGAGGATGAGTTCAGTCTACCAAAAACCAACTAAAATGGACATCTGCAATTGCACATTGTAATCAGTGTATCTTTAAAAAGCATTACAAAATGCTCTAAATCACGAACTGTACATGTATTGGGAGAAACCATGAATTGCAACAAAATCAGCCCCGCCAAGTGTACACAATCATTTATATTAGAATTCCACTGTCACTCATCCATCCCTTCTTGAAAAAAGCCCAGTTCTCATAAATTAGATGCAAATTAAGACAAGCTCTCCCGCCTTCCCAGATGCGAGCAGCACACCCCCCCCCCCACACAGCAAACTCTGTAGTCAATGGTAGTACTACACAACCTCACCACGTGCGCCGGCCACTCACATGGTCTTCCCTCTCATTAACGGTCACCCAAGCACTCTGATTCACACGCCTTGGTTTTTATGAATGGGCAGCTACTCTCAGGTTACGCCAGTCATCCGTTGAATCGCTCTCTCTGCCTCTCTCACTCTCACTCTCTCTCGGATGCGATACCACGGCAACGAAGGAGCTACCAATATCCAATTATAGTAGAGAGTGAATAATTTGGGATTTGGTGTGTGTGTGTGTGTGTGAGCGTGGACTCGTTTGTGCAATCAGTCTCTACCCTATCAAGGGGCCAGATTAGTAAGACAAAGGGTTCGGATTGGAAAAGATGTCACGCGTGGCAAGAGCCGTGGACGGTAGTCTTGCAGCGGAATGATGCCTCGTGGCGAGATTAATGGTCGATTTTGTTTTTACATCCTGTTTGTAAAAACCGCTCCCCCGTCCTGTGGATCTGTGGACTTTATTGAGAACTGAGATTTTTTTACAGCCATGGGATCGTCTCGAAATACATCTTTGCGACGAGTTCACAGTCAAGTAATGAAGCAGCAGTGACTGAAGTGTCAGCAGTTTTGTTGGTTATCATCTTTAAGTTTTGTGTCCATGTTCGTCATTTAGCCTTCGAGAAAGACACTGCCAGGGTCGAAACGCCAGACCATTTTTTGCATTTCTTTTTTCGTTAGTGGACTTATCGGATTGCTTCGTCTTAAAAATGGACAGTCAAATTTAAGACCTTTTTTTGTTGTTAGAGGGATCATCTTGAATGCATTTTGTGAATAATGTGGTGAATTCGGGGAATGCTTTGTTTAGCAAAATATTTAGACTGAATATGTTTTGTGCATACCGAACATTGAGTAACCACTGATGTGTTTATCAAGTAGCAATTGATACAGTTCATTTTGTGTATATGAGGGAAATTGTTCACTGGTATTAATGGAGCAGTAGTGAGACGATACCGCCAGAGTTTTTTTAAAGTGGGAGTCGTCGTCAACATCGGCTGAGTTTTTGGGCTTGCTGTGCAGAGAAGCCTTGACGGAAGGACGTCAGAAACCTTTGATTGATCCCAACCTGGATCATCGTGAAAACCTTTTGTGCAAATTTTCATCAGGTGATAATGTTGAACGGCAGTTTCAGTGCTGGAACGGTGCGGTGGACTAACTGATTATCAAGACATCAGAATTTCATTTTGTAAACTGTCGTCGTATGATGCACCGTCAGATTACCTGAGTGCTTGCTGAGGACGGTGCTTGGTGATTTATAAAACTTGGATTACTTGGCTACCTCTGTAGCTGACTGCTTGCAGTTGACTTTGTGGAAACTATGGAGTTTATGTGCTGTTTTCAGTATCTCCTCTCAGTAAGTAGACGTACTACTGTATAAAACCCTTTAACCAGAATCAGGGCCCAATTTCATATACATGTAGCTGCTTAAAGGCACTGAACACGTTTAGAAATTGTCAAAGACCAGTGTTCTCACTTGGTGTATCCCAACATGTGCATAAAATAACAAGCCTGTGAAAATTTGGGCTCAATTGGTCATTGAAGTTGCAAGAAAATGATGAAAGAAAAAACACCCTTGTTGTACAAATTTGTGTGCTTTCATATAGGAATAAAAACTTCTTGCAAGAAGTTTTTATTATTTTAGTGAGAAATTACCTCTTTCTCAAAAACTACGTTACTTCAGAGGGAGTCGTTTCCTACAATGTTTTATACTATCAAGAGCTCTCCGTTGCTTGTTACCAAGTAAGTTTTTATGCTAATATTTGTTTTGAGTCATTACCAAACGTGTACAATACCTTTAAGCACAAAAAGTAGCCAAGCACAACAAAATTATGCTTACCAAATATATGGTTACCAGCCAAAATGCCATTTCTCATGTACAATCTGTGGCTGGTATCCTACTAATTTTTGCTTAGCAGAAACTTTTTAAGCGATATTTTCTCCTTAAAGCAGCTCTGTGAAATTGAGTCCAGGTGTTTTTTAGGCACCCTGCTAAATGCATCAAAATACAACACAGTTGAAATGGAAACCCTGCTAAATAAATCATTCAAGAATAATTCAACAGTATTTCAACAATAATAATAATTAATTTAGTATTTATTTCACTACCAATTATCATTAGCATTTTTAATTTTTTCAAGCAATACCTGCAACGAAAGCATAACCTCGAAACTATAGCAATAGTTATTTAAATTTAAAAACTAAATTTTTGAGTCAAACCGGCCAAAATTCGGACATAGCATCTTTAACCCAAACTGTAGGTGCTTTTATATTTTTATACTACACTGACTTCTTGGAGGGGGAGGGGGGAAGGGATGGGGGGGGGCTTTATCCTCAAGACCCTTAACCCACATTTCAAGAGCTTTTTTATCTTCGCGGCATGAACATATCCATTGTATACTTCCCCGATATTGTCCGTGGTGAACATTCATAGTGTGTACACAGGAACACAAGTGTACAGTGTCCGTGTTAACCAGGGGGTTTTTTGATCGGAAAGAGGAAATTTGTTGGCGTGTGCATGTTCTCAACTTGTAAGGTATTTGTTACGCTTCATGGAGAGTACACATACAATACGACTATAGTTTGCCTACGTCTGCGCCCATAGTGCCCTGACCCCCTTTACTACAAAACACGTACCTTGTACAGCATGTAGTAGATCATTCATAGACGAAGACCCTTTTCTCCATCCTCATTTCCAGCTACCCTGGATCACTGCGTCTTGTACAAACACATCAGAGCTGCTAGCTCTCTTGGTGTTTTTCTTAGTTTTCAAAGCCCTACTTTGCAATTTGGAGCATTCTATGGTTTTCATTTCTTGTTTTTTGGGAAACTACCGTATTAAAAAAAAATAATACAAAATTGGCGTATCGGCCGAAATTTTCGCGTATCGGCACAGAATTCGCTAGCTTGTGCATGGGGAGAACCCAGGCTCTTAATAAAAGCAAGGTCAAACAAAAATAGAAGCCATGTAGGTACTCGGGGCTCGAAAGTTACACTGGACCGTTGGCCCGAGGCCAGTGGTTTTAGCATCAGGCCAGTAAACTCAGGACTGGACAAGTCCGGCGGTCTTGTGGTTTTTGTTCAAATTTAGTTGACTTTCAGTCTGATAAAAGTCTTTCAATTCTGTCGAGTATGGAAGTATACTTATAATAATAATAATAATAATAATAATAAATAAGACTTGTAATGCGCACATATCCACCCTGCTGGGTGTTCAAGGCGCAGTAAAAACCAAAAACAAAAACAAAACAAAACAAAGAAAAACGGACACAACAAAATTAGTCCTTGAAAACCTACTTACCCATAATACAAGTGAGATAAATCTTCTCTTAGTGCTTGTTCAAATTTTAAACGGTTCAAGTGTTAAATTGCGTAGGTATTTTTTTTGCATTTAAATGTTGTGAAAATAATATAAATTTTGAGCTACACAAGCCAAGACTGATTGGAGAGGGGGGTAAACAAAAAACATCTCCCTCCCACCCTGCATAAATTGAGAAGGAAGCACCCTTAACAACAACTTTTTTTCGGATGGCCTAACTCATTGATCAGATTTCACCCCGCCCTGTTGATGCAGATGTCCAAACTCAACAGCAATGATGAGGAGGGCTTATTCTATTATCCGTTTCATTGGTATCATAATTCCCTCATCCAATCAACCCCCAAGACCTCCATGCTGCAGATGGGTTGCAAAGCAGTTGCAAAGATCCTCTAGATGTTGCTCTAGTTTTATCTTGCTAAGCGTCTTTTTTGTTTCTCAGATGCCCGGGCTCGTCTCAAGCAGTTTAGAAGAAAATGCTGTTAAAGGGATTGTATACGTTTGGTAATTGGAACCCACAGTTTGTTTCAATCCTATATAGTTGTATATATACATGTATACCATAAAACTAACTTATGAAAATTTCATTTTTCAAATTACCAAACATATACAGACCCTTTATTGATTGGAGTAGAAGGTTTCTTTCAGTCATCTAATCCATCCACTTGATCCCTCAGCAATTTTAACGACTTAAGAAAACGGGGATTCAATTTAGCTTGAGTTTACTTCCTGGTTCATGGTTGTGAATATTCATCAGCTCATTGTAATGTCATGAATATGTAAATAACTTGAATTTTGTCTGAGGAGTGCTCTTTGCACATTAGTCAAAAAAGTGAAATGATAAACACTGACTGTTTATAAATGTTTAAAGGCATCAGACACGTTTGGTAATGACTCTGAACATTTCTGGCAATAAAAACTTACTTAGTAAGAAGTACAGCAGCTTTGAACAGTATAATGCATTTTGAGAGACTTTTTACTTCGAAGGACTGCAGTTATAACGAAAAAATTATCACTTTTTATCCCCTTTTATATATCACTTTTAAAAGACGATACAAAATATTCTCATTTTTAAAAGGTCTGATGATAGATAATTCCTTGCATGTCACTGCTGCTGAGACTCTTATTCTCTTGAACACTATTCTGCGATTCTCACATTACATTACATTCAACAGAGTATACATGCACAAACCTCGGCAGCAAATAAGGCCAGAACCAAAAAACAAAAATCTCTGCATTTTTGTTTGGGGGGGGGGGGGTCTTCAGTTGATTGAGTTTCATATTACACTCGGTGGGAAGGTTTGCGCTGTTGATGATGAAACTGCGTTTTGTCATTCCGTAAAGACCTGTCATGTTGACAAAGGCCATGTAGTTCCTTGAGTGATTGTCCTCAAGCAATTCAAACCAATTTACTTATTCCTATTGACTCAGGTTTCAAATTAGCATCGGGGCTATTTTTTTTTGTTTATAGACTAGAAAATAGACAAGGATATTTGAGTCATTAGTTTGTTTTGTTTGTATTTTTACTTGTGGCTTTGTGCGACATGCAAGTCTAGACTGTGTAAGTCTTGCAAGTATGGGAACGAGAAAACACGTCAAACGAAGAACTTTTTTTCTTCAGAAATCAAATCTTTGTTTTAAATTTATCTAGTGACAAAATCTAAACAACCAAAATACTCAATACAATTGTTATAAATTATGTTAAGCTTTTATAATAAATACACAAATAATGTGTTCATTATTATTGAAACAAAATTAAAACTCTGTGACAAGGATGCTTATTTGATCTTATCTTTTAAGCACCTTGTAAACCATTGCATGGTGCTATCAATGAATAGGCCTCATACTTCAAACGTAGCTCCACATACCTTGCAGGAAAAAATTGGTAGTCAGACAATGGTGCGCTTAAAAACATTCGTATTAAGCGCCTAATAAATGTTGTGTATTATTATTATTATTAATATCTTTGCTCGGGGTGCACATTAATCCGAGGTAGTTGGTTCAAACTTCCATGCTTCAAAGCATAGCTCCGCATACCTTGCAGGGAAAAAATACTGAGCGCTTTGATACGCCCATCGGGTGTGATAAAGCGCTATATAAGAACTCAATATTAGCCCGCATACAAATTGGCGACTACAGCTACGGCTACGGCTGTTGCTAGGGGTGTTGCTAAGGACGTCCTCTTCTTCAACGCATGATGACGCGGAAATCTAGCCGTAGCCGTAGCTGTAGCTGCCAATTCGGACGCCACCTTATTATTATTATTATCAGAAATTAATAATCATAATTATTGCTACTACATTTTTGTTAATCGCCCTCAGCCATGGCCCTGACTGATTCTGGGACACTGTCTTCCTTTAGTGTCATCATCAACACCGAAATGTCTGGCCCCCCGTTCATTAATTCCCCCCTCCTCTTTACATTGTGTTGTCTATTGGTACACGAGCAACATCGTTAAATCTCTTCCACCCAGACCAGACCGATTCATTACCGTCTCTAACGTCACCCTCTTCTGCATGCAGCTACAATCCATCCATCAACTACATAATAAAGATCCATCAGAAACCAATAGACCGTTAAGACTGATGTTTGTGTACATGTACTAGGGTTCTCCCCGTTTTTTTTTTCCAAAACTGTGGTGCATTCTGGACCCAAATTTTTGGATTTGGCCGGAGCACGCTGAATTGACACAAGGCCTTTGGAATGTTTTCTACTTTGTTGTTAATCTAGGTTTTTAAAGCCCTACTTTTTTTTTTTTTGGGGGGGGGGGTGGGTATCGGCCGAAATGTTTGCGTATCAGTCACTCAAATCGCGAGTATCGTCCTGATACACTAGCTTGTGCATGGGGAGAACCCTGTGTACCCCCCTCCTGTGGTGTTCAAGAAAAGTTTTAGCAGTCCGGGTTAGGGTTTGAAAATCGTTCTCTTCTTACATTAGAGTTTTATATATTTTTGGTAACAAAACCAAGGATGCCTCATAAATGAACTTAATCACTGTACATGCTGTTCAATGTAGCTCGCAAGCCTGAGGAAACCTGTTAACCAGTGTGCTTGCTATGTGAACCAGAAATACCGGGGTTAACCCCTACTCTTCCACGATAAGTGTTCTGGGTTCTTTTACTTGCACTAGTACATGGGACCTACGGCTTCATGTACCATCCAAAGGACAAAGCAATTATGGTACAGCATCTTGCTCAAGGACACAATTGCAGGACCGGGACTCGAACCCACACTCTGCTGATCAGAAACACCAGAGCTTGAGTCGGGTGCTCTGAACCGCTCATTTGGGCTTAATTGGTCATCGGAGTTGCAAGAAAATGATGAAAGAAAAAACACACTTGTTGTACAAATTTGTGTGCTTTCAGATAGGAATAAAAACTTCTTGCAAGAAGTTTTTATTATTTTAGTGAGAAATTACCTCTTTCTCAAAAACTACGTTACTTCAGAGGGAGTCGTTTCCTACAATGTTTTATACTATCAACAGCCCTCCATTGCTTGTTACCAAGTAAGTTTTTTATGCTAATATTTGTTTTGAGTCATTACCAAACGTGTACGATACCTTTAAAGATAGAAATGTCATCATTTCAACATACATGTATGCACCTCTTAAAAATTTGAGTCCTAGCTCCAGACCTTTTTGTCAGCAATGACTCTCGCCCCTTGATTTTTTTTACTGAACGTCAAGACAGGCCAAGGAGGACATAATCAACCGCGATTTTTTAAGGGTCTCTCGCATTTGTCATCTTTTTTGATGGACGTCGCCTAAGTGCCAATGACACACGGTTAAACGCATTCATTACTTCGGCAAATACGGCCGCAGAACGCTTCATCGCTCCAGCGTGTGTCACTGTTTATATTTGGAAGTGATCGCTGTAATGGAACGTTTCTGCGGTCGGAAATCATTCCGAAGCAGCAGGGATTTAAAAAAAATTTTTTTTTGTTCTTTCCAAAGTCCGTGACGGCGGGTAAATGGCAATATTCATGGACAGTCACCTTGTTTTTTTGGAGAGTTCCAGAGCAATGATGTGGCTTGTAAATTGCTTGAGGTGGATGTACGTGCTTGTTGTATCGGACAAAGAAAGTGCCAGATCTCGAGTGGATGATTAATCGTGCAATTTTCTCTGTGGCGAGACTATTACAAGTCTATTAATTTTTGATTTTGACTGAATTCAAAATTCACTATTGGATCTAAAAAAATTAATTAATTTGTTAAAGCTGCATGGCCTGATTTTTGTCGGAAGAAATTTTGTTTAAAGGTTTTTTTTTGTTCTCTGAACGACATTTGACAGAAGATGCTGTTTCATACATTATCTTATGGACAAAGCAGAAAAATACATAACATGCAAAAATATTTGTACTTGCTTGAATGGTGACTTCTTAAACGTGGCGATCGAGTACCACAGAAAGGAAAGGGCGGCGGTGCGCCAAGCTACTTCTATATGTTGGAGAACACTGGTGTGTTATACGTAGAACAGGGGTTGATATGGGTCGTGTAATTCAGGTTTACATCACACTCAACAAACATGTTTGAGGTACATGTCCAGAGATGCCACTTTTCCGGATTTACCCGGGTTTAAAAAAAAATAAACCTTCCGTTAAAAAAAAATTTTTTTAAAATATAAATCAAGCCTGAATAAAGTTATAATTGTTTGGCCTCTAAAGCAAGTCCGCTTTGCAATAAGCGATTTTCGCTGAAAATTTTAGTTTATATCACAAATGTCGTAATTTTCCTCTTTTTACGGCTTGGTGAGGTGTACATGTATGCCTGACTTGAGCTTAAGTGCTCGGCGGTGCTACTCTTTTTGGGAATTCAATGTTGGCATCTCTGCGATGATTGCTCTGCGATAATTTGTCACAATGGTTACCACTCAAGACATTCATTTAGTGGCTTTCTGCTTTTGTCTGAGGAAAAATAATGTTCAGGTTTTTTTTCGTTACCACAGCGGCATCTCTGATGTCTTGTATAGTAAAATTTTTGTCTAATTTTGTTGTTGGCATGTGCATTTATGTTGGAAAACCACCCATAGAGATTCATTGATTCTTTTGATCTTTTAGGTTTAGAGCCCTGGCTACATGTAGGTTATTATAAATCTGTATTCTATCCAACAATGTTATCATAGTTAATGATGCGTTGCTAATGTGTCTGGAACAAGAAAAAGCCCATGAATTATTCATGAAACTCATATAAATATACACGTTGGCCATTGTTGTTAATGGCCGCTGCAGAGACGCATGTGCTAGACTCGGTGTCCTCAGCGTCGGGTTCCCACATCCTCGTTCCTAGGGTCGTGCCCAGACCTGCTGGCATTTATAAACCCTTGAAGATGTCTTCAGAGTGGTGCAGAATCAACAGTAGCTTGCCACTTGGCATCCTGACTTTCCGGCCGTTTTTTTAAATTGTTTTTATTTTGCATTTTTCGTAGACTTTGTCCTTACTTATAGCGTCTGGAAGGGTCGACCTTCCGAGATAGCCGTCCACACAGTTTTGTTTAGCATGCAGTTCTTCATATAGTATACATGCATACACTGGGATTTTATATATCTCCATTTCATTTAGACCACAGCGCTCTATACTATTTTTCCTGCAAGGTATGCGGAGCTACGTATGAGACCCATTCCTTTACATAGCACCATGTAATGGTTTACAAGGTGCTGTGGCGCAATATGCAGCCAATCAAACCAGGAACACCGGGGCGAACCCCTTCTCCTTATGATAAGTGCACTGGGTTCTTTTACGTGTATTACACAGCACATGGGACCTACGGGCGGAAACATCAGAACAATTCCAAACCCGGGTTAAGACATCTGTTCAATTTGTATTTAAATAATGTTGAATTCATGACAGCGCGTATTGTAGGAACCTTACGGTGATATGCGCTATAGACCATGTGACCTGTCACATCACATGTTTACAAAAGAACCACAGAGCCTGGACTTCATGCAGGCACAACTTGTACACAGCTCAATGAAAGAACATTTGATGTTATCTTTTATGGGGACTACACTGTCTGATCTCTATCTTTTTTTTTGATACGAAGAAAGGGGGCACATCTCAAACCTTCCTGAGCTGTCGTTTTTATAGCTGTTTCAATTGTCTTGAAGTTGTGGCACATACATGTAATGTAAAATTTCCCATATGACCAGTGTAGTATCTTGCCTGCCAGAAAGGCCCTGGAATGTACAAGGTCACTCTTTTTGTAAACAAAGGTTACACGGTCTACAGATTATTGCATTAACACGGCTCACCAAATTTCCTTCACTGAAAGCAGACTTGCAGTCCCGACCCTTGTGTTTATAGAAATATACATGTACACTGTACATGTAATTGGTTTACATGTAGTACTCAAGCTCCCTGAAGATAACCGACTTTGTCAACAGTTGGAAGGCAAAGCCTTGCACCAGACGCACTCGACCCAAAAATATTGTCTCTTTCAGCTGCTTGAATTACACCCTGGAAATGCCGAGTTACTTCAGTCTCCCGTCCTGATGGGACTTCAAGTTTATTTAAATGTTCGTAAATGCATCTGTAGGAGTCTTAAAGAAAGGCAATCAGTCGTCACGTGTGCGAAGCCTGAACAAATTTTCCTGTATTTTTTTAATTAAAGTCACCTGGAAATAGTTTTATTTTTAAAAATTTTTTTTACATAAGAGTATATATATGTATAATATTAACAATAAAACAATTTTTTGAGTAATTGTTTGTCACGATTTATATGTTAAACAAATAGATAAAGTTGTTTGGGGGTGACTCCGCCCATCCCTTTTTTTTGACGTCAATCGAGGCAGATTTCGCCGTGATCGAACATCGACCCCCCTCGAACTTGCCTGCATTTACGTTGTATACACACGTGCAAGTAGTGAGCTTGTACGTTTCTTTTGGTCCCCCAAAAAGGGATTTTTCTTGCATTTTTTCGGCAATGCCGACCAGGTGTATTGCTGCTGGATGCAGCAAAGTGACTAAAGATGGGGTCAGCTAGCATTTGTTTCCTGCAGATCCCACTCAGTGACGCTCATGGAACTCCAACATTCAGTATTTTTCCAGGAGGTCCGGATGTCGCAGGTTCAAGTCCCGCTAATGTCAATTTCTCTGTTCAACCCCAAATTATTTTAAAATTTACTCAGTCAGTTTTCCTTGTGATTTATTACTTGAATTTCTTTCATTTATGATTTTTGTCTCCACCTTGTTTTTTTTTGTTCTTTACAGACCTTGAAACTAAACACGGAGGTCAGGCCTGACGAAGGAGAATGGGCGAAGCAGCGCCAACAATCATCTGTAAGTTTCTGCATACATGTAATAATAATAGTAGTGGCTTCTTATATACAAATGTAGCGCACATATCCGTCACTCAGTGACGCTCAAGGCGCTTTTAACGTTCATTATTTTCCTGCAAGGTATTGTGGAGCAACGTTTTTGAAGTATGAGACCAAGTCCTTTACATAGCATCATGTAATGGTTTACAAGGTGCTGTGGAGCAATATGCTGCCGATCAAACCAGGAACACCGGGGTGAACCCCTTCTCTTTTCGATAAGTGCACTGGGTTCTTTTACGTGCATTACACAACACACGGGACCTACGGCTTAACGTCCCATCCGAAGGACGAAGCATGTGGGATTCGAACCCACACTCTGCTGATCAGAAACACCAGAGCTTGAGTTTTGTGTTCTTATCCGCTCGGCCACGACACGCCATGTAACTAATTAAAGAGGAAGGGAAATGACGAATTCAGTTTTGTGATGTACTCGTTTTCCCAATAGATAATGTGAGTGGGTAAAAACTACAAGTCTCTAACCTTACGTTAAAATGGTGTAAATTGCCATTGTATTTGATACCCTTCCATTGCAAAATTTGTCAATATCCAAAACATCTGATGACATCATTCTGAGAAAAAATTAGTTTTTAAATTTTTGTACGGGGATGTTTTGGTTCATAACTGACTTTTTCAGAGTAAAATTTGAAACATGATGACATCGGATTTCAACAACTGGATCTTTACATTCCAAGGAGGATTTTTTCGTCTGTCGAAAGGTCAAATTTAAGGCCGTTTTGATTGATACTATCGAAAGTCAGGAATGATCCAAAACATTCCCGTACAAAAATGTAGAGACCCATATTTCTCAGAAGGATGTCATCAGATGTTTTGGATGTTGACAAATTTTGCACCGGAAGGGTATCGAGAACAATGACAATTTACACCTTTTTAGAGTGAGGTTATTTTTTTTTTCCCCACTCACATTAGGACTCTATTCAATGGAAAATGGGTACATAACAAAATTGAAATGGTCATTTCCCTTCCTCTTTAACTCTTGCAGTGTCCTGTTTTAATCATTTCACTTCGGATGATGTCCTCTTCAGCCAAACTTTTCCAAACTGATTAACGATGGTATTTATGAATGCTCGGAACAACATTTTTATTGCTATTATTATTATATTATTATTATTTTATTTCTGGTAATGAAACCAAGGATGTCTCATAAGTGAACTTGATCACTGTAGCTCACAAGCCTGAGGAAACCTGTAGACAAGGGTGCTTGCTGTGTGAACCAGTAACACCAGGGTTAACCCCTACTCTTCCACGATAAGTGTTCTGGGTTCCGAAGGACAAAGCAACTATGGTAAAGTATCTTGCTCAAGGACACAAGTGCAAGGAACGTGACTGGAACCCACACAGAGACCCCAGAGCTTGTGTCCGGTGCTCATAACCACTCGGATGGGACATTAATCCGTAGGTCCCGTGTACTAGGATTAATGGTAGTGCAGGTTAAAGAACCCAGAACACTTATCGTGGAAGTGTAGGGGTTAACCACGGTGTTTCTGGTTCTACATAGCACGCACCCTTGTTTACAGGTTTCCTCAGGCTTGCGAGCTACAGTGATTAAGTTCACCTATTGGGCATCCTTCTGTCCTTTGGTTTCATTACCAGAAATATATAATAATGCTAATAATAAAGACAACATGTTCTTCTCATCAGCCCCTCTCCCAAGATAAATCCTGGGTGTGCCGAGGATTGTTAACCCCCTCGTAATTTTCCCTCGGACATAATTGGTTTTTATTCCACAAACGCAGACATTGTTCACACCAGGATGATCCCATCCTCCTCTGTTTGGGTTTTTCATCATTAGTCACAATTCACCCTGAGGGGAGAGGGGGATGGAGAGTGGCGGCAAATACCAAAAAAAACCCGCTGAAAACAATTATTGCAATACTGGAGGGAAACAGACCCGGTAGTTCATTACAGCAGGATTACACTGTGTGTTGTAATGTCCCATGGCTGGTACAGGGGGGTACCACTGTCTGAAATAACTTGGGTGTGTTGTAATGTCCCCATGGCTGGTACAGGGGGATACCACTGTCTGAAATAACCCGGGTGTGTTGTAATGTCCCATGGCTGGCACAGGGGGTACCACTGTCTGAAATAACCTGGGCCTCACTCAGAAAGCTGTTGAGTCCAACTGCATTTTGCGCTCAATATGGGGCACGGTGACCCCCCCCCTATTGTGTACTCATTGTGTGCTTGGAATCTCAGGATTTTTTTAGAGGATTTTAGGAGGGTAGGCCTACTTCTTTACAAGAGGAAAATAGTGTGTTGAAACAATGGGAACTTTGGAGGTGGGGGATTTGTATTTTCCAACTAATCAAGTTACTAATTGTTGGCAGGATTTTGTATTGTTAATTTTTCAAATTAAAGTTAGCATCTTCCTGGACTACATGAAATACGCCTTCATATTTAAATCAATTTTTTTTAAATATTAAAACTTGCAAAATAAAAAATTGGGTGATGCAATCTTCGAAGAATGTCTCTTTTGAAGAATTAGCTCCAAATCGTTTGGCTTTGCACAGCGCCTACTGTGGTGGTAATTAAATTTCCCAGATGATGTGCAATGCTTTCATCATGCCCTGTCTCGTTGTAATCATAGCAGGAATTGGTGCAGAAAGTCTCTAAGAATTACACCACGGAGAAATTTATGAGTAATATTCCGGGGTGTATGAATCATTAGGGGCGGGTTGATTAGTTTGGGTAATATTTGTAAGCTGGCGCAAAGTGGTAGGTATTTAGTAAAATTGACGTCATATCGTCATCCGATATTTATTTATTTTGAAAGGTTCTTTATTTTTGCCCATCATCAGGAATGCGTCAAAACAATTTGAGTGAAAACAAAAGTTGTTATTATTAATCTCATAATTTTTTTGAATCTGAAATTTAACATCTGTTAGAAAACAACCCTAAATCCCTGTTTATTTTCTCTTAACAAATACTATTTAGGTGTTCGGGCATTCCGCCCGGAACACCTCTTTTTTTTGTTCGTTTTTTTCTTACTTATTGATACTTCTTCTTCTTCTTCTCAGCGTCCCTTGTCCGCTAACAAAAGTACCCTTCCCAAGTTCATATGAACTTGAAACTTCACATATAGTTAGATATTCATTAGGAGATGAAACCGCTCTAGTTACGTCATGATGACGTCATCCATTCTTGAATTATGAAAATTCAAAGTTTATTAATTGCTGCACAGAGTCCAAACCCATTTGATTTTGTCTTCCGGTTCAAAACGGAAGTTGAAAATTTCAAAATTCATTTCTCAAGAACTACGTATTTCCCCCATTGGTCATGCATAAAGATTTTACACAGAGTACACAGAGTCACGCTCCAGTGCTCATCTCTAGCGCTAGAGCGCGCTGTGTAGCTTCGTGTATAGTCTATGTTCAAGGCGTTTTCAACATACATTTCCCTTGCGGTTAGTTAGTCTTTTCTACAGTCGTCAATATTTCATAAGTTCATATTTCCTCAACCACATAAGCTATTTTGACACTCTATACATCATATGAAAGGGCTTTACGTACTTCACAAAAATGGATATGTTGGTGACCTTTTCTTTACCTTTTGACCTGTCTAAACCGGAAGTGCCTGTACAATGCTTTGAAAAGGCGTTATTTAATGGCTTTTAGGTTGAAATGTACACCTTTGCCTTTTGATGCTTTACCATATTACACATCAAGAATACATCTTAAATGGAATTTAATGTGTTGATATTTTAAATCTTCGAAAATCTGTATCAAATCACAATAACATTACCTATATGGAAAAGTAGTCTCTTTTGCGCTCGATAATTAAACACGCACTCAAAGTACAGGCTCATCTAACTTTCATCAAAAACCCGAACACCTAGTGTTTGTAATTTTACAAACACTACATTTCTAGTTCTAGTTAATCTTCTTCTTCTTCTCACTATTCATATTTTAGTTTTACCCTTACACTGCTGGTGATAAGCACTGTATACTCAGCGATTTCTGAGTCTAGTGGAAAACAAATCCATATGCATGCTACTTGGGTAGGATTTGAACCCGTGTAACCCAGCTACTGCACACACACTCGCACTGGTCGTCACTTCACAAAAGTGTTGTCATTATTATACTGTGATGTGACGGCCAGGGCGTGCGTGTGCAGAAACAGGGTTTGTAGAGTTCATACATGTAATTCCATGTAGCCACAGGCCTGCTATGATCAGATGATCATGACAACAGTCCTGTTTTAATTTGATAACATAATTACAGATTGGTGGATGGTGTTATTTATTTTCACTAAACTGATATCAATTTTTTTTTTTGAACTTGCCTGGTGTTTTTTCAATTTATTTATTGAAAACTAGAGGATGGATGTGAACTTTACTCCTCCTAAAAAACAATGATATACTGTATCTTTAAATAGAGGGCCATAGATTGGTAAATACCCTAAAACTTAATGACCATACAAACTTATTTGATGAGGAAGCACTGCAGCTGATGATAGTATAAACTATTTTGAGAAAGGATTCCCTTCTAAGTAATATGGTTTAGAAAAATGTCATGCAAAAACATTTGAATCTGAGAAACGATTCATGCATGAATCTTTTCTCAGATTTCTAAAGGGTTGGTGTCCGTTCGCAAATGCTGCGGCCTGAGATGCTGTTGGTACCCGACTGTCACCTCGCAAAACCTGGATGGATTCAACATTCGTGTGAAAATACTGTGACAATTTTGTATTGTTTTCTCAGCAAGTAAACACTGTATTCAGCTGAAACTTTCACTTGTGACTTTTATAGTATCTTTCTTTATAATTTTGGCTTTAAATCAGCATTATGTTGATAACAACCAATATATGACCCTACCTTTAATCCTGTTTATATCCTGACCAGTGAAGTTCACTGACAGCAGATTTTCACCGTGGCGGCCTCAGTCCCAGCCACCTGTGTCCCAGGCGTACAGATTAACGAGCATCTCACGTTCTTCCTTTTAATCTCCTTCTCACCCTTGGGAGAACTTTTTTAATTTGGGGAGTTGAAAATGACTCCGAACCCCTCCAACAGCTTGAGAGCAGGGAGCTTAATTGTCATTCACGCTTCACCTCATAAAACAGTCACGCTTGCCAATTTGTGCTGTCATCTTTTCTTCCTTTTTTTCCCCCTCTTTTTTTTATTTGGCAGGGTTTCGGGGTGAAGGGTGTTGGGTACAAACTGACAGATTTGTGGCAGGCTTGGTTTTAGTAGGCGGCAATATTATGCGCTAACATTTAAAGGGATAATTATATCATTGGTGTTTGGATTGAGTGCATCTGTTCCCATTGTTTTCAATGAACACACGCAGGGTTCTTCACCAGTTTTTTGTCTTCAAAACTGGGGGGCATGCTGGACCCAAATTGTAGGATGTTTGGCCGTGGCACGCTGAATTGAAACAAGGTCTTCGGAATGCTTTCTACTCGGTGTTTATCTTGGTTTTAAAAGCCCTACTGTGCAACCTGGAGCATTCTATATGTTTTTGTGAAAAAAAAGAAAGAAGAAAAAGACATTATAATTTTGTTGTTTTGTATCAGCCGAAATTTGCGCGTAACGGCCCGATGCGCTAGCTTGTGCATGGGGAGAACCCTGACATCGTACAACACCGAGGGAACTCGTTTGTTATCTTCCAGTACCGAGGGGAGCTTGTACCATCTGTCCACACAAAATAAAACCATTTGTCATATTTTTTACTATACCTCATACATATTATTCAGTTGTCCACAATTTTCTCTAGTTCGGCATCATTGAGCTCGAGAAAATGCAGATTGACATTTATGTGTGCCGCCATTTAAAAAATTGTTTTCCTGTGTATGTAGCTTGGAAGATTGTCATGCGTGCGCACTATACACCCTTGCGTCAGTTCAACGATTGCTTCATAAAGCGCACACGTAGTATACTGCAGAGATGCCACCTTTCCGGATTTACCCGGATTTATTTTTTAAATTTTTTTTAAATCAAGCCTGAATAAAGCTATAATTGTTTGGCCTCTAAAGTAAGTCCACTTTACAATAAGCGATTTTTGCTGAAAATATTAGTTTATATCTTAAATGTCAAAATTTTCCTCTTTTTACGGCTCGGTGAGTTGTATGCCTGACTTGGACTTAAGTGCTCGGCAGTGCTACTCTTTTTGGGAATCCAATGTTGGCATCTCTGCGATGATTGCTCTGCGATAATTTGATGGTTACCACTCGCGACATTCATTTAGTGGTTTTCTGCTTTTGTCTGAGGAAAAATAATTTTCAGGTTTTTTTCCGTTACCACGGTGGCATCTCTGATACTGTTGCGCGTGTGACAGTCTACAACGCATGCGTGCTCTCACTTTCAGTACCTTATGAGCAAGGACAAAACAAAAAAGGGGAAAACAAAAGGTCTCCATAGGGGAATTCTAAAGACTGGGCGCTACACAAGGAAGCTTGTGTACAAAGTGTACGGGAAAATCTTAAGTACAGGGACAAAGGGAAAGAACAAAAGATGTCTCCACAGGGATGTATACTTGAGAATGTGTGTTTACCCTGGGTGAATATTCGGGCGCACGGTTGGGAAACTGCAAAAAAAATAGCATCTGGCACTTGATGGGGAATGGACTGGGGAGAATTGGGCTCTTGATCATGAATATGTATGAGGTATTCCAGGACTTAAATTTGGGAAAAAAATCCACAAGACTGCAGGGCTTGTACATGTAGCTCAAAACTTTTACTGGACCAGAGAATTTGTTACAAGACCGGAATCCAAATGAGAAGAACACTATCTACACAATTTCACATTTGAGCTGTTTTGGGGGCAAGCACTAGAGAAGATTTATCTAATTTTTCTGATGGGTAATACTTCAATACTCAACAGAATTGAAAGATATTTGTATTGATGAGTTTAAGTAAAAAATGTAGTGCGGTGTTATTATTCAAAAACACAAGACCGCCGGACTTGTACGGTTGTAAGTTTACTGGCCTCGGGCCTGCGGTCCAGTGTTAATTTCGAGCCCTGTATGCTAATATGATTAATTGAGTACAATTTGTAAACAAAGAATGTTGGTGTTGTTTCTTGCAGCAGCGGCACAGACATAGAAGAAGTAGAGATCACCACAACAGAGATCGACGGAACGAACGGGACAACAACGCCCCCACTGAGGGGGTGGTAGACGACCATGTCAGAGCGGAGAGTGCAAACGGAACGGGGCCGAGATTCCACAAGAGAATGGATTCATTAGATGAAAGGTAGTAACCCAAGTGGGCTATTGGAGTGGTACCCCCCGTGTCCCCCCACATGTTAAGCGTGAATTTTCTTGTTTCCTTTAGCGCTAATTTGCATTAAGCAAAGCCATCCACATGTACATGTTTTTTGTGCAGTCATGTACCATTTGTAATTGTTTACACGTGTCGAACAGTTTTTCTTTTATGGAGGTTTCCCCCGAAATAGCCCATGAAACGTGATAAAACATTTTGGTTTCCTGTGTGACAAACTTGATTGCTGTAGGCTTGAAAAATTGTTGCAAAGACCAGCAGCCAAATTCACGGAACTTTATGCAACTGTGCAAAGTCCGCTTGTTGCAAGATTTTCTTGTGTTAGTGGGTGCACAACTTACATGTAAGCAATAAATGTTGCGCAAGTGGACTTGTACACACATGTATGCAGTTAAAGGCACTGGACACGTTTGGTAATTGTCAAAGACCAGTGTTCTCACTTGGTGTATCCCAACATATGCATAAAATAACAAACCTGTGAAAATTTGGGCTCAATTGGTGAAAATGATGAAAGCAAAAACCACCCTTGTTGTACAATTGTGTGCTTTCAGATAGGAATAAAAACTTCTTGCAAGAAGTTTTTATTATTTTAGTGAGAAATTACCTCTTTCTCAAAAAGTACGTTACTTCAGAGGGAGTCGTTTCCTACAATGTTTTATACTATCAACAGCTCTCCGTTGCTTGTTACCAAGTAAGTTTTTATGCTAATATTTGTTTTGAGTCATGACCAAACGTGTACGATACCTTTAACCCTTTCATGCACCATTTATTTTCGTGATAAATTGATCATATGGACACATTCATTGTTTATTCAATTTTACAAATGGCGCCCCCCAAAAAAAATACAGGTCACAACAGCACCCTCAAGAGTTTTTTCCCATTCTGAAAACTGTGTTGCCGTGCGATCTTTATTTTTCATTTTACAACTATTTTTTTGAAGGGATTTGCACCAGGTGCTAGCGACCGGTCGGTGCATGAAAGAGCGAAGTAAAGTTTTGTGAAAGCAGTGGCAGAGCCCTATTTCCAAAACATTGTTGAGCATCGGAGGCGGGGGGGGGGGGGGGGGGTTAATGCACCGTATTCAAGTTCTGGCACTCACAGAGTATGGGTTCGAATCCCGGCCTGGCTGGTCAAGATGCTTGTGTCCTTCAGCAAGATAATGTACTTTGCCATAAGGCCAACAAAAATTGTTTGTTTGTCCATAGAGGGTCCTCAAAAAGTAGAGTCGGTCAGTCGATTTTTTTTTTCTTTTTTTTTTTCCGTGATGCTGGTACACAAGACCAAACGGTGAGAATATGTTTTTAATGGAAGTGGCTGCTCGCATGTATAAAAACATGAACCGTCGGTTATTGTGAACAAAGAACACATGTGTAGAGCCTAATTTTGGTGAGGTCCGATTTTGGACATGATAACCTATGAGGTTCGTGGAGCTTGGAGGAACGAACCTCATAGTTCAAGGAGAAGTGCTTTCCAGATGATACCTGTTCCAACAAAGCAGTTGCAAATAATGTTGTTTCTTCCTGTTTTCGATATTTTTCGACAAATTTGTTTGAAATTTTTAAAGAAAATTTTGAAACCCCCCCCCCCCCACTTTTTGATTATTATTAATTTTTGTTATGGTCGCGGCACAAATGACAGTCGGTCGGACGAGGACAAACAAAATGTTTAAGTGCTTTGCCCTTTGGATGGAATGTGAAGCCATAGGTCCCGTGTTCTAAGATTGGTAGTGCACGTAAAAGAACCCAGAACGCTTATCGTGGAAGAGCCCGGTGTTTCTGGTTCATTAGCAAGCACCCTTGGAGGGTTTTTCTCCTATTAAAACCAAAGTTGCCACAAATCTGTCAATTTGTACCTAAAACTCTTCACCCCGAAACCCTGCAAGATGAAAAAATGACAGCACAAATTGGCAAGCGTAGTAACGTAAGAGACGTAGAACACACATACACAATTCTGAATGAATGTTTATGGCACAATGGTACCAGGGTTTGCTCATCTGGAGGTTGCTCTGCAAAAGCTTGCCCCGAACCATTTGACATAGCAACTGTCTCTACAGTCTGAGGAATTCAAATTTAAGCCGTAACTTGTAACTATTAAAGCAAGTCATTCAGGCATGCAACTCTTCCGCGTTTTAAAAAAAATTATTAGCGCAAAAAAATACATTCCGCGGTTAGCGCGATCTTAAGATAAATTCAACAATGCATTGTAACGCATGGTCTGGCCTCTGCCGCGGCACGCAATCCATTCTACTGCAGGGTCAATCTAAAGCCCACAGCAAGCAAAGCGTACGTTTACACACTGCATGCGGTCACTAATAGCCGTGTGTACGGTCGAAAAATCTGGAACAGTGGAACGCACCCGTGGCGCAGGCGAGTTGTGTGCTAAACAAAGTTATTATACAGCCTTGAAATGAGTCTAAGGTCGTGTCTTCGTCTGGTCCCACTGTTTTGCAATAGTATAGTATACACGTGTTGTACATGTACATGTATGTGTGTGTGTGTGTGAGTTAGTTGCTAAATGTACATGTATACTGTGTGTGAGTTGTGAACAGTCGCATCTTCAAACGTCCGTCAAAATGACATCCAAAAGAAATGATATTTTAGAGCGGGACCGAGTGGTACCTGGCCAAATTAAAGCCATTGATAAAGGAGTAAAAAATACCTGGAAGTGGTTCTGGTTGGAAAAAAAAAGATGTCGACGGTAAACTGCTCGCCGAAACCGTCCGGAAAGTGGACAAGCCAGGAATGGCATATTGTGTGGTGTGCAAGAGGGAGATCAACTATGGCAAGCGGGGACAAGTGGCTCTCACCGACCAGTTGTATAAAACACTTCACTTTGTCTTTGTCATACATGCTAAGAATAACACTTTTTAGGGTACCATTGTGGGTCTCGAAAAGTTTCCTCTTTTTTTTTCATCGAGCAGTTGCATGCCTGGTCATTGTACCAGACTTTATTCAAATCTAACTAGCAAATGGCTTTATTCCATTTCCTTTCAGTTTCGTACTTGTGTACACATGTTCTGCTAGGTTTGTAAACATGGCAGTTATCATGTGATGCCTTGCACCAACTGCTTTCAGTTTCATTTTCCCACATTACTCAAGGGGAAAGTACACACTTACATCAGTATTTTCAGTCCAGCAGTATCAGCCTTAAAAAAAACCTTGCTTAGCAAAAAAAAAAGGTTACCAGCCAAAATACCATGTAATATAACATTGTTTTTACTGACTGGGTCCCTGTAAATTTTTGCTCAGCAGAGAAATTTGCAAAGCAGGTTTTTTTTCTGCTGAGGCAGATACATGACTTTGAGCAAGGGAAAGGGAGTTCAAGTTTATAAAGCTGTTTAGCAGGAAATATTGCTCAGCACTTTTGTTTGCTGAGCCAGTCACAAGTAACGTCTCATCGTGTGCAACACACAGCTCTGTGTTGCAGTCACTCTGTGGACATTCCTTTGTTCTGTACACTTAAGGAAATTCCTATTCTTCAACACTGTGAAAAAACACTGTGTGGACATGTGTAAGTCCACATAGTGTTACCTTGCCCAAATTTTGGACATGCATTTTTAGCGTTAGATTTTTCCGTTTTGTTGTTGTATGAAATAAATGTCCGGTTTTGTCATCATCGCCCATTGTTTGACCGTAATATGTTTACTGCTGCAGCAAAGGAACATTTGTGGAGACTTTGAAAAGTCTACTGACAACAGTTCACTGAGTGCGGGGCTGACACCTTGGTCACCTTGCCCAAATTCTGGACATTGCCCAAAATCCAGACATGCTTTTTTTTAGAGTTAGATTTTTCCCATTTTTTTCGTATGGAATGGATTTTCCTTCTTTTTTTTCATCATCGCCAATTCTCATGCCTGCACATTGAGGAATAAAATCTTCAATACAAAAAATTAAAAAAAAACGCCGGACTTGTTTGGTCAAAAGTTTACTGGCCTGACGCTAAAACTACATGTACTGGAATGCAGTCCAGTGTAAAACTCGAGCCATGGATGATTAGACCAGCATTTCGTGCGGTTAGCAAACTTGAGTTTGTGTGTTGTTTTTTTTACGAACAAGTTCCACATGATTAAGTTATTTTCATTGTGAACAGGAAATGGACCAATCACATGCGCATCAACGGGGACTTCCTCGTAGACGTAATGCACATTATTTATAAAACTAATAAACAGAGGGCTGTAAATAAACCATTACAACATCGTCACCACGGCACTGGAAAGTGTTTTTTTTTTTCTGCCCGCCCAAAATTTGTTGTTTTGCAATAGAGGAACTTAAACAGGGTTTCAAATGTGGGAGGAAAGATCCGCAATTATTGTTTTGTAATTGGGTGGAAAGATCCGTCATTCAACAGAAAGTATTTGGAGGGACAAGATCAGAGTACAATTTTTGTTTTAAAATTCACATTCTTCACATACAATTGACAGCCTTTATAGCCTCAGATGAATCTGGGAACAACTTTATGACAAACTGTGACTTTTAGACTGCGTGCCAAGCATCTTCGAGCTGAACACTTTTTTGTTTGGAAAAATTGAGGATTAACTTTTCTTAAGAGTGCAACAAAATATTTCTGAGTTATTCTGCAATTTGTAAAACTTTGTAAAGAAACTGCTCCGGTTATGGGTACAACATGTAAGGAAGCTTTGAAGAATAGAAAAAGGAATCAATCTGTTCAGCTTTGGTAAGTTTTTTTGGCTCGATATTACAAAAGATTCATCTTAAAATGAGTTGTCAATATTGCCGTAGTGATTTGTTTTTTGACTGTAGCCCCCCAACTATTGGTCATATTTTCCAGCGAGTTGACAAACCGTTTGAACCCATTCGACTACATAGATTTTGTAAGGTGGAGCAAATAAACACAGAACTATCTGTGTTACTGTGTATGCACTTAACTACACAGATTTTGTAAGGTGGAGCAACTGTACACAGAACTATCTTTGTTAATGTGTATGCATTCACGGTATGCGATCACAGTGCGGGCTGGGCTGGAATAGGATTATCATTCGAAACAACAGTAGATGATATTGAATGGTTGTACAGTAGGAGGGTTGACTGTGTACTGTGTGGATGCATTCACCACATGATATCACATTGCAGGCTGGCATTGTTTATCTGCATTCAAAACCACAGTGGATGGTATTGAATGGTCATACAGTAGGAGGGTTGACTGTGTACCACACATTCACCACATGATATATTGAAGGCTGGCATTGTTCATCTGTATTCAAAACCACAGTATCTGGTATTGAATGGTTAGACGGTAGGAGGGTTGACTGTGTACAATTGTTACTTGATATCATATTGTAGTCTGGCATTGTTTATCTGCATTCACATCCACAGTGGGCGGTATTAAATGGTCAGACAGTAGGAGGGTTGACTGTGTACCATGTACATTTACATAATGGAGTTTTAGATTCTCCACATATTATATCAGATTGCACGCTAGAATACAATTATATGCAGTCTATGTATCTTTCAAAACCACAGTGGATGGTATTGAATGGTCAAACAGTAGGAGGGTTGACTTTACTTTGTGTGTTCATTCACTATATGATAGCATAAATGCAGGCTGGCGTAAACAGAATAAGGTCACCAGCCATATACCATGCCACATGTATCATCATTAACTGGGCCCAATTTCATAAAGCTGTTAAGCAGAAACTTCAGCTTGGCAAATTTCGTTGGTAAGCAAGAAATGAGTGGGGTACCAGTCGCATTGATGTAAACTGTGTGGTTATTTTGGCTGGTAACCTATTTCTGCTAAGCAAGACTTTCCTGTGCATAGACAGTTATTGTGCTTGCAGGCTTTATGATAATGTGCCGTGGTTTCCCGCTTAATTTTGCTTAGCAGACAATTTTTAAGCAATGTTTGTTTTGCTTAAGCAGCCTCATAAAATGGTGCCCTGATGTACATAACTGGACCTTAAAGTTGTATCTGTGGTACAAAGCTGTGCACAAACATCTATATAAATGTATTACGCGTCTGCGTTCAGATTTGTGCAGTTTTTATTGAACAATATATTCCCCCTATTTGATGGCAAATTATATTTTTTTTGAACAATGAGATGCTGAAATTACAGTCTCTGATTATGAAACTTTCTTTCTTTGTCCTCTTTTTTCCAAGGCACATTCATGCCTCGCCGGTTGAGGGACGCCGAAAAGTGACGCAAGCATCCACGGTGCCTCCACCCGGGCTGTCCCACAGTTCGCCCCAGACCAGGCGGGCGTATCGCTACCCCATGGATCAACAGGCCATCTTGTTCCAACAGCAGCAGGCGTCCTTTGAGCAGATGAGACGTCTACGCTCCGACAGCGAGCCTGTGGATCCAAGCTTGACCCAACCCATTGTGAATTCCGAAAAACGGCGGCGGTCCTCCACGGATAATTCCCGCATACACCATCATCAAGGATTCGAGAGACAGAACTCTGGCAGGGGGGAGGCCCTAAGAAGTGGGGATATGCTACGCGGGAGCGGCAGATCCTTTGAGAGGGACGGCTCACCCACGGGGTACCAGGGACGATCGCAGCGTTATAACGATGGGGTCGTCTTGAGCTCCTCCCAAGGGGATGTATTTAGGGACGGGTTCGGGGGAGGGAGCCCCCAGTTTGGGATCGGGTATGGACAGGGGTATCCGCCACACCCACAAAATAGGCATTATCAACACGAACGCTCGGACAGTCAGCTGTCCATTTCAAGTCAGCATTCTGTGGGCGGGGTCGCTGCGACGACAGATCAGCATCAAACAGAGGAAGGGTCTCCGGTGCGGACCGTCCAAGAGGACCTCCGCAAGCCGCAGCCGTCGCCGCGATTGAAGAAGAAGAGTAAGATGCCGAGGATGGGTCTGAATGCCATGCAGCATCACAACCAGCCGCCGCCTCACCCCTCCCCGACGAATGCGCCCGGCCACCAGCTTCAGCAGCAGCATTCCATCCCTGGAATCCCCCACTCGCAATCGGGGGAGCGCTTCCAGCAGCAGTACCAACAACAGCAGCAGCAGCAGCTGCCCCCTCCTCCCCAGCACTCACAATTCCAACCCCAGCTGCCTCCCCCGCCACCCGCCGGCGATTTCCGCTCGGGAACGCCGACCTCCACAACCGCTTTCGCCTTTCCTCAAGGTGTCCACTACCCCCACCAGTACCCGTACGATCGACAGGACTCCTTCGAGGGGTCACCGACTGTACCCGTGACCTACCACTACAGTGTCCAAACTCCCGATTCCAGTGCTAGCCAAGATTCCTTCACACCGGTGGAAGCGTCGGACGTACCTCACCACTACCAAGCCAAGGGCGAGTTCCGCTCGAACCTTCACAAGCACTCGGAGAGCCAACTCTCGCAAACCTCTCACACCTCACAGCACTCGTTATCATCTCAACACTCGGACTCATCCGTTCGCCAGGTCACTTCCGACTCGCAGTCGTCAGATGACCTTCTCCGCAGCAGCACTCCACCCCAGCAGCAGCAGCAGCAGCAGTCCAAACCAGACTTGCAGTCCTCGGAGAAGAAACAACGCGACGATCCTCCGCCCGAAGAGTCCGCCAAAACGCAGAGCTACACCCGCGCCTCTCAAGTCCAAAAGTTCAGAGCAAAACAGAAATCAAAGCGGATCACGGAGGACGGCCCAAACCCGATCTACGAGAATCTGGACTTCATTCATCAGAAACAGCGAGAGGACCATCAGCGGGAGAGGTTAAGGGAGTTGGATCAGATCCACTATACCACGTTGGAGCCTCCGCAGGTTCCTCCAAGACAACGAAGACCCCTGTCCGGAATGCCTCCAGCAATGAGCATCATACCAAATGGAGACAGCGAGGTGATCGAAGAGGGACAGTTAGATCTAAGAGATGACGGGTCACAGGAGAACCTCAACAAGAGCTTTGATTCAGACGGTAAGCAAATTTTAATTCCCTTTTTTGGGGGGAGGGGGGTTGAACAAAGACATTTTACCAGAGCGGGACTTGAACCTGAGACCTCCGGATTAACAAGCCGGCGCTCTACCAAAGTCGCATCCCCTTCAGGCTACCCCTCTGCTGCCGCTTCCCAGGATGTATCGTAAATTTGGGTGTGATCCCTGGCTACACGGCAGTTACAGGTTGAATGGCTTCTGAGTGGCACCCGAACAAAGATATTGACAAAATAGAAGTACCGCCAACATTAGAGCAAGATAGGTCAGTTGATAGAGCGCCGAAACGTTAAATCTGGAAGCCGCAGATTCAAGTCCTGCTCTAGTCAATTTTTCTTTGTTCAACCCCAAAATATATTTAAAAAAAATACCCAGTCAGTTTCCCTTGTGGTTTATTACTTGAGAATTAAATAGATATTACATCTATTGAAAAGCTATTATTTTCAGTTTGACATGTTAACACTGAATTTTACGATTTGAACGATTCAGGGATCAGATGGTTCAGTGGTTTCTCTCCCTGCCTTTCACTGCTGTGGAACCCGGTTCGAATCCCACCTCGGACTGGAGCCTTGCTTGTGGATTGGGTTTTCAGTCCCTACCCGATTGCGTGGGTTTTCCCCCCATTGGGGTTTTCCTCCCACATTTAAAGCTGAGCATTTCTTCTTGTTTCCTATTTATCCTGTTATTGGCGCTAAATGTGCTTTGACATGTGTAATCAAATTAAAAATAAAAATAACATGCGCACGATTCACTTCTGCCGTTGATCATCTCTGGCATTGATCAATCATCCAATTGTGATGTGGAACCCTGACAACCCATGGCGTGGTGATGTGGTCACCAGGGTGTGGGTTAGAATCCCGGTCATGACACTTGTGGTCTTTAGCAATACACCTAACTATAATTGCTTCTCTTCACCCACGGGTAAAAAGGTAATTATAATAATAATAATAATAATAAGAGCACTTTTAAGGATAGGTGCTCTTATTATTATTTTTATAATTACCTATTTACCCCTGGGTGAAGAGAAGCAATTATAGTTGAGTGTATTGAAATTGTTACAGGTTATTTTTATGGTATATATCTACAACTATATAGGAGTGAAACAAACGGTGGGTTCCAATTACCAAACGTATACAACAGCGTTCTAGCTCAGTGGTCGGCGGCACCGGGCAGGTCCGACCGGCACCGAAGATTTCCGCCCACCACTATTGATGAAAAACACTGCTTCGACCGACACTAATTTCACATAAAAAATACGTAACTATTTGTGAAGAAGAGTAGTACTTACATTCATATTTCTACATCAATAAGCGATTTTCGCTGAAAAGATTAGTTTATATCGTAAATGTCAAAATTTTCCTCTTTTTACGGCTCGGTGAGTTGTATGCCTGACTTGAACTTTTAAGTTCAAAGTGCTCGGCAGTGCTACTCTTTTTGGGAATTCAATGTTGGCATCTCTGCAATGATTGCTCTGCGATAATTTGTCACAATGGTTACCACTCGCGACATTCATTCAGTGGCTTTCTGCTTTTGTCTAAGGAAAAAGAATTTTCATGTTTTTTTCGTTACCACAGTGGCATCTCTGATATAAGAAGCCACCATTATTATTGTTATTAAAAAAAAAGGGTGCTTCTTATGAGCTTTGAGTAGAATTCTTTTACTAAAAATTATTCAAAAGAGTATGCTTCACCCCATCTTCTTATTTTATAGACAATGACGAAGACCATAAAGATTCCCAAGATGCACTTATCA
The DNA here is from genome assembly GCA_021014325.1 of Plazaster borealis. NCBI lineage: Eukaryota > Metazoa > Echinodermata > Asteroidea > Forcipulatida > Labidiasteridae > Plazaster > Plazaster borealis. Next base: position 21,765,173 of record CM037461.1, read on the forward strand.
ACGAAGACGACTGCAAGACGGAAGAGGCCTCCAACGACTCCCCCGGCAGCCACAAGCCTCGCCTCGTAGACGAGGAGGACCAGGGCGAGACGGTCCACGAGTCGCTACGGCGGGTGAAGAAGCAGCAGCAAGACAACGGGTCGGTGCAGGGCATCCCCGCGCTGGAGCGCAGCATATCGGTGCAGGACCAACGCCCTTCCTCACTGGTAATTGGATTGGTTAAACCCCCCTCTGACGAGTGGAAGGTGGGTCATCCGGCATGCATAATTTAACGAGAGGGAGGAGACAGATTGTGAATTTGCATATTTTGGTTGCTATTTTTTTATTTTGTTTTTGGTTGAAATTCTTTTTTTTTTTCTCCCTTTGTCTCCAGCTTTTGCAAATCCTTTTTTCAAAGAATACAATTTTTTAGAAAACTTATTTTTGTTTTTGTGATTATGTTGTCCGAAAAAAAATTGCAAAAAAAAACACCTCAAAAAACAATTCCTGATAACAAAGTTTGTTGAGCCAGAAATTGTATTTCAAATATTACTGATCAAAACCAATTGTGTTGTGCAAATTGAGGACACAAAACTGATATCAAACAGCAAATTGAAAACTTTAAAATTTGAATTTTCTGAATTTTTTTTTACAGCTTTGCAAACCCCAAAAATTAACATCTGCACGAATGAAAAAAATTCTTATTTATAATTTTTTAAATATTTTTTATTTGGGGGGGGGGCAGACCTAAAAATTATGAAACTAAAACTGTGGCGCAAATATACCCTCTGCCTTTTACACCCACCTTCCACATGTCCTTTCTACTAATCTTTACTTTTTTTCATAAAAATATTCTACTTCTCTATTTTTCTGAAGCACTTTCGGTAAGTTTGGTTCTTTGTACTGCTTTTAACATCTGTGTCCTTTATGCTCTAATATATGTATCTTGCAGGATACAGTGTTCTTGTTGAACATCTGAAAATCATGGCTCACTTCCTAAATTATTAAGTTTGCGTTCATGCAATGGGGAGAATAGTTTCATTCATTGAAAGATGGAATGTTCCATTCAATGAGGCGAATCCGAGTTGAATGGAACATTCCATATTTCAATGAATGAAAATATTGTCAACAATTCAGAGCTGCCAACTCTCCCTGATTCTGCAAAAAAAGTTCCTTGAACATAAACCAAACTTTCCATGTTCAGATAAACAAATTTGGCAATCTCCCTGCTTATGGAAACACTGTCCCTATTATGTTGAATGTAATTCTAAAAAATCTCCCTGATTGCTGTGCAAAATCTTCCTGATTGCAAGATGCAAATGTTGGCGTTTCTGCAACATTGCAATCTTACAACATTCGTTATTTTATTGACTATTTTCTGCTGTAGCAGCTCTATGACGTATGGGGGCCTGGTTGGATTAAAGGCATCGTACACGTTTGGTAATGACTCAGAACAAATATTGGCATAAAAACTTACTTGGTAACAAGCAACGGAGAGCTCTTGATAGTATAAAACATTGTAGGAATCGACTCCCTCTGAATTAACGTAGTTTTTGAAAAAGAGGTAATTTCTCAATAAAAAAATAAAAACTTCTTGCAAGAAGTTTTTATTCCTATCTGAAAGCACACAAATTTGTACAACAAGGGTGTTTTTTTCTTTCATCATTTTCTTGCAACTTCGATGACCAATTGAGCCCAAATGTTCACAGGCTTGTTATTTTATGCATATGTTGGGATACACCAAGTGAGAACACTGGTCTTTGACAATTACCAAACGTGTTCAGTGCCTTTAAAGGGGCTGTAGTGTCCTCATGATCAAATCAGGCCTGTGGCTGTACATGGAAGTGTGACTGCACGCGCACGTGTGCTTTCCGTATATGATTCAGAGGGCGGGCGGGTGCAGTGGGTGAGAGCCACTAACCCCTGGAAGGGAAGCACTGAAAATCAATGCTGATTAATTGGCTTACCAAACATGACTGCTTTACGCACCTGCTTGTTGAAAAACTTTCCACCGCAGCAGGGCGCTTAGTACGCGCGTGTGAAAATGCACATATCTTGACGCAATACACTTTAAGTGAATCGCGTTTTTACGTGGTGACCCTAAACTGCATACAGTTAGACGTATCACAAGTTCATAAAAAGAATAAGAGGTGCCAGTTGCTCTATGACTTGATGCGTTTTTTGACAGCGCGCTCTGCGTAGTCTCTAACACAGAATGGATCAACCACAGGATTAATTAAAATATCCGATATATTTTGATATTTCAAAGTCGCACTTCCAGGGGTTATGATTTCGAGCAAGACAATCTGGGGAAAAATAGCGCAGCGAGATCATACACCACTGGGAACAAGGTTGCCACAGGCCTGTCTTGATTATGACGATACAGCTCCTTTAAGTGAACCACCTCCTGAAAATGAAGGACAGTTTAATTGTATGACCCTTTAACATTTTGTTCCTCGTTAATTTTTCTAAACTTACCATCCACTGATTAGCACCAGGGAAAGATCAACAACTTTCCAATGTCAAATGTTAGAAGATGAAAAAAACTTGTTTGTGGTCTCCATACATGTGCATGTCCGTGTACACACACATGTTTTTCAATGGGGTAAATCAGTTTAGTGTTGCAAATTTGGGGTTGGAGAAAGAAAAATTGACTATAGCGGGACTTGCACCTGCGACTTCTGGATTATTGTGCTGGCACTCTACCGACTGAGTTACATGTATCTAGCCCTTATGTTGGCGGTCTCCCTATTTTGTCAATATCTTTGTTCGTGGGTGCCAGTCAGAAGCTTTCGTAACTTTCTGTAACTTTCGTATATCCAGGGATCACACCACAAATATCAAGTAATAAACCACAAAGAAAACTGACTGGGTAAATTTGTTTTGTGTTTCAGAACAAAACCCTAGTCAATTTTTCTTTGTTCAACTCAAAATTATTAAACAAATTACCCAGTCAGTTTCTCTTGTGGTAGATTACTTGAATACACATATACAAGATACATGTAGGAAAAAAAACAAAACAAAAAGAAACAAGCAAGATAATAGGTGTCAGTACAGCTGAGAAACAACATAAGTTTTTGGTATGGCCCATCAGGTTTAGCTTTCTATAATGCAGGAAGTATTCTCTCAAATTGCTCTTTCCTCTATTGCAATTTCCGGCCTTCGGTTATTATAGCACGGCCTTCACGTTTCTGGCGCAACTAAACACGTCTGGCATCGTGTAATTTAAACTGTGTTTCTGGGCCAGCTCTCAAGTCCATCTTTTGCTGCTGTGGATGTCTTTTGGTGTTGCCGAAAAAACAACAAACGTTTAATTGGTTGTAGAGTTTATGCATTTGGTGTTCGATATGGGGCATGGTGTAACTCCCCCCCCCCCACTATTGTGTCTTCATTGTGTGCTTGGGAGTCTCAGGAATTCTTTAGAGGATTTTAGGAGGGGTACTTCTGAACAAGAGGAAAATAATGTGTTAAGGTGTCGGAACTTTGGTGGGGGGGGGGGTAGCGTTCTCCCTGAACACTGCCAAATGCCAGTTAAAACACTAGAGGATTAGTCACAATTCACTCCAAGTGGTCTGACTGGCTACTTCAATGCTGAAAAGCATTCCTGTTTCATTTGAAATATGGACCAGTGAAAAAGCTGACGGACCAGTGAAATGACAACTAACTGGTCCTGCTGGCCAGTCACTTAAAAAAAGTTAAGGGCAAACCTTGGTGATGAAAATTGTTGAAAATCTCCCTGATTATGGAAACTTTGTCCCTATTATGTTGAGTGTTATTCTAAATATCTTCCTGATTGTTGTACAAAGTCTCCCTGATTATGGAAACTTTTTCCCTATTTATTGAAAGGTATTTCTAAATATTTCCCTGGGTGTTGTACAATATCTCCCTGATTATGGAAACTTTGTCCCTATTTATTGAAATGTAATTCTAGATTTCTCCCTGAGTGTTTTACTAAATCTCCCTGATTATGAAAACTTTGTCCCTATTATGTTGAAAGGTATTTCTAAATATCTCCCTGAGTGTTGTACTAAATTTTCCTGATTACGGATACTTTGTCCCTATTATGTTGAAAGGTACTTTTTCTAAAGATCTCCCTGATTGTTGTGCAAAATCTCCCTGATTGCAAGATGCAAATGTTGCCAGCTGTGAAGCATTCATCCAGCCCAACGAACCCACTGTCTGTCCCATTTTATTACCTCTGTCCATCATTTTCGTTCCTTATCTTGACCGTGCCAGTGCTTCCTTCCTCCTTAAGGGAAGCTCCCCCAGCCATGGTCTAACCTCCTCCTCATCTCTTCATTGCGTTGACCGTGAGTCGTCAAGGGATACGCTTGATGAGGGAGGACGATTTAAAAGAAGCTAATGAATTAGATTAATGTAGCTGCGGAAATTCTTCTGACAGATGGTTAGCAAACCGGCGTGGATGCCGTGTCTAAACCACACCAAACTCCTCGCAACATTGTTGCTATAAATACAGTCTAGTCTGGTTGTAGATGTACAGCACATTTTGTTACGATGGCATAAGGTTTGTAAAGACCACAGGAAACTCCTTGCAACATTGTCGCTATAAATACAGTCTAGTCTAGCTGTAGGTTTACGACACATTTTTGTAACGATGGCATAAGGTTTGTAAAGACCACAGGAAACTCCTAGCAACATTGTCGCTATAAATACAGTCTAGTCTGGCTGTAGGATTACGACACATTTTTGTAACGATAGTTTAAGGTTTCAAATGCCTCTGCGGAGGTTTTGCGATGACGGTATATTGCTTTTGTTTCAGTCAGTCCTTTCTTTGAAGCAAATGCTTTGCACTGGTGGAACAGCTAAACCTAACCAGCATTTATTGTCGGTCAAAACTGCATCAAACTCGAGTTCTGATGGTTGAATCAGTGTCCTTGAGCAAGGCACTTAACCATAATTGCTTCTCTTAACCCAGGTGTATAAATGTGACTTTCGTTGTATCTTTCTTGATAATTTTGCTAATAAATCAGCATTACGTTGACAAAAACCAATCTACATGTATGACCCTACCTTTAAAGGCCCTGTACACTATTGGTAAGATCGAAAAACACAAATGTTCACAGATTCACACACAACTTACATGATTTAAAGTAAGTAATGGTACAAAGGGTTCCTTAAAATATTTCTGCCTAAAATGCTATTGTTTCTGAGAAATTAGTAAAACAATAGTTTTTATCACGCGCGATATTTTGAAAAAACAGAAAACACATAAGGTCTCTTTTCACTATTTTCTTGTGATCTCGATGACCAATTGAGCTCAAACTTTCACAGGTTTGTTTGTTCATGCATATGTTGAATCACACAAAATGTGGACACTGATTTTGAGCTGTTACCAAAAGTGTACAATACCTTTAAGGCGAGAGCTGTCTGCATTGATCCACATGTGGTCAGTTTGTGATGAATTAGAAATGAAAAGAGTGAGCATTTATGGAACAATTGAGCTGATTCAGAGGAAGAGCTTTTGCGCTGGTAGTTTGAGTTCTGGAATCCTTGATGAGTGAGTTTAGAACTCAGATGAGTGTTTGAATTAATCGGTCATTTCACCCGCAGCGATTTGATCATCTAGGAGGAGGAAACCGACGATTAACGACAGCACAGTCGGCTTTGTAAGTTCAGCATTGACTTCATGATGTGATTACATGGCTCAGGCTGTTATCTGGTGTGTGGTGAACTTGCGATGTCGGTTCAGGTTTGCCAGTAAAGGATGGGTATATACGTACATCCGTGGCAGGGTGTATCTGGGCAGAGTTCCTTCCCTCTGCAAACAGTGTCGTGGGATAGACTCAAAACCTCGCTGCTGCTGCTGCTGCTGCTTCAGGCCTGCTGGGGAATGATTTCCCGTGCTTTTACTGACAGCTGGGTGTTGCTGTGAATGCTGAGTTGGTTATACTCGTACTGAGATAAAACACTCACTTTGCTGGGACTGTTCGAGTCTTTCAGACTGACATTGTACACTGACTCGCTGGGCTGGATCATGTTGTTCTGTGTGGTTTTACTCAGCTACAAAGACTGAGTTGCTGCCTACCGACTGAGTGGGAATGTAGGCAGTCTGGGCCAGTCTTACTGACTCAAAAACTCACAAACACTCACTCAACTGCAGAGGCTGAGTTGCTGACTTTTGACCGAGTCTGGAATGTAGGCAGTCTGGGCCAGTCTCACTGAATCAAAAACTCACAAACACTCGCCAACTGCAGAGGCTGAGTTGCTGACTATTGACCGAGTCTGGAATGTAGGCAGTCTGGGCCAGTCTCACTGACTCATAAACTCACACATTCATATACTCACTGAACTACAAAGACTGAGTTGCTGGCTATTGACCGAGTCTGGAATGTAGGCAGTCTGAGCCGGTGTCACTGATAACTCGTTTTCACATTGCGGCCCTTTTTTGAGTTTCCCCAGCTTGATCCCACCTTGGATGCTAGCCTGATGTTCAACTAACTTCTTAAGAAAGGGATGTGGGGTCTGTCACCCTCATCTCCTCTGTCTTCACTCACAGACTTGATGTACTCGACCTGTCTCGGATCTGGCTGGAAGGACACAATTACTCAAATGATTATTTCTCCTTTTTCTGGTTTGGAGCTCTCTAAACTCAGGATCACTCACGCCAAGGTGACTCCATGTCACTCATGCCGAGTTTTAGTATGACCATCATTCACATCTTGTCTTCTGATATGCAACATCTTGCTGAGTCTGTCGAGTTTCTCAACCATTGCTCTCTTACTCACTTATTCCTTTGAAGTTCTTTGACTCGGGACATAGTGTTAGCCAGAGCGGTGTCTGGTTGTCTTTTGGACACCCTGTTTTAAATTTGGACACTCTGTTTTATCTGTCATTTACATGTAAATGTGTTGTAAGTGAACAATTTGGACACCCAGTTTTTAAATTTGTAGCGAATGTGGACACCCTTTTACCAAATCCTGGATAATACCTTGACTCGGTACCAAGTTTTCTGCCAAGGTCAGTCACTCCGATGTCTGTATTCTTCAGTCTCGGGGATCAGAGAGCTGAGCTACTCGGCTTAAAATTACCCACTCACCGTCTAAAAAGAGCAATCGAGTAATTTGTCACCGGATTCTCATTCAATCTCAGCTTGGGCCAGTTCGACATAATTACATTCACCAGCCTGGTGGAGTATTCCTAGAACTCACTTGATAGCTGAGCTGCTCGACCTAAGATAACCCTGTCACTGTGTATAGAAGGACGTGTGAGTTATTTATCACACGGAACACTCAAATCGATCTCAGTTTGTGTCGATCCTCCACCATGCATGTGTGGCTTCATTGAACAGTGTAAAGGAATATTCGGAAGATATCGCAGGAGTGGTTGAAACGCTGATCCTTCGGAACCAGACTACCTTTTGGATCCAGCCTCGATTTGGGCCTCGATTTGTGTGGGGAAAAGAAAACCCAAGGTGGCCGTTGTGTGGTAGATGTATACACATAAAGAGTGTCTTCTCGAGCTTTAGATTGAGACCAACTGGACTCCACGGATTATACATTGGCCTGGGTCTGATGCAACAACCCTTCACTTGATTATCAGGAACCAGACTACCTTTTGGATCCAGCCTCGATTTGGGCCTGTGGATTTGTGTGGGGGGAAAAAAACCATGGCTGCAGTGTGATAGATATACACATTGTCTTCTCCGGCCTTAGATTGAGACAACCAGACTGAACAAATTTGGACATTGGCCTAGTCTGATGCCACGTCCATTCACTGGAAAGATTTGAGGATCAGGTTGTTTTGTTTTCCGTCTTTCCTTGACCTATTTCCCTACCATGGTTCAGCAGAGGATCTGCACCTGTGTGCTGGGAGAGATCTACGTTGGCGTTCATATGGTATAGTTGATCATTCTACTGATTAAAGGATTTGAGGCATTGCATGGTGGGGTATCAATTTATATTTGGCTTGCGGTAACACCATATCTACTTTGCAGTGTAGATTTTTGTTCTTTGAGAATACATGGCAAGACAAGTTCTCAAAGAACAACAATCTACACAGCAAAATAGATACACATGGTGTTACCGCAAGACAAATATACATTCTACTGATATTATGTATTTCAGTATGTGAGTTAGCTTTCTTTCTATTGAATGCTTTGCGAGGTACATCATGATCGTTTGTTCATTTTCAAAAACATCATTTTCATTTCATTCTAGTAAAGTAAGCTTTGTTGTTGTTTGTAAGTTGTCTCATTCATTTCTTTATGTCCTACGTTTGTCCATTTGCATGATTTGTCTTGCCTCTGTTTGTCAACAGGCTGATTACTACAAGCCCTGGCTTATCAATCAGCCTCCATTCTGTCTGTTTGTTTGTTTGTCTTGTCTGTCTGTCCACTGGGTTATTTCTACAAGCCTCGGCTTATCAAATCATACTGTCTCTGTTTGTCTGTTTGTCTTGTCTCTGTTTGTCTGTTTGTTTTGTCTCTGTTTGTCTGTTTGTCTTGTCTGTCTGTCCACAGGCTGATTACTACAAGCCTCAGCTTATCAAATCAGCCTCCATACTGTCTGTTTGTCCGTTTGTCTTGTCTCTGTTTGTCCGTTTGTATTGTCTCTGTTTGTCCATTGTTCTTGTCTCTGTCTGTCCACAGGCTGATTACTACAAGCCTCAGCTTATCAAATCAGCCTCCATACTGTCTGTTTGTCCGTTTGTCTTGTCTCTGTTTGTCCGTTTGTATTGTCTCTGTTTGTCCATTGTTCTTGTCTCTGTCTGTCCACAGGCTGATTACTACAAGCCTCGGCTCATCAAATCAGCCTCCATACTGTTTCCTTTCTTTGCCTTTTCAAGCCTATAATAACTCAGTCTATTCTGTTCATTATTACCTTGTTTATTGTATTACTTTGTTTATGACGGTATGGAAATAAATGCAAATTGATTGATTAATGTACCACATACACAGGTCCTTTTCATTAGATTGACGAAACACACGTCACATGTCGTCGTGTGCCCGGAAAAGGGGCATAAGGCCCTTCTTCCAGGCACACAAAGTATTTGTCCCAGTAACAGAAGTTCGTAAACAAATCAAATGGCTCCTGACAAAAGAAGTATGGCATTTCTGTTGCATTTCTGTTCCTAGAATTACCCCTCAAGACATGTTTTCCCATTCCCATGCAAAATTTAGCCTTCATTAAAGGTATCGTACACGTTTGGTTATGACTCAAAACAATTAATAGCATAAAAACTTACTTGGTAACAAGCAACGGAGAGCTGTTGATAGTACAACACATTGTAGGAAACGACTCCCTCTGAAGTAACGTAGTTTTTGAGAAAGAGAAAGACGTTCAGTAAAAAAAATCAAGGGGCGAGAGTCATTGCTGACAAAAAGGTCTGGAGCTAGGACTCAAATTTTTAAGAGGTGCATACATGTATGTTGAAATGATGACATTTCTATCTTTAAAGGTATCGTACACGTTTGGTAATGACTCAAAACAAATATTAGCATAAAAACTTACTTGGTAACAAGCAACGGAGAGATGTTGATAGTATAACACATTGTAGGAAACGACTCCCTCTGAAGTAACGTAGTTTTTGAGAAAGAGGTAATTTCTCACTAAAATAATAGAAACTTCTTGCAAGAAGTTTTTATTCCTATCTGAAAGCACACAAATTTGTACAACAAGGGTGTTTTTTCTTTCATCATTTTCTTGCAACCTCGATGACCAATTGAGCCCAAATTTTCACAGGCTAGTTATTTTATGCATATGTTGGGATACACCAAGTGAGAACACTGGTCTTTGACAATTACCAAATGTGTTCAGTGTCTTTAATGACTTATAAATAGCAGAAAACTGTGCTCATGCTCAGTTTTCTTGAAACGCAATATCACATTAATTACTTTCGCTCTTTCACCGGTGAACGTTTCGTTACATCCTTCTTCCAGGCATATAACGATGTTATCCATTATTTTCGCCATGTATTTACCAGTTGATTACAGCAACACTCCCAAAATTTAATATCGGACAGGCCTGTCCAATAGCATTAATTATTGTACTAATATGGTCCTCTCGCTGTTGCATATCAAGTTTCTATTACCCTGCAAGAGTTCAGTGTACTTTTCCAGTTTCTCATCGACACTGTATCTTACTTTGAGATAATTCACTCTCTTATTGTGTCGTGTCGTGGCCGAGCGGATAAGAACACCGAAATCAAGCTCTGGTGTTTCTGTTCAGCAGAGTGTGGGTTCGAATCCCAGTCTTGACACTTAAGCAAGACACTTAACCACATGCTTCGTCCTTCGGATGGGACGTTAAGCCGTAGGTCCCGTGTGTTGTGTAATGCACGTAAAAGAACCCAGTGCACTTATCGTTAAGAGAAGGGGTTCGCCCCGGTGTTCCTGGTTTGATTGGCTGCATATTGCACCACAGCACCTTGTAAACCATTACATGGTGCTATGCAAAGGAATAGGTCTCATACTTCAACATGTACATGTAACTCCACTTACCTTGTAGGAAAAATACTGAGCGCTTTGAGACACCCATCGGGAGTATAAAGCGCTATATAAGAACTGTGTATTATTATTATTATTATTATTGTCGATCTATAAAGGTTTTTACAATATTAAGCAATTTGCAAGTTAGATTTGAATAAAGTCTGGTACAATGACTTGCTTTGTCACAAGTTACCGCTTAAATTTGAATTCCTCAGACTATAGAGGCAATTGCTATGTCAAATGGTTCGGGGCAAGCTTTTGCATAGCAACCTCCAGATGAGCAAACCCTGGTGCCATTGTGCCATACACATTCAATCAAAATTGTGTATGGGTGTTCACCGTCTCTTACCTAACTTTGCAAAAGCTTGCCCCGAATCATGTGACATATCAACTGTCTCGATAATCTGCGGGAACTAATGATCAAGCACGTCATTGTACCAGACAGTATTCAAATCTAACTCACAAATGGCTTATTGTGATCACAAAAGTGATTGCGTCCTTTGTAAGTATTTTCATTTTTTAATGTTCCCCTTTATTTCTAATTAAAACAAAGTAAAAACAAAACTAAAATATTCATAATTTTTTACTCTTTACTCCAGCAAAAGCATGGAACGGTCCCTGGAGCCATCAAGCCTAGCCCCTCCCTCATCACAATGGGACGGTCCAAGAAGCCCTCGTCATCTGAGAGCGATCTCGAGAACTACGCGGCGGAGAATGTCAATCGACACAAGAAGGGTTTATTCAGGAAGAAGGTTCCCCTGTCTCAGATGCTGTCGTTTACAAAGGTACTGATTGCATGTTTCTTATCTTAATCCCCTCCAAGCGTAATTGTAATTGGCGGTGAGTTAAAGCCAACAGATCAAATGTCAAGGTCACAAGGCTCAGGTATAGGAACGTGGTTTAGTGATAATTATCTTTGGTTAGCTACAATGTATAAGGTATTTGGCGTGTCGTGGCCGAGTGGTCTAGTTCACCGGACCCAAGCTCTGGTGTTGACAGCAGCAGAGTGTGGGTTCAAATCCCGGTCGTGACACTTGTGCCCTTGAGCAAGCGCTTAACCATAATTGCTTCGTAAAAGTTGGGAAGTTAGTCCATTCTGCTCTACCAGCCAGGCTCCTAGTGGACGATACCCATGCCTACATCCTTACGGACTGTAAAGGGGGCAACCCTGTTACAGCCCCAGGAGTAGGTGGCAACGTGCCCCTGGTGACAGTTGATTTGGGTCAACAGCCCAAATCAGTTAAGTGTAGCCCTCACCTTGAAGTGGCCGTCTGGCCTTGTGAGTTGGGCGATATCTCATAAAAAAAAGGGCTGCAGGGTTTCAACAGCATCGCTGCCTCTAGCCAACGGGCTAGCTCGGTGGTCTAGTGGTAAGACATCTGCTCTAGCAATGCAAAGGTCGTGGGTTTGAATCCCACCTGAGTGATTTGCCTGTGGATTTTGTTCACATCATAATAATAATATACAATGAAGAGAAATGTATAAAGCGCAAACAGTTGCAGATCGGCTCCGCCTCAAGGTGCCGAATAAAAGCAAATGGGCTAAACAATTAAACAAAATAAATTAAAAACAACGATAAATACAAATTAAATTTTTGTTTACGTCTGGACCAGCCAAAATACACAGTAATCTAAAAGATGAACTAGTTCAAAAAAAAAAAAGTTGTAGAAATTAATAATAGATAAAAACTTTCAATAAGTAACAATGTTACAAAAATACTGTTTGAATAGATGAGTCTTAAGACGAGACTTGAACAGCTCGATGGTCGACGACTCCCTGATGATCGGTGGCAGGTGGTTCCAAAGTGAAGGAGCTAACTCGGGAAAGTACTAAGTATACATACACATCGGTGTAAGGGGAAAAACAAATTATATCGCTGTTATTATTATTATTTTTTTTTCCTCCTCGCTTCCAGGACCTCATCAGAAAGCCGATGCTTCTAACCAGGGACAAGATCGTCAAGAAAGAAGCCGTGGAAGTCTTCAAGCTGATCCAGTGCTACATGGGCGATCGCATCATCAAGAACCTGACCACCGAGTCGGTGTCCCTCGACCTCGTCCGGAGGGGCTGGACAGTGGAAGGGGTCCGGGACGAGATGTACATACAGGTTTGCCGGCAGACCACCGCTAATTACTATGAGTAAGTCAAGCACCTTTTATTACAATGGACTGATCCGTTAACCCCTTCATGATACGATACGCGTCTTTAGCTGACTGCACTCCCACTTCCAACCTCGTTCCCAGTGGTGTGCGATCTCGTTGCGCCGATCTCACAGCGGCAGTCGTAGCTGTAGCTGCCAAGTCAAACATTTCAGTCGGTTCTAAACTTGCTGACTTGTAAGACTGTTGTGTAAGTTCTAGTCCACTGTTTGTTTTTGTCTATTTTGTATTATTTTGGGTTTTTTTTTTATTGGTTTTTCAGAAAATACTTCTGTAAAATTGTCTTTGCTAAGCCTAAAATGAGTGGGGCACCAGTCTCAACAATTTAAACTTTATAGAATTTTGGCCGGTAACCTGTTCATGCTGAGCAAGATTTTTCTGTACTTAGCAATTTTTTGTGCTTACAGGCTTTATGAATTTTGGCCCTGGGCGGAAGGTGGGAAATCGACCGGGACTATTACTTTTGCTTAGTGGATTAAGGTTTATTAACTTCACTGCCGCGGAGTGAGTTTTTAATTGGTTCTGAAAAGAAACATGGTCTGAAACTCATGGTATTTCCTGTTTTTGTCCTTACAGCGATAGTCTACGTCATGGTTGGGAGCTGATGGCTATCTTTCTCAACTTCTTCCCTCCCTCCATCCGTTTCTTCTCCTATCTGGAGGGCTACATCTACAAACACCTCAATGGGGACTTTGACACCAGACAGGTAAACAAAGAACACTACACAGTGAGTCTATACCGAGGCCTTACAAAAAGAAAATTATGTTTCCGGTTTACCCATCTGACCGTTATTTTACGGCGAGACCCAAGAAAAAAAGGAAAAGAAAAAAAGGGGGCAAAACCAAGTCCCTACTTCAGGGATGCCAGTTTTCCGGCTATTGCCGGAATTCCGGCTTTTTCAAATTTTCCCCAAATTTTTCCGGCGCTCCGTGTTTCATCAGGCCGGAGAAAATATATTTTATTGAAAACAGATTTCCGGCGCTCGTTTGGAGCGACTCGTGTTTAATGATAATGTTTTGAAAGCACCCTCAAGCGTTCGTACATGTATAAATGCCGGAAGTATTGAGCGAAGACTAGACTTTTTTGTCGAATGTGTGCGTGGTGCCGTATGGTATGTATCGATGTATTTTGTGTGTACATCCATACACGATCTTTGGCGTTACCATTGAGACATACCGACTGAGTTTTTGGCGTTACATTGAGTCATTATGGATGTTGAAAGAGAAGCTAATTTGAAACAAATTGATCGAGGGGTAAAGAATAGGTTTAATTGGCGGTGGCTGGAGTCGAAAGACAGTGGGGGTTATTTTTTATCAGACTACATGAGGAAGATCGACAACGCGGGTAAATTTTCTTTTTCTTTATGTTTTATATAAAAAAATCGCTGTTATGTTTTTTTTATTGTTTTTTTGGTCTGAGCGGCGAGGGGGGGGGGGGCGGTGACCCCCATTCTTTCGCAGCAAATTTTTTTTCCGGCTCTGAAGGAAAGAGTCACTGGCATCCCTGCTACTTGTTTCAGTCCCTACCTGATTGTGTGCGTTTTTCCCTGGAATAATTCTCTGGGGTTTTCATCCTACATCTAAAACTGAAACTTCCTTCCTTGTCTTCTCTCCATGGGGTTCTTGGCTAGTAAAGTGATTAAGTTCGCTTTTCTGAGAGTCCTTGGCTTCACAACCAGAATTAATCATTGAAATGCGTCGGTTTTCCCTGGAATAAATCTCATGGGTTTTCCTCCAAAATCTAAAACTGAAACTTCCTTCCTTGTCTTCTCTCCGAGGGGTTCTTGGCTAGTATAGTTGATTAAGTTCGCTTTTCTGAGAGTCCTTGGCTTCACAACCAGAATTAATAAATGAAATAAAATCGAACTCGGCCACGATACGCCAACGTATGCTGATAATTATTCCTGTTTCTGTTTTAGGTCCCAGTGAGGCAGTACGCCGATCATTGCTACAAGAAACTGGAGAGAATTGCCCAGACAGGAGCCAGGAAAGGTGTCAAGAAAATCACCCTGGAAGAAATTAATCTTGCCAAAGTAAGTCCGTCTCCGGCTCTGTCTCATTAGTCTTCATCTTAAGGGCCCATTTTCATGGCTCTGCTCACCGTAAGCGGTCTTGTCAAAATTAATCCAGGACAGGTAGTCGGATAACAATTCTTCGATGTCAAATTTTTAGTTGAATTTTCGCCGGACTGTATTTCTATGACAGTTCTCCGATTCACTAAAGACATGCCCCGCCATGCCATTGCACCCCTTTCAGGGCTCTGTGGTTTGACTTGCTGATTAAATGAAGTATAAACAAACTTTATGTTTTGGAGTGATCTGGAAGGCTTTGGAGGTCATTGTATATAACTAAGACGTGAAGAGGAGTTGATTATAGTTGGATGTGTAATGAAATACATAAATAAATAAGTGTTTAGACTCTAGAGTTGATCAAGAAATAAATTAACAGAACCCTGTGTATTTTGTTGCAGCCATTGCATCAAAGATTTAAACCTCAATTTGTATTTGTTGTCAGGACTCAGTCTTTCATCCGTCCCTCTTCGGTAACACTCTGGAAGACGTGATGGAGCTGCAGAGAGAGAGGTTTCCGGATCGGAAGCTACCCTGGATCGCCGTCGTCCTCGCCGAGGAGGTCCTGAGATTGGAAGGGGAGAAGGTGGAGGGAATATTCAGGTGAGAGCACCCTCTTGTGTTTTAATAATAATAATATCGACTGTTATATAGCGCAGTTCCAAAGAATGATCATTGCACTTCAAACATTATTACCCCTGGTCACTGGGCCATTATATTTCCTTCTTTGAACCATCTTAGCTCCCTGGGGAGTATACAGCCTGTGCTGCCAAGAATGTAGCGCACAAAGCTAAATCAATCACAAGAACCATCTCTGCCCTCACATGTACCCATCTACCCCTGGGTGAAGAGAAGCAATTGTAGTTAAGTGTCTTGCTCAAGGACGAAAGTGTCATGACCGGGATTCGAACCCACACCTCGATGACTCATCAACCAGGAGTCTGATGCACTAAACCGCTCGGCCACGACTCGCCATGTACAGCCCTACTTTATAATCAGGGCCCAATTTCATAGAGCTGCTTAAGCAGAAAATAATGCTAAACAATTGTTTGCTTAGCAGAAATGAGCAGGATACCAGTCACAAATTGTACATGAGACATAGTATGTTGGCTGGTAACCTTATTCAAGTAAGCATACTTTTGTTGTGCTTAGCTACTTTTTGTGCTTAGACAGCTCTATGAAATTTGGCCTAGCTCTGTATGGGTCGATGGTCTTCTAAAGAACCATTGACAAGAAATTTTCAATAATTTTCCCGTCTCCTTCGCAGAGTCCCTGGGGATATTGACGAGGTGAACGCACTGAAGGTGAAATGCGACCAATGGGTGATGCCCCAGTGCAACGACGCCAACATCCCGGCCTCCCTCCTCAAGCTGTGGTACCGTGACCTCTACGACCCCCTGATCCCCATGGATTTCTATGAGCGCTGCGTGCGCAACTGCAACGACTCTGACGCGGCGCTCCAGATCGTGGAGGAGCTGCCCGACCTCAACCGTCTGGTGCTGTGTCACTTCATCAAGTTCCTGCAGGTGAGTTGTTGCTGCTTGCTGCTGCTTACTGCTGCAGCTGCTGCTTGCTGCTGCATGTGCTGCTGCAGATGCTGCTGCAGCTGCTGCTTGCTGCTGCAGGTACTGCTAACTGCTGCAGCTGCTGCTGTTGACAAACATTTGTTTTACCGAGAAATGTATATTAAGACTCTGCTCAACTGTATCTCCCGACAGACCCTAGCAGTATCTCGGACCGATCAAACCTAGCTTGATTTTCGGACTGTGTCTCAAAAATAATCGGTCCTATTTATGCTGCATTTGTATAGACCATGTGACCTTTGTTTACAATTAGTGTGACCTTGTACATTCTTTGGATTTTCTGGCAGGCAAGATACTACACAGGTCCTATGGGAAAGGTGACATTTTGTGTCATAATTTCCACATAAATCCAAGAGTTATAAGGTAAAAGCTGGACAAGTTTTGAGATGTGCCCCCTTTCATCATATCAAAAGTTGATAAGAATTAGACAGTGCAATCTCCATTCTCCATAAAATATAAGATTTTATGTTTTATTCCATTAGTCTGTGTACAAATCGTGCCTGCAGGAAGTCCAGGCTCTGTGGCTCTTTTGTAAACATGTGATGTCACAGGTCACATCGTCTATTGTTTAGGGCATGTGATTCGTCGGGAATTTTCCTGATTTTAGGATTTTCTCAAAAAACTCTGTGAGCCTTCAGATTTTGAAGGAATCACCAACTTAGGGAGAAAGAAGCAGTCCACATAGCTTTGAAACCTGTAGTTTTGTATTTATGGTGATGCGCAGAGTCTGTAAACCTCCTGAATTGTAACATCTGGGAGGTTCCGGCCTAGAAAAAAAGGGGGAACCGAGGCCATCAAGACGATTTTTTCAGGAATGTCCACATTCATCAAATCATACCCCCTGATTGTTTACTGCATTTTTATTGTGATAATTATTGTGTACATTGCCAAGTTTTACTCTTTTTACATGCTTTATTTCACTGTGTTTATTATTTTGCTGTTTTGTTCCCCCTTGTTGGGGGTGAGGGTGTCTGGTTTTTAAAATTTGTATATGTGTAATTTTATGCTACACCTGTATGTTGTTTGGTACAATGTATGTGGGTTTTTTTAGGCTTCATTTTTGTTTGTAATTTTAGGGAATTTTGATGGAATTTTTATTGTAATTTGCGCCTTTGAACATCCTCCGAATGAATTGTTAAAATGAATGAATGAATGAACAATTTTTAATTTAAACAATTTAATTTAACTTAATTTAATTTAACTTAACAATTTAATTTAATTTAATTCAATTTAATTTAATTTAACAATTTTTAATTTTTAATTTTTAATTAAAAATTTGAAAATTTGTTTTGACCTAAGTTCAAATAATATTATTTTCTTGTATTGCTACAATTTTTGTAGCACTTTTCCATCGACTCATAAAGATTTTGTTTAGGTGGGGGGGGGGGGGTTATTTATTTTTACTGAGTGTAAAGCGCTTTGGTTGCCAATCTGACTGATTTGGCGCAATATAATATTGTTATTATAGTGTCATGGTTAGAGTTCAAAATCAGCTTTATGGTTAGGGTTTTGGGCACAGAGTGAAATTGAGGGTCTGTGGTTAGGTTCAGGGTGGTGGTCAACCGCCTCAAATTCAGGGTCAAGTTCAGGGTTTGGGTTGTATAATCATAGAATTTTAACAGAAGAGCTTTTATGTTCATCCAAAGGACAAACAACGAATGTCTAGTTATTGTTATTCCTTTTCTTATTCAATGCAGATCTTCAGCCAGGTAGTGAATGTCTCCAAGACCAAGATGGACATCAATAACCTAGCGATGGTCATGGCACCCAACTGCCTACGCTGTGCCTCTGATAATCCACAAATCATCTTCGAGAATACCCGCAAAGAAATGTCCTTCATCCGATTGCTTATACAAGACTTGGATACGACCTTCTTGGCCGGAGTTAAATAAAGGCATTTGGATTTAGTTTTTTTTGTTTTGTTTTGTATGTGTGTGTGTGTGTGTCCATGTGTGTGGCTCTGGTGTTTCAAATGAGCGACATTTTAAGTATGAAATCATGTTTTTTGGGGGACGGGAAGGATCGGGTCTTGTAACGGTGATAATGATGCCTCGAACTATGGCAGTTTCACATACGATGTGAGTGTGCTGTGTGCATGTGCTCAACATGCGATGTCCATTTGATGCTTTGAACTATGGCAGATTCACATACGATGTCAGTGGACTGTGCATGTGCTCAACATGTGATGTCCATTTGCTCAACATGTGATGTGCATGTGCTCAACATGCAATGGTCATGTGCTCAACATGCAACAGGCATGTGCTCAACATGCAACAGGCACTAGGTTATCATGCCAGAACCATGTGACACGCATGTGATGAACATGTGATGTGCATGTGCTCAACATGTGATGTGCATGTGCTCAACATGCAATGGTCATGTGCTCAACATGCACCAGGCTCAAGGTTATTATGCTAGAACCATGTGACACGCATGTGATGAACATGTGATGTGCAAGTGCTCAACATGTGATGTGCATATGTGCTCAACGTGCACCAGGCTCAAGGTTATCATGCTAGAACCATGTGACGATGGCATGCGATGATTATGTGACATCAACTGATCGGCATACTTGTATGACAAACATGTAGTTAACATGTGACATGTTTAGATTCTACATGATGTGGCTGTGTAATGTTGTACGTAAAGGTGTGTAAAATATTCAATTGATCACCCCTATCATGTAAATTTAATGGAGTATTCCAGAGTTCAAAGTTCAGAGGTCAATGTACATGACCGTTCATAAATCTAAATACACAGACATCAGCCATCTGCTAAAATTTGTCACACACAGTTTAAAAAAATAATTTCCTGAATTTAGAAGTACTCTGCATCTGAATGTCCGATCTCTTGAATGAACCTTGAAATCGCTGTCAGAAAACCAGGGCTGCATGAGCACCAGTCTCTTTTTTGGGGGGGGGGGGAGATTTGAGCCTCATTCTGGATTCCATTGAATCATGCTTGAATAATCCAAGATGGCAGCTGCGTTGAGTCCACCCTTTTGTCTGAAAAGCTTTATGACAGATTGATAAACCTTGATGAATCAAATGAAGCGTAGCACCGTGTACATGTATACAAAAACGAAAACAAAAAAACGCTATTTCGATGTTGATTTGAACGGAATTCATCTGAATAGCCTACAGGAGAATGGTTAACTATTTTTAAGGTATTGCAGTTAGGGGTTTCCCACGTTCATGTGTGAAGGAAAATTGCGCTCGCTAGTGGGTTCCCAGCTATGAGTACACTGGAGACCTGTAAAGTCTTTCGAGAAATGGAAAGAGTGGGGGTTGGGTAAATGATTACAGACATTCTTTAGAGGCTCAGCAACAACTCTTTAGGTATGGGGGGGGGAGGGTGAGAGGGTGGGGGGTAGAAGGGATGGGGCCTCGTGAAAACATTATTGCCTGATTTTGATTCTTACCAAACTATTTATACTTAGTATTTTATATATATAGACCTTATAGCCTAATCCTGTGTATAAAGAAAAAAAAAATACCAACCTACCATTTACAAAAATTGTTTATAAATAGGTCGAGTTATTATTATTCAATGTGAATTGTAAATCTTGTAGAGATTGCTAGGTTCTTGTCTAACTGGTAGGTTACCATAAACTAGCTAGTTGAGCATGACTTGTGGATTACTGGTTTAAAGTGGTTTACAGAGTCAAGGGGCAGCTGGTTACGAGCTGGTTTTGCATTGGCGCAGTTAAAAACTATAGTGATTCACAGCATTCATTTAGTCTGATTCCCTGCTCATGTAATGGCAGTGGTAGTTGTTATTTCGTTAAATGAATTGGCACCAGACTAATTTTTCCCACCAGTCTCGGTATGAGTTGCACTTTGTTTACATGGAGTGAAAACAAAATGGCTGAGTTGTGTTAAGGACAGATTCAGGCATGCAACTTTTACCAGCTTAAATACCATATGTCACATGTACCATCTGTGACTGGTATCCTGCTCATTTTAGCTCAGCACAAAAGTGTTCAGCAAAATTTTCTGCTTGAGCAGCTCTGTGAAATTGGACGCAGGCACCAAGAATACAAAATGTCTGCCGTTACCTGTCTGGTATCCACATCACAATTTCTGTCCCTCACACAGCTCCAGTTATGCGCAAGACAAGAGCGCCCTCGCCCGTTTCTTGCTGTCCCCTGATTCGTGACTTACCAAATACATGTACGTGTGTGCTCCACATTGCTTTTTTTTTATATTGTGTATATTTAATAAGGGTATTTATTGTTTGCCTTTTCAGTTCTTGCTCATTCATATTCCAGCACTGGTTTATAAAAGGCTAATTGTGGGGAGGGGAGTGGAACCGGATCGAGCTGGCAGAAACCAGTCGTAACCAGTTCATCGTATTAATAATGAGATGTGAATGTAAATAAAGTTTATATGGGTTTAATTAAACTTGATTTTTTTATAGTTGGTTAAATCACTTAAACAGGGTTAGACAACTGTTTAAGAGCTACCTAAACTGGATCAGTTCTAACTAATCTGGTTTATGGATGGAAACGTTTTTTTCTGACAAGTACAAGCAATTGAGCCTTATCTGTCAACATCTGGCAATACAGAGTAAAGACTCTTTCAAAGCTAGCCTAAACTTACCCAAGACAATTTTAGATCGGGGCCCAAATTTCATGGCTCTGCTTACCGTAAGCAAAGAATCGGCGCTTACGGAAGCAGGGAAATCGGCGCTTATGTGGAGGAGATTTCACAAGTTAGCAGGGAAGTTTTGCTTGTGCGCCTGTGTACTCCACGTTACCAGGCATTCTTCGCTTTACACAGCTAGCGCAGAAATTCGGCGCTTGCCCTGTAAGCGAAGAATGGTGATCGCAAGCGCAGAATTCGGCGGGAAGCAGAGCCACGAAATTTGGCCCTGGATGGTCGATGGAAGACTATTGTCCTGCAGTTATCATCTTGGTCATGTAACCTGTTCGTATGTAGCAATAATGAATACTTATGTTTTGTAAAAAAAAAAAAAGGAGAAACCAGACTATATATCCTTTCAGCCACGGGCCGTTTCTGAATTAGCAGCCTTCGGATTTGGCTATGGAAACCTATGGTTCATCATTTTCTCTACACAGATATTTTCAGGCATACGGTTCACAGTGCTAGTTTTTTTTTAGGGTCCCTCGATTTTCATTACCCGAAATAGTTAAATAAGAATCAAACAAACAAAAATCATGATTTTCAGAAATGTTCAATTTTTGTTTAACTCATCGATTTGCGTTGTCTTAAAAAGAAAGTGGGGAGGGGGAATCATTGAAGTTTTTCTGCAAGCACTTAAGAAAAGCTTAGTTAAAGGCAAAGTAAACCTTTGGTTTTTGGAACCGTTCGATTGTTTCAATCCTATATAAATGTAGATATATATACAATAAAACTAACCTGTGAAAATTTCATTTGAAAAGGTGGTAGCGTTTTTGAGATATCGCCGAAAATCTGGAGCGGTTATGTTTACGCAGGAAGAATAATCCGTTATTAGAATACACAGTTGGAGAAACATTTCATGCATAAAACTTTCTCAGATTGAAAATGTTTTGAATCCCTTTCTCTTAAACCACATTTCATAGAAGGGAATCGTTTCTCAAAATGTTATACATTATCAACAGCTGCAGTGCTTCTTACCAAGTAAGTTTCTACGGTCATTAATTTTTGGAGAAATTACCAATGGTGTACCCTCCATTAAACACTCAGAATTTTGTTTTACATCTCAATAACTGCTTTGCATTTTAGTCAAGTTGCTTCCAAACAGTGCAGTTATTTATTGTTTATGCGGGCGATAAAAATCTATTTCCTCGTACTTGAGTTCAAAAATATTAACTAATAAAAAAATCAATTAAAAAAAATCAGTATTGTCAGGAATTCCCTACTAGCTATATTAAAAAACAACATGAAATAAGTAAATAATAACCTTGAATATTCACGTATAAATTGTATAAATATTCAAATATCAAACCATGAATATTCATTTTACCTTTCACTGTGCATGAACTTTGTAAATTTCACTGGCCGATACCTCGGAATTAGCCTTAACCATATTTAACCAATTGACATTCATCACCTTAAAGCTCAAAGTACTTGTACGTATTCATATATGCATGTGAATATGTTATTAATTATGCAAATTATTTGGAAGTTTACATTTCTTTTTTGTAGGGGTGAATTGTTCAGCCTTTGAAATAATAAAGATGGGAAGAACAAAGTTTTCTGAAATTTTGAACTTAAAGGGTATTTCCTGCTTTAAAAACAGACAGGAAAATGTTACACTGTACTTAAGTTTTATTATTCGTTTTTATAAAGAAGGATGAAGGCTGATTTTTAGCACAGAAAATGTATTCTTAAGGTAAACAAAATATATCGATGACAACTATGGAATTTTAATGACCGATGCTCTCTGACGGGCGTGAACGTTTAAAACTTTTCACCGTTTACCAAATTGTGTGTGTAATTTCGCTAGGGATTTATAATTTGGAGAAATGTGGCTCACTGTCTTGTTTGGACAGAGCTTTTTTTTCGGGTTTAGTCAGTTTCCGTTAAAATGTTTGAGGATGTAGGTGGTACTGTATTTATTTAAAGGAAAGGTACAATGTAGATATGATATGTTAAGGTTACGAATAAATTATAATAATTAAAAAAAAGTTTTTTTCTGACATTTTGACCTTAGTAGAGTCGTTCTCGAAGGCTGAAATGACAACACAACAAACCTGGCATGTGATTTCTCAGGAATTTTCCTGATTTCAGGATTTTTTCTCAAAACAACCTTGAGCCTTCAAATTTTCTTGGAAGAAGTAAAGGAGTCACTTAAGGGAGAAAGAACTAGTCCACATTGTGTTCAAACCTGCGGTTTTTTTTTATTTCTGGCGATGCACAGCGTCTGTAAACCTCCTGAATTGTAACACCTGGGAGGTTTAAAGTGGTGGCTGGATGCGGAAATGTTTCCGTTATTTTAAACAAATGTATATTTTTATTATACATTTCTTTCAAGCCAATCAGCCCCCTCAAAGCTCCTTACACTATGACTACCCCATGTTCATCAGGCCCCTAAGCATTCTCGAATCCAACTCCTTAAGAATATGCAGCACCGGCACCCAAATGGGCTCACAGTTTGCTAATCATTTACTCCTGGGTGATGAGAAGCAATTACAGTTAACTGTCCCCCTTGAGGACACAAGTGTCACGACCGGGATTCGAACCCCCACACTCCGATTTCTTTGCCACGTGAAATTAATTTGATGCGCTAGTAACAATCAGTAATCCAAGCTGGGTTTGTCTGGGGAAACTTTCTCAATTCAGAAATCAAATAAATGCCTCCCATCGGTGCAAAACAGTTTTATATTGGTTTTGTAATAGCATCCAATCTCACCCAAATGAGGCTCCATGCAAGAACTTTGATCTCCCAGCCTAAGGTTCAAACTTGTGTGTCACGTAAGTTCTGTTTTAGGAGATACAATGTTTTTACTTTCACATGACAAATTTGTTACTGACCTATTGACCCCTTGCGCGTACATCACATGCAGGGAACTGTGCCACACTTACCAATTTGGGAGTCAACACACATTCTATTTTTTACATCGCTGTGGAGACATCTTTGGTTCTTTCCTTTTTACAGTCCCCGTACTTAACATTCTCCGATAGACTTTATAGGCAAAATTCCTTATGGGGCACCCCAGTCTTTAGAATTCCCCTATGGAGACCTTTTGTTCTCCCTCTTTTGTTTTATCCCTGGGTCTCCATAAAGTAGCGAATATTAAAACAGGTAAGCGTGTAAACACCGCGTTGCCTAAAAATCTGCTCTATACATTGTTTATCACAGAATACATTGACTTTCAAAATGGCGCAGCCAAGTTTATTGTGATGTTGGCGTCTGGTGAATGTTGGCGTTTTTATTTTTATTTTTTAAACTACTTAAAAGGGTCAATTGTTGGTTTCTCCAATGTGATAACAAAGTGTGAGAAAACTAAACTTCTGGATTAAAATTTTCAACATTGTACCTTTTCTTCAAAGAAGCTTACAAGAGGACCAGGGCCGAATTTCATAAAGCTGTTTAGCCGAAAATTCTGCTTAGCAAGAAATGAGTAGGGTTCCAGTCACATCGGTGGTAACTGTATGGTATTTTGGCTGGTAACCTATTTTTCATAAGCAAGAGTTTTCTGTGCTTAGCAAGTTTTCTGTGCTTAGCAAGTTTTCTGTGCTTAGCAAGTTTTCTGTGCTTAGCAAGTTTTCTGTGCTTAGCAAGTTTTCTGTGCTTAGCAAGTTTTCTGTGCTTACATGCTTTATGAAATTGGGCCCAGGGCCTGATTTCATTGCACTGCTTAACACATAATTCTGTGGGCCTGTAAAGTGTGTGATTCTGTGGGCCATAAGTGCAGAGTAACATGCTAAAGCAACGTCATGAAATTTTGCCGAGTACGTATGTGTACACATTTTGCATAGCTTTCATTTACACCTGTTTGACTAGTATGTTATGTATAAGTTCAGTTCAGCTGCAAATTCAATTGCAAATTGTAAAGAACATCACTTTAAAAAACCCTTCTTGAGCGAGGGCTGGTAACACTAATTCATGGCACATTTTATTTATTTCACTGTTTTCCCCCAAAGTACAAAGCCCTTGGGTAGTCAAAGTCCTGGATATCATGGACTGGACCATTCCACATATCTAAAAAGATGGGGATCGGGTCCCAGAGTTGTGTAGTTTTTTTTTTTTTTAAGGGGCTGAAAATATTTTCACTCATACACTTTGTGCACAAAATTGTACAGCCATACAGACCTACCCAGATCTAACCCTCTGATAAAGTGGAGCAATCTGTTCTCTGTAGAAGGTTTCCAGATGTGTTGCTGACAGCCTGTGCTACATGTAGGTTTAGGGTTTTCAAAGCCCCTCCCCCTGCCAATCAAACTTTTTGGCTTACTGGGGAGCCAGTAACTATTGTAACCTTCCTGAATTTTTTGTAATTCCTGGGGTTACTCCCGCACTTAAGTGTTTTAAATATTTGGAGTTCAAAGTAGGTAATGATTCCAAGCACTATGACAACAGGGGTGTAGTGTCTAGACACCTGCAGAGCCATGTATTGAGAGAGTTGCGACAATTTGGTCCAAAAAATGTATGGGCGCACACAGGGTGCCAGACTAGACTGCACATTGGCTCGTGCTACATTTGGACAAAAAATGGCTTCCATGACTCTCTCAATACACCCCTTGAAAGGGACAAGCCAGTTTGGCAAACTGGCTTTCATTTACCCCTTGAAAGGGAAATGCCAGTCGGCAAACTGGCTTTCATTTACCCCTTGAAAGGGAATTGCCAGTCAGCAAACTGGCTTCCAATCACCCCTTGAAAGGGAAATGGCAGTCAGCAAACTGGCTTCCAATCACCCCTTGAAAGGGAAATGGCGGTCAGCAAACTGGCTTCCAATCACCCCTTGAAAGGGAAATGGCAGTCAGCAAACTGGCTTCCAATCACCCCTTGAAAGGGAAATGGCAGTCAGCAAACTGGCTTCCAATCACCCCTTAAGAGGGAAATGGCAGTCAGCAAACTGGCTTTGATTCGCCTCCTGAAAGGTATGCCTGAAAGCTCTGTTTTTCATTACACCCTCCCAAAGAAAATCACCTTGCTACACCCAAGCATATCAAGACCTGTTCAATCATGCTTAGCAGCTCTATAAACAAAAAATTAACTGGTCCCTGATGAAAGTGTGCATCATACATATTAAAGAGAATGGGAAATGACAGATTCAATTTCATGAAGTACTCGTTTTTCAATGTGAGTGGGGAAAAGGCTGTGAGATGTGCCCAATCCTGGCCAAACATTTGATTTGTTTCTCTTTTTTCTAACCTCACGTTAAAATGGTGTAAATTGTTTTTGTTTTCGATACCCTTCCAGTGTGAAATTTGTCAACATCCAAATCATCTGATGACATCATTCTGAGAAAAATGGGTCTCTACATTTTTGTACGGGATGTTTTGGTTCATAACTGATGTCATTGGATTTCAACAACTAATGTGGTCTTTACATTCCAAAAAGGAATTTTTCAACATTCAAAAGGTCAAATTAAAGGCCGTTTTGATTAAATATTCAGGCATGCAACTCTTCCGCGTTTCCGCGGACTTCCGCGTTTAAAAAAAAATGATCAGCGCTAAAAAATAATTTAAAAATCGTAATTTTTTTAACAAAATTTTTTTAACGATTTTTTTTAAAAAGCCTAAAAAATGCTTGGCAACAACAATGTACAACTACAATAATGTGAGCTAAGCCTAGTTACTGGATCAACGGGGTTCCCCAATCCGACCAGCGTAAGTGTGTGACGCGCGCTCACTTGACGTTCCACGATCATTCTTACATCATGTAGTGTTTCAGCTCTTTTTTTAAGGGTCCATTCACAGGCCTGTACATGCTAGAGCATAATAAACCTCAACATTTTCTAGGGTACCATTGTGGGTCTCTTGGCGTTTTGGCTGCCTCGCTCCGCGCTTGCGTTGTGCCTTTGAAAATTTTCCTCTTTTTTTTCGCATCGGGCAGTTGCATGCCTGAATATTATAGAAAGTCAGGAATGAACCAAAACATCCCCGTACAAAAATGTAGAGACCCATTTTTCTCAGAATTATGTCATCAGATGTTTTGGAAGTTGACAAATTTTGGGCTGAAAGGGTATCGAATACAATGGTAATTTACACCATTTTAACTTGAGGTTAGAGACTTGTAATTTTTTCACCACTCACATGAGGACTCTATCTATTGGAAAATGAGTACATCACAAAAATTGACATTTCCCTTGCTCTTTAAGTACTCTGGTCCTCTGCTATATTCTGCTTAGTTAACACGCTAAGCAAATTCTGTTTTAAATCAAAAATGTAAAAGTTATTTATTTCGTTTGAAGCTTTAAATGGTTCACTTGTTAATGAAAAGCATTCTGCAATGTTTTTTTAAATTTTATTATGAGAAAGTAGACATTGTAGTCCACACTCCAGTTTAAAGTATGAAATTGTTGATGAATAAATTATCAATAAAATTATCAGTTTTAAAGTTGTGTTTTTTGCTGTCATTTTTATTCCAGTTGGAATACTGTCCTTATATTAGCCCCTAAGCAGTGTCCTGCGGTGATCAGATCAGCTAGATTTTCAGACTATGACATTACCCCAAGTTCCGACCCCTGTATGTGCGGACCCCCCTATGTGCCGCCAACCCAATGTTCTGGGACCCCTGTGTTCCCGCAGCCCCATGTTCCAACACCCCTATTTTCTGACACCCCTATGTTCCAATAAATCCCTTAGTTGTGGTCTTCATGCTAGGGTTTGAGTGGGGGTTAGGGTTAGGGTTAGGATTAGGAACATACATTGACCTAGCCTCATCTGATTCAAGCGTCTTTGGCCAAGGCTATGGCCATTGTCTGCAACGGGCAACATTTTAAAATTATTTTGTTATATATTTTGTTATGAGAGATGCTTAACATCACAAGGCCGGACGGCCACTTCAAGGTGAGGGCTACACTTAACTGATTTGGGCTGTCGACCCAAATCAACTGTCACCAGGGGCACGTTGCCACCTACTCCTGGGTCTAAAAACAGGGTTACCCCCTTCACAGTCCGTAAGGATGTTGGCATGGGTATCATCAACTAGGAGCCTGGCTGGTAGAGCAGAATGCACTACCTTCCCAACTTTTTACAAAGCAATTATGGTTAAGTGCTTTGCTCAAGGGCACAAGTGTCATGACCAGGATTCGAACCCACACTGCTGACAACCAGACCGCTCGACCACGACATGCCACAACTTTCCAAAGTTCCGGCCGTAGCCACTGCCGAATCTTTTGCAGGATTTCAGAATTTAATTCAGATTATACTTTAATCCTAAAACAACTTGACGCTATTTTTTTTATATAATTACGATTACTTTTTTATTGGTGTTTCATGCTAGTGATGACAGAAAAAAAAATAAGTGTGCATATTAACATAATAAAACTACAATACAGTGAATAAATATTTCAAACTCGAATGTTCCGATTTCATTCTGCAAGAAAATATTACACAGTAGTTCTTCTTTGGTACTAAAAATTCAGGAATCTATTGAAATATGTAAGAAAGACGATGGAAAAAATTACAGCCACTGGATAAACTACCTCAATGGGGGTATATGGCTACCCTGATTGAATCCATAGAGTTATATCGACCTTTCTATTGCATCGTCACATGATTGCCAATGGAAAACAAAAACAGATAGGCAAAGTTGTAACAATGTTACAAAAATATTCAAATATAGTGTTGAATTTGTTAGAAAGTTTGCAGAAAATAATTGAATTTGGACACAACATCTGTTAACACGATTGAATGTTTTGCTAATATTCGGCCGTCCACGCCGACCAGCGCGGTTTTGTTTATCAACAATAGAAAGGTCTATAACAGAACTAGAGGGCGTACAAAACCATGTGACACGGCCCAACAAGAAGCATTTTTGGCCCTTGAGAAAATGATGCTGTCCCTTCGTATAACACAGGTCACGCACCAGTTCACACAACCTCAATTTTGTAAGGGGAAATTTGTATGGAATTTACCCATAGTGATTCGAACCCATGGTGGGCAAGTGTTTTAACGCTACATACGAAGTGTGGACCAAAGAACAAAAGAGGTCCACATTATGTAGGGACTTGAAACACTATGTGGACTTATAAACACGTCCACACAGTGTTTTTTTACAGTGTTGAAGAATAGGATTTTCCTTAAGTGTACAGAACGAAGGAATGTCCACAGAGTGACTGCAACACACCTAGTCTGGTACCTTGTGTTCGCCCATGCGTTTTGTTGACACAAAATGGCTTCTAAATCGCAACTCTCACTATACGGCTCTGGTGTGTGCAATGGGGGACTTTTGAGACGCTAGGTGGCAGCAGACTTACCAGGTAAATCCATTGTTCTCGGAAATGTGCACATGCTCAGAACTACGTCAACAATGGAAATTTACCTGGTAAGTCTGCTGCCACCTAGTGTTCCAAAGTCCCCCATTAGAATGCTACCTCTAGTTCTATTATATAACTCTATGATAGAGACCTTCTCCAGATAAGGATAGTGACAAGAGTCATTATATAATAGCAATAATAATACTCCAATCGGGATAAACAGATACCGTAATTGGGAGCCTCTTCTCCAATAAAGGTCCCCAATCAGGAACCCATGGGTTACAAAAGGGTCATTAATAGCAATATTGATACCCCAATCGGGATAAATTGATACCCCCGATTGGGAGCCTCTTCCTCCTATGAAGATAATATTCAAAATTAGGGAATGCCTGACATTGACACCTTCAAACAGTAAGGCCCATTATTGTTAAAGGCACTGAACACGTTTGGTAATTGTCAAAGACCAGTGTTCTGACTTGGTGTATCCCAACATGCATAAAATAACAAGCCTGTGAACATTTGGGCTCAATTGGTCATCGAAGTTGCAAGAAAATGATGAAAGAAAAAACACCCTTGTTGTACAAATTTGTGTGCTTTCAGATAGGAATAAAAGGCTTCTTGCAAGAAGTCTTTTATTATTTTAGTGAGAAATTACCTCTATCTCAAAAACTACGTTACTTCAGAGGGAGTCGTTTCCTACAATGTTTTATACTATCAACAGCTCTCCGTTGCTCGTTACCAAGTCAGTTTTTATGTTATTATATATTTTGAGTAATTACCAAACGTGTACAGTGCCTTTAATATCACCATATCCCACTAAACTGGGCTTTACTGCAACCTCAGTTGGGAAAATTCTCTGGTGACAACCTTGTTAGAGAAACTAAGGTGACAAATAATTACTGCAGGAATTTAAAAAAACTAAATAAACCTTTAAAAAGTCGAAACTTAGAAATAGGAAATGATATATTGGCACAACACCTTGACCAAAATAAGTATTAGCTTGAGGCCCAATTTCATACAGCTGCTTAAACACAAAAAGTAGCTAAGCACCACAAAATAATGCTTACCACACTAAGGTTACCAGCCAAAATATGATGTCACATGTACAGTCTACGACTGGTATCCTGCCCATTTTTGCTTAGCAATATTTTCTGCTGGAAAGCACTTCAATGCAATTGGGCCCGCTGGTGGAATATTGAGCAATGAAACTGAATATTGAATACTGTTGACAAAAACAAAAAACGCTGATAGAATCAAATTTTAAAATGCAAAAAATAGTTATGGCCTGACACTTCTAACCCTAGCAGAATCAAATTTAAACGAACCTGCATCATTTTGGTATGAAGAGGTCTTTTTTTCTATGCAGCCCTACAAACCATCACCCAATTTCACAGAGCTGCTTAAGCACAAAAAAGTAGCTAAGCAGCACAACAACATTATGCTTACCAGAATAAGGTTACCAGTCAAAATACTAAGTCATGTGTTACATCTATGACTGGTATTCTGCTTATTTTTGCCAAGCAGAAAATGTTTAAGCAATAATTTCTGCATTGGGCCAAGGTTTTGCTCTTAATTTCAGTGACAGGCCCTAAACGTTTTTCATCTTGTTCCCAGACCCCCTATATTGCAACCTGGTTGCTGATGAAAGAAACACGGCCAAGGCGCACAGACTCTCTTTCTACCCTAACAACAGACGTAGAAGTCAACTTACTAACTGATTTACATAAATTAGCATATTTGTTTATACATTAGAATTACATCAGTGTGCGTATATTATTTAATTCAAATAGAAAAACAAAATGCTGAATGACAAGAACAAAAATAAATCACAAATTCAGTAAGACACTATTTTGGTATAAACTGTTTGTGAAAAATCAACAAATAATGAGTCATTTGTTTTGATGAACATGGAAAATGGATTGAGCCATTTTTGGTGGACATCAGTTTATCATTACAGCTCAATTTTGAAAAATCTTCAAACTATTTTTTAAAGAGGGTCTCTAAGGTCAAATTAAATTTTGTGATGCACCCATTTTCCAATAAATAAAGTCCTCATGAAAGTGGGGAAACAATTACAAGTCTCTAACCTCACGTTAAAATGGTGTAAAATGTCATTTTATTTGATACTCTTTCAGAGCGAAATTTGAAACATGACATCATCGGACAGCAAAAACAATCAAGTCAGTACAATCCAAAGGGGAATTTTTGTGCCAGTCAAAAGGTCAAATCAGATACTGTTTTGATTGAATATCATCAACATTGAGGAATGTACTAAAAATTATGCGTACAAAAACATACAGACCATATGTTTGAAATGTGACGTCGTCAAACATTTTTGGATTTTGGCAAAAATTGCACTTGAATGGTGTCGAACACTGTGGCATTTTACACCATTTCAACATGAGGTTAGAGACTTGTAATTTGTTTCCTCATTTACATAAGGACTCTATCTACTGGAAAATGAGTGGATCACAAAACTGAATTTGACCTTGGAGTCCCTCTTTAAAGGCATCGTACACGTTTGGTAATTGGAGCCTATTGTTTGTATCAAACCTATATAGTTGTAGATATATACCATAAAACTAACCTGTGAAAATTTCATTTCAAAAGGTGGCAGCGTTTTTGAGATATTGCCGACAATCTGGAGCAGTTACGTCCACGCAGTAAGAATAATCTGCATTGGAATACACACTCTGAGATTGGAATACACACTCTGAGAAGCGTTACGCGTTCTCAGATTAAAATGTTTTTGGGGATAAAAAGTGGTGTCTTTTTCCATAACCGCAGTACTTCAAAG
The DNA here is from genome assembly GCA_021014325.1 of Plazaster borealis. Lineage (NCBI taxonomy): Eukaryota > Metazoa > Echinodermata > Asteroidea > Forcipulatida > Labidiasteridae > Plazaster > Plazaster borealis. Next base: position 21,797,083 of record CM037461.1, read on the forward strand.
TGAAAAGTTTCTCAAATGCATATACTATCCAAAGCTGCTGTACTTCTTACCAAGTAAGTTTTATTGCCATTAATTATCAGAGTCATTACCAAATGTGTACGATGCCTTTAACATGTTAAAACCAACATTTCTTTACACTGTCGTGCACATGAAACCTTTTATCTGGTCCCAGACCCATACTATTGCAACCTGTTTGCTGATGAAAGAAACACGGCCAAGGAACACCAGACTCTCCTTCTACCATGACAACAGACATACAAGTCAAGTCACTATTAAACCAATTTACATAAATTAGCATATTTGTTTTAACATAAGAATAAGATCAGCGTACATGTATTTAGTTCAAAAATAGAAGAAAAAAATGCTGATCAAAAGGAAATAAATATCTCCAACAAATTCCGTAAGACACTTATTTTGGTACTGTTTATAAAAAATAAGAGTAATTAGTCAACCCTTAAAGGGGCACTGTCGTCATGATCATAGTCTGCTTGTGGCTAGACATGGAAACATGAACTATCACTCAGTTACTACACGCGCGCACGCGTTGACCGTTACATCAAAAAACAAAAGCTTTAAAGGCCGCCGTCATTATTATCGCGCGTGCGTGATAACTGTGTGAGCTAGTTCAAAATTCAATGTCTGGCCACAGACTCACTGTGATCAAGACAAAACAGCCCCTTTAATAGTAAATATTTAGACTGCCATATGAATATATTACACTAGTATTTTAAATAAGGCCTTGCTGGTAGTATTGACCAGTAAAATACATACACGGTGATCGACAAATAACACAAACATTTTCACTGTCTTTGCCAGGTTATTCACTTTAAACCTCTAAAGATCCCTGTATGTATCTTTTTTAACCAAAATTCCTGTAAATTTTCCACCATGTTTGTAATTTTTTATTTTGGTTTTGCTATAGACCTTTCTATTGCAACGTCACAGCCAGAGTTTTTGCCAACCGAGGTTGGAAAACTACGGAAAGCCATAAATGCAAAACAAAAATAGATAGCCACAGTTTGTAACCATGTGACAGAAATATTCCAAATTAGTGTTGAATTTGTTGGAAACAAAGCAACCAATCATGGGATGTAAATATTTTTTATTATTTTTTTAAAAGTTTGCAATGTTAAATTGGGTCACAAACATCTGTTAACACGATTGAATGTTTTGCTAACATTCGGCCGTCATTGCCAACCAGCGCGGTTTGTTTATCAACAATAGAAAGGTCTATAGTCATCCTGAACCATAAAAATGCTTGGTTTTGAATATATCAAGGAACAGGATGAAAACAAATTTGAATATTTGTGAAATCATCCATTTTTTTTCTTCATATACATGTACATGTTATTAGTAAAAAACAAAAAGATTAACTGTACAATAACAGTACATAGTTTGTTTGTGTTATATAACATATACAGTGTAATTACAAACGTACATCAATTGCATAACCTTAGTACCGGTACATGAACATGAATTGTTTAATAAATGTAGACCCCTTGCATTGGCCGCCATCGCTGAGGTCAAACAATGGAAATATGCATATTCGTGCTGTGCAAAACTCTCGGCCAATGATAGCTCTTCATTGACCTCAGTGAGGGCGCTTTTGGGGGGGCTTGTGACATCATATGCAAGGGGTCTATTGATAAAAGCTGCAAATAGTTAACACAGAAAAAAAATCAATTTACAATTTTATGACCCTTTTTAAAAAAAATAGAACTTCATCATGTCATAATTTTGGTCATATCCCCTATGTGCATGCCAATATTAAGGAATACTGAATCGCTTTATACAAGCAAAGGCTCAGACTATATTACTTGGTTTCAAGGTATTCTGACAGCCTGGAGGTGATGTGCTGAAAAACAATGCTGATTGGCTAACCAAAATGAATCAAGTTTTTAAACGGTCACTCTAAACTGCATGCAGTTAGACATACATGTATCACAAGATCAAAGAAGAATGAGAGGGGACCAGTTGCTCTATGACTTGATGCCTCTTTTGACAGCGTGCTCTGCGTAGTCTCTAACAAAGTAAAGTATGGTTGCTGCAAAGGGACATGCCTTATGTGTGTGCACAGCAAAGTATGGTAGCTGCAAAGGGACATGCCTTATCTGTGCGCACAGCAAAGTATGGTAGCTGCAAAGGGACATGCCTTATGTGTGTACACAGCAAAGTATGGTAGCTGCAAAGGGACATGCCTTATTTGCGTACACAGCAAAGTATGGTAGCTGCAAAGGGACATGCCTTATTTGCGTACACAGCAAAGTATGGTAGCTGCAAAGGGACATGCCTTATTTGCGTACACAGCAAAGTATGGTAGCTGCAAAGGGACATGCCTTATTTGCGTACACAGCAAAGTATGGTAGCTGCAAAGGGACATGCCTTATTTGCGTACACAGCAAAGTATGGTAGCTGCGAAGGGCCATGCGTTAAGTGTTTAATTCCCCCCTCCCCCACAAAAAACAAAAAGCTGCAAAGTTCATTAACATTGATTAAAATAGTTTTCCTTATCATTTACAGTACAGTACAAGTTTCATTTTATATTTAATTTACCACAAGACTGCCCCAAAATATCAACAGATCAAAGAAAATGCACATTATATACAAAAATAAAAAACTTCAGGCACTTCCATTAAAACAGCAATCCGAATCTTCCGTCTAATATACAATTCAACTCCAACTCACAAAATACTGAAAATAGGGGTGGGAGATTTTAAGTACACTTGCTGTAAACAAAAAACTGTGTGTGGTGTTCTTTGAACATTGGTTTTGAGGCATTGCATGGTGAAGTATCAATGTATATTCAGTTTGAGGTAACACCTTGTGTATCTACTTTGCTGCGTGTCTCCTGGCGATGACTAGAGCAGGCTAGTCAAAACGTTGAGACCAATTAAAGAACTCACTCCGCGGCAGTGAAGTTATTAACGCGAAATCCCCTCCACGAAGCAAAAGTAGTAGTCCCAGCCGATTTCCTACCTTCCACCCAGGTAGTAGTTAATAAGCAGGACAGTTCTTTTCAGAACTAAGTAGTCTCCCGAATTCTGAAATCTACTCCCCAGCAGTAGAATAAATAGCAAGACAAGTTCTCAAAGAACAAAATCTACACAGCAATATATACAGTCCTTAATACACATCGGTGTAAGGGTCAAAAAAAATTTATATTCTTTATCCCCGATGCAAAACTAACATATATTCGTTACGGTACCCGCTTCTAAAACAAACGATTCGAACTGCCTCTAGCCACCGGGCTAGCTCGGTGGTCTAGTGGTAAGACACCTGCTCTAGCAATGCAAAGGTCGTGGGTTTCGAATCCCACCCGAGTGATTTGCCTGTGGATTTTTTCAAAGAACTCGGGAAAGTACTGAGTATACACATCGGCGTAAGGGTAAAAAACAAAATTATATTCTTTATCCCCGATGCAAAATAAACATCTATTAAAAATAAACACGTGGTGTTACCGCAAACTGAATCATTTTTAGAGCTTGTTTTATAAGCAGGCATGATATTTGACGCTTGAAAAAATAGTAGAAAAATCTTATTAAAGTGAGTACAAGGACAGAGCTGCCAAAATTTGCATCTTGTAATCAGGGAGATCTTTAGAATTACATTCAACATAATATAGAACAAGTTTCCATAATCAGGGAAATTGTCAAATTTGGTCATCAGAACATGGAAAGATTGGGTTTTTTTTCAGGGAACTTTCTGCAGAATCAGGGAAAGTTGGCAGTTCTGCAAGAGACCTTTTCCACACCTCGGCTCGAACCCATCTCGGTCACAAATTTTGGGCCAGTATACATTTTGCAAAGTATTTCCAGCATCAGAACGGACGCTGGAGACGCCGAGTCTAAACCGAAGTTTGGAAAAAGTCCAAGACCTCATCTTTATTCCTATGAAGGTGTAGGCTTTTATGGGCTTTGCAATAACAATCTTACTGATTTACCCAGGGCATAAATATCCGGAAATAAGACGAGAGTAGGAAAAATATCATGCCCGTTTACGGTCTGCGCCATATTTAATATGGCTGCTGTTTCCGAATACAAATGTTTGTGGCCACCACAGTGAAGCTGAAAGGAGTTCAGTAGCCTCTAAAGGGTAACCAGTACCTGCGACCTTACTTGACCTCAACAATAATAATCCATATGTAACAAGGGTCATGCTACACTGTCCCATTTGGGATATATTGCTACCATGATTTGAAATTTTCACCCAATTTGGATAAAAATATATATTAAAAAAAACACGTCTGGAAACCCTTAGGTGACAATTACAACGTTCAATTATCCCAATTGAAAGATACTGCCACCCTACTTGGAACCTTTCCTCCCAATTTGGATATTAATACCCCTCTGGAAACCTTTAGGTGACATTTACACCCCAATGGGAAGATATAACCACCTTAACTGGAACCTTTTCTCCCAATTTGGATATTAATGCCCATCTGGAAACCTTCAGGTGACAATTTACACCCCAATGGGAAGATATAACCACCTTAACTGGAACCTTTCCTCCCAATTTGGATATTAATGCCCATCTGGAAACCTTCAGGTGACAATTTACATCCCATACTACCCTAAATACGGGTACTAATTAGACCCCCTTTCCTCACAATGAGGAATATCAACGATACCAATCAGGGGACGCCCATGTGGCCCGTCCAGTACTATAACTCGGTGGTGACGTCACTGTAGACGCGGTTTCCCGCCCCGGCGTCTTTACGGACGACGGAGTACCTGATGGAGGAGTTGTACGCCTCTTTCTGCTGACTGTTCTTCCTGATGCTGAAGATGACGATCACGGTGCAGATGACGACAAGTACGAGGACTGGGATGATGATGGCAAGTATGTCTGGAAGACAAGACAAGAGAAAATTTTGTTTTAATTATATCTAAACGATACGAGGCGTGTCATGGACGAGCGGATAAGAGCTCAAGCTCAGTTGTTTCTGATCGGTAGTTGGAGTCCCGGTCGTCCCGGTTGTCACATGATAAAAAATGAGACCATAAAGACAAGAGCTGGCATCAAGTTAGACATAGTTCAGATCATCCAAATGAAGAGGTCATCCATCTTTGTGTGCACATCAAAAGGACGCCAAACCACCAGCTGTGCCAAACTCCAGAGGGAGCCGTGGCTGGAAAGTAAACCTCACGGATGACAACCCATGCGATGGATTGACACCGTTCAATCAAGCTGTAGTGCCAGAGGCATCCACTCTACAACAAAAACTGGCAGCAAGGTTCAAAACCGTCAGCTCTGGAGAAGTTTCATGATACGGCAGCCATAACCTAAAGAGGGCGGCATACTACTACTACCACATTTAACGATAATTTGGGCGGTCGGGTTGGCGTAGTGGTATCTTTCCTCGCCTTTCACCTCTAGGACCCCGGTTTGAATCTGGCTGGGGGAACTATTGTGGATCCGGTTTTCAGTCCCTACCTAATGGCTTGGGTTTTCCCTGGAATAATTCTCTGGGGTTTTCCTCCCACATCTAAAACTGAAACTTCCTTCTTTTGTCTTCTCTCCATGGGGTTCTTGGCTAGTACAGTGATTAAGTTGCTTAACTGAGAGTCCTTGGCTTCACAACCAGAATTAATAAATGAAATGAAATGAATGAAATAATGAAGATGCACCAGTATTAAAGCGCCCATATCCGCCATACATGGGCACTCATGGCGCTATCATTTGCTCATTGTTTTTTTAGAAAGGTACACAGAGACCAACTTTATGTAGCACCTTGTCAGGTGCCGTGGCGCACTCTGCTGCCACCCATGCCAGAAAACATCGGGGCAAACCCCTTCTCTTAAAGGAATCGTACACGTTTAGTAATGACTCTGATAATTAATGGCAATAAAAACTTACTTGGTAAGAAGTACAGCAGCTTTGGATAGTATAATGCATTTTGAGAAACTTTTTACTTCGAAGTACTACGGTTAAGGAAAAATATATCACTTTTTATCCCCAAAAACATTTGAATCTGAGAAGCGTTCAAAGTGTGTATTCCAATGCTGATTATTCTTACTACATGATAACCGCTCCAGATTTTCGGCATTACCTCAAAAACGCTACCACCTTTTGAAATGAAATTTTCACAGGTTAGTTTTATGGTATATATCTACAACTATAGACCCATTGCACAACCCGCAGCGTACTCACTGCACCTATCCTGTGTGTCATTTTGGGTGTCAAAATCGTATACAAACATGCACAAAAGAGAGTTTTGACACCCAAAATGACGCGCATTGTCGGAGGCGCATTCCGGGTCTATAGAAATCAATAGGTCCCCCTTGAATAACGCGAAACGCTACAGATACGCTGAGGTCACGCGCACATTTTTACGCACAGAGAACAGCTATCGCCCAATGATCTGCCTCCTTTTTGAGAGTGTGACGTCATATGCAATGGGTCTATATAGGTTTGAAACAAACAGTGGGTTCCAATTACCAAACGTGTACGATACCTTTAAAGATAAATGCATATGGTCAATGTTTGTTAAACAGATTGATGTCCTTACATAATTTATTTGTCGCTGGTGCCAGTGTGTTCCCCACAGTGGTGGATGACATGGGTTCCGTCACAATGTCCGTCATCGGTACCGGCTGTGAAGTATTACCATCTATTGCAGTGGGAGTGGGCTTTAACATTTCTGGATCGTAAAACAAACAAAAACAGTTTGCAAAGAAATTTATTTTATGAATTTCTGATGTCAGTCAACCCCCCTTAAGGAGATCCCTCTGCTGCCGCTTCTCAGGTTGTATCGTAAACTTGGGTGTGATCCTTGGCTACACGGCAGTTACAGGCTGAATGGCTTCTGTCTGGCATCCCCCCGAACAAAGATATTGCCAAAATAGGGAGACCGCCAACAAATAGGGCTAGAAAGCTCAGTTGGTAGCAGCCCACAATTAATTTTAAAGTTACCCAGTCAGTTTCCCTTGTGGTTTATTGCAAAGATTTGTTTGTGACTGGTCCAATAACCGACCTGTATTTTGATGGTGTGTCAAGGCTTGGTTAGACTCGATTTCAAGTCTGAGATAGTGTTTATTTTAGTCTGCAACGGCCGGTCGATGCAGCCCCATATACAACGCCGACAGTGCCTCTATAGACCCCTTGCGAAACGCTACATGGATGCTGAGATCACACGCACATGTTTACGCACAAAGAACAGCTATTGTCCAATGATTTGCCTCCTTTGGCCTCAGTGAGGGTGCTTTTTGGCCTCAGTGAGGGCGCTTTTTGAGCGTGTGATGTCATATGCAAGGGGTCTATTGGAAATTTCATCCCTAAACTCGCAATCTCAGACTTGACCCTCACGTGTTTATGAAATATTCATGTATTCATAGCTGAAATTTACATAATTAAAAAATACATGTAAAAACACAAACACCAGAGAGATGGCCAATCAGAAGGCCACATTTAAACCTGTAGATCAACCAATCATATTGTTCTGTCCATTTTTGAACTAGTCCCCCCAAAAAGAGTGTATACACACCGATGAACAGCAAGGTGGCCCGAATTTCAGGCCTCAATTCCCCAAAACATCAAAATATTCAAAAATTAAATATTTCCAGAGGAAATTTCAGGATACGTTGCATTAAAACTTACCTAAGAACGTTGCTATTTGCACTTCTGAATCACAATGACCATCAACTTGAGGCACCATTGTGAGCCACAATAAACTTGCGTCACAAATTATTGGGTTTTTATTAAGATTGCTGAAAGAAAAGAAAACCAATGTATTTAAAAAATAATAAGAGAACTTGTCTTGCTATTTATTCTACTGCCATGGAGTACTTATTAATGTGTATTCGGTTTGTGGTAACACCAGGTGTATATCTACTTTGCTGTGTAGATTTGTTCTTTGAGAACTTATTTTGCTACTTATTCTACTGCCGCAGAGTAGATTTCGGAATTCGGGAGACTACTTAGTTCTGAAAAGAACTGTCCTCCTTATTAACTCTTTCACACGCCGACCGGTCCCTAGCGACCGGTTTAAATCCCTTCAGAAAAATAGTTGTAAAACGAAAATTAAAGATCGCACAGCCCATACAGTTTCGAGAACGGGAAAGAGGACTCTTGTGGGTGCTATTGTGGCCTGGGTTTTTTTTTTTGGGGGGGGGTTGCCATTTGCAAAAAAAACGAGTAAACAATTATTGTGTCCATATGATCAATTTGTCACGAAAATAAATGGTGCTTGAAAGGGTTAATGTATATTCGGTTTGTGGTAACACCATGTGTATATCTACTTTGCTAATACCCGTCAGCCATGACACTTTGAGGGCAAACACCATTTTAAAATGTTTAGTACTATGTCCTGTAGTTCTTACACTAATGTTAGGTTTGCAGGCAAGCTCTGGTTCGCAATGCGAGTTAGCCCATTGTCTTCCAGAGATCTGTCAAAAAAACAAACAATTTAAGTTTGTGAAAACGAGACGCAAGGATCAATTCATAGAGAAAATATATTAAAAGAAAATCAATGGTCACTCCAATTGGATTTGGAGTGTGACGCCGGCTCATGGCCTAATTTCATAGAGCTGCTTTAAAAAGCAAAAAATATTGCTTAAAAAATTTCTGCTAAGCAGAAATGAGCAGGATACCAGTCACAAATTGTACATGTGACATGGTATTTTAGCTGGTAACCTTATTCTGGTAAGCATACTTTGGTTGTGCTTAGCTACTTTTTGTGCTTAAGCAGCTCTATGAAATTGGGCCCAGATCGTCTTTGAATAATACATGTGACCTTTGACATCACTTATTAACCAAACTTAAATGCAAAACACGATGCGTGCACACACCAGCAGGCAGATTTCAACAGAGGAAGCTTTAAATACATGTAAGGCCTAAAAAAAAAAATTGCTATGTTGGCATAACCCGACCTACCCTAAAAATACGGTCGACCCTGGGTATCTTTATTTTTGTTCAACTTGTTTTCCCCCAGCTGAAGTTTTGTCAATGATTAAAAAAACAACTTTCCCACCACAAAATGAGGCTGACAGTGAAAAAAAAACCTGATATCCTTTTCTTTATTTAATGTCAGCCCCAGACACTCTCCAACCCTGGGAGAATGATTGACATTCCTACTATTGAGATCCAATTATGTCTTATCTTAATCCTCTGCAGTTTGTTATACATTGTTTCAGTTTGTAATAGGCAATACTTCAATAAAAAAACTAGCCAATGTATTTGCCAATGTATTTTTTGGGACACAAAATGGATTCTAATCGCAAGTTGTCGCAACTCTCTAAATACACAGCTCTGATGTAAACAAAGTCTTTTAAGGGTGCACCCCACTAAATAGGGAGAAAACAGAGCGTCGAGCTCATTCATATTTTGTAGGCCCTCAAAATATTCTATATTTAGACAGATTTGAGAGTCCCAAAAAGGAGTTTCAGTGTAAAAATGTTGCCCAATTGTGACCTGGAGGTTGTTGACTTCCAACTGTATGTATTTTAGATGACATATATTTAAAAAAAAATATGGTCCTATTAGCTGAGGGGTGTAGGGACATTTTTCAAGATGGATGCTCGGACGTTTGGAAAATTAACTGCTGTAGGGGTGTTTTTTATTTGGAGGGAGAATAACTCTCCGGGCCTTGGGACTCCCCATATTAAATTGAGCAAAGGATAAAAGTTCAAGAGTCACTGGATAATTTTCCCTTTACTGTAAAAAGCTGTGAGACTTCTAAGTATTTTTTAAAGATTTTTTTGATATTTAGCATTTTGCACTGTATGCAATGGGAGTTTATTTAATGTGGTGCACCCTTAAAGGCACTGTACACGTTTGGTAATTACTCAAAATATATAATAGCATAAAAACTGACTTAGTAACGAGCAACAGAGAGCTGTTGATAGTAAAACATTGTGAGAAACGACTCCCTCTGAAGTAACGTAGTTTCTGAGAAAGAGGTAATTTCTCACTCAAATAATAAAAACTTCTTGCAAGAAGTTTTTATTCCTACATCTGAAAGCACACAAATTTGTACAACAAGGGTGTTTTTACTTTCATCATTTTCTTGCAACTTCGATGACCAATTGAGCCCACATTTTCACAGGCTTGTTATTTTATGCATATGTTGGGATACACCAAGTGAGAATACTGGTCTTTGACAATTACCAAACGTGTTCAGTGCCTTTAAGACAAACTTACATTGTTTGAAGCTTTGTGAACCCAGACAGGACGTCCATGTCTATTACTGGTATACTGTTGTTGGTCACGCGTCTGTAAACAAAAATAAATTGGCAGAAACTTAGAATCTTTCAATCCCATTTGTTCTATAGGTAAGAGTACTTTGGAACTCAACAGATATTGAAAGATATTTATCAGAATCATAATCAGCATTTTGTTCACATATTGCACAGTGAGGTATTATTATTCAATTTAAAAAACACAAGACCACCTGGCTTGTTCAGTCCTCAGTTTACTGGCCCGGCACTAAAATCATTGGCCATGGGCCTGCGGTCCAGTGTTAATTTGAAGCCCTGAGATTAATTTCCAGATTTATTTTTAACTTCTCATATTACTTGTATTTAATTGTTATATATAATTTTTATACAAAATTATTTCATGTTGCCAACCAAGGATTGGATGAACAGGCCTTTGAGTCACAGTGTTTTCACTTTTGTTCATCCTGGCCATCTTAGATTTGATTGTCTTTACTCTGCTTGTGGAACTCCCTCCCACTTCCCCTCTTCCCCAATCCGCTCCCCTTCTATACATTTCTCATCCCCACCCCCATCTCTTCCCCATCTCATTCTTACCCACTGTACCTCTATACATCTATTCTTTTGATTGGCATCTGTTATACAATTTATCTTTCATCTTGAAAGTCGTTGATGTATGACATTTCTTACTTTGTACGTTTGTATTTTGAATGTTTGGCCGAAATAATAATAATGTTAGACGTTTTCCCATAAATTGTTTTGTTTAAATACGTGCGCTATACATGTGTAGACTCCGGTAGCATTGTAAACACATCCTGGGCACTGCTACAGTGAAAGGTACTTTGCATGAGGCTCAGCACTGATGAGTATTGTCAACCAAGGTTGCTGCTATTTCTTTATAACTATTTCTGGCCAACTCCTTTTTCAACCTCAAACAATTCCTGAGGGACAGTTGAGCAATAACGAAAAAATGCTCCATAATAACATTAAAAAAAGGTCCCTAGCAAAAGAAAGAAAAGCCCAACAAAAACCAGCGACAATGCTTTATAACTTTACAAGCGAAACTGAATGCTAGTGTGTACACACACAACCTGAGGGTTCTATATTTTACCCCTGGTCCCACTTTGCGCCCGTCGGACCATAAAATTACTTGTCAGGAAGCAACAAAGAGAGAGCATTGTCTGCTGTACAAAATACCTGGTATACAAGCTTTGCGTCTAATGGCTGGGTATATTAATAGGATAAAGCGTTTACCAGGGCTCTCAACTTGGGGTGTGAAAGGGCATTATTGGGGGTTGACTTTGAAGTCAGGAGCAAGGGTGGTACACCCACCACCAAGGAAAGCAAACGGGTGTTTGTGGTCAGCAATGTGAACACACTAGAATAAATGGCTTTTGAGATTGCGCTTCAGAAAGCATCAACTGTTGGTGAGGATCTTAATGGTCTGTTGTAAACTGGTTCCAGAGAGTTGGCCCGAACACACTGAACGATCCACCGCCTATCCGTTTTTTATTCTTAGGGACTGATAAGACGAGAAAAGTCTGGTTGGAACGTAAATGGGTGGCAATGCAATCTGTAAGATAGACCTGCAAAGTTATGCAAGATACGTGTATGACTTCTTTAGTGACTGGCCAGCAGGACCAGTTAGTTGTCATTTCACTGGTCCGTCAGCTTTTTCACTAGTCCATATTTAAAATGAAATAGGGATGTGTTTCAACACTGAACTAGCCAGACGGACCACTTGGAGTGACTTTTTGGACTGGTCCTTGCAGGTGTTTTAACTGGCATTTGGCCAGCGGTCCACTGTTAAGGGAGAACGCTGCAAGGAAACGGGTTCGGGTGTTTGGGGTCAGCAAGAAAGTGTGTTCAAGAAGAGGTGATACAACCATGGGTGCACAATATTTTGCTTGGTTCACGAATAAAATTCAAATAATACATTGTTTTACCTCTGAGTTTTCAAAAAGATTCTGAAAATAATCTGTGTAAATTTCGCTGAAAAAGGGAGCTTCCCCTTGTTAGAGAATTTTTTTTATCACAAATATAAGCCATAAGCCAGATTAATGTTTACAACAAAACTATGACAGACTTTAAAACAAAAAAAACTTTCAGACTTTACAACAAAACTACACCAGACTTTACAAAAAACATATCAGACTCTGTAACAAAACTTTGGCAGACTTTACAACAGAACTATTCCTGACACAACAAGACTATACCAGACTTATCAACAAAACTACTTCAGACTTTACAACCAAACTATACCAGATTTTATAATACCAGACTTTACAAAAAACTATAGGCCTACCAACTTTGCAACAAAACTTTACCAGACTTTACAACAAAACTATAGCAGGCTTTATAATACCAGATTTCACAACAAAACTATAGGCCTACCAACTTTGCAACAAAACTATACCAGACTTTACAACAAAACTATAGCAGGCTTTATAATACCGGATTTCACAACAAAACTATAGCCCTACCAACTTTGCAACAAAACTATACCAGACTTTACAACAAAACTATAGCAGGCTTTATAATACCGGATTTCACAACAAAACTATAGCCCTACCAACTTTGCAACAAAACTATACCAGACTTTACAACAAAACTATAGCAGGCTTTATAATACCAGATTTTACAACAAAACTATAGGCCTACCAATTTTACAACAAAACTATACCGGACTTTACAACAAAACTATACCAGGCTTTATACATGTAATACCAGATTTTACAACAAAACTATAGCCCTACCAACTTTACAACAAAGCTATACCCGACTTTACAACAAAACTGTGTCAGACTTTAAAAATGGCTAAGAAATACCATGACTTCAAAATACCACAACTTCAATATTCACCATGACTTTAAAATAATATGAGTTCAAAATTTCTTATGACTTCAAAATACCATGGCTAACATGTAGAAATACACATGTACCATGAGACTTTGAAATACCACAACTTCAAAATTTTATCATGACTTCAAAATACCATGGCCTAGAAATACCATGACTTCAAAGTACCATGACTTCAAAGTACCATGACTTCAAAATACCATGGCTTTAAATATATCATGACTTTGAAATACAATTCTTGCAGAGTGCATTTAAAGCGCTACATGTACATTGTATCCTATATGCATGATTGATTACAAGGCATTGCGCACACATAAATTATAAGAATTATGCAAACACTTACACATATTACAATACCTGCCCACACTGTGTGTTTTACGTATGTATTGAGTCACAAACTTGTGTACCGAAAGTATCAAGTACAAGTCTATATCTACAAGTACTCCAATCATACAGGTCTTCGGCACGATACATTATTTGCTTTAAAACATTTAAAAACCAGTAATTCCAGGGCTCAAAATTAACACTGAATTAACCGCATGTCTGAGGCCAGTGATTTTAGTGTCAGGCCAGTAAACTCATGATGACCGACTTAGTCTGGCGGTCTTGTGTTTATCAATTGAATAATATTCTCACTGTGTAATATCTTAAAACAAACAAAAAATTAATGTTCAATTGTTGTCTTCAAATCTGATAAATATCTTTCAATTCTGTTGAGCATCATAAGTGTTTGCCCTTAACTCTTTCAGTGACTAGCCAGCAGGACCAGTTAGCTTGTCATTTCACTAGTCCACCAGCTTTTTTACTGGTACATACTTTATATTGAATATAGATTCTTTTCAACATTGGACTTAACAGCCGGACCACTTGGAGCGAAGTTTGACTGGTCCTCAGGTTTTTTAACTGGCATTTGGCCAGTGGAGAATGCTGGGCCATCGAGGTATACTTACCAATATAAAAAAAATTAGATAATTCTTGTCTTAATGCTTGTTTAAATAAAAAAAGTTGATTTGTTAAACTGTTAAAACAAATTTCTCATGTGATTTTGGTCTTGTAAAAAAAAAAATTCTGGTCCAGTAAAAATGTTTAGCTACATGTGTATGTACATTGTGTAAAGCCCTGTTATCTTGTCCATAAGGTTTATCGCGATTCAGAACCGCAATGCATCATGGGAAGGCATAGGGGGCAAATCCATACCGCGGTACACGATGTTTGCACGCATGGCCTAGGCCCTGCGCAAACTAAAAAAGTAAACAAGCTTATGAATTGAACGTCGCAACAATTTTATAAACAACGCAGTCGGTCGTCGTGCGCCCAGGCTATTGCTTTCCCGGGTTGCCCCCCTTTTACCACACCCGACATGCTTGGCAAAACAGCGCCCTCTCTTGGTATTTTGCTAATCGCGATAAACCTTATGCCCCCCCCCTAAATTTGAGCCATGATTTGATCATTGTTTTTAAAAATTATATTGAACAATTTCCCTTGCACATAGCAAAGCAAGTTGCTACACAAAATGTAACATTTGCTACTCAAAACTATCACATTGCTGATCAACATTAATTAGCATTCATTGTGCACAAAACATATGCTGATGAACATGTTTTGTGCTATGTGATGGTTTTGAGTAGCAACTGTTACATTTTTTGTAGCAGCTTGCTAGAAATTTTGCATTGCAAAATGTGTAGTTTTTTGCAATGCAAAATTTCTGGATTTTTTTTGCACTCTGCAGGCGACTTTTGAAAATTTCTGTCGTGTCTGAGATGCGGTTGGTACCCGTTGTCAACTTGCTAAACGTTAATGGATTCGACAGCCGGTAGGCTAAAATGAAAACACTTTGATTTGACAGTTTTGTTGTTTTGTTTTCTCAACAAAGTACAAGTAGACACTCTATTAAACTGAAACTTTTTACAGGCTGACAGGTGACTTTTCTTGTATCTTTTCTTGATAAATTCGCCTGTAAATCAGCATTACGTTGACAGAAACCAATGTATGAGCACTTTAAAGTGCATTACAATACATTGATAAAGTAATACAATAAGTGACCCTACCTAATTATATTATTTAAAAAACTGACAAGAAACTACAAAACAGCGTTGTTGTTTTATTCTATTCCATTCATTTAAAGACAGTGGACACTATTGATAATTGTCAAAGACCAGTCTTCTCACTTGGTGTATCTCAACATATGCATAAAATAACAAGCCTGTGAAAATTTGAGCTCGATCGGTCATCGAGGTTGCGAGATAACAATGAAAGAAAAAAACAACCTTGTCACACGGAGTTCTGTGCTTTCAGATGCAAGTTGATTTCGAGACCTCATCTAATTTTGATTTGAGGTCTCGAAATCAAATTTGTGGAAAATTACTTCTTTCTCGAAAACTACTCTACTTCAGAGGGAGCCGTTTCTCACAATGTTTTATACTATCAACCTCTCCCCAATACTTGTTACCAAGTTAGGTTTTATGCTAATAAATATTTTGAGTAATTACCAATCAATAGTGTCCACTGCCTTTAACGACATTAATGTGAAAACAACACAATGACAAAATGATTGAATTTGGACCTTTTCAACACTACAGCCTCATCATCAACTAACTATTCTATTGACAGTAACCAGGAAATAACATTAACACTCGGACTATCCATGGGAACCCCACTCAGAGTCTGAGAAAGGACCTGGTACAGAAAATCAGTATGGACTAACCGTCTGGTTACCGACCCAGCACAACAGTGAACTAGTTACACAAAGTCTGCACCCTGGACCCTAGACACAGTCCGAGCGTTCAGCCCGATTAATTTCGACCGTGCTGCAGCGCCGATCAACGGTCAATATATTCGTGTGAATGCCAGCAACGGACAGACTTTTTTTTATCGTACTCACATTTGAAGAATCGTCTCCTTGTGTGGAACATCGGCTGGAAACGCCGTCAAATTAGCTGATGTGCACGTGAAAACCGTTTCAGTGCATGTGCATTTACTTAGTAACGGATCTGTGCAGTTTTGTGAGCTGACACAGCCTAGAAAGAGAAAAAACACCGTGCATTTTATGGAGCAATTTGTAGGTTTGGCGACTACCGTTCGCGCCATGTTGAAAGAGTAGCTTCGTGGTGTAATGTGTCTTGATCATTCGAATTGTACTTACGCTCCGGTCTGTGTCAGTATAAAAGTTTTCTTGGTGTTGGTTAATTTATATTTGAAGAGAGACAATATTTTGCAAATTCATCAGCAAAAGATATTAGTTAAGGTTTTCTCAGTGTTTGTTAACTGTAAAAGGAAAAAACAGAAAAACAAAATACAATCTGTACGACCCTTTACGTATGTAGTAATACAATAACATTATTTAAGCAGACGAATGGTTTGTTTTTCATTGCTTTTTTTATTTGTTGACAACAACAAAACAGTTGCTGATGTGTATTCTTTCCATATTTTGTATCCACTCTATCGGTAAAAAAAATCATATTAAGGCAAACAAAGTTAACGAGAATAATTCAAACGGATTTTGTTCTGCAAACATCATTCCCTAACCTAACTTGACACCCCTATAATTGAATGGATTTTACCAGGAAGTTCGTAAAAGTGACCTCTGATATCTAATTATGCATGTAAATGAGCTTGGGGTCACGCCCCCGCTCCACTCTCGTAAGCTTATCGGTGAGAATTTACAAATCGGACAGAATTTATGTCTCGCTGCCGCTCCGAATTTCTAACTTTTTCTTGAAAACTTGCCGAACAATTCCCCAATCTAGTGGGGTCCAATGAACTGACATGTCTAGTGAAGTATTTACAGGTAAGTTTCAAAGATTTCAACATCTAGATTGGTTGAAAACAGTGAGTTTTCATGATGAAAAAAATGGAAAACTATGTGAATTCGGTAAACCAATCAGCATGGATGGACTTTTGACATGACGGTTCGATTTTGTTCCACGATATCCTTGTCAATCCAGCGACATTTTCATGAATTTAACAGAAAGCATTGTTTTTGACAAATTGAGGATGAAATTTCTTCATATCAACGTTACTTGTCACACTCAGCAAGTTTGACAACACTGATGATTTTGGTCACAATGAATCGTTTTTTAAACGTCCTTCATGCCTTTGAAATTTTGAATGGTCCATTCGTGTTGTGTCAGCATTTCGAATTTCGAGAACATTTTCTTTTCCTCCATTTCAATGTTTGTAGTGAGTTTTACATTTGTGTTTACGTCTTTTTTGCAGTACCAGTCCCGACGAAAAAGCCAAGAAGAGAGTATAGAATGTCGGTAAGTGTATTATTTGTAATTGTGGTGATTTATAAACACGTCAACTGCCCAACGTCGGTGACATCGTGAGCGTAAAGTCCATGCCGTGTTTACGACGAAATACCTCCGGTTGTTTTATGAATGGTCGCGCTGCGGATGTAATTTCGTACAGTTTTGGTCACAGTGTTTCATTAGGTTTTTACCGATTGCTTCAAAAATGATTGACAAATTTCCCTAATAATTGCTCTGCTGATGCTTTAATTGTTCCTCTCTGAGGAGCTGAGTTTTTATTAACTTTTACCGATTATTTTGGCTGAAAACAGTCACAGTTTGCAACCAAATTCATGAAAATCTGGAAAATTTTGTATCGATCGTGCAATTACACTCCAAATGTTCAACTTCACTCTGCAATCTCAAAATCTGTTCGTACGATTTCCTCCAAACTTTCACCAGTTAACAGTGACATCAAAGCGGACAACTTGTGAAAATATGACAAAAATCCAACCATGAAGTGATAATTTTTACCGCATTTTTGTCCGATTGTCATGTTTAAATCCAAGATGGCAGCCATCGCAAGTCCAATGTGTAATATTGAATGACCGTGTGAATGATCAAGACACGTTTTGAAATTTCGGACAACTTTACAAAGTTACGATTCGATGGGTAGACGAGGTGGCGTTTTAACCACAGCCCTCTAAATGAAAGAAATTATTTACTGAGTTATTCATTTGTATTTATGTGTTTTTCTTAATTATTAACCTATAAAATTACGTGAAAAGGCAAGGAATTTTTTTTTCATGAGATTGAACAGCTGCTCTTAAAAAAATAATCAATTTGTCCTATTTTTGTGTTATTGGTCATTTTCTCTTGGCAAAACAAATAGAGAAAGTAACATCTGAATCTGGTCTTTGGTTTGATTTTGTTTGCCCTGTTTTTAATCATAGGTTTGACAATTTAGAGTTGGGGGAGGGTATGCTGTAGAGTGTAAGTTATTGTGGTCCAACAAACAAATAAACAAACATCTTTGAAATCAATCTTTTATCTAACCATTTTTATTTAGACAGAACTTTTGTGTCTCTGAGAAAACTTGTTCTGCTGCTAATGTAAATCAAAATAGCATTTCGAACGTAGGGATCCATTAAAATGCGTGATTTTCTTTCCTGCACATTTTAAAGCAATGTACTTACTGGAACCCAAATGTTTACCAGAAGGTTTGAATAGGCCTACCAGTGAATACGCGTGGCAGACTTTCATGCTCTGTTTTAAAAATTTGATATTACAATTTAGTTTTTTACCCTTACACCGATGTTAAGCACTGTATACTACTGAGTTTTGTGAAAAAAATCTACAGGCAAATCACTCGGGTGGGATTTGAACCCCAAACCTTTGCATCGCTAGAGCAGATGTCTTACCACTAGACCACCGAGCAAGCCCGGTGGCTTGAGGCAGTTTGAAATTTGTTTTTACACACAAACCAGTTTTGTGAGTTGGTTTGAGTGGAACCAACTTAGAACCAACTCGGGTGAATATCATGGAGTGTCATGGCCGAGCGGTTAAGAGCACCGGACTCGAGCTCTGGTTCTTGTGATCAGCAGAGTGTGGGTTCGAGTCCCGGTCTTGACACTTATGTCCTTAAGCAAGACACTTAACCATTGTATCTTCATCCTTGATGCGACATACATGTAAAGCCATAGATCTCGTGATGTTGTATTAAAAACTATCAATGTCAGTGCACATAAATAACCCCGGTGCACAATTATCGCTAAGAGAAAGGGGTTCGCCCTCGGTGTGTCTGGCATTTGATTCGAAGGCTGCATTTCAAAACGAAGAAGAAGAAGAAGAAGATTAGCAACAGGAGCAATTCCATCATGCTCAAATTTAAACATTGACCACTATAGGCAGCCAAGGGCCTGATTCCATGGCTCTGCTTACCACAACTGTTGCGCTTGCTGCATCATGTAACTGTAAAGCATGTGATTCCATTACACTGCAAGTGCAGAGCTCCGTGGTAAGCAGTGCCATAAAATTTGGGCCCAGGGCCCAATTTCATAGCACTGCTTAACGGCTGATTTTGTGCTTATTGCGCGAAATTCCATTTCATAATGCTGCTAAAACTGTAAGCACACGAAAAGGCAAGCTAATTAGCCTTCCGGTGCTTACTGCATGGAAATGAATGATACAATGCAAATCCATGGTGAATGCGCAAGCTGGCTGCCTAATTTTCTTGCTAACATGTGAAATACGCTTACGCAAAAGTGTAAGCGTATTTTAGTGTTCACCATGTTAGCAAGAAAATTAGGCATACAGCTTGCGCGTTCACCATGGATTTGCATTGTTACGTCATTCATTTTCATACAGTAAGCACCGGAAGGTTAGCATGCCTTTTCGTGTGCTTACGGTTAGCAGCGCTATGAAATGGAAACTCACGCACTCGCACAGTGAGCACAAAATCGGCCAATAGGAAGCTCTAAAAGTTGGGCCCTAGTCTTAAGCCCGGTTCATACTTCATGCAAATAATCTTAGTACATGTACGCGCTGTTTCCTTAGTGACGCAGGCAAATTCGTGTCACTTTCACATGTATGAACTGGGCTTAAGTCTCCAAAATCATGCTTGAATCACGGAAAGCAAGGCTCAATTTCATCAAAAAATGCTTAGCACAGATATCCTGCTTAGCAGAAACAGATTACCAGCCGATTAATACATGTACCCCGGTATTTGTTAGACTGTTTCCCTGCTACTTTTTGCTTCGCAGATTGTTAAGCACAATTTTTTGCTAGATGTAACAGCTAGTATGAAATTGGGCACAGTACAAGGTCTAAATTCACGGCTCTGCTTATGTGCTACTTTTGCTTTGCAGAAAAATTTGCTGAGTACAATTTTCTGCTTATAACTAACAGCTCTATGGAAAGTGGGCACAGTACAGAGTCCAATTTCATGGCTCTGCTTACCGCGGAGTTCTACGCTTACAGAGCTCTGTAAAGCATGTCACCCTTAACGAGTCGTAAGCACAAAATTTTGCAGTATAGCAGAGCTATGAAATTGGGCTCATCCTAGGTGTACATTTGTAGTTTATTCCGTAAACGCGACTCAGAAAACCAACAGCCTGTTTAGTCAAAGTTTCTTAAGTTGGTGAGCAAATGCTTACTCCTTCTCCAAACCTTTTGCTGAATTTCACAAACGTTTAAAACACCCCTTGTGCCCAACAAATGCGTTTCGGTTTAAAAAAACATGTAAAACATTTGCACTGAATTGTTTGCCTGAGTGGAAGTCATCTTGTGCAATGTACATATGTGCATTTATTAAAACCCAAATTGAAATTTGAAATAAATTAAGAGTAAAACTGACTTCCTCATGTCATAATTTCCTGTATTTTACTTGGACACATCCATGGCATTCTCGGAATTGTTTGTCTTGTTTACAAAACTATTTTTATCAGTTTTCATTTTTGGGGGTTTTGTACAATGGTGTAACAGAGTATACAGACTGGTGGCTGTAACAGTGTTATGAAATGTGTAGTATGTTCATATACATGGCAGTCTAGGTACAACACTTGTCTTTGAATTATATCTTTTAACAACAAAGTTCTTATCTGATTATTTTTTGAATTTTTATCTTTGCAATACATTGTATATTTGTACTAGTTCAGTTTGGCCTGGCAGAGAACTGTGGTGTGGGTAGACTATGGTTTTATAGACATCACACACTAGTTGGCAGCAGACATCAATATTCATAGCCTTTTATACTCTGTGCATTAGCATATTTTTTTATACAATGAATAAACATGAGCTGGACTGTACCATTGTGAAGCACCAAGTTTAAACGGGGTGTTTTCAATATTTACTAAGTACATACTCAATTCAAAACACATTAGACTCCCTAAGCCTCTTCTTGCTTATCAAATTAATATAGTGAAAGTAATTTGAAGAGCTAATCCAACTGGGATAGAAGTATATATAATATGGTATGCCACTACCTGGCCTGAATTTGTATCTTTGAAAGAACAAGGCCATTTTGATTTCCAGTGAAAAATCTTAAAATCTACAGGAATATTTAAAAAGGGTACCACTACAAGGCCAATATCAGAGGCCATCTAGGACACTGCAAGGCCAATATCAGAGGTCATATTGGACACTGCAAGGCCAATATCAGAGGTCATATTGGACACTGCAAGGCCAATTTTTAACTGTGGGGCATTCTGGGCCAAATTTGTTGGATGTTTGGCTGAAGCGCGCTGAATTGAAACAAGGTCTTCGGAATGTTTTCTACTTGGTGTTTTTTGTTTGTTTTCAAAGCCCTCTGTGCAATCTGGGGAATTCTATACATGGTTTTCTCTTTATGCTTTTTGTGAAACTACCAAAATCATTCCTATTTCATTTGAAGTACATTATTGACTAGGGTAGTATTGACTAGTGAAAAAGCTGACAGACTATTGAAATATCAAGCTTACTGGTCCTGCTGGCTAGTCACTAAAAAAGGTTTTGGCAAACCATATAATAGTTATCGTTGTCATAGTTACAGTACAGTACATGTACATGTATATATACATGTATGTAATGTGAGCCAGTTTATTTTGTATTATGTTATACGTTGTTCATTAGTTTAATTTTTTTAATATAAGAAAGGGGAACAACAAATTTATATGTAAAATTGTGTTGTTAAAGCGTGTTTTAATTTTGCATTTAACATAATTCTATTCTGATGATTTTCAAGCTATAAATTAAAACAAATTTACCTTATATTTAACAACATGTTTTTTCCCCCTTTTTTCCAGCCCTCGCCCAAAAAGAGAAAAACCATGACAGATTTTAACACATTCTGTACCTGGGTTCTAGACTATGAAGCATCGTTACAAGGAGAGGTAGGTCATAAAAAGATTTCAACAAATTGTTCTGTTTCGTTTTTGGGCTGTTTATTTGTTTTTTTTCCTCCAAATTTGTTTCCCCTCATAATTAGTCTTGGTGCAACATCTTCTTGTTTTTGTTTCAACACTATTTTCGCCGTGGGAGGGCGCTATCTTCCACGGACTGCTCTTACAACACGGTGGATGATATCCCCCCCTCTCTTGACGGGAAAAACCGTGTGCCAAAACAAAAATGAGGTCTTGCACCAAGACTACTTAACCCTAACTCCCTTGAGTGGTTTACTAGGATCCAACTCTTGAACATACAAACAATAATAAATATAATTTAAACATTTGTTGAATATTTTTTTTGTTTTTAAGTTAAGTTTACTTCCAGTAAAAGAAGACAAAATGTTGTTCATAATTTGTTCTTAATTACTACAAAATTCTTCATATTTTTCCTATTGCGAGTTATGTTCTTTTATGTCAATGTGAAAAACCCCTGTAAAAATAATGGTTGTGTCTTGGTAGATTTAAAAGGTCAACCCTGTGGTGGGGTCACATTCCTTTTAAAGTCACTATTAACATATGGAAACAACCATTATGAAATAGGGGTGTGCACTTTGTATGTTTACAACTTCTGTCCAGTACTGCGTTCTATAAATGGTGCATAACTGGTCCTTACTCGATGGTATAATAGAATGGCAATTCTTTTAGAATATATTGCAAAATTCAAATGAATTATTACTAATCAATTCAAGTGAATTAAAATATTAAATTAATTAATACAATAAATAACATTGGAATTTAGTTTTTAATCATGTTAATAGATTGAATGTTGGTTTTTATATCGTTGTCTTCCATTATTTTGTGACAAACTTTGCCAGACAAAACACTCTCCACACTTCAAATGAACTATTACTGATTAATTCAAGTGAATTAAAGTATTAAAAAAATTAATACAATAAATAACATTGGAATTTAGTTTTTAATTTGATAGAATGTTGGTTTATATTTCGTCGTCTTTCATTGTTTTGTGACAAACTTTGCCAAACAAAACACTCTCCACACTTCATGTGAATTATTACTAATAAATTCAAGTGAATTAAAATATTAAATAAATTAATACAATAAATAACATTGGAGTTTAGTTTTTAATAGATTTAATGTTGATTTTGATATCGTCGTCTTTCATTGTTTTGTGACAAACTTTGCCAGACAAAACACTCTCCACACTCCTGTTAATGTTTTGTGTAATCTTATTTTGTGGTTAGTTTTTGTGATACATTGCCTTGGTGTCCTTTGAAATGCTAAGGTACAATTATTTCCATTTCTATCAACAACGAATTCTCAAGTCGGAGTACATAATGAAAGAACTTTTTGTTATGTTTTTTTTTTTTGTAGGAACACATCAAGAAGAGAAGTCCAAGTCCGCTTGACAGCGAAGGTAACAGCACGTCGAGCAGCGATGTCTCAGACATTGTTGCATTCACACCAAGGTCTCATAAGGTCAAAGGTAAAATATCCCTTTTTGAAACTTTTATTAAATGATTACGCAAACTGAAGTACACATCCCTTACCAAAATTTCCAATTCAACTTTCCAATTGGAACCAATTGGAATTTTTCCAATGTTGTGTTTTGGCACAAAACCAATTGGACTCAATTGGACTCGGTGGGATTCAGTTTGAATTTTTTTCCAACTGAACCCAATTGGACTTTTTCCCAACTGGATCCAATTGGTCTCAATTGGGAAACAAATTCCAACTAATTCCAATTCAATTAAATCAAACCAACTGACTCCAATTGGATTTCCAATTGGACTGAGTTGGTCTAAGATTTTGTTCCAATTGGAAATTCAGTATTCCAATATAAACCAACTAACACAAACTCAATACAAACTCAATCCAATTCTTTCCAACTGGATATCCAATTGGAATTAATTGGTAATTTTGGTAAGGGATGTTTGTTAGTTTGTTTGTTTAGATGATGTTCCCGTAAAGGAAACTCGGCAAAATTTATGTGTGTTGTGTTGTCATTTAGCCTTCGAGAAAGACTCTGCTAGGGTCGAAACGTCAGGCCATTACACATATCTCACATAATCTTACAGATTGCATTGCCACCCATTTACCATCTATGTTCCAACTAATTACTCGTCCTATCATCCGTAAGAGTTAACAAACAGATAGGCGGTGGATCATTCAGTGTGTTCGGGCCAACTCTCTGGAACCAGTTTACAACAGACCATGAGATCCTCACCAACAGTTGATGCTTTCAAGTGCAATCTCAAAACCCATTTATTCTAGTGTGTTCAAATTGCTGATGTTGTTCTTGTTTGTTTGTGAAGCACAACGATCACCTCTGGAATTGCACTATATATAAGAGCCGTTATTATTATTATTAATTGTGTTATTTCTTCTATCTGGCTGATCCAGGTTTTTGATTTTATTGTCTTGGTAATACTTAGTGTTTATATTTTTAGATCCTTGTGATACTACCGACCATGTTTTGAGGTTTTAAACCGAAATAAATTAATAAACAAATAAATAAATAACATTTCATTATTATGAAAGGCAATCCTTTGTCCCCAACTCCATTTATTTATTTAACAAATCAGCTGTCATAAATAGGGTTACTTTTTGTAGGTGTTCACTGCTGGTTTTTCCTTTTAATTGTAAAACTTTGTTAATTCTCTCGTATTTTAAGTATTTGTTTTATTTGAGTGTGTATAATACTTCTATCCTATTTAAAGGCACTGAACACGTTTGGTAATTGTCAAAGACCAGTGTTCTCACTTGGTGTATCCCAACATATGCATAAAATAACAAGCCTGTGAAAATCGAAGTTGCAAGAAAATGATGAAAGAAATGTACAAATTTGTGTGCTTTCAGATAGGAGTAAAAACTTCTTGCAAGAAGTTTTTACTATTTTAGTAAGAAATCATCTCTTTCTCAAAAACTACGTTACTCACAATGTTTTACACCATCAACAGCTCTCCGTTGCTCGTTACCAAGTCAGTTTTTATGTTAATATATATTTTGAGTCATTACCAAACGTGTACGATACCTTTAAATGAGATTAAATCTATTTGTCATTACCCTTGTTACTGATGCGACACTCTGTACCAAACGTGTACAGTGCCTTTAAGCTGTGTAACTTTGTCGATAAATTATTGTTTTTAACTAATTATGTTTTATTCTTATGTGCTAATAATGGAAAACTAAATTTCTGTATTTTTATGATGCGGACAATAAATTCTAATCAACTATTTTATTGTATTTTCTACTCTGCACACAGACGAAGACTGGGAGCTCGTTACTTGTTATTGCTGCAAACCGTTCGCCGGTCGACCCATGATAGAATGTTCCGAATGCGGAACGTGGATCCACTTATCCTGCGCGAAGATCCGTAAGAACAATGTCCCCGAGATTTTCACTTGCCAACGGTGCAGAGACTCAAAATACGAGATCCGACGCTCAAACCGAGCGCGAGAACCAAAGAAACAATTCAAGGAGCTTTACGAGGAATTGTGAGAACTCCCGAGTTATTTGTTTTGTTTGTTTTTGATACAGTCGCTCGTCAAGAAAGTCACCCCCCCAAGGAAAAGATTGCGAAGGAAGTAAACATAATTTGTCAGGGATGAGAATTTCAGATGTTTTTCAGATGTTTATCTGAAACCAGATTTTGTAAAGTCAGCCTGGTGAAGAAAATCAGCCACTATTTTTCCACATATATACAGAAATCCTGTTCTTTGATCTACTTCTCTAGTGCTGAAGACAGTGTTTCTAAAAGCTCTGTGAAATCTATACCCTAGGGGTTATCAAAAGGTGGAAATGCCATCACTTCAACAGTCCTTAAAGGTATCGTACACGTTTGGTAATGACTCAAAACAAATATTATCTCAAAAACTTTCTTGGTAACAAGCAACGGAGAGCTGTTGATAATATAAAACATTGTAGGAAACGACTCCTCTGAAGTAACGTAGTTTTTGAGAAAGAGGTAATTTCTTACTAAAATAATAAAAACTTCTTGCAAGAGGTTTTTATTCCTATCTGAAAGCACACAATTGTACAACAAGGGTGTTTTTTCTTTCATCATTTTCTTGCAACTTTGATGACCAATTGAGCCCAAATTTTCACAGGCTTGTTATTTTATGCATATGTTGGGGTACACCAAGTGAGAACACTGGTCTTTGACAATTTCCAAACGTGTACGATACCTTTAAATTTGGATCCTAGTTTAGACTTTTTCGTCAGCAATAACCCTCACCGCTGGTTTTTTTAAATGTTTTTTGGACAATCCAGCATACCTGAGCAGACTTCGATCATTTCGCCTCTGTCTGGGTTTTGCCTCATTCCAGTCAATGTATCCATAGTGAGGCTGGATGGACAACTTTAGTCTGGTTCCTTTGGACAAGATGGGCATTACAATTGTCAGTTCGGAGACAGGGAGCTCTACCGAGGTGTATTGAAAATGTTCAAGTGGATCTTGGCTGCCGTTAAATAGAGGAATTCGCCAAAACAGACAACCCAAGAAATAAAAAAATAAAAAGAGGGAAAATGTCTGAAGTTGTTGACAACAATTTCTTTTGTGGAGAGTAAATCTGCAAGTGCTTCAACAAGCGTGAACAGGTGCTAAAGAAGGGATAGGAGGAACTTTCTCCAGTTCTGATAAGAGCTTCAAGAAAGTAAGAACTTGAACAAGTTCTAAGAACTTCAAGTACAACAACAATGTCTTTGAGATCTTCAAACATTTCGTGGAGAATTTTGTCCTTTTTTCTTTGAGAACGTCCATATGACCTTCAACGAGTTCTTTAAGAGCAACCAGTTTCAGCAGCCCCCCCCCCCGGACCGTGGTGGCATCTTGTGGCATCAGTAAGAAGTTGACAAAGAAAACTGTTTCTGCTGAATTTTATTAGTCGTTCCCATGGAATGCACAGAGGATCATTTCAACAGGGTTCCTCGATGACACATTTTTCACTAGAACCACCAAAGTACAAGTGTGAGGGTGACGAACTGAAAACAGAAACATGTATTTTGTCTCTGCAAGCTGTAAATATTAAATTTCGAAGGGCTTCTCTACACAACTGTGATGTCACACTGGAGTTTTTATTTTATTTTTCTGTAGTGTAACTTATGGGAACTATATATCAAAATCAAACTTACTAACATATTATTTATGCAGTGTCCTCGTTTAACGGTGGTCCAATGGCCTAATGAGGACCAGTCAAAATTCTTCCCAAGACATTACTTCACTCCCTCAATGCAACGGGAAAGATTATCTAATCCAATCCCAAAATGTAGCGTAGAATATAGACACAAGTCAATCCCATAATATGCAACTTTGCGGGGTTGGATCCTGGTCGTGACACCTTTTCGGGCAAGACACTTAAACTATAGACCCATTTCGTATGACGTCACACTCTCAAAAGGAGGCAGATCATTGGACGATAGCTGTTCTCTGTGCGTAAAAACGTTCGCGTGACCTCAGCGTACCTGTAGCGTTTCGCGTTGTGCAAGGCGGACCTATAAGCCATTTTGAGATATGGCGGACACATTACTATAACACTGTTTGGTTTGGGTAAATTTGTCTGTATACACCCAAATCCTACAGTGCACTCCTATAGTGTCCACCATATCTCAAAAAGGCTAATTGATTTCTATAGCCCCCTTACACAACGCGGAACGCACCTCCGAACAATGCGCGTCATTTTGGGTGTCAACTCTCTGTTGTGCATGTTTGTATACGATTTTGACACCCAAAATGGCGGACAGGATAGGCGCATGTGAGTACGCTGCGCGTTGTGCAAGGGGTCTATAATTGCTTCTCATCACCCGGGAGTAAATGGGTACCTACGAGGGTAGAGATTGTTGATGTGAATGATTAGCAGCTTGTGCGCAAGCTTGGCTGCCGGTGCTGCATACTCCAAAGGAGCTAGATGGTTTCGGGGGTCGATTTCACAAAACTCTTCCTAACTCAGGACTAGTCCTAGGCAATGCTAATAATAGGACTGGTTTTGAGTTAAGAACAGTTACTGGTCTTAACTTAAGACTAGTCCTATCTCGTAGCATTGCCTAGGACTAGTCCTAAGTTAGGAAGAGTTTTGTGAAATCGACCCCAGGACTGCTTACATGTGAAGGCATGTCACACAGGGCAATTTTTACAGGCAACTTGGAGGCAACCAACTGCACTGCATGAAGGAACACTTCAGCAGCACAAGAGACATTCTTCTAGCTGTAACTCACTATCCCCAAGAAAATAATGAGAAAACTGAATGGATTTTCTTTATGGAGATTGCCTGGAACTGGTTGCCTGTAAACTCGCCTCGTGTGACATGGCCTCAAGGCCCAATGATGGGGTAGTAATACATACAGTAGTATAAGGCACTTTGGTACAATGTTTGAAAGTGCTGATTAAATGCCAACAATTATACATGTACGGAGGTAGTTGAAGTTCTAGTTTATGTGTATTTTGGCACATCTCAATGCACATTTTTTGGTACATGTAACTGCAACATTTTTTTGGGAAATGTACTCGGATATTTACGCAAAACCAATGGTGCAAGAAAAGTAGATACAATCATTTCGCACAGCACCACTCGTAGAAGTTCATGGTAGACTATTGACTGAGACTATTCATATCATCACTGTTTTTAACGCAGCAACATATGGTGCTCCAGGGCTAAAAAATCTGTGTTTGGAGAAAAACGCGATTGAAGTTGAACTATTTTTCAAACCGCTTTTTTGGAGACTGCTCTCTATCGTACAAAATGTTTGCACTGAGGAGACAGTTTACACACACATCTACAAGAGTTTAAAGTGTGTGCACATCATTGCTACTAAGATTACGGAAGTTCACAGATTTGAACATAACTTACGTGGAAAACTTCCTACATGTACATGTACATGTATGAAGGATTTTTTGCTTGAAATGCTGTAGTTTTTGAGAAAGGAGTAAAACACATGCAGAGCTGCCAACTCTCCCTGATTCTGCAGAAAGTTCCTTGAAAATAAACCAATCTTTCCATGTTCTGATGAACACATTTAAAAATCTCCCTGATTATGGAAACTTTTTCTCCATTTGTTGAATGTAATTCTAAATATCTCCCTGATTGGTTTACAAAATTTCCCTGATTGCAAGATGCAAATGGTGGCAGCTCTGCACCGTACATGTAGTTAGTTAAATGGGGTACCGGTCAATTCATAGTCCAAAACCCGAAAACAGTGAAAACATACAAGATGGGTTTCACTCTTTTCTCATGACTCCGATGACTGATTGAGCTTAAACTTTCACAGGTTTTGTTATTTCATGTACTGTGTATTTGTTGGGTCACACATAAAGTGCAAATACTGGTCTTTGACACCAATGTTGTCTGCGTGCATCAGTTTGTACTTTTTACAGAGGAGATTTTTTTAGTGAAGAAGCAATTAAAAATGTTGACAGAGGCAATGCACAATCACCGAGTAGAACCAAAAATTGATATAAAACCATTACAACAGAAAACAATGTACATAAATAGAAAAGAGAATTGTTCTATTTCATGTAAACACTGCCAGAAGTCGTGTATATGAGTATTTTGAGATGTATCTGTGGTTTGGTTGTTTTGTGAATGTTATTGGATGAACTTTTTTTGCCCCCCCCCCCCCCCCGGGAAACGGAGGGATGGACTTTCAATAAGCCATTTGTGAGTTAGATTTTAATAATGTCACAGTCACAAGTGACTGCTTAAAGGCACTGTACACGTTTGGTAATGACTCAAAACAAATATTAGCATAAAAACTTACTTGGTAACGAGCAACGGAGAGCTGTTGATAGTATAAAACATTGTAGGAAACGACTCCCTCTGAAGTAACGTAGTTTTTGAGAAAGAGGTAATTTCTCACTAAAACATGTAAAATAATAAAAACTTCTTGCAAGAAGTTTTTATTCCTCTCTGAAAGCACACAATTGTACAAGGGTATTTTTTCTTTCATCATTTTCTTGCAACTTTGATGACCAATTGAGCCCAAATTTTTACAGGCTTGTTATTTTATGCATATGTTGGGATACACCAAGTGAGAACACTGGTCTTTGACAATTTCCAAACGTGTACAGGGCCTTTAAAGAGGGGATCCCAAGTTCAACTTCAGTTTCGTCATCCACACATTTTCCAACAGTCCTTATGAAAATGGGGAAACAAATAACAAGTCTCTAACCTTGCACTAAAATGGTGTAATAATATGCCACTGTGTTTTATAACCTTCAAGTGCAATTTTGGTCAAAATCCAAAAAACTTCCGATGACGTCACATTTCAAGTATGGTCTGTACATTCTCGTCCAGAGAATTTTCAGTTCATTCCTGAGTTTTGATGATATTCAATCAAAACGGCATTGAATTTGACCTTTGTTTGGCGCAGAAATTCCTCTTTGGAATGTACAGACCCATTTGTTTTTGATGTTCGATGGCGCCATGTTTCAAATTTTGCTCTGAAAGAAGATCAAATAATTGACATTTTACACCATTTTTCTCCACTCTCATGAGGACTCTATCTTTTGGAAATTGAGTGCATCACAAAACTCAATTTGAGCTCGGAGCCCCTCTTTAAATTTGAATTCCTGGGGGCTACTGTGTCACATGGTTTGGGGAAAGCTTGAATTTCGAGCCCTAGTAAATTCTCACCGTTTCGTCTGTCGTACACAACTACATGTATGATATTGAATTACTATACCTCATACATATTATTCATGATCGATAGCAGAATTTGCATGCGTAGTAGACTGTCGCATGTGCTTTACGAAGGAATCATTGCGATTTTTTCGCACGCGGGTGTAGTATGTTTCATCTGCGCAAACACTGCTTCCTACATACACATGAAAAGATGGTGGCACACGTAAATGTTGTGCTTTCCTGAGCTCAATGATGCCAAACTAGACAGAAGTATGAGGTGTAGAATTTTTTTTTAACATGGTTTATTTTGGGTGGACAGACAGTCCATATAGCTTCCCATGCTATTGGAAGTTGACTAACTAGTTCTCTCAGCTTTTCCTCGGGAACTAAGTTTGTCAACTTCCAATACCTCGGGGAACTAACATCGAGTGTCCACCCCAAATAAACCATATTTGTATAATTTTACCTTGTTAATATTGCATACATGTATGCAACAGTTTATTATTTAGAAAGTTCTGCTGTTTGTTTGTTTTGGGTTTCAATTTTTTGGTGTGGAATGTACGTGTACATGTATAGTCTCTTTTCCAGCAGTTTTTCTGCTGAATGTTTTCTATCAAGGGCATTATTACTAGTTAATCCTTGCGTAGTTTGCTTAAAACTCGGAACATTATTCATGAGCAAAAATATGTAGGAATACCAGCCGGAATGCCATTGAAATGAGCAATGCTTTTAACTGGTTCCACTCTGCTTGGCAAACAAATTTTGTTCATCAAATAATAAACCACAAGGGAAACTTACTGGGTAAAGTTTAATTAATTTTGGGTTGAACAAAACAAAAAATTGACCGGAGCAGGACTTGAACCTGCGACCTCCGGATTAACGTGCCGACGCTCAACCAACTGAGCCATCTAGCCCTAATGGGGAAATCGCCAACATTAGGGTTAGATAGCTCAACTGGTAGAGCACCGGTACATCAATCCGGAGGTTGCAGGTTCCAATCTCACTCTAGCACTATTGCTTAAAATATGGAAGCTCAGTATCCAGATCTCAGACAATGTGTCAAATTTCACCAACGTACGTACGCATGCATACATGTCCAAGCTTTATGTTTACTGGCGTGTACTGTGGTCTGGTGCGCCGATGCAGCGATCACATGAGCGGTGGAAAGTTTGTTTGACATCTGGGTATTTTGAGCAAAAGTGACATCATCAGTGCGGAGTGTGATTGGGTCAATAGACAAGTATTTGCTAACTGCACACAGATCTTAAAGGGTCTGTATACGTTTGGTAATGACGCTGAAAATTAATGGCAATAAAAACTTACTTGGTTAAAGAAGTACAGCAGCTTTGGATAGTATTTTGAGAAACTTTTCACTTTGAAGTACTGTGGTTATGGAAAAAGATAAAACAATTTGAATCTGAGAAGCGTTACTGACAGTAACGTTTCTCAGATGGTGTATTACAATTGCAGATTATTCTTCCTGCGTGGACATAACCACTCCAGATTTTCGGCAATATCTCAAAAACGCTGCCACCTTTTGAAATAAAATTTTCACAGGTTAGTTGTATGGTAGATATTTACAACTATATAGGATTGAAACAAACAGTGGGTTGTAATTACCAAACGTTCTAATTACCAAACGTATACAATCCCTTTAATAAGCAGAGTCAGGGTACCAGCCAAAATGCGATATTCTCCATACTGTTTCTGACTGGTTCCTGTCTTACTTCTGCGTAGAAAATTAACCTTTATAAGCGTATTACAAAAAATACAATCTCTCAGAGAGTACATAATAATGCCCGGTACGGAGGGTCGACTGGTTTTGTACAGAGAAAAAAGTATACAAGATTTAAATATTTTTCAAAGCTTGTACAGATAATAAAAATTATAGACATATTGTAATTTGGTGACCATAGTGACAGGAAGTTGTAAAACAAATTTGTAAAAATATTTTTGAATTATTCCATTATTGGTGGTTTGTTTTAAGAAATGCCTTCTCAAAAAATAGTTGTCTTTCTGCAAAATATGTTGTTGTACAAATCATCGCATATCTGACGACAGGCGAATGTAAGCACATGCTACTAAATTGCTTTTTATTCATTGATTCATCAGATATGCAAGAAAATGGTTGCCGAGTAAGGCTAAAACTTTATGCACAGCTTTGTGTTTAGCAAAATATAGTTCCATCAAATTCCTTGCATGATTGGTCGGTGAGCCACTTGGCTGCATAGAAAAAACTTGACGCGGCTCAAAGCCAAAACCCAAGTTGCCCGTAGAGCTGACGTCTATCGGGAACTATATTTTGATTTGATTATGTCAGCTACAAGCACATCTGCTGCCTTATGTCTATTCTTTTCAAGTTTTAAAGGGTGTGTACAACATTGGTAATTGCCAAAGACCTGTATCCAAACTCGATGTGACCCAACATATACATGAAATAACAAAAATAAGAAAGTTAGTTAAGCTAAATCGGTAGGTCGAGAAAACAGGAAAAATCACTGCAGGATAAATAAATATACTATTATATTCATTTCGTAAAAAAAACATTGGCAGCAAGCAAAACTATTTCAAGTTTTTTTTTTCTACCATTCTTTATACCATACATGTGATGTGCAAAATCTCTTGAGCATTTATGTTTTCATTCTTACCAATGTTGTACACACCCTTTAAGTAGTATTGTAATTTTTGCAAAACTGTATCTAAGCCCCACACCTCCGCAAATATTTTTTTGGGTTGTATTTTAGAAAGTGGAATTAACTGTTGCAAACTGCTTACCAGCCAAAAGGATCTATGGTATAAATGCGAAAAATAGTAAGTGGCCAGGGCCCATTTTCATAAAGCCTGTAAGCACAAAAACTTGCTAAGCACGAAAAAAACTTGCTGAGAAGAAACAGGTAACCAGTCAAAATTTCATAGAGATTTCATTGTTGCCACTGGTTCCCAACTCATTTTTTGCTTAGCAAACACATTTGCTAAGCAGTATTTTCTGCTTGACAGCTTCATGAAATTGGGCCCTGTCGTTTCGACCCTCAGAGTCTTTCTCAAAGGCTGAAATGTTTTTAAATTGATACGTCAAATTTCCATTTCTACAACTCTACTGTACACATAAGTAATTTGTCTGTCACGATTATAATAGTTCAATCTCTGTACAGCACATGTACCCAAGGGAAAAATGTGGGGTTTTTTCCAAATTTGTCTTCAGATTAGGTTGATTTCTTGTTGTTTGTTCTTTCAATATTTGAGATTGGCTTTAGTTGTCTATCTTCTTTAAAGTTTGTTGTTTTGTCTGTGGATTTGTACACGTTGTTGGGAAACGATCCATTTACAATGTAACTGACATGCCAAATTATTTGTTTATTCTTTCGTCATTTGAATCCCTGGATTATTAGGCCCAGAGAAACCTTGTGATTATTCCAAACTGAATTATTTGAAGATGCCCTCTTGTCATTTTGCGACGGATAAATAGCATATCGCACAAACGACCTTCCACAAAATACCAGTCAGACAAACATTTCACCACTAACTCTCAGTGATTAACCGCATCGGGGCGCCAGACTGCAGTAGTACATACAGTCAGTACATGAGAGTATTGCATAAAGCTCGGACATGTACGCATGTGAACGTTAGTTGCCTGAGATGAACAGGGGCCTATTTCACAAAGATTAAAGGAACGTTACAGAACTGGTAATTAAAATTTTCTTTAAGATCACAGATTTACATAAAACTTACACGGTCTAATGATGATGATAGTAGAAAACATCCCTAGAAATATTTCTGTCTGAAATGCCATATTTGATGAGAAATAAATAAAACTAATTTCTGATTGGAGTTTATCGCTCATGAGCGTTTTATTCATGCATTGTATAACACATGCAAATGTGTAATCGGTTTTTCACTATTTTCTTGTGACCCAGATGGCCGATCGATCTCAAACTTCTACAGGTTTGTCAGTTTATGTATATGGTGGATTATATAAAGTGCTTAACTGTTTTGTTAGCAAAAACCAATTCTGTAATGTTCCTTTAAGACTGATCTTAACCCTTTAGAGACCACAAGCAGCTTGTACCAAAATGCCCATAGTGGCCGAAAACGGCCGCAAGATTTGACCTACTTTCATTCACACAAAGAGGTCAAAGTAAAGGTCATGTCCGGATATGAACTTTTCCAATGTTTTCTATGTTAACATTTCATCCCAATTTCTAAAACCAAAACAAATTTTCTGTTTCATGTTGTTTTTGTTGACATTTTTACTGGATGAGCTGCACGCTTGCACCCCTTTTGGTTGCGATAAAAGATGGACGTCTAGGGTTCACCAAAGGTGACTTTTTAGCACCTGTCCGTCGCACAATGGCGAGAGAATGCCTTTAATTTTCTTCCTAATATGTAACTCTCAATTGTAAAAAATGAGTTAAAAATTTCATTTTGTATTGCTTATTTATTGTCTGATTTTGCTTCATTACTAACAAATCATGTGTTTTATTATTATATTGACCATTTCAGTCAATTTATTATTTGTTTTACCCCATGACAACATTTTGTGAAAAGATACTTTTTTTATCTTAAGGAGGTGATTCTTTTATTGGGGATGTGTCATTCATTTTCAATACCAAAAGATGAAATAGTACGGAAGTGTATTTAGGACATGGCAAACAAGAAATACCTGGATTGCTATTTTGCCCGGGCAAAATAGTAAATCACTCGGGCAAAATAGAATACTAATTCGTTCAGGCGAAATAGTATAAGTAATTCAACCTGTCCAAAAATAGTAATCCGCGTATAAGAATAAATAACGAGAATGATCATTGCTCTTCGGACATTATTACCCCTGGTCACTGGGCCATATATTTCATTCCTTAAACCATCTCAGCTCCCTGGGGAGTATACAGCCTGTGCTGCCAAGTATGTAGCGCACTAAAGCTAAATCAATCACAAGAACCATCTCTGCCCTCACTGGTACCCATTTTTCCCTGGGTGATGAGAAGCAATTATAGTTTAAGTGTCTTGCTCAAGGACACAAGTGTCGGACCGGGATTCAAACCCACCCTGATGACTCAGAAACCAGAACTTGAGTCTGCACTGAACTGCTCGGCCACGACACACTATATATATATGGTTTTTTGCCATGTCCTAATACAGAGTTTGATTCTCATAATGTAAATTTGTTATCGAGTCATTTGGTTGGTTAAGCTGGGTTTTTGGGGGTTTTTTCGTGTGTTTTTTTTCATCATGGTCAGTTTGTAATTGTCCAAAGGCTAGGACTATAATAACTACTTTTTTCTCAGTTACGCATTATGGGTCTTATCTTGAAATGGTAATTTCTCTTAGTTACGCATGATGTGTCTTATTTTGAAATGGTCATTTCTCATAGTTACGCATTATTGGTCTTATCTTGAAATGGTCTTTTCTCTTAGTTACGCATTATGGGTTTTATCTTGAAATGGTCATGGAATATGTCACAGAATTGACTTTAAATGATATTTTTTGAATGAGAAATTTTGTTTCCTCAGATCTGTCATAAAACAAGAGAAGAATTGGACATTATAAATTTCACGTCCAAGCAATTTTGGGTAAAGTCAAATTAATTGACTGATGTAAAGTGCTAAATCTTACCCTATAATGGCACTTTGTGATTTTTAACAGTATTAATTTCTACCCATGTATAAAACTTTAAAGAAATGGTTGAAAAGGCTGACAGGTTGTCGGTGTTATTTATTAATAAAATGTAGTTTGTGAATTTGACAATGTGCTTCGTTTTGTCTTTTCCTGTTGACGTGATAAATTGTAGGATTTTTTTAGCAGAAATCCGTAGATTTCTCCTGTGACACACTACTGCACAGTTTTAAAGGGAGGGTATACCTTTGGTAATTACTCCACAAATTTATCACCATAAAAAGTTACTTGGTAAAGAGCACTGGAGAGTTTATACTTTAAAATATTGTTAAAAACGACCCTCTTTGAAGTAATGTAGATTTAGAGAAAGAGGTTATTTTTCACACCCAAAATTGAATCTGAGAAAGGCGTTGATCCTTTCTCAGGCATCTGAAAGCACACAAATCTGTGCAACAAGGGTGTTTTTTTCTTTCATTATTTTCCTGCAACTTCGATAACCAATTGAGCTCAAATTTTCACAGGTTTGTTATTTTTTCCCTATTTGTTGGAATACACCAAGTGAGGATACTGGTCTTTGACAATTACCAAAAGTAGACCCTGCCTTTAAAGCGTAGCTCTTTAAGAGTCGATACTTTTCAATCTGATAATTCCATCCCATCTACTGTATCTTGCCCTCGGTGTTCATACTCGAGTACTGCTGGAGTAACGTTTTGATGATACTCGAACTCGTTTTCGTACACGGCTAGCAAAGTACTCGTACATACTTGATACTCGACTGAAAAATAATCTAGACTTGAAGTCATGCACTCCATATTTTTAAGTTTACTCGGACTAGAATTTAAGGACTCATGTGGTCAAAATATGATTGTCTAAATTAAGTCACGATGATGCCATTGCTATCCAAGGAATAGAGGAATATCACACTGGAAAAAGTAAAATTTAAGTGGTACTTGATGTATTCATGTTTAAAAGATAGTTAACAATATTGCAGTATCTTTCTTTATAACAAATTGTACTCGTACTCTGAGATCCAAGTATCTGCATCTGATGTTGAGTACTGTGCAAACTCCTTAAGAAGATACATTTGCCCTCGTGTTTCTGGCAGTGGCTGCCGAGTGCGCCGCAGCACCTTGTAAACTACATGAATCGGTCTCATAATTCATAAAAACTTCAAAACCTCTTAAAAAGTGTTTCTCTTTGTTCAAGCTTCTTTCAAGAGCACCTTATTGTTTGATATGTGCAGTGACTATAGAAGACTACACACATTATTATTAGTATTATTATATATTGCACAGGGCGCAGTCGAGGCAGCATTCAAAATTTATTTATTCATGGAATATGTCACAGAATTGACTTCAAATGATATTTTTTGAATGAGGTACAATTGTTCTGTTCCGTACAAAAAAGTCCTATCCTATAGGGGAAATTCTTATAGAATTCTATAGGAATTAAATAGGATTCCTAACAAAAATTATAGATTTTTTATCACTTCATCGGTTCCTATAAGATTCCTATAAGATTCATATAGCTTTTTTTTTTTAAGGGAAGGTACTAGGCACTCAGACTCGTACTGGGATATTGTAATACTTGGTACTCATACTCGAGTACTACTAGACCACCCTAGTACTCCTTATCAGCAGTACTTGATACCTGACTGATGAAAAGGTTACACCCCTATGTTCCGACACCCCTATGTTCCGACAACCCTGGTGTATTTTCCTAACCCTAACCCTAACCCTAACCCTAACCCTAACCCTAACCCTATGTAAATCATGAGGGGGTTGTCGGAACATAGGGGTGTCGGAATATAGAGCAGTCCCCGATGAAAAGGACTTGACCATCTACATGTGTATCTCTTTAAGTATTAATATAGTGTTTTTCCTTCTATAGTTTTTTCATTCAAACCATGATGTAGCCAAAATCGAGGCGAGAGTGAAAAAAGTCTGGTCACTTTTTAATGACATTCAGTTTTTATCAACTAGGAGACAAGGTACAAGACGAAGATGGTCGGACATCATGATTCATGGCCAAAATAGACTGGTTCCGCTTTGCTCAAGATACAGTCACTAACCAATGCCACTTTAGGGAGTCGGACGGAATAGAATCACCACACACAACAACACGGATACGTTTAAAGATATGTCCCTTTTTAAGGCATGTTAATTTTATTACAGATATGATTTGGTGCTGCTTGTAGCAGCCGAATAGATTTGTTAAATTGATATACACACAACTACCAGTTAATAACATTAAAGAATACATTCATTGTACATACATACACCCCATAACACACTTGACATTAGACTGGTCCCCTGTCTTTATCCGCAAGGATAAAGACAGGTACTGGTTTTACAGACCCGATGATTTCATTGGATACAAGGCGCGTGTGTTTGTATCTAATGTTGTTTATACACAATTATGGCGTGTACACGACGTGTGACTACCACGAATCTCTGTCGTGTGAATGGATGCGAGGTCAAAGGTGCATTTTCCAGGATCCCGCCCTTCGCTCAAGGCTGATCCATCTGGCGTTATTCACGAGCCTCGAAGAGTGCTGTCAGATATTCGGGCTAACTTGACATGAACCAGTGGTAGATTTTGGAGGAACTCAAGGTGGTAGCAGACTTGCCTCAGGAAATGTGCGCATGCTCAGAACTACGTAAATAATGGACATTTCCCAGGTATGTCTGCTGCCACCTAGAGTTCCAAAGTGTCCAATAGACACAATCGGCAACTGGAGTCACGCGACTCATAGTGGGTATACAATGTAAAAAAACCAAGCAGCCACGCCCAGTGTGCGTGGTGGTCAGGCATGGCTTGTTCCACACCTACGGCAGAAGCACTTGGAAGCAGCCATGCTTTTCAACTCACACTGCTCGTTGCTTGCTTGGTTTGTTTAAATTGTATACCCACTATGAGTCACGTGACTCCGGTCGCCGATCGTGTCTATTGTAGTACCTCACCCTTGGTGCTCTTGGGCCCATTTTTTAAACCAATGTCCTCATGTGTTATACAGTGTATTGCGCATTTTAGACGACGCGGCGTTAACGAGTTGACTCCCACGTTGGTGAGCGTGGCATCAGTAACATTGGTGGCAAGGAGTCAATATCACTAAATGTAATTTATCAGAATTGTTCTTTTGTGAACTATACAACAACAAAATTGTCTCTCTTCAATTCGACGAGCTCAGTCCTCCAGTTGTTAAAGGCACAGTACACGTTTGGTAATTACTCAAAATATATATTAGCATAAAAACTGACTTGGTAACGAGCAACAGAGAGCTGTTGATAGTATAAAACATTGTAAGAAACGACTCCCTCTGAAATAACGTAGTTTTTGAGAAAGAGGTAATTTCTCACTAAAATAATAAAAGACTTCTTGCAAGAAGCCTTTTATTCCTATCTGAAAGCACACAAATTTGTACAACAAGGGTGTTTTTTCTTTCATCATTTTCTTGCAACTTCGATGACCAATTGAGCCCAAATTTTCACAGGCTTGTTATTTTATGCATATGTTGGGATACACCAAGTGAGAACACCGGTCTTTGACAATTTCCAAACGTGTTCAGTGCCTTTAAGTCACACTCATTCTAGAATGTGGGGGTCGTGGGTTCGAATCCCAACCAAGTAGTCTGTGGTTTGTTTTGGTTTTCTGCAGGGCTCAGAAATCACTGAGTAAACATAGCTTAGCACACATCAGTGTATAAGACTAAACAGCATGCAGTTTAACAAATTAAAAGAATAAGAGGTGGACCAGTTACTCTAAATGTATGTCTTGATGCCTTTTTTTGGCCGGCTACCATGCTGAGTGTACAAGTAGATCACCCATCATGCCCATAGGCCTAATTTAAATTTGCAATATATTTGTACACAGGCATGCAACTGTAACTTCACCAAAAAACAGGAAAAAACAAAATTTCAATGATTTTGCCTAGTATTTTTCCATTTTGAATGGTAAAACTGAGATTCAAAAAAGAGGAAATCAGCTGATCCGAGGAAAAGTTGCATGCCTGTGTACATTTGAATTAAATGTAAGGGGTTATGATCGAGCAAGGAATGCCGGGGACAAAATGGCAAGAGATCATTACACCCATTGGACAATGCTTGGAGGAGTTGACGCTTAGCACTTTTGTTTTCCTTGGCCTTATGAATGACCAACATCCCACAACAGATAAATCAAAAGACTATTTTTACAACTTAATTGATGCAAATATTATCTATTGAAAATGACAAAATATTTGTCTATGAAACTAGGGGAGTGTTTTGGCAACCCTGACCAAAAATTTGTTTCTGACATAAAATTCACTGACTGAAACAATTTCTCGAGAGTTACGCCGAAAACTGGGCCAAGTTTCATTGAGCTGCTTAAAGGAACGTTACAGAACTGATTAAAATTTTCTTTAAGATCACAGATTTACATAAAACTTACATGGTCTAATGATGCTGATAGTAGAGAACATCCCTAGAAATATTTCTGTCTGAAATGCCATATTTGATGAGAAATAAATAAAACTAATTTCCGATTGGAGTTTATCGCCCATGAGTGTTTATTCATGCATTGTATAACACATGCAAATGTGTAATCGGTTTTTCACTATTTTCTCGTGACCCAGATGGCCGATCGATCTCAAACTTCTACAGGTTTGTCAGTTTATGTATATGGTGGATTATATAAAGTGCTTACACTGTTTTGTTAGCAAAAACCAATTCTGTAATGTTCCTTTAAGCACAAAAAATAGCTAAGCATAACAAAATTATGCTTACCAGAATAAGGTCACCAGCCAAACTACCATGTCACGTGTACAAGTTGTGACTGGAATCCTTCTGACTGAAAATTGTTAAGCAATATTTTCTACTTAAGCAGCTCTATGAAAGAGGGGCCCATGTTGGTAACCAGAAACAGTTTGAGCAGTAGGTTCATCTCTTGAGAATCAATGTTCTAAAACTATACTGCCTTCTTTTTATTTTCAAGTAGTGGAAATTAGTCTTTATAATTTTATCAATGTTACTGAAGTGGTATTTTTAGATTTTTAAAAGAACTTTGTCGACATTTTTTGTAAGTTTTTGAATCCGAGCCAACATCTCGGTTACGGTTTGGTCGGAACAGCTGCGTCACTGCGGCCGAACCGAACACGCGAAAACGTTTAACCAATGACCGAAAGCACAAACACGTTTCTGGTTGAGGTCGCCAAAACGCACCCCCTTGTGATCAAAGTGTATGAACAAGATTTGTCGAAAATAATACAAAAAATAAACAGACTGGCTTCTTGGCAGGATAAACGAAATCTCACACGAAGCAACAAATAAAGAATTCACGATTTGTACAAGATATTTCAAGACCAACTAAAACACAATATTTTGTTATACTGAGGCGACTGTACAAAAGACATTTGTTGATAAAGTCAAATTTGAATTAATGAAAATACTCCTTTAAAAAGATTGAAAATGAAAGAGGGATTTTATTGATGAAATTAAAGCAAAAAATGCAACTGACGTTGTCTGTTTATAAGTTTTACTCGCATTACATTCTGTAGTGTGCAAAGAGCGCATAGCCTGTTTTGCTCATAAAAATGTTCCTGAATATATTAAGTGAATGAATGTTAAACAACTATGATAAACCCAGGCTATGTATTGTGGTAATAGTATAGTTTTTTCATCATGCATTTATGAATATTCATTATAAACTGCCTCAAATTTACATATATATATATATATATATATCATTTATTATGTGTTGACTTGATCAACAACAAAATTAATTGAAAGTTATTAATAGCTTGCGGCAACCATTGTTTTTGCCATAAAATGTATACAATACTGTATTTAGTTGTTACTCCTTATGAGATGGTTCAACAATACTTAAATGTACATGCGCTTGGGGTCAGGGGTCAGGGGTCATATTCAAATCTGTCATGAGCAAGATGGCAACCCTAAGTACTTCCATTCAAGGGACACGTTGCCTTCAGATGGGGGATTTTGGGCTATAAAAGCATTTGTTATGGTTGGAAAGATGTTTTAAAAGTAGAATATAGGCTAATGATTTACACAAATATTCCTCGAAATTGTGTGGTTTTCCTTTTACTACGTGAACTAATACAGTCCGCCATTTTGTGGAGTTAAAAATTTTGTTTCACAAAACTGCAGACTGGGGTTGGGACGTTAAACCATAAAAATAAAAAAATGGTGAAATCTGTTTTTCCGAATTTCCTAAATGGTTAAATGCAGTCGTCAGTACAAAATAAATGTTTGGACAATGCCAACAATACAAAAAAGAAAAAACGGGACCTTCCATTTCAGCGCGCGCGTGTAGAGAACTATTTCCCTGCTTTGTTCTGTAACAATTAGTGACAATGATAATAGTTTTTCTGAGCGACCATTTTGAGCACACTCCCACACAAAAGCAAAGTGTTACTTTCTATTTTCTTCAACATTTTTAGCCCTAGACACTACCCAGGGAGAATTATTGACATCCCTGGGGCCAATTTCACAAAGAAATAAGACTAGTCTTATCTGAAGTTAAGACCAGTAACTGGTCCTAACTTAAGACTAGTCCTATCTCTTAGCATTGCCTAGGACTAGTCCCAAGTTGGGAAGAGCTTTGTGAAATCGACCCCTGTTGTTGGTGTGAATGTGGTCTAATCTTAATCCCCTACAATTTGTATTACATTATTTTTAATCCCTTACAATTTGTTATACATTTTGCTTTGTTACCCCCGAAACACTACACAAGCACACAAGGGATATGCGGAGCACATAAGGTATGTGCCCCTCACTGAGGTTTTGAGACTATCACGACAGGGTTTTTCGCTCTTTGCACGGTCAGCCATTTTCGTGTAGAGCCTCGACTTGGGGACAGCAGTGAATAGAAGCATTATATAACTCTGTATTGTCACGGTAATGTTATGACACTTTCATCCAAACAGATGCATAAATATAATACAAATGAAGCATGAAATCAAGGCTCTACACGCACGTGGCGGATCCGTGCAATGCGCGAATAGTGTTCCATCTTTAATCCTGGAAAGTGTTTTGACATCTGAAGATAGAGAGGCGATATTGACGATCGCGATTACCCTGCAACATAGTTCCGATTCTCAATTTTGATTAAAAACGGTGGGAAATGGTTGAACAGAAGTCACAAGTTCCGTTTTAACCATTCAGGAAACTTTTTTTAAATATTTGTTTTATGAAAGATCGCCTAACATCACAAGGCCGGACAGCCACTTCAAGGTGAGGGCTACACTTAACTGATTTGGGCTGTCGACCCAATCGACTGTCACCAGGGGCGCGTTGTCACCTACTCCTAGGGCTGAAACTGGGTTACCCCCTTCACAGTCCGTAAGGATGTAGGCATGGGTATCATCCACTAGGAGCCTGACTGGTAGAGCAGAATGCACTACCTTCCCAACTAAACGTGGATGCATAACCCTAGCCCAGATGACTCAAAATTGTTTGTAATATATATTTTTCGCTATGCCTCACGCTATTGTACAGATCAGAACATACAAATAAAATTCCATTGGAATCGATAACAACAAAATAATACATCAATAGGTTTTCGAGAACGTCGACATTACGAAGGATTGTTTTACATGTACGTTTTTTTAAATAAACTTTATCAGGTAATAAATGGAATAAAGTTTTTCCTCAAAGCTCTTTGGGCAATCCTTTGGTTAAAATATTGACTTCTGGCTGAAGTGGGAAAAAACTCGACCCCCCGATTGACCCAAAAAAGATTACATCATCACATCAGAAGCAGGTTTGTACCCACCATTGAATACTTCAACAGCCAACCAGCGTTGGGTGTCCGCCAGCACAAATTTGCAAAACAGCAGCTATGTTACTCGGCATTCTCTCGCTTACACAGCTAGCGCAGATACCCAGCGCTTGACCTGTAAGTTGCTTTGGGTGGTTGAAGATTACTTCTGGCATCGGTGGATTTTTCTTTTTTTTTCTTCTCCGTTATTCTGGCGGCTTTTCCATCTCTTGTGATGATTCTTTCTGAGAGGTCTTGGTGGTAACTATGAAGGCAGAGACGGGCTAAACACACACACACACCGTCCTCACAATATTGTGCAAGATTTTTCCTGACAACATCAAAAGAAAATAGAATTAGCTGTTGCAAACTGCTTTACCAACCGAAAGGACCTATGGTTTAAATGCAAAAAACTAGTTCATGTCCTGACGTTTTGACCCTAGCAGAGTCTTTCTTGAAGGCTAAATGACAACACAACACACATAAACAGGTATACAAGAGTAACATAAGCAGTCAAGTGGAAGTACATGAATAGAGAGAGAGAGAGGCAGAGAGCACACAGAAAAAGCAAGGGGTAAACACTGAATAAGGAGCCAAAGGGGAGGGGGGTTGGAGGGAAGGGGCTGGTTTGACCACATGAAGTTGGAAATAAAATTAAGCATAATAATAGTAATAACAACTCGACAGCACATATGCTACCTCCGCAGGGAGATCAGTTTGGCTCAGTGGTTTCTTTTCCCTGCCTTTCAACTCTGTGGAACCCGGTTTGAATCCCACCTCAGACCGGAGCATTGCATGTCGATTGGGTTTTCAGTCCTATCTGATTGCTTGAATT
The DNA here is from genome assembly GCA_021014325.1 of Plazaster borealis. Classification (NCBI taxonomy): domain Eukaryota; kingdom Metazoa; phylum Echinodermata; class Asteroidea; order Forcipulatida; family Labidiasteridae; genus Plazaster; species Plazaster borealis. The sequence goes on from CM037461.1 coordinate 21,842,017, forward strand.
TTCCCCATTGAGCCTTGAACGTGGAATTTGTTTTGTTCTCTATTTTTTTTTAATGAGATACCACCTAACATCACAAGGCCGGACGGCCACTTCAAGGTGAGGGCTACACTTAACTGATTCGGGCTGTCGACCCAAATCAACTGTCTATGGAAAAAGCCTTGTCGCCTGTACTACAAGGTTTTATGTTAACATGTTAACAGGAAGTATAAAATGAAGAGCCTACCTTTAATTCAAACAAAATTGGTGACGAGGGAGTATTATACAGGATTTGAGGCATTGCATGGTGAGGTATCAATATATGTTTTGTTTGCGGTAACACCATGTGTATCTACTTGCTAGGTAGATTTTGTTCTTTGAGAACTTGTCTTGCTTATTATTCTACTGCCGCAGAGTAGAATATTCGGAATTCGGGGGACTTCTCAGTTCTTAAATCTACTTGCTAGGTAAACTTTGTTCTATGAGAACTTGTCCTGCTTATTATTCTACTGCCGCAGAGTAAAATATTTGAAATTCGGGAGACTTCTCATTTCTGAAAAGAACTGTCCTTCTTATTAACTACCACCTGGGCGGGAGGTAGGAAATCGGGCGGGACTACTACTTTCGCTATGTGGATCGGGGGGACTTCTCGTTAATAGCTACACTGCCACGATGTGAGTCTAAATAGGTCTCAACGTTTCGACTAGCTTGCTCTAGTCATCATCAGGAGACTGTATTAGTTTGTAAATTAATAACAGATGAATGTTGAGATTGATTTACCTTATGACTATTAGGCAACTGTTCAGGGGGCTGTTGGGCGGCAGCGGCTTGATCACCCTGGGGAGGGCCTTGTCTACCCTGTTGGTCTTCTTGCGCTAGGTTCTGAGCTAATCTCATATCTTCTTGCTCCTGAAGTTGCAAAGCCAATTCGTGACTGAAGAAAATCAAATGTCAACAAATAATAAGGCCAAATAAAAACGGTGAGGAATCTGTGTTCTAAAGACCAGGGCCCAATTTCATAGAGCTGCTTAAGCAGAAAATATTGCTTAACAATTGTCTGCTAAGCAGAAATGAGCAGGATACCAGTCACAAATTGTACATGTGACATAGTGTTTTGGCTGGTAACCTTATTCTTGTAAGCATAATTTTGTTGTGCTTAGCTACTTTGTGCTTAAGCAGCTCTATGGAATTGGGCCCAGGGCCCAATTTCATGGCTCTGGTCACCGCCGAATTCTGCGCTTACAATCTCCATTCTCCAGTTACTGTGAAAGCGCCTAATTTCTGCGCTAGCTGTGTAAGCCAAGAATGCCTAGTAATACCAAAAATTCCCTTCTAACCCGTGAAATACGCTTGACGTAAGCGCGGAATTCCCTGCTTCGGTAAGCGCAGATTCTTTGCTTACGGTAAGCAGAGCCATGATATTGGGCCCTGTACACTCCATTTGGTGCTTGATAAGAGGCATGATGGTACCCCCCCTTATTGTGTCTTCATTGTGTGCTTGGAACCTCAGGAATTTCCTTGGAGGATTTAATGGGGGAGGTACTTCTATACTTCTAGTGGCATGTCGTGGCCGAGAGGATAAGAACACCGGACATAAGCTCTGGTGTTTCTGATCAGCAGAGTGTGGGTTTGAGTCCAAAAACGTTGGATGACGTCACATTTGAACGACATGGTCTGTATGTTTTTATCTGTACTTCTTGTGGCGTGTCGTGGCTGAGCGGATAAGAACATCGGACTCAAGCTCTGGTGTTTCTGATCAGCAGAGTGTTGGTTTGAGTAAAAAAACATTGGATGCAATCACATTTGATCGACTTGGTCTGTACATTTTTGTACAGAGAAATCGTTGTTCATTTCTGAACTTTGGTAATATTAAATTAAAACGGCATTGAATTTGACCTTTTGACTTTTTAACGTGAGGTTAGAGACTTGTAATTTTTCCCCACTTTCGTGAGGACTCTATCTATTGAAAAATGAGTGCAATCACAAAACTGAATTTTACCTTGGAGCCCCTCTTTAATCAATTTAAAAAAATCTTACTCAGACAATGCTGCCATGGCCCTTCCGGCAGTTTCTTGTTCCTGTAACTCGCCCAGCTTAACTTCCTGAGACGTTGCCTCTTGCTGTTGGTCCTCTTGAAGTGATAAAGCTATAAGGTAACTGGAGAAGACCAAAAAAAACTGGATTCTTTAGAATTGAGCTCTTTCCAATCTCACCACCCTTGCATAAGCAGGCATGATATTTGATCCTTGGCGAAAAGTAGGACAATTTTCTTGAGTACAAGGGCTGACCTACATGTACACATGGTATAGGCCTTTACAGACTTAAACAAACAAAAATTTGCTGCTTTTTCTGAGGGTAAAAAAAATAGAAATCTGCAGAATCAGGCAGAGTTGGCAGCTCTGAGTGAAGACAATGAAAAATTGTGACGTCTTATCAGTGTTTTTTGTCAAGTCTTTAGGAAGTGCATCGACAAGGTTATCATTATTATTTTTTTTTTAAATCTTCCGCACAATCTATAAAACGAACGTCTCTTACACGATTAAGATTGACTTACTCTGTGTCCAGCTGTTGGTCAGGTGACATGTTTGACACCGGCGTGATTTGCCTGGTGGGCGGCCGCGCGTTGAACTCTCCGTCAACAAAGTGACTGTCGCCCTCTACGCTACTGAGCGTCTCCCAGACGATGCTGCTCTCCGTCAGAAAACCTTGATCGGTGACTAAGACGAACAGCTCGTCCTGGGAGAAATTGAGAAAAAGAACCCGCGATCAACACTTAGGCCTCAGTTTTCAGGGACATCAAGGATCAAAGGCATCACTTGACCCGGCTTTCCATTCCTAGATCTAAAAGGAAAGCTGGGGACAGAGCTTTCGCAGTTGCTGCACCGCGCATGTGGAACACGCTACCAGCAAGTCATGGACATATGGCTTAATGTTCCATCAGAAAGACAAAGTAATTGTGGTAAAGTATCTTGCTGAACGACACAAGTGTCAAGACCGGGAGTCTGGTAATCTTAACTGCTCGGTCACGACACCACATCATGATGATGATGAAGGCTCTTTAACCCTTACAGTGCCGATCGCGTATTGGTAATTCTGTATCCACAGGCCGGCCATTTTTTAAGAACGTAAGGGAACGTTGGCGGTCTGTGGATGGATATTCATTATGACGTTTCAGAACGTTGACGGCACTCAAAGGGTAGAGCGTTAGCTAGCCTGAACACCTGACGTCACACTTCGAGGCTCATGAATAAAGTGCGGATAAAGACAAGGGACCAGTCTAAAGTCAGTCTAAACGTAAGGGAACATTTGCGGCCTGTGGATGGATATTCAGCATGACGTTTCAGAACGTTGGTGGCACTTGAAGGGTAGAACGTACATGTAAGCTAGCTTGAACACCCGACGTCACACTTCGAGGCTCATGAATAAAGTGTATTTATTATTGCGGATAAAGACAAGGGACCAGTCTAAAGTCAGTCTAAACGTAAGGGAACGTTGGCGGCCCGTGGATGGATATTCAGCATGACTTTTCAGAATGTTGGCGGCACTCGAAGGGTTAAGGCTTGACATTCTTACCTTGTGTTTGATTAACGTGCTGAAGTGGTTATTTCTAAAGAATACACAGAGATCTCCTTCCTCAGTGACGTCGTTGAGTTCACACAGACCGTAGTAGGTCAGCTGAGCTGCTGTACTCTGCAAGAACTGCTCGGCTACAAGACCTATCAATGGGTCAACAAACGGAGGAGTCAGCAGGGCTGAATTTTACGCTGAAAACTCAAAAAGGATTGGGATGTTTAACCCTTTCATGCACCATTTATTTTAGTGATAAATTGATCATATGGACACTTTAATTGTTTACTATTTTTTTTGCAAATAGTAACCCCGCAAAAAACAGGTCACAATAGCACCCTCAGGAGTCCTCTTTCACATTCTGATAACTGTGTGGCCGTGCGATCTTTATTTTTCGTTTTACAACTATGTTTTTGAAGGGATTTAAACCGGTCGCTAGTGACCAGTCGGCGCATGAAAGAGTTAACCGCTTAACCTTTAAAAACAAACACTTGGACATGGTTGGTCAACTCCCTAGCAAATGGTCTTTCAGGCCTAGAATTTCATCTTTGAGAGGGCGAGGCCATTTTCATTTTGCAAAGGGCACTTCCATTGGAAATCTTAAAGTCTATAGGAAACTTTTGAAGGGGCAACAATGCCAAGACCAGGGGCAATAGAGGAGGCCATGGCCTCCGAGGCCTCCGATTAATTTTCAGGCCTGTTCTTTGAAAAGTTGAAGGGTTAAAAAACAAACCTTGATGCTGTGTGCTATCGCTCTTGGACGTCTTACTGGAGATGATATTTTCTACGACTTGATTGTAACTACACGTTCCGACGGCCGAGACGATTTCTGAATTCTGTGGGTCGTACAACCAGCCGTGGCACAAGACTATATTCAAGAGGTCGAACACAACACATTCCTGGGTGTATTCAAATTCTTTAACCCTTTAAATAAATAATAATTACTCAATCAGTTGGCGGTCACGTCCGAAAAGATTAAAACTTGATTTTGCAAGATGGCTACGTCTTGTACAATATGCAAGCATGAATAGAACATAACAAACGTTGGTCGCCATAAGAGGTTATAAACTTGATTTGTGTCTTATCTTGTATTCACAATCAATCAATCAATCAATCAATCAATCAATCAATATCAATCAATCAATCAATCAATCAAATCAATCAATCAATCAAATCAATCAATCAAATCAAACAATCAAATCAATCAATCAAATCAATCACCCAGACGGAATGGTTTAGTTGCATTTTGCCCCTTTTAGCTAAATGCCCCAAACTCCAGCACACCCCCACGCTCACAGTGCATTGATCCATACACTGTTACCGTACACATTAACTATACAAGTAATGTGCGTGACTGTGATGAGCCTATATACATGTACGGTATAGTGTGTGTGACTATTCATCGTCACACCTTAACCCAACTGGAAAGTAACGCTTACCGTTACAAAAGGATCAAGGCAGTTGATAGACTACGTGTGTGGATAGTGTGTATATTGTTCTGACGGGACCCCAAGTGCGTATCGTCTTGACAGACCTTTTGTGTGTGTGCGTGGCTGTGTACCGTCGGTACGAACCAACGGACTCTGTGCGTGGATAACTACCAAGGATAACTACCAAGGCTAAATGGAAATCGGCCTCCATACTGTTCCTTTTCTTTGACTATATAAACCTTAAACCACTCTGTTCGCCATTACATTATTTATATGCATTCTGTAATGCTGTGTTTTGACAGTATGGAAATAAATGTGAATTGAATTGAAAAACCCCCAAATTAGCGCAAGACAGCCTTTCTTGATTAACATTCTTTTCCTTGAGCTGTCTTACTAAGCATGCTAAAAGCTTACCCGGTAAATTTGACGTTAACGTCTAGACCCCTACACAGTTTGGTGATGATCTCCATCGCATCATGGATGTTCTGCTCGTGATTTCGCTGGACTCCTTCAGATGCATTCTGGGTAAAAAAGAAGTGTTACTGGACCGAGGAAAATGGATTCAAACTGATATAAAAGTAAAGTCTTTCCCGAGCCAATATGGCTCATCAGGCCGGTGTTTATACCCGAATTCCTCGGCATTAAACAACTGAAAATATTTCTATTCCCCCTGGACACCCGAGTATAACTACGATGATTTTAAGACGATCGGCATCAGTCGCCGTCAGAAAAAGTCAACAGTCTCAAGATTAGAAAGATTCCTACTGTACTTCTGCGACATGTTCCCGACGTGAGGGAACCAATCAGCAGATTTTACATTAAGTACCGTATATACGCGTTATTAGCGCCCGCGTAAACTTGCAGGCCAGTACCAGTTAAGCTTTCAACACCGAACGCACTTTAGCAACCGGTTTTCGATCGTTGGTCACATGAGTATGGTTCTGTCGGGTTAACTCTTGTTCCACAACATGCACACAATTTCTCATTATTTGGAGTAACCTGATAGTTAATTTTCCGCTTGATCTCGACGGTTCCGTCGCAGCGCAAGCAAAAAACGCAGGTTGACCCCAGGGCTGTTTAAGTTATTTACGTACCTCTAGTGATCTGTTCAGAAGGCAGTCTCCAAGGTAACCGACTAGCTGGCTGGCGGACACCATCTCAACCATCTGTGGTATATGGACGGTCCCCCGCAGTAAGAGCACATTCATAATGGCGATGAGCGGGCAGGGGCCGTTCTCGTTTTGTGTGATGATCGGTGTGCTGGTGCCCCGCCATTTGATCCACTTGACATGGTAGGCTTGTTCTGATGGAAGACTTCTGGGGCTGGCTTCAGCTGCGATAAAAATGAAAGTTGGCTGGTTACTTATTTCTCTTAAAGATCAACTTGAATGAATTCACTCAGATTAATTTGATTCTTTCTCCTTATTTAGTTAAAATAGTTATTATTTTATCATAAGTGTGAAGCTTTCCTCCCTGTAATTTTGATGAAATTCGATCGGAAAAACTAGCCCCCCCCCTTCTTCAATTTTTGAACTGGTGATATTCCCGCCGTTGGCGGCTCCCTTCATGGTTCCCAGCAAAGACACATAAAAACGCAACATGAAATCAACACTGGAGTACAGTGCCTCAGAAGACCAGCATAAAACCAATCTGTGTTGTGACATAAAATAAGCCACAAAGGTTGTTTATCTTCGTTGCTATGCATTTTCCATTGTCTTGTTATTAGTTTGGAACAGGTAGGTTCTAACGGCCGGTATCTGGCATTATTCATCAAAAGCCTCAAAGTGTAACGTCAGATGTTCGGGCTAGTGCCACAACAACTTACCTCCCACAGCACCAGGGCTACTGTCACTGCTTTCTTTTTTTAGAGTGGCGTTGGGTGAGGATGTTCCATTCTCAGCGGGAGGGGATTGAGGGGCAACCACGTTCTCCTTGAGGGCTGCAATGTCCAGTGAACGCTGGTCAGGAGACGAGACAGAAGAATCGACGTCAACATCGCCAGAGTTTTCCATGATTATCTTAGAAAGAGATTTAAAGAACTCAAAAGAAACTCCTGATTAGGAACAGATAGGGAAGAGAGTCCCTGCCAACAAAAAGATCTGTAACTAGGACCTACATTTTAGGAGACATGATGGCATTTCAACCTTTTCTTAAGTCCCTGGGGCCAATTTCAAAGAGCTGCTTAAAGTTTAAGTTAAAGCAGGAAATCTTGCTATTTAAACAGTTTTCTGCTAAGCAAAAATGAGCAAAATACTAGTCAATGTTACATGTGATCATTTTTTGGCTGGTAACCTTATTGTGGTAAGCATAATTATTTTGTGCTTAGTTACTTGTTGTGCTTAAAAGCAGCTCTATGAAATTGGCCCCTGGTGTTGTCTGGTTTATTTTATGTAATTTTTTGACTAACAAAATATGTTATATTTATTGGGTTCTTTAGTGCCCCACTTCATGATACAAACTCAGGTATAGACCCATTGCACAACGCGCAGCATACTCACATACTCATCCTGGGTGTCATTTTGGGTGTCAAAAGCATATACAAACATGCACAAAGAGAGTTTTGACACCCAAAATGCTGCTCATTGTCGGAGGCGCGTTCCGGGGTCTATAGAAATCAATAGATCCCCCTTGCATAACGCGAAATGCTACAGATACGCTGAGGTCGCGCGCACGTTTTTACGCACAGAGTACAGCTATCGTCCAATGATCTGCCTCCTTTTTGAGAGTGTGACGTCATATGCAATGGGTCTTTAGTTCTAGAAATTTTTACAAGTGGCAAAGGTCATCCGGTGCTTATCTGTACTTAACCACAAGAGGGCGCTTCACCTCTCACACCTTGAGAGTTGTATCATCAAAACTCTTCCACAAAAGCACTTCGCATGTTTCAATGCAATACTTGATGATTATGCCCCATGTTTGTGTGTCAAAGGTCATGGTCATACATACTCTAGCCACCATAGAGTCGTTTTTGTGTTTGTGGGCTGAAAAATCAGCGCGAAGCAATATATTTTGTGACTTGAATTCTCTATTTACAAGTGTAATAGAGTTTAATTGGCTACAATGTCTACTCGGCCATAAAAAAGGTAATCAACTAAAATAACATTAGTGCAAAATACAAGATCGCTTCACAAAGAGCCTCACCCACAGCACAAGTTTAACCATTCTACCTGACTTACTACGGGAGGACTTAAACAATTGTTGTGTATATTTAATTTGTTACTTTTAATGTGTTTGCATTGTCAACATAGTGTTTAGCCAGAGGGGTGTCTGGGTGTCTTTTTTGGACGCCATGTACACTTAGCCTGGCATCATCCACTCACTCTCAGTCTCATCGAGTCCAGCCAGTATAAGAGTGAAAGTGAAATTGAAAGTGTTTTAAAGTTGGACACCCTGTTTTATCTGTCATTTACATGTAAAAACGTATTGGTATTTGTAATATGAATAATTTGGACACAAACATCTTGGTTGTCAAGCAATACACGCAGATCTGTCAGGGTCGTTGTTGTCGGTCACTAGTGACTGGTGTCACTGACATTGATTTGACTGACCAAATATTTAGTGACAAGTGATTAGCAAAACACTTTGACGATCGAACTGACGAAATGAATGAAGCTCGCGTTTTTAGCAGTTTTACAACCATCAATTTAACTCATTTATCATAGTCACCTGTCGGTCTGGAGATCGACTTGTCCACCTCTCACTGTTTTCAATGTATGCTCAAATCGTGGATTGTTGGCGATCAGTGTAAATAAATGATATTCCTCCTCTGACGATCAAACCCTAGATTATAGATATAAACTGCAGCGCTAAATGGGGGACGTCCATTTTTTCTTTTTTTATGAATGACAGTGACGTAATCAATGTCATCCGGATTTTCCATCAGGGTCTTTTATAACCGCTGAGGGCGCACTTTTCGGAGACCGTTATACAACAAAAAGACAGGTCCGCAAAAACGGAAGAGGGGCATTGATGGCTTCGAAGAATGCCTAATGAAAATACACTTCAATCAAAGCCATGCTTTTGAGAATTGTTTTTACACTTCAATCAAAGCCATGCTTTTGAGAATTGTTTTTAAGATGACGAATCAAACCGCCAGTTTTTTCACTCTTCAATACCAAAACCATAATCATTATCAGGTGGTAACAAAAAATCCTTGTCAGATCGGTTCAGCATTATTTTCTGATGCCTTTGCTTCGAGAGTTTGTGCATGTTCCTTGCTCTTTGGTCGTAATATAATGTCAGTGGTGTAGAGCCTAACCGTGGTCTAACTAAACAGTCTTTTTTTTGGGGGGGGGGGTGTCAAGCGGGGCAAAGACATAAATGGGGGGGGGGGCTTTCGATGATGATGTATCGAACCAGAACCATTCATTTGTGGGAGTATTTTTCCCCTTCGGTCGGGGAGGGGCACAATGGGTTGGCAAGTATTCTGAGCGGCGGACTATTGGAGAAACCAAGTCGGATTAAAACTGTTATTATCCCAGGCTTGACTTAATTTCATCTGCTAATTAATTTGGTCTTTAGATGAGTGAATTTAGGGCTTTTTTTCAAACCTCGGCTTAGGCTCTCATCGGGCCGGCTCCGGGCTTTGGAAAATGCAGTCATTTTCAAGAAAACTGTATCGGAAAACCTAAAAACCGCAACAGCTAATTTTAGTTATTACAAACTTGTTATTTCTCATTTATACACGCAAAACATGAACATTGTCTGCGACTATTTTTGTCAGCTCTTGAGGATGTGGCCGGTGGGTTTCATGGGTTTGAATTAACAAAATTTAATTGTATTGTATGTATACTGTGTTCTTATGTACAAGACAGTTTCTTCCGTGGGGCTGTTTGTTTTCCGTTGTTAATTTTATTTTTTTTGCTTTTCTGGGAATTCATTCTTCAGACAGAGAGGCAACCGTTCCGAGGCCAAACAACCTGCTAGAAAATTCGATATAATTGATTGCTAGTGCGCCCTCAATGGTTTAAAGAGTGCCAGGTTCAGCCGCAAAATGTCGCACAAAATAATGTTCTAAATTACCGACCTGTTTTTGGTCCTAAAAAAACCTCTTTCTTGTAGTTTAATCAGGACGGATTATCAATTAAATAGAAACTGCAATCGTCTTTTTAAACAGTTTGGTTTATAAAACTTAAATTACACATCTTTGAGAATTGAGATCAAGATACAATTTTGAAAAAAATTGTGACAGGTGCTCCGTTTACATGAAAGCGACTTGAGGTTAAGACTACGAAACACGTAAACACAAAACCGCACACAAGTAAGTCAAGGTTACTGCTATCCAGGGACGTTGACACGTACACACAAAATCCACGCATTACCAAAGAGTTTGAGAGCATGTAACACATGTGTGCGCGTAGCTTACCGACCGTCCACCGACGCCAATGCAACCGTGTGCAATCATGGCCCAGTTAATCACTCTAATATCGCTTATATTTCTCCTATTTTTAGCCAAAACTTTTATAAAAACTGCAGAGAGTCAGACCGAGGAATATACCACACCGATAGCGACTTACGATGAATGGTACCAGAGCGGGATGAGTTCATACACGAACGGAGATTGGGAGGACACAATTTACTATTTCGAGAAAGCTCTCGAGGAGTTCAAATTCTACCGGAAGGGTCTCGTGGAGTGCCGCCTGAAATGTCGCAATCTAACCCGCAGCCCGGCCTTGCCAAAAGACGCCTCGGCCGTGGAGGAGATGAAATATTTTCAGGGACTTTTTATGAAAGCGGACTGTGTACGGAAGTGTAAACTGGACAAGCTTGGAAATCGTCCGCAGATCATCAACCAAGAGGTGACAGACAAGTTTTTAAGTAGGATGCCGTATAGCTACCTACAGTTTGCTTATTACAAGGTAAATATGGCTTATAAATTCATGTATTCCCCAACTCTTTCTTTGTGTTTACAGGCCTTGAATAATAACAGTAACACGGAGGCCCAGGTCTTGACCTTGGTATCCCTTCTGAAGTTTCCTAGGGGCCAATGACTTTCATATTTTATGGAAGTGCCCTTTGCAAAATGAATGGCCTTAGCCCTCTCAAAGATGAAATTCCAGGCCGACGAAGTCAACTCAATTGCTGACAACTTAATTTTGTTTTCTTAATTTTACTGACCCTTGGTAGTAGTTGCGATAGCCATATAAGCCTAACCCTCTAAATCCTCCCGATGGTCTTTTGGCGGACTGTTGGGATGTCGAGGGTTGCAATTATCAACTATTATTTACCCAAGATGATAATTTTGGTCATAAATTAAAAGCAAAGGAAAATCAGTTGCGATTTATCGTAACCCTCTACTCCTAGAACTATGAGGTTCATTTCGCTATCGTCTCTACGATAGCGAAATGAACCTCAAAGTTCTAGGAGTAGTAACCCTCCATCCTCCCGACCGTCGGGAGGATGGAGGGTCACGATTATCACAACTAAGGAGAAACTACATATAGGCCTATAGGGCCCTATACCACTCCTGGACCAAAATGCATGGCTCTGCTTACCGCGGAATGTTGTGCTTGCAGAGCCATGAAAAGCACCCGATTTTATGTTCGTTGTTGGTTTCTGAAGTTGTACTGAGTGAAGAAAGCAGGATTTACAGCTCACGCTTCCCCTTCGACTTTATAGGCCCTAATGTAAGACATTTTCCACCCTCCTTGCCCTGGCTATGTTCTCCCACCATTTAAGACTGATAGGTCTACCCTTCCCTTTCATCGAACCTGAAAGTCCCTCCTGGTGGACCTCACTTTCAGGTGTGGCGTGTCTACGGGCGTCTCACAGCGCTTAAGACATGTTTTTGAAGTTTGAGGCCTTTTTCAGATGAGAACTTTTATGTAGCACCCTTAAGGGACCGGTTTCCAAGATGCTGTACCAGCGCATTTAGCAGGTACTGACATGACTGACAGCGCATTTAGCAGGTACTGACATGACTGACAGCGCATTTAGCAGGTACTGACATGACTGAACAGAAGCACCAGGGCCCAATTACATAGAGCTGCTTAAGCACAAAAAGTGGCTAAGCACAACAAAATTATGCTTACCAGAATAAGGTTACCAGCCAAACTACCATGTCACATGTACAATTTGTGACTGGTATCCTGCTCATTTCTGCTTAGCGGACAATTGTTAAGCAATATTTTCTGCTTAAGCAGCTCTTTGAAATTAGGCCCAGGTCAAACCCCCTTCTCTCAGTGATAAGTAGGCCCGTTTTTTTAACTGGTTTCTGTTTGGTGTATTACACACAGGATCTACAGCTTTATCCTATCGGTAATTATTAAAGGCATCGTACATGTTTGGTAATTGTCAAAGACCAGTGTTCTCACTTGGTGTATCCCAACATATGCATAAAATAACAAGCCTATGAAAATTTGGGCTCAATTGGTCATCGAAGTTGCAAGAAAATGATGAAAGAAAAACCACCCTTGTTGTACAAATTTGTGTGCTTTCAGATAGGAATAAAGAGCTTCTAGCTAGAAGTCTTTTATTATTTTAGTGAGAAATTACCTCTTTCTCAAAAACTATGTTACTTCAGAGGGAGTCGTTTCCTACAATGTTTTATAGGATCAACAGCTCTCTGTTGCTTGTTACCAAGTTTTTATGCTAATAATTGTTTTGAGTCATTACCAAACGTGTACGATACCTTTAACTGGTTTCTGTTTGGTGTATTACACAACACACAGGATCTACAGCTTTATGTATCCTATCGGTAATTATTAAGGCTTTTAAAAGCATACCTCCATGGTCTAAGTGTCTTGCTTTGATGACACAAGTGTCAAGACCATTCACGCAACCCACCATCTGCTGATCAGAAACACCATAATTTATAACCTGCGTAGTATCTTGCCTGCCAGAAAGGCCCTGAAATAGGCCTGTACTTGGGTCACACTTTTTGTAAACAGAGGTTGTAAAGTCTGTGCTGCCACTATTGACTTAGTGTAATCACTAACCAACATTAATTTTTTACACAGATAGCCCTGACAGATAGTTACACAATGTAGGCTACTGATCAAAAAGTTATCATCAAACTTGTTATCGTTAGGCATTATGTAATCATTGCGATGGATTAATGGGAAATGAGGAAGGGGCACCACACGCATTTAGTAGGCCTACCACTTCAAGGCAAAGTATACATTGTACATGTACCTTTGGTTTTTAGAACCGTTCGATTGTTTTAATCTTCAATAAAACTAAGCTGTGAACATTTCATTTCAAAAGGTGGTAGCATTTCGCTGAAAATCTTTCAGAACGGTTATGGAAGATTATGTAGTTGGAATACACAATCGGAGAAACGTTTCATGCACTCATAAAACTTTTCTCAGATTGAAATGTTTTTGAATCCCTTTCCCTAAAACCACATTCCTTATCGTTTCTCAAAATGTTATACTGGCTGCAGTGCTTCTTACAATGTACCATCCAAGTAAGTTTTTTTGGTCATAAGTTTTTGGAGTAATTACCAAAGGTACCCTTACCTTTCAAGGCATCGTACACGTTTGGTAATTGTCAAAGACCAGTGTTCTCATTTGGTGTATCCCAACATGCATAAAACAACAAGCCTGTGAAAATTTGGGCTCAATTGGTCATCGAAGTTGCAAGAAAATGATGAAAGAAAAACACCCTTATTGTACAAATTTGTGTGCTTTCAGATAGGAATAAAAGGCTTCTAGCTAGATGTCTTTTATTATTTTAGTGAGAAATTACCTCTTTCTCAAAAACTACGTTATCAGAGGGAGTCGTTTCTCACAATGTTTTATACTATCAACAGCTCTCTGTTGCTCGTTACCAAGTCAGTTTTTATGCTAATATATTTTGAGTAAATACAAACGTGTACGATACCTTTAAGTGATGCTTTAAGGAAATTGTACAGGATTGGTACATTTTCTAGCACATTTGCAGGTTGTGTCAAAAGAAAGTGTTGCTCAGCTTCCCTGCCTGACTAAACGACCTTGACCTATTTTAATCCAACAGACTGACGACCCTTTTCTTTCTTCTTGTTGCTAAAATTCAACAAAACAAAATGTGGGCTACAATAGTGCATTTGGCAGGGTAGGGCCTATAGTGTGTTTGATCTAAGAAAGTTGTTCATTACAGCTCCTGATGATTAGTTGCACAATTTGTAAATTTTGTCAAATTGTAATTTCATATTTTAAAAACAAGGTAATAAATAAACTTACTTTAAAAAGCAGCCTTTAAAACAAATTCTTTTAAAAAGATGCTACATAATGTACATGTAGTGTATTGTAACATGGTTTTTAATCCGGACGCTGAAAATTTGCCCCTTCATAACCCTCCTGTACTTCCAGGCTATCATTGGGTTACTGTTTAAATTTGACTGGAATTATCAGGAAACCCCATGGCTTGTGTACTGTGGACTGGATCTCCACGGGGACTGCTCTATATTGGGACACCCCTATGTTCCGACAACCCCCTCATGATTTACATAGGGTTAGGGTTAAGGTTAGGGTTAGGGTTAGGGTTAGGGTTAGGAATAGGAAAATACACCAGGGTTGTCGGAACACAGGGGTGTCGGAACATAGGGGTGTAACCGATCTCCACAGTCTCCTGCAGAATTTCGTGGCACAGACCAATTGGGTAGGAGAGTACTGATGTAGGGTTAGTTAGTCATTGTTTAAATAAAATGTTTGTTTGTTTGTTTGTTTGTTTGTTTATTTGATCTTCCCATCAAGGGAACTCGGCAAAGCTTCCATAAGGGGATAATATTAATAAACGCTGAGCTGGCAACAGCCAATCTTTCTCATACAAACATTTGCTTTAAACGTCTATGATAATGAATTGCATCAATCAATACAATTTGTGATTCACTAGACAATACTTATTCTAGTCATTGTGATATCAGCGTTTAGCTTGGCCGGATTTGAACCCACAACCTTGTTGTTGCTAGTCCTGCAGTCAAACCACTTGACCACGGTGACCATGTACTCAATACACATGATATTTTAAAGAAAGTATGCGATGACCAAAGCATATTTTTGGTTATTTTGGATCATAATCCTATGATCAACCAAACACGTGAATTAGGCCTACATGTACTCCTTTTACTATTATGTTTTTGGATCCCCTAAGTTAAATGTCAAGGTAATTATGGCTAAAACAAAAGAAATGTTGTCTAAGCGATAACTTTTGTCAACACACCATTCTTGTTTTAATTAATTACAAATTATTTTTGTTCTTTTAATGCTCATTGAACTGGTAGGCCTTTAATACAAAATCTGTTGTTTTGTGTAGTATGGGTGCACCCCACTAAATAGCGAGAAAACAGAGTGTCGCGCTCATTAATATTTTGTAGGCCCTCAAAATATTCTATATTAGACAGATTTGAGAGACCCAAAAAGGGGGAAACTAAAGTGTAAAAATGTTGCCAAATTGTGACCTGGGGTTGTTGACTTTGAACTTGAGGTATTTTGGATGACATAGGCCCTGAAAAAAATGGTCCTATTTGCCGAGAGGTGTAGGGACATTTTTCAAGATTGATGCTCGGACGTTTAGAAAATTTCACTGCTGCATGGGTTGTTTTTATTTGGAGGGAGAATAACTCTCCGGGCCTTGGGACTCCCCATATTAAATTGAGCAGAGGACAAAAGTTCAAGAATCACTGGATAATTTTCCCTTTGCTGTAAAAAGCTGTGAGACTTCTTAGTATTTTTTTCCGATTTTTTAATATTTAGCATTTTGCACTGTATGCTATGGGAGTTTATTTAACCTTGTAGGTCCGATCTTGCAGCCGTTTGCGGCCGCTATGAGTATTTTGGTACAAGCCGTTTCCGGCCGCTGTGGTCTATAAAGTCCTATCTCTTAGCATTGCCTTGGATTAGTCCTAAGTTAGGAAGAGTTTGGTGAAATCGACGGTTGGTCCCCTAGTATTTTCACTAGTCCATATTTGATATTACATTGTATGCTTTTTTAACACTGAACTAGCCAGCCGGACCAGTTTGCCTTACCAAAGTTAGACATCTTTTCTAGGATTTAAAAGGTAGGGTCATAGATTAGTAAATACTCCAAAAACTAATGACTTTGTGAGAAGCACTGCAGCTGTTGATAGTATTTAAACTATTTTGTGAAAGGATGCCCTTCGGAGTACTGTGGTTTGGATAATTTTTCACCCCAAAAATTAGAATCTGAGGAATGATTCATGCATGAATCATTTCTCAGATTTCTGAGGGTTGGTGTCCGATCGCGAATGCTGCGACCAGAGTTGTGGTTGGTACCCCCTGTCACCTACATCATTGGTTAAAGGTGGATGGATTCGACGTTCTTCATTTCTTGATGAAAATACAGACACAGTTTTCTCTGTTATCTGAACAAGTAGACACTGTATTCAGCTGAAACTTTCAGAGATGACTTTTGTTGTATCTTTTTTGATAATTTTGCGTATTCCAGGGTGTGTACAATGTTGGTAAGGTTGAAAATATAAATGTTCACAGATATATTGCACATACATTGTACATGTACATGTTACATACATGTACAATGTAGTATAAAGATGGTCATGGTGGAAAACTTCCCTTGAAATAGTTTTGCTTGAAATGCTATAGTTCTTAGGAAATGAATCAAACAATTAGTCTTTAATGGTGATTAAATCCGATGTTTGAAAACAGTGAAAATATGTAATGGGGTTTTTCACTGTTTTCTCATGATTCCAATGACCGATTGGGCTTAAAGTTTCACACGCAAGTTATTTCATAGGTTAGGCCTACATCAAGTGTAGATGATACTGGTCTTTGACAATTACCAATGTGACACGCTTTAATCAGCATTACGTTGACAAAAACCAATCTTATGACCCGACCTTTAATTTTGTCTTCCAGAAGATAAACATCCCTGCTTTTCTGGCATTTAATTGCGCTAAATTGTCCAATCAGGTGTTGTGTTTTAACAGCAAGTACCAGCCAGAATCTGTCATCGACTAACGGCTGGTGAACGTGTAATTGTTCTCTTGGGACACTCTCTGTAGCAGGGTACCAATTAATCCTCTGACATTGTTCACATGGGGTTATTATTGTCAATGCATTAACCTTACCATGGGAACCTGGCATGGTCAATTAGGATGACCTTTGACCCTGATTAAAAACAAGAACCCCCTCTGAAGGTTCATCCCCAGAATTAAAGTGCTTCTCACCATCAAGGTTTAAGCCAGGATTTAGTAAAAGGGTGTCTAAATTTGCTGGAAATTTTAAAAACTGGGTGTCCAAATTGTTCACTTTACAATACATTTACATATAATTGTAAGTGACAGATAAAACAGAGTGTCCAAATTTAAAACAGGGTGTCCAAAAGAAACCCAGACACCCCTCTGGCTAACACTATGTTGAACTCACTGAGGAGTGTATAAAATCAAAAGTATTATTTTTTTGGGTAGAGAACACACAAAATGTGAAATTCACTTTTTAAGGGTGTGTACGCAACCGTATAGCAAGTACAACATTGGTAGGGTTATAAATGTTCACAGATTTGCACATAACTTACATAGTATAAAGATGATCATGGTGGAAAACTTTTCTTGAAGTAGTTTTGCTTGAAGTGCTATAGTTTTTAGAAAATTAGTAAATCATTTTGTCTTTATCACTGAGTGATAAAATCCATTGTTTGAAAACAGTGAAACTAGTTTTTTTTACTGTTTTCTCATGACTCCGAAGTTTAGTGACAGCGCTCTATGGTGACAGGTTGATGACAGAGAAAATCCAGAACAGTGACCCAGTATGAAATCACTAACATGGTCTGTGTGTAAAGAAACAAACATAAAGCCTAGGAGTTTAAAAGGTGTGGTTTGGTGTTTATTTTGTACATTTAAAGGCACTGTACACGTTTGGTAATTACTCAAAATATATAATTAGCATAAAAACTTACTTGGTAATGAGCAACGGAGAGCTGTTGATAGTATAAAACATTGTGAGAAACGACTCCCTCTGAAGTAATGTAGTTTTTGAGAAAGAGGTAATTTCTCACTAAAATAATAAAAGACTTCAGGCCTGAAGCCTTTTATTCCTATCTGAAAGCACACAAATTTGTACAACAAGGGTGTTTTTTCTTCATCATTTTTTCTTGCAACTTGATGACCAATTCAGCCCAAATTTTCACAGGCTTGTTATTTTATGCATATGTTGGGATACACCAAGTGAGAACACTAGTCTTTGACAATTACCAAGCGTGTCCAGTACCTTTAAAGGGAGGGTATGTACACCTAACCTTGGGTAATTACTTCAAAAATTATTGACCATAAAAACCTATTTGGTAAAGAGCACCGGAGAGCTGCTGTAATTATATAACATTGTTAGAAACGACACCCTTTGAAGTAATGCAGTTTTAGAGAAGGAGGTAATTTTTTCACCCAAAAATTTGAATCTGAGAAAAGGCTTCAGGCATGCAAACCTTTCTCAGGCATCTGAAAACACACAATTCTATGCAACAAGGGTGTTTTTTTCTTTCATTATTTTCTTGCAGTCTTTGATGACCAATTGAGCCCAAATTTTCACAGGTTTGTTATATGCATATTATGTTGGGATACACCAAGTGAGGATAATGGTCTTTGACAATTACCAAAAGTGTACCCTGCCTTTCAGGCCAATCACCTGTAGTGGTGTCTCATAGCCAAGTCGCCTAGTTCACCAGACCCCAAGCTCTGGTGTTGTCAGCAGCAGAGTGTGGGTTCGAATCCCGGTCATGAAACTTGTGCCCTTGAGCAAGGCACTTAGCCATAATTGCTTTGTTAAAAGTTGGGAAGGTAGTGCATTCTGCTCTACCAGCCAGGCTCCTAGTGGATGATTGATACCCATGCCTACATCCTTAGGGACTGTGAAGGGGGCAACCCTGTTTCAGCCCTAAGTACAATGTACATGTAGGTGGCAACGTGCCCCTGGTGGCAGTTGATATGGGTCGATAGCCCCAATCTTGATTTGGGTCATAGCCCAAATCAGTTAAGTGTAGCCCTCACCTGGAAGTGGCCATCGGGTCTTGCGATGTTAGGCGATCTCTCATAAAAGGTAAATAAATAAATAAATGAATAAAAATACCACTAGCCAATGGGATATTTTGATCACAAACAACTCACTTACTTAATCTCAATCTATAAACCTTCTGGTCAGATGATTCACCTATAAATTGACAGGAAGTTTCTTGTAGCGTAAGTGATTCTTACAGTGTCACATCTGGAAGCTTGTGTGTGTAAACTCTAACAAGTTATCTGTGAAGAGGAAAGATTAATTTGAATGTTATGTCAACACAACTTCCGATTGTGATAAGAGGAAAGTGAGATCTGACATTTCGACAAAGTGCAGTTTAAAGGCAACATACATTCCTGCATATAAGACCATAGAGATAAGACAATGTCCCCCAATGTATTGTACTCTTGTCACATTGGGCTTAGCTTCTGCCTGTCAGATGTCTTTATTAGGCCAAGTAACAAAAAAAACAAGTTTCTCGTCCGGACTTTTTGAAAAAAAGGAGAAGGCAGGGCTTTATTATTTACTATTTTTCAATTTTTTGCAATTTTTTTTCCAAGATGGTCGCCGTGCTAAATATGGCTGGCCAAGGTATATTTATTCACAGATATTGTGCTATTTGAGTTTACTGATGCAATGTATGACAAAACAAATGATTTTATAATTTTAGTCCACTTGCTAAGCAAGTTTCAAATTCAGAAACGGCTGTTGTACTGCAAAGGTGAAAAAAGAGTCTAGACAAATTCTTAGGCAAAAATGAACCAAGGAACTTCAGGTTTTTTCTTCGAATTTTACTCTTCTTTTTTTTGTTTGCTTTTTTTGTAGAATAGTAAAATAGTAAATAGTAAAAAAAAAACGAGGCGGTGGCCAAAAAGGAGGCAGGCGGGGACGAGAAACTTGTTATTTGTTATTTGGCCTTAGATAGAGTGCCAGGCCTGGACTTTCATCTTTGAGAAGGCAAGGCCATTTTCATTTTGCAAAGAGCACTTCCAATACAATTTTTTTTTTAAAGTCTATGGGAAACTTTGAAGGGGCACCAAGGCCAAGACCAGGGGTAACAGAGGCCATGGCCTCCGTGAAATTCCAGGCCATTAGTGCAGAAGCGTATTGTTAATCTTGTATGGTGAAGGGTTGGGATCTTCGTTACAACCTCTTTCCCACCGTAGGTTTGTAGCCAGCCTCTGTCTTGTCTACAGATATTTTCATAGTAAATTTGCTACCAGTGTGTCCAACCTGGTTCCTCCTATCAGGATGTTTAGTGCATATTTCCCGCCATCCTACAGTCTAGACATTTAGAAGGTATTATACGGGGTTGATAGAACAGGTACCAACATCGCATCTCTGGCCACAGCATTCGCAAACGGACACCAACCCTCAGAAATCTGATAATTGATACATGCCTGAATCGTTTCTCAAATTCAAATGTTTTTGGTTGAAAAAATATCCAAACCATCACATCAAAAGCATGGGTCCTTTCGCATTTAACTTAGTTTATACTATCAACAGCTGCAGTGCTTCTCACCAAGTAAGTTTTTTATGGTCATTATGTTTTGGAGTATAATTACCAATATATGACTCTACCTTTAAAGTCCATTTGTTTTGACCTTTTCGTTTTCCACCCTTTTTACCTTTTTTTTCACAGAGTTTTGAGTACGAGAAGGCAGTAGCCGGTGCATACACATATCTACAATGGAACCCCGATGACGAGATAATGCAGAATAATCTAGATTATTATCG
This sequence comes from Plazaster borealis, assembly GCA_021014325.1. Taxonomy (NCBI): domain Eukaryota; kingdom Metazoa; phylum Echinodermata; class Asteroidea; order Forcipulatida; family Labidiasteridae; genus Plazaster; species Plazaster borealis. Next base: position 21,862,670 of record CM037461.1, read on the forward strand.
TAATCTACATGGGATTACTGAGGAGCATCTTGTGGATTTAGAAGAGCAGCTACATCATGTAAGTTTACCAGTTAATGTTTTATAGTTCGGGGCCTGTCTAAAGTTTCTGAACCAACGACATCCGGTTTTAATGTGCCATCACTCTACACAACTGAGCTATCCAGCCCTACATGTATGTTGGCGGTCTCCCTGTTTTGTCAAGGGGGGAGGGGGTTCTAGTCAGAAGCCATACAACTGTGTTAGCTGCCGTGTAGCCAGGGATCACAGCCAAGTTTACGATACAACCTGGTAAGCGGCAGCAGAGGGATCTCCTTTAAACCCCAACCATGCATTTAGCAATATGCACCAAATGGTAAAAGTTGTTGTAATCTGTTGCATTTGGCAGTCAACTCAGATGTCATTCTTTGACTGAATTCGTTGCATTTAGCAGTCAAGTGACTTCATATTGGTGTTGCGTGTTGTTGTAGTCACCACTACACTTATGTGCATACTGTTGCATTTAGCAGGGCAAACCCCCTTGCTCAGTCCTAACACAAACAACATGCCTGCACAATGCAACAAAATCCCTTGTTGCATTTTGTTGCATTTGGCATGGTTCTCATTTCAACTGTGTTGCATTCTGTTGTATTTGGCAGGGTATGTGGAGGGACCCTGATGGGTGTTAGGGTTAAGGGGTGCAACTTTTTTTTCTTCTTCAAATATCAAGTTACAAACCCCATGGGAAAGTCAGTTTCCCTCCTCAGTTTCCCTTGTGGTTTTATAACTTGATAATTTTATTAATATTACAACTTTCTAGATGTGATTTGGAAGGAAATAGGACCTTGAGGAACCTCCCCATACTCCGACACCTGAACTGCTGTGTTATACCAATCTCCCTCACAGCTTCTCACTCTGGTGTTCACAGCTCCCGTCCCACACACGTGATATTGACCCCTCGTTGTGAGGTCACAATGTCCTGGGCCAGAGAGAACTTGGTCATGGGTCCTTCTTCTTCTGGACCGTGTCTTGGAAAGTCCTTTTTAAAGGCACTGTACACGTTTGGTAATGACTCAAAACAAATATTAGCATAAAAACTTACTTGGTAACAAGCAAAGGAGAGCTGTTGATAGTATAAAACATTGTAGAAAACGACTCCCTCTGAAGTAACGTAGTTTTTGAGAAAGAGGTAATTTCTCACTAAAATAAAAAAAACTTCTTGCAAGAAGTTTTTTATTCCTATCTGAAAGCACACAAATTTGTACAACAAGGGTGTTTTTTCTTTCATCATTTTCTTGCAACTTCGATGACCAATTGAGCCCAAATTTTCACAGGCTTGTTATTTTATGCATATGTTGGGAATACACCAAGTGAGAATACTGGTCTTTGACAATTACCAAACGTGTTCAGTGCCTTTAAGGACTGAACTCTGACTGAATTTGGAGACAGGTGTTTCCGGATTTGTGTCCCTAAAACAATAATCAAAGGCTCTCTCCCATGATATTATGGTGATTTTCTGAACTTCTAAAGAACGAATACTTTGTATTTGTTAGATAGCTTTTATAACTTGATTTTTGAAATAAAAAGTTGCATCCCCTTTAAAGGAACATTGGAAAGGTTGAAAATATAAATGTTCACAGATTTTTACATCACTGGTATAAAAGATGGTCATGGTGGAAAACTTCCCTTGAAATAGTTTTGCTTGAAATGCTATAGTTTTTAGGAAATGGGTTAAACAATTTATCATTTTCAATTTAGGTTTTATCACTGGTGGTAAAATCCGATGTTTGAAAACAGTGAAAACTTATAATGGGGTTTTTCACTGTTTTCTCATGACCCCCCGAAGAGCGATTTAGCTTAAACTTTCAAAGGTTTGTTATTTCATGACATACATGTATGTACATGTAGGCCTATATGTTGGGTCACATTCAGTGTGGATGGATACTGGTCTTTGACAATTACCAATGTTGTACATTTGCTTTAAAGGTATTGTACATGTAGGCCTTCACTTTTGGTAACAGCTCAAAATCAGTGTCCATATTTTGTGTGATTCGACATATGCATGAACAAACAAACCTGTAGTTTGAGCTCAATTGGTCACCGAAATCACGAGAAAATAGTGAAAAGAGACCAGATGTGTTTTCTGTTTTTTCAAAATATCGCGCGTGATAAAAACTATAGTTTTACTCATTCCTCAGAAACGATAGCATTTTAGGCAGAAATGTTTTAGGGAACCCTTTCAACCATTACTTACTTTAAATCATGTAAGTTATGTGTGAATCTGTGAACATTTGTGTTTTTCGATCTTACCAATAGTGTACAGGGCCTTTAAAGGTGATCCCCTGGCTTCTGCTTCCCAGGCTGTATTGTAAAATTACTTTTAAAGCGGAGCCCACTTTCTGATGAAAGATTACTCAAGGCGCTAAAGAAACGATATTCAACAGTATCAGAACAATTTCGAAGAAACAAAGATTGAAATGCTTAAAGGCCCTGTCCACTATTGGTAAGATCGAAAAACACAAATGTTCACAGATTCACACACAACTTACATGATTTAAAGTAATAAGTAGGCCTAATGGTTGAAAGGGTTCCTTAAAATATTTCTGCCTAAAATGCTATCGTTTCTGAGAAATGAGTAAAACAATAGTTTTTATCACGCGCGATATTTTGAAAAAACAGAAAACACATAAGGTCTCTTTTCACTATTTTCTTGTGACCTCGATGATCAATTATGCTCAAACTTTCACAGGTTTGTTTGTTCATGCATACATGTATGTTTAATCACACAAAATGTGGACACTGATTTTGAGCCGTTACCAAAAGTGTACAATACCTTTAAACTGGGAAAAAAAAATCCAATTCATGGGACCAGTGCTGTCAGACAACAGTTTCTATTTAATATAAAACGTGTTTGACATTTCACCACAAGGCCAGAGCCCAGCATGACCATTGAGCAACATTAGCACAAATATGCAATCGCAATGACTGCCTGTAGTTGCTACAAAGTTACTTAATTATTTGCCGCTGTAGGATTTGTGGACATTTTCAGTGACTATAGCCAGCAGGACCAGTTAGTTTGTCATTTCACTAGTCCGCCAGCTTTTTTCAATAGTCCTTATTTCATTTGAGGCTTTGCCCTTAATTTTTTCAGTGACCAGCCAGCAGGACCAGTTACAATGTAGCTTGTCATTTCACTGGTCCGTCAGCTTTTTTCACTGGTCTATATTTCATATCAGGGTTTGCCTTTAACCCTTTTAGTGACTAGCAGGACCAGTTAGTTTGTCATTTCACTAGTCCGCCAGCTTTTTTCACCGGTCCTTATTTTCATTTTAGGGTTGGCCCTTAATTGTTTTAGTGACTGGCCAGCAGAACCAGCTAGCTTGTCATTTCACGGGGAACCCATGGGAGACCAGTGGGTGCCACTAAACGGGCCGCCCAGTTGAAATAGGAAATAAACAAATAAATGGTTTGAGCGCTGCCTACTCAAAAAGCGTGGATACAAACCAAATTTTTTAGTAAAAGTGCATGAAGACTGCACTTTAACTCATTCTGCCAACACACCAAAAATGTAGGCCTACAGTGTGTAGTTTCTCACCGGGGAAAAAGTTAGTCTTGTCTTGATAGTTTGTGCTTCTCTCTGGCATGCAGGAAGGAACCAAATTAACAATTGATAAAGCTTTAAATCACAAGATCCTTAGTTAAGGATTAATGGGTTTAATACTAATCTCCCCAATCCTCCTAAATCCATGGTACATTATGGGCTCCTCGAGTAACAGTGGCGCAAACTTCATGCAGATATTTTTGTGCATGTAGGGAGCAGGCGGGGGGAAAGACTGTTTGTTTCTTTGCTGTTTTTTCAATTTTTGTTTTGTTTCTTGGGGTGGGGCTTTCTACTCTGCAGAGAACCTTGCAAGAAGTGCAAGATATACCTTGTACATGTGTTGTGTACAATCATAGAGAAAGAACCTTTCTCTATGGTACAACGCAGGTATTTTAGAATGAGTGTGTCGTGGCCGAGCAGTTGAGAGCACCGTACTCGAGCTCTGTTGTTTCTGATCAGCAGAGTGTGGGTTCGAGTCCCGGTCATGGCACTTGTATCCTTGAGCAAGATACTTTACCATAATTGCTTTGTCCTTCGGATGGGACATTAAGCCGTAGGTCCCGTGTACTAGGATTGGTAGTGCAGGTTAAAGAACCCAGAACACTTATCATGGAAGTGTAGGGGTTAACCCCGGTGTTTCTGGTTCACATAGCAAGCACCTTGTGTACAGGTTTCCTCAGGCTTGCGAGCTACAGTGATTAAGTTCACTTGTGAGGCATCCTTGGTTTCATTACCAGAAATATATAATAATATATAATAATAATTTTTATCTGTCTTGACTAGAAATATTTTATGCTGGGGTACAGCGCCTACCAGAATGGAGATTACCCGGCCGTCGTACAGAACATGGAGGAGTCCCTCACGGAGTACTGGAAGGCGGACGATGAGTGTCGAGCTCTCTGCGAGGGCAAATATGAGAACAGGGAATTCATGGATCTATATGAAGCCATTTCTAGTAAGTAACAACTTTCTCTTTTTCTTCCCTGGCTTTAACAGCTCCTCCAGTGGTTAATTAAGTTCCTTGTTAAATGTGTTGAGTTTGTTTACTTTTATTGGCAAATTACCCTGTTGTAAGAATCACCAGTAAACTGTGAATGAAGGAATTCAGATCAAATAACATACGCATACTCGGTGTTCTGCAACATTGTTCACTGAAAGACTTACTAACATTTACAAAATACTCCTGGGTGAGGAGGAGTGAGTTATGGTTACCGTGTTCTTCAAGGGTATCTACTCTTGCTTTGTAAGCTCTGTAACCAAGCCTTCTACTGATCACGTGCCTGTGCCCTTGTAAACTGTTTTCAGTGCTACTTCTACACCTTGTTGAAGAGAAGCAAGTTATGGTTGATTGGCTATCTTGAATGGTTGCTTTTCATCTCTCCTGAAGTGGTCTCCTTCTCTCAATTTCTTTTTTAAGATTATAAATAGATTGTTTGTCAATTTTCATCGCAATCTTGTAGACTTTGTAAAGGGAAATGGCTGCTGTTATTCCCAAGGTTTACTCTTGAAGATGTCTGTGTGTGTGTGTGTGATTTAAGAAAACAAAGTCTGAGGATAGCTTAAAATAGACTTCCTCCTTTTTAAGATGCAATCTCTTTTATAAATGTCAAGTCACTTCATCTTTGAGATGAAGCCACTAACCATCGTCAGTTACAAGCAAACTACAGCAGTAAGTCTTAAGGTCAAGTTGTAGACCTTTTAACGGGGCATCTCAAAAGTCGGAACGGTAGGAATGTTCTAATTGGATCCGATAAGTATACCAGCATGTGCACAGCATGTTCCGTTGAACCGCCAGAACGCTCCATTTGAACGTTCAAAATAATAATGCGCGTATTCACTCATGTAGGATTGTTCCCCGTACTTCGGCACAATGATTTGGTCTTGTTGAACGTTTTGGCGGTCAAGTTCCAAGTGATAAATGTTTTAGAGCAAAATGCGGGTCATTCACCAGGTAGTTTCACCCTTTAGAGACCATAGCGGCCGGAAATGGCTTGTACCAAAATGCCCATAGCGGCCCGCAAACGGCTGCAAGATCTGGCCAACTTCCACTCAACCAAAAAGGTCAAAGTAAAGGTCATGACCTGAATTGGCATTTTCCAATGTTTCCAATTTTAGCAAATTAAATTTCCGGTTTACATTTTATTTTCATAAACTTTTAAAAGATTTTTTCTTCCTAAAAACTCAACAATAAACCCATGTCTGGGGCGTATGGTGATGATTTACAGAAATGAATGGTCTCTAAAGGGTTAAAGGTATCGTACACGTTTGGTAATGACTCAAAACAAATATTAGCATAAAAACTTACTTGGTAACAAGCAACGGAGAGCTGTTGATAGCATAAAACATTGTAGGAAACGACTCCCTCTGAAGTAACGTAGTTTTTGAGAAAGAGGTAATTTTCTCACTAAAATAATAAAAACTTCTTGCAAGAAGTTTTTATTCCTAACTGAAAGCACACAAATTTGTACAACAAGGGTGTTTTTTCTTTCATCATTTTCTTGCAACTTCGATCACCAATTGAGCACAAATTTTCACAGGCTTGTTATTTTATGCATATGTTGGGATACACCAAGTCAGAACACTGGTCTTTGACAATTTCTAAAGTCAGTTTTTATGCTAATATATATTTTGAGTAATTACCAAACGTGTACAGTGCCTTTAATCGTGTTTTTCTGTCATGTATAATTCTGTATCAGAATTCACCAGAGTGTCACTTTAAGGCAACTCTGTGATGCTTATGTCTGGTGCATTTCTGGTCTATATGGAAACTCCTTTAAGTTAAAACTATATTGACTCATATTCTTGGGCTGTTGACTCCGGATTCCATTTCACAGTGGAATCGTGTCTCCGGAATTAGAACATTTTTGGAAGTGCAAACAGGCTGATCGAGTTACCATGTCTAGCCAAATCGCTTACATCATTCATTTTAATGTACACCTTCAACCATGTACCGATTTCCTTCATAAGAAAACACAGCCGCCTCCCACCTTGTGTCTATCTGTATCCATGACAAATTCTGCAAAAAAAATTGCGTTTGCTGTGCCTGATTGATTCAATTTCTCTGTTAGGCCTATACATTTTTTTCTTGCAAAGAAAGCAAAGAGCAAGAACTAGAATTATAAGAAACAAAGGCATGCATATCATTACCAGTAGTGTGATGTAAGAACCCTCTCGACCCCCCCCCCACCCAAATTTCTTGTCTGCTTGTTGTATCTTTGACAAATGCTGCAATAAAAATTGAAAGTGGTTTTTTTTCCACAGAAGTACGAAAGCAAAGAACTGTAGGCCTAATAATTATAAAAAGCAAAGGCATGCAAGTACAATACCATTACCAGTAATCATACATATAAAAACCCTCCCCCAATCTCTTGACTACTGAAGTTGTATCCTTGACAAATGCTGCAAAATACAAAATTGCGTTTACTGGGCTTGATTGAATTAATTTTTCAGTTTTAAAGAAAGTTTTCTTCAACAGAAGTACGAAAGCAAAAAAGACCTTTAATTATAAGTACATTACCATTACCAGTAGTCAAGCATGTACGAACCCCCCCCCCCAATCTCTTGACTACTTGTATCCTTGACAAATTCTGCAATACAAAATTGCGTTTACTGGGCCTGATTGAAATCAATTTGTCAGTTTTAAAGAATTGTTTTGTTTCGGCAGAAGTACGAAAGCAAAGCACTATCATTTATAAGAAACAAAGGCATGCATATCATTACCAATACCAGAAGTGTGATGTTAGAACAGTCTCACACCCCCCTCAAAAAAAAAAGTTGTGTTCACGGGACCTTTTTTGATCAAATTTTTCAGCATGATGGGTAGAAAGTAGCCACAGATGTCAGTGCAAATTAGATAGACTCTAATAGGGATGCTCCATTTTCTCCTGACTCACACAACGGATTAAGCCCAAATTTTCACAGGTTTGTTATTTGATGTATAGGCCTATAACGGCTGGTCACAGAAAACATAAACACTGTCTGTGACTACTTTGTCCGTTCTACAAAGCCTGTGTAATACATTAAAAAAATAGTACCTTTAAAGGCATCGTACACGTTTGGTAATGACTCTGATTTAAATGGCAATAAAACTTACTTGTTAAGAAGTACAACAGCTTTGGATAGTATAATGCATTTTGAGAAACTTTTCACTTCAAAGTACTGCGGTTATGGACAAATATATTGATCACTTTTTATCCTCCAAAACATTTGAATCTGAGAAGCGTTACTCATAACGCTTCTCATGCAGATTATTCTTCCTGCGTGGACATAACCGTTCCAGATTTTCTGCAATATCTCAAAAACGCTACCACCTTTTGTAATTAAATTTTCACAGGTTAGTTTTATGGTATACAACTATATAAGTTTGAAACAACCATATTAGGCTCTAAATACCAGACGTGTACGATGCCTTTAACCTGTCTATGGGGGATGTGTTAGAGTGATTATACCAACATGCGTGCTTGTAACATCTCAACCAAAGTGTTATTTCATCATGATAACTTCCTTAATCGCCAGTTATGAAAACATCCTACTTCACAAGTTTGGCTTGCGTGTTCGTATTATGCTCAGTTGAGTTCTCTGAATTAGTCCATGGTTCTTGACCCTTTTCACGCGACAGCAAGTTAGCAGAGGTCCCTTGTTTTTCTTGGATGATGGTGTAGTGATGTTATCACTTTACAATAAATAAACATTCCGGGGCCATCAGGAGGTCTTTGGTGTACATGTATGCCTGTGTTGGGGTGTCTTGCTAGATAGATGTCATTGTCATTAATTTCGTTGGTGTTTTCTTTTCATTTACAAAAAATAGTAGTTAATGGCCTGACGTTTCGACCCTAGCAGAGTCTTTCTCGAAGGCTAAAGAGAAAGACTGTGCTAGGGTCGAAACGTCAGGCGATTAACTACTATTTTTTGCATTTATACCAAGCAGTTTGCAACAGCTAATTCTATTTTCTTCTTTTCATTTTATTGGTGTCTGCCTGTCCTGCTTTTGTCTTGATAGATAGATGACATTGTCATCAATTTCGTTGGTGTTTTCTTTTCATTTACAAAAAATAGTAGTTAATGGCCTGACGTTTCGACCCTAGCAGAGTTTTGTCGAAGGCTAAAGAGAAAGACTCTGCTAGGGTCGAAACGTCAGGCGATTAATTAACTACTATTTTTGGCATCAAGCTGTTTGCAACAGCTATTTCTATTTTCTTCTTTTCATCTACTGTGAAATAATGATTTTATTCCTGTAAAACTTTTAATGTGTTTTAATACAGATAAAGGTATATTATACAGGATTGGTAGAGCTGACAAAAAAAAAATCGCAGACAGTGGTCATATTTTGTGTGATCAACCATGAAATAACAAACCTGTGCACATTTGGGCGTAATCTGTAATTGACCATATTTTGGACCGCATGAGGGAGCTTTCATCAGGGAATGCCTTGCATCACAATTACAGGTCATCTTAGTTGAATTGCCTGTTCGTAGTTTTCTTGCATCAATAGCGAAATACATCCTTCATCAACATAATAATAACCACACTGAAAAAAATGCCGTTTGTTTACTTGTTTTTCATCACGTAAAATTGGTCTACATACGCCCTCACGCGGTCAAAAATACTGTGAATTGTGTGAGTCAGGAGAAAATAGTGAAAAACCATGCACAATTTTTAGCATGTGAACACATTGTCCTTAATTTTGGTTGTACATGTAAAAACCAAAATCAGCTGTTGCTTTTTTTCTTTAGGTTTTCAGATAAAGTTTTCTTAATATGACTTCATTTTAGAGGGAAATATTTATCAAAAAAACAAAATGTTTCTAGTATAATGTAATTTGTTGTCTGGTGACGTCATGTTTCAAACTTCACTCTGAAAGAGTATAAAACAAAATGACATTTTACACGATTTTGTGTTGAGGTTACAGACTTGTATTTTTCCCCCACATTTAGTGGTGTGTCGTGGCTGAGCTGTTTTAAAGAGCACCGGACTCAAGCTCTGGTGTTTCTGATCAGCAGAGTGTGGGTTCGAGTCCCGGTCATGACACTTGTGTCCTTGAGCAAGGCACTTTATCATAATTGCTTCTCTCCACCCAGGAGTACAAATGGGTACCGGCGAGAGCTGGGGAGTAACCTGCGATTGACTGGCATCCTGTCCAGGGGGAATAGAAATATTCTCAGTCATTTTTAAGTGCCAAGGAAACCGGGTACAAACACAGGCCTGATGAGCCATATTGGCTTGGGACAGACTTTACTTTACTTTACTTTACTTCATGATGACTCTATCTATTGGAAAATGAGTGCATCACAAAACTGAATTTGACCTTGGAGCCCCTCTTTAATGAAAGAGAAGGAAATCTGACATACAAATTTTGAACCTCTGAACGTCTTTAACCCCCCTGTGGAAATGTAGACTGTCAGTGTCGGAAAATGGAAACACCAGTCTAGCGGCGCTCTCCGTTCCCTTCCTGTCTGCCAATTATAGGGCGAGGTCGGGTCGCACTGTTCTACTTAAAGGCATCGTACTTGTTTGGTAATTGTCAAAGACCAGTGTTCTCATTTGGTGTATCCCAACATATGCGTAAAATAACAAGCCTGTGAAAATTTGGGCTTAATTGGTCATCGAAGTTGCAAGAAAATGATGAAAGAAAAAACACCCTTGTTGTACAAATTTGTGTGCTTTCAGATAGGAATAAAAACTTCTTGCAATGAAGTTTTTATTATTTTAGTGAGAAATTACCTCTTTCTCAAAAACTACGTTACTTCAGAGGGAGTCGTTTCTCACAATGTTTTATACTATCAACAGCTCTCTGTGGCTCGTTACCAAGTCAGTTTTTATGCTAATATATACACAATGTTTTATACTATCAACAGCTCTCTGTGGCTCGTTACCAAGTCAGTTTTTATGCTAATATATATTTTGAGTAATTACCCAACGTGTACGATGCCTTTAAATTGTCTGTCATTGCTGGGTAATTCTACCTACAACTGAGCTTGGATTGTATCGATGAATAACTTTCATTCTCAGCTGGATTTTTAACCCTCTCGCTACTAAATTGTTTTGACATAAACAACCACCTTTGTATTTTACCATGGGACCACATGTGATGTATTATTAGTTTGTTTATAACCCACAAACAGAAGAACATGAATGCTACAAACAGAAGAACATGAAGTAACACACGGTTGCCGGTAGTTGATAATGTTTATTTGCTCTCTGGCAGTACAGAGCTTTACATAATGATGTAGAATGTACTTAATAATAATAATAATAATAATAATAAGACTTGTAATGCGCACATATCCACCCTGCTGGGTGTTCAAGGCGCAGGAATATTATTATTAGGCGCAGGAATACTTGTTGAATATTTGAAACTAAGCAGAAAGTGAAAAGGGAAGTTCTGTCAAAAAAACCTTGCTGATGTAACACAGTTTTATACAGACAGTAGTATCGCACTAAAACCCACAGATTGTCTGCACAGTTTTCAGGTTTCAGTGTCTGTTTAATTGCAAATATCCATGTTCTGTGTTCTACATGTATTGCATCGTTCCAATGTCATGCTGTCCTAACAGGGAAATTCTGTCTCAATTTCTGTAAGAATTTCTGTTCAGAAAGACACCTAATAATTGACATAAAAGTTAAAAAGACGGCTGTTTTTCTGGCGTGCTTGCTACAGTATGTGAACAAGAAACACTGGGGTTAACCCGTACTCTTCCACGATAAGTGTTCTGGGTTCTTTAACTGTACTACCAATCCTAGTACACAGGACCTGCGGCTTAATGTCCCATCCGAAGGACAAAGCAATTATTGTAAAGTATCTTGCTCAAGGACACAAGTGCCACGACCGGGACTCGAACCCACACAGATCAGAAACTGCAGATCAGAAACACCAGAGCCTGAGTCTGGTGCTCTTAAATTCTCATCCACGCAAGCGTGTGACATAATACATGTGTAGCAACGCTGGATGTAGTCTGGGGAATTCAAAGTTGATCTTTGTGACCGCACAAGGCGTTGTGCAAGACTTCTATTCAAGTTTACCTAGCGATTGTCTTGTTTAATAGTGATCTCTGTTGTTTTTTTATTACAGACCATTATGCATCTGTTCTCTTCTGTAAGGGTCAATGCGAAGAATGGAATTCCAGAATGCAGGGAAAGTATGTGGAGAACTATCTAGCCAATCATTTCCATTTTCTGCAGTTCGCTTACTACAAAGGTGAGAATTTTGTAAACTTAAAGAGCGGTTCTAGGATGCTCTCAATATTTTAATTATTACCTTTTTATGGCCGAATAGACATCGTAGATACCGGTTAATAACCATTTTACACTTAAAATTTGCATCTCAAGTCAAAAATGCACCTCTCCGCGCGGCTTTTTCAGCCGAAAGTCAACAATTTTTTATTTATGATAATGATATGCATTGACCCCTTGACGTCATCGGTGGATAGAAACTCACGGTTAGCATTATAAACACACACATAAACGTCTCTTTGCTTGGAAAACAAAACAAAATCAAGAAGATACACAACTTACATCATACAGTAAAATACTCTGTCCATCCAGGGTATCCTAATGTGTCATTGTAAAATGAAGCCTACACGTTGGGTAGTTTTTCGTTATAAACAAACTAAAATTTCCATGGAACTAAGCTCCGCAGACCATGAGTGTGCGGACCACTGCTGTTCATGATTTGAACTTTTGCACCAGCGATGATTATTGCAATGTCAGGGGAATAACCATTTTCCAGGGCATGCGCAGAAACGTTAAGTCTATAACATAAGAAAAATGTAAAAACTAAATATTTCAGAGCATCCTAGAACCACTCTTTAAAGGTAGGGTCATAGATTGGTAGCTACTCCAAAAATTAATGACCATAAAAACTTACTAGATGAAAAGCACTACAGCTGTTAGTATGATTAACTATTTTGAGAAAGGATTCCCTTTGAAAGTAATATGGATTGGATAATTTGTCACCCTAAAACATTTGAATAAAAAACTTACTGCTGTTTTCTCTGGAAGTACATGTAGGCACTGCATTTAGCCGGAACTTTCATTGATTTTTATTGTATCTTTCTTTAAAATTTTGCCTATAAATAAGCATTATACTCAGACGACCAAAAAAATGCAATGAGCTTAGCCAAATATGTGATTTTCCGCCACAGCTTGACACTTCAATTTATTTAAGTGCTCGCGGCGCGTACACTCATGCACGTTTCCATTGTTTTACCTCAGCGATGGCGGCCAATGCCAAGGGGTCTATTACCAGCAGAGCCATGAAATTTTGCCAAATTTTATCAGTCTTTTCTTGGACACTGACCAATGTTGTTAATACTCTGTAAATCTCTTTTGCCTTGAAACAGAGAGGAAGGTTGAGAAAGCCGTCGAAGCCGCCGCCACCTTCCTCGTTCTGGTTCCGAACGACTCGACGATGATCTCCAACATGGAGTTCTACGAGGAGGAAGAAGGGACCAACAAGTACTCCATCAAGCCCATGGAGGAGGTGGTGGAGTACCAGAAGAGGAAGGACATGGAGATCAAGATGCTCCAGTACGCCAAGATGAAGTTCTGGGGAGAGGAAGACCAAGAGGTAAATGATGCTGAAGGGGAAGGGAAGAATGAGACGGTCGGGGCGGCGGGGGAGATGGAGGAGAAGGTCGGTGGGAAGGGGTTGGGATCTGCCAAGGGGGCACTGGTGGAGGGTGGGGTTGATCCAGAGATGCCGAGTTCCGCTAAGAGTGGCGGAAATTAGCGCATTGATGAGAAAACGAAGTAGATGAAACTGAAGAGTCGGGGGGGGGGGGGAAGTTGGCGTAGTTTGGATTAGGGAGGATATGTTTTTGGATTAGGGAGGAGATGATCTTTGATTATGGAGGAAATGATCTTGGATTAGGGAGGAGATGATCTTGGATTAGGGAGGAGATGGATCTTTGATTTTGGAGGAAATGATCTTGGATTAGGGAGGAGATGATCTTGGATTAGGGAGGAGATGGATCTTTGATTTGGAGGAAATGATCTTGGATTAGGGAGGAGATGGTTTTGGATTAGGGAAGAGATAATCTTGGATTAGGGTGTAGATGATCTTATAAATGCTCTTGTAGGGAGTGCCAATGGAAGTTAGGATTGGTTTAGAGGTGTCAGCCACAGCTGTTAAGGATGAAAATTAGCTCACTGATTGGAACAAGATGTAGATGGCTTAGGATAGTGTGGCAGCCGATTTCACAAAACTGTACAAAATTGCATACTAGTCCACTTGTGCAAGATTTCTTGTGTAAGTGGTGCACAAACAAATGCTGCGCAAGTGGACTCACGCAGTCGTGTAAAGTCTTGTGAAATTGGCGGCAGGCATGCAACTTTTATCAGCCAATTTCCTGGTTGATGGTTTCTCAGCTGTCACCATCAGTGAAATGAAGTTCATGATCTCATGGACTTTGATGAATGTTCAGCTACTGATTGGAACATTCATCAATTGTCCTTTAAAGGGTCTGTATACGTTTGGTAATGACTCTGAAAATTAATGGCAATAAAAACTTACTTGGTAAGAAGTACAGCAGCTTTGGATAGTATAATGCATTTTGAGAAACTTTTCACTTAAAAGAACTGCGGTTATGGAAAAAGATATCATTTTTTATCTACAAAAATTTGAATCTGAGAAGCGTTTCTGACAGCACAGTATTGTTTCTCAGATTGTGTATACCAATTGCAGATTATTCTTCCTACGTGGACATAACCGCTTCAGATTTTCGGCAATATCTCAAAAAAGCTACAACCTTTTTGAAATTAAATTTTCACAGGTTGGTTTTATGATATATTATCTACAACTATAGGATTGAAACAAACAAGTGGGTTTCAATTACCAAATGTATACAATCCCTTTAAAGGCAGGGGATACTTTTGGTAATTGTCACAGACCTGTATTGTCACTTGGTGTATCCGGACAAAATAACAAAAATTTGGCTCAATTGATCATCGAAGTTACAAGAAAATATTGAAAGAAAAAACCCCACCGTGTTGCATACATAATTGTGTTCTTCAGATGCCTGAAAAGGCTTCATGCCATCAGATTCAAATTATTTGGGTGAAAAATTACCCCTTTCTCTATAAAACCACATTACTTCAAGGGGGTCGTTTCTAACAATGTTTTATACTACCAACAGCTCTCCAGTGCTCTTTACCAAGTAAGTTTTTATGGTGATAAATTTGTGGAGTATTTACCAACAATACATCCTGCCTTTAATCTTCATCATAAAAGTTCATGAACTTTTGTTCATGAACAGTCCGTCAACTACCTTGACGAACTTGTTATGAACGTTCATGAACTTCCTCTGCAGTTCATAAACCTTGCTGATCATTCCCAAATCTTAATGTAAACATTTGACGAACATTAACAACTTTCCTGTTTTGGGAAAGTTTGATGGCCACAAAACATTCATCAAACGTTCGCCAATCAGGAATTTAATATGTTTTCCGAGAATGTTCAGCAAAGGACCGCATCACTGAATGTAGGACTTTGCCGATTGAAAAACAAGGACATTCACAACTTTCCTGTTTTGTGTGTCAACAAAAAAAAATCTTTCTCACCAAACAAAAGTTATCTTGCTGCTTTGTGTTGCCTTGGTACATCCCAAAGTCAATAGCATTTCTTGTTAGAGTGATAATGCCCTCTCGTGATAACATGTTTATTATGTACATGTTGTACATGTACGATTGATGACACTTTTTGAGTACATAAAAAAGATTGTACTTGTACGATAATGGCGCTTCCGGAATTCATAAAATAGATCGTTACATGTACGACCTTGGCACTGAAAGAGTTAAAAGATAATCACAAAAACAGGAGGATCAGGGAAGAACATGACAGTTTGGGTAGGGAGGGGAAGTAGGGACGGGAGATGGGATTAGATGAGCTTAACTCATGGGAGGGGGAGGGGGAAGGAGGGGAGGATCGATGAAGGGATACCAGCCACAGCTATAAACATAGTTCATTTATTAGACTGACAAAGCAGATAGGCTAAAGGCACAGGGGTCGATTTCACAAAACTCTTCCTAACTTAGGACTAGTCCTAGGCAATGCTAAGAGATAGGACTAGTCTTAAGTTAAGACCAGTTACTGGTCCTAACTTCAGATAAGACTAGTCTTATCTCTATGTGAAATCGGCCTCTGGACATTTTTGGTAATTGTCAAAGACCAGTATTCTCACTTGGTGTATCCCAACATATGCATAAAATAACAAACCTGTGAAAATTTGGGCTCAACTGGTCATCAAAGTTGCAAGAAAATAATGAAAGAAAAAACACCCTTGTTGCACAAATTTTTGTGCTTTCAGATGCCTGAAGAGGCTTCAGGCCTGAAGTCTTTTTCAGATTCAAATATTGTACTGAGAAATTACCTCTTTCTCAAAAACTACGTTACTTCAGAGGGAGTCGTTTCTCACAATGTTTTATACTATCAACAGCTCTCCGTTGCTCGTTACCAAGTAAGTTTTTATGCCAATATATGTTTTGAGAAGTTACCAAACGTGTCCAGTGCCTATAAGGAGGAGAATTTGGTTACAGGGTATTAGCGAGTTTAGCCCGCAAGGAAGGCGAATAATCTCAGGATATTTCCGGGTCTTCACCACAAGTCTTTACAGGGTATAAAAACCACTAAACAAACTAGGAAACAGGGCACTAAATTTGTTGGCTTACCAGAATAAGGTTACCAGCCAAAATACCATGTCAAAACGTACCATGTGTGACTGGTAGCCTGCTAGCATTTGCTAATCTGGTTTCCTGCTGATATAGCAGATAGTTATTTAAGCATTAATTTCTGCCCTAAAAGCAGGTCTGTTGAATTGGGCTCAGTTCTTACAGGCGCATACGTTTCGTTTTTTTTTTTATACTGGTTGTGCCCACGGGGATCGTTGTTCCTTTTAGGTGTGAATTCTTTTCCAAGCCGGTGTTCCAACACCGCCAGAGAATGTCCAATATTCATTGATAGTAGTTGCTCCTGTAGTCTTCTAACATTCCCGTTGGGAACTTTCCATCATTTATGAGTAGTGAGAAAACTCCCTAAAAATTTACCTATGCAAACTTGTTTTTAAAGAGGTGCTAATTAAATTGATTTTACTGCATGTAATAGAGTGTTGGTTACTTTGAGTGATCATGTATTCTCAAAATCATCAAAACCTGATTATGCTCAACTGCAAGGTCAGCCCTTTTTAATGGCTTATATATATAGCGTTGATGCTTTCTTTAATTTATGCATTGGCAACCTTGTTCCCATGGGTATGTATAAATCAGTAGGCCTTGCTCTCAAGCAAACCCCTGGAAATGTATTAAAAAAAATTAATGTGCGAATATATCATATGGCACAGTTTTTATTAGGCATGTGGTTGATCCACTCTACGCGCGCTCAAGCATGATACTAGGCAAGTCATGGTGATTATTTGAGTGTTACCAATAAGGACACATCTGATAATGCCAAATTTACAATTTAAAAGTATGTTTAGGTTTAGTCTAGAGGTTTAGATTCTGATAGAGAGAGGGAGAGAAAGAAGGAGGAAGTATTTTGAGTATGATTGAATTCACAGAGCTGCCAACTCTGATTCTGCCGAATGTGAACATATTTGAACCAATCTTTCCTATAATTTGGTTTTACCTATTCACCGAAGTGTATAATAATAATAATAATACGGATTTTTCTAAGCGCACCATTGTCTGACTACAAATTTTTTCCTGCAAGGTATGTGGAGCTACGTTTGAAGTATGAGGCCTATTCATTTATAGCACCATGCAATGGTTTACAAGGTGCTGTGGCGCAATATATGCTGCCGATCAGACCAGGAACACTGGGGCGAACCCCTTCTCTTTACGATAAGTGGACTGGGTTCTTTTACGTGCATTACACAACACACGGGACCAACAGCTTTACTTCCCATCCGAAGGACGAAGCAATAATGGTTAAGTGTCTTGCTTAAGGACACAAGTGTCACGACTGGGACTCGAACCCACACTCTGCTTGTAAAGCACTGTATACTCGCTACTTTCCCGAGTCCTGTGAAAAAAATAAATAAACAAAATCAACAGGCATATTACTCAGGTGGGATTTGAACCAACATGTGCCATTCTAGAGCAGATGTCTTATACCACTAGACCACCGAGATTGCCCGGTAGTTTGCATCCTTCATTTTAGCAGCGGGTACTGCAACAATTTATGTTAAAATTGCATCTTGGAATACACCGATGTGTGTAAAGCACTGTATACTCAGTACCAAAATACTGAGTAACAGGGCTTTCCTGTCCTATAATTTAGCAGCGGATACTGCAACAATTTAATAGATTTAAAATTGCATGGAGGAATACACCGATGTGTGTAAAGCACTGTATACTCAGTAACAAAGTACCGAGTATGCAGGGCTTTACACATATCAGTGTTTGGGTAAAACCAAATAGTATTCCTTATTCCCGATGCAAATATAACATCAGCAATCTGTGCATGTTCTGATGAACAAACTTGACAGTCTCCCTGATTATGGAAACTTACCGGTTGCGTTGAATATAATTCTAAATGTCTCCCTGATTGTTGTACAAAATTTCCTTGATTACAAGATTGCAAAAGTTGGCAACTCTGACTAGACAATATATGCCCATTTGAGAGCAGGAACTTCTATTGTGCTTTATCACTATCTTCCTTATTGAATAGTACTTACAAATTCTTTATCCAATAATTCAATTCAGACAATTAGTTCCAGCCAAATGCCAAATAGTTTGCCCAAATTACTTTTGTTATTATTTAATTGGAGTCTTAGAAATCAGCAGCTGTTTTTCTTTATTTTTAATTATTTTTGACAATTGTTAAATGTCAATTGGGTAGGATGGTTAGTAATTTGTATTCAGTTAAAGGGGCTGTGTGGTCATGATCAAAACATGCCTGTGGCTGTACATGGAATTATGAACTCTCAGACAGTTACAACATGCGTGTGCCCTCCCTCTGTATCATATCTAGGGAGAGTGCGCAAGCATGCGTGAGCGTGCGCGAGCGTGCTGTGTAGCAGGGTGAGAGTTCATAATTCTATGTTGAGCCTCAAGCCTGGGCCCAATTTCATGGCTCTGCTTACCGTAAGCAAAGAATCGGCGCTTACGGAAGCAGGGAATTCCGCGCTTACGTCAAGCGTATTTCACGGGTTAGCGGGGAATTTCTGCTTGTGCGTGTCCGTACTCCACGTTACTAGGTATTCTTCGCTTACACAGCTAGAGCAGAAATTCAGCGCTTGCACAGTAAGCGGGGAATGGTGATCGCAAGCGCAGAATTCGGCGGTAAGCAGAGCCATGAAATTGGGCCCTGCTTTGATCATGACGACACAGCCCCTGTAACAAACACTGGGCTCAATTTCACCAATTCCTTTCTGTATGATTTCACAAAGAGCTTAACTCTTTCAGTGCCCGCTTTTGTTTTGCGTTTTGAACCTAAAATGCCCAGCTTTTTGAAGTTTGTTTTCAAAATTTTGTAACACAGAAGAAGAAATAAGTCTTTCTCAACAAACAAAATGTATCTTGCTGATTTGTGTTGCCTTGGTACATCCCAAAGTCAATAGTATTTCTCGTTAGAGTGATAATGCCCTTTTGTGATAACATGTATATAATTGATCGTACATGTACGATTGATGACACTTTTTGAGTACTTAAAGTAGATTGGACATGTACGATAATGGCGCTTTCGGAATACATAAAATAGATCGTACATGTACGACCTTGGCACTGAAAGAGTTAAGATTGATCTTAAGATGTTTGTCTGAATCTTTATTGCTAAGCAAAGTGTGATAGTCACAATTCAAATCGCTACTGGCAATATCGACAGCTCATCTTAAGATGAATCTTTGTGTTTGTGAAATCGAGCCGAGCTGTCCTAAATGGATTTCAGAACAGAGGACCTACAGGAAACGTTATTATTTAATTTGATGGCCTAATGATTGAGTGAAAGGTCACTGACCTTCAGATTGCATAACAGTGCGTTGAGGTTTGTAGCATTAATGTCAAACAGATGTTTAAGCATTGTTTGCTTAAGGCCATGGCATTACATCTTGTAACTTTTGCTAGTTGCTTATGGAAGTGTTGTAAGGCAAAAGTTAAAGGTATCATTGGTAGAGCTGACAAGATAGTCGCAGACAGTGTTCACGTTTTTTATAGCTCCATGGTGTGACTGTGATCAACCACAGTCATTGAACTTATAAATATTCACAGATTTGCACATAACTAACATGGGATAAAGAATACATAGGTTATTTTTATTCTTCGGACGAAGAAAAACAATACCCTTTAATTGTTCATATTATGATTGTTAAACTTCTCTTTATGACCCAAAAAACCAACAAGTTGTTTTTACTGTTTTAGAAAATCAGGTTTTGTTTTACCATGGGTATTCCTTCCTCCATGGTTTTACTGATTTTCTTGAAAACTATAGCATTGCATGTTCAGGCAAAAACAATTCCAGGGAAGTTTTCTACCATGCCCATCTAGTACCATTGTAAGTTTATGTGCAAATCTGTGAATATTTATAAGACCAATCTTACCAATGTTGTGCACACCATTTACACTTAGACCTTGCATTCGGAAACTTTTACAAGAAGTTCATCTATCATGTCTAGGTCCACAGGCAACCTGTTCCAGCAATCTCAAAAAAAAGCGGCAAAATTCACATTAAAATGAAATTGCCATGTATGACATATTAACCCTTATAGAGACCATTCATTTATGTATAATCATCACTATACGCCCAGACATTGCTAATCTTGTTGATTTTTTTACTTAACTATTTTCAGGAAATATTTCGGGAAAATTATAAGAACCAGAAATTATGGGTTTGTTTTAGAATTGTACATTCTTTGTGAACATAGGAAATATTGGAAAATGTCACTTCAGCAAAACAAACCTTTTCTTTGACCTCTTGCTGTTGCTCTTGTTTGAGCATAAGTGGGTCAAATCTTGTGGCCGTTTGCAGCCGCTACGGGCATTTTGGTACAAAAGGGTTAATGATGGTCCTTGACTGAGATTTGAAAACATGACGCGCCTAAAAGTAAAATAAAACTTCCCAGGGTGATTAATAATTTAGCTTCTAATTTAATTGAAAGGAAGAGAAGGAGAAGTTAGTATTCTTGCCAAATACCAAATATTTTAGATGGATACTGTACTATTTTGATTGCTCTAATTAAGTACTCATAGTTTGTTAGGCTGAAATTTTGACATTCCGTCGTAATAAAACTATTTCAATAGTTTTGTAAGAAATTGTTAATTGTGGACTGAGTTTTTAAAGTTATAGATCCATGGATAGGTGTAAAAGGTTTTACACCTGTGTTCCAACACCCCAACGTTCCGACACCACCAGTGTTCTTTCCTCATCCTAACCCTAACCCTTAAATCTAACCCATACCCTAACACTAGGGGCTGATTTCACAAAGAGTTAAAATTGATATTAAAGGGTCTGTATATGTTTGGTAATCACTCTGAAAATCAATGTCAATAAAAACTTACTTGGTAAGAAGTACAGCAGCCGTGGATAGTATAATGCATCTTGAGAAACTTTTCAATTCGAAGTACTGCAGTTATGGAAAAAGATATCAATTTTTATCCCCAAAAATTTGAATCTGAGAAGCATTACTGACAGTAACGTTTCTCAGATTGTGTATTCCATTTGCAGATTATTCCTCATGCATGGACATAACCGCTTAAGATTTTCGGCAATATCTCAAAAACGCTACCACCTTTTGAAATGAAATTTCCACAGGTTAGTTTCATGGTATATATCTGCAACTGTTCTGTAGGATTGAAACAAACAGTGGGTTCCAATTACCAAACGCATACAATCCCTTTAACTGTGTATCGATCAATCTAAATTGCTAAGCAAAGTGTGATGTCACAATACAAATCACTATGGTAATACTGACAACTCATCTTAAGATGAATCTTAGTGCTTTGTGAAATGGAGCCCCGGATGTAGGCGTTGTTTATGACAATTTTTATTTACATTCATGTTGAAACTGACGCACAAGCTTAATGTGCGGGTTTGCATTATGCGCTCAAAGTTCGCACTAAATTTATGCGTTCAGTTTATAGATTCTGTATCCCACTTAAAGAACAAAAGTGCTGATAATTTTATAAGCAAACAGCTGTACAACTGATGATCAAAATTTCAAGCTTCCACAAGGATAGAACCACATTAGTTTTTAGAGTCTTTGTAGTTTACGTTTAACCTACGCATTTGGCAGCTTGATAAAAATTATTGAAGTTGGTTATGACATTCACCTTTGACCAATGACCCCTGACCTACCATCTCAAGCCTCATCGTGTATCGGAGGAGTCTCCTGTTTTGTTTGTAAGTGTTCTTTCATTTTCTCCTCAAATAGCTAATCATTTCACTCTTGGGGGAAACTTTTTTGCTCCAAAGTTGAGCACAGATAAAGAAAATTACTTGTCGAAAGGTTTCCATGGCGATGAATAGTTGCTTAAAAAATGGGACTGGGTCACAGCTTTGATCTGATTGGCTGATGGCAGTGGTGTAACCAGCCAATCAGAGTACAGAAAAGTCAAAGTCTTGATATGAAAGTAAGCCACACAGCACAGAAGTGAAATTGTGAAAACCATTTCGGAGAAAATTACTCGACACTTTGACTAACAAACTTACAACCAGATAGGAGACTCTTCCTTATACATGTAATTTTCTTTCCTGTAGCTTCAAAAGAAGACTTTTTCAGTTTACCTTTTACCACCAGACCATGTTTCTTAAAAACTTACAAATTAATAATAAAAAAATTTATAACTTAAAACCTTAAAGATGAAGTATGATTGATAAATTAGATTTGTTACAGAGGAAGGGAAATGACCAATTCAATTTTGTGATCTACTCATTTTCCAATAGAAAGAGTCCTCATGTGAGTGGGGATAAATTACAAGTCTCTAACCTCATGTTAAGATGGTGTAAATTGCCATTTTATTCGATACCCTTCCAGTGCAAAATTTGTAATTACCCAACACATCTGATGACATCATTCTGAGAAAAATGGGTTTCTAAATTGTTGTACGGGGATGTTTGGGTTCATAATTCACTTTTCCAAAGTGAAATTTGAAACGTGACGTCTTTGTATTTCAACAACTAATGAATCTTTACATTCCAATGAGGAATTTTTCGTCAGTCAAAAGGTCAAATGTAAGGCTGTTTTGATTGAATATTATTAAAAGACAGTTATGAACCAAAACATCCCCATACACAAATTAGAGACCCATTTCTTTCAGAATGATGTCATCAGATGTTTTGTTGACAAATTTCACACTGGAAGGGTATCAAACACAATGACAATTTACACCATTTCAACGTGAGGTTAGAGACTTGTAATTTTTTCCCCACTCACATGAGGGCTCTATCTATTGGAAATTAGTACATCACAAAATTGAATTGGTCATTTCCCTTCCTCTTTAAGAATATTAATATTTAGGAGTAGGAAGTTCAGTGTAGTTTTGCTAAGGAAAACACAACGAAATGAAGGATTTGGACATCATGCTTGAAACTTTTCAGCTGATAAGCTAGTTTCCTCTTTTTCTCAAATAAAATATTACTGTAGAAAACTTTAAACAAGAAAACCTTTGCAAAGTTTTATGTGCTTGACCTTTTCCTTTTTGTTGCATTGTCTGTATGAAGCAACCACATTTAATTAGGGGTTTACAGAGCTCGAAATTGGGTGGAAAAAAAACCACAAGACCTCGGCGCTTGTGGCTCAACATTTTTACTGCACCAGAATTCTTTTTACAAGACCAGAATTAAAATGAGAATAGACTATACTAAACTGCTTTTATTTTAACAATACTAAGAGAAGACTTATCTTGTTTGCCTTATGGTTAAGTAGGCCTACACTTTGATACTCAACAGAATTTAAAGATGATTATCGGACTGAAAGTCGACATTTGAACATAATTTTTTTAAAATAAAATTATTACACAGTAAGGTATTATTATTCAATTGTGATAAACAAGACAGCTGGACTTGTCCGGTCTTGACTTTACTGGCCAAACGTTTAACCAGCCATGGGCCTGCAGTCCAGTGTAAATTTCAAGCCCTGGGTTATGAAACCAAATTTATTTGTGGTTTTTACTTATATGCTGTATGTCATGCATATTCATGAGATTACTAATTATCATGCTATCTCACTGTTTTTTAAAAAATAGTACTTGGAAGAGGCCTACATAGACAGTACAAAGGAGATGACGTACACCGAAGAGGCGGAGCCTATCAACCCGGATGAAGTCCGTCTCCGAATCAACTCGGTCATCGAAAAGCAATTTGCGCAAAGCTGGGCCGAACTCAACATCAACGACCGCGCCGAGTATATGACCAAGCCGGAGGAGGTTTGGGATGACGAAGGTATTAACGAGGATGCAGAGCTGGGTATCGTTGAGCATTTCCCTGATGGGGACAATGGAAAGCCCGTAGAAGTTTGGCCGGATGCGGAGGATTTTTTAGATGGAGAGGAGGAGGATTTCATGCGGGAATACTCGCCAGAGCCTGGAGTTGTTCACAGCGATAAGACGGAAGAAGATGTCAACGGTGAAGACGCTAAAGATGAAGCCAGTGTACTACGAGATTCGCATAATGGCAAGAAGGTGGTTGAAGATGTACCAGTGAAGGAAGTTAACAACGAGGGAAGTTTGAGTGACAGTAGTCTTCCAAGTGGGGAAGAAAACACAGACAAGCCATCAAATTCAGAGAAGGAAATCTACAATGATCCGAACCTCGGCTATGACATCAACGATAACAAGATCAATCTGCCTGACGTAAAGGATAAAGACCCAACAGAAAACCCAACAGTCACAGACACCGAATCAAAAACCGAAAACAAAGAGAAAGTTGAGTATACAAAAGACGGATTAACGAACAGAAAAAAGAGGCGCCCTTTATCAAAAGGTCTCAACGAAACCTCGCAGGAGAGTGGAGCAGATTTCACTTTGAGGAGAAACATTACCGGAGAACTTGAAAGTGTCTCTGCATTGGAGCGGCTCAAGGTCATCGCTAAGGAGCAAGATCTCTTCCCGAGTGGTCCGCCGAGGTTTGGGCCGTCCATTCATGGAAAAAAGGAGGTCGAGGATGAAGTGCCGGAGGACGTACCTGCGTATGTACCCTCTCTTGACGGGGTCAAGCTCTACATGAATGCAGCGATGCTGAACGGCACCAGCAGAATGGCTGCTGATAACATCGCAACTCAACTGGAGTGCGAAAACCTACTGAAACTCATGGAGGTGAGTGGTTTTAACTCTTTCATGCGCTGACCGGTCGCTAGTGGCCGGTTTAAATCCCTTCAGAAAAATAGTTGTAAAACGAAAAAATAAAGATCGCACGGCAACACAGTTTTTAGAATTGGAAAGATGACTCTTAAGGGTGCTTTTGTGACTTGTTTTTCTTTGGGGGGGGCGGTCGCCACTTGCAAAAAAAAACAGTGAACAATTAATGTGTCCATATGATCAATTTGTCACTAAAATAAATGGTGCATGAAAGGGTTTAAGAAAGAACTGATTCAGACTTTTTTATTCAAGTTTATTAAAATTAATATTCAGTTTTAACTCCTGATCAACAACTTTTTGTTTGTTACAATTTATACATCATCTGAAAGGTCTTCAGAAACTAAACAAATGTTACAAAGATATGACCCTAATATGACCTTGTCTTCTGGTTCGAACCAGAAATAGAAGCAAAAACAAAACTGTTAAAAAGCCATTACTTCAAGTTGAGTGGAAAAATGACGTCACCACTTGATGAAATCATCATTTGATGACATCATTCACGATCACCTTGTTTTTCTGTAATGTAACAACAAAATAAATTTCTAGTTCGGTTGAATGTCATATTGATGCATCCTTTTTGTTTTTGTTGATTTTGTTTTGGGACCAGATTGAATCCAAGTACGGTGACGGCTACAACGGCAAAGTGTACCCTCATACGAAGTTTGAATCATTTGAAGGCATGACTGTTGGGGTGGCCGTCAATGTAAGTTGAGAAGTTTCGCTACTTTTAGGTCTGATTGTAAATTTTAGATCCATCGACAGACAGCAGGGCTTGAATTTGTTTGGGGGAAAATCCACACGAGTGCTGTGCTTGTCGCTCAAAATATATACTACACTAGAATTTATTTTACAAGACCAGAATGAAAATGTGTTGAAAAAACACTAAGAGAATTCTTTAAAAACAAATTTTTTATGAGCTTTCCCCTAACATCACAAGGCCGGATGGCTACACTTAACTGATTTGGGCTGCCAACCAAAACCAACTGTCACCAAGGGCATGTTGCCACCTACTCCTTGGGCTGAAACAGGGCTAGGGTTTATAAACCAATCTTATAAACCAAAATTTGAAAATCTCCCTCTTATGTTAAATGTAATTCTTAATATCTCCCTGATTATTGCACAAAATCTTCCTGACCGCAAGATGCAAATGTTGACAGCTCTTCATGTAGACAGATGGCATTTTACAAATTTGTGTTATTATTATTATTATTATTATTATTGTTATTAAAGGCTGCCAGGGTCGGTAGAGTTCCCCTAATCCTTCCAGCAACGTACATGCACCTGGCCGAGAAGAGTCGCGTCTTTATGAAGAAATACTACAACTTGCAGAAGGAGCTGTATTTCTCTTACACACATTTGGTTTGTCGGACGGCTGAACCAGGTAATGATCATCCTCCCACATTCACAGAGTTTAAGCAGGGCCAGGTTAAGTGTTCCGTTGGCCCTAGGCACCAGTGTTCTGTAAGCCCTGGGCACCAGTGCTACATAGGCCATAGGCATTAGAGTTCAGTAAGACCTAGGCAACAGTTCTTTGTAGGCCTTAGGTGTCATCAGCGTTCAGTAGGTCCAAGGCACCAGTGTTCTGTTGGTCCCAGTCACCAGTGCTCCATAGGCCCTAGGCATCAGCGTTCAGTAGAATGGCACCCTGTTGTGTCATCAGTATAGCCCAACTCCACCATAAACTGTAACCACTTCACCACCTACTGACTCAAAAGGTACCTGAAACATGCAGGGATTTACACAATATTATGTGACTTTGTGGACACTAGGTGGCAGCAGACTCACCTGTAAATCCATAATTGTTGTCAGATATGTCAGAAGTGTCTGCATGCTCAGAACTACGTAAATAGTAGAAACTTAGCTGGTGTATGCTGCCAGCTTGCGTTCCAAAGTCTCCCAAGTGTTGACTCTCCTCCAATTGGATCATTTTAAGGCTTTTTTTATTGTATTAAAAAAACAATTTTTTTTATGAGATATCGCCTAACATCACAAGGCCGAACGGCCACTTCAAGGTATACAGACCCTTTAACGGACCCTTTAACAGTTTCCCGTAGACTTTGTACACAAGCTTCCTTGTGTAGCGCCCAGTCTTTAGAATTCCCCTATGGAGACCTTTTGTTTCCCCTTTTTTGTTTTGTCCTTGGTCTCCATAAGGTACCGAAAGTGAAAGCAACCAAAACGTTTCCGCATTATTTTCACTTCTCACCCGCACTTGCTCGTTAACTCTTTTTTGATTCTCATTTCCTAGATTCCACCTCAAGGCGCAACGATCCCAGCCACCCCATCCACGCCGATAACTGCCAGATCGACGAGAGGGGGGTTTGCCACAAGACCTCGTCCTCGTTCACCTGGAGAGACTGGAGTGCCGTGCTGTACCTAAACAATAACTTCGTTGGTGGGGACTTTGTCTTTGCCCATCCCAATTTCACCATCCAGGTAAAACAGAATGGTCCAATGTTTATACATATATCCAGTGCCCAATTTCATAGAGCTGCTTATTAAGCAGAAAATGTTGCTTAACAAATGTCTGCTAAGCAACAATAAGCAGGATACCAGTCACAGATGCTACATGTTAAATGGTATTTTAGCTGGTAACCATAAGTTCTGCGAAGCATAATTTTGTTGTGCTCTACGAAATTGGGCCTGCAGGTCTGGAATTTCATCTTTGAGAGTGCAAGGCAATGTTCATTTTGTAAAGGGCACTTCCAGTGGAAAATCCTCACAGTCTATTGGAAACTTTAGAAAGGCCGCCAAGGCCAAGACCAGGCCAAAACTACCATGATTATCAGAATAAGGTTACCAGCCAAAACTACCATGATTATCAGAATAAGGTTACCAGCCGAACTACCATGATTACCAGAATAAGGTTACCAGCCAAACTACCATGATTACCAGAATAAGGTTACCAGCCAAACTACCATGATTACCAGAATAAGGTTACCAGCCAAAACTACCATGATTATCAGAATAAGGTTACCAGCCAAAACTACCATGATTACCAGAATAAGGTTACCAGCCAAACTACCATGATTACCAGAATAAGGTTACCAGCCAAAACTACCATGATTATCAGAATAAGGTTACCAGCCAAACTACCATGATTACCAGAAGAAGGTTACCAGCCAAAACTACCATGATTATCAGAATAAAGTTACCAGCCAAACTACCATGATTACCAGAATAAGGTTACCAGCCAAAACTACCATGATTACCAGAATAAGGTTACCAGCCAAACTACCATGATTATCAGAATAAGGTTACCAGCCAAACTACCATGATTATCAGAATAAGGTTACCAGCCAAACTACCATGATTATCAGAATAAGGTTACCAGCCAAACTACCATGATTATCATAATAAGGTTACCAGCCAAACTACCATGATTACCAGAATAAGGTTACCAGCCAAACTACCATGATTACCAGAATAAGGCTACCAGCCAAACTACCATGTCACATGTACCACCTGTGACTGATATCTTGCTTATTTCTGCCGAGCAGAAATTTGTTATTAAGCAATATTTTTCTGCTTAAGCAGCTTATGAAATTGGTCCCTGGTCTTTCATCACCGGGCACGCTTGGTGGTCTAGTGGTTAAGACATCTGCTCTAGAAAATATTGCTTAACAAATGTCTGCTATTAAAAAGCAACAATAAGCAGGATACCAGTCACAGATGCTACATGTGAAATGGTATTTTAGCTGGTAACCTTTTTCTGCTAAGCACAATTTTATTGTGCTTAGCTAGTTTTTGTGGGTCCCAATCCCTTCTCGCATGCCTGTAGTTGTTTTTTTTCCTGCCAGACTTGGGAAAACACCGAGTATAAACTGATCATCCCGCATTGGTGTTGGGTAAACTGAAATGATTTGATTCATTAATTAATTAATTGTTTTATTATTTTTCAACCCTAGTCCATCGTCAGACCAAAGTGCGGACGTCTCGTCGGCTTCTCAGCAGGAGTAGAGAACCTCCATGGCGTCAAAGGTGTCATCTCCGGACGGAGGTGCGCCCTCGCTCTCTGGTTTACAGAAGACCCACGCTATCAGGAGGGCGAGTTTAATTTGGCCATGGAGACATTTAGAGAAACTTGGGAAGAGCAGGAAGCCATGAAGAGGAGTAGAAAAACAGCGAGGACAGAGTTATGAGTTATGGTCCTCTAACGACTCAAAACTTGGTATTGCTTCTACTATTAAAGGTGATTCACATTACAGTGCGCCCTCTGCATTTGTTTACCAATTAAACAAAATTCAAATTCAAATTCATAAAAAAACCGAAGATAAAATCATATATAATGTCCCATATTGCAGAGTAGGGCTTTTAAAACCAAAGATAAATGTTATTAGTGGGCTTCGTGCTCGCAAGTTTCAAGCTCGCAAGCTTTGCGCTTTGCGTTCAGAGTTCAGGTTTTTTTTCAACAGCCTATCACATCCCTGAATATGACGTGCTTTATCTGGTTGCAAACCACAAACAAACATAAACACCTGCACGCTCGGCCGCAATGACCAAATGCTTGCCGACCCTACGCTTCTCTGCAAAATTGGCATTTCCTTTGCTAACTGAAGAGGGCGCACTGTAATGGTTAATTGTGAACTTAAAGTTGATCTTCAAGTTGACAAAGTATAAAGCAGGCTTTGAAGACTCAACACCGAGCTTTGGAAAGTTTTCATTGAAAATATCTTTCTCTTGATAATACCAAACAGATATATATCCAAATTCAGAAACATGTGCCGATTTAAACACTTTTTTATGCATGTCAATTTTAACCAAAGAAAAAGGTGACCAACCAAAATTATGTCATTTTTGGGGGGATTTTTTTTATGTGACTGGTACCTTTTGCCTAGTAGCTCGGTGAAAGACCGACTCTCTCCTCAAACTGTTATTCTTTTCCTGTTTGAGGACAAAGTCAACAAAAGTTAACGACACAACACAGACAATTTATCAAACAAATTATTTATATTTTTAAAAATAAATTCTATAAACGTCTGGTTCCTTTTCAGCATACATGTTTCTCCCTAAATGTTATTAAACTTGCTCTGTATTATTTCAAAAAAATGTAAATATTACTGGGGATGCAAGTGAAGGACTCCAAGCATTCCAAATTTTGAGGCGTGATAAATTTGTTTTTTTTTCACATATCACAAATTCCCACCTACATGTAAGGACAAACGTTGACTATAGACCATTATCATGTTGCTACCATTTTGGACATGTTCCTTGTATTCAATACAATTAATGAATGCAAATGTTCATTGTACAAAAAAGAACCAGGCTATTTCTCCTTCCAGCCTCGGTTTGGTTGCAATGTATGTGAATGGGAGAAAATCAAGATGGCCGCACCATAATAAAGTTTTATTGTTGGACTTTGCTCAAAGGATGTTGTTTAGACACCCAAGTAATGAATGTTTATGAGTGCAATGGAGAGAATATTTCCACAAGTTAAAAGATGGAATGTTCCATTCAACAAGGTGAATGGAACATTCCAGATCTTTCAAATCATCATAATCATCATCATCATCATCAAGGCTTTAGTACGTCCACCTGTTGGACAAAGCCTTCCTCATAAAACTTCCATTTGCCTCTCTCTCTAGCCACTCTGGTCCATGTAGCAGTGCCCATGTATGCTGTTATGTCATCTCCATCTTCTCTTTTGCCGTCCTCTCACCCTCTTGCCTGTTCTTAGGCTGCCATTATCCCTTGACACATGGCCTGCCCATCTCCATTTGATCTCCTTGTGATCTTTCAATAGATGTTAAATTTGCATCGAGAATAAAGAATATTATATTTGGTTTTACCCGCACAGCAATGAGTGTAAAGCACTGTATACTCAGTACTTTCCCGAGTCCTGTGAACAAAATCACAGGCATATTACTCGGGTGGGATTCGAACCCACGACCTTTGCAATTCTAGAGCAGATTACCAACTAGACCACTGAGATTGCCCGGTAGCTAGAGGCAGTTCGAATCCTATATTTTAGCAGCAGGGATGGCGACAATTTAATAGATGTTAAATTTGCATCGGGGATATTGAATATTATTTGGTTTTAAACCAAATATTATAATATTCCTTGTGATCTCTTCATTGCAGGAAGGCAAAACATTAATTACTTGTTTTATCCAAGTAGTTCTTTGTCATTTGAAGGAAGGATAAAAATATCAAATAAAACAATGTGTGGAAGTTTGTATTCTGGCATCCACTACCAGTGCGTTTTTGATGCTGTGTATGACACAAGATGTGGTCTGCACTCTAGTGCAATCAGATAAAATGGGATGGAAAGACAATGCACTGCTATTCACCCTTTGCACGATCAGCCATTTGCGTGTGGAGCCTCGAATTGGGGACAGCAGTGAATAGAAGCATTATATAACTCTGTATTGTCATGGTAATGTAATGACACTTTCATCCAAACAGATGCATAAATACAATACAAATGAAGCATAAAGTCAAGGCTCTACACACACATGGCGGATCCGTGCAAACGGTGAATATTAACAAAATGCACGGTTTTTGACGTAAAGCCATGGTTTGATTAATGATTGCCATGTGACCTACAGTCCTCCAATCAAATGACAAAGATCTGCTCTATTCAACTATTTGGGAACCAGCTTACTGACTGGGTCTCTTTGCTGGTAACTCTTTACTGAAGTGAAACCATCAAATGTTTCTTCTAGTTTTATGCCCCTTTCATAGGCATTCAGGGTGGCATGGTTGGCTTGTGCGTAAAGTGCTCGCCTCTCACCAAGGTGACCCAGGTTCGACACCCGGCCAGGGCCATATGTGAGTTGAGTTGTACGTTGGTTCTCTGCTGTGCCACGAGGGTTTTCCAGACCATCCGGTTTTCCCCCCTCAGAAAAAACCAAACACTTTCGATCTCTGGCTGTGCTCCGTGGTCATAATGGGTTGATGTGGCTGGCTGCCAAAGGCGCCCTTGCATGCCTGCTTCTTGAACAGGTTGTAGCGGCATCCTTCGCAATTCAGCTCTTAGCTGCCAGTAAGGATGATTAGCCTCCCAAATTATTATAATCATTATTATTATTGCTCTATATCTTGATCTCAAATGGTAATGTGTATGATCCAAAATCCCACCCTCACGGCCTGACAATATATAATACCGGTACTACAAATAATATATAGTCTTATATAGCGCACTTATCTACCAAATTGAACAAACAGGTTTTTGAATTTTGTTTTGAATTATGAAATCCATTTATGCAGCACCAAGGGTTTACAGGTTGCTGCAGCGCATTCAGCAGCCACTGCCAGAACCACCCGGGCAAACCCCTTCTCATAGCAATAACTGTAACTTGGTTCTTTTGCGTGCTTTACACAACACACGAAACTTATGGCTTTATGTCCCATCCAAAGGACAGGATTTCAGTATCTTGCTCAAAGACACAAGTGCCACAATCCGGATTTGAACCCACACTCTGCTGATCAGAAACACCAGAGCTCGAGTCCGGTGCTCTTAACCGCTCTGCCACGACACGCCACAATTGTTGCGTGCCCCGATTTGATGCCATCATGGGTAGCCCAATGATTTTTCATATATATATATATTTATAGGTTGTGTTTTTTACTTTAATAAAAGATGTATTTATAAAAAGACCAAAGTCCCAACTTCAAAGGTTAGTGATAAAAGAAAACTCAGCTTTTTCACCGCATCAAAATAAGCCATAGAACATCTGTCCATGCTCAGTTTTGTCAAAATTTTATGTTTTACATCTTGAAATGTTGTTCCGCAATCATTTCCTTCACACACCATGCTGCATTCCTTTTAAAGGGGGTGCATAACATTGGTAAGAGTAAAAAACAGATTTGCACACAACGTACATGGTATAAAGATGGTCATGGGGCCAATAACATTCCTTTAATCTTTCTCAGCTCCCTGGGGAGTATACACAGCCCCGGGCTGCCATGGCCATGGCGCTCAGAAGGGTTTTTCAAACACAATATCAACCTCTACCCTCGCAGGTACCCATTTATACCCCTGGGTGAAGAGAAGCAATTATAGTAAAGCATCTTGCTCAAGGACACAAATGTCATGGCCGGGATTCGAACCCACACACCGATGACTTAACCACCAGATGTTGAATTTGATGCTCTAAACCGCTCGGCCATGACACCCCTCATTCTAGAGCAGATTGGGCCAGCTGTGTCGGAAAGCACGAAGTATCCACCAGTAAAGGGTTTATTGGTCAAATTTGTAATAGTATTTTTTAGGGGCAATAAGCCATTTGTGAGTTAGGTGGCTGCTCTATATTCCAACATCCCTATGTTCCGACAACTCTATGTTATGAAAAATCCCAGGGTTAGGGTAAGGGTTAGGGTTGGGGTTGGGGTTAGGGTTGGGGTTGGGGTTGGGAAAACACACTAAGGGTGTCGAAACATAGGGGTGTCGAAACATTGGGGTGTATCCCATGAGTTATATTTGATTAATGTCTGGTACAATGACTTGTTCATATAGCCACAAGATACTGCTTATAACAGACTGTAGCGACAGTTACTATGTCACATCATTCGGGGCAAGCTTTTGCTAAGTTATGTAAGAGACGGCGAACAGCCATACACAATTTTGAATGAATGTATATGGCACAATGGTACCAGGGTTTGCTCATCTGGGGGTTGCTATGCAAAAGCTTGCCCCGAACCATTTGACATAGCAACTGTCTCTATAGTCTGGGGAATTCAAATTTCAGCGGTACCTTGTGGCTATAAAGCAAGTCATGGTACCAGACACTATTCAAATCTCACTCGCAAATGGATTATTTGGAATAATCAATGTTACAAAATTGTTATTTATAAAATATTGATTGACTATTCAATATTTATAAAGTATTGATTGACTTGTCAATTTTATGCTTTATATTGAAGAACAAAGTAATACCATATAATTATGATGCAGATTTTTAGATCAATGCTCTCCAGTATTCAAGTTGTAGTTTAAAGAACATTTTTCAAAAACACAAAACTTTTAATTATTGTTTTCTGTTGTTTTAATTGAAATCTTATCTTGAGATCAAATGAGATTTTAAAACAATGTTCAGTGAATGATTCAATACATTAAATTGTCCCTCAAATTTAATGTCTTTGCCCCCCCCCCCAAATGAAAATGTCTGGTTGCTCCACTTTAGTGCACCCAATAATGTTGCACATATTTTGAATGATACAGGGTACTTGTAAGAGTTCATTGACCTCTTCCCATTTTCCACCGAAATTGCCTCTTGCATTTTTTAATTTTTTATTTGTATACGGGAATCCAATTTCATAGAGCTACTTTAAGCAACAGATATTGCTTAACAAATTTGTGCTGAGCAATATTTGGCAGGATATCAGCCACAGTTGGTAAATATGACATGGTATTTTGGCTGGTAACCGTCTTGTTCCGGTATTGGTAAGCACAATTTATTGTTTTGTGCTTAGCATTGCCACTCTTTGTGCTTTGCAGCTCAATGACATTGGACTCTGAATGTTGTTAAAGGGAAAGTATACCTTTGGTTTTTTGAATCGTTCGATTGTATCCTATATATAAATGTAGATATACAATCAAACTAACCTGTGATGATTTCGTTTCAAAATGTGGTTGCGTTTTTGAGATTTTTGTTTTTATTTTTCGAAGTGAAATGATTCTCAAAATGCTTTATACTATCAAAAGCTGCTGTACTTCTAAACCAAGTAGGTTTTTATTGCAGCCATTAATTTTAAGAGTGGTTGCCAAACGTATACCTTCCCTTTAATGTACAGAATATCATGTGCTTACATCTGTTATAAACATTTTTATTTGTTGTGCCAATTTGCCAGTTTTCCTGCCTGGTGTTGTCTTATGTCAAAGCAACCGTCTGCCAAAAATCGTTTATTGTACATGTAGGCCTATATAAAATAAAGTGGTGTACTCAAGTTTAGTTTAACTCACACTTCAACTTTAATTGTTTGCGATAAATATGTTTAAATACTTCATAATCTTGTCCAACCACACATTAAAATAGTTAATGACATCAGCTGCATTTGATAAGTGACACTTTGCGTTAACTTTGAACTGACTTTAAGGCATCGTACACGTTTGGAAATTGTCAAAGACCAGTGTTCTCACTTGGTGTATCCCAACATATGCATAAAATAACAAGACTGTGAAAAATTGGGCTCAATTGGTCATCGAAGTTGCAAGAAATGATGAAAGTAAATTCACCCTTGTTGTACAAATGTGTGTGCTTTTAGATAGAATAATAAAAACTTCTTGCAAGAAGTTTTTATTATTTTAGTGAGAAATTACCTCTCTCAAAAACTACGTTACTTCAAAGGAAGTCGTTTCTCACAATGTTTTATACTATCAACAGCTCTCTGTTGCTTGTTACCAAGTCAGTTTTTATGCTAATACATATTTTGAGTACCAAACGTGTACGATGCCTTTAAAAGAAACCATGTAAATATATCAAGGTCTTGTTTTTTCGTTAAAATAATAATAAATACTAATAAATAGGCCTAAAGAATAAAATAAATCTTATTTGTATTAAAAAAAACCTCAAAGACAAGAACTTGTCCAAAACACAAAATTGCCTTTCCGCCGAAGTAATGTTTATAAAGTACTTGTAAATACATGCACTTTGGAATTTATATGAATTGTTAATGTCAATAATAAAAGAGAGTTATTGAATAAAACAAAATAGTTGCTCATGTGAATTTATTGCAGTTTTTCAAAAATAAGTTACATGTAAGTTGGGTTGGTAGAGGAATTCTGTGGTTTAGGTCCAGCAGCATGCCAAAAACAGATGTTTCTCAAACAAATCCTGCCGTTTCTAAAAATTCCAGATTTGAATTTAAAAAAACGCTGAATAAAACATTAACAACAAATTATCGAGCGAATAGATAAAACACATGTTCCAAAGGATTCAGTCTGGCTTCGTGGTATTGGTTAACATGTTCATAGTCTGGACACAGACACAATGCGCCTTGTACTGCATGCACTCTACAGTCAACCCCGCTACGTTGAGTCTGGTGCCCGCAGTTTTCGTAATGCTTTACAGCAGTGAGAAGAGCTGGAAATAAGAATTACAAGATCTGACAAAACCGGTTGAGAGAGGCATGTGGAACTGGTTTTTAAAAACAAGTTGATGAAATTCTTCTTGCTGAAGTTGTTCGGAAACTTGACCGTCCTAGGTGTGGTGTGGCGTACTGTTTGCTTTGCAAGAAGAAGGAACTGAATTACGGCCGGCAGCCTGCGATTGACACCGACCATGGAGGAAGGGCACCGACCGACCACTGCCGAGTCTCCAAGCATCGGGTTTTAATCAAGTTACGGAAAACTATCTATCGTCACCCAGGTGAGTTTTTTTCAAAAGGCTCCTACTAATACTATCTACTTAAAAAAAATTTTTAAAAATTTATTATAGTACTACTTATTTGTTTATTTACTTATGACAAATGTCAGGCAAGATGGATTCAGTCGAATAATATAATCATAATTTTTGTTTTTGCTATCATTGGATTTAAATTTGTTTCATTAAATTTGATGTATTTGATGTTTTTTATTGCAAGAAATCACATTCTCAATTGAATTAAATGATTTTTACTACAACAATTTTGTAGACAACAATTACGGTGCCATTTGTCAACAGAGGGCGCAATGGGACTAGTTCAGGTGCGCAATGTAAACACAATGTTCTCACGTTACGAACAACAGTCGATACTCCATAACTGATCCATCTATAATCAATCACCGTTAATCTGTGTGTAATTTTTTTCTCACACTACTACTTTTTTTTAACAATTGAAAAACAATCAATCCACATTAACACAACAGTTTTGTACATTTTCAATAGACTGTGCATGCAATCAATAGACCTTCAATTATTGTGGTCCAACCACATGGAGTTTTACGTATGCGGGATTTTGTTTCGTCAATTATTTTAGTTTAAAGGCATCGTACACGTTT
The DNA here is from genome assembly GCA_021014325.1 of Plazaster borealis. Classification (NCBI taxonomy): domain Eukaryota; kingdom Metazoa; phylum Echinodermata; class Asteroidea; order Forcipulatida; family Labidiasteridae; genus Plazaster; species Plazaster borealis. Next base: position 21,899,446 of record CM037461.1, read on the forward strand.
GGTAATTGTCAAAGACCAGTGTTCTCATTTGGTGTATCCCAACATATATGCATAAAATAACAAGCCTGTGGAAATTTGGGCTCAAGTGGTCATCGAAGTTGCAAGAAAATGATGAAAGTAAATTCACCCTTGTTGTATAAATTTGTGTGCTTTCAGTTAGGAATAAAAACTTCTTGCAAGAAGTTTTTATTATTTTAGTGAGAATTTTTACCTCTTTCTCAAAAACTACGTTACTTCAGAGGGAGTCGTTTCTCACAATGTTTTATACTATCAGCAGCTCTCTGTTGCTCGTTACCAAGTCAGTTTTTATGCTAATATATATTTTTGAGTAATTACCAAACGTGTGCTGTGCCTTTAAAGAAACACCAAGTGAGAATACTGGTCTTTGACAATTACAAAACGTGTCCAGTGCCTTTAACGTAGTTTATGGCCATGGAAATTATATTATGATTTTAGGAACGTAATACTAAGTAATAAACTATAATAATGAAAGTAAAACCCGTGCAACAAAATAACGAAGAAAACCTGAGAAGAAGACTTGACCTCCGTTTCCGATTACTTGTAAAAAATTAAGAATGCTGCCCGACTGACGGTCATGTTGTCAATACACCTATGTAATAGACGCACACATTCGGGCGTGATTGGCAAATGGGGTTTCAAACAATGAGCATACTCGTCCCAATTTTTAATTTTGTTTCAATGTTAATGGGAACAAATGATTTGTATTATACAAAAAATTAAACTTTATGTATAACAACTTGCTATGGGGTATTTTTTTATTTTCAAGAATTTTGTATAAATATAATTTTAAAAGAAACTTTGATTTCATAGAGAAATAAAATGGTCTTCGTTCGAGTTTTTTTTCTCGTTTTCGATATGCGCGAGACTTGTACTATAGTCTGAACATCTGACGTCACACTTCGAAGCTCGTGAATAACGCCAGATACCTGCCTTGAGCGCCTGGCCGGATCCTGCCAGGTGTACCTTTGACCTCACATCCAATTTCACATGGACATTAGCAGTCAATTAACACGTACATGTATACACATTATTACATAGTGAATAAAACAACATGACGTGCATGTACAAACATTATGCACACGCTGCATGCAGACGAGCGAAAGTGCAAGTTGACAAACTGCATCACCTCGGACCAATCATAACTCTTTAAAAGCTTACGTCACTGCACGTTAATACCCAATGAAATCATTGTATCCATTGAAATCAATGGGCCTGTAAGACCAGTGCAATGTCTTTATCCTTGTGGATAAAGACAGGGGACCAGTTTAGACTTGCATAGTCTATACCGATCGAGCCCAGTTTGTATTTCAGAGACAATGTCTCTCGGTAATGAATGAGCTATTCCGATTGTTTGTTCTGATGCAATCACCTGTGTCTAAAAGTGTTTTCTTGTAAACAATTTAATTGATCGAATGAAAAAAGTTGATTCATTGAACACCAAAATATTGATTTGCATTATTTACAGCCAGATGACCTGTAAAATACTCAACTTACAAAAACGTATGTGTAGTGCTACCATCTAAAGAATTAACTGTTTTAAATAAATGTCACAAGTATTACAAAAAACACCAATGTTATCTTAAAGCCCAAACTATTCCACCTCATTGTAGCTCAAGACCTAAATGAAGCCCAAACTAATCCACCTAAATGTAGCCCAAGACCAAAATGAAGCCCAAACTAATCCACCTAAATGTAGCCCAAGACCAAAATGAAGCCCAAACTAATCCACCTAAATGTAGCCCAAGACCAAAATGAAGTCCAAACTAATCCACCTAAATGTAGCCCAAGACCAAAATGAAGCCCAAACTATTCCACCTAAATGTGGTCGTTACTCTCCACCTTAATGTAGCCCAAGACCTAAATGAAGCCCAAACTATTCCACCTAAGTAGCCTGATATTAAATGTAGCCCCAACTCTCCACCTAAATGTGGCCCTAACTCTCCGCCTAAGGGGAGCCCGGGACAAAAGTTAACCACCAAGTCTCAACCTAAATGTAGCTTAAGAACTCAATTCTGTACGTCATGTAACCTGGGACCTCAACGTAGCCCAAATCCTTTACGTTAATGTACTTTTGCTGTTTTACCAAATTAATCGTATTTGTTGTGCTTAAAAAAAACCTCTAAAGAACTCATGAGATTTCAAGCACACAATGAAGACACAATGGTGGTGGTGGTGGGGGGGGGGGGGATTGAGGTACACCATGCCCCATATCGAGCACCAAATGTAAGTCAAACATGCAATTTTTTTGCTTAGACGCCAATTACAATGAACGTTTCGCATCGATAGTTCCACTTCCATTCCCCATGAACGGTCCAACAAAGGGCATGCATAATGAAGCTCCAACATGAATTAATAACTTAATAATTAAAAAGTGCACACGATTCCTCAGCAAACCACAAACATTTAGTCACAAATCCATAGATTGGTTGTTTTAAAGGTATTACACAGGGTTGGTAGAGCTGACAAATAGTCGCAGACAGTGTTCATGTTTTGTGTGATTAACCATACATGAAATAACAAACCTGTGAAAATTTGGGCTTAATCCGTTGTGTGAGTCACGAGAAAATAGTGCAAAACCATGCACAATTTTCAGAACGTAATCACCTTGTTTTGTTTGTAACAATCGAAATAAGCTTTTGCGGCTGTTTTAAAGGCACTGAACACGTTTGGTAATTGTCAAAGACCAGTGTTCTTGGTGTATCCCAACATATGCATAAAATAACAAGTCTGTGAAAATTTGGGCTCAATTGGTCATCGAAGTTGCAAGAAAATGATGAAAGAAAAAACACCCTTGTTGTACAAATTTGTGTGCTTTCAGATAGGAATAAAAACTTCTTGCAAGAAGTTTTTATTATTTTAGTGAGAAATTACCTCTTTCTCAAAAACTACGTTACTTCGGAGGGAGTCGTTTCTCACAATGTTTTATACTATCAACAGCTCTCTGTTGGTCGTTACCAAGTCATTTTTTATGCTAATATATATTTTGAGTAATTACCAAACGTGTACGATGCCTTTAAGTTTGTTTTGGTAAGTTTTCAGATACTGTTTTCTCGAATATGACTTCATTTCAGAGGGAAATATTTCACAGGAAAATGGTTCTAGTATGAACTTCATAGAAATCAGTAAACTTTCAGACTAAAATTAAACAGTGATGTATTTTCCACTGATCTATCATGTATATTACATTTAACTATAGTTTAACTCAAATACAGACTAAAATAGTACAGGACATTTTTACAAACTGACAAATAGATTGAACCAATACAAGAAAGAATAATATAAAAAACAAGGGAAATGTTATTTGAATAAATATGTGGTTTGTAAATTGAGAACTAGAGTACTCGTGTAACCCCGAAATAACTTGAGGAAATAGAATTAGCTGTTGCAAGCTGATTACCAACCAAAATTACCCATGCAAAAAACCTTTTGCTGGAATGCTGGAAATGGCCAACAGATCGTACCGCACCATCCACGATAAATTGAAAATGTTTTCTGTGCATTTCCGATGATTTCTTTACATATAATTGACTTCTTTACATGCCCAGCTATTGTCTAGAATTATTTGAGTTTATTAGTTACCCAGTAATTGATCCCCCCCCTAATTAGCTTATCTTTTAGGGGCGTGGAAACACCCCGACTTTATCCCGAGGGACGAAAGGGCAAATATTACTAATAATGAATAAATATGTGCATTTCCCAATAATGTTTACATCTAAGTGTCTTCTTTACATGCCCAGCTATTGTCTAAGATTATTTGAGTCATTTAGCAACCAGTAATTGGTATATTTCTCTGATTACCGAAGTTCTTAATGGCATGGCAATGCCCTTATTTACTACCACACCATCCAATATTTTTCTTGAAACTATCCTGTAAAGAAAATCTAAAAGATATGGGGCCCCTCCCCCCTCTTAGTTATGTGGAATGGTCCATTCTAAGATATCAAGGAATTTGACTCCCTCAGTCATTACACTATGGAGATTTTAGGCACTGAACACGTTTGGTAATTTGTCAAAGACCAGTATTCTCACTTGGTGTATCCCAACATATGCATAAAATAACAAGCCTGTGAAAATTTGATCTCAATTGGTCATTGAAGTTGCAAGAAAATGATGAAAGAAAAAACACCCTTGTTGTACAAATTTGTATGCTTTCAAATAGGAATAAAAGGCTTCTTGCAAGAAGTATTTTATTATTTTAGTGAAAAATTACCTCTTTCTCAAAAACTACGTTCCTTCAGAGGGAGTCGTTTCTCACAATGTTTTATACTATCAACAGCTCTCCGTTGCTCGTTACCAAGTAAGTTTTTATGCTAAATATATATTTTGAGTAATTACCAAACGTGTACAGTGCCTTTAAGTAGTGATTATGTGGTAATATCTGTTGACCCTTTCCCTTTGGGAAGGGATTTAATGGGCTGACATTTCGACCCACGCAGAGTCTTTCTCGAAGGCTATAAACAATGACAAACACAACACAACCACCTGACACAACATACATAAGCAGGTATACCGGTGCAACAGAAGCAGTCAAGTGGAAAGATGCTTTTTACCATTTAGTTTTTTGAACTCTTGTAAATTTTAACATTATTTTGTATGGAGAGTTCTGTAATGGTCTTGTGTAGTCATTTATTTGTTATTTCAATGGATTGTGGTATTTCTAAGCTTTTTTTAAAACCCATTCTTTTGTGTTCATTTTGTGATTTTTCTGTTTTTATCTTTTTAATCATTTTCATTGTTGTTGTTGTTGCTTATTTAATTATTATTTAATTATTTTGTTATGCGCCTGTGTACATTTCTCGGAATGGGTGCAATATAAATCAATAAATTATTATTTTATAGATATGAAGAGAGAGAGGCAGAAAGCACAACAAATAAAAAATTATTAATTTTTTGACGGTAAACATACAGCTTTAGAATGCTGCAGATCATGCCATATGTTGTACATTTCCTTCGTTTCGACACCATGAGACGAAATGACATAATTTCGATACTTGCAAAACTCATAATCAACGTGTGTAAGATGGTACCCGTCATGCCCTACGGGCCTCACCCCGAGCGCCTGTAAACACGCACCAACGAAAACGTCCTCGAAATAAATAAACTTGACTTGCGAAGCCGTCTTGTATATTCTTCCCGCCAAATCGGCAGACATAAGGTAGCCCGACCCTGCAAGATACGGCGGGTAGAACATGTCCGGGAACATGCACCTTGGCATGTAGAATTTAAAGAAGATAACTCGAACCACAAAACTTTTCGGAAAGAGATGACCCATGGCAAAGGAAGTGGTTGGGGTCGAGGGCGAAGACAGCGCCTTGATTATATTGGCGTAACTGATGTACATGTCATCGTCTGTTTTCATGAAGTACGAGGCATGAGGGCAGTAAATGTGGACCCATTTCATTCCTAGAATTGTCTTGACGGTGAGGTTGTTATAAGTGTCTAAGAAGTCCGCCTGGATGATGTCGTGATGTGTTGCGCTCTCTCTCTCAAGTAGACCCCGAGTTTCTGGAGAGAACCTCCTGCTCCCCAAGTCGTCCTCGCCAAGCAGAAAGAGCGTCGCGATATTCTTCCCCATTATCTGATTGGGACTTCCCCATGTTTCGCGTATCGCTTGACGCCTCTCAAAGTTACGGACCGAAGAGGCGATCAACACCAGCAGGAAAACGGGTCTTGGACGTAAAGACTTCTCAAAACAAGTCTCCGGTTCTGCCAGGAGGAAATCGCGGTCAAACTGGTGTCCCTCATTCATTTTCTTGGAGCACCTGTCGTGCTTCAAGATTGACATGAGATTGATGTCAAACACAACATGCAAGACCACCAAAATGCAGATCACTGCTAGACAATAATATTTGAATCGTCTCTTTTTAAAAATCATCGTTTTTTTAAAAGTGTTTCTCGGATCGTTTTGGAATGTCATAGTAAAATGTGATGTTGTTGCTGCTGTTGTTGTTATTAATGCTACGGTGTTGTCGTTGTTGTGAAGAAGCATCCGAGGTTGTTGTTGTTGTTGTTGTTGCTTTTGTTTAATGCAAGTTTGCCCCTAAACAAGGCTACAAGGCACTCTTGGTAAGGGGCTACAAGAAGAAAACTATTCAAGATGAAAATAACTCGCAGATGGGGAGCTGAAGGAAGGAATTGATATTCTTCTTAAAACAGTCTAAGATTGTAGGATGGAGGGAACCATGCACCAGGCAAGGAGTTCCAAAGAGATTCAGAACGTGGTATAAAGATGTTGGAATGGCTCTTTGTTCTACATCTCAGCATAGTGTGTACGGGTGAGAAGAAGCGGAAAGCCTGGTGTCCCGCTCAAACATCCTGATATGGAGGAACCAGGTCGGGCACACTGGTGGCACACATGGCAATATCTGTAGAAAAGACGGATACAACATTGGTTGAGCGAAAAGTAACGAAAACAAAGGTGACTTTTCAAACTCAGATGTTATAGGCCTACTAATGGAAAAACGAAGACTTGGGTTTCTGTAGTTAAGGTATGAAACTGAATGGATGTGACTTAATAATAAACTTTACCGGTCTTACATTGTCCATATTATTTTTCATTTTGAAATACTGCCAGGTAACCGAATGATCTGTGGTGAAGAGATTTGTGATGGATGGTCAAAATTTCCCCTAATGGTTATGCTGATGTTATTGCCAGAAGGTAACAAAAATCTAAGCTTCAACCTTTACGTCGCATAATTTCCGGCATTTATATATAAATTTTATCCAAATAATATATAACTAACACACCCAGAAAATGTGTTCCCCTTTTTGGCAGTGGTAATACTTCGGTTATTGAAGCACAAAATGGAAAAATAAAGAGGGCTACGCTTACAGGGTATACGTTTGGTAATGACTCTGAAAATTAAAAAAGACACTTAATAATAATAATAATAATAATAATAATAATAATAATAATAAGACTTGTAATGCGCACATATCCACCCTGCTGGGTGTTCAAGGCGCAGTAAAAAACCAAAAAACAAAACAAAACAAAACAAAGACAAAAAACAGACACAAAAAAAATTAGTCCTTGAAAACCTGTGACATAAGATAAGTTTTGAGAAGAGATTTGAATTTTGTGGTACAAAAACAAGATCTAAGATTAAGCGGTAGAGAGTTCCAGATGCGTGGCGCAGCTGAAGAAAAAGACCTGTCACCCCATGAGTGTCGAGACTTGGGTTCAACGAGGAGAAGCATGGAACTTGATCGAAGATTCCTTGATGGAGTGTAAACTTGAAGTAGTTCAGAAATATAGTGGGGAGCCTTGCCATTAAGTGCTTTGTGGACAATGAGCATCAGCTTGAAGATGATTCGTTGAGAGATAGGGAGCCAATGTAGTTGTTTCAGAATGGGGGTGATAGAACAGGATTTTCTAGACAGTGTCACAATGTGGGCAGCGGTATTTTGGAGGCGTTGAAGACGGGAAATCTGGTTGTTAGGAAGACTGTAGAGAAGAGCATTGCCGTTGACTGTAGAGAAGAGCATTGCATTGCACTTAGGCCTATTATATAAAAATTATTGGGAAATGCACATATTTATTTTAATTAAGTATATATAATTGGATTGTGTGGTAGTAATATTGGCCCTTTCGTCCCTCTGGATAAAGTTGGGGGTGTTTCCACGCCCATAAAAGGTTAGATAATTAGGAAAAATAAATCAATTACTGGGTAACTAATGAACTCAATTAATTCTAGACAATAAATAGCTGGGCATGTAAAGAAGTCACTTATTTGTTAAATATCATCGGAAATGCACAGAAAACATTCTCAATATATCTTGGATGGTGTGTCACTATTTCGTGTTGCGGGCATTTGCGTATAGTCAGTTGAGTTCACGCATTTAAGGGTTTTAACTGCACATGTACATGTAGTGTGTTTACGTCCATGTGGTTGTGCGTACACACAAATGCCGTTGTGGCAGGAGATTCTGTCCCCCTGAGATGCTGTCGCCCCCCCCCCCCATACGGCAAACTGTGTACAAACGTTTCCTGATAGCGCCCTCTTCTTTTGAATCATCCTTCTTCAGCCCATGTTAATTTCCCATTATGGGGGACAGAATCTCCGGGGGCAGATTTCCCTGGGACAAGGCTGGAAACTATTAAATAGCGCCACCAACGACGAGGAAACTCACTCATCCATAAACCAAAGAATGAAGGGGATATTATTTTTTTCGATCAATAGTCCACATCATTACGGGAAAGCATAATCATACTGAAAAATGAAGTAATATTTAAACGATTTTCAGCAGTCATTATTAAGTATGAGAGACTTGGCCAAGTCATATTTAGGATTGCAAATTATCACGCCTTTAAAGAGACGGAAGTTAACACTGCACCACACAATGTCCAAATGATTGCCAAATACTTGTTGCCAAAACAAGATTCGCCAAAATAGCCTACACTTCCTGAAAACAAGGTTTGCCAAACATACTTGCAAAAAAATAGGTTGCCAAATAAAAAAATAAAAAAATAAAAAAGGTTTGCACAACATACTTGGATAAGACTGGCTTTCATACCAAATCAGAAATTAAGATGACTGTTTCAGGTTGACTATAATGGTCAATGTTTGGTTTGTTGATCATTCAGTAATTGTCTCAATATTGCATCATCACATGACACGTGACGTGTCGTGGCCGAGGGGTTAAGAGCACCGGACTCAAGCTCTGGTGTTTCTGATCAACAGAGTGTGGGTTCCAGTCCCGGTCATGACACTTGTATCCTTGAGCAAGATACTTTACCATAATTGCTTTGTCCTACGGATGGGACATTATTAAGCCGTAGGTCCCGTGTACTAGGATTGGTAGTGCACGTAAAAGAACCCAGAACACTTATCATGGAAGAGTATAGGAGTCAACCCCGGTGTTTCTGGTTCACAAAGCAAGCACCCCTTGTTTACAGGTTTTCTCAGCAGGCTTGCGAGCTACAGTGATTAAGTACACTTGTGAGGCATCCTTGGTTTCATTACCAGAAATATATAATAATAATAATAATAATATAATAACACGTAGGCTACTGGAGCTCCCATCCCAAGTAATGTCATTATAGTTTCCCAACCCAGGAAGCAAACCTATTTACAAGTTCCTTATTCCACTATGAGTCAATATATTTGACGATTGGCACGAGCCGGGAATCTCAAATCAAATAATATTTATTGAGAAAAAAAGAGCATAATATGATTTCGAAAATTCAAAAACAGTTCAATTTGTGTGTTTAATTCTTCATGCCTGTCAATATAGACTGATTAGTTCCTGTTCATTGTCATATTACACTACTGGACGGCAGCGATTTTCTTATTGATGATTATGATTATAATTTTACTATCCCCCCTCCCCCCCCCCAAAAAAAAACAAAAACAAAAATAGTACTGATAGTTGCTGGTTGAATTCCACTGTAATTTTAGTTAAAGGGTCTGTATACGTTTGGTAATGACTCTGGAAATATGGCAATAAAAACTTACTTGGTAAGAAGTACAGCAGCTTTGGATAGTATAATGCATTCTGAGAAACTTTTCACTTGGAAGTACTGCTAAAACGCTGGACAACTTCACCATGACATAATTTACTGCGCATTTTGTATGCGTGTATACAAAGCCCATGGCCCTAAAAAGTGCTAGACAATAGTGTACATATTTTAATGACCATAGTTCATACATTGTGTACATGTGAAAGTTTCACAGTTCAATTAACAAAATGAATTGTTGCGCGACCGCTTGCAATAGTTTATTGTCTGATACAATAGTATGCAACCTGGTGTACACTACTTCACACTTCGGAGTCTAGACACTATTGTGAACATTTAACTAGGAAATTCATTTGTACATTTTGACAGCTGCCACGAATGAAAGTCAATGTCTTGTTTTCCTTGTTGAACCCTTTTCACATGACAGCAATTTAGCAAGGGTCCCTTGCTTAATTTTAGCATGGTTGCGAAATTTTACCAAATGCACCTCGTGTGAAAGAACAACAATGTTTAGACTGTCCATAACGGACGGCAAAGTTGAGAAGACTTCACTAGGGACCTTTGACAGTCCAAACATTGTTGTCCTTGCACACGAAGTACAGTTTGTAAAATTTCACAACCATGCTCAAATTAAGCAAGGGACCCCTGCTAAATTGATGTCGTGTGAAAAGGGCTTATGTTTACAATTATTGTGAAACACAGAGCCTCAAATCTACTATACTACAGTCTATGACGACCAAAATGAACCAAATTCGCTTTATATGCAGTGACACAGGAATTATGTAAACTCTAATTACCTGAACAGCAATAACAAACAAAGAAATCCGCTAAATATAATGTCCTTTCATAGGATCATAGAGAAAGGCAGAGATCCTGTCCTTTATGATACGACGAAGGACACCGACACAGCCCAATATAATAAAGAATGGCCTTTGTAATGACGAGCCGGCTTCTTTAACCGGTGGGCTGATGGTTTCACCATTGGTCACTAAATTCATCCATTTATGCTGCATGATACTTTCAATAAATATATTTTCATTTGACACCAGATTAATTGGTGCACTGATAATATGGTAAGCTGAATGATAGAGGAAGTTAACAGGAAGTTAAAACAAGAAGCCAACATTAAAAAACAAACTTTTCCTGAACCATGTGCCAATAATTCATAATCTTAGTGTTATGTTGTACCTAATTATTGCACATTGAACATTTTATGAAAGCAAACCCGTGACCCCAATTTGACCTTTTACCAGTCCAAACAGGAAGTTCAAATTAAAAAAAAATTGCAATTCCTGAACAAATGGGGGTGATGGTACGAATTAGGGTCCTATACAACCTCGTACCCATGGTTTACTTTATTTTCAACTATGTTTACAATAGTAAACTCTGAGAGGGAAACTCCTTACTTGGACCCTGATTGGACAACGACTGGTGTAGAAAAGAAACGTAAACATGTTAAGCTGTACTCATTCAGTATTCACCATGTTCACAGCCAGACTATTCTAATTTGCATACGTATCCAAAATTTTTGGATATGCAAATGATCCAATACCAGGGTGAGAGAGCGGTCAACCTCGTACTGCTCGACACACCTTGGGGACGAGGTTGGGTCAGTTATAATGAAGGTCAAAGGTAAGGTCAGATTCAAGGTCAGGTTTAAAATCAGTTTTAGAGGCTGTATCAGATCGAAGGTTAGGTTTTTGGTTTTTGGTTTTGGTTTTGGTTTTGGCACATTTAAAGTCAAAATAAGGGCATGTCAAAGGTTAAGGGTCTTCTATCTCGAAGTCAGGCTCACTGTTAGGGCTGGAGTGATTAATTAAAGTAAAATAACACGGAAGAGCTTTGTGTTTGTTCACAAACACCTAATGTCTAGTTATTATTATTACTTTATTCGGCATTGCAATCATACTATACAGAGACAAATGCATAACATGTAAACCGAAATAAAGCCAAAGGATAGCACAGAAACTGTTTGAACTCGGCTCAATTGATCATATTTTTGACCGCATGAGGGCGCTTTCTTCAGGTATGTGTTGCATCACAATTACAGTTTCATCTTATTTTAATTGCCCGTATGTAGTTTTCTTGCATCAATGACGAAATACATAAACATAACAACAACATAAATTGAAAAACCCGTTTGTTTACTTGTTTTTCATCACGTAAAAATTGGTCAAAAATCGGTCAAAAATACGGCGAATTCCATCGGGGTCCTATAAAAACCACAGACAAACAAATACAATACAAAACGAGAAGAAAATTGCGTTGGAATTGGCGATGAATTAGCCTGTTTGAGATATGGTGGACACTATAGGAGTGCACTGTGGGATTTGGGTGTATACAGACAAATTTACCCAAATCAAGCAGTGTTATAGTAAGGTGTCCGCCATATCTCAAAATGGCTTATTGTGATCAAAAATGTAAAACAAAACACTTAAAATTTAGGTGTAGAGGAGACATGTTGTTTCTGAACTGCTATGTGGAATACCTACCAGTGCAGTCTGCATATTGCATGCAGTTTATCCGGAGCATCGCGGAGGAGAGAAACATAAATTGCAGTCCAGCTTGGATGCAAGAAGTACGACTGGAGCAGAGCATCTGTAATCCAGAATCTTGCAGGATGATCCGTTTTAGAGTCGCTTGTCCAATACTAAACCAAAACAACGCTAGTCCTTGTCCATTTAATGCACTAAACCGGGCAAATTTCTACCGGGTATAATAACCACACTGCAAGCGTTTTTATTCCGAATCATCCGCCATGACACAAAGCAACAAACAGTGGTATGAACTGACGTGACAGGCTGGAAGTCAATTGTGTTTGTGGGTTCGAGAAAAATATCTCGCTCCCCCAGTTTTTTTTCAAAAGAGCGACTATTATGGATGACAAGTAGACCATGAAACTTTGGCCTATACTACTATAGGTACACTATATTTATAGACTAAAAAATGTTTAATAATTCCGTTTGGAACTCATTGTGAATATTGCCCTGGCCTTATTGTACCGTTCATGGTAAAGGACAATGGAATTAATGATGCGAGATATTCATATGTCGAAAGCAACAATGGCATGTTAGACTTGTGACAAGCCTTCCGAGTGACCACGCTCGTATAATATGAACAAATTGTAAAAGAAACACCGCATTGGCCTATCCACCAGGTGCTGTAACAATGGCATAAAAGAAAAATATGGGAAAGGAACACACGAACAAACAGTTGAGACCCACCCCCCCCCCAAAAAAAAAAAAAAAAAAAAAAAAAAAAATGCTTTTGACCTGAGGTTTTTTGAGGGACTTCTTGAATGGGTGATTTTTTTTAGAGGCAGCTGATTCCAGAGATGTGGTGCTGCACCGGAGAATGATCTATGCACCCTTCTTCTTCTTCTTGAAGAAGATATTTATTTCCAGATCGAGGGTTGTAGGATGGTTTATAGAATGTTGAGCACTGTGTACGTTGGTGCTTGCCCATTGGGTGCTTTGAAAACAATCAGTATCAGTCTGTAGATGATTCTGGATGATTGGGAGGCAGTGTAGATCGAAAAGGGCTGGTGTATAGGAGAGTGTTTTTTTCCTTAAGGCACATTTGTAACATTGGTAATTGTCAAAGACCAGTATCCACACTTGATGTGACCCAACATATGAAATAACAAACCTGTGAAAGTTTGAGCTCAATCGGTCATTGGAGTCACGAGGAAAAAGTGGGAAAAAACCTTAAATGTTTTAGCGTTTTGAAACATTGAGTTTTGGACTTGCAAGATCAAAACTAAGTGTTTTGCTAATTTTTCAAAAACTATTGCATTTCAAGCAAAATTATTTCAAGGGAAGTTTCCCACCATGACCATATTTATACCATGTAAGTTGTGTGCAAATTTGTGAACGTTTACATGTTTAACTCATACCAACGTTTATGCACCCCCTTCAAAGTGACCACATGTCGAGCAGCAGTGTTTTGTAGGCGAGAAAGTTGGACATCCGAAAGGCCAAAAATAAAAGCGAATTTCCCATGAATAGACGAGAAGTAACAAACGGGTGGCCAATCTGTTCTGTAGAACTGCAGCCCAGATTTTTTTCTGATCTCCTCTTTGTTGCGGACACTTTATGAAGCGAGGTAGAACGAACTTTGTGGGTGCACCCCACTAAATAAACTCCCATGGCATATAGTGCAAAATGCAAAAAAGAAAGAAAAAAGAAGCTTTTTACAGTAAAGGGGGAAATTATCCATTGACTTTTGAACTTTTATCCTCTGCTCAATTTAATATGGGGAGTCCCAAGGCCTTGAGAGTTAAGATGTTCTCCCTCCAAATAAAAACGCCAATACAGCAGTGAAATTTTCCAAACGTCCGAGCATCAAACTTGAAAAATGTCCCTACACCACTCGGCAAATAGGACAAATTTTGTCTAGGCCTATGTCGTCATACAAAATACCTCAAGTTGGAAGTCAACAACCCCCAGGTCACAATTGGGCAACATTTTTACACTTTCCCCCCTTTTTGGGGGCTCTCAAATCTGTCTAACGTAGAATATTTTGAGGGCCTACAAAATATTAATGAGGTCGATGCTCTGTTTTCTCTCTATTTAGTTGGGTGCACCCCATATGTTGGAAATGTGATTCTCAGTGAATTACATCGAAGTGCCAACAACTTACACCGATACTACGGGCGCGGTCTACCTTTACAGTTATAAAAGGAATAGATAAGAGACTCTGGAAAGTTGCTGTGGAGAACCTATCAATATTAAATAAGTTTTACTGTAAATCAAAAATTGTCAAGAAGTTGATGTTCATACCCGCTACTAACGATTACCATAAATACAAGCCTCAGTGCAAGTGATACCGGATTCAGCATGTTGTTGTGAGGAATTAAAGGCACTGAACACGTTATGAAATTGTCAAAGACCAGTGTTCTCACTTGGTGTATCCCAACACAATTGTACATAAAATAACAAGCCTGTGAAAGTTTGGGGTCAATTGGTCTTCGAAGTTGCAAAAAAATGATGAAAGAAAAAACACCCTTGTTGTACAATTTATTTTTTGTGCTTTCAGATAGGAATAAAAACTTCTTGCAAGAAGTTTTTATTATTTTAGTGAGAAATTACCTCTTTCTCAAAAACTACGTTACTTCAGAGGGAGTCGTTTCCTACAATGATCAACAGCTCTCCGTTGCTTGTTACCAAGTAAGTTTTTGTGATAATATTTGTTTTGAGTCATTACCAAACGTGTACGATACCTTTAAAAGAGATATAGGCCTACTGTGTGTTGTCGGCATACCTGTGATAATAAAAGTTTGTGTCAAAAAAAAGTTATAGAGATGGGGAACTGGAACTGTATATATTGTTGCAACGTGAAATGAGCATGGGCGCCATTTCAGCAGGCAAATGTTTTGCTTTATTATTGGTAGCAATGGTAATTGTTTGTACCGATATATTGTTGCATCAAAAGAGTTGCTTGCTGAAATGGCGTCCAGCGAACATTTCACATTATCAGCCCGAGCCTTCCCCATCGGCGCTCTTTAATCTTTGGTTTTTAGTCTTTGAAGATAAACAAATCATCCAGTCCGTGTTGTGACGTATTTTACGTACTGCTGCACAATGGAAAACAAAAAACGACATCACGTTGTGATGAAATTAATAGTAAGCATACGGGCAAAGAAAACATCCACAATTCGTTTGTTTTAATCTTTTAGACCAAACCATTTATCAATATTATACACCTGACAAAGTACCATTTGGATACAAAATACCGTCATTTATAATATTTTGCGATTCTGTGTAAAACACGAGTCAAAAGGGGTAGATTTATTATTGTTTTAGGATATTAACTTTCGTTGTGTAATTATCAATTAATACGTTATACTGCTACACTTCCCTCGGTTTGTCTTCAGCAAATAAATTATAATCATAACACAGAAGCAGTGATAATAATACGATAATTGAAACATGAGATGTCAACCGGGGATAGGCAATTAGCTGATAAGCTCATGTTTATAGGCAGCAAAGGAAAGTAAAAACCAAAGGCACTGAGCGTAAAACACAAAGCAAAACGAGCCACACCCTCACGGCCTAATTTATTATAGATAAAGACGGATACTATTGCAAAAGAAAAACAGCAATAACAAAGAAATACACGGGGAGTTCCGCAGTGGTTTGCACGTAGGCCTCTGAGCAATCATTGCAGTTTTAGCAATTTTTATATATATATTTGTTTACTCTAATTAGTATAAAGAGAGATTTTAGAACGCTAGGTGGCAGCAGACTTACCAGGTAAATTTCCATTGTTTACGTAGTTCTGAGCATGCGCACATTACCAAGAATAATGATTTAACCATAACTGATAAAAGTCTGCTGCCACCTAGCGTCCCAAACGTCCCCATTATTCGATTGTGTCTCGTCGTTTCACCCTTATTGATAAAGCCAAATACAAATCAATGGTGTACAGAATCCCCAGCAAGATATTGAAACGTGTCCGTTTGTTTCGTTGCTACTCGAGTATCAAGCTTCCCTTCTTTCTGAAAACGTTCGTCTTTGTTAAATCACGAGGTCAAGAAAGGTGATTTGGTTGTCGGAGATCGCTGAAGTGAATCTCAAAGTTAGGGGCAAATTGTTTAACATCCTAATAAAATCCAAACAAAGCCTTCTTTCGTTTGCCATAATTATTAAAATACTCTGTATCAAGCCACTATGTCGGGGTAGTTTGGGAGTATGAGTGGGGAACGACAAAATTAAAAGTTTTTAACCTCACATTAATGGCGAATGTTATTTTATTTGATACTCTTTCGGGGCGAAATTTGAAACATGACGTCATCGGACAGCAAAACAAAAATAGGTCAGATGTACAGACTCTGTACATCACAAAGAAATTTGTTTGCGCCATTCAAAAAGGTTAAATTCAACGCTATTTTGATTGAATGCCATCAAAATTCAGGAAGGACCTGAAAACTCTTTGTAGAAAAAAAGTACAGACAATATAAATTATACAAATGTGACGTCACCAACCCCCCCCCCCAAAAAAAAACCCACCACAAAAACCCCCAAAACAAACAACAACAACAAAACAAACGTTTTTAAATATTCATTAGGACCTTCACCTAATATGAAAATACATCAAAGATAAAATACAAAAAGCGACAAGACTTGGCAGAAGGTGCGTAAAACGGGAAATTAAAAAAACTTAAAACGAATAATAGGCCTATCACAAAAGGACAAATACATAAATAGAACATTGCTTTTAAAAACTCAGAAAAAAATTGCAAGGATTATTCTTCGTACAAAGATTTATTTCGTGTTTGCTGTTGCAAAGAACAACTTATTGAAAGCAGCTGGCAATTCCACAGGGACTTATTGTGCATAAACGTAAATCAAGTAAGCATGGGGCTGGAGATCTTATTAAAACAATGCTTTTCCTATACGATCAAAGAGTACCAGTATAATTGCACCCGGTATGACGTTGGTCCCTCACACATATTTTTATTTATCGGTATCATACAAACAAAATGACCAGCAGCAGTAGCTGAAAGGGTCACTTAACAATGGTAAAAATATAAGCAATCACATATTAAAGGGCAATATAGTAAAACGTAAAAACTTTACAAAACCCTTCATAAACACATGTTAATTTACATGGAAAGACTGAAAATGAAAGAAATAGGGAATCAAATGAGTTGGTTGCTGTTCACGAAAAGCTTGTGTGTTGCAATCTTTCAGTCATACATGAGAATGAATAAGATATATAATAACAAAAAAATAACTAAATAACTGATATAACTAACTCCTATTTCCATAGACCTAACTGTTATGGAACACATGTATACTAGCAATACTCATTATGCACAGAAATCACTATGCTAAAGAAATGTGTTGTACTGGACAAAACAACTCTCAATGACTCCATAAACCCCCCCACCCAAAAAAAGAAACACGTTAGAGATATACCGGTAATAAATAAAGATAGTATTAACTTTAAAACCACCAGTAGATTGGCTGATAAAACATTCATGTCATTATAATTAGGTAAACTAATTAATTAAGCTAAGCTAATTACATGTAACTGAAACTTCGTGACCTAAGCTTTGATATGACACAGAATCGGACTGTTTTATACTTTTCTCCCAGAGTCTAGGTAGTGTAAAACCGCCACTTGGTTGGGGCCGCAGCTCCGCCAGCCCCCATCTCTGCCCTCTCCCGAATGCCTCAATGGGTGTGATTTTTGGAGGGCACAAATTCGCATACTATGTTATTCTTCCTTCAAACTCTTCTCCACGTAATATCTAAAACCAAACTATTTCTAACCTTGAAACTCTACATATAATTTTACGTATTGCAGTGTTGAAGTCGAGTACTTTTCATTCGAGTCTCAAGTACTTGGGCCATCGAGCACAAATACAGGTGTCCGAGTACAAAGTATTCTGATATCCGAATACCGAGTCCAACGGCCGGGTACCACGTATACTTTGGTCTCTTAGAATGAGTACAAGCTGTAAAATGAGGTATAACAACAATTTCATAATGTGTTGGTTTTTTTGACTAAAATTTACAGGCGACAATGTGTGCTTGTTATGATAACTATATATTTTAAACATGACTTTATCAAAGACAACTTCAATTTTACTTTTGTCCAGTAAAATATCAACGCAAATATATACTGCAAAAACCGGGTGTTAAAGGTATGACTCAAAACAAATATTAGCATAAAAACTTACTTGGTAACAAGCAACGGAGAGCTGTTGATAGTATAAAACATTATAGGAAACGACTCCCTCTAAAGTAACGTAGTTTTTTAGAAAGAGGTAACTTCTCACTAAAATAAAGAAGTTTTTATTCCTATCTGAAAGCACACAAATTTATACAACAAGGGTGTTTTTTCTTTCATCATTTTCTTGCAACTTCGATGACCAATTGAGCCCAAATTTTCACAGGTTTTGTTATTTTATGCATATGTTGGGATACACCAAGTGAGATCACTGGTCTTTGACAATTTCCAAACGTGTTCAGTGCCTTTAACATTGACACAGTGTTGTCACATAAAGATACCGAGGAATCGTCGAGTGATTTTTCCTCAACGTGTATATTTATTTTGAATTTAAAAACTAAAATCGATTTGTTTTTGTTTCATTCTAAAACTGTAAGTTGAATTACCGGTACTGAGCAGCGGCAGAATTTAATAACATGAGTGTCAATGTTGTGTTTCTGTACTCTACTCCGTCGTAAACGGTTAAATTTGAATATGCATTTTATTGTATGCGCTTGCGATTCTGACCAATCAGACTGTTCCGTCCATTTTTGGACTAATTCGCCATAGGGTGTGTTAAAACCGATGAACAAGATTTCCAAGTCTGTGATCGAAGGTTAATGTCGGGGGTTAATCCACAAGAGGGCGCTATTTCAGGCTATTCTGTGTTGGCTATCAGGTAGACCAAAAAACCACGATCACATACTTGGAACCAAGTCTAACCGTGATAAGGTAAACTCTCACATAGAGCATATTTTTATTCAAACGTTTTTTAAACGTGACTAGCAAGATGAATATGCTCGCAAAACTTGTCTGTATGGTTCAAACAATCATAACCAGAGGATTATTGGGGTTACTCTCGCAAACAGTGCGGTCAATTTTGGATGAATGTCAACCCTGAAAGACAAAGGCAGTTTATTTTCCTGGTGATTTTCTGGAATTTGTTTTTTAATGATCAAATTTTGCTTAAAGGCACTGTGCACGTTTGGTAATTACTCAAAATATATATTAGCATAAAAACTTACTTGGTAACAAGCAACGGAGAGCTGTTGATAGTATAAAACATTGTGAGAGAAACGACTCCCTCTGAAGTAACGTAGTTTTTGAGAAAGAGGTAATTTCTCACTAAAATAATAAAAGACTTCAGGCCTGAAGCCTTTTATTTCTATCTGAAAGCACACAAATTTGTACAGCAAGGGTTGTTCATCATTCTCTTGCAACTTCGATGACCAATTGAGCCCAAATTTTCGCAGGCTTGTTATTTTATGCATATGTTGGGATACACCAAGTGAGAACACTGGTCTTTGACAATTACCAAACGTGTTCAGTGCATTCAGGTTTGTAGAGGTGCTGGTAAAATTACTGAGTAATACTGAAAAAAACATGTTTCTAATCATAGATTCTAGCCACAGAGAGAATAGCCCAGACATGCAGAGCTCTTCTGCAAGAGACGGCATAAATGTTATGACCAGATCTTCAGTTTGGCGGGAAAAGGACGTACAACCGTGAGTCTGCTGATTAACCCGTCAGGATTACCGCAAACACGGCCTTTTAGTCTATTTTTTTTGTTTGTATTTTGTTCAAATTAAATTTTAATCCCCTTCCTTTTAAAAAATCCTTTTATTAAAATTCTTTATCAATTTATTTTTGTATTTCATTTTTAGTTAATAACACACTTTTTACCGTTAAATTATACGATCATGATATAATATCATTTTGTTTTCGTCAAATTATAACTTTTTTTAATTTAATGTAACTCGACACCTAATGACGTCATAATGTATGATGTGTAACACTATTATGGTGATTTGTAATGATTTCTTGCTCATTTATACCCTTTTTTCTCTGTTTTTTCCGACTTATGTTTGTAACCATTTTACTCTCGCTGTGTATGTGTGTTGGTCTGGCCTTGCCGGTGTCATAGGGAAATCTGTCACCCGGAGATTCTGTCCCCCATAGGAAATTATAACATGGGCTGAAGGAGGATGATTCAAAAGAGGGCGCTATCAGAAGAAGTTTGTACACAGTTCGCCGTATGGGGGGACAGAATCTCCGGAGGACAGAATCTCCTGCCACACCGCCACCAAAAACAGACTGAATAAAATAAACAAAGCCGGGGTGGACGATCTTTACGTCAGGCAACATACGGGGCTGACGGCTTTAGCTTTCATCCGAAAGGACAAAGCAATACAAACAAGATTGCAGGTGTCTAGCTTGGACACAAGTGTCAAGACCGGGACTCGAACCCCACACTCGGTTGATCAGAAACACCGGAGCTCGAGTCTGGTGAGGTCGAGTCTGATGATGATGACAGTCATGACACACCATGAATAAACCTGACTTGTATCTGTGGGATAGGCCTAGAAATCATCAATGACACAATTATCAAAATGTAGGGAGCCCAAGTGCGCCTTCGGTGTTCAAGTGTCTGATCCAACATTGTGATTAGCATAATTTATAATAACAAGTTAAGTTTGGGGTCGCGACCTTTGGGATCACTCTCTTTTAGCTTTTAAAGCAATAGAGAGCACGTTTATTTTCTTTAGGTATTTCTCTCTAATTTGTAGGGAGCATGGCTCTGGCCATGCTCCATAAAATATTTTGTCTGGGAGGGATAGGGTCATAGAGTTATCTGTGAGTATTGTACTGTTTTTTATCAAATCATCATTTTATTCCAGAAATATTGTCATTTTTAGGGCTGATTGAATCATTGTAAACTGTGTTGCCAGCCTCGTGTTGTGTTGACCTTTCGCCACCCTTAATACAAGTGACTGTGCTGTGCCATAGTATTGTGTATTGTGTGCTATAGTATTGGAGGATTAAACTCAGTACATGAGATTATTTTATATTTTTGATGTCATATGAATTCTGCTTTTGTTGTATTCTGGTGAATGTTCGTCCTTTTTAAACAGAGGACCGTTGTCCAAGGGAAATCTTCCCCCCGGAGATTCTGTCCCCATACGGGAAATGAACATGGGCTGGAGGAGGAGGTTTCAAAAGAGGGCGCTATCCAAAGAAGTTTGTGCACAGTTTGCCGTGGGGGGGGGGGGGGGTGGTGACAGAATCTCCGGGGACAGAATATCCTGCCACACCGGCCTCCTACCCGTGTCTCTACAAAAACAATCATGACATAGGACCAAATACAGTTATTTTCATGGCAGTGTGCTTTGCTTTGGCGACCTGTGACAAACTTAGTTTGATCTGAATTTGAATCTGAATTACGTAGTCAGCAAAGTAATCTAATGATAAAGCAAGATAAATACAAGTAATGAATCCGTTTGTTTTGTTTACATCAGATGAGTTACTTACAGATTGTTTGATGTTTCTTCATTATACGTTAAAGGGATTGTTTACGTTTGGTAATTAAAACCCACTGTTTGTTTCAATTCTATTATAAACTGCTCACAAAAAGTTTTTTTAATCATGTATATTTTTATTATTTATTACCCTCTTGTATTATGTTGCATGTCAATAGAAAGCTAAAGTGTTCTTCTTTAAAATGATACCAAATGTGCAATGATGACATGTTGCTGGACTTGGCCACATTAATGAGAATGAGACAAAGTCACAAATCAAATGTGCCAAAATTAGCAATTTTGTGTTAGTGTGTGAACAAACAAATTGACACTGTAATTCAAACAAGTGGTAATTTTGGCACATTTAATTTGTGACTTTGCCTCATTGTCATTCATGTAGCCAAATTCAGCAACATGTTATCATTGCAAATGCGGTATCATTTTAAAGAGGAACACTTCAGCTTTGCATTACAAAGAGAGTAATAAATAATAAAAATATACTTGATTAAAAAAAGTTTCCTAACTTTCTGTGAGCAGTTTAGTTGTAGATGGTGGTAGCGTTTTTGAGATATTGCCGAAAATCTGGAGCGGTTATGTCCACGAAGGAAGAATAATCTGCAATTGGAATACACAATCAGAGAAACGTTTCTGTCAGTAACGCTTCTCAGATTCAAATTGTTGGAGATAAAAAGTGATATCTTTTTCCCCAAAGTCAAAATGCATTGTACTATCCAAAGCTACTGTACTTCTGTATAAAATGATATTAGCCTGACGCCTCGATCCCAGCAAAATCTTTCTCAAATGCCAAAAGTATTGTTTCTTTGTTTAGCTTTTGAGAACGACTCTGCAAGGGTCAAAACCTCAGGTCATTAAAGGTACTGAACACGTTTGGTAATTGTCAAAGACCAGTGTTCGCACTTGGTGTATCCCAACATATGCATAAAATAGCAAGGCTGTGAAAATTTTTATTTTTATTTTCTGTTTACCTGATTAGTTTGGGACACATCCTACGACGCCATAATATCAATTATCACATATACGCCGATGATATCCAACTTTATCTTTCCTTCAAACCCAACCAGGCTGATGCTACAAATGCAGTCACCCGCCTTGAAAATTGCTTGTTTGACGTCCATTCCTGGCTGAACTCTCATTCATTAAAACTGAACCTTTCCAAATCTGAGTTTCTTTTATTTGGTTCAAGGACTCAGTTAAGTAAAGTCAATTTGGAATCCATCTCTTTCTCTGGCTGTACGATCAATGTGTCCCAGCCGTGTCGCAACCTAGGAGTAATGTTGGATTCTGGCATGACAATGTCTCATCAAATTTCCAGCATTTGTAGATCTGTAAGGTACCAACTTCGCAATATTGGGTTCATTAGGAAATACTTAACAAAATCTGCTACTGAAAAATTAGTACACGCACTAATTTCCTCTCGACTTGATTTTGGGAATGCCCTGCTTTTCAACTTACCCCAGACCCAGTTGTCCAAACTCCAAAAGCTCCAAAACGCTGCAGCACGTATTGTCACCCTCTCTAAAAAACATACCCATATCACTCCCACTCTAAAATCTCTTCACTGGTTACAAGTAAAAGATCGCATCATATTTAAAATATTGCTTCTTGTCTTCTACTCGATTAATGGTTCCGCTCCTCAATACAATGTTGGTCTAGTTCATAAATACACTCCTGTCAGATCTTTACGTTCGTCCAACTCTGGTTCTCTAGTTATTCCCAAATCTACTAAAGTATGGGGGGAACGGGCTTTTGCACATGCTGGTCCAGCTCTATGGAATGTTCTCCCTCTGGTTATAAGAAATTGCACTTCTGTTGATAAATTTAAACGTTACCTGAAGACTCACCTATTTAATGGTTCCTATTCTTAATTCTTCATTTGTCCCTTCTCTTTCTTCCATTGCGCCTTGAGCACTCTGCAGAGTGGATTTGGCGCATTATAAATCATATTTATTATTATTATTATTATTATTAAATAAAGGTGGATATAGTCACAAATGGATTCCAATATGGGCTTTTGTATATACCAGGCATTGTCTCTAGGAATGCTTATAGGTTTGTAATATAATGATGTCAACAATCATAGTTCTGCCGTTTATTATGTGCAACAGATAGGCCTACATTTGGCCCCTCGATATGGGGATAATAATGTATTGAAACGCGGGCGCGGGCTGAAGGACAGGTTTCTTACTTTTGTTAAATTCAATTAATTTGTTAAGCTTCAATGAATCCCTCTTTTTGAGATAGTACAGTGATCCTTTAGGGTGAGTTCACTCACAGCATGGAGGTAGAATTCTAATTCTACCTCCATGCTCACAGGTCACCAGGAAACGTGGGAAAATTGGGTTCATCTAAGCCCCATTGAAACGTGCACAAAAAAGCCAATTTCGACATAAGCGATTTGTTTGCAAAGTGGTGAACCAATGTGTAAATTGCTAGAATGCTTCAATCTTTGGTTTGTGTGTGTACAGAGAACTTACAAACAGTGGGTCTCAATTACCAAAAGTATACATGGGCTAAAGTGTCTTGACCGGGACCTGAACCAACACTGCAGCAGAACTTTAGACTGTGGCATCGGGACCTGTGAAACACATGAAGGCCTACCAAATCATTGCATTAAAAAACATAGTTATTCACGTGCCGTCAGAGAATAATAGCTTTTATGAATTTTGAGACCGATTTATGTAGCACCTTATAAAGGGTGCACCCCACTAAATAGACTGTGCAAGTCTCGCGCGTATCGGAACGAGAAAACACGTCAAACGAAAAACATTTTTTCTCTGAAATCAAATCTTTGTTTTAAATTATAATCAACGATAATATCTGAACAACAAAGATACACATTATATGTTCATAAAATCAGTTTTAGTTTTTATAATAAATACACAAATCATGTGTTAATTATTGTTTAAGCAAAATTAAAACTCTGGAACAAGGATGTTTATTTGATCTTAACTTTTCAGAAACCACTTACGTGGATTCGCGATGGTCACACGGGCGTAAAATTAACGCTTGACGCAGTTTATAGAGGACGCTGACGCCTCAAAAACCATAGACTGCTATCAGGGGGGCGGGCGGAAGGGGTATTCCGCAATAAATTGCAATCGCGGTTTGGGTACACTCCATTTTAAAAAGAGGTGAAGAACATTAAAAAAGAAAACCATATCATTTTCTCTTTAACAGGGCACTGAAAACAACAGTATATATTGTAAAGCATGTGTAGGGACATTTTGTTGTTATTGATGCTCCGACGTTTGGAAGTTTACGAAGGGGTAGGGTTTGGTTTTTTAGGAAGGAGAATAACTCGACGGTACTTTAGACTCCCCATATCAAATTGAGCAGAAGATAAAAGTTCAAGAGTCAATGGATAATGTTCCCTTTACTATAAAAAGCTGTGAGACTTCTAAGTATTTGTTTAGTATTTTCGAATCTTTAGCATTTTGCACTGTATGCTATGGGAGTTTATTTAGTGAGGTGCAACCATAAGGGTTTACAAGGTGCTGCGGTGCACTCGGCAGACACTGCTATAAACACCGGTGCGAACCCCTTCTTAAGTGTACTGGGTTCTTTTACGCGCTTTACACAACACATGGGACCAAAAGGCTTTACGTCCCATCTTAAAATATTGAGCTGCATTGTACATTATGAAGAGTCTTGATCTTGGAAATAAATTGAAGCTTCTCATTCATATATTATTGTTCATACACTTGTTTTTAATTGCATAAAAAATAGCTAAACTCTTGGTGGCGCACTGTATTACGTGTTACCTAGTTGAATATACAAACTTTGAATTTAAAGCCAGCTTTAACTATTTATTGGTTTTATGATGTAATAGTTCTTATTCAAATAACGTTAATACACCCAACATGATGTCAACGTAGCTTTGCCGTTTACTTTGTTCAACAGCATGTTGCCAATGGTGACATTATATTTTGTTTTTATGGTATTTTCATGTTTTTAATTCGGTAATATTACTGGAATAGGCAAGATACACTCTTAAAACTGACGGGTCAGAATTGGCCCGGATCCGGGTCCCGTGGGGCCTGATCCATTTCTAGATCAGAATTACCCGGAATCTGTGTCAAAATTACCCCAAAATTGGTCAAAATTACACAGAATATAAGTTAAAATTCCATCTTTTAACCACTTTCTGGGTCAGCCTGAACCGGAACTAGGTCGAGCCCCTCTGAGACCTGGAAACCGGGTCAATTCTGACATGGGAATTTTTAAAGTGTACCGGTATCTTGCCTATTGACCTTTATCACGGTGCGGCCATCTTGATTTTCTCCCATTCAAACCAATGTAAACAAACTTAGGCTGGAATGGAAAAATAGTCTGGTTCCTTTTTGTACAATGAATATTAGCATTCATTACTATTATTGAATACAGGGAACATGACCAAGATGGCGGCAGTGTGATAAAGGTCAATTTCAGTAATTGTACCAAAATTCTTGGTCTTTTCTGTTGCACAAAGTAAACGGATGACCTAAGTTGACATCGTTATGAAGGCCATTGCATACCAACTTCAACTTTGGAAAGTACATTGGCCCTACCTCAGCAATCAATTGTGAAAGAAGTTTTTGTATAGAAGCATTCCTAGAGCCATTGAATGTTGTGTATACAATAACCCATAATGTGACCTGTGCCGAGATCCTGGCTTAGGGTGAAATAATGACACCTCATCAATCAATTGTACTTACTTCTTTCTTACAAAATCTAAAGCATATGAAATGAAAAATACCGGAGGACAATAAACCATATTTCTATCAAGAAAAGAGAAACTGGCCACTTCCAAAGAGGACCACCAACCGATTTGGTGCCATAACACAATGAAGTTGTTCTACCAAGCCGACGGCTTTATCAACACCTGGGACCAAATTAACAAAAGGCAAACCCCTGGATAAACAGAGCAGATGCCAACATTGTGTGTGTGTGTATAGATCGCGGCACATTAATGCATCTGATCTTGTATGCGATAACATTGAACGATAACTTTCTACTTTAGAACCAGTGAGGCAGAGCATATTTGTATACCTCCATCATGTTCTTTATACCTGAACGCTTTTCTTACGGTCTGCATGAATAATCATTGTAATTAAAAACACGGCTACCGGCGCAGTGCCACCAATAGACTGTGCAAGTCTCGCGCATATTTGAACTTCCGGGACCATTGTGGTCCCAACCATATGGAGATTTACGTGGGCAAGATTTTTTTGGGCAATTATTTTAGTTTAACGTGGTTTATGACCATGAAAAATATATATGTTGTTGGGAATGTTATACTTAGTGATAAAAAATAGGAAAGTAAAATCAATTCAACAATATAACGAAGAAAACCCGAGAATTAAACTTGACCTCAGCTTCCGGTTGCTGCAAAAAATTAAGAATTTTGTGCTCACATCCGATCACAAAACTTATGTAAACGCTTGATTTGGATGCGATGATAATCGCCAGATGCTGTAATTGCAACGTAAAACCTTTTCATATCAGTCTATGGTTGTTGAAGCGTCATTATCCTCTATAAAAGTCGTCAAGCGTTAATTTTACGCCCGTGTGACCATCGTGAATCCGCGAAAGTGGTTTCTGAAAAGTTAAGACCAAATAAGCATCCTTGTCCCAGAGTTTTAATTTTGCTTCAATAATAATTAACACATTATTTTTGTATTTGTTATAAAAACGAAAACTGATTTTATAAACATGTAATGAGTATTTTTGTTGTTCAGATTTTATCAGTGAATATTATTTAAAACAAAGATTTGATTTCAGAGAAAAATTTTTTCTTCGTTTGACGTGTTTTCTCATTCCGATACGCGCGAGACTTGCACAGTCTATACACTGATCCAGTAGTAAGACCCGCCCCATTTTTCGTTGACCAATCACAGCGGCGAAATCTGTGATCAACAACAGGTGCTGCGCCCACCTGTAGCCTCGTTTTGGATTGCAATGTAGACGTCATGCATATCATTAAGAAAGGCGTATACCTTCATCTACATATTACATTTCAGTAGCAATAATGTGTGTAACACCAGTTTGGCAAATAGTTGGTTGATGCATATTATATTTAACAGTAAATCACTTATGGTGGCCCGAAGGGAAATCGAACATAATATTCACGTAAATATTCATGAAAAAATATATACATCAAAATTCACGTCTTTATGAGTTGATGAGTGACAATTGGTAAAACTAAAAATAGAAATAAAAAGTTACATTTTAAAAATATGTGTATATTCAACTAGCTTTTCATCGTCTGATTAGAGTTCATCGACTGAAAGAAAATACTACACTTAATCAAAATAAATGAACCATTTATAATTTTGCGAAAAATCAGGCATTATTATGTAATATTTGGTTTAACCCACACAATGTATCTTAAATATATCCCGACACCATACTAATTTCCTCTGTAACGATTTCTACAATTCAAAAAATATAATAGGCTCAAATTTGTATACACCAAAAATGAAACCAAAATCTTTAATGGCTCTTATAAGTTTATGAGTAAAAACCTAATTATATTTAACAGTACATGTAAATCACTTAATTGTGGTGGCCCGAATGGACATCGAACATAATATTGACGTCAATATTCATGACAAAATTCACGACTTGTGCCCCAAGTCGTGAATATTGACGCCAATATTTACATCAAAATTCACGACTTGTGCCCCAGGTCGTGAATATTGACGCCAATATTTACATCAAAATTCACGACTTGTGCCCCAAGTCGTAAATATTGACGCCAATGTTTACATCAAAATTCACGACTTTATGAATAACAATCTAAAACTAAAAATAGAAAGAAAAAGTTACATTTTAAAATGTATATTCAACAAGCTTTTCATTGTCTGATTAGAATTCGTTGACTGAAAGAAAATACTACCTTTTTAATCAAAGTAAATGTACCATTAATTTTGCAAAATATCAGGCGATTCATATTTAATATTTAGTCTAAACCACTAAAAGGATCTTAAATATATCCCGACACCATATTAATTTCCTCTGTAACGATTTTTACCATTCAAAAAAGGCATTAAGCAATTGTGCCACATAATAAAGCTCAAATTTATATACACCAAAAATGTAACCAAAATCTTTAATGGTCACTATAAGTTTATGAGTAAAAATCTAAAACTACAAACAGAAAGAAAAAGTTACACTTTTAAAAGTTATATTCAACAAGCTTTTCATTGTCTGATTAGAGTTCAATCCTTGCAAAGACCGTCTATAGTAACCCTTGTGTTATATAGAAACACATCAAAGTGAGCGAGAATAATTCAATTTCATTATTTGTAAATAGACATTATGCATATGACGTCATTTTAGTAGGGCGCCCTCGGCTAGAGTTCAAAAGAAGGTAGCCCGCTAGTTGATCCAGTGCGCCGCGCGTATACGTTTTTGTGCTGAACTAATTGTTTCGGCAGAATTTTACCTCTATGATGACGTCGATGCATAAGGTCCATTGGTAGTAGAAATTCAACTGAAGAATACGATAAAAATGTAGTCTTGAATGCCCATTGACCCTCGCCTTGCACGACGCGCAGCGCACTTACACGCGCATATTATTCTGTCCCCAATTTAGGGGAAAATTTTGCAGAGGTGCGATCCGCGAATGCAAGGGGTCTATAAACCAATCCGTATGCGGAATTGCTGCACGCCGCTCCGCCACTGCTGGTGCTGGTAGCGCAAGTACTTGTGCGTACGGATTTGTCTGTTATGGTCTTATGGTATTATTTGTGTCCGGAATAGATTATATGCCTTAGAACTGCAACAGTACATGAAATTGGCCCACTGGTGTTTCGTTTCAATTAATCTGGAACACTTACATCACATGCAACGAGGTGTGGCACAATCTATGATGTCAACTATTGCCACCTTACCTTCACTGGTACTCAATTTCTGTAGAGCACAGGTGCCAGATGCAGCCTTGAGTTCACTGACCAAAGTCTGCAGTTGCTTGGGTGGGTCGATTGGAGCTTCTATCTGCCCTTCAGATTTTAAGTACCATATGCCTATCAGGATGTCGACTTTTGGAGGGGCGTAGACATAAATTGTTTCGAAATCTGGAGACAATCCTCTGCAGTTCAAGCCGAGTTGGCCCCAGTTGAGTATACGTATGATTTCATGGACGACTTCTCTGGTAAGATCAAGAACAAGGTCGGTGTCTTTTTTCTCTTGAAGAAAACAGCCCTTCCAGAAGCGAATAGTGAGTTTGATCCACTTTATTCCGGGATTCTCCCATCTTGGCCAATTACATTCAAGAGCTGCTTGGACAAAATTATTTAAAGCCTTGGTTGGACCTTGTTCTATGGCAGAATCGGTCAAGTTACGATGAATGGTCCAGAATACCAGCCAAAAGTCACCCGATTGCACATTTTGTAACATACTGTCATTGACAGATTTGAAGTAGCAGTCCACCTGGGTGGAAAATGCGATGTCGTTTATTTGCTGACATGTCGGGGAATGCCACGGTCGGAGCAGTGGTACCAGGGCAACTTGACGGCATCGGCGGACTGCTTCAACCCACAGCACACCTCCACTGCTGAATCTGGTGTCATCTACGAGCCCTTGGATGAGATCGCAGTAGTGTTCACCATGCGATAACGCATAAGGATGCCCGGTTGTCTCGTTGCATGGATGCTGAGCCTGCAGACAATCAGCGTACCAAGAACAATTTGAGCCAGGTGGATCGTAACATCTGCTTGGGATGTCCGAAGTCAGCATCGTGTGGTTAGTCAGGTTACTACATCCACAGTCATCTGTAAGTATGCCTTCGTCTTCGCATGTATACTCACAGTAGTTCTGGTTATCGGGACACGTTTTAGTGTCGTTACCGGAATGAATTTGGACGTACGAACTTGAAACGCAGGAAGACCACTGTTGTGGTGGACCAGCATAACATTTCACGAAATCACTCCCTAACGCTGAGCAATTGCCACGATGGTCCGACTCTGCCCAGTCAATCATACAAATCAACACAGTTGCCACAAGCAAAAGAGTCACAGATTGCGACATTTTGCGAAAAAGATCTTTACTCGTTATCCAAAATCAAACCAACATCTACAGACGGTTTAAAACAGACTAAATACAGTGCTGTGACAACAAGTTAGTTAAGTGTAATGTTCTCCACTCTAAGCCACACCCACTTCCTGTCGCACTTGTATTTCGCCAAAGTACGCACAGGCCCCTGGACAACTTTAATGGGCTGTCATGTCAATTACATTAGCCAATTACAGCACGCAGTGATTTTTAGGAAGTAATGAATATTTAACAACCACGCAGTGACCCTTTGAATTTGCGCGACATGTAACGAACGGTTAATGTATATATAACATGTAGCGTAAACAACAAATAACGATTAGCCAATCAGCATGCAGCACCGTGAAACTGGGTCACTTCAATACAGGCGACCATTGCAGTCTATGAATATTACATAGGTACATACAGTAAAGTTGCGTAAATTTCTTTCAAACTTGGCTCGAATATTCATTAGGGCTGATAACCAACTGTGCAGTTACTTATAGGGTCTGTATACGTTTGGTAATGACACTGAAAATTAATGGCAATAAAAACATACTTGGTAAGAAGTACAGCAGCTTTGGATAGTATAATTAATGTTGAGAAACTTTTTACTTGGAAGTACTGCGGTTATGGAAAAAGATATAACTTTTTATCCCCATAAATTTGAATCTGAGTAGCGTTTAAACGCTTCTCAGATTCAAATTTTGTGGGGATAAAAAGTGATAGCTTTTTCTATAAGCGCAGTACTTCGAAGTGAAATGTTTCTCAAACTGCATTAATCCAAAGCTGCTGCACATCTTCTTCTTACCAAGTAAGTTTTTATTGCCATTCATTTTCAGTGTCATTACCAAGCGTATACATACCCTTTAATGTCTGAGCCCTTGTAATTTATAGTTTCTTCCCCACATCTGAATAGAAACACGATTTAATGCACTCGGTCAATAGCCACTTTACTGCCTCCGGTAAGTATTAGATTTTGCAAAAAACAAGTCAGTAGGCTACAATAAGCTGGGGGTGAATGTACTAAAGGTTGATATTGGTAACAAATGGATTCCATTATGGGTTATTGTGTATACATACCAGGCATTGTCTCTAGGAATGCTCCTAGGTTTGTAAAATATAATGATGTCAACATTTATAGTTCTGACGTATATTAGGTGCAACAGGTAGGCCTTAACCGCAATACTTCGAAGTGAGCAGTTTCTCAAAATGCATACCATCCAAAGCTGCTGCACTTCTTACCAGTTTTTATTTCCATTAATTTTCAGAGTCATTACCATAAGTAAACAGAGACCCTTTTAAGTAACTGCACAGTTGGTTATCGACCCTAATGAATATTCGAGCCAAGTTTGAAAGAAATTTACGTAACTTTACTATATGTTACGTACCTATGTAATTTTCATAGACTGTAATGGTCGCCTGTATTGAAATCACCAGTTTCACGGTGCTGCATGCTGATTGGCTAATCGTCATTTGTTTACGCTACATGTTATATTAACCGTTCGTTACATGTCGCGGAAATTCAAAGGGTCACTGCGTGGTTATTAAATATTCATTACTTCCTAAATCACTGCGTGCTGTAATTGGCTAATGTAATGGGTGTCGCTTAGTGTACTTAACAAACTTGTTGTCACAGCACTGTATTCAGTCTGTTTTGAACCGTCTGTAGATGTTGGTTTGATTTTGCTATGGCACCAAATCGGTTGGTGGGCCTTTTTGGAAGTGGCCAGTTTCTCTTTTCTGTTGATAGAAATATGATTTATTGCCCTCTGCCTTTTTTTATTTCATATCTGCTTTAGATTTGTGAGAAAGAAGTATATACAATTGATTGATGAGGTGTCATTATTTCACTCTAAGCAAGGATCTCGGCAACCTGTAAAGGATACAGGTCACATTATGGGTTGTTGTATACACAGCATTCAATGGCTCTATTGATGAATGCTTCTCATACAAAAAACTTCTTTAACAATTGATTGCTGAGGTAGGGCCAATGTACTTTCCAAAATTAAAGTTGGTATGCAATGGCCTTCATAATGATGTCTGCCGTTTACTTTGTGCAACAGACAAGACCACCTATGTATATATATATTGGCTTTTTATTTTGTTTCTATGATATTTTTTTATATTTTATTTTGGTAATATTACTGAAAGGCAAGATACCCGTACACTTAAAAAACTCCCATGTCAGAATTGACCCGGTTTCCGGGTCTCGGGGGGGGGGGGCTTGAAATACTTCCGGGTCAGGCTGACCCAAGAAGTGGTTAAAAGATGGAATTTTTACGTATATTCTGTGTGAATTTGAACAATTTTTGGGTAATTTTGACACAGATTCTGGGTCATTCTGATCTAGAAATGGATCAGGCCCCACGATACCCGGATCCGGATCAATTCTGACCCGTCAGTTTTAAGAGTGTATCTTGCCTATTCCAGTAATATTACCGAATTAAAACATGAAAATAGAAACAAAGTGTAATGTCAGAATTGATACAGTCCTACATGCTGTGCACAAAGTAAACGGCAGAGCTATGTTGACATCATGTTGAGTGTATTACCGTTATTTGAATAAGAACTATTACATCATAAAACCAATAAATAGTAACAGTTGGCTTTAAATTCAAAGGTTGTAGATTTAACTAAAGGGTGACACGTAATACAGTGCGCCACCAAGAGTTGGGCTATTTTTTATGCAATTAAAAATATGTGTATGAATAATAGATGAATGAGCAGCTTCAATTTATTTCCAAGATCAAGACTCTTCATAATGTACAATGCAGCTCAATATTTTAAGATGGGACGTCAAGCCGTTGGTCCCATATGTTGTGTAAAGCGCGTAAAAGAACCCAGTACACTTAAGAAGGGGTTCGCACCGGTGTTTATGGCAGTGGCTGCCGAGTGCACCGCAGCACCTTGTAAACCCTTATGGTTGCACCTCACTAAATAAACTCCCATAGCATACAGTGAAAAATGCTTAAGATTCGAAAATACTAAACAAATACTTAGAAGTCTCACAGCTTTTTATAGTACAGGGAACATTATCCATTGACTCTTGAACTTTTATCTTCTGCTCAATTTGATATGGAAAGTCCAAAGGCCCGTCGAGTTATTCTCCCTCCAAATAAAAACAACCCTACCCCTGCGTAAACTTCAAAACGTCCGAGCATCAATCTTGAAAAAATGTCCCTATACACCTATGGGCAAATAGGTCAATTTTTTTCAGGGCCTACCGTATGTCATCCAAAATACCCCAAGTTGGAAGTCAACATATCCCACAATTTGGTAAAATGCTCACACTTTTGTATTTGGCTCTCAAATTGAGGACGTCGCTTTGTTTTCTCCCTATTTAGTGGGGTGTACCCTATAAGGTGCTACATAAATCGGTCTATACATTCATACAAGCTATTATTCTCTGATGGCGGCACGTGAATAACTATATTTGAACCGGAGTCTGTGTCAAAATGACCCAGAAATGCCGGGGTCACAAACTGACGCAGAATCCGAGTTAAATTCCCCGTTTTTTAACCACTTTCCGGGTCAGTCCGGGTGAGTCTGACCCGGAAAGTGGTTAAAAACGGGAAAAAATGCCACTCCCAAAACATTTTATACTGTGTAGAGAAAAATACGACGCAAAGAAAACCCCCAAAATAATACGACTGAAACCCCCACCCCAAACTTCATCCTCGTCCTCATCCAGAAAAGCATGCCCGAAGAGCACTTTGGTTCTTGTGAAATACAATAATATTTGCGGTTGAACGCCCTAGGTGAAATTAGCATATATATTTGGTTACTCCAAGTTACGTAATCAAGAATGGGTCGTGTAACAGGGTGTGGCGTGAGCTCACGTCTATTCTTTTACGTCGTTTTCCCTCTGGACAGCTCTAAAGAATAATTTATTACACAATTTGTTACACCAATAATTTGAATAGGGTATGGCTTGCCTGGAGGCTCGTTCACCAGACGGAGCTGGCACTTCATATTAATTTATTCACTTTTACTGTCATTAATGTATACTTATACTTTTTTACAAGCATTCAATCAATAACTTGTTGCTCAATACTTTTTCAGCAACTTAAATGTCCCACAGGATTAAAAACCAGAGATAAAACTCAATGAAAAAGAAATCTGGAAAACCTTGTGGCTGCCAGCAAATTGTACCTCTTTAAGGTTTGCTTTTTGATTTTAACCAAAATGTTCTGATCCTTTTCGGATACATTCCACTGTGTTCTAAACTGAACCGAAGTCGCAAGCTAGAATGGCCAACTACGCTTCCTCCACATTCTTCCAATAGCAATTTTCCAAATACCTTCTTTTGTTCCACGCATACCAACCTTTCGGAATGTGTTTGATAGCCGATCAGACATTTTTGCCTGCTATGCAACCGTAACGCAGGCAAATATAGTGCACGTTGGTTCGCATCACAAACAAGGCGTTAAAAAGCAAAAATATAAAATTAAGTGTTAATTAAGCATGTAGAGAATGCAATCATGAGATAGCAAGCATTGGGCCAAACTACGTTCTCATTTTCCCAAACGTTTTTTTTTCTTCGAGTTTTCGTAACCGGCTACTATCACGATTGGATCTCAAGGGTAATGAATGTACTAAACATTCTAAACGGAAAATAGAGGGGCAAAAAGGCTGTCACACAGAAGAGAACTATAATTTATCGGAAATAGATAAAATTGTTAATTGTCAATAAGTAATAGTTACTTGTTACAACTGTTTATGTTTATGGATATGTATATGACAAATATCTTGCAAAAATGTGATTATAGCAGAGGTGCGAAATAAGACCATCAGTACAATGCAAACTATCGTGTATTGTGTTGATTACTGTAATTAAAATTAATGTGGTTTATAATAGCGATCATATCCGTCACTCAGTGACGCTCAAGAGTGCTTCAACCATGGATGCTTCAACATTCAGTATTTTCCTACAAGGTGAAGTGGAGCTATGCGTTTATTCTGGGGTTTAGTGGAGAAATTCCTCCATCGAGGCCTATTATACTTCGAATTCCCAGCAATTGTTCTCGTTCTAGAAAAATAACCTTTAGCCATTAACAAGTTCATTCAGGACATTCCTCGGACTGGGGTTTACTGGGGAATGTTGCCTCTTTATAAGATTGTTATGCAAATAAGGAGTTTTACACTGTTTTCGAAGCACTGTAGCGAATCGGGCATTTAGATTGGACTGCGTTGCGCTCTCTGGAGGACAGCATTGGCCGTACCGCTAGTCTCCAACGTGGGAGAATGGACGTCACGTTCTCAGCAAAACTGCAGTATATTCAAAGCATAATTCACTGTTGAGGCTTATAGCATGGAGGAAGAAAATGGCTACGTTTATCGTGAGCTCCACCAAGGTATCTAGTTCCGACTACAGACTTTAAAGCAAATTTGAACTTCGGTGTTGAGCTTGCGAGTGGCTGGACAGACAGAACTCCTCCGTTGAAATGGCCGCAAATTGCAGTGTAACAACTTCACGACCAAAGCCGAACACACCGAGCCAACGACATCTGTGTTGGGTAAGGCTTGGGACTAGCCCCCCCTACCTAAAATCATTTAACCACAACCATCAGTGGCGAAACCAGATAAATTTTCATTTGGGGGCCAAGGTGGCAAAGACACATGAGGGGGCTATTTATATCATGTGGTGGGGGGGGGGGTTGATGGAACAAGGCTTTTGAGCGGGGCGGGGGTCCCAAATATTTTCATTGGAGTGGCAAGCGGGGGAAATCGCATTTTGTTGAGGGGTCACGGGTTTTCAGAAGTCGGGGGGGGGGGGTAACCAGATATTTTTTATTTTGGGGCAAAGACGTAAGGGGCCATTTATTTAATCAAACTATAATTTGTGAATTTTTATTACAATTGTATGACAAGTGTTCCAGATGTGTTCATGGGGGCAAGGTTGGAAAAGACACATTTAGGGGGCTTTTCAATGCATTGAACCATTTATTTGTGTATTTGTCAATCTTATTCGGGGAGGAAAGAGGACAAGTTAGTGTTCTTGAGCGGTGGGCGGGGCGTAACCAGTTTTTTGGAATGCAATTTTAGGAAAGAAACAATTTAGGGGCTATGTTTAATGTATCGAACCATTCATGTGTTTATTTGTTCACTCTTATTTTGAGTGGACTAGGGGACAAGTAATCGTGAGCGGTGGTGGGGCCTAACCAGATATTTTCATGGGGAGGGGGAAAACGGGCAAAGGCACAATTTAGGGGGCTATTTGTATCGAGCCATTTGTTTGTTCCCTCTTTCTTATTTTGCAAGAGACAGGGGTTCTGAGCCGGGGGGTGCGTTTGGGGTTTCAATCGTATTTGATGGGGAAGAGGGGTTAGTGTCCTGAGCGGGTGGGGTGTGGGGTGTGGGGTGTGGCTGTAATCTGATATTTTCATTCGAGGGGCAAGTGGGGGCTATTTAATGTATCAATTCATTTTTTTGTGTGAAGTCTTATTTTTGGGTGGAATAGGGGACAAGTGTTCTTGAGCAGTGGGCAGGGTGTAACCAGTAATGGTCATGGTTGACAAAAGGGGCAAAGAAACAATTAAGGAGGGTTATTTAATGTGTCGAACCATTCATTTGTGTATTTTTCACCCTTATTTTGGGGTAGAGGGGAAGGGGTTCATGCCCCCCTACGAGGGGAGGGGGTTATGCCTCCCCTTCTGGTTATGCCACTGATCATGTAGTTAAAAATGTTCGCTGTATAGATTACCACCTTTTGACTTAAGGGCACTGAACACGTTTGGAAATTGTCAAAGACCAGTATTCTCACATGGTGTTTCCCAACATATGCATAAAATAACAAGCCTGTGAAAATTTGGGCTCAATTGGTCATTGTACAAATTTGTGTGCTTTATCAGAGAGGAATAAAAGGCTTCTTGCAAGAAGTCTTTTATTATTTTAGTGAGAAATTACCTCTTTCTCAAAAACTACGTTACTTCAGAGGGAGTCGTTTCTCACAATGTTTAATACTATCAACAGCTCTCTGTTGCTTGTTACCAAGTAAGTTTTATGCTAATATATATTTTGAGTAATTACTAAACGCATGTACAGTGCCTTTAAACTGTAGCGTTGATGGTTTTGGGGTTTGTTTTCTCCAGGCAGAGACGTGAAACGACTGAAGAGGCAGGCGGGGAACATCTTTGAGCTGACGGCTCTCATCAAGAGACTGTGGCCAAATGGCAGTTGAAGATCTATGGATTTGTGGTATGGGGACGTACACTGTAGGTCGCCAAAGGACCAAGGTAAAAACAACTTTGCTGGGTATCCGTCCTCCACTTTTCAAGTTCGCTAGTGCGATCCACCTTTTTGATAAGTTGGACTTTATCCCCATTTTTTAATCTCTCGAGAAACTGGCAGGTAATGCAATCTATGAAATAAGGTGTGCGAAGATACTTTTTGACAATTTTTTTTTCTTCAAAAGAAATTTATTCTGCTGTGGCAAACAAATTTCATGTGTTTTCACACAATGATGGATGAGTTAATTGAATTTAATTAACATTTGTGATGGTTCTTTGAAGAACTGATGGTAAAGACATATAAAACACGTTAAAATACCTTTAAAAAAAACCACAAAATAAGTTGGATTATTGTTAGAGCGCAGTAGTGGAGGTCGGATAAAGCAAGTTGACCATCAAGATAAAGACAAGAGTGTGAAGACTGCGAAGGGTAAGAGAAGATTTAACCCGTTCTCTTGCAGAGTCCCCCCCCTTTTGTAACGCCCCTCCTCCACGATGTTCGGCGATCTTGTTGATGTTGTCCTCGCTTGTGCAGATTTCAAGGTGAAGTCACATGGTCTTTTATTGGCGTTTCTTGATTTGCATATTGGTCGAAGCCAATGATGCTTTCTAAATAGGAGACTAGTCCTACTGGAAAAATTTCTGTCAGGGTTGATTCTTCAAGTCGTCAGTTGTCATGATTACTTAATAATTGTCGCGATTATACAATTCAAAGAGCAATTTGTTTTTAGCAAAAAATTAGCAAACATTTTTTAGTAATAATAATAAATAAAACTAAACAGTTCTATACTGCACCCCCCTTGATGCTGCGCTTTGTACTGAAAGCACAAAATCCACCATTATAGTTTTTTTAGCAGAAATCATGCAGTCAAATTAATGTTCCAGTCCAATCACCTTTCATTTGATGATTAATGTTTGATTTAGGAGTAATAAATAGATAATTTAGAACAGCTAAATTAATATTTACATATTCCTAATATCAGCATTACATCAATTCTGATTGTACTTTTTAAAAAAAATTTAGGAGATGAAACAAAAATGGTATTGTAATAATAATATATTAATAAATAAACTAAAAGCATTAGAAATGCACCCCTCCCGCTGCTGCGCTTTGTAATGTAGGCACAAAATCAACCACCTTAAGTATCTTAAAAGAAATCATGCAGTCAAATGTTCAAGTCCAATCACCATTCATTTGATAATTAATGTTCGATTTAGGCGTATTAAATAGATAATTTAGACCAGCTAAATTAACATTTACATATTCCTAATATCAGCATTACATCAATTCTGAATGGAGACCCTTTTTAACCGAGCATGAAAACAACACTAAGTCTTCGAAAACTAAAATAATTTTGATCATTTTGATCAAAGTTCAAATAAAAGAAAAAAACTGAGCGCGTGACGAGAGAGAAGAAAGGACCGGAAAGAAGACAGCTCGTCCACGGGGAAAGACGTCAGTGATGCTGCCTAGGTTTGTATGGATGGTAAGCCAGTAAAGGGTATTAGCAGTGTTGGCCTAGAAATAAGACTAACTCCCCTACTCTTTCAGCAGGTTTACGGGCAAGTGGTAAAGTATAAACTGTGACCGGTGTAGCACTTAGTATTGGTTTGAACCAATACTAAGAGCTATGCCGTCATCAGTAATTGCCGAAGATGAAGACTCTCCATTTGATGTTCCTGATGAGTGACTGGAGGCCAGTGAGGTCGGGTGTTTGCATGTCAAGGTTAAGTATAACAGGTTAAGTATCAGGTAATAACCCCCTTTCTCCACAGCTTCTAACTTTTCTTCCGCAGCTTTTAACCTCCTTTTTTCAACAGCCTAATCTGGCCTTCACAGGCTATCGTTTTTATTTTTTTTTCCCACAGTCTGTAACATGTTCCTTCCAAAGTAGATGTTGTGGCAGGTGATTGTAAATTGGATCGCAGAAATTGAGCAGACACCATAATGTTGAAACTCTCTTGATGTCTCTGATTCGAGGTCAGTGAGGTCAAGTGTTTGCAGCAAAGGTTAAGTATCAGGTGAAGTATTAGGTGAAGTAATGGGAAGTGTGAATACAAAAATAACTTTTCTCTCCTTGTATTGTTTTCTACAGTCTGTACCTGTAGTGGATGTTGTGGCAAGCAATTGTGTGCAGATGGCAGCTTTAGGACACCGTAGATGACATTGGTTTGGTAAAGTATTTGGGTTATCTCAGGTGATGTATTTTGGAGAACCGACTTTGGTTAATATTGATGTGACCACAAATGCTAACCTTTTTAGATAAGTTTTTCTTCCAAAAAGCAGATCGTGTTTTCTCTAAGATGATGAATGTGTGCTGAAATCTCCACTGATCTAAGGTGATGGCTTCCAGCAGGGACTGGGGTTCATGGAAAACATGTGGTAATGTATTTGGTTATAATAAGCGAGTTACCGGTGAAGAAACTACCTACTTAAGTGGAACAACAACTCAAGCAAGAAGTTTGGAGGACCATGAACAAATACAAACATCAGTTTATCGATAACTTTGTATGAAACGTTCATAAAACAAAACTGCGAATCTCTCAAACAACTCTCTTAAATAGTAGCCAGCAATCTAAATGCTAGTATCATTTGAGATTCTACAACAGCAAGCATGTATTTGTACAATACAAACAAGTTGAAATCCTTCCTGAAACAATACAAGTTGGCTCTTCTTGCAATCATAAAAATAGCGGTATGTAAATGCATAGAGTTAAATTTGTCTGTGCCTACTAAATTTTCTCTCAGTTCAGCAGTCTGGAGTGGTGACTGCAGCCGGACCTGTTTGGATGAGCAGTGTTGGAGCGTACAGGGAGTGGTGGCTACAACCGGACCTGTTTTGATGAGCATCGCTGGAGGGTACAGGGAGTGGTGGCTACAACCGAACCTCTTTGTATGAACATCGTTTGAGGGTACAGGGAGTGGTGACTACAACCGGACCTGTTTGGATGACCATCACTGGAGGAAATGGGTGCAAAGACTCAACAACAGACCGCTTGGTAAGTTTTGAAATAAATCATTCTAAAGCCATTCTTTGAAGAGAAGGTTCATCAAACATATTTGGCGAAGGAGTTCAATGTTTTTCAGAATCATAGCACCATTGAAGGTTTAAAATCATCGACTTGAAACCCATCCTTTAGTTTGCACTAAACACACCATACAACCAACAGGTGAAAAACGTCAAAAGAATAGCCTGGAGGTCAAGTTTTTCAGAAAAATATTTGAAGAAAAAATATGAAAAGAAAAACAAAACCTGGAATGTTGGGTCATGTTGTGTGTACATGTCTCGAGTTGGAGAATGGAGCACGGAGGAGAGTTTTCTTGCACAAGATAGCATTCAGACAAATATCTATTCCTTGGAACAACTGATACATGTATTAAAAGAGTAAAGTATCAAAAATTAATCTTTGGAAATCGTTTATTTTTTACCGCAGATGAGAAGATCGAGATGACATAATATACATCTTGAGGCTTATCAACGCTTATTGTGTGCCACTTGCTGAAGAAGGACTGTGTCAAGTCTAGCCAGATGACTCTCCCCTCCAAGTTCAATAATGTTGAAGTGACGTCGGGATGTTTAGGCTATAGCTAATGCTTTTTGGACTGTGTGCCGCCAGCTGAAGGACTATGTCAAGTCTAGCCAGATGACTATCATCTCCATGTTCAATTGTTGAAGTGACGTCTGGATGTTTAGGCTATAACTAATCATTTTTGGAACGTGTGCCGCCAGCTGAAGAAGGACTGTGTCGTGTCTAGTCAAATGACTCTCCGCTACAAGTTCAACCGCTCCAGTGACGCCGAGATGGTGAGGCTAACCACTGCTTTTTGGACTGTGTGCCACCAGCTGCAGGACTGCGTCAAGTCTAGCCAGATCTCCGACTATGGCTGCCGCAGCTGTTGCTATGGTCCTTATTCTATGCTTTAACGCATGTTCACATGATGATCCAAGCTGCATCTGAAGCCACTAAGAGACAGTGTATCGATGACGTAACGGTTTGTTTACTGCATTGATTTAGTCCTGTATTACTGGGTACTGCAGACAGATTCTATTGCAAAGTGGTAAACAAACTGTGACGTCACGTCATCAGTACTAATTCGGATACAGCCTTTTTCTCAATAGGCTATTGTTGAATCCATCAAAATCAAATACCGTTTTGTACAATGAATTGATCTGTGCTCACATCAGATGATTTTATGAAAATTGGCACGGCTGGCCTAATGCCAAGCATTGTTGGTTTATAATGGACAATTCAAATTCATTAAATTCAAGTACAATACCCTTTGGATTTTGATGGCGTCAGAGTAGTTTGGAATAAAAGCTCTAAAGATGGTAAAGCTTTTTTGTATAAGAAACAAACAAACAATCAATCAAATCAAGTTACCATTATTGAAACATATAAACTGTTTGCTTGCCGAAACCTGTTTTGACTACATTTTGAGTGACTACATTTTGATTGCAGGGGAAGATTGTGAGTAAATTACACTAAGTCACCAAATTGTTCTCAGACATGTTAGAAATAATGGCATTTGAAAAGCTCAGGTTTAGTCATTTTACTGTGGAACAAACTTTGTAAAATAATTTGATGACGGTAGAAAACCAGGAAAAAATTATTGTGACAAAATCATGATTTGTTTATATTGTTTACAACTATTAACTAAGTGTACTCGGGTAATTAGTTTCATTTTAAGATTGAATCATGTGCCATTCATCCATACTAGTGATGTACACTTCACACATAATTGCTCAATAAGTATAATTCAAAGATGTTTGGGAAATTTCAAAATGATGAGCGCAAAATAGACAGAATGAATGTTTTTAAAGGCAAAATGCGCGAGCAGCTCTCTACAAAGCAAACACAAACCAAGGAAACAGCAGGGCTCGGTTTCACAAAATAGCTCAGATTGATCATATCAATTCATAAAATGCTTAGCAAAGTGTGACGTCACAATACAAATCACTATGGTTATTATTGGCAACTCATCTTAAGATAAATCTTAGTGTTTTGTGAAACCGAGCCCAGTACTCCTCACCCTAACACTGAACTAAAACTTCACACTTTAACTTAACCCCAGCACTAACGCCGTAAATATATCACTCACAATATTTATTTATAACACCTTACCCTCAGCACCACCCCTTCTTCAGTCCGCGCATTGGTTAATAAAATAATAAAGCAGCATTTAAAAAAACCATTCATTTTGTCTAGAGCGCTCAAAAACAACCTTAATTATTTTATTTTATTTTAATTCTTGAAATTTCCCATGCATCTTTGAATTATACTTATTGAGCAATTGTGAAGTTGTAAAATGTAAAATGTAATACGACTATCTGGAATTTTAGTTATAATAGATAGATACATTATTTTTTTATTTTTTTGAGTTTACTTATGACAATTTGTGAAGTAATAGACCTTATGCATTGACGTCATCCAGCCGCCATCTTAGAGGTAAAACGATGACGAAACAATCGAAACGCACAGATTTGTACGCGCGGCGCACAAGAATGGCCAATGAACAAGTGCCTTTTGACCTCTAAACGATGGCGCCCTACTGAAATGACGTCATGTGCATAAGGTCTATTATACTCAGTAGCAAAGCCAAAGTAATCAGTATTTATTTATTTTATTAAGTGATTGTCTTATTTTTATTGTATTTTCTGATGTTTCCTTTGACTGTTATAAACATT
Organism: Plazaster borealis; assembly: GCA_021014325.1. NCBI lineage: Eukaryota > Metazoa > Echinodermata > Asteroidea > Forcipulatida > Labidiasteridae > Plazaster > Plazaster borealis. The sequence goes on from CM037461.1 coordinate 21,942,890, forward strand.
CCAAGTCATTAATACCTTGTATATAATGAACGATAGCACATGTACTATAGATGTCTCGGCAAATAATTAGTGTATAACTCTCTCAAAACTTATTAATTCACCTCATACTTCCAGATAGTCTATGGAAATTTTACATCAGTTCAAAAGATAAACTTAGAAAATACTACACCTAAATTGTTTTATCTATAATCTATCAAATATTATGCTTAATAACCAAATGCAATAAGCTAATAAAAATAATTATAATATTAAATAAACAAATATAAATAGTAAATAGTCATTAGTCTACCAACTTACTTAAATTAAAATATTTAAAGACCTGAATTTTGGAAAACTCCCCAAGGAAATTTTATGAATGTTTTAAACAGTTGCAAATAGCCTGGTCATAGACAACTTCATAAATTTGTGTAAAGAAAGGGCATTCTTACTGCAGCCACAGTCAACAATTTCCTACCTGGGATTCTGTTTGAACCTGGCCCTGGATGTTCTGACAAGTGTGAGTGCTGGCAGTAGATCATGCAGCACAGTTATATAACCTTTAATGTATCAATAATCTCTTGATGATTGTTATGGGTGCCATAACTCAATAGCTCTGTACACCTGTTGAAACACTTAAGTAGCAATAGGTTGTAAATGATCGTTGATAAAGCGCAATGGAAAACAATTTGTATTATTTTTGTTATCTAAAATTTTCTTTTGAAATACAAACTTGTTGAGTTTAATTGATCTTTAATACTTTAAAGCTACAGATGCACAATGTAAGCCGTGAGCAGTAAACGAATAGAAAATCTAAATGTAAATTTATTTTTAAATTGTAAAATTAGTTCTAAAATGTCATGACACTGTTTTCATATAGGAAGGTACCAGACTATCTTGTACGCTCGGCTTTAAACGTGTATTAATAGACAAAACAAGATGGCCGCTCCATAGACCTTTATCATGCTAACGCCACCTTTTTCAAGTCCCCTGTTTGCATTATGTATGTTGCATACTGATTAAAATCTAAACAAAAAAGGAACAAGATTAAAATTGCCCTTCCAGCCTCACTTGGGTTTACACTGATTTAAATGGGAGAAATACAAGAAGGATGCCCCATGGTAAAGGTCTATTGTGAAAAGTCCATAGCATGTGTCTGTCATTAATGTCAGCCTTTAGGTTTATAATAAAAATGAAACATGTAATAGGCCCCTACTGAATGTAGTTTTAAATAATGCATGTATGTTTATAGTTATGGTGCTTAGCTGCAGCAGCCGATTTCACGCAACTTTATGCGACTACGTGAGTCCACTGTCTTGTGCAATATTTCTTGTAGTAATTAGTGCACAACTTACGCAATAAATATTGCGCAAGTGGACTCACGCAGTTGCATGAAGTTTCGTGAAATAAAATAATGGTGTCCTAAGAAAATCTGTCCCCGGAGATACTGTCCCCCGTACGGGACATGGGCTGAAGAAGGTTGATTCAAAAGAGGGCGATATCGACATAAGTTTGCACACAATTCGCCCCGGGGGGACAATCTCCGGGGAACAGATTCTCCTGACACACAGGGAACATTTTCACTATGCAAATTAATTTGCAACTAGGGTAACATTATAAGGGGGACACAAGAGGGCGCACCATTTTTTCTAGGGGGGCACCTCTGACCACCTTCTGACCAATTAAAACTGTGTTTGCGTTTTTCCTAAATCCACCCTTCTCAGCACTCTCTTTTTGATGTCATTTACTATTTTTTATAGATAATAATTTTTAGATAGAAACAAATGCATTATGATGTGAAGATAGAAAAAAATACTTTTAAAAACACTGAACATACTTTATAAAAGCCCATAAATGTAACATTTTTAGGGTAATTTTATATTTTAAAAGTCCAGATTTCAAATGGGGGGGGGGGTACCCGGGGAGGGAGAACGTGCACCCCTCCCCGGCAAACGAAGGATAGACAAATTGATTTAGGCCTACCTGAAAGGTTCAATTTTATTTTTGCTGATGAGGACACCGAAAGGCCACTCTTTTTGATCATTGTTGGTGAATATAAGTTAACAAAAATGTTTTTCTCGAAACCGAACGGTAAAAAATGGATGCTATGTCCAATCTACTTTTTAGGAGGAAGAACAGCAGAAAAGTTTAAAACTGTGCACAATGTATATTGGGGGTTCATGTAGTCGTACACGATTTACAAAGATGGCTGCCATTATTCAAGAACACTTTTATTGGCCAACATAAACATAAATCCCATCAACAGAGGGCTCACTTTAAGTACCAGTCTGTCCTTACAAAGATACTTCACAGAAGAAAACAACGTTCAATTTGTGGGTTTTTTCATAATAAGAAGGCTGTAAAGCAGATTTCCATATTTCGACCCGAGTCCATAGCCTTACCCCGTCCCACCCCCACCCCCAAACCCGTCGACTTGCCGTGTTGAACCGTCGAGGTCGTTGAGTTACCAACTCTTGAGGGCGCTTCACGTGGTTTGCATTGGTGTTAAAAATGGCTTCCAAAAGGCGAAGCGAGTCGCAAGTTCCCGCGGAAGAAAGTGACCGCCTCATTATACGTCCACTGTAAGTACAGTTGTAACTAAAATCTGAATAAATACAAAAGGCAATTAGACCGTTTGTTATACCGTTTAACCGGTTTATGGCGGTTAAAAACAGAGACGATGTGTACAGCAGGGGTTATTCAATTGGTGCAGACGGCCGGACGACAGAACAATTTATTAACTTAACCAGTTATGATATGGAAAGTCATTTTACAGCTTTTGACTCTGCTGACAAAGGACATCAGCTAAAATGAATTAAATTGAACTTCGTTTCCAAATCAAAACACAAGAATATGAACAATTTACAGATCAGTTTGAAAATATAATACATGATGAAGTGGGAAAACAAATTGTTGTTTGGCCGGTTTGAGGGGGGGGGGTTGAACAAAGAAAAATTGACTAGACCAGAGCGGGATCTGAACCAACGACCTCCAGTTTAACGACCGTGCCAGCGTTCTACCAACTGATCTATGTTACATGTAGCCCTGGCGGTCTCCCTATTTTATCAATATCTTTGTTCGGGGTGCCAGTCAGAAGCCATACCGTTAGCTGCCATGTAGCCAGGGGATCACACCCAAGTTTAGGATACAACCTCGGGAACAATAGTGCCAATACTCTGGACTTCCTCCGATCCTTGGAAGATCGGATGAAGTCCAAAGTGTTGGCACTATAAATGGGGCTAGGGAAGCGGCAGCCAGTAGAAAAATACAACATAAGCTTGCAAGAAGTGGAGGGGGTTCATAAAACTAAAAAACTAATATTAGGGTCGCACTATAAATAAATGCCAACAACACATAACGACAGCTGTCAAGAACAACAAGTTTTAAATGCCCTAGAAAAAACCCTTTTTTTTAAATAACAACACTGTTAGAACATGAATATACCACTAATTTATTATTTTATAAAGAGTCATAAATATCCAAATCACTTTCAATCTGTTGAAGATGTTGCATTTTTAATTTAGAAAAAAGGATTCTGTACCACAAAGTAGTAACAATTAGACATCTCAAAACTTATTCAGTTCTGCCACTTGCATAGAAATTGTGTCACAATTATGTAAAGTTTCCCATTATGACCAGTGTAGTATCTTGCCTGCCAGGAAATGCCCTGGAATGTACAAGGTCATTGTTTCTGTTAAAGGCATCGTACACGTTTGGTAATGACTCTGAAAATTTATGGCAATAAAAAGTATACTTGGTAAGAAGTACAGCAGCTTTGGATAGTACAATGCATTTTGAGAGACTTTTTACTTCGAAAGACTGCGGTTATGGAAAAATATATCACTTTTTATCCCCAAAATATTTGGAATATTGAGAAGCGTTACGGTTCTCAGAGTGTGTATTCCAATGCAGATTATTCTTCCTGCGTGGACATAACCGCTCCAGATTTTCGGCAATATCTCAAAAATGCTACCACCTTTTGAAATGAAATTTTCACAGGTTAGTTTTATTATCTACAACTATATAGGATTGAAACAAACAATAGGCTCCAATTACCAAATGTGTACGATGCCTTTAACAGAGGTTACATGGGTAGGCCTAAATGGCAAATTATTTCATATAATTTTGTATTTCTTTTGCAGAGGAGCAGGGCAAGAGGTTGGTCGATCATGCATCATGCTGGAGTTCAAGGGCAAGAAGATCATGGTAAGCAGGCCTTGAATTTCATTTTGAGAGGGCAAGGCCATTTTCATTTTGAAACAAAAGGGCACTTCCACTTCCAGTTTATTTTATTCATTTATTTGTATTTAGTAATTCTGGTTTTGAAGCTAATGACTCTCAGAAAAGTGAACTTAATCACTATACTAGCCAAGAACCCCATGGAGGAAAGACAAAAAAAGAAGATTCAGTTTTAGATGTGGGAGGAAAAAACATGGAGAATTATTCCAGGGAAAACCCGCGCAGTCAGGTAGGAACTGAAAACCCAGTCCACATAGAGCCCCCGGTGGGATTTGAACCGGGGTCCTAGAGAGGTGGAAGGAGAGGAAAGATACCACTACACCAACCTGACAGTTCCATTGCAAAATCTCAAAGTCTTGTGGAAATTTGTTAATGGGGCACCAAGGTTAATATCAGGGTAACAGATCAGGGCCTTTTATGGCTTCTCTGTAATTCTCGACGGCCTTAAATTGGCTGACAAGTCACACACCTCAATAACTACACGTATCTGTGTAGCCTACCGAATCGTCATACCCAGGGGCCATTTGTCATCTGTTGGGGCCAGGGCCCAATTTCATTGAGCTGCTTAAAGGCAGTGGACACTTATTGGTAATTACTCAAAATATTTATTAGCATAAAATCTAACTTGGTAACAAGTATTGGGGAGAGGTTGATAGTATAAAACGTTGTGAGAAACGGCTCCCTCTGAAGTGGAGTAGTTTTCGAGAAAGAAGTAATTTTCCACAAATTTGATTTCGAGACCTCAAAATTAGATGAGGTCTCGAAATCAACTTGCATCTGAAAGCACAGAACTCCGTGTGACAAGGTTGTTTTTTTCTTTCATTGTTATCGCGCAACCTCGATGACCAATTGAGCTCAAGTTTTCACAGGCTTGTTATTTTATGCATATGTTGAGATACACCAAGTGAGAAGACTGGTCTTTGACAATTACCAATAGTGTCCACTGTCTTTAAGCACAAAAAGAAGCTAAGCACAACAAAATTATGCTTACCAGAATAAGATTACCAGCCAAACTACCATGTCACATGTATAACTTGTGACTGGTATCTTGCTCATTTCTGCTTAGCAGACAATTTTTAAGCAATATTTTCTGCTTAAGCAGCTCTATGAAAGTGGGCCCAGCTCTGTGGCAACATTTCCTTGAAGAAATATTCAGCTTTTTAACGTTTTCCAACAGATCTGAATCTTGAAGGTAATTGTTTTCTGTCTACATCTTCACCTGTATTGATAATGGAACATTCCCATTTTCTTTGTTATTACATTACAGCTGGATTGTGGTATTCATCCTGGAAGGGAGGGACTGGATTCGCTGCCATTTTTCGACATGATTGAACCGGAAGAAATTGATCTTCTGCTTATTAGCCAGTGAGTTTTTGTTCAAAGCAAGAGAATATCAAGGAGGTTTCTTTCCTCGACAAACGCTGCTTTTTATAAAACCCTTCCCTGAAAAACATTTACCTATGGATTTTGATTTATGTTTTTGAACTTATACAAGCTGTTCACTTAATGACCTTTTGATTGTCACGGATATGAAATTGCAATTAACCACCTTATAGAACTGAGCTGATGATATATTGAGTCCAAACCTGTAGTTTTGCATTTCTGGTGATGAACAGCGTCTGTAAACCTCCTGAATTGTAACATCTGGGAGATTCCGGGTCTAGAATGAAGGGGGGGGGGGAGGGGGACCCAAGCCTAAAAGAAATTTTTCAGGAGTTTCCACATTCGTCAAATCTCAGCCTTGAAAAATTGCCACCAGTTTTTACATTATTGTATTATTTGTTCTTGTAACTGAATCATAGTTTCCATTTGGACCACTGCGGAGCTCTACCATTCTTTCTCAAGAAGACAAAGTTCCAGGGTAGGATTTTCATGACGCACGCTACGAAGGCCATCTACCGTTGGCTCCTCTCCGATTATGTGAAAGTCAGGTATTACTTTCAATTGTTTAATTCACTTTGTAAGAAGACACCTTCTTCAGGGACAAATTTAGTTCAAGCAAGTTTGGAAACGATGTGACCGCTCGGATGTGTGTGTGTTGTAGGGTGTCATGGCCGAGCGGTTTAGAGCATCAAATTCATGTTCTGGTGGTTAAGTCATCAGTGTGTGGGTTCAAATCCCAGCCATGACATTTGTGTCCTTGAGCAAGATGCTTTACTATAATTGCTTCTCGTCGCCCAGGGGGTATAAATGGGTACCTGCGAGGGTAGAGGTTGATATTGTGTTTGAAAAGCCTTTGGAGCGCCAGTTGACCGGGGCTGTATACTCCCCAGGGAGCTGAGAAAGATTAAAGGAATGTTATTGGCCCGATGACCAGGGCACTAACGCAAAGCGCATTGATATGTTATTGTAAAATGCACTATATAAGAATGACTTATTATTATTACAATGTGAGTCCATGTTTGGCGGTCCTTTATGATGGATCTTATATGCAAAAGGGGCATGACAGCCATGGTGGTCACAAGGGCAAAAGTGGCCAGAGTTATGGCTCACTTGCAAGGGGCATCACGGCCACTTGAGGGGCAAGGACAGTTATGGACGTATTGGCCACCCAAAAATTCCAAGGACTGAATATGGTTAATGCATTTTTTCAGTTCCTAATAATTTGTTTCTGTTCAAGATATTACACAGTGAGGTACATAGTTATTCAATTGAAAAACACAAGACCGCAAGACTTGTCCAGTCATGAGTTTACTGGCCTGACACTAAAACCACTGGCATCGGGCCTGCGGTTGACCAGTGTAAAATTCAAGCCCTAAACAGCACCTTTAATTTCTGGCCCAGTAAACATTTTTAGCTACACAAGCCTTTCGGTCTTGTGGATTTTACTCCCAAATTCGAGCCCTGTGCTATTGCAAATTTGATCCCCCTGTACAAAAAAACCCTAAACTTGTCCTTTTTAATTCCCTGTTGGCAGTAACATTTCGGCAGAGAAGATGTTGTACACAGACATTGACCTGCAGAACAGCATGGACCGAATAGAGACCATCAACTTCCACCAAGAGATCGAAGCAAGTGGGGTGAAGTTCTGGTGTTACAACGCCGGACACGTCTTAGGGGCCGCTATGTTCATGATTGAGATAGCTGGAGTCAAGGTACGATGGGTCTCTACATTTTTGTATGGCGATGTTTGGGTTCATAACAGACTGTTTCAGAGCGAAATTTTAAAACATGGGCATTGTATTCAATACCCTTCCAGTGCAAAATTTGTCAACATCCAAAACATCTGATGACGTCATTCTGAGAAAAATGGGTCTCTACATTTTTGTATGGGGGATGTTTTGGTTCATAACAGACTGTTTCAGAGCGAAATTTGAAACATGATAAATTTGATTTCAACAGCTAATGGATCTTTACATTCCAAGGAGGGATTTTTTATCAGTCAAAAGGTCAGTTTCAAGGCCGTTTCGATTTACTTTTATCAAAAGTCAGTTTTGAACCAAAACATCCGAGTACAAAACAGGCATGAGAATCTGAGAGGCATGTTGAAACCGGAATTCCGTTTTTTTCCCTTTCAAATTTGTGGTCTTCAAGTTCAGTGTGAATTTGATATAAAATTTGGGGGGTGAGTTGTAGGGGGTATACATTTGGATTTCGCTAATCCCTCTTCTCTAATCAGAAATTGTAAGTTTACCTTTGTAATTGTATATCGCGGATCGACACACTGTTCGTGCAAAAGTAGCACAATAATAATTGACGCCTGGCTTCCATGTGCATTATGTGGCGAGATCAATGGATATGTGTAGACTTCTTTCATTCCTCGCTTCAATCGCGTTGTGGTTTATGAACTGTTTGACCGTAATAGGTGAACACACAATCCAGTAAGCTTCAATTCATAATCAAATCTAATAGAGAACTTTCGTTGTTGTTGTCTCAGATTCTTTACACGGGAGATTTTTCAAGGCAAGAAGACAGACATCTGATGGCTGCGGAAATTCCAAACGTAAAACCAGACATACTGATCACGGTAAGAGTCTTTTTTATTGGTGAGAGCAACTTTTTTACTTTTGGGCTAGACAGACCATTGCTGCATACTCTTAAGGAGTTTAGAGATGAATCCTGAGTTTCATTTGTTTATTTAATTTATTAATTCTGGTTGTGAAGCCAAGGACTCTCAGAAAAGCGAACCTAAGCACTATACTAGCCAAGAACCCCATTGAGAGAAGACAAAGAAGGAAAATTCAGTTTTAGGTGTGGGAGGAAAACCCCAGAGAAATACTACAGGGAAAACCCACGCAGTCAGGTAGGGACTGAAAATGCAATCCACATAGTGCCCCCCAGTGGGATTCGTACCGGGGTCCTAGAGGTGGAAGGCGAGGAAAGATACCACTATACCAACCCAACTGCCCAAAAGTTGAGTCAGTTGTTTAACTTTGCTGGATTTGGGATTGTAGACACAAATAGCAAATGCTAAACAGTTTCCCTTGTGGCTTATTATTTGATGTTTGAAACAAAAAGTTGCATCCCCTTAAGGTGATCCCTCTGCTGCCGCTTCGCAGGTTGTATCGTAAACTTGGGTGTGATCCATGGCTATATGGCAGTTACAGGTTGAATGGCTTCTGACGTAGGTGTAGGAGGACGCAGGAGGTCGTAGGTCCAAATCCCACTCTAGTCAAATTTTCTTTGTTTATCCTAAAACTAGATATTACATTGATCCTTTTTTTTTCTTCTCAGGAATCAACGTACGGCACACACATTCACGAAAAGCGAGACGAGAGAGAAGCAAGATTCACTGGAACGATTCACGACATCGTCAACAGAGGAGGGCGCTGCCTCATTCCCGTCTTTGCCCTGGGCAGGGCGCAGGAGCTGCTGTTAATTCTAGGTAAGGAATGTAGGCCAAATCTGCATAAAGTACATGTATAATAATAGGCCATAAAAACTTTCATGGTGAGAGGCACTGCAACTGTTGATAGAATAAACTACTTTGAGAAAGGATTCCCTACGAAGTATTTATGGTATGGAAAATTGTTCACCCAAAAACATTTGAAAATCTGAAAACAATTCATGCATGAATTGTTTCTCAGATTTCTGAGTGTTGGTGTCTGTTCGCGAATGCTGCGGCCATAATCTTTGGAGTAAATACCACTCACTGACCATACCTTTGAACTGTCAAGGTGTATTATGATTTGCGTTTTGTATCATAACCAGGTTTATTGTTTCCACCACTTTTGTAGTCTTACATTGTGCACGTAACTAGCACTAAGGTAGTCAAGACGCTTGAACAAACAGTTACATTTAAAGACAGGCTTTTGAAATTTTGAAATATGAGACCAATTTATGTGGCACCTTATAAGAGTTTACAAGATGCTGCGGCGCATTCAGCAGCCACTGCCAGAAACACCGGGGCAAACCCGTTCTCTCAGCGATAAGTATAACTGGGTTCTTTTACGTGGTAAATATGATAAAGTGACCGCCTTTCAACCAATCAGACTGCTTTACCCTACAGTGCACCATCAAAATCTACGTGCACACTCATAGCAATGCAAAGTTTCCATTTGTACACCATGAATGACGCGTCGCCGAGGGCCTTATGCGACTTAACCTCCACCGTCATGCTATTATTGTTCTGTATGAAATGCGTGATAATGTTTAATTGTAACGATCGCGCCATTCGTGCGAAATAATGGAGCGATGGAACAATAGCATGACGTCACAGGTGGAGGTTAACAAGTAATTTAACAAAAAATCTTTTATGAGATATCGCCTTCCTCACTTATGGCCACTTCAAGGTGAGGGCTACACTTAACTGATTTGGGCTGTTGACCCAAATCAACTGTCACCAGGGGCACGTTGCCACCTACTCCTAGGGTTGAAACAGGGTTAACCCCTTCACAGTCCCTATGGATGTAGGCATGGGTATTATCAACTAGGAGCCTGGCTGGTAGAGCAGAAAGCACTACCTTCCCAACTTTTTACGAAGCAATTATGGTTAAGTGCCTTGCTCAAGGGCACAAGTGTCATGACCGGGATTCGAACCCACACTCTGCTGCTGACAACACCAAAGCTTGGGTTCGGTGAACTAGACCGCTCGGCCACGACACGCCAAGGGAAACTGACTGGCTAAATTTGTTTGATTTTGTTTTGTTATTAGATGAATACTGGACCAACCATCCAGAGCTTCATGACATCCCAGTGTATTACGCCTCGTCACTCGCCAAGAAGTGCATGTCTGTTTATCAGACGTACATCAACGCCATGAACGAGAAGATCAGACGACAGGTAAGTACCCTCTTCGGGAACACCACACCGCGGTCAGGGTTGGGGTAGTGGTGTCTTTCCTTGCCTTTCACCTCTGTCCAGGCCCTTGGGTGAACCCCACCCCCTTATTTGAAATCTGGACCTCTGAGATAAATAATTTGCAGAATAAATTATAAGACTATCATACACTTTTTTTGTAGTAATTTCAATGAAACTATTTTTATATTTACATGCAGACAGTATGCATGTATTTGATTATACCTCCATGTCAGATTATTTCATAAAAAATAGTAAACGACATGGCAAGACCCTGATAAAAAACCTTGTTAAACAAAAAATCAAAATGGAAACTACAGTTTTAATTGGCCTGATGTGCCCCCTTGTAGTAAAAATGGTGCACCCCCATGTGCCCCCCCATAAATCTTACATTATTTTTGCCATTGCTGATAGCCCCGGGTCTGGCTGGGCTCCTAAACAGCGGGGCTGTACCTCTAGTTTCGTCTTTCTTCTTTAAAGATTGTCAGCAAGAACCATGAAACATAAATTTTGCTTTGTCGTTTTGACTAGATTGCCATCAGCAACTTCTAGTTTCGTCATTCTACTTTAAAATTGTCAGCACGAAGCATGAAACATAAATTTGTCTTTCCGTACTCGTTTTGACTAGATTGCCATCAGCAACCTCTAGTTTCGTCGTTTTACTTTTTAATTGTCAGCACGAAGCATGAAACATAAATTTGTCTTTCCTTACTCGTTTTGACTAGATTGCCATCAGCAACCTCTAGTTTCGTCGTTTTTCTTTTTAATTGTCAGCATGAAGCATGAAACATAAATTTGCCTTTCCTTACTCGATTTGACTAGATTGCCATCAGCAACCTCTAGTTTGGTTGTTTTACTTAAAAATTGTCAGCAAGAACCATGAAACATAAACGATTCTTTCCTTATTCGTTTTGACTAGATTGCCATCAGCAACCTATAGTTTCGTCGTTCTACTTTAAAATTGTCAGTACGAACCATAAAACATAAATTTTGCTTTCCTAATACTCATTTTGACTAGATTGCCATCAGCAACCTCTCGTTTCGTCAATCTACTTTAAAATTGTCAGCACGAAGCATGAAACATAAACTTGTCTTACCTTACTACTGTTGACTAGATCGCCATCAGCAACCTCTAGTTTTGTTGTTCTTCTTTAAAATTGTCAGCACGAAGTATGAAACATAAATTTTTCTTTCCTTACTCGTTTTGACTAGATTGCCATCAGCAACCTCTAGTTTCGTCGTTCTACTTTTTTAATTGTCAGCACGAAGCATGACATTTTTCTTTCCTTACTCAATTTGACTAGATTGCCATCAGCAACCCCTTCGTCTTCAAACACATCTCCAACCTGAGGGGAATGGACCACTTTGACGACGTCGGCCCCTCGGTGGTCATGGCTAGCCCAGGCATGATGCAGAGCGGGCTCTCCAGAGAACTGTTTGAGAATTGGTGCACAGAGCGTAAGAATGGCACCATTATTGCTGGTTACTGCGTAGAGGGGACACTAGCTAAGGTGAGGTTTCATTTCATTTAATTTATTTATGGTTGTGAAGCCAAGGACTCTCAGAAAAGCAAACTTAATCACTATACTAGCCAAGAACCCCATGGAGAGAAGACAAAGAAGGACGTTTCAGCTTTAGATGTGGGAGGAAAACCCCAGAGAATTATATTCCAGGGAAAACCCACGCAGTCAGGTAGGAACTGAAAACCCAATCCACATAGCGCCCCCGGCGTGACTTGAACCGGGGTCCTCGAGGTGGAAGGTGAGGAAAGATACCACTACGCCAACCTGACCACCCAAGATATAATACATCAACAACATCGACATACTTTATGCATCAACAACATCAAAGCTGGTACCATTCACACAGTTGGTGCCCGATAAGTGGCATGGGGTAACCCATTTTAGCTGTCGGTTACAGTAGGTATCCGTAGGCTATAAGACTCTGGTAATATTATTATTTTACTTCCTTCCCCCCTTATTTTGAGGGGGGAGGGGGGTTAATGATTTCATTTACATGCCCGAGTCATCAGTCCCGGGTTTTTTTTTTTTTCAGACTGTAATGCAATCTCCAGAGGAGATCACGACGATGAACGGTCAGAAGCTGCCACTCAAGATGTCGGTCGATTACATCTCATTCTCCGCTCACACAGACTACGAGCAGACCAGCGAGTTTATAAGAGCACTCAAACCTCCCCATATTGTGAGTACCCTCAGTTGTTGTTGTGTTTTCAAATGCATAAAAAAATTAAAAAATGACCCGGGTCGACTAATGACTCATTTAGCTTGATCACATCACATTTTGTCTTTCCATGACAATAAATGTGAAATATTATTATAAGTGTTTACTGCTAAACTTTACAGGTGTTGGTTCACGGTGAGGCAAATGAGATGAGTCGATTGAAGACGGCTCTTCTCAGGGAGTACGAGGATGACGAAGAGTCTCACATACAGATCCATAACCCCAGAATTACACAGGCTGTAGAGCTGTACTTCAGAGGAGAAAAAATGGCCAAGGTAACAAGAAATCTCATCTGTTAAAGGGGCTGTATACGCTTGGTGATGACTCTGACAATTAATGGCAATATTAAACTTACGCGGTAAGAAGTACAGCAGCTTGGTTAGTATAATGCATTTTGAGAAACTTTCATGAGAAGCATTACTGCAGTAACGTTTCTCAGATTGTGTATTCCAGTTGCAGATTATTCTTCCTATGAGGACATAACCGCTCCAGATTTTCGGCAATATCTCAAAAAACGCTACCACCTTTTGAAATGAAATTTTCACAGGTTAGTTTTTTGGTATATATCTACAACCATATAGGATTGAAACAGTATACAACCCCTTAAGCTGCTTTAAATTTCGGTTCATGTCAATCCAGATTCAATTTTTAAAGTACACTGTGCATATAACGAACCAAACTCAAACCAACTTCCTCTCCAAAAGGTCATGGGTACATTAGCTTCCAACAAACTCTCCAAAGACAACCGTATCTCCGGCATCTTGGTGAAGAGGAACTTCAACTATCACATCATGGCACCTACGGACCTCGCCGAGTACACGGACCTGGCCGTGAGCACACTCACCCAGCGCATGAGCGTCGCCTACAACGCCCCGCTGTCGCTACTCACGCACTACCTGACTCAGCTCTCGGGTGACGTGGAGTACGTAGAGGTGTATAATAAGCCGGCGTTGCGGATCTTCAGTGCTGTGACGATTGTTCACGAACCAGCGAAGGGGATGGTTACATTAGAGGTAAATTGTAGGAGAATGTACCGCATCATGGGAAAGCTCCATTAAAGACACTGAACACGTTTGGTAATTGTCAAAGACCAGTGTTCTCACTTGGTGTATCCCAACATATGCATACAATAACAAGCCTGTGAAAATTTGGGCTCAATCGGTCACCGAAGTTGCAAGAAAATGATGAAAGAAAAAACACCCTTGTTGTACAAATTTGTGTGCTTTCAGATAGGAATAAAAACCTCTTGCAAGATGTTTTTATTATTTTAGTGAGAAGTTACCTCTTTCTCAAAAACGACGTTACTTCAGAGGGAGTCGTTTTCTACAATGTTTTATACTATCAACAGCTCTCCGTTGCTTGTTACCAAGTAAGTTTTTATGCTAATATTTGTCTTGAGTCATTACCAAACGTGTACGATACCTTTAAAGAATTTTCCGAGTTTGGCCACAAAAACTCGGAAAGTAAACATCCATGGGTGTGTTTACATTGAATTACTTGGGTCATAAAACTGAATGGATGAGCAGTTAATCTGCCTGGGGCAGTCGGCAGCCCTACTGGTTTGTGCATGATCCAATTAAGTCCACTGTTTGGAAAAGGAATTACATGGAGATAACAGGTGTGAGTTGCCAGATAAAAAGGATGTTTTATTTTAGCCTCTTTCTTTAATGGAGCTTTCCGGTGATGTGTTAATAATAATATAATAATAATATCAAAGTCTTATATAGCGCACGTATCTACCAAACAAGGTACTCAAGGCGCTTAGTATATACTTTTTAAACAGAAAGATGGGTTATTGAAGTTATGAATTATGAGACCCAATTATGTAGCACCTTATAATGTTTTTTACAAGGTGCTATGGCGCATTCAGCAGCCACAACCAGGAACACCGGGGCGAACCCCTTCTCTTTTCGATAAGTGCACTGGGTTCTTTTACATGCGTTACACAACACATGGGACCAACGGCTTTACGTCCCATCCGAAGGACGAAGCAATGGTTAAGTGTCTTGCTGAAGGACACAAGTGTCACGGCTGGGGATTCGAACCCACACTCTGCTGATCAGAAACACCAGAGTTTGAATTCGGTGCTCTTAACCGCTCGGCCACGGCACTTCCACAAATGTTAGATGTTCAAGTTTGGGGGTTACCTCTAGTGTGAGGATAGACATTATTAATAATTTGTGCTTATTTAGCACTTTATCTACGGATGTCTCAAATTGTATACGAATCTTGGAAGGGGATGGTTACATAAGAGGTAAACTGTAGGAGAATAGTTTGTTAGATGTTCAAGTATGTAGAGGGAAGAGTGAAATCATACCTGTAGCCGTGTGCAAGCAAATCATGAGATGAGACCTAGTGTGACAAAAAACACAAAACATTTTGATGGTATTCAATATATATGCATCATATAGAAAGTTTATTAAGGATATGCAAAGAAAATGGGATCGGAACGCACTCAAGATGTTCTCACAGTGCTTGTTTAAATAAAAACAGCTAAATGGCATGGATACACTGTGTCGAGAAGATTTTTTCTCAATTTGATTCTGGTCTTGTAAAAACAGTTCTGGTCCAGCAAACATTTTAAGATACAAAATACGGACCCTGATTATCAATAGGTCAATATCACCTAAAATATTATTCTCTTTCTTACAGTGGGTGGCCAATGCAGTCAATGACATGTATGCAGACGCTGTGATGGCAATCGTTGTCAAGGTTTCCACCGATCCTAATACTCAGAAGTGTAAGTAATCATTTCATCGAAAATGAAAAGTCAAGTCTAAACTACACCCCCAAACAAAGATATTGACAAAATAGGGAGACTGCAAACATAGGGCTAGATAGCTTAGTTGGTAGAGCGCCGTCACGGAGGTCATTGGTTCAAATCCTGCTCTAGTCAATTTTATTTTTGTTCAACCCAAATTGATCGAAAATAAAAAGATTCACAGAATTGTAGCACACAGAAAGATTCACAGATTCGTAGCACAAAAGTTGTCACTAGTGAAAAAATGTCATACCGCAGCGCGCAGACATCATCTCTAGATTTTGTTAAAAAAAAGGTAGTTTCTGGCACGAAAGAGGCTCTGTGCAAAACCATTGTTTCTATTCAGGATAGATTTAGTGAAGTAAGGCACTTTTGACCTTTCAAACTTGTGCATCTTGTAGATTTAATTTATATTTGTTTGTGCACAAGTATCAACAAACACCCAAGCCCCT
Source organism: Plazaster borealis (assembly GCA_021014325.1). Classification (NCBI taxonomy): domain Eukaryota; kingdom Metazoa; phylum Echinodermata; class Asteroidea; order Forcipulatida; family Labidiasteridae; genus Plazaster; species Plazaster borealis. Next base: position 21,958,796 of record CM037461.1, read on the forward strand.
CAAACATTTTGGTATTTATCACCAAAGTACATGTACCTCAAAATAATTCAGGTATTAACAATCATGAACCTCAAAATCATTCCGGTATCAAAATCATTCAAGCCCCACCCTACCTTGAGCTGAAATTTTTACATCATGCCGCCGTAAACCATTTAAATAAAAAACCCACAAGGTTCAATGTTTTTGCACAAAGCCCCTCTCATGCGAGAATGAAGGCTATCAGCACAAAGCCTCCCTATGCAAGATTTAACGTTATTACAAAATCAAGATACATGTACACCATTTTTAGTGCTCTGGAGCAACCAAATCGCTGCATCAATGCAAAAACACTGTATTTTGGTTGTGCAAAAACATTGAATCTCGGTGCTTATTGGTTTGTTTGTATGATACGTGCAGGCTATATTAGTAAGAAACGATGTTTTGACACTTTCAACATCTTTCTTTCACATCTAACATAAATGCTGTTTTAGGAGATACGTGTACAAGGTTTTTGCACAAACACGACAATATCATGATAAAATACTATATCAGAGCTGCCAGCTCTCCCTGATTCTGCAGAAATTTCCCCTAAAAAACAACCCAACGTTTCCATGTTCTGATGAACAAGTTTGAAAATGTTGAATGTAATTCTAAATCTCTCCCTAATCGTTGTACAAAATCGCCCCGGTTGCAAGATGCGAATGTTGGCAGCTCTGCTATATAAAAAGTGTATTGAGTCACTGCAATGTTGTTTTCTTTACGATTCCGGACTTATTTTCCTGTTTACAGTGAAGCACATTCCGCCGAAGAACGAGATCGATCAGTTCAGTCTACGTCTGACGAGGCTGCTCGAGGATATGTTTGGATCGGACTCGGTCACCAACGACGACAAGACAGACTTGATCACAGTCAGCATCGAGGGCAAAGAAGCCTTGATCAATACAGAAGTACTGGTGAGTAAAATAGAAGGGAAGAAAAATGTCAGACTTTCGTCCGAATTCGGATTTGTTATGTCTGCTTGGTGAAGGAAATCAGCCGTTATTTTGTCTTCATTTTAAAATAAAGTATCAATGCGCTTTACATTAGTGCCCATGGCCCATTTTCATGAAGCTGTTTAGCAGAAAATTCTGTTTAGAAAATTTCTTGGCTAAGTAACACAATGAATGGGACAGCAGTCATAACAAAGTAATCTTTATGAAATCTTGGCTATTAACCTTTTTCTGCTAAGCAAGATATTCCTGTGCTTTAGCATGTTTTTATGCTTACAGGCTTTATGAAATTGGGCCTTGGTCATTGGGCCAATAGCATTCCTTTAATCCTACTCAGCTCCCTGGGGAGTATACAGCCCGAGCTGCCGTGGCGCTCTGAAGGCTTTTCAAACAAAATATCAACCTCTACCCTTGCATGTACCCATTTATACCCCCTGGGTGAAGAGAAGCCTGCTCTTTAATCTACATATATGTACTTCTCTAGTGCTGAGAACACTGTTCCTAAAAGCTCTGTGAAATCTATAACTCCAGGGGGTTACCAAAAGGTGAAAACGCAATCATTTTTGAACAAACCTCCTAAAATTTGGATTCTAGTTTCAAACTAGTGTCAGCAATGACTCTCACCCCACTTCACGTCGCACAGTGCAGCCACGTAGCAAGGTGTTTAAGAGTGGGGCCGCCATTTACAATCCCTGCAAGCAGTAGCGCTAAGTCGTATAAAAACCTTGACAAAAGTATCCATCAACTGCGGCAGTGGTTGGGGAGGGGTGCATCACCCAATCCCAAGAAAAAGCAGAAAGGTTTTTTGACAGTGTTAGCTCTATACTTGTTGCTATGATGAATATCTTGTCCTGTGCAGGCGCCGTACACATGTAGCATACAAATTCCACTGTAGGCTTGCAAAACTAATGATATTTTCATCTTTAACTACGTTTCTTGACCGATTTGGCTACTCAAAAGTATATATAAGATTTTGGATATTTTTCAAATGAGAAACAATTCCCATAATTGCCTACATTTTATTTCTTCATTTAGGAGGTGAAGACCGACGACAGAGCTATGTTTCAGATGATCAACGCAGCAATACAGCGGTTACACACTTCAATTGAACCAGGACAGAGCTGAGAAATGTCGACTGAACTTAAACTCCGCCCTAATAACAAGCAAAGTCTGCATTAGTTTCGGTAAAACCTGTTTTGAGTTTTGACGAGCTGCACTTGGCAAGGTATCAGGACTGTGTCTATGACTGGTGTGGAGTTGAATTGCTACAAGTTTAAAGTTCTACGGAGTTGGGATGGTTGGATTATGAACTATGAACCTCGACACTGTCATGACCTGTAAATATCTACTAAGTAAAAATGCGCATGGAGTTGAACTCTGAACCTTGACATCATCATGAGCAGAAGTGTCTCAATGTCTGAACCTTGACATCATCATGACCTGCTAATATCAACAAAGTGTCTCCATGTGTGCATGGAGTTGAACTATGAACTCTGAACCTTGACATCATCATGAGCAGACGGTGTCTTAATGTCTGAACCTTGACATCATCATGACGTGTTAACATCTACTAAGTGTCTCCATGTAAAATGTGCATGGAGTTGAACTCTGAACTCTGAACCTTGACATCACCACGATGAACAATTATTTTTAGCAAAGTGTCTCAATGTAGAATGTACAAGGAGTGGAATCAAACTCTGAACCTTGGCATCATCTCGACCAGGGCCAATTTCATAGCACTGCTTAACGGTAAGCAAACTTTCGCGCTTACTGTAGCAGAACAATTTGCTCAAGTGTAGGGTATTAGGTTAGCAAGAAAATTAAGCGGCCAGCTTGCGCGTTCACCATGGATTTGCATTGTCAGTCATTCATTTTCATACAGCAAGCACCAGAAGGTTAGCATGCCTTTGTGTGCTTATGGTTAGCAGCGCTATGAAATGGAAACTCGTGCAGTCAGCACAAAATTAGCCGTTAAGCAGCTCTATGAAATTGGGCCCTGTAAATATCAAGTGTCTGCAATTTACTCAAGAAAGGGCCATTTCCGAATTAGCAGCTGTGGCTCTAGCAAAGGCTGCCCTTAGCAGCATCTGAAGCAACTGGAACTGCAGCAGCCAAATCGGACATAGCCTTACTTGAACAGGGTTAAATTATGAACACTTAAAATTAATGTCATCGTTTTTTTGTTTTTTTTCAACGTAATGCTTATTTAGGCCTATAGGCAAAATTATCAAGAAAGATACAATAAAAGCCATTTGTGAAATTTGATAAAAATGCTGGACTACCTCTTGTGATTTTTTCACCTTTAGACCTAAAATCAATAAAATTGCTGGACTTACCCCTTGTGATTTTTTTCAATTTTGGACCAATATTTGATAAAATTGCTGGACTTACCCCTTGTGATTTTTATCAATTTTGGACCCAAAATCGATAAAAATGCTGGCTTTACCCCTTGTGATTTTTATCAATTTTGGACCCAAAATCAATAAAAATGCTGGACTTACCCCTTGTGATTTGTTCAATTTTGGACCAATATTTGATAAAATTGCTGAACTTACCCCTTGTGATTTTTATCAATTTTGGACCCAAAATCAATAAAAATGCTGGACTTACCCCTTGTGATTTTTATCAATTTTGGACCCAAAATCAATACAAATGCTGGACTTACCCCTTGTGATTTTTTTCAATTTTGGACTATACTTGATAAAATTGCTGGACTTACCCCTTGTGATTTGTTCAATTTTGGACCAATATTTGATAAAATTGCTGAACTTACCCCTTGTGATTTTTATCAATTTTGGACCCAAAATCAATACAAATGCTGGACTTACCCCTTGTGATTTTTTTCAATTTTGGACTATACTTGATAAAATTGCTGGACTTACCCCTTGTGATTTTTATCAATTTTGGACCCAAAATCGATAAAAATGCTGGCTTTACCCCTTGTGATTTTTATCAATTTTGGACCCAAAATCAATAAAAATGCTGGACTTACCCCTTGTGATTTGTTCAATTTTGGACCAATATTTGATAAAATTGCTGAACTTACCCCTTGTGATTTTTATCAATTTTGGACCCAAAATCAATAAAAATGCTGGACTTACCCGTTTTTTTTTTTTTGGACCAATATTTGATAAAATTGCTGGACTTACCTTGTGATTTTTATCAATTTTGGACCCAAAATCAATACAAATGCTGGACTTACCCCTTGTGATTTTTTACAATTTTGGACTATACTTGATAAAATTGCTGGACTTACCCCTTGTGATTTGTTCAATTTTGGACCAATATTTGATAAAATTGCTGAACTTACCCCTTGTGATTTTTATCAATTTTGGACCCAAAATCAATACAAATGCTGGACTTACCCCTTGTGATTTTTTTCAATTTTGGACTATACTTGATAAAATTGCTGGACTTACCCCTTGTGATTTGTTCAATTTTGGACCAATATTTGATAAAATTGCTGAACTTACCCCTTGTGATTTTTATCAATTTGGACCCAAAATCAATAAAAATGCTGGACTTACCCCTTGTGATTTTTTTCAATTTTGGACCAATACTTGATAAAATTGCTGGACTTACCCCCTTGTGATTTGTTCAATTTTGGACCAATATTTGATAAAATTGCTGAACTTACCCCTTGTGATTTTTATCAATTTTGGACCCAAAATCAATAAAAATGCTGGACTTACCCCTTGTGATTTTTTTCAATTTTGGACCAATACTTGATAAAATTGCTGGACTTACCCATTGTGATTTTTGTCAATTTTGGACCCAAAATCGATAAAAATGCTGGACTTACCCCTTGTGATTTTTTTCAGTTTTGGACCAATATTTGATAAAATTGCTGGACTTACCCCTTGTGATTTTTATCAATTTTGGACCCAAAATCAATAAAAATGCTGGACTTACCCCTTGTGATTTTTATCAATTTTGGACACAAAATCGATAAAAATGCTGGACTTACCCCTTGTGATTTGTTCAATTTTGGACCAATATTTGATAAAATTGCTGAACTTACCCCTTGTGATTTTTATCAATTTTGGACCCAAAATCAATAAAAATGCTGGACTTACCCCTTGTGATTTTTTCAATTTTGGACCAATACTTGATAAAATTGCTGGACTTACCCCTTGTGATTTGTTCAATTTTGGACCAATATTCGATAAAATTGCTGAACTTACCCCTTGTGATTTTTATTAATTTTGGACCCAAAATCAATAAAAATGCTGGACTTACCCCTTGTGATTTTTTCAATTTTGAACCAATACTTGACAAAATTGCTGGACTTACCCCTTGTGATTTGTTCAATTTTGGACCAATATTTGATAAAATTGCTGAACTTACCCCTTGTGATTTTTATCAATTTTGGACCCAAAATCAATAAAAATGCTGGACTTACCCCTTGTGATTTTTTTTCAATTTTGGACCAATACTTGATAAAATTGCTGGACTTACCCCTTGTGATTTGTTCAATTTTGGACCAATATTTGATAAAATTGCTGAACTTACCCCTTGTGATTTTTATCAATTTTGGACCCAAAATCAATAAAAATGCTGGACTTACCCCTTGTGATTTTTTCAATTTTGGACCAATACTTGATAAAATTGCTGGACTTACCTTGTGATTTTTATCAATTTTGGACCCAAAATCGATAAAAATGCTGGACTTACCCCTTGTGATTTTTTCAATTTTGGACCAATACTTGATAAAATTGCTGGACTTACCTTGTGATTTTTATCAATTTTGGACCCAAAAACAATAAAAATGCTGGACTTACCCCTTGTGATTTTTTCAATTTTGGACCAATACTTGATAAAATTGCTGGACTTACCCCTTGTGATTTTTATCAATTTTGGACCCAAAATCGATAAAAATGCTGGACTTACCCCTTGTGATTTTTTCAGTTTTGGACCAATATTTGATAAAATTGCTGGACTTACCCCTTGTGATTTTTATCAATTTTGGACCCAAAAACTATAAAAATGTGATTTTTTTCAATTTTGGATTAATATTTGATAAAATTTCTGAACTTACCCCTTGTGATTTTTATCAATTTTGGACCCAAAATCGATAAAAATGCTGGACTTACCCCTTGTGATTTGTTCAATTTTGGACCAATATTTGATAAAATTGCTGGACTTACCCCTTGTGATTTTTATCAATTTTGGACCCAAAATCAATAAAAATGCTGGACTTACCCCTTGTGATTTTCTCAATTTTGGACCAATACTTGATAAAATTGCTGGACGTACCCCTTGTGAATTGATCAATTTTGGACCCAAAATCGATAAAAATGCTGGACTTACCTTGTGATTTTTTCAATTTTGGACCAATACTTGATAAAATTGCTGGACTTACCTTGTGATTTTTATCAATTTTGGACCCAAAATCAATAAAAATGCTGGACTTACTTGTGATTTGTTCAATTTTGGACCAATATTTGATAAAATTGCTGAACTTACCTTGTGATTTTTATCAATTTTGGACCCAAAATCGATAAAAGTGCTGGACTTACCCCTTGTGATTTTTCACCTTTAGACCTAAAATCGATAAAAATGCTAGACTTACCTTGTGATTTTTAATTTTGGACCAATATTTGATAAACTTGCTGGACTTACCTTGTGATTTGTTCAATTTTGGACCAATATTTGATAAAATTGCTGAACTTACCTTGTGATTTTTATCAATTTTGGACCCAAAATCAATAAAAATGCTGGACTTACCTTGTGATTTTTTCAATTTTGGACCAATACTTGATAAAATTGCTGGACTTACCCCTTGTGATTTTTATCAATTTTGGACCCAAAATCGATAAAAATGCTGGACTTACCCCTGTGATTTTTTCAGTTTTGGACCAATATTTGATAAAATTGCTGGACTTACCTTGTGATTTTTATCAATTTTGGACCCAAAATCAATAAAATGCTGGACTTACCTTGTGATTTTTATCAATTTTGGACACAAAATCGATAAAAATGCTGGACTCTCCCTTGTGATTTGTTCAATTTTGGACCAATATTTGATAAAATTGCTGAACTTACTTGTGATTTTATCAATTTTGGACCCAAAATCAATAAAAATGCTGGACTTACCCCTTGTGATTTTTTCAATTTTGGACCAATACTTGATAAAATTGCTGGACTTACCCCTTGTGATTTGTTCAATTTTGGACCAATATTCGATAAAATTGCTGAACTTACCCCTTGTGATTTTTATTAATTTTGGACCCAAAATCAATAAAAATGCTGGACTTACCCCTTGTGATTTTTTCAATTTTGAACCAATACTTGATAAAATTGCTGGACTTACCCCTTGTGATTTGTTCAATTTTGGACCAATATTTGATAAAATTGCTGAACTTACCCCTTGTGATTTTTATCAATTTTGGACCCAAAATCAATAAAAATGCTGGACTTACGGCTTGTGATTTTTTTCAATTTTGGACCAATACTTGATAAAATTGCTGGACTTACCCCTTGTGATTTTTATCAATTTTGGACCCAAAATCAATAAAAATGCTGGACTTACCCCTTGTGATTTTTTTCAATTTTGGACCAATACTTGATAAAATTGCTGGACTTACCCCTTGTGATTTTTATCAATTTTGGACCCAAAATCGATAAAAATGCTGGACTTACCCCTTGTGATTTTTTTCAATTTTGGACCAATATTTGATAAAATTGCTGGACTTACCCCTTGTGATTTTTATCAATTTTGGACCCAAAATCAATAAAAATGCTGGACTTACCCCTTGTGATTTTTTTCAATTTTGGATTAATATTTGATAAAATTTCTGAACTTACCCCTTGTGATTTTTATCAATTTTGGACCCAAAATCGATAAAAATGCTGGACTTACCCCTTGTGATTTGTTCAATTTTGGACCAATATTTGATAAAATTGCTGGACTTACCCCTTGTGATTTTTATCAATTTTGGACCCAAAATCAATAAAAATGCTGGACTTACCCCTTGTGATTTTTTTCAATTTTGGACCAATACTTGATAAAATTGCTGGACTTACCCCTTGTGATTTTTATCAATTTTGGACCCAAAATCGATAAAAATGCTGGACTTACCCCTTGTGATTTTTTTCAATTTTGGACCAATATTTGATAAAATTGCTGGACTTACCCCTTGTGATTTTTATCAATTTTGGACCCAAAATCAATAAAAATGCTGGACTTACCCCTTGTGATTTTTTCAATTTTGGACCAATATTTGATAAAATTGCTGAACTTACCCCTTGTGATTTTTATCAATTTTGGACCCAAAATCGATAAAAGTGCTGGACTTACCCCTTGTGATTTTTTCACCTTTAGACCTAAAATCGATAAAAATGCTAGACTTACCCCTTGTGATTTTTTTAATTTTGGACCAATATTTGATAAACTTGCTGGACTTACCCCTTGTGATTTGTTCAATTTTGGACCAATATTTGATAAAATTGCTGAACTTACCCCTTGTGATTTTTATCAATTTTGGACCCAAAATCAATAAAAATGCTGGACTTACCCCTTGTGATTTTTTCAATTTTGGACCAATACTTGATAAAAGTGCTGGACTTACCCCTTGTGATTTGTTCAATTTTGGACCAATATTTGATAAAATTTCTGAACTTACCCCTTGTGATTTTTATCAATTTTGGACCCAAAATCAATAAAAATGCTGGACTTAACCCTTGTGATTTTATCAATTTTGGACCAATATTTGATAAAATTGCTGAACTAACCCCTTGTGATTTTTATCAATTTTGGACCCAAAATCAATAAAAATGCTGGACTTACCCCTTGTGATTTTTCAATTTTGGACCAATACTTGATAAAATTGCTGGACTTACCTTGTGATTTGTTCAATTTTGGACCAATATTTGATAAAATTGCTGAACTTACCCCTTGTGATTTTTATCAATTTTGGACCCAAAATCAATAAAAATGCTGGACTTACCCCTTGTGATTTTTTTTCAATTTTGGACCAATACTTGATAAAATTGCTGGACTTACCCCTTGTGATTTGTTCAATTTTGGACCAATATTTGATAAAATTGCTGAACTTACCCCTTGTGATTTTTATCAATTTTGGACCCAAAATCAATAAAAATGCTGGACTTACCCCTTGTGATTTTTTTCAATTTTGGACCAATACTTGATAAAATTGCTGGACTTACCCCTTGTGATTTTTATCAATTTTGGACCCAAAATCGATAAAAATGCTGGACTTACCCCTTGTGATTTTTTTCAATTTTGGACCAATATTTGATAAAATTGCTGGACTTACCCCTTGTGATTTTTTATCAATTTTGGACCCAAAATCAATAATAATGCTGGACTTACCCCTTGTGATTTTTTCAATTTTGGACCAATATTTGATAAAATTGCTGAACTTACCCCTTGTGATTTTTATCAATTTTGGACCCAAAATTTACCCCTTGTGATTTTTTTCAATTTTGGACCAATATTTGATAAAATTGCTGAGCTTACCCCTTGTGACTTTTTCAATTTTGGACCCAAAATCGATAAAAGTGCTGGACTTACCCCTTGTGAGTTAAAAAAATTTTGGACCAATATTTGATAAAATTGCTGAACTTACCCCTTGTGATTTTTTCAATTTTGGACCAATATTTGATAAAATTGCTGAACTTACCCCTTGTGATTTTTATCAATTTTGGACCCAAAATCGATAAAAGTGCTGGACTTACCCCTTGTGATTTTTTCACCTTTAGACCTAAAATCGATAAAAATGCTAGACTTACCCCTTGTGATTTTTTTAATTTTGGACCAATATTTGATAAACTTGCTGGACTTACCCCTTGTGATTTGTTCAATTTTGGACCAATATTTGATAAAATTGCTGAACTTACCCCTTGTGATTTTTATCAATTTTGGACCCAAAATCAATAAAAATGCTGGACTTACCCCTTGTGATTTTTTCAATTTTGGACCAATACTTGATAAAAGTGCTGGACTTACCCCTTGTGATTTGTTCAATTTTTGACCAATATTTGATAAAATTTCTGAACTTACCCCTTGTGATTTTTATCAATTTTGGACCCAAAATCAATAAAAATGCTGGACTTAACCCTTGTGATTTTATCAATTTTGGACCAATATTTGATAAAATTGCTGAACTAACCCCTTGTGATTTTTATCAATTTTGGACCCAAAATCAATAAAAATGCTGGACTTACCCCTTGTGATTTTTTCAATTTTGGACCAATACTTGATAAAATTGCTGGACTTACCCCTTGTGATTTGTTCAATTTTGGACCAATATTTGATAAAATTGCTGAACTTACCCCTTGTGATTTTTATCAATTTTGGACCCAAAATCAATAAAATGCTGGACTTACCTTGTGATTTTTTTTCAATTTTGGACCAATACTTGATAAAATTGCTGGACTTACCCCTTGTGATTTTTTACAATTTGGACCAATATTTGATAAAATTGCGGAAAATAACCCTTGTGATTTTTATAAATATTGGTCCCCAAATAAATAAAAATGATGGAGTTACCCTTGTGATTTTTTCAATTTTGGACCAATACTTGATAAAATTGCTGGATTACAGTGATTTTATCAATTTTGGACCCAAAATCGATAAAAATGCTGGACTTACCCCTTGTGATTTTTTTCAATTTTGGACCAATATTTGATAAAATTGCTGGACTTACCCCTTGTGATTTTTTATCAATTTTGGACCCAAAATCAATAAAAATGCTGGACTTACCCCTTGTGATTTTTTCAATTTTGGACCAATATTTGATAAAATTGCTGATGTTACCACTTGTGATTTTTAACAATTTTGGACCCAAAATTTACCCCTTGTGATTTTTTTCAATTTTGGACCAATATTTGATAAAATTGCTGAGCTTACCCCTTGTGACTTTTTCAATTTTGGACCCAAAATCGATAAAAGTGCTGGACTTACCCCTTGTGAGTTAAAAAAATTTTGGACCAATATTTGATAAAATTGCTGAACTTACCCCTTGTGATTTTTATCAATTTTGGACCCAAAATCAATTAAAATGCTAGACTTACCCCTTGTGATTTTTTTAATTTTGGACCAATATTTGATAAACTTGCTGGACTTACCCCTTGTGATTTGTTCAATTTTGGACCAATATTTGATAAAATTGCTGAACTTACCCCTTGTGATTTTTATCAATTTTGGACCCAAAATCAATAAAAATGCTGGACTTACCCCTTGTGATTTTTTCAATTTTGGACCAATACTTGATAAAAGTGCTGGACTTACCCCTTGTGATTTGTTCAATTTTGGACCAATATTTGATAAAATTTCTGAACTTACCCCTTGTGATTTTTATCAATTTTGGACCCAAAATCAATAAAAATGCTGGACTTAACCCTTGTGATTTTATCAATTTTGGACCAATATTTGATAAAATTGCTGAACTAACCCCTTGTGATTTTTATCAATTTTGGACCCAAAATCAATAAAAATGCTGGACTTACCCCTTGTGATTTTTTTCAATTTTGGACCCAAAATCAATAAAAATGCTGGACTTACCCCTTGTGATTTTTTCAATTTTGGACCAATATTTGATAAAATTGCTGGACTTACCCCTTGTGATTTGTTCAATTTTGGACCAATATTTGATAAAATTGCTGAACTTACCCCTTGTGATTTTTATCAATTTTGGACCCAAAATCAATAAAAATGCTGGACTTACCCCTTGTGATTTTTTTCAATTTTGGACCCAAAATCAATAAAAATGCTGGACTTACCCCTTGTGATTTTTTTCAATTTTGGACCAATATTTGATAAAATTGCTGGACTTACCCCTTGTGATTTGTTCAATTTTGGACCAATATTTGATAAAATTGCTGAACTTACCCCTTGTGATTTTTATCAATTTTGGACCCAAAATCAATAAAAATGCTGGACTTACAGCTTGTGATTTTTTTCAATTTTGGACCAATATTTGATAAAATTGCTGGACTTACCCCTTGTGATTTTTATCAATTTTGGACCCAAAATCAATAAAAATGCTGGACTTACCCCTTGTGATTTTTTCAATTTTGGACCAATATTTGATAAAATTGCTGAACTTACCCCTTGTGATTTTTATCAATTTTGGACCCAAAATTTACCCCTTGTGATTTTTTTCAATTTTGGACCAATATTTGATAAAATTGCTGAGCTTACCCCTTGTGATTTTTTCAATTTTGGACCAATATTTGATAAAATTGCTGAGCTTACCCCTTGTGACTTTTTCAATTTTGGACCCAAAATCGATAAAAGTGCTGGACTTACCCCTTGTGAGTTAAAAAAATTTTGGACCAATATTTGATAAAATTGCTGAACTTACCCCTTGTGATTTTTATCAATTTTGGACCCAAAATCAATTAAAATGCTGGACTTTCCCCTTGTGATTTTTTTCAATTTTGGACCAATACTTGATAAAATTGCTGGACTTACCCCTTGTGATTTTTTTTTATTTTGGACCAAAAAATCCCCTTATGATTTTTATCAATTTTGGACCCAAAATTGATAAAGATGCTGGACTTACCACTTGTGATTTTTTTAAATTTTGGACCGAATTTGATAAAAAAGTTGTACCTACCTCTCTGGAGTAGGCAATCGGGTGATGTATATCTGCAGTGCTATGGCAACAAGAGCCACACCTCCTGGTCGCATATCAGAAGACTTGAGGTCCACGAATAGAGGAATGCCAGAGCGACTTCATACGCCTCTTTAAGGAAGAGGTACTGGCTCCTTGACTTCTGAGATCTGTGAATCAAATGGCACCTGAAATAATGAGATGAACGGGATGCCTATTGTTACATTTCAACATCAAATAATTTCATCCTCCACATTAAAAAACCCAGAAAAAATATTCCAGAAAACAGACATTCACAAATGGCCACAAGTTTGTTAAAAAAAAAACAATCCCGGGATTCGAATAACAGAAAAAAGAAGCTATAAAGACTTTTGCACCCACTTTTGCGGGTGGTCGGGTTGGTGTAGTGGTATCTTTCCTCGCCTTCCACCTCTAGGATCCCGGTACGAATCACGCCGGGGGCACGACGTGGATTGTTTTTTTTTAAGTCCCTACCCGACTGCCAGGGTTTTCCCTGGAATAATTCTCTGGGATTTTCCCGCCACATCTAAAACAGAAACTTCCTTCCTTGTCTTCTCTCCATTGGGTTCTTCGCTAGCACAGTGATAAAGTTTGGCTTTTCTGAGAGTCCTTGGCTTCACAACCAGAGCAAATGAAATGAAACAAAATGTCAGGCGCCCTCAGGTAGAGGTCAAGGAGGTTTATCATTTTGCCCATCCTGTACGCAGCACGTATTTAGCTTCTCAGTTCTCATTGTTATTTGTTAAACATGAAATGAAACAAAATGTAGGGCGCCCTCAGGTAGAGGTCAAGGAGGTTTATCATGTTGCCCATCCTGTACGCAGCACGTATTTAGCTTCTCAGTTCTCATTGTTATTTGTTAAACATTGTTTTACATCTAAGATGGTGGCAGGATTTATTAATGGATTAAAGGGTCTGTATACGTTTGGTAATGACTCTGAAAATTAATGGCAATAAAGACTTAATTGGTAAGAAGTACAGCACCTTTGGATAGTATACATGTAATGCATTTTGAGAAACTTTTCCCTTAGAAGTACTGCGGATATGGAAAAAGATATACTTTTTAACCCCCAAATTTGAATCTGAGAAGCGCTACTGACCTCGGACTGTGTATTCCAATTGCAGATTATTCTTCCTGCGTGGACATAACCGCTCCAGATGTTTGGCAATATCTCAGAAACGCTACCACCTTCTGAAATGAAATTTTCACAGGTTAGTTTTATGGTATATGTATACAACTATATAGGATTGAAACAAAAGTGGGTTCCAATTACCAAAAGTATACAATCCCTTTATTAAGTCTACTTTCCTCTTTTAAAAGCAGAGCAAATACAGCCACTTAAATAAAACCATAAAAGGTAAAAAAAAGTAACATGGACATCGAAACAATAACGTAGAAAATAGTACGCTTGAAAAAAAGGGGGCTGATGAGAGATCTATAAACAATCTAAGATAAAGATTGATGAACAATAATCAGAATTTAAAACATGGTAAATACAACCTAGGAAGTTGCAGGAATACCATGTAGTAATCTCTAATTTGTGGTGATTCTGAACAGGACCGATGGTTTGACAATTTGATGTTTTGATCAGTATGCTCTGATCATCCTCATCAGATTGTATTCCCGCCATGCAAAGTTTCAAATCCTCTTTATGCTAAATGTAACTTTGCAAGTATAATGGCAGGCAGCATATTACGGGCCATGGATTCATGAAGTTTAGTGTCCAGACTCACCTGCCAGTGACAGGAGCAAACAAACCAGCCACACTAACAGACTAAGACCTACAGACCCAGTTCCTCTAAGGGTAGGGACATCTCTGGTACCATAAATGGCTTCTGACTCATTACTCATGGTAAATGTAACTTTGCAAAGTATAATGGCAGGCAGCATATTACGGGCCATGGACCAGTGAAGTTTAGTGTCCAGACTCACCTGCCAGTGACAGGAGCAAACAAACCAGCCACACTAACAGACTAAGACCTACAGACCCAGTTCCTCTAAGGGTAGGGACATCTCTGGTACCATAAATGGCTTCTGACTCATTACTCATGGTAAATGTAACTTTGCAAAGTATAATGGCAGGCAGCATATTACGGGCCATGGACCAGTGAAGTTTAGTGTCCAGACTCACCTGCCAGTGACAGGAGCAAACAAACCAGCCACACTAACAGACTAAGACCTACAGACCCAGTTCCTCTAAGGGTAGGGACATCTCTGGTACCATAAATGGCTTCTGACTCATTACTCATGGTAAATGTAACTTTGCAAAGTATAATGGCAGGCAGCATATTACGGGCCATGGACCAGTGAAGTTTAGTGTCCAGACTCACCTGCCAGTGACAGGAGCAAACAAACCAGCCACACTAACAGACTAAGACCTACAGACCCAGTTCCTCTAAGGGTAGGGACATCTCTGGTACCATAAATGGCTTCTGACTCATTACTCATGGTAAATGTAACTTTGCAAAGTATAATGGCAGGCAGCATACATGCATTACGGGCCATGGACCAGTGAAGTTTAGTGTCCAGACTCACCTGCCAGTGACAGGAGCAAACAAACCAGCCACACTAACAGACTAAGACCTACAGACCCAGTTTCTCTCAGGGTAAGGACATCGCTGGTACCAGAAATGGCTGAGTGACTAAGGTAGGCCTGGAATTTCATCACTGAGAGGGCAAGGACATTTTCATTTTGCAAAGGGCACTTCCATTGGAAAATCTTACAGTCTATGGGAAACTTTTGAAGGGGCACCAAGGCCAAGACCAGGGGCAACGGAGGCCATGGCCTTCGTGTATTATCAGGCCTGCTGAGGGCCATGTCACATGAGGCAATTTACAGGCAACCAGTTCCAGGCAATCTCCATGAAGAAAAGCCATTCACATTTCAATGTTCACATATTTTTCAATGGGGATCATAAGACATTGTTTGAAGAATGACTCATGTGCTACCAAAGTGGTCCTGTAGCATGTACTGCAGTTGGTTGCCCCCAAGTTGCCCGTAAAAGTTGCCTCATGTGACACGGCCCTTTAGAATGCAAACATTTCTAGGTTTGCCTGGATGAGAACTCCTTACCTCCTTGCAGTAGAGTGCTAGGACGTTGGCCCAACCTTGCTCCACTGGAACGGTCACCCAGGCTATCCAGGAATCCTGGTCCTACCGTCTTCTGCAGTGTGTCTTTCATAATCTCTGGATATGTTCGAGCTGGCACTCACTCCTAGTATTTCTCATTTGCTTTCAGCCATTGTCGTCAGCCATGGGTCCTTCACAAAGAAGATTCTAGATCCGACAATCTCTCCCACAACAAAGGAAATCGCTGAAGGGAAAAAAACCCACAAGGAACATAACGTCATAAAGCTGTTTAGCAGGAAATATTGCTTAGAAAAATGTTGTACTAAACAAATTAGCCTGGTTACCAGTCAAAAACAATATACATCACTTGGCGTTGTTAGGCTGGTAAACCGGAAGCTGCCATGAAAAGTTTAGTGCTTAGCTATTCCTTCTTATAACAGCTAGCTGTTATAAGCAGATTTTGGCAAAGCTATGTTTATTGTACAGACTGTGCAAGCCTAGTGCATATTCAAACGTTGGGAACCATTCAAATGTGTATTCTTAATTCCGTCAAACGTTAACTTGGTGATTGATTTTAAAAATGTTTTGTACACTGACTTTCTTGGTCTTTCTGCAATACTCTCCATCAAAGAAGGCTACTTCTTACCAGCTAATTTTGTATTGCCATTATTTTTCGGAGTCATTACCAAACGTATATAGACCCTTTAAAGAGGAAGGAAAATGACCAATTCAATTTTGTGATGTCCTCATTTTCCATTAGATAGAGTCCTCATGTGAGTGGGTAAAAAATTACGAGTCTCTAACCTAAAATTAAAATGGTGTAAAGTGCCATTGTGTTCGATACCCTTCTAGTACAAAATTTGGCAACATCCAAACTATCTGATGAAATCATTCTGAGCAAAATGGGTCTCTACATTTTTTTTTGTATTGGGATGTTTTGGTTCATAACTGACTTTCGATAATATTAAATCAAAACTTGAAATTGACCTTTTGACTGATGAAAAAACCCTCCTTGAATGTAAAGATTCATTAGTTGAGAAAAAAAAGGGTCTTTACATTTTTGTACCGAGATGTTTTGGTTCATAACCAACTTGTTCAGAGCAAAATTTGAAACATGACGTCATTGGATTGCAATCAACTAATGGATCTTTATATTTCAAGAAAGAATTTGTTTTCAGTCAAAAGGTCAAATTCAAGGTTGTAGAGACCCATTTTTCTCAGAATGATATCATCATCAGATATTTTTGATCTGTTGACAAATTTTGTACTGGAAGGGTATCAAATACAATGGCAATTTACATGTACACCATTTTAACGTGAGGTTAGAGACTTGTAATATCGCCCCCAGCCACATGAGCACTCTATCTATTGGAATATGAGTACATCACAAAATTCAATTTGACATTTAATTTCTCTTCCTCTTTAAAGGCATCGTACACATTTGGAAATTGTCAAAGACCATTGTTCTCACTTGGTGTATCCAAACATATGGGGTAAACTGGGGTAAAAACGCCCATGGGGTAAAACACCCACTTGACTTGTTTCTATACTGCTAGTAAAAAATGACAAGATGAATTATTAAATGGCATATATTTCTATTAAGTACCTTGTATATAAAAAGTAATAATACAATAAATTTAATTCATTGTCATATTTTAAGGGTATGTGGGTAAAGTTGAAAACAAATTAGAAAAAAAAGTTTTATAAATTGATCGTCGTAGCTTTGGCCTGTATCATTTCAAATGATTTTATTAAGGAAAAAAACGTTTTATTTTTTCTATTTTTTTGTTGATATATATTGAGAAGGTTTAATTACACAATAACAAATTATTAAAATTCTAGAACTAATTATGATAATTGCTCAGTAATGTTTTTTTGAGTGGGCGTTTTTACCCCGAGCAAAATCAGGGGCCTCGGGGTAAAAACGCCCGGTAGCATCTTTGATGTAAAACTCTATTGTAGCCTCATTTATCTGTAAAAACCTCAATGTTAAGATTTTCTATAGCTGTATTCTTTGGCATTTAGCTACTGGAGGTCCACCACAGTAATAATAAACAATGTATTTCTGTTGATTTAATATTCAGGTTTGATCAATTACAGCGCGTTCAACACTGGACTTTTATAGGCCTATAATTTCTACCCCTGCCAAACATCCAATGAAGCTGTGATAGGTCTTTTCTTAGTTGGGGCACTCAGATACATGTACCTGGACACTAAACACGTATAAAAAACTTAGAACAAGCAAACTGACATTTCATGTGGGGACAAGGGGTTCAAAATCACCAAAAAATCCCTCACATCAATAGATTTGTAAAATTCTGTAGGCTTTAGTGGATACGTTACCCCCCCAAAAAATAATAAAATAAGTCTTATATCCAATTTTGACAGCAGATTCTGATAATTTGGGCTGTAATTATCTAGAGATAAATTGTTGTAGGGGTATCTTTTCTTGATTTTGAGATATTCTGAAATTGCCCCAAACTTGCCAATGCCATAAGGTATGAAAAAGAGGTCACGGTTAAATTGGTCATGGGTCGTATCTATTTATTTATTCATCTGATTTAGAGTAGGTGGACCCATCACTTTTAGGTAGAAAAATGTTTGTGTGTTCATTGTACCAATAGAGGATTCTTTAAAGAACAAAAACTGAGTCAGACACGTTCAAAGTCAACACCTAGGTGAGTTGGTGGTAAATATTGCTGAACAGCAACAAAACAGGCCTAGTTTTAGAATGAAATGAGTCTCCCGTGAGTCTTCAAGGCATTTCAGTGATCAGGGAGCTTCTGGGGTAATGTCCCTGGACCAGTAGACCCTTGCTGGAGCTACAATGTATGGGTGTTCTAATTTTAGATTTAGCAATGTTGTTCAGTCATAAGCCTACAAATCTGTTGTGTTCGAAAAATGTCCGATAAGATTGACTCTGAGCTACATAAGAATACCTGTTGCAATTGATTAAGTTTGCATAGTTAACCAGCTGTGTTTAAAAAGTTGTTTGTATTTGATGTAGTATCCCTTAGTATTAAACAATTTTAAATACTACAGGAAAATCTCTGGTAAAGCCATCTTTTGACATAAAAAATTTAGGCGGGCGTTTTTACCCCGAGACCTGGGTAAAAACGCCCGCCAAACTTCCTCCCCAAAACGGTGGAAAATTTCCCCTTAATAATAATAATAATAACGTAAACTTATATAGCGCTAAAATCCGCCTAAAAAGACGCTCAAAGCGCTTCACAGAGAAACAGTATAAAAAGCTAGGGCCAAACACAATTTATCTAAGCAATAAACCTGAGTAATCACAAATTCTAAAACAACAGACATTATACAAATTAAAACAAAAACCCTAAAAAGTCTTAAAAACTGGACCAGCCAGAAGCAGTTAAAAAGCAAAACAATTTAAAAGACGACAAACAGGCAATATAAAAACCTGACCAGAACCACCCCCCACAGAAAATGCGACCCCACCCCTCTCCGTGAACAAAGTAGAGGATTGTGTAAAACTGACACACTGTGTAAACTTAAACCCCCACATAGTAACCAAAAACCTGGAAGGTAGTACAATTATTGAGAAAACAAGTGAGTCTTCAAAAGGGTCTTGAAGGAAGCAATGGATGTAGATGAGGAAATTTCAGTTGGTAGGCAGTTCCAAAGTGAAGTGGCAGAATGGTGTATTGAACAGCCTCCCCATGAACGTTGGACACGGGGAACAACGAGCAAAACGGATTGAGATGATCTGAGATTACGTGATGGTACAAATCGTGGTAAGGCTTCTTGTAGATAAGCAGGTGCTGATCCGTTGAGTGTGTGGAATGCAAGCAGGAGAATCTTATAGATGATACGATTTTGCACAGGTAGCCAATGGAGGGACCTCAACACTGGGGTGATATGATGAGAGCGCTTTGTCAGTGTAACAAGTCGAGCAGCGGAGTTATGGATTCGTTGAAGCCTGTTGAGCTGATACTGGGGCAGGTTGTACATAAGTGAGTTGCAGAAATCAAGCCTGGAGGATATTAAAGCATGTACAATCTGTTCCGTTGCTGTGCGTGTCAGGTATCCACGAATGAATCCTATATTGCGTAAATGGAATCTGACCGACTTACACAAACTGGATAAATATATATGATCATTAAAGGTCATTTGACTGTCAAAGACGACCCCCACACTGCTAAAAATGGTATTCTTGAAACAAGAAAAACATCTTATTTTGTGAATATATTTCTTGTGTCACTCCCTAGAAAAAGTTTCTAGGGAGTGACACAAGAAATATTTTCTCAAAATAAGATGTTTTTCTTATTTCAAGAATACCATTTTTAGCAGTGCAGGTTACGACATGTTGGAGAGGGACTAATGTAGCTAGCGCCAATGCGCACAGATGATATGTTTAACTTGGGGAGATTGTTCTTGGTGCCAAATAACATGAAGTTTGATTTGGTCTCATTCAGCTTTAAGTAGTTAGAGCTCATCCATGTTCTTATGTGATCAATGCATGCCTCAAGCTTTGCCATGGCTGCCGAGGCACTGGATTGCAGTGGACTGAAAGATGTAAATAGTTGAAAATCATCTGCATAGCAATGATTTTGAATGCCGTACTGATGGATTATCTGACCGAGAGGACTGGTATATGGAGAAAAGAAGAGGTCCACCAACCGACCCCTGCGGAACACCACAGACAAGAGGAACAGATGTGGATTTTGAGTTCTTGATGCAAACTGAGTGATGGCGATTAGTAAGGTAAGACTTGAACCACTGCAGAGCTGTGCCACATATCCCAAGTGAAGATAATCGGCTGATAACAATAGCGTGGTCAATCGTATCAAAGGCTGACGACAGGTCCAAAAATACAGCTGCTGTGACTCTGCCAGTGTCCATTTGTTGGAGAATATGGCCTGACAGGTGAGCAAGAAGAGTTTCGACACTGTGGTGTGGGCGATAGGCAGACTGTCGTTCATCAAGAAGGTTGTTCGTTTGAAGATATGATGCAAGTCTGTTGAAAACCACACGTTCAAGTACTTTGGAGAGGTACGTGAGGTTAGAAACAGGACGATAATTATGCATGATACCAGGGTCCAAGTTAGGCTTTTTCAACAATGGTCGAACCAGGGCCGTTTTAAGGGTGGACGGCACATCCCCAGAGGCCATGCTACGATTGATGATGCTGGTAATGGCAGGAGCAATCTCATCAACACACTGCTTGAGTATTGTCGTTGGGACTGGATCCAGCTCACATGATTTAGAAGGTGTCTTCAAGATGAGTTGCTTTACTTCCTCGATGGAGGCAGATCTAAAGGAAGACAGCTCTGAGGAAGTTTGTGTAAGTGTCGGTGAAGTATCAGTGGAAACTGGGGGTAGGCTGGCACGGATGGTCAACACCTTTGATGTGTAAAAATTACTGAATTGGTTGGCAAGGGTTTCTTGGCAGACATGTGGTGGCAAAGGTGAATTCCTGAGGAGCAGTTTATCAACAAATCTGAAGAGAAGTTTCTGGTCACCAGAACACTTGCCAACAACACTGGAATAATGCTGACGCTTGGCTCTCTGTATCAGGGCTGAAGTAAGTTGACGCTGGTTACAATAGATTTGAAGATGAATTTCAAGTCTCGAAGACCTCCATTTGCGCTCACACTGTCTACGTTTGTGTATAGCCTCTGAAATTTCAGCATTATACCAACTGGTGTTTGGACGAATCTTGAAAGTACGTGTTTGAGATGGTGCATGCTTGTCTAAGATGTCAAGCAAAGTATCATTGTATATTTCAGTCCCGGATGTAGGTGATTCAGAACAAGTCTTGGTGAGCTGACGGTCTCTTATATCATTAGAGAGGGCATTGAGATCGAGTGAACATAGATTTCTCGAGATGTAAGTTCGAGTATGTACAGCTGGTTTCTGCATATGTAGATTAAAGAAGACTGCAAAATGGTCAGATATTCCTCCCTCGACATGGATGTCCCAGAGTTTGTTTATCAGTATAATTACAATGAGTTTAGATCTGCTCACATGTATCGGATAAAACAATACATTTATTTCCCAGTATCTCCTAGCAATCCTGAGATATTTTGAAAAAACCTTAAAAACGGGCGTTTTTACCCCAGTTTACCCTGCATAAAATAACAAGCATGTGAAAATTTGGGCTCAATTGGTCATCGAAGTTGCAAGAAAATGATGAAAGAAAAAACACCCTTGTTGTACAATTGTGTGCCTTCAGATAGGAATAAAAACTTCTTGCAAGAAGTTTTTATTATTTTAGTGAGAAATTACCTCTTTCTCAAAAACTACGTTACTTCAGAGGGAGTCGTTTCCTGCAATGTTCTATACTATCAACAGCTCTCCGTTGCTTGTTACCAAGTAAGTTTTTATGCTAATATTTGTTTTGAGTCATTACCAAACGTGTCGTGTGCGATACCTTTAATGCTTAGATGGTCCTAAGGCAAAAATTGTATGATAATCAGCACTTTCTAACTTTGAAAATGAAATGTTAGCGCTGGGGTGGGGGGGAAACTAATGCGAGAGGCGGCGAATCGAGCTACACCGTACTGTAATCCAGTACTATTTTAAAAATTCAAAGAGTGACACACTAACCTTGTATGTGTATTTGGAAGGGTCAAACTGGTCATGGATTTGACTGATAATAGCCATGACGTATATATCTGCCCTACACCACAAAGGTTGATCAGTTTCTGCATCCATCTCTGTGGAGTCTGAGAGCCTGGGCTGCAGTATTCAATTTCATTCACACTTTACATGCCTTGCCTCAACCGTGATAACAGCGCGGTTGAGGCAGGACACCTGTCTAATTTTAGACGGGTGTCCTGCCTCAACTGCCCTGTTACCACGGTTGAGGCAAGGCACCCGTCTAAATTGAAGATCCCTCAGAGAAAATAAGACGTAATCTGGGGCGCTAGTACGACCAATGATGTCAAAATTTTGAAAAAGGAGTACAGCGCCCCAGTTTCTGGATCTACCCTGAGATATGACTTTTTTGCACTATAGAGCATTTTCGTGCGAGTAACAACATTTTTGCAAGCTCAAGATACAACATTTTTGCACTGAACAAAATAATATGGGATTAAGTGGTATTTCTGACAAGTATAGTAGTAGTAGCCAGTTATCTGGGAAATATTCGTTGGTGAGGTATTGAAATTGTCTGGCGGCGAGATACAAATTTACAATGCTCATTCAAGGTCCTTAGCAAAATTTAGGCAGTTTCAGACATTTATTTGACACTGTCACTAAGTACTAACAAAATGTTTCAGAAATTCCTGGTTAGTGATGTGATTCTTTAGGTAGGGTGATAGAGCATAGAGCAAGCCCTCTATGGGTGGAGCATGGATGGACATCCCATGATGGAGGTAGGGACTGGTACTACTGGTGGTGTGTACTGCTGGTGGTAGTGGCGACTTGGAAGACAGAGCCAAATACAGCTCAACAAGGTGGGCTAGTGGTACTGGTGGAACTGTCTTCCAAGTTGCCACATGTGTGGGTTAAGAATCATTACAAAAAGTTTGTACGTCGCGAGTCTCACTTTCAGTCATGTTAGACTTTTTGTATTATTGACAATGTGCATGTCACGTTTGGAGCCTGTCTATTTTGTGCGCGCATCCATCACGTGAAACCCCACAATGGAATCAGGAACCGTGATTTCAAAATGCATTTTGTTTTAAGGAGTAAAGGCAGTGTATTAGTTTAACCAAACAACAATATTAACACCTTAAAACTGTATTAAAGGAACATTACAGAATTGGTTTTTGCTAACAAAACAGTAAGGCACTTTATATAATCAACCATACATAAAACTGACAAACCTGTAGAAGTTTGAGATCGATCGGCCATCTGGGTCACGAAAACCGATTACACATTTGCATGTGTTAGCCTATACAATGCACGAACAAAATGCTCATGAGCGATAAACTCCAATCGGATGTAGTTTTATTTATTTCTCATCAAATATGGCATTTCAGACAGAAATATTTCTACGGATGTTTTCTACTATCATCATCATTAGACCGTGTAAGTTTTATGTAAATCTGTTATCTTAAAGAAAATTTTAATTACCAGTTCTGTAACGTTCCTTTAAGGATCTAAAGAACCAGGAACTTGTATGATATTTTTTATATTTGGATTGTTTGTAACTTCAAAGGCACTCTATTAAATCGACTTTCAGCTTACCATGCCAGCTAACCGTCCATTGGAAAAGCGATGAGGTCATGATACCTTGCATAACTGTATCATATTTATAAAGGTGGGTGTTTTTTCAATAAACATTGATACAATTACATAGTAAGATAAAGGTTTTCTTCTAATAATTCTGACATGATATTTTGTATACACTGTCACAGAAACAACAAACCGTTGACCTATGTATGCTTTTAATTATAGTAATACAGTATCTCTGTGGAGCGTGCACGTGTAATGTAGGCCTATTGTATGCGCTTCGTGCAAAATGAGACCAGATAATGTTAGATTCTAAACATTTTTGAAGGAAATTACATAAATCCACTCACCTACTACTGCATGTTCACTTCACACATTACAACACTATGAAATGATGATGTCCTTAGATTCAAGAAAGGTCGTATTTAAAAGAAATGCAACAGCGTTCGTAGCATAAAGTTGTGACTCGCTCAAAAAAAGGTGTCGACAAAAAGTTATAAACAAAAAACAGCGCCCTCTCTCGTTGACAAAAGTTATCGATATAGACGAAATAATTCAGACGCAAGATCATGGACTTAAAAACAAAATTTCTGAACATTGTTTTCCCATAATGACAAAAACAAAAGACTCAACAAAAATTACTTTTCAATATAAAAAGATAAGACATTTAAATCCGGCATTTAGCCTAATCTCATGCCCATTTTTTGTGCTCTAAATTAATGTTTTCGGTCTATAAAGGTATCGTACACGTTTGGTAATGACTCAAAACAAATATTAGCATATTATAAACTTACTTGGTAACAAGCAACGGAGAGCTGTTGATAGTATAAAACATTGTCGGAAACAACTCCCTCTGAAGTAACGTAGTTTTTGAGAAAGAGGTAATTTCTCACTAAAATAATAAAAACTTCTTGCAAGAATTTTTTATTCCTATCTGAAAGCACACAATATTGTACAACAAGGGTGTTTTTCTTTCATCATTTTCTTGCAACTTCGATGACCAATTGAGCCCAAATTTTCACAGGCTCGTTATTTTATGCATATATGTTGGAATACACCAAGTGAGAACACTGGTCTTTGACAATTTCCAAACGTGTACCAGGGGCGGATCCAGGATTTTCCAAACGGGGAGGGGGGGGGGGCGTGATTTTTTTTTCAGAATGAAAGACCGCGCCATCCCTAGACAGCATTTTATTTTTCTGCACTGCGAAATTGCCAATGTCGTAAGTGCTCTTCAAAGAGAAAGTTGTTTCTTCTAAATCGGTTTAAAACTCAAATTTCATGGTTCTGCTTACCGTAAGAACTTGGCGCTTACAGAAGCAGTGAATTCCCCCCTTTTTTTTCCTGGCAAAAGGGGGGGGCGTGCGCCCCCCACGCCCTCCCCCTGGATCCGCGCCTGTGTACAGTGCCTTTAATCAAGCGGAAAAACCCTGAAAAAAACCCTGTACTTGATCATTTTCAGTGCGAACCAAGAATAGTGACGCCCAGTTGTTGGAATTGATCCGTTTTGGTGCGAAGGTCTTTGAACCAGCCCCTTCAGATTCTGGGAACTGATCCTCAGTGATTGTGTTCAAATCCTTGACATTTTGCATTATCTCTCGAATTTAATGGGATAAACATATAGATCAACAAGTGTATAGTAAGGATAATAGTAAAATAATCATGTTTAAAGGCATCGTACACGTTTGGTAATTGGAGCCTTTGTTTGTTTCAAACCTAAATAGTTGTAGATAAAGGCCTACCATGAAACTTACCTGTGAAAATTTCATTTCAAAAGGTGGAAGCGTTTTTGAGATATTGCCGACAATCTGGAGCGGTAATGTCCGCGCAGGAAGAATAATCTGCAATTGGAATACACAATCTGAGAAACGTTACTGTCAGTTACGCTTCTCAGATTCAATTTTTGGGAGATAAAAAGTGATATATTTTTCCATAACCGCAAGACTTCGAAGTGAAAAGTTCTCAAAATGCATTATACTATCCAAAGCTGCTGTACTTCTTACCAAGTAAGTTTTTATTGCCATTAATTATCAGAGTTATTACCAAACGTGTATGATGCCTTTTTAAACTTAAAAAGAAAGAAAGAAAGAAAACATAATAATGTTATTCTTTCTGGCCTATTACAGGATCCGGCCACTTCTGCCACACTGGCTCCCCCCTTGGATTGCACGGTTAACTAAAGCTCAGCACGATAAGGTGGAGTCAATAAAAATCGTGCCCTTAAAATAAAACCTCTAAAGTTGTAATCTAAAGAGAAAAACATAACATATAAAAAAATTATGTAAATAAATAAATTAAATATACGAACCAATCAGCCGTTTTGTGGGTTAGTTAATGAATGATGTCTTGGTACAATGACTTGCTTATTAGTCACAAGTAACCGCTTTAAAATGTGAATTCCTCAGATTAATGATACAGTATCCCATGGCTGTATACTCCCAAGGGGAGCCGATAAAGATTAAATGAATGTTTTGGACCGTGGCAAAGCGCATTGATACAAAATTGTAAAATGAGTTATATGAGAAATAGTCATTATTACTATTATGAGGCCAATAGGCCGATTGAATCTTAAAGGCACTGTTCACGTTTGGTAATCTCAAAATATATTATTAGCATAAAAACTGACTTGGTAACGAGCAACGGAGAGCTGTTGATAGTATAAACAATTGTGAGAAACGACTCCCTCTGAAGTAACGTAGTTTTTGAGAAAGAGGTAATTTCTCAATAAAATAATAAAAGACTTCTTGCAAGAAGCCTTTTATTCCTATCAGCACACAAATTAGTACAACAATGGTGTTTTTTCTTTCATCATTTTCTTGCAACTTCGATGACCACTTGAGCCCAAATTTTCACAGGCTTGTTATTTTATGCATACATGTTGGGATACACCAAGTGAAAATACTGGTCTTTGACAATTACCAAACGTGTTCAGTCCCTTTAAACTTAAACGAGATTCTTCTTTTTGGAGATTGTAAAGTTTCTTGCTTTTTGTACGTATTATAGGCCTATACTAATCCCTTTATTATTCACTCCGTATTATGTATTAATCCCAAGACGATTCTTCCATTTACTCTGGTTCTTCATAAGATGTTGGTACAATTTCAAGAAGCTTCTGCAGAAACAACGTTATGTGATCTATAAATAAATCAGAAAAATAACCTAAACATTCAGGATATTTCCAGGTTACGATTATACAGTGAACGAGATGCTTAACAGTTCTTTGAAGTTATTTTGCTGTGACTCTTAAAGAGCTGACAAAATAGTCACAGACAGTGTTCATGTTTCGTGTGATCAGCCATAAACACGAATAACAAGTTGTGAAAATTTGGGGTTAATCCGTTGTGTGAGTCAGGAAAAAATAGTGAAAACCATGCACATTTTCAGCATGTAAACACATTTTAAACACATGTCTTTAATTTTGGTTGTAGCAACCGAAACAGCTGTTACGTTTATTTTCTTTTAGGTTTTCAGATACAAGACTCTCTAATTAACTTAATTTCATAGGGAAATATTTCACAAAAAATGGTTCTAGTATAAATGGTTCTTACATAATCAGTAAGCTTTCAGACTAAAAATAATTACAATCCCGTATAATACCTCCATAAATCTAATTTAAAACTACATTTCTCACCCATTATTTTTGGATGATACTTGAAGTGGACGAAAGGGAAATAGAAGATGAGTCCAGACAAGATGAAGAGAGTGGCGTAGATGATCTCCATCTCTGGTCCATTGATGAAGGGAGACACGACGAGGTACAAGGAACTGATGGAAACGACAACGACGAAGATCATAGGCACCTAGGAAATAAAAAAACCCACTTATGACCTCTGAGATAAGGAAGAGGTAGTTAGTTTCAAAATATTGTTTAAGGAAACAACGCCTGGCGAAACGAGTTCACTGGAATCGATTTCACTTTCATTTAGGAATAAATATTAAAAGGCATGTCGGACTGTTTAAAGGCATCGTACATGTTTGGTAATCACTCAAAATATATATTAGCATAAAAACTGACTTGGTAACGAGCAACAGAGAGCTGTTGATAGTATAAAACACTGTGAGAAACGACTCCCTCTGAAGTAACGTAGTTTTTGAGAAAGAGGTAATTTCTCACTAAAATACTAAAAACTTCCTGCAAGAAGATTTTATTATTCTATCTAAAAGGACACAAATTTGTACAACAAGGGTATTTTTTCTTTCATCATTTTCTTGCAACTTCGATGACCAATTGAGCCCAAATTTTCACAGGCTTGTTATTTTATGCATATGTTGGGATACACCAAGTGAGAACACTGGTCTTTGACAATTACCAAACGTGTACGATGCCTTTAATACCATTGGCGACTTTAGTCGACCAAGCTGACACACTTACTTATTTTGTATGTCTTTCAAATGTTGACTTTAACATGTAGCTTGGATTGAATGGAACACAGCATTGGAGACAAAATATATTGCAGTTTAGAGGCAGCTTATAAATAAAGTATAGGACGTTCCTATAATTGCGAGAATAATACTTGTTGACGTACTTTATAGGGTCTTGGGCGGTCAGGTAGACGGTAACGGAGTATTGGGACGGCCAGCACGGCGCTTCCGTAAAAGATCCACCCGGCAAAGCTGAGACCGTAGACCAACGTGTCAAAAGATCCAATGGCGATGAGAAACAAAGCAATGATAGCCTGGTACAGGTGAGACAATGAAACCAGAGTTTAACTTTATAGAGCTGTTAAGAACTAAAAAGGAGCTAAAGCACAACAAAATAATTATTATGCTTACCAAAAATAAGGTTACCAGCCAAAACAACATGTCACAAGTACATTCTGTGACTGGTATCTTTTTTATTTTGCCTAGCAGAAAACGAAATTAGGACGAAGTTAGGACAAGAAGTTAAAACTTATAACCCACTTTTTGACGAAACTAGCAGGCCAAATCAACCTGCACTTAATTGATTTATGAGATAACAGTTTTCATGGTGGAATGACACCAGCAGAGGGCGCCCTGTATTATAAAGACAACACCACCGACTGATCTATAATAGTGTAACAAAATTCAGTGGATCACATATGGCCCGATTTCATGAAGCTATTAAGCAAGGAAATGGTGCAGGCAAATTTTTCTGCCAAGCAAACAACAGGGAACCAGTTGCAAGCAATAACATGCTATTATGGCTGCTAACCTATTTCTGCTAAGCAATATTTTCCTTTGCCAAACACTTTTTGTTTGTGCCTCAACAACTTTTCAGGGGATCACAGTATTTTTTGATCGCTAGAGGGCGTGTGTGTTCTGAATAACGTGGTTTTATTGAGAAAATATTGGGCGGGGTTTACCTCCAGCAAGATCCCGGGGAGCGGTGTTCTCCCATCTATGCTGATCATGCTCAGAACCTGAGCCATGTGACCCTCACGACTCGTGACGTACGGAAGCCTAGACCCCCCCCCCCCAAAATATAAAAAATTTAACAAAATAAATAATTCAACTCATTTAGAACACTAAACTTTACAAAAGGCAAAATCCAGCAGTTCTATTTTTGTATAATTATACTTGTCCATAATTATTGTTAAACTAAGATGACTTGTTTCCACCTAATAACAAACTGCCCCTATACACTGCAAAAACTGGGGTGTTAAAATTGACACCAGGTGTTGTAAAAAAAAAAGATACCCCACAAATTAATCAAAATTAACATCATTATTAAAATAACACCAATGTCATTGTGTTGGCAGAAATTAGTGTTATTTTAGTGTTATTTTAACACCCTATAATGTAAATTTTGATTCTTTTTGGTATCTGTGTGACATCACCCTGGTTATCTGTAATCGGCTGAAACCTTAACAGGTGATTTTATTTGATCTTTATTGATAATTTTGGCCTATCAACATTACGTTAAAAGGAAATAAAATAAATCTACGACCCTACCAACAAGAACTAATATTGTTCTTATATCTAATGGAATAAAGTCCTATACCTGGAATCGGAAAGTGAAGACCCCATTGCTCCTCCGAAGACTGAGATGCAGATACCCAGAGGCACGATCCAAGACATGACACCCATCGACAACTCGGAGAAATCCTGTCACACAAAAATATCAGAATAAAAACAAGGATGGCATTTTTTTTTTTAAACCACAGCACAACGTGTCAGCCTGACCCGCCCAGAAATGGATCAGGTCCCCTGGGGCCTGGAAGCTTTGACCAGGGAGTTTTTAGAGTGTAGCTTTTGAGGGTGAACGGAATGGAATCCCTTCTAAATCGCCGCGCAACCTTACATCGACGCACTGCTTGGCACACACATTTACATCAACGGACAGTTTCGAACAGCAGTTAAAAAAACAACAGTTATATTATTATGGGGTGGTGAACACAATCCCTTTCAAATGGTCTGAACCATCAGACCCCTTGACCCAACAAAACAAATTCAAGGCCATCAAGCCAACAAGCCATTTGGAAGCCATTTGGAAGCCACCTGGAAGCCATCTGGAAGCCACCTGGAAGCCATTATAGAAGCCATCTGGAAGCCATATGGAAGCCATCTGGAAGCCATCTGGAAGCCACCTGGAAGCCATCTAGAAGCCACCTGGAAGCCATCTGGAAGCCATCTGGAAGCTATCTGGAAGCCATCTGGAAGCCATCTGGAAGCCATCTGGAAGTCATCTGGAAGCCATCTGGAAGCCATCTTGAAGCCATCTGGAAGCCATATGGAAGCCATCTTGAAGCCATGTGGAATACGCGATTGATTTTATCCAGGAGAGTGCATCATCGAAATCCACAAACACATCCTAAACTACTAACGCACTGTTTCCAACGGCACGTCTTGTAGTAATTGTGTTTTAAGTCAATAATCAACCCATTGAGTAATTAGACAATTGCTATGCTATTTGGCTAGAACTCAATAGAGAACTTTAGAATTATTGATTCGGTGGAAAAACTCTATAGGTTCCACACTGCAAAAAGTCGGGTGTTAAAATTGACACCATGGGTGTTGACTTACCAAAATTAGAATCAAAATTTACACTTTAGGGTGCTAAAATAACACTAATTTTCTGCCAACACGATTACATTGATGTTATTTTAACACCCTATGACGTTAATTTTGATAGGTATCTATAGATGTGACAATACCCATGGTGTCAATTTTAACACCCCGCAGTTATTGCAGTGCAGTATTTAGGTTAATGTTACCAACCAGTGCAACTGCTTTAGATGCGAGCATTTCAGTCGGAGACAGAACAGTCAGATACGACAGGTTGACGAAGATATAAATCACTATGGTAACCGGAATGCTAATCATCACAGCCAACGGTACGTTTCTATAGAATAATAGAATACAAGGAACAATTAACCACTAACGCACGATTGTTTATATAATGTCCTAGGTCTCTTCATGCCCCCCTAAAACTATTCTAGGTAAACTACTTCACAGGAATTTTTCCACCATGACCGTCTTTATACCTTTAAAGGTATTGTACACTTTTGGTAACAGCTCAAAATCAGTGTCCATATTTTGTGTGATTCAACGTGTGCATGAACAAACAAACCTGTGAAAGTTTGAGCTCAACTGGTCATCGAGATCACTAGAAAATACTGAAAAGAGACCTTATGTGTTTTCTGTTTTTTCAAAATATCGCGCGTGATAAAAACTATTGTTTTATTTATTTCTCAGAAACGATAGCATTTT
Source organism: Plazaster borealis (assembly GCA_021014325.1). Lineage (NCBI taxonomy): Eukaryota > Metazoa > Echinodermata > Asteroidea > Forcipulatida > Labidiasteridae > Plazaster > Plazaster borealis. The sequence goes on from CM037461.1 coordinate 21,990,254, forward strand.
AGGCAGAAATATTTCAAGGAACCCTTTTAACCATTACTTACTTTAAATCATGTAAGTTGTGTGTGAATCTGTGCACATTTGTTTTTTTTCTCGATCTTACCAATAGTGTACAGGGCCTTTAAGTTAAATGTGTATATCTCCAAGCATTTATATTTTGATATTGTATTATACACGTGCTTCAAAGCTTACCTTTTGGGGTTGAAAACCTCTTCGTAAACTGTGCTCAATGAACCCCTATAAAGTCAGAAAATAAAATAAAAATCACTGTGCGCACAACAAGTTCAGAATTAGGTTCGTCTGCCCCATGATTCGTTCTAATGCAATTTCAATGACTATCCAATTTGTATCAATATATTTAAATCGTAAAACAAATCTTATTGAGAATATTGTATTTTCAAATATGTTGTTCCATTCAACACAGTTGTTCAATTGAGAGGCCTTTATATAAGGGCAGAGCTGTGTATTGAGAGAGTTGCGACATGGAGGGACCAGCTTTCTCCGGTCACGTGGTTGCTGGACGCCATTTTGTTCCAAAATGCAGTACAACCCAACGGGCAGACTAGTCTGGCACCCTGTATTCGCCAATGCATTTTTTGGAGACAAAATGGCTTCTAATCGCAAGTTGTCGCAACTCTCTCAATATACGGCTCTGTATAAGGGATACCAAGTGCGCCCTCAGAGTTCTTGGGTCAGGTGCAACACTTTCTTATTTTACATAATATTTAAGTTTGTGTGCAAGTAATTTTGGACTGTTCTCTTTCTGTTTGGCTTTCAGCAGGGAGAGACACGATATAGACCCATTGCACAACGCGCAGCGTACTCACATGCGCCTGTCCTGGGTGTCATTTTTGGTGTCAAAATCGTATACAAACATGCACAAAAGAGAGTTTTGACACCCAAAATGACGCGCATTGTTCGGAGGGCTGGCGCGTTCCGGGTCTATAGAAATCAATAGATCCCCCTTGCACAATGCGAAATACTACAGATATGCTGAGGTCACGCGCACATTTTTACGCACAGAGAACAGCTATCGTCCAATGATCTGCCTCCTCTTTGAGAGTGTGACGTCATATGCAATGGGTTTATAAACACTCTTAGGAGACAAACTCACCAGCCGTCGTACGGGTACAGACCCTGGTAGAATGCCGCAGACAGTTGAAAGAACCCGGTGTTAGAACCGTAGAAAGAGACGGCAGGGTTGATGTATGTTGTATGTCCTATCGTGTAAAGAAACAAACATGTGTAGTTGCACAGCAAAACTGGGGTGTTAAAAAACCCCCCAAAACCCCGGTGTTTAAGAATTTTCACCGGTGTTAAAATTGTGGGTGTTATTTTACCACAGTGGTGTTATTCTTTACACACATGGTGTACTGACACACCGTAAATGATAACACCAAAAGTGTCCAACGACACCAACTTGGTGTAGTCCTCTAGTAACACCGAAAATTGTTATTATTTTTTGCAGTGTGTTAAACGAGGCAAGATCGTGAAGAGTTTGGCCCTTTTAAAGCACGCGGACAACATTGTTCGGGAAAGACCAGTATCCGTACATAAACACAAAAATAGTATAAAAAACCCATCCCGAATTCTGAAATCTACTTTGCGGCAGTAGAATAAATAGCAAGACAAGTTCTCAATGAACAAAATCTACACAGCAAACCGAATATACAATAACAAACTTGCGCAAGAAAGTAGTGAACAACCCATCTTATGTTTTCACTATTTTCAATCATCGTTTTGGTCTCTCAAGATCAAAACACACTGTTTAACTCATTTCTCAAGAACTGTAGCATTCCAATAATGAATACTGATTCTCATTGTACCAGACTTTTTTTGTCCTTCCAGCCTCGGTTTGATCTCATTGATTCAAGCGGAAGAAATACAAGATGGCTACACCATGATAAAGTCTATTTCAAGGAAAGTTTTCCTCCATACCCACATTTTAAACCAAGGTCCATAAGTTTATAAGTTATGTGGAAATCTGTGAACATTTCTTTGAATGGAATTTTGTTTAAAATATTATTTTGGCTATTGCGTACTGGTACTAAGCAAAATGGTAGCAGCAGTTTTTCCAAAACTTATGTACGATCTGTTCAGCCCGTTCTCTCGGATGTAGTTATATGTGTACAGTCAAATATGGCGAAACCTTCTACTAAGTACAATTCAAATTATTGTAAGCCGTATATCCACCAATCATTACAATGGTTTGGGTTCGAATCCCACCGCTGCCACCAAATGTAACATGTGGATATGAGTGCTACAGGGGCTGGCCGATAACAACATAGACATAAAAGTAGATTATAAAAAAAATGTATTTAAGTAGGCTTTTATCAGGAGTTAATTTAGTTGTAGACCTGGGCTGGTACTCTTAGAACAAGAAGTAGATATAACAAATCCCTTGGGAGCTATTTAATAAGGACTTATGCGTGTCAGTGACCAAACCTAACCTATCCGCTGTTATGTCCTAATCTCCAAAGGCTTATTGTTCTTCTTGTTCTTGTTCTAACAGTACCAGCCCAGGACTACATTTAAACTAACTCATGACAAAACCTACCCAAAGAACTTTTTTATCATCTTATTTATGTCTATTATGTTGTAATCGGCCAGCCCCTGTGGCGCTCATATTCACACGTTACATTATCAAGAATAACAACATAAAGACTCGAGCGAAGACTAATATTTACCCTGAAACATTCTCACTACACCCATACTACTAATGATCAACAGCACCACGACCTTTGACACCGTGAAGACGACATGGAGATTTGTTGTCCACTTTACGCTAACCGCATTGATATATGACGTAATCACTGTAATTATTGGTAAAACAAGGATAAGTTCATAGAGTCAGTAATTTTTGTAATCTTTACCATGGTAAGAACAGGGTTTGAATAGTCGTAAACATGTTACACGAACATTTAACAAAATAACAAATATGAAAAATCATTCTTGTTCAAATCAATTAACATCCAACCAAATATTAAGTTACACATTCTAAAAATAGTTATTGAGCTGACTTTTATCTTAATAGCAGATTCTTTCTCGAGGGCTAAATTACAACATATAAACAGGTGTACTGTCGTCAACGTTTTCACGAAAAGGCAATTTCTGAAAAAATCATGCATTTTGGCAAATCAATGTTTTTACATATTTTGAATGTTACTATTGACATCAACATTTTCCTCAAGTTTCAAGTGATAATAGGGATAAAACGTTTTACTTTTTTAATTACACTAATTAGCACAAGGAACATTTTCCCAAACTATCGGTTTTGCGTTTTCACAAACAGCCACATTTAGATTTGCCAACTGTTACATTGAAGTACATAGCGCTGGCACGGTGCCAACAAAGGCTATAATTAAAATAGCAACATATTCGCATAATTTAAGATCTCCACTTTATGCATGCGGGATGGAAAAATGTCAGCGTTTCAATAAAAAACAGTGTCCGAAACAGTGATTTCAAAAATAGCTTAAGTTCAAACGTGGATTTCTCCAAACATGAAAGTTTTGTGGAATGGCCTAAAATTGCCTCATCGTGAAAACAGTGACCAATATCATGTAACAGAAACAGTCCAGTTGAAAGAATTGCAAAAAGATGGAGAGAGAGGGTGGAGGGAGGGGGCAGAAAGCACACATAAAAAGCAATGGATGAAAATGAAGGTGACAAAAACAAACAAATTTACATGTTTCCAAAACTAGATTATGAATGTTAGACATATCATATTTATTTCATGTTGAACTGCGACGTCAATTTTGACATGTGACAGTTTATAAATCACTCTTATTGGCCTTACTTGTTACGAGTGCAGCAAACAATTTGATGAGTACGTCAGGTACCAGACAATCTCCAGGGATGACAAAGTCTGTGATGTACGTCCCAAGGGCCAGTGTGACGAGGGCCATGCCCCCAGGGCGCATGAGCAGACTCGAAGTCCACGAGTAGAGGAATGCTGGGATATTTCCATACGCCTCTTTCAGGTAGATGTACTGGCTTCCTGACTTCCCTGTTACGATACTCAATTCAGCGAAACACAAGGCACCTGGCCACAAAATGAAAGCATTTCTTGTACTGCAGGTTTCATGATTTAGATAGGGTGACTGCTTTATGTTTCGACACCCCTACGTTCCGATAACCCCTCGTGGTGTACACTCTAGGGTTGGGGTTAGGGTTAGAGTTAGGGTTAAGGTTATGGTAAGATTTAAGAAAATACACTAGGGGTGTCGGAACATAGGTGTTTCGGAACATAGGTGTGTGACTTTGGGGCAGATAAGGACATTTTTTTCAGAATTGCGTGCCTTTGATGATACAAGTATTGAATCTGGCACACAGTCAGTGTATGGTCACAGAAAGGTATTTGTCTGTAAGGCCATCGCAGATTTGTCCTTTGACAAAACAAAAATATTGGTAGAATAACAAGCAATGTTCAAAATGTTTAAAGGAACGTTACAGAACTGGTAATCACAATTTTCTTTAAGATCACAGATTTACATAAAACTCACACGGTCTGATGATGATGATAGTAGAAAACATCCCTAGAAATATTTCTGTCTGAAATGCCATATTTGATGAAAAATAAATAAAACTAATTTCCGATTGGAGTTTATTGCTCATGAGCGTTTTATTCATGCATTGTATAACACATGCAAATGTGTAATCGGTTTTTCACTATTTTCTCGTGACCCAGTAGATGGCCGATCGATCTCAAACTTCTACAGGATTGTCAGTTTATGCATGGTGGATTATATAAAGTGCTTACACTGCCAGCAACTGTTTTGTTAGCAAAAACAAATTCTGTAATGTTCCTTTAAATGACTGTTATTAATTGCTTGTCATTCTACATGGTGTGTGTGTGTGGGGGGGGGGAGGGGTTGTCATACCCGACCACACAGTGTCTGCCAAGTGACCTCAGCTTATGTTTATCTCGTAATAAAAATGCAAAGTCAAGTTCAAAATGTCAAGGCCTACCTCGATCAATTTAAAATGTGCTTTTGCAAATTCATACTAGATGGCACCGTATATCAATGTAGACCCTTACACGTGGAAAAGGTATGCTCATTCTTGTCTGTTTAAATGCTTTATAAAAAGTAGTCTTGGAAAGAAAAAAATATCCCGGACAAACCGTATGACCTTGTTTCATATCTGCAAGAAAAAAGGGATCAATTATAGGATTTAGTCTTTTTTCCCCTTAATTTTATTTTTGTTAATATAAAGATGAGCTTGGATTATTAAGTTCCGAAACCGCTGTGCCCATTTAAAGGTATTTGAGCTGCGAAATTTCTGTGTACCTTTTTTTATTTTTTATTTTTTATTTTAACACAAAATTTGACCTCTGAGCTAGATTTAGGTATAACGTGCCACACTAAATATACCATGATGGCGACCAATGCAAGGGGTCTATTCCCCAAAAGGTACAATGTGAAAACTGAAATGTGAATGTGTTCCTTCTTGCGCTGGGCCCAACTTCATAGAGCTGCTTAAGCACAACAAACTTATACGCTTACCAGAAAAAGGTTACCAGCTAAAATACCATCTCACATGTAGCATATGTGACTGGTATCCTGCTTATTGTTGCTTAGCAGAAATGTTTTAAGCAATATTTTCTGCTTAAGCAGTTCTATGAAATTGGGCCCAGGTTCGCCTGTAAATAGCCGGCCCCGTGTGATGACACGACCCTTTAGAGACCTCACAATCGACTCACCAGCCTAAACATTTGACGACACTTCGAGGCTCGTGAATAACGCCAGATACCTGCCTGACCGCATGCTGCCAGATGTACCTTTGACCTCGCATTTATTTCACGCGGAGATTCGCAGTCAATTCACACGTACATGTACACATATCATAGTGAATAAAACATGCACACGCTGCATGCAGAAGACCGAAAGTGCAAGCTGACAAACTACATCACCTCGGACCAATCACAACACAGATATGGAAAGCTTTACGTCACTGCACGTTTACCCAATGAAATTATTGTATCCATTGAATTCATTGGGCGTGTAAGACCAGTGCCTGTCTTTATCCTTAAGGGGACCAGTCTATCGACTCACCTGCTAGTGAGATTAACCCACACAACACCCAGACGACTAGGCTGAGACCAACGCTCCCAGTCCCACTGAGTACACCTTGGGGGGAGATGAAGATTCCAGACCCAATAATGGTTCCCATGATAATGGAAATTGCTGCAATAAACAACAATATACAACAATTTAAAATCAGCAGCAAGAGAAACATGTTTTTTTGATGAAATACTAAAATGACTTTTTTTTGACAAATAGTACCACAATTCTTTTTCTTCTCAACGAATTATACATTGGACAAGAACATACAACATGCAAGTTAGTTTCAACATCTTTTAGACAATGTGGACATTATGTTGGTTCAGTTCAAAGGGACAAGTTGCCTTGGATTGGGCGTTTTGGGCTATAAAAAGCTTTTGTTTTGAAAATGATTATGGTCTGAAAGATGTTTTAAAAGTAGAGTATAATGATCCACACAAATATGCCTTGAAATTGTGTGGTTTTCCTTTTTACTTCGTGAACTAACACGGTCCGCCATTTTATATAACCAAATGTTTTGACTCCACAAAATGGCGTACTGTGTTTCACAGAACACAGAATATCTAGTTTCATCACATTACACTTCTTTATAACAGCTCACCTTTGGTCAGTCCAAGTTCTTTCCTCAATCGTACTTTCTCATCAGAGGATTTCCTTGTGTGCCCACTGGAAGGAGAAGGGCGATCTTCATCTTCTATTTCTACCGTAGGTTGGTCACTCTCGCTCTTCATTTTGAGTCGCTTCTGAATATTTTTTTAAAGAAGACATATCTAGTGGTTGGTAATTTGTCAAAGACAAGTATCCTCACTTGGTGTATTCCAACAGATAGATACACATAGGAAACATATGGAAATTTGGGCTCAATTGGTCATCAAAGTTTCAAGAAAAAGAAAAGAAATACAATACACCCTTGTTACATAGAATTGTGTGCTTGCAGATGCCTGACCCTCTGAAGCCTTTCTCAGATTCAGGTGGGTGAAAATGTTCTGCTTTCTCTGACACTACATTACTTCAAAGGGGGTCGTTTGTAACAATGTGTTATAATATCAACATCTCTCAAGTTCTCTTTACCAAGTAAGTTTTTAAGATTATAAACTTGTAGAATAATTACCAAAAGTACACCCTGCCTTCAAAGGTTTTATCAAGATTTACAACAAAGACACAGATCCTTGTCATTTGATTGGTTGATCACGCGTCACGATCGAGTCATCCATGTTTTGTCATGTATTAATTGCCGCGATACGCCAAAATTAACTACAGTTTGCGTTTACTTTTTTGTTAAACAAGATCTAGATCTACGCAGTGACTGATAAAACGCTGGAATTGCTTCTGGCAAGCGAGAAAATCTGTCAATAGTAAGCATATACGCACGGCCTTCAGACTGAGGCAAAGGACCAACAATGTCAATGTGAATGTGACTAAAACGTGAGTCGGGTTTAGTAAAAGTTTCTAAAGGCGTTTTAACATGATGATGAATTTTAGCCTTTTGACAAGCCAAACACGTTTTTGACCAGTTTTTCACATCTCGCTTGATATAAGGCCAAACAAATCTACTTGCGAGGCACGTATCCCTGGGTGTGACAAAGAATGCAATGAATTAAATACTGTTCTCCTGAACTTCAGTGGGACATATGGCCTTGCCACACCAGTTGAAATGTCACAAATTATCGTATTGTTTGTAGTATGCAGGGGTACCTCGACAAATTTGAGAGAAGTCGATTTTTTTAGTTTTTGAAACTCTTCATCTTCCTCTTGTTCAGTGGCTATTTGGTCTAGATCAATATCTTGGGAGGGTACAACATTAAATGCATCAACCGCAACACCACGTGACAGTGTATCTGCGACTACATTTTCTTTACCCTTTACATGACGTAAGTCAGTGGTGAATTGGGAGATGTAGTCAAGATGTCGTGTTTCGCGTGGTGAGTACTTATTAGAATTTGTATTAAATGCGTGAGTGAGCGGTTTGTGATCGGTGTACACACAACAAATTTGACCTTCTAGCATGTGCTGAAAATGTCGAACGCTCAGATAAACAGCCAATAATTCTTTGCCAAAAGCGCTATATCTGCTCTCGCGCAGGTTTCAGTCGTTTTGAAAAGAAGCCTAGAGGTTGCCATGTAGAATCGACAAGCTGATGTAGAACTGCACCCACCGCTACGTTGGATGCATCCGTAGTAAGACTTAACGGAGCATTGGTGCGCGGGTGAGTTAGTAATGTAGCTTGCGCTAATGCTGCCTTACTTTCATTAAAGGCCCTAAGTTCAGTTTCCCCTAGGCTAATAGGTGACTTTTTAGGAGTGCTTTCCTTTTTGTGCTTTAGGATGTCCGGGAGTGGCTGAATAATTTGAGCACATGACGGAATAAATCGTCGATAGAAATTTACCAATCCTAAGTATCGTCTGAGTTGACGAATGGAACATGGAACAGGAAAATCTGCAATGGCTTGAACTTTTTCTGCCAATGGAGCAATGCTATCTGTACTGACATAGTGTCATAGAAACTCAACACCATCGACGCCGAAAACACACTTGTTTGCGTTTATGACTATGCCATACTCATTTAACCGCTGAAAAAGTTGTTTCAGATGAAAACAATGTTCTGCATGGGAGCTACTGGCTACAAGTATGTCATCAATCCAAGTTCCCTAACTACACCTCGCCAAATAGCATGCCAATTGTCTTGTTACCATCGATTTTTTTTCACACACAACAAATTCATCAATGACCAGCTCTACTGGATTTCCCATAGGAATTGTAAAGTTACTTGACCTTGGGGTTAATAGCCACTAGGCCTACTCGGTGAAATGAACCATATGGTTTCCAGATGGCTTCTTCTGTATACTTGTACAATGGCTGTAAGCAGTGACCTGAATTTGTTTTATTTAGTCAGACAGGTCCATATCTAATGGTTTGGGCCATTTGAAGATGATTCCGTGTCTTCATAAAAATGTACTACACGCTAATATCAAAACGATCACTCAAAAAGTGACCGATCCTGTCCGACTGTGAATTTCTGATGATGGTGTCACGCAGGATTAAAGTGTTTCAATAAAATAAAAACATTTTTGCTAAAATAAAAATGTTAAAAGGCCATGTCACACGAGGTAAATTACAGGCATCCAGTTCAAGGCATTCTCATCTAAGAAAATCACTCAAGTTTCAGTTTATTTTCTTGGGGATAGTGAGTTACAGCTAGAAATTTGTCTCGTGTGCTGCCGAAGTGCCAATTTTTACACACAGTGCAGTTGGTTGCCTCCAAGTTGCCTGAAAATCAACCCTGTGTGACAAAGCTGTTATACCACACACTTACCCCGTGTATCACGTTCATCCCAAATAATATCTCCTTCGACAACATTGTAGATCTTATTATAAACACGCGTTACGTACCTGCACGCACTCAGTCTGCCTTTCGTAGACATCAGCCCGTTCATTGGACGATGCCTATGGGTGCGTTCGATTAGCTTCCCCGTGTGTACCGGGGATTTACACTCGTGGTAGCCACGAAACGAGGCTAATCGAACGCTGCAGTGTTTCACTTGGCACTCTGGGAAAATTAAGGTCAAAGGTTGTTGCGTAGCAGCGCGACTTAAAAAAGTGTAAACAGCACATCTGTCATTTCCGTCGTCTGCTCAATTGGAAAATGTCGGTGTCCATGACGACACATTTAATTATATCATTCATAATTTGTACACACTCACCAAATGTTTGCTACTGAGGAAATACATTTCCTTTCCATTTGCCATAATTATTTTATAGACGATAAATCTGCGTATTAATTTGTCGTTTTTGTACTCGCATCGTCTTCAACTTGTCCCCCGCCATCTTGGTATGATACGCCTGCAGCCGGAAACTACGTCATTACACCCGGGCATCCACCAGAGACCCGCTAGCGAGCTGGGGCTGTGGTGGCTGACACCGGGGCAGACACGAGTATCATGTGATGGCTAATCGAACGCTCTCGTGTAAGTTTTACTTACACGTGTAAGCTAATCGAACGCACCCTATATATCGAACACGTCTCTACTAATGCCTTTACGATAAAACTTTATGACTTTCCCCTCTTTGGCGTTAAGCTCCCGCTCAAATTACGTAGCTTTAATCTCAAAACCAATCTCTTACATTGTAGTGCCCTTTTGTGCTGGTAGGTTTACCAAGTTTACGATAATTGATTTTGTAATAGCCTATTATACACGTAATCAAATAAGACAAAGAAACAAATTGTTTAAATGAATGTCGCAGCCTTGAAAAACTGTTTTCATTTTCAACAAATAAATTTTTGCGGGATGCCGAAAAATTGTCTGGCCATTCTTTCGCACGTAAAAACCGCATTTAGGGCACACCTGACCCCAACTATCTTAGTAGAACTGACTTAATTCATGTGGGTACACCTGACCCCAACCATGTCAGTAGAACTGACTTGTGACTGGCCCCCCCGGCGGAAGCATTCACCCATCAACGAGATTGAACCCCAATTCGGCATTTTGGCGCTCTGTGGCCACCCCATAAATGAGCACAACGATTTCAATTTGTTTTAGTAAAATATCATTTCCCAATACCATTATAGGGTACTAAAAGCACACCTCGTATTAGCGGTTGACAATTCGAACTTCTTGGGTAAAAGTTTGGTAAATTTTACATTTTATTTTTAAGAGTGTAAGAAAAGACGGCTCCACTTATCGAATGGTTAGCTCTTGGTAGGTTTGTATTTTGATATGGGATATTTATGTGCTTGGTACATATGGACATAGTTTTCCGCCCCTAAAAAAACCCAACAACAACAACAACAACTTTCTGGGATCTGACCCCCCCCCCTCTTAGTTCTGTGGAATGGTCCAGTCTAGTATATCAAGGAATTTGACTCCCCGGGTTATTAAACTTTGGAGAAATGGCTGAATTATTCATTAGAGGATTGATTTAATGGTGCCTCCACTAGGTGAAAAGTTTTAAACAAGAGAGGGTGGAATTACGTCCACAAATTTCCAGGCATTGAAACGTTGCGATTCTGCTACAGCGAATAATCGGTAAAGAAATTAAAATAACTTGTATATTATTACCAGCAAATAAAAATTCTAATTTGTTTTTTAAAATTGTTTATGAAAATGTTAATCCCTTTTACGACGGGTCCTTGACCCCTGTTTGCATGTTTGTATTTTTCTGTGTAGGTACCTTTGCTTGCTTCGCTTCATGCCGGTTTTGCCGAAAGTGTTTTACCTGTACTTATTTTTTCCAGTACCCATAAATTGGTTCACTACAACAAATATTGATCATAAAAAACTGACTTGTGAGAAGTACTGCAGCTGTTGATAGTATAAAGTATTTTTAGTTCCCTTCAAAGTAATGGTTTGGATAACTGTCCACCCAAACACTTTGAATCTGAGAAACAGTTCATGCATAAATCGTTTTTCATATTTCTGATGACTAAAGTGTCTGTTCATTAATATGCTGCGGCCAGAGATGCGGTTGGTACCCGCTGTCACCTCGCCAAACGTGGATGGATTCGACGCCGTTCGTGTGAAAATAAATCGACAGTAAGACACTGTATTCAGCTGAAACTCTTTTTTTAGGTGAATTTTATTGTATCTTTCTTTATAATTTCGCCTATAAATCAGAATTACGTTGACAAAAACCAAACGATGACTACACCTTTAAAGGCCCTGTACACTATTGGTAAGATCGAAAAACACAAATGTTCACAGATTCACACATAACTTACATGATTTAAAGTTAGTAATGATACAAAGGGTTCCTTAAAATATTTCTGCCTAAAATGCTATTGTTTCTGAGAAATGAGTAAATGAGTTTTTATCACGCGCGATAAAAAACCGAAAACATATAAGGTCTCTTTTCACTATTTTCTCGTGACCTCGATGACCAATTGAGCTCAAACTTTCACAGGTTTGTTTGTTCATGCATATGTTGAAACACACAAAATGTGGACACTGGTTTTGAGCTGTTACCAAAAGTGTACAATACCTTTAAGTAAACAATATTGTAAACATTGTGACATGCCGTCGAACGGATTTAACCTTGGTCCAAGGCTCCAAGTTCAAACGATGACTCCACCTGTAAGTAAATGGATTGTAAACATTGTGACATGCCGTCGAACGGATTTTACCTGGGTCCAAAGGCTCCAAGTTCATGGAGGCTTGCCAAAGAATTCTCGGCTACCGCGCAGGTAAAGTGTTTAATTTCTATAGTTCGTTGTCTTCCGATCTCAACAGTGCTATGGAATTGAGCCTAGAGGCGATGGACCATGGTGGTTGGACATATAGGTACTTACTCGCCAGTAGTTGTTATCGAGTTGGCACCGATGAATTGGCGTGTCGTGGCCGAGCGGATAGCGCACACTGAATCCAGTCTCTGGTTTTCTGAGCAGCAGAGTGTGTATAAACTTGGTTCCAATTATTCGTCTATGGTCGTGCTTTTTTATCTATCTGATAGCTAAGCATTGCCTGAAATAGTGCCCTCCTGTTGATTAACCTTGAACATTAACCTTGAATATTAACATCTAATCACATGAGTTACAGTATGTGTAGCCTGAACATCTGACGTCACACTTCGAGGCTCGTGAATAACGCTCAGATACCGGTGTCAGTGCTCAGCTATCGGGGTGGCGTAGCCGGTGTGGCAGGAGATTCTGCCCCCCCCCCGGAATTTCTGTCCCCCCATACGGCGAACTGTGCACAAACTACTTTTGATAGCGCCCTCTTTTGAATCATCCTCCTCCAGTCCATGTTAATGTCCCGTATGGGGACAGAATCCCCGGGGAAACAGATTTCCCTGGGACACCGGACACCTTCAGTGCTCGGATATCCGGGTGACAAAACCGGCGGACATTACCGCCCCCCCCCCCTTGCGAGTAGTTCCGTTTGGTCCCATTTATATTCTCTGATTCTTCTCTGTTCTATCACATTCTTTTGGCCCAACTTTATACGTGTTCATGCGCACAATTTTAGAGGGTCTGTATACGTTTGGTAATGACTCTGAAAATTAATGGCAACAAAACCTTACTTGGTTAGAATTACAGCAGCTTTGGATAGAATGCATTTTGAGAAACTTTTCACTTCGAAGTACTGCGGTTATGAAAAAAGATATCACCTTTTATCCCCAAAAATTGAATCTGAGAAGCGTTTACGGTCGTAATGCTTCTTAGAGTGTGTATTCCAATTGCAGATTATTCTTCCTGTGTGGACATAGGGGGTCTAACCGCTCCAGACTTTCGGCAATTATCTCAAAAACGCTACCACCTTTTGAAATGAAATTTTCACAGGTTAGTTTTATTGTATATATCTACAACTATATAGGATTGAAACAAACAGTGGGTTCCAATTACCAAATATGTACAGACCCTTTAAGCGGGTTACACTTTTTGTATTTAAAAGAAACCCCATTTTTTCGTTTCAAATTATAAATTATGCTTCGCACGTGTGACTGTTCATGGCTTTTTAATCGTGGTAGATTTCACGCACATGCAAAATGCTCATAACAAAAATATGCGTTCACCTAGCCTGTAATACAAATAAACAGAGAAAACACTGTATCAAAATAATGGCAAATCACAAGTTTTAATTTAATACCGATTACAATAAATTTTAATGAAATAAAAATAAATGAATAAATAAATAAATTATAAATACAACAGTAATTATTTAAATCCACACAAATAATGCCTCGAAATTGTGTGGTTTTCCTTGTACTTCGTGAACTAACACGTTCCGCCATTTTGTTGAACCAAATTTTTGACTCCAAAAAATGGCAGACCGTGTTAGTTCACGAGGTAAAATGAAAAACACACAATTTCGAGGCAAATTTGTGTTGTTTTATATTTTCTACTTTTCAAGCATCTTTCCAACCATATTAATTTCATAGCAAACGCTGTATAACGTTTTTATAGCAAAAAGCGCCCAATCCAAGGCAACGTGTCCCTTTAAAGGCACTGTACACGTTTGGTAATTACTCAAATATAATTGTACGTCATTATAGACCCAATTCTTTGACTTTTACATAGTAATTACTTGTATTATTAGACTTAAATTTCCAGGGGGCCTGACCCATTTCCAGGTCAACCTGACCCGGAAAGTGGTTAAAAAGTGGGATTTTGACTCGGATTCTACGTCATTTTGACCCAATTCTGAGTCTTTTTAATAGTATTTTATTAGACTTATATTTGACAAAAATTAAAAGTCTTACTGACCCAGAATCAGGTCTGGCCCAACGGGACCCGGATCCCGGTCAATTCTGACCCGACAATTTTTAGAATGAGCAATTTTATATTTCGCAATCCATAAGAAGATTTGCAACATATTTATGAAATTCAAAATAGTGCAGTACATGTTGTAGCCTATATGCATTTTTTTTTTACAATCAAACACAATATATCCAAATTCTCAATTGTACCAACGATTCGCAATCAATCGAAATCGTTCAGTCGAGACAAACACATGTAAATACATCTACATTTTAAATCTAACAATAAAATAAATTAAACATTTGTTGTATCCTTTATTTAGTGAAGTTAATAACGAGAAGTCCCCTCGATCCACTAAGCGAAAGTAGTAGTCCCGGCAGATTTCCTAACCTTCCGTACAACTTTTTGTTGTCCAATTTTGTTTGTGTTTTCTTTTTGTATCACCATAAAATAACCTTCCATAACGACACCACGGTGAAGACACGAGTGCTCCTCAAACGACATTGAGCGAAAAGGGGCTATAGCTGATATGTTTTTGATTAAATTTATTGGAGCCTTTTCTTTGAACTGATTCAAGACCAATCGGTTTTACAAGCAGAAAATGCGACTTTTGGAGATTCAAATTTTCGTGATGTCCGTTTGTGAATACTGCGGCCGGAGGTGTGGTTGGTACCTTTCCACAATGATGATTCGGCGTTCTTGATGAAAACACCGTGACAGTTTTCCTCTTCTGTTTTCTCAACCAATTTCACAGGGTGACTTTTATTGTCCTAATTTCTTGATAATTGTTTTGGCTATAAATAAGCTTTATGTGACAAAACCAAACAACTGACTCTACCTTTAATCGGTCAGCATATAAATAGTGTTAGGTTTCAAAATTTGGTTCGAGCTTAAAGGCACTGAATACGTTTGGTAATTGTCAAAGACCAGTGTTCTCATTTGGTCTCTCATACATATGCATCAAATAACAAGCCTGTAAAAATTTGGGCTCAATTGGTCATCGAAGTTGCAAGAAAATAATGAAAGAAAAAACATCCTTGTTGTACAAATTTGTGTGCTTTCAGATAGGAATAAAAGGCTTCTTGCAAGAAGTCTTTTATTAGTTTAGTGAGAAAGTACCTCTTTCTCAAAACCTACGTTACTTCAGAGGGAGTCGTTTCTCACAATGTTTTATACTATCAACAGCTCTCTGTTGCTCGTTACCAAGTCAGTTTTTATGCTAATATGTATTTCGAGTTATTACCAAACGAACGTGTACAGTGGTGCCTTTAAGTATTTAAACTACAACTGGCCGTAGTTTCATGCTGCATTTTTTGAGGGAGTACCAATGTCCCTTCCATGTTCTCCATTGTATTCCCAGTGTATGCTGAACATCTCCATGTGGGTAGTATTTACCATTCAGGTGGGCCTTAACGAACCACCAAGCACCCTCACGTTGCTCCGCACAATTAATCAAGTTTGCATCATTGTCCTGATCCTTTGTCGAAAAGGGACGACCACTGTGATATTCCATTGAATCACCTGCTGTGCTCTGATCATCATATAAACCAACCTGGAGAGTGTAGTTGTCACCTGTAACAGCAAACTCACCATAAGAAGCCCAAGTTGTATTGGACTCCCAATCTTCCATATCTACTCTGAGCTCCCAATGTCCCGATCCAGTAAGGTTACGCAGGATATCATTCCCCAACCAGAACTCATTCTGCAGATCACCAAACCCAGATTGGTATTCAGTCCAGTTACGGTAAAAGTCAACCGAGCCATCTTGTCTCCTCTGGAACACGATCCAGCCTCCTCCATCTGTCTCCATATCACAGTAAACCTGTAGGCCGTCGGTGGGACTCACAGGAAAGATAGTGTATATTCCATCATGTTGGTTGCCAGCTTGATACAGCGCCCAACAACTGCTGTATCCTTTTTCAGGAAATGGCAAAGTGTCCGAGTGGTCATCGTAGTAGACACTGCCCAGACGTTCAACGAAATCACCCGGTGTTTGA
Source organism: Plazaster borealis (assembly GCA_021014325.1). Taxonomy (NCBI): domain Eukaryota; kingdom Metazoa; phylum Echinodermata; class Asteroidea; order Forcipulatida; family Labidiasteridae; genus Plazaster; species Plazaster borealis. Next base: position 22,006,503 of record CM037461.1, read on the forward strand.
GCTCTGCTGGCACTACTCAACTCACAAACAGAATCGTTTGTTTGGTAGTTGAACGATACGCACATTGGATCCATCAGTCTCGCCCACAGATCACAGGAGAAGATACAGTCTTCTGCTGAAACACATGATTCAGTAAGGCTCGGTTGTTGGTAGCTTGATAAAGATTTGAAGCATGTGGCCATTGACAGTCACACTTGCAATGATATATCAAGCAACTGAAAATTAAGACTGCTGTGATACACTTCATGGTGAAGTTATCAACGGCTTTATAGAGACTCCAAGTGAGAAGGGCAATTGGAAACTTGTTCACAGTTCACACGCGTCAAACAAGATTTAGGTCTCTCAGAAATGTAACCTCTCTTAAAGTTACTTTTGGATTGAACAAATACAGATGACTAGAGTGGAACTTGAGTCGACCTCTGGATTAACGTGCCGGCGCTCAACCAACTGAGCTATCTAGCCCTAATGTTGGCGGTCTCCCTATTTTGTTAATATCCCTGCTCGGGCCTAAAAGCGCTCTGTTGACAACGTTACAGTTATACTCGCACTGTATTTTTCCTGCAAATGTCCTGAATAAGGCTAGGTAGCCTTAACATGGCAATTAGTAGGCCTAAACAGGTTTAATAATACATTACCAATTGTTAAGCTCTTTAAAATGACTCGGCAAAATACTTAAATATTCTAGGGCTACTAATTGCTTCCATACGACAGAGTCGACCGCGTCCGATGCAAATTGTTGAAATGGCGAGAAGCTTTTTCATGCACTATTTCCCAATGTATCTTGCCTCATCAATGTATGCATATTTTAGATCAAGCTATACGCAAATGTACTTTTATTCAAAGAACAGTCTAAATTAGACAGTAAAATTGTGTGTGCGTGGGTAGGTACACATTCAAACCGGGGACCTATAACCAAAGAGTTATAACCACCGGTTGCGAGATATTTGTTTTTCCTACGAACTGTTTGTCCCCCTACGGCGAACTTTGTACAAACTACTTTTGATGGCGCCCTCTTTTGAATCCTCCTCCTCCAGCCCATGTTAATTTACCGTATGGGGACAAAATGTTCGTAGAAAAAAAAAATCACGCTCCCCGGTTGGGGGAAGCTCCCCAGATGGAGAGCTTGTACAAAACCAATGGGAGCTGTTGCCAAAAAGTACAAAAAGGGGCAATGGGAGGTCCCCAATTGCAGGTGTTTACACACTTGCGTGTGTGTGGAAAAACCTCCACACAACAATTTACCTCCCACATTGTCGCGTGTCACCTCAGCTGGTCACACCCCAATATTCAGACACCCCTAAATATCCCAAGCCTTACTCAAGCCCCAACCCTATACCATTTTTCCTTTGCGTGTAAATTATGATGTGATATAGGATAATAGAGTTGTCGGAACATAGGGAAATAATTTAATTGGCCATGAATTTGTTTTTGTTTAGTTAACTTGATATATATATTTTTTTTTACAATTTGGTTTATGAAAGTTTCAAATATTATATTAACACCATAAGTTTAAAGTTTCTACAGGGAAATGAAATATTCACGAGCTATTCTTGCCGTATCATGAGCACGGGCCGTGCAGACAGTCCGCTTTCAATTTTTAATCGAGTTGAATGATTCAAATTTGCAAGATGGGAAACCATGTGGAGTGAATGAAGCTTGTCATTCACTACCGCTGTTTCCTAATACCGTTGGCTCATCAACATTTCATGAAACCTTGACAGATCCCTGGTATAGACCGGTAGGTAGGCTACTGAAACTAATCAGCTAAACAAAATGGCCTTTGATCAATTCAGAAGTTAGACAGTAGCAAGAGTGAAACGATCTTTAAAGGCACTGTACACGTTTGGTAATGACTCAAAATATATATTAGCATAAAAACTTACTTGGTAACGAGCAACGGAGAGCTGTTGATAGTATAAAACATTGTAAGAAACGACTCCCTCTGAAGTATTCACGTAGTTTTTGAGTAAGAGGTAATTTCTCACTAAAATAATAACAGAATTCTTGCAAGAAGCCTTTTATTCCTATCTGAAAGCACTCAAATTAGTGGATCGATTTATAAACTTCACTGCCGCGGAGTGAGTTCTTAACTGGTCTCAACTGAATAATGGAGTGCAGTATCCAACTTCATTTGGATAGATAGTGCGAAGTGTCAATTTGCTTGTGAAAAATAAAACGAACAATTTGTTTCAGTTGACATTACAAACACACACACACACACACAAATATAATATATCATTGTGAATTTAATATGTAAAAGCGCTTCTGATTCAAGATTAAAATTCAAAATTATTTCAAAATGTATTTGGAAAGCTCCTTTGAGTTTCAACCCTACCTCCATGTAGCTTTGTGTTTTTAAAGGGTCTGTATACGTTTGGTAATGACTCTGATAATTAATGGCAATAAAAAATTACTTGGTAAGAAGTACAGCAGCATTGGATAGTATAATGCATTTTTAGAATCATTTCACCTCGAAGTACTGCGGTTATGGAAAAAGATATCTCTTGTTATCCCACAAAAATTGAATCTGAGAAGCGTTACTGACAGTAACGGTTCTCAGATTGTATATTCCAATTGCAGATTATTCTTCCTGCGTGGACATTTATTCGCTCCAGATTTTCAGCAATATCTCAAAAATGCTACCACCTTTTGAAATGAAATTTTCACAGGTTAGTTGTATGGTATATATCTACAACAATATAGGATTGAAACAAACAGTGGGTTCCAATTACCAAACGTTTACAATCCCTTTAAATCACAAAAAGGGTACAAAAAGGTGACTTTCTCCTGAAGATGATCAGAGCATACTGATCGAAACGTCGAGTTGTCAAACCACAGGTTCTTTTCAGAACCACCACTACTCAAAAGAGATTTATACATGGTGTCACCACAAACCTCGCCTGATATATTTAGTTTCAGTAAGCAAACTTTATTTGATAAAATATCAGGACATCTTAGTTTCAGTAAGTCAACTTGGCAAGATAAATCTCATTCAGCCTCACTACCACTGACAGCGCACCGTATCGATACCTCTCATTAATTAACCTCTGGAAGGGAAGCACTGTAAAACAATGCTGATTGGCCGACCAAAAGTGACTGCACTGCGCGCATGTTTGTTAAAAAACATTAGACCCTTGCAAAACGCGAAACGCGACAGGGACGCTGAGGTCACGCGCACGTTTTTACGAACAAAGAACAGCTATCGTCCAATGATTTGCCTCCTTTGGCCTCAGTGAGAGCACTTTTTGAGCTTGTGACGTCATATGCAAGGGGTCTATTGTAGGGCGCCTGTGTCAAAATGCATGTTTTTTTATGCAATCCACTTCAAATGAATCATGATTATGTATACGGTCACCCAAAACTGCATAAAGTTAGACATGTTACAAGATCAAAGAAGAATGAGAGGGGACCAGTTGCTCTATGACTTGGGCCTCTTTTGATAGCGCGCTCTGCATACGTCTCTAACACAGAATGGATCAACCACAGGTCATTAAAATATCAACCATTATAAAGTCACACTTCCAGGGGGGTTATGATCGAGCAAGGCATTCCAGGAAAAAGTGGCGCGCCGAGATCGTACACCACTGGGAACGAGGTTGAATATCATTTTTCTTATAAATGGTACTTCTTATAAATGACACTTCTTACATGATAAGAGGTCTCTACTAAACAATAATCTAGTATGGTATCATGAAAGCCAAGATGAAGATATCTATACCAAAAACTCTAATTCACAATCGTACACCGAGATCCTACAGGAACGAGGTTGAATCTTATTTTCTGGATAAGTGGTTTGGCACATCTGGAGGTCCGTAGATACAGGACCAGACTACTACTCCCTCCTGGCCTCAGTATGAATACACTGATGATGCAAATGGAAGAAGACAATGGCACTTCTTACATGATAAGAGGTCTCTACTAAACAATAATCTAGTATGGTATCATGAAAACCAAGATGAAGATATCTATACCAAAAACTCTAATTCACAATCGTACACCGAGATCCTACAGGAACGAGGTTGAATCTTATTTTCTGGATAAGTGGTTTGGCACATCTGGAGGTCCGTAGATACAGGACCAGACTACTATACACTTCTGGCCTAAGTATGGATACACAGAAGAGCCAGGTCTCCCTCCGAAGGAAGCTTTCTACAGCAAGCTGTCTGACGAGTACATTAGCGAGACCGACTACGTTTATGCGCAAAAGTATGCAAATGGAAGAAGACAATGGCACTTCTTACATGACAAGAAGTCTCTACTAACAATAATCTAGTATGGTATCATGACTGCCAAGATGAAGATATCTATACAAAACTCTAATTCACAATCGTACACCGAGATCCTACAGGAATGAGGTTGAATCTTATTTTCTGGATAAGTGGTTTGGCACATCTGGAGGTCCGTAGATACAGGAACAGACTACTACTACTAACAATAATCTAGTATGGTACCATGACTACCAAGATGAAGATATCTATACCAAAAACTCTACTTCACAATTCATCAAATAACATATCGGCATCGGGGTCAGATTTTGACGATCTACTTGATGATGTATGTGACAAGCGACCGATTTCAGATGTTCCAGGTGTAGACGGCGTAGCACTCCTGGAATTCAAAATAAAACATAACCGTTTTTGTTAGCGATAATGATAATGAAAATTCCCAGAACTATTGCATTTCTACTAGTTGATGACAAGGGTCTGCCAGTGTTGTAGTACTTGTACTATGTACTCGTACTCGAGTACTGTTTTGATGGTAAAACAAATAATAATGAGTATTTATATAGCGCCTTTAACAAGATCAAAGTGGTTCATAGTGTAGGACATTTTAACAGAAGCTAAACAGATATAGAAAAGAGGAAGGTTTTGATAAGTTTTTTGTAATGTCTGAATTGAAGAAGAGACTCTGATGTGAAGAGTACTGGTACTCATGCTTGCAATATACTCGTACTCAAAGTCCATGGATACTCAATACTCGACTGAAAAACAGTCTGTACTCGAAGTCACGTACTCGATACTCGACAGAAAGTTTAATCAGACCCAGATTTTAAGTACTCCCGTACTCGGAACTACTCGAGTACTGTTTTGATGTTACTGGTACTCATGCTGGCAACATACTCATACGCAAAGTTCATACTCAAAACTCGATTGAAAAACAAACCGTACTCGAAGTCACATACTCGATAGTCAACAGAAAGTTTAATCGGACTCAGATTTTAAGTACTCTCATACTAGAGTACTTCTCGGCCTCCTAGTACTCAGCAGTACTTGATACTCGACTGAAAAGTACTTGACTACAACGCTGGGGTCTGCCATTGCTGAGGTCAAACAATGTAAGCGTGCACATTGTGTACGCGGCACACACAACTCTCAGCCAACGATGGGTTTTCCTTTGACCTCAGAAGGGCACTATTTGAACTTCTGGCGTCATTTACAAGAAGTCTTTTAAAAAAATCATTGTACTTTATCGACCGAGGCTGGAGCATTGGCTAACAGCCTTCACAATTGTTCCTCGTCGTTCATTCATTAGGTATGGCATGTCTGCCATTTCTCGATCAAGGTTTCCACATATTAATGATATTAGTTTCTGTTCTTCCTTGGTTTCTCTGGTTTTTCTTTCCATGCTTTGGTGTCCACAAAAACCAGGATTAAAAAAAATTTAACTTCAAAAAAATAATTTGTAGACCTAGTACAATAGCTTTGCATTAAATCCCAAATAATACTTTGATTTTTCATAATGAAGAGGGGATCAACGCACCTTTCTGTCCTGCTAGATAACACTTTTGGAATGGCTGGTTTAGATGGCGTCTGTTTGTTAGTCACAGCTCGTCTTTTTCTCCTGCAAGAAACCATAAAACCTGTTAGACACACTGTCTCCTCATTTAAGCCTCCTCTACAGCAACCTCGTCCCCAAGGTGTGTCGAGCAGTACAAGGTTGACCGCTCTTTCACCCTGGTATTGGATCATTTGCATATCCAAATTTTTTGGATACGTATGCAAATTAGAATAGTCTGGCTGTGAACATGGTGAATTCTGAATGAGTACAACTTAACATGTTTACATTAGACTTTTGTATACCAGTCGTTGTCCAATCAGGGTCCAAGTAAGGAGTTTCCCTCCCAGGGTTTACTATTGTAAACATGGTTGGAAATAAAGTAAACCATGGGGACGAGGTTGCCTCTACAGGTATTTCTATGGTAAGTGTGTGGACAGGTTTCTCACTCGTTGTCCCTTCTGTACACACCTTCACACTCCCAGCAACCACTTTCCGGAACTTCTTACCCTTTCACTGTATCTATTCCAAAGGCCCATACTGTGAGTTATTCAAATAAACTGCTCACAAAAAGTTAGGAAACTTTTTTTAATCAAGTAAATTTTCATTATTTATTACTCTCTTTGTATATGTTATATATCAATGCAAAGCTCAAGTGTTCCTCTTTAAAATGATACCACATTTGCAATGATTACATGTTGCTGAATTTGGCTACATGAATGACAATGAGGCAAAGTCACAAATCAAATGTGCCAAAATTACCGCATGTTTGAATTACAGTGTCAATTTGTTTGTTCACACAGTAACACAAAATTGCTAATTTTGGCACATTTGATTTGTGACTTTGTCTCATTCTCATTAATGTGGCCAAGTCCAGCAACATGTCATCATTGCACATTTGGTATCATTTTAAAGAAGAACACTTCAGCTTTCTATTGACATGCAACATAATACAAGAGGGTAATAAATAATAAAAATATACATGATTAAAAAAAGTTTCCTAACTTTTTGTGAGCAGTTTAGCTTTCACCTCCAGTACTGCTGTACTTTGGAAATCCCTGCCCGTGTCTTGTTTCCACCATCTTACACAATCTATTCCAGTTTAAAGGGATTGCATACGTTTGGTAATTGCAACCAACTGTTTGTTTCAATCCTATATAGTTGTAGATATTTACCATAAAACTAACCTGTGAAAATTTCATTTCAAAAGGTGGTGGTGTTTTTGAGATATTGCCCAAAATCTGGAGCGATTTGTCCACGCAGGAAGAATAATCTGCAATTGGAATATACAATCTGAGAAGCGTTACTGCAGTATTGCTTCTCAGATTCAAATTTGTTTGGATAAAAAGTGATATCTTTTTCCATAACCGCAGTACTTCGAAGTGAAAGTTTTCTCAAAATGCATTATACTATCCACAGCTGCTATACTTCTTACCAAGTAAGTTTTTATTGCCACTAATTTTCAGAGTCATAAACAAACACAGACACAAACATATCCATTCATACAGGCATATATATACTGGATCGAAAGCTAAGGCCATCTCCCCTAAAAGTTTTACATATATATTTCAAATTTTAGGAACAGCAAAGGCCATGATACGGGCGATTCCCAGTACAGTGCATCCTGTACAGCCAATCACAGCCTACTTTGATGCATCAATAACCAATCAGATTAGGGGATATACCTTTTGCCCATAGGAGCTGTTGTTTCATTGGCTGGTTCGTCGCCACCTAGAATCAAGCTTGAATCTAGCTCCACTCGACTTGAATGTAAGGTTCTCTTTTGGGGTTTTTGTCTTGACTGAAGAGAGAAAGCAAAATGATATGGCTTTAGCTGACACTTGTTATTGGGGTTAATCCACAGGTTGTTGCAGTAGGATCGTAGGATCTCGCGAGCCCACGCTTCTCTGAATATTGATCCTTCACCAAAATCAAACAGGACCTTCATATCATCGTGTCAGTGCAACAAGGTCGTACGTCACAATTTCGGTGAAATTGAGTTAGAATATACAAAAGGTGCTTCATTTTTGTCTGAATAAACTGTACAAGTTCCAATTTTGTCCAAAAAGTAATTAGAAAAGATACAGGTCGTTAAAGGCATCGTACACGTTTGGTAATTGTCAAAGACCAGTGTTCTCATTTGGTGTATCCCAACATGTGCATAAAATAACAAGCCTGTGAAAATTTGGGCTCAATTGGTCATCGAAGTTGCAAGAAAATGATGAAAGAAACTACACCCTTGTTGTACAAATTTGTGTGCTTTCAGTTAGGAATAAAAACTTCTTGCAAGAAGTTTTTATTATTTTAGTGAGAAATTACCTCTTTCTCAAAAACTACGTTACTTCAAAGGGAGTCGTTTCTCACAATGTTTTATACTATCAAACGCTCTCTGTTGCTCGTTACCAAGTCAGTTTTTATGCTAATATATTTTTAGTAATTACCAAACGTGTACAGTGCCTTTAACAATAAATGACGTCATAATTCGATAACATGTTCAGAGCAACAAAGTCGTATCTCAGACATGCGACCTAGTTGCACTGAGAAATATGACGTTATTCCCCATAGACCCCTTGCATAACGCAAAATGCTACAGGGATGCTGTAGGCACGTGACCGTTTTATCATACAAAGAACAGCTATCGTCCCAATGATTTGCCTCCTTTGGCTCCTTTGGCCTCAGTGGGGGCGCTTTTTGGCCACAGTGAGGGTGCTTTTTGAGTGTGTGACGTCATATGCAAGGGGTCTATTGACTGCACGTGATGCAGGTTTGTGCAACAAGGTTGTAACTCCAAGATACGACCTTTTGACCAGTCTAAAACCGTGTGCAGTGTCCGTGCAACAAGGTTGTATCTACAATTTTCCATGGTAATTAAGGCTTAAAACTTGTTTTTTAAAGGTAATGCACTAGACCCCAAGGCCATTATCTCACCTTGGATTCCTCATCTGTGCTGACCTCGTAGTCTTCCGCATCGTCTTCTAGATCCTCCTGATTACTTTCCTCCCCTGAGGAATTTAACGAAGGATGAGATGTATCTTTTGTTGAGATGTGACTGGACGCAGTTTCTGCATTTGATATTGCATCCTTGACTGATGACAGAAAGAGGGGGACATCCATTACAATTGTTTTTATTTTTTTAATTGTTTTCCTCTTGTTATGAAACCAACGATTCTCAAAAGTGACTAGCACTGTGACTGCAGGTCTGCAGATACCTGTGTAGGAGGCAGAGCATGGCGTAACCGAGTGGTCTAGTGCACCAGACTCAAGCTCTGACTCATCATAGTGTGGGTTCGATTCACGGTCATGACACTTGTGTCCTTGAGCAAGGCACTTAAACCACACTTGCTTCTCTCAACCCAGGTGTAGAAATGGGAACCTGAGAGGGCTGAGACAGTATTGTGTTTGATTAATCCCTTAGCGCTAATTTAAGCAGTTTGGGGTTGTATGCCCCCCAGGGAGTTGGGAAAACTTGAGGAATGGTCTTAAGTATGCCTGATGAACAGGAATAATAATGTTATAAAGTGCCTTGATCTAGCTACTAGAATATAAGAGCTATATATTATGTATAAGAACAGAGTATTATTATCATTATTATTAAAAATATGAGGGGCCGAATATATGACTAAATGAACATTTACAAATATATAAAAGCAAAACCATAGAGGCCTATATAATAGCAAAATCATATAAAGAGTAAAACCATATAGGGCAAAACCATGTACATGTATATACAGGTAAGAGCAAAACATATATATATTAAGAGCAAAACATATATATATTAAGAGCAAAACATATATATATTAAGAGCAAAACCGTATACATGTAAATAGGGCAAAACCAAATAGCTAAGAGCAGAACCGTAAATAAAGGATGAACACAAATATATAAAGGATAAAAGACAAATAAATAAAGGACTAGTGACAAATATATAAAGCATAACAACAGTACACATCAAGGACCACAAACTAACATATAAAAAACCTACACAAACGAACAGCGCCCTCTGTATACTGGAAATAGTTTCTACATTGAAGACATGGACGCACATATAATATGTATAAGGCATAAGTTTCATATAATATTGAAGAATTGGACATCCATATAATAAATAAGTAATAAGTTCCATATATTGAACACATGATTGCCTATATATCGTGTCAGTGCAAAGACATGTGTGAAGACTTACCTTCCTGTTTGAGACGCCTTATTTTTGCTTTCTTGTCATTCAGAACAACTTGAAACTGCAAAATAAAATTAACAAAGATCTTTGACTGACCGAATTGACGTGTGCCTGGGAGAAGACCGTGATATGCAGAAGTATAATAACATCGACTCTTATATAGCACAATTCCAAAGAATGATCATTGCAATTTAAACATTACTACCCCTGATCACTTGGCCATATATTTCATTCCTTAAACCATCTCAGCTCCCTGGGGAGTATACAGCCTGTGCTGCCAAGTATGTAGCTCACCAAGCTAAATCAATCACAAGAACCATATCTGCCCTCACAGGTACCCATTTACCCCTGGGTGATGAGAAGCAATTATAGTTTAAAGGTCTTGCTCAAGAACACAAGTGTCAAGACCGGGATTCGAACCCACACCCTGATGACTCGGCAACCAGAACTTGAGTCCGATGCACTAAATAAACTGCTCGGCCGCGAAACGCCGCAAAATTGTTATTCAAGAACACTGAGCGTGATTCTTAATGTAGCAAACAGTAATGCCATTCATTTTGAAGGAGTCATTTTGTTGCAACGACTTTCTGTTGCTGACACAAAAAGTACTTTGTGTGCCTGGAAGGTCAATAGAACCTTTTCATTTATTTCATTTATTATTTCTGGTTGTGAAGCCAAGGACTCTCAGAAAAGCGAACTTATATACTAGCCAAGAACCCCATTGAGAGAAGACAAAGAAGGAAAATTCAGTTTAAGATGCTGGAGGAAAACCCCCGAGAAATACTCCAGGGAAAACCCACGCAGTCAGGTAGGGACTGAAAACCCAATCCACATAGTGCCCCTGGTGGGATTCGAACTGGGGTCCTAGAGGTGGAAGGCGAGGAAAGATACCACAACACCAACCTAACTGCCCTGCAGCAGGGCACCTGATGAACTGGTACTGCATACCACAAGATGTTTATCTGGTTACCCGTACACAAATCACAAAGTGCTGATAGCTCTGTAAAGCACCAGACTTGTTTAATGGAAATACATGGGTGTTCATCTTCATCTTTATCTTCATTGATTTAGTCAGCAAAATTTCTTTTGATACATCTCACTTTGTGCTGCGGGTGGATGAGCCTAAAAATCCCTCGTTGAAGTTCTTAAGTTGGTGCTGCTGGACACTGGATTTGAAGCTATCTATACTGGTGCTGCTGACTATGCAAGCTGGTAGTGCATTCCAATCAATGATGGTGGAGACAAAGAATGAGTGCTTTGTGACTAAAGTTGCCTAAACTTCTGATTGTGGCCCCTGGATACCCGTGTTTGAGGTTGGACGTAAGCCAAATGTCACATAGAATATCCAAGTAAAGTAGCAACCAAAGTTTCAAAAAGTTTCAAACAGGTTTACCTACCTTTGAGAAGAGTTCATGTTCCATTTCACTATGCAAATTGACACACTTCTCCAGTCTCTGTAAAAGAAAAACAAATGCGTTTGGAAAATAAGGTACATGACCAAAAAGGCTATCACGTGTGGAACATTATTTGCAGTTTCTGGAAGGAAGATTATTATTAGTATTGTTATATATTTCTGGCAATGAAACCAAGGATGCCTCATAAGAAACCTAATCAATGTAGCTCACAAGCCTGAGGAAATATGTAAACAATGGTGCTTGCTATGTGAACCAGACACACTGGGGTTCACCCCTACTCTTCCACTTCCACAATATGTGTTATTATCACTATTATACATTTCTGGTAATGAAACCAAGGATGCCTCATAAGTGAACTTAATCAATGTAGCTCACAAGCCTGAGGAAACCTGTAAACCTGTGTGCTTGCTATGTGAACCAGAAACACCGGGGTTAACCCCTACTCTTCCACGATAAGTGTTCTGGGTTCTTTTACGTACATGACCAACTCTAGTACACGGGATCTATAAGGCTTAATTATCTGAAGGACAATGCAATTATGGTAAAGTATCTTGCTCAAGGGCACAAGTGCCACAGCCGGGACTCGAACCCACCATCTCTGCTGATCAGAAAACACCAGAGCTTGAGTCTGGTGCTCTTAACCGCTCGGCCACGTCAAGCCACTATACTGTTGCGTTATGACTTTTAGTTTTTACAGCATTTTAACACACAGACATGACAATATATGTTTCTTGCACAGTTTTTTTAAAACAAGTGGACTACTCGAAGACATTTTCTTAACACATGCCAAAACTTACTTTAAGTGCATTTGCCCTCTCAGTCGACAGTCTTTCATTCTCCCCTTCTAAGACGTTAATGTTTTCTCTTAAAGAAGCGGCATTCTGGATTGTGAAGATGAACAACTCTTGGATGGCCTCTGCAGGGTCTTCGGCAACCTCCAGAGTTACGGAACCCAGTTGGAACTGAAAAGAACAATTTGTTTTACTATCTTAAATCTAAATCGAAGCATGGACCATAACAACAAAAACTCATAAGTCCCTAGATGGTTGCTACAACAGGTTGCTAAAGTCGGCCCTCCTGATGGAAGTTGGAAAGATCACATCCCCAATACAGTTTTGTACGCTACTTTTCAGATAAAATAAAATTGAAGAAATGATGTTGCTCAATGTTGTGGCGTGTCGCGGCCGAGCGGATAAGAACACCGAACTCAAGCTAAACACTTAACCACATGCTTCGTCCTTCCCGTGTGTTGTGTAATGCACGTAAAAGAACCCAGTGCACTTATCGAAAAGAGAAGGGGTTCGCCCCGGTGTTCCTGGTTTGATCGGCAGCATATTGCGCCACAGCACCTTGTAAACCATTACATGGTGCTATGTAAAGGACTTGGTCTCATACTTCAAAAACGTAGCTCCACGATACCTTGCATGAAAATAATGAACGTTAAAAGCGCCTTGAGCGTCACTGAGTGACGGATATGTGCGCTATTTAAGAAGCCACTATTATTATTACTAAAATTGTACATGTCAACTTGGGTTGATCATTACAAGAAAGGTCCATTAAAGAATTTCTGAGTTTGGCCACCAAAACTCGGAAAGTATACATCCTTTTCACCAGTGAGTGTGTTTACATTGAATTACTTGGGTCATTTAACTTAATGAATGAGCAGTTAATCTGCCAGGGGCAGTCAGCAGCCCTACTGGTTTGTGCATGATCCAATTAAGTCCACTGTTTGGAAATATAACTACATGGAGATAACAGGTGTGAGTTGCCAGATGAAAAGGATGTTTTATTTTAGCCTCTTTCTTTAATGGAGCTTTCCCGTAATGTAATGCTGAACTTTCACCGACTTTTATTTTGGACGTTCATACCTTGATGCTTCCACTTGTCATCACTTTCTTCCAGGAGAACTCTGATCCACTGCCATCAGACTGTTTCATCTACAAGACAAATTATTGTGTTTATCATTTACCTTCAAAAGCCACAAAATACTCCAGGGCGTTTTGCGAAAAAAAACAAGAATTTAAAAGTACACATGTTTGTGTTTGAACTTACCAAAGATATACAATTGCAATTGCGAAAAAGAAAAGAATTAAACAGTATTTCTGTTTGTGTTTGAACTAACCAAAGATATACATGTACAATTGCAATTGGTTTAACCGGTGGACCAGACAAATTGTTGACCTTTGCAATTTTGTCTGCTTACTTGATACTCAAAAGCCAGGTCTCCCATGTTTTGTCTGGTCAGTGCTTTCTTCGTTTGCTCAACGAATTCTTGGAGATCCATGTTCACTTCCTTGGAGAGTTTCTCTAGTCTCTTAGAGGAAACTGAAAAGTAAAGGGAATAAACAGTATTTTAAAAACCACTTTGGGTAGCACATTTTTATAGCTACATACGTACAGATGTAATACCATCTTGAATTCAACCGCTAAAACATAGAGGCATTAAAGGCACTGAACACGTTTGGAAATTGTCAAAGACCAGTGTTCTCACTTGGTGTATCCCAACATATGCATAAAATAACAAGCCTGTGAAAATTTGGGCTCAATTGGTCATCGAAGTTGCAAGAAAATGATGAAAGAAAAAACACCCTTGTTGTACAAATTTGTGTGCTTTCAGATAGGAATAAAAACTTCTTGCAAGAAGTTTTTATTATTTTAGTGAGAAATTACCTCTTTCTCAAAAACTACGTTACTTCAGAGGGAGTCATTTCCTACAATGTTTTATACTATCAACAGCTCTCGGTTGTTTGCTACCAAGTAAGTCTTTATGCTAATATTTGTTTTGAGTCATTACCAAACGTGTACGATACCTTTAACAAGATTAAAAGTTGACGCCTTGCAGTAATTTTTAGTTAGGACAGCGAGGGAGCGTCTCAAAAGTTGGGCACATTCTAGGGACAAAATAGTGTTCCCGAGGGCACACGCCGGTGTGGCAGGAGATTCTGTCCCCCCGGAGATTCTGTCCCCCCACACGGCAAACTGTGCACAAACTTCTTCTGATAGCGCCCTCTTTTGAATCATCCTCCTCCAGCCCATGTTAATTTCCCGTATGGGGACAGAATCTCTGGGGGACAGATTTCCCTGGGACACCTTCAATCCTTCGGACCGCCAGTTTGTTCCGCTAGACCGCATCATTGTGCCGAAGTACAGGAGCAATCCTACACGAGTGAATACACACAAAGGTATTTTGACGTTTCAGTGGAAGAACAATCCTGCGGTCCAACTGAACGGTCCCTGAGCTTGCACAGGAATACTTACCCAATCACATTAGAACCTTTCTACTGTTCCGACTTTTGAAACACTCTCTAACCTCCTAAGTACACAAATCGGCCTGGAATTTCATCTTTGAGAGGGCAAGTCCATTTTCAATTTGCCGAGGGTATTTCCATTGGAAAATCATCAACTCTATGGGAAACTCTTGAAGAGGCACCAAGGCCAAGACCAGGGCAACAGAGGCCATGGCCGCCGTGTAATTCCAGTCCTGCCTAGGTCTATACTGCTTGTTAGAGACCTCTCAGGTTGCAGTAGTGTAATTACTAGGCCATGGCCTCTGAGTAATTCCAGTCCTGCCTAGGTCTATACTGCTTGTTAGAGACCTCTCAGGTTGCAGTACTGTAATTACTAGGCCATGGCCGCCGTGTAATTCCAGTCCTGCCTAGGTCTATACTGCTTGTTAGAGACCTCTGCGGTTGCACTACTGTATTACTAGGAGGCTATGGTTGCCTTGGTCATGGACTTGCCTCTCCTTCAAAAGTTCCCCATGTGTAGACTTTTAAGATTTTCTAACGGAATGTACCCTTCGCAAAAATAGAATGGCCTTGCCCTCTCAAAAATGAAGATCCAGGCCTGAGGTTGCCAACTTAGGATAAACCTTAACCCCTAGCAAAGTTGATTCCATTTCACAATACAAAAAAACCACAAAAAAAAACAAGAAACTCTAAGCAAACAGACAAAAAAACATGGCTTTGGCAGGAATATATTATGTCAATTGTTAAAGAACTACTACTACATGTATTTATGTAAAACCAAACAAATCTTTGATTTGATTTTAATCCACATCCAACAGCACAGGGATCAGGTTGGCTCAGTGGTTTCTTTCCCTGCCTTTTACCTCTGTGGACGCCGGTTCGAATCCCACCTCAGACCGGAGCCTTGCTTGTGGATTGGATTCTCAGTCCCAACCTTGTTCTGTGGGTTTTCCCCCATTGGGGTTTCCCTCCCACATCTAAAACTGAGCATTTCTTCTCATTTCCTATTCATCCTGTTATTGGCGCTAATTGTGCTGTTGGATGTGTATTAAAATCAAAATCTTACGTTTCCCTTCCCATGAGTTGATTGTGTCGGTGATGACAAGTTCAAACCCATCTTTTCCTCCTTCTCTCAAGGTGGTTTGTAGGAAATATGGCTGTCGGCCAACATCGATACGACACAGACTCCGGTTAGGCATTCTGGGAAAATGGAAACATTGATCATTAAAGGCACTGTACACGTTTGGTAATTACTCAAAATATCTATCAGCATAAAAACTTACTTGGTAACTAGCAACGGAGAGCTGTTGATAGTATAAAACATTGTGAGAAACGACTCCCTCTGAAGTAACATAGTTTTTGAGAAAGAGGTAATTTCTCACTGAAAATAATAAAAACTTCTTGCAAGAAGTTTTTATTCCTATATGAAAGCACACAAATTTGTACAACAAGGGTGTTTTTTCTTTCATCATTTTCTTGCAACTTCGATGACCAATTGAGCCCAAATTTTCACAGGCTTGTTATTTTATGCATATGTTGGGATACACCAAGTGAGAACACTGGTCTTTGACAATTACCAAACGTGTACGATGCCTTTAAGTAAAAGGTCCGACCTACACGACCTACATGTAAATGTACATGTAGGGGTTTGTAGTTGATGTAGTTGCAATAATAATAATGTATAGTCTTCTGTAGTGCACGTATCTACCAATAAGGTACTCAAGGCACTTGAACAGACAGAAACATTCTGAGACAGGATTTTGAAATTTGTGAAACTATGAGACAAAATTTAAGTAGCACCTTCTAAGGGTTTAAAAAGTACTGCGGCGCATTCAGCAGCCACTGCCAGACACACAGGGGCAAACCCCTTCTCTTAGCGATAAATGTAACTGGGTTCTTTTACGTGCATTACACAACACACGGGACCTACGGCTAAACGTCCCATCCGAAGGACGAAGCATGATGTGGTTAAGTGTCTTGCTTAAGGACACAAGTGTCACGACTGGGATTCGAACCCACACTCTGCTGATCAGAAACACCAGAGCTTGAGTTCGGGGTTCTTATCCGCTCGGCCACGACACGCCATTTATTTTATGTCTACATGTCTATGCTGTGTGTAATATCGTCAGATTGGACAGCAGTGAGTTACACTTTCTCCAGCAATAAGGTTTATCGCGATTAGCAAAATACCAAGAGAGGGCGCTGTTTTGCCAAGCATGTCGGGTGTAGTGAAAGGGGGCGACCCGGGAAATCGGTAGCCTGGGCGCACGACGACCGACTGTGTTGTTTATAAAATTGTTGCGACATTCAAATCATAAGCTTGTTTACTTTTTTAGTTTGCGCAGGGCCTAGGCCATGCGTACAAACTTCGTGTACCGCGGTATGCATTTGCCCCCTATGCCCTCCCATGATGCATTGCGGTTCTGAATCGCGATAAACCTTATATTCTGAATAGCTTGCAAGAGAAGTTGGAACCAACATTCAACAACCATGGAGGAAGGAAATACATCAACAACACACCCACTTTTTAACCACACAATCCATTGTTGTTTTTATACAGCGCCCTCTACCGTACCACACACCATCGTCTCCCCGTCCGTGCGTGTGGTGAGTAAATTTACCAGTGAACGCTTACTGAAAAATATTTCCACTGTTTCACTTTCTAAAAGCAAACATTAACATGTACAAGTAAAATATTGTACATTCCAACGACAAAGGACTCTACAGATTATTTTTACATGAAAAATATAACTAACGAAGGTTGATTACTCACTTTAAAACCGTCTTTGCTCGCTAGAATAGAGGATAGACATACGAAGCCACCGCTGAATAAAAATTAACAAAACTTTCTCAAGAGAGGGCGCCACACAATTTACACTAAGCCAATTGCTGTTGCATGATTGACATTATAGTCCAACTCCCAAGTGATAAAATCCCGATAGAATTGTAACCGAATGAAGAATGGTTGTACATGTAAATGTACTTGATTGTTTAGATGTAAAAATAAGAACAGGGTTATACATTTTCTATCGGAATTGTTTATGAGAAAACAATACATTTGTAAATGAGAAATGATACAGATTTATGTAATTCAAATTAAGCAACTGCAAACAGCCGTCACTACTGTCAGAGTAGTCTGAGCAAGAGACAATATTTACAAGTATTTAATTAGAGAGTACTACATCGTTTCTTCTATGCAGAGTCGGTAACCAGATCACAATTGACAGAAAATAAATTTAGGCCTACTTCCTACACAATAAGGATTCCCGAGACCTCGGATTCCCACAATAATTGTCATTTATTGTTTATTAACTGAGATTTTGTTTGTACATTTGCCGTTTCTGCATGTAGCTTTACAATAAAGACTGCGGCCAGAGTCCGGGTACTCAGGATGTCATCCCGTAAGTAAAACACATTTTTTAAATACACATTTTGGGGAGAAAAACAACCGATCTACAAATACATCATTCATTCATAATCATAATGTCAAATACAAACGAAAAAGTCCGATTTTGGCGATTGTTGTTCGATTTTATCATTCACTGATTCTTACTCACTAACTCAGTGGTTGTATTTAAAAAAAAGGTAAAGGTGTTACTGTTGTTGATGTATTGTTAGGGTTATCGTTTTTTATTCTCGGCGTAGGCATGGTAGGCCTAAATAATTAATAGTAGGCCTAGGCCCTATACTGATTTAAACTTTAAAGGCAAAATTATCAAGAAAGATGAATAAAAGGAACCTGTGAAAGTGTCAGTTGGTTGATGAATTGAGCTAAAAAATGCTTGGCAGACACTGTGAGACAGTGCCTGAATTGAGAAAGCAGCAACAAATTGTCACAGTATTTTTATCAAGAACGCCAAATCCATTCATCCACGTTTAGCGACAGCGGGTATCACCTGAGTCTCCCGCAGTATAAACAAAGTATGATCCTTCCTTCTTACCGTATTGTTATCATACTCTTTACCTCAGCTTTCCAGGAGTGGACTTTGCAGAATACCACCAATTAATATGTACTATGTAGACAACTCCACATACTACTTGATGTACATGAAACTATGAACTCTAACATGCGCTCACAATGAATTTGCATTGTTGCTTCCTCATCAGCCTAAGTTACCTACACAAACTGCAGCAAATAAGCTTGCTTTTTGCTTTGCTTAAATTACAGTTAAGCTGTGTTAATAAAACATAAACTGTGCTTAGACTAAGAGTCACTCCTTAAACTCAGAAAGTGTCTGCGTGTTGGCTTGATGAAATTTGCCCAACTACACCCATGATATGATTATAAATGATAAAAACAACCTTTGATTATCTCTAGAAGCTTACAAACCCCTTCATAATGTCTGTGATGATGGAGTGGAAAGTGCAGAGATGCTGTTCCAGTCATTTCCAGGTCAGACGTCGTTATCAGTAAGTTTCCAACCTGGCCTTTAAAATACTATTAGCTTCTCTAGATTGTTACCGTTATAATTAAAAAAACTGACATTTATATAGCACCAGTCAGGGTTTGCCCTTAACTTGGTCAGTGACTAGCCAGCAGGACCAGGTAGCTTGTCATTTTACTAGTTCATCAGCTTTTTCACTAGTCCATATTTCATATTGAACAGCGGGACGCTTTTCAATATTGAACTAGTCAGCCGGAACAGTTGGAGAGAATTTTGACTGTTTTAACTGGCAATTGGCCAGCGGACCACTGTTAAAGGCACTGTACACGTTTGGTAATTACTCAAAATATATATTAGCATAAAAACTGAGTTGGTAATGAGCAACAGAGAGCTGTTGATAAGTATAAAACATTGTGAGAAACGACTCCCTCTGAAGTAACGTAGTTTAAAAAAAAAGAGGTAATTTCTCACTAAAATAATAAAAGACTTCTTGCAAGAAGCACACAAATTTGTACAACAAGGGTGTTTTTTCTTTGTGAGAACACTGGTCTTTGACAATTTCCAAACGTGTTCAGAGCCTTTAAGGGAGAACATTGGTGAAGAGAAGCAATTTAAAGTTAATTATTTTTGCTTAAAGAAAGACGCAAGAGTCAACCAGGATTCGAACCCACACCGAGATAACTTTTAGCCACCAGAACTCGGGTCCAGTAAACCGATTCCTTGAAGATTTGCTTCCAAGGTCCTTATGTAACATCATTCAATCTTCCCTGCAGATTCCTTCATTCCCACCTGCTGACACCACCATCATTACCTCCAGGACACCACCCAAGGACTACCAGATTCTTGCCGTTTTCGTCACTCTCTTCTGCTGTCTCCCACTGGGTATCTTGGGAATTTTCAAGTCCAGCGAGGTGAGTTGAGAGATAAACCAAGTAGTCAAAATATCTAAATATCTGATGATACTTTTCCTACAGTGGATTTAAGCTTAAACAATAAAAGGCACTTTCAAACATTGTATCAAAGCGCCTCCTATACTCTATACTACCCCTGTTCATTGGGCCTTATGCATTCCTTACAGTACACCATCTGAACTTCTTTGGAGTGTGCAGGGCTTGAATTTTGGGTAAAATACCACAAGACCGCAGGGCTTGTTGAATACAGCTGACAATTTTTGCTGGACCAGAATTGATTTTACAAGACCAGAAATTTAAACGAGAAAGAACTTACTACAAAGTTGAACATATAAAATGTTCTATTTGAACAAACACTAAGGGAAGATTTATCGTAGTCTTTTGTCTTATAGGCGAGTGTACTTTGATACTCGACTTGTCCGGTCCTGAGTTTACTGGCACAAAGCTAAAATCACTTGCCTCGGGCCTGCAGTCCAGTGTAAAATCAATCCCCTGGTATGCAGCACCAGCCAGGGCTTGAATTTGGGAGAAAAATCCACAAGACCGCAGGGCTTGTAGCTCAAAATGTTTACTAGACCAGAACTGTTTGTACAAGACCAGAAAAGATCGGATCTTTCCAATGGTGGTAAAATAAAATAGGGTTGCTATTATGCAATTACTTCAAATTGGAGTGGAAAGATCGGAAATGCCAAACACCTACTGTACGGAGCCAAATGATTGTGTGAAAAAAAGTGTTTGGGTTTACAGAACACACTGGGGAAACAAAGACCAAGAACTTTGACATTTATTGGCTGATTTCAATGATTTTCAAATTATAAATATGAAAGGAAATTTAATAAGTAAGACAATTTTTATTACTTATTATGCTCTAAAATGAAATCTTCAAGGAAATAATAGAGTTTGTAAAATCAAACTTTGAACACAAGCCTCCTGTTGTGTGAGAATGTGTGTTTCAGGCTTGCAATGTCAAACAACTTAGGCCTCAGTGGTTGTTTTTGTCAAAAGAACTTGGGGCTGAAAGGGTTAAAACAGCTCTATGATCTCTCCTTGAATAACTTCTTAAAATTCTTCTTAATCTTTAGGTAAGGAGAAGGGCAGCCGTGGGAGATGCCTTTGGTGCCCACCAGGCCAGCTATCGTACCAAGAGCTTTCTGTACGCCGGTCTGGGTGTCGGAGTCCTGATCTGGGTTTGCAGCGCCACTGCCTTCGTCGTGTACGTCGTCCAGATCTTTGGAGACAACCAATTTCCAGAGCAGGCCTTTAGGTTTGAGTTTGTGACGGTCATGGTCCCCATCGGCAAATGATATGATCCAATGGCCTTACTTTAAAGGAATGGTACAGTGGTGGTTTTGTTTTGTCATACGATCTGAGTTTTCAAAGAAGCGGTTTAATCATCGAAAAGTTATTTTCAACTTCGGGTGATAAAGTGTACATCTTATGAAAGTTTGGGAAGAATGTCATTCGGGACTTTTTGGAGGAAGAAATATTTCTCGCATATTGATCTTAAGGTGACTCCAACAGAATTGTTGGTTGGTGCCGCAAAGTTAAAGGGCCTTGTAGTTTGTAAAGGCAGTGTGTGGTACTGCTTATAATGTTTATATAAATTGGTTCATAAGTTTGTATATAACGCCTAACAAACTAAAACAATGTAGACCAGCCCGTTATGTATCTGTGATTGCAACAGTTAAAAAAACCCGCTTAATAATACCAAGCTGTAGTGATGTACTTACTCTATGTTGTAGATTTACGCTTAAGCTAGTCAAAAGTGGGACGCAAAGCTTTACGTCCCGTGTGTCGTGTAATGCACAAAATAAGAACCCACTTACGGTTAGGGTTAGGGGCCATTCAGAATAGTCAATGTTAAAAAATGACGATTTTTTTTCGAAATTGTTTTGACCCACCCACCCACCCCAAATTTCGACTTATAAATATTAAATAGCTTCATAATATAATTTATACAATGAAGAACAAAGTAATGCCTCAAATGAACCAGATATTTTAGATCAAAGGTATCCAACATCAGTAGTTTTCAATGGCTTTTCCTGGCTTAAACAAACAACTTTATAGTTTAATCAGGAATGAAATTGACGATCTTGGCCAGCTGGGTATTTTTTCTTCTTCTTTTTTGTTTGTTATTATATATAAGTAATTTGTTTCAACAAAAACTGACTTTCGATTTTCAGTTATTTCTTTTGACCCACCCACCCACAATTTCGAAGAAAAAAAAAGAAAAGAAAAAATCTTTTTAACATTGACTATTCTGAATGACCCCTTATCCTTAAAAGATGGGTTTTGCCCCGGTGTTTCTGGCAGTGGCTGCTGAATGTGCCGCAGTAATTAAAACTCTGCTTATCCTGTTCAAAAAACAAACAAGAAGCACTTTCAGTAGGAATGTGATAAGGCGCTATGTAAGAATCCAGTATTATTAAGTTACCTTGAAAACTTGGGTAAACTGAAAAAAACGTAATAGTCTTCATAAGTTCCAGTATTCATGTTTTATAGTTAATAAAAAATAACATTATAATAGCTTGCTTTTTTATTTGCTTAAAAATTATTATTTGTGTTTGTGTGAAAGTTGTGTGTTATAGTTCAAAATTAAAAGTTAAAACATTTACTCCACGATGGTACTTCACAAAGATCAGTAAATAAACGATTTAAACTTGACTTATATTTAATGTAAACAATCTAACACTGACATTAGGCTGAAATAGTTTATGTAAAAGAAAGTATTCTAAGAGATATTTATTGTATAATTTTGTTCTGCCAAATATTTTCTTTTAATATTATTTTATACTTTTGTTACAATTTCTTGTTCCACTCCTCAAGTCTTCGCCTTTACAAGTTTAGATCCGAGAAGAATTTTCCATATATTTTATTAGATATCTTTTTGAAAGGTATTATTGCCAAATTCAACATTCCAGAACAGGTTTATTTTGTATGTAGTATATTTTATTGTGTGCAATTCAACCAATATGACCCTTTATGAGTGGGTAGTTTTAAGCCGCAAATTTGTAACCATCGTTTGTTTTGAATTGACATTTGTTTTACTAATTATACCCCATTAACTAGCTTTGAAAAGCATACAGCCACCTGCTCATTATATCTTGCCACAGTTTGTACTGTTCACGCGGGCCATAATATGTTGTTGTTATTATTATTATTTTGTTAATAGATGTATAATTTGCACCGGGGACAAATGAATATTTACGTTTTACCCACACCCCGATTTGTGTTAAAGGTATTTTTTATAAAGGACTGGTAAGGATAAAACACATCATGAATGTTTAATTTTAGTCTGAAAGCTTGACTGAGTATGAAATTCATACGAGAACCTTTCGTTGTTTCTGTTTTCTGTGAAATATTTCCTTCTGAAATGAAGCCATATTCGAGAAAACTGTATCTGAAAACCTAAAAAAAGAAAAAAAGGAACAGCTGATTTCATTTTTTACAACCAAAGTTAAGGACATTGTGTTTAATACATGTTGAAAATTATGCATGGTCTTTCGCTATTTTCTCCTGACTCACACAACGGATCAAGCCCAAATTTTCACAGGTTTGTTATTTCATGGTTGATTACACAAAACATAAACACTGTCTGCAACTATTTTGTCAGCTCTACCAATCCTGTATAATACCTTTATGTTTCTTTTTAATAGATGCTAAATTTGCATCGAGGAAAATAAGTGATTATTCGCGTTTTCCCGATACCGCTGTGTGTGTTAAAGGGACACGTTGACGTGGATAGGGCGAGTTGGTCTATGAAAAGCGTTTGTAACCGTTTGTTATAAAATGCATATGGTTAGAAAGATGTTTTAAAAGTAGAATACAATGATCCACACAAATCTGCCTCGAAATTGCATTGTTTTCCTTTTACTGTGCGAACTAACACGGTCCGCCATTTTGTTCAACGTGTCCTTTTAAGCACTGTATGCTCAGTACTTTGTTAAAGTCATGTGAACAAACAATGCTCTTACCTGTACGCGTGAGTGGCGGGTGGTACCGCAGCAGTTAATTCTGGAATTTTAGAGAATAGTCGCCGACCTATGAATCTATACTTAATCGAGAAACGTGCCTTTATAGCAAATGGATGGATTGGAGTGAGACTGCAGGATACATGTTTTTTGATTTGATGGGTTTGTTTTTAAATATTAATGGCCGATAATGTACAACTTGTATTCCCGACAGGGACAGTATTGTAACCACAGAAAAAAATAAATACAAGAAATCAATGGAAATTAAAAATAGATGATGTTTTATTTGGTATAGTTTTGTCTTCCCAGAGTTTCTGAGCTGTACAAGGCAGGTGCTACATTCTTTCTTTGTCAAACAATGATAGACTTTTGCCCATGAATGTTATTTTATTTTTTGTTTTGTTCGGGGAGGCCACCATTATACCAACAAGGAACACATGGAAAAAAGATGGATGCACTGGCTTAGTTTGTTCACCCTGAAAATGTCATTGCAAATGCATGCCTCAGCTCCAGCGCGAGCTTCTGTGTGTAACTATAACCTTAGCCTCATGGGTCACGGCCTTTGCCAGCCAGGTTTGATACAATCATCAATCATCCTTATACAACAATCATAAATCATCCTCACCCAGGGCTTGTTGCCATCACACAAAGTCTCTGGAAGGCCTAGGATGTTTTGACAGGGTAATTTTTTTTTTTTGGATAACAAATCCAACAGCACAATTAGCACCAATAACAGTATGAATAGGAAACGAGAAGAAATGCTCAGTTTGAGATGTGGGAGGAAAAACCCAATGGGGGAAAACCTACGCAATCGGGTAGGGACTAAAAACCAAATTCACATGTCAGGCAAGGCTCCGGTCTGAGGTTGGATTCGAACCGGGGTCCACAGAGGTGAAAGGCAGGGAAAGAAACCCTGAGCCAACCTGATCCCAGGCCAGGACTGTGTGTTGAGATATTTGCGACATGAGGGACCATTTTTCTTTGGTCATGTGATTGCTGTGGGCGACATTATTGGTCCAAATGCAGCACAACCCAATCCGCAGTCTAGTCTGGTAACCTGTGTTCGCCCATGCGTTTTTGGACACAAAATGGCTTCTAATCGCAAGTTGTCTCAATATACGGCTCCAATTCAGGCCAATGCAATCTCAAAATAGGGTTTGGAAGATTAAGGGGGGCGGGTTTCAGACCATTCCCGTTGGCCATCATCAAACAGTTATGAATAAAAACAGCTTAAAGGGTGTGTACAACATTGGTAATTGCCAAAGACCTGTATCCAAACTCGATGTGACCCAACGTATACATAAAATAACAAACCTGTGAAAGTTTAAGCTAAATCGGTCTTCGGAGTCATGAGAAAACAGTGAAAAAAACCTTATGTGTTTTAACTTTTTTTCAAACATCGGAATTTATCCTGCAGGATAAATACTATTAATTTACTCATTTCGTAAAAACTATGGCATTTCAAGCAAAACTATTTCAAGGGGAGTTTTCTACCATGACCATCTTTATACCATGTGAGTTATGTGCAAATCTGTGAGCATTTATAATTTCATTCTTACCAATGTTGTACACACCCTTTAATGGGAAAAGAAGTGAGAGAAGAAGTGAGTCCAACCAAAATGGCAAAGTGGAAACGTTATTGGAGTAAGTTGGACAGACGTCCTTTTATTGACAGTGTACATGACTGCATGCTTTTCAAGAAGTTAAAGTATTTACAACAATATTACATAATTGTCTTTATACATCCCATTAACATATTATAGGTCAAAATAGTTGGAATAATTAGTTGTTGCTCTTTTTACATTATATACAAATAATTATATTAATTTCTGTCACTAGATTCTTGATGCTGTTTTTACCATATAGTTTTCTTCGTAATGAAGGCCAAATGTTTTTTGTGTGTGCAATATTATAAGCGGCACAACTCTTTAAGTACAACCGTCAAAAAAATTAACATGATTTCCAATTGCTCACCAATAGTGTGGCATTTACCCCTTCATAAAATACAGCATATTGATCTTCATTAGTGGAAATCAATGACGTCATTGAGTAGGGCGCCCTCGGTTAGAGGTCATTAGAAGGAAGCTCATTGGTCAACCCTGACCGCCGCGCGTATGTAGCTTTGCGTTTTCCATCGTTTTATCGTTCGTTTTACCTCTAATTAATGCATTAGTGAGACAAATGGAGTATTTTTTTTACCACAAAGTCTCAAGAGTCATAAGGGATGATATAGGCTGACAATCAAGTGTTAATTACTGTAAATATATTTTAAACCCCAAAACAAAGATACTGACAATTTAAGGTGCTGTACACGTTTGGTAATTGGAGCCCACTGTTTGTTTCAATCCTATAGTTGTAGATATCCATAAAACTAACATGTGAAAATTTCATTTCAAAATGTGGTATAGTGTTTTTGAGATATTGCCGAAAATCTGGAGCGGTTATGTCCACGCAGGAAGAATACACATGCTTCCCAGATTCAAGTTTTGGGGATAAAAAGTGATATCTTTTTCCATAACCGCAGTACTTCGAAGTGAAACGTTTCTCAAATTTCATTATACTATCCAAAGCTGCTGTACTTCTAACCAAGTAAGTTTTTATTGCCATTAATTTTCAGAGTCATTACCAAACGTGTACGATACCTTTAATAGGGAGGCCGCCAACATAGGGCTATATAATAGCTTAGTAAACTAACCCCTGAAAGGGTTGCACTGAAGAACAACGCTTATTGGCTCCCAAAAGTGATTGCTTTGCGCGACGCTTGTTAACAACTTTCAAACGCTAGCGTTTAGCACGCGCATGTCAAAAAGCAAGTATTTTGACTGGTTCCCACTTCAAATGAATCAAGTTTTATTACACGGTCAATCTAAATTGCAAACAGTAGACACTGTCACATGATCCAAGAATCAGAGGGGACCAGTTACTCCATGACTAAATACCTCTTCGGGAATTCCTTCAGGTTACCGGTTGCTACAAAATACAAGTTTTCTTTCGTGTATTCCACGGTTGTATTTAACCCAAATAAAGTAAATCACAACAATGGTAGATGTAATTGGGGACTTTTGGTACGCTAGGTGGCAGCAGACTTACCAGGTAAATCCATTGTTCTTGGTAATGTGCGCATGCTCAGAAGTACGTAAACAATGGATATTTACCTGGTAAGTCTGCTGCCACCTAGCGTTCAGTCTCCCATTGACATGTGAATAAAGTAAAATAATGTGATACTGCGGAGGGATCTAGTAAAGAAATCAAGCTTGTAGACAATGGCCCCTATAATAGTCTACGAGCCAGGGGCTGAAATTTCACAAAGGCATTTTCAACAAAATTTAACGTATACCAACAAATACCTCTTTATGACTTTAGGCCTATTATGGAGAAAATGTACAGCAGCATTTTGGCAAAGAGATAAATAGCTGGCAGGATGCCATGCTTGCCGTGTGTAGTTTTAGACACATCACAATTTATAGCTTTCGTACACTTTATCTTGCAGCAGTTCTGTTTTTATTGCATTTGAATCAATGACATCAAACCGAAGGTGGAAGTGAAAATTAGTCTGGTACCCTGCATGTAGAATAATAAGAATCGGTATCCAAGATTCACAGCCTCGCTACCATGGGCAGTACGCCGTATCGATACCGCGTCGCGTGCTGGGGAAAAGAAATGGCGCTGCGAGACCGATCACCCATGAGAACGAGGTTGCATGATTCAGAACTCGAAACAAAGATTATGGCGGCAGATTCGATTCAAAAGCTTTGTTTCAAAGAAAGGCACGGCAACTTTTCTTGTCACATGTTAATTATAAGTATTATACAAATGTTTCAACTATTAACAGAGGTTAAACACATAAATTTCAATATTCCGACTGCGCATGGTCAGTTGATTAATAATTATAATTTATTTACAAGAATCTTTAAGCTTTACATTAATTGTATGTACAATGGTCTTGTTTATATACACGTAGTTAATAGTCGTTTTGTATTTACATGTCCACTTCTCGGGTGGCTTATCGTTCATTTATTAATTAAAATGAACAATAATTAAGGCATTTTTGTTTACCTGGTTCAGGGCATAATTCGCTTTCAAAAAAGCTTTGTTCCAAAATATGTATTTTGCCAACAGTGAAATCTTCTTAAAAATAACACAAGTTTTAATTAGTAATTTTAATAACAGTTATTATAAATATCAGTCTTATTGTTTTACATTGTATACAGATGATGTTGGTGATGTTCGGTTATCTGTGTTAAGATAATCGTTTGTCTTTGTACCAGAATGATCTCATTGTGACTACAGCATAACTAAACGCCCGTCTTTATATCTAAGACTAAATAAACAAATTATTCACCGAAGAGTCGCTTACGCCATCTCAGTGCTACCCTATGCTACCGCTTGTCATATAAAAAAAATGTTTGTGAGCCAGCATGCAGCAGACAACAGTTCGCAGAAATCATTCTTATCACAGCTATAGTTGATGAAGTCAATGTTTTCATCAAGAACGAGCTGGACACACTGCGACTTGAAACAAGACTATACGATCTCGCTGGGTTGATGACGTCAAAGCTGTTACTTATTCATACGGCACGTCTTGATTAATAATTGATTAAAAGTTACATTCGGATATTGTTGCATTCAAGGGTGAAGCGTTGAAATTCAAGATGGCCGCCATTATATGAATTTAATAGTTATCTCATCAAGCGGAACAGCACTTTTTCTTTGTTGGGGCGAATGCGATATCCTCTTTCAGTTCAACAACGTACACCCTACTGACGTTATCATCTTCGCGCTTCTGCAACTCCCTACGGGATAAAAATACAACATTTTATGAAAGCATGTTATCTTCAAGGACAGAAATCAAAACTCCGCATATTTTTTTTTAAGAAGGGTTAGTGCCATAATTATACCTACCTCGCTAATCTTCCAAGTGTCTCGAAGATGTTGAGCCCTGTTTTCGCACTCGCTTCAATGAAAAGAGCACCATTTTCCTAAAATAAAATTGATTGAATGATTGAATAATTATTTAACTGAATGATTGACTGATTGATTGATTGATTGATTGATTGGTCGATTTATTGACTAATTCATTAATTGATTTGGGTTACTTTGATGGTTTGACGCATACAACCTACACATAAACTGGACGGTGTGAACAAACGCAAACTTTCAATTCAATTTAGTTCAATATTTATTTCCATATTGGTGAAAAATAAAGAAAACTAAACAATAAATCAAAGACAACCAAAAAACTTACTGAAGAAAACAAAACAAAATAATGTAATTGATTAGGACCAAGCCAATAATATGGGGGCATTTTCAGAAGCCAAATTGAGGCTTGTTTTGAAATGCCCACTGACAAATACAAACCCGACAACATTTTACAGCAAAACAAAAACAACAAACAAACACTTTTTTGTCTTTTAAGAATTTAACCTAAATGGGAACACGTTGAACGAAAATAATAATTATGATAATAATAATAACAATAATATGTTAAAGGTTAGAATAATTACAATGACAAGAAGGAGTTGTGCAAAATGGCAAAATACAACATAACAATACACTAAAACACAACATGTTGGCAACAAGGCAGAAATGCTGTAAACGAATGAAATAAAGCTACACTGCAAAAGCTGGGGTGTTAAAAATTACACCACGTGTGTTGTCACATTAAATAGATACCGAACAGAGAATCGAAAATAACCTAAAAAGGTGTTAAAATAACACAATTGTAATCGTTTTTGCAGAAATTAGTGTTATTTTAACACCCTATGGTGTAAATTTTGATTGTTGTTTGATATGCATATAAATGTGACAACACCCATGGTGTCAATTTAACACTCCCAGGTTTTGCAGTGAAGCAGAGTATTGGGAAACCAACAGTCTTCCGACAGTGGCCGTGAACTTTAAGAAAATACCCACGACTTTAGACGTACAACTGAAAGTAAAAATCTTGCATTTGAACATAGGCCCTACCTGTGCAAGAACCTGCGCCAACTCCTTGGGCACCTCTCGATCATAGTCTGCTAAGTCTTCTTTGTGACCTACAATCATTATGGTGGCTGTATCATCCACCTCCTACAAGAGAGAAAAAAAAAAAGATTTTTAAACTCATTCGTTTCCTCATGTGACTAGCAAATACACACTAAAAAACTCAGAATGAACCCAAGGGCCTGACCAATTTCTGGGTCAGTGTGACCACAGCCTCGTCCCCTAGGTGTGTCGAGCAGTACGAGGTTGACCGCTCTCTCAGCCTGGTATTGGATCATTTGCATATCCAAAACTTTTGGATACGTATGCAAATTAGAATAGTCTGGCTGTGAACATGATGAACACTGAATGAGTACAACTTAACATGTTTACGTTAGACTTTTGTACACCAGTCGTTGTCCAATCAGGGTCCAAGTAAGGATTTTCCCTCCCAGGGTTTACTATTGTAAATATGGTTGGAAATAAAGTAAACCATGGGGACGAGGTTGGTGTGACCAAGAATCAGTGACAAAATGTCCCCCAAACTGGGTTAACCTTTCGCAGAATCCAAAAGCTTATCCCAATTTCTAACCAGTTTCAAGGGGCCTGGCCCAGAAATGGGTCAGGCCCTCTGGGACCGGGATCCGGTCAATTCTGACCCATGGGTTTGAGTGTACCAGTCGACACGTCTTGAGGAAAAACCGTGGCGAGCGTGGCAGACAAGCTCTGGTCTTTCTGATCAGCAGAGTGTGGGTTCTTCGGAAATGTCCTTCGGATGGGACATTATGCCGTAGGTCCCGTGTACTAGGATTGGTAGTGCACGTAAAATAACCAAGAACACTTATCGTGGAAGAGTAAGGGTTAACCCCAGTGTGTCTGGTTCACATAGCAAGCACCCTTGTTTACAGTTTTCCCTCTAGGCTTTCGAGAGTTCACTTATGAGGCATCCTTGGTTTCATAACCAGAAATATATAGTAAAAGTAGGCCTTCATGTAATATTGATACTCTTATAATCCCAATATTTTAAGGAACGTACTCTGATGCTAGCAATCCAACTCTTGACATTTAGGAAAGACTTCTCACACGACAGATCGTATAACAGCAATACGC
The DNA here is from genome assembly GCA_021014325.1 of Plazaster borealis. Classification (NCBI taxonomy): domain Eukaryota; kingdom Metazoa; phylum Echinodermata; class Asteroidea; order Forcipulatida; family Labidiasteridae; genus Plazaster; species Plazaster borealis. The sequence goes on from CM037461.1 coordinate 22,037,456, forward strand.
CATCTGCTTTCCTGAAGTACGCATGCGGGATACTACGAAACCTATAATGTCATGACAAAGAAGAAACAATCTGAATTAGTTATAAACAAAACCTGATTGGAGAATCTCTGAGACTCGCAGGCACCACACGTACCAGGTATGCCCATTATTTACGTCATTCTGGGTATGCACACATTTCGAAAAATGTATTTTACCTGGTAATGTCTTCCACCACCTACATCTCGAGTATTTCATTGAATTAGGGCTAGAACCAAAGCTGTTATAATTCAACTCACTTTGTAATAATTTGGTAAAAGGAGCATCAACAGCAATGTTAGCAACTGCAGCAGCAGCAACATCAGCAGACGCAATAGCAAAATAAGCAGCAGCAACAGCGACAAGCAGGTAGCATCAACAGCAACACCAGTAGCAGTAACAGCAGTTGCAACAGCAACAGAAGCAGCTGCAGCAACAGCGACAATCGACAGTAGCATCAACAACAACAACATCGGCAACAGCAGCAGCAGCAGCAACAGCGACAGGCAGCAGTTGCATGAGCAGCAAAGGCAGCAACAGCAACATGAGTCCTATCATCGAAAATAGCAACCAAATCAGCATAACATCAACAGCAACAGCAGCAGCAGCAGCGACATCAGCAGATACATCAGTAGCAGCTGAAGCAGCAACAGCAGCAGCAGCAGCAGATACTTACCTTTCCTGTCCGGCTGTGTCCCATATTTGTAACGATACCACACTGTTATCCATCACCAGCGATTTCATGTGAAAACCAATTTCTAGCGGGAAAAAGACAAATTCCAAATGAAAAGTTAGTTTTTAAAAAGGAGCTCGTCATTAATCGAGATTAAGCTACTAAAAATTGCAAACTTACATTTAATTTGCTCAGTAATAGACGGTTGTAAGACTCTAAACTCTAGGCCTATTACAGAGTAATTTTAGATAAATGAACACAAGCAAAATAACAATCAAAAGTTTTACAAAATAAAACTTGGGTCTAATGCTAAAAGACCACACAGCAGCCGCAAGCGACTTGTACCAAAAACGCACATAGCGTCTGCACAAGGCTGCTAGATCTGACAAATTTCCACACAACGTAAAATGTCATGTCCTGGGCCCAATTTCATAGAGCTGCTAAGCACAACAATTTGCTTAGCATAAAATTTCTTCCTTGATAAAAACAGGATTACCAACCAAATTTCCACGTGATTTTCAGGAGAAGCAAACAACAGCTGAATACCAGTAACAAGCAATATGCAACACATGGAAATTTGGTTGGTAATCCTGTTTTTATCAAGGAAGAAATTTCATGCTAAGCAAATTGTTGTGCTTAGCAGCTCTATGAAATTGGGCCCAGAATTGACATTACCATTGTTCCCACGAGAGCTTCTACATTTGCAACACAATACCACCTGTTTCATTATAAATATGTTTTCCAGATTTTTTCCAGAAAGCTTTCAGTAAAAAAGTCATCATTGACAAGTATGCGTGTATTGTGATGAACGGTTGACAACATTATTGAAAGTAATTACAATACATTCGGTCACCTGAATGTTTTAATTACGCAAAAATAAATATTGTGTTTAGCATAATGGGACTAAGCAGATTAATGAAATCGGCCCAGGGGTAATTTGCCTTCATAAACAAAAATAAAAAATAATAGAAAATAAAAAATAATGAAATAACAATAATGGCTTCCATTTGTATTTTATTTCCTTTCTAAATTGTTTACTCACATACTATCTTGTTTGTATTATTTATTTGTTGCTTAACCTGGGGAAACCTTTCAGTGAAACACTGTTTTTCGAAGGTAAAACTAGGAAATTGTACAAGACAATAAAAGTACAAAGATATTACAGAGAATATTAACAAAAAAAAAGACAATGAGGCAATGTTGACATATCTTATTTGAACCATGAATTAATAAATAAAAAGATAATAACCATGAATTCATAAATAAATATAGATAGTTCGTTGATATACCTATTGTGACTTGTGGAGTATCCGTAAAGGTGTTATGGCAGAACCTTTGAAGGAAGCTAGTCTTTCCAACTCCAGAGTCACCGCACATTACGACTTTGAAACATCTATCTGGCGTCCGTAACTGTAAAAACTGTGGAATACATTTATATTTGAAAGGTAATATTTAACAATCCAACCAAAAATTAGACAAACAATAATGATTTAATATAAAGTTGGTCCTTTTGAACAATAAAAACCGATTGTTAATTAATTCAGTTGCTATTAACCTATTACACTGTTTCGAAAACAAAAACCCCTTATAGTTAGGACTGGTAATACTAAGTCATGGCACTTGTTATTTATTTCACTGTTTTCTCCAAAGTGCAATGTCCTGGAGGAGTCAAAGTCCTTGATATCCTAGACTGGACTATACCACATGTCCAAGACTTTTATCAAGGAAGAAATTTCATGCTAAGCAAATTGTGCTTAGCAGCTCTATGAAATTGGGCCCTGTGCGTTGTAGCAGGCTTCCAGGGCCCAATTTCATGGCACTGCTTACCAAATAATTCTGCGCTTACGCGCATTGTAACGTGTGTATTTCTATGGGACGCAGCTGGGCGTAAGCGCAGAATTCCGCGGTAAGCAGAGCCATGAAATTGGGCCCAGATGTCTTGCTGACAGCCTGTGCTAGGTTATGAGGTTTCCAACACCGCCCCCCCTGCCAATCAAACTTGTTGGCTTACTGTGTTGCCAATAACTAGTGGAACCTTCCTGCATTTGTGTAATTCCTAGGTTACTCCCTCACTTAATAAAGGTGACAATGGGCCCAATTTCATGGCACTGCTTACCAAATAATTCTGCGCTTACGCACATTGTAACGTGTGTATTTCTATGGGACGCAGGGGGCGTATAAGCGCAGAATTCCGCGGTAAGCAGAGCCATGAAATTGGGCCCCGCACTACTCAAAAATCTCTGCCCTTTGCACATGTACAATAAAAGTTACGAAGAGCAGTGTCTAAAGTGTCAGTTTTACAACAGATTGTGCACAATATGATTGTGATTGTTGTTGAATGTTATCCTATCCGCATTCGTGTCGTGAAAGTGGATTATAAAAACCCCCCATTATATACAAATTGAGGCTCCCCCATCCGCAAATGAACCAAACCCACAATATGAGACTTTACTGTACGTTAATTGAAGATGGAAGTGCATAAAAGGTGCATGCTTGCCAGGTGCGCCGTTATCACTCAGTTCCTTTGAGGTCCTCGTGTCCACCGTGGGCGCCGCCATTTTGAAATGTCACCATCCCTGGTCGCCGCCATTTTGAAATGTCACCATGCCATGCATAAACTTGTAACAGTGGCATGCGTTGCAATCCAAAATAAGCAAAGCGTTTCTTACTTCTGGCTCTGTTACCTGCATTTGCTGATCGCATTCGCAGTCGCTGTAGCTACTGACGCGGCTCATTTGCATCACGCCAACTCTCCTCGGACGCACTTCGTAGTTTTCCTCCACAAGATTCTCATATTTTTCCCTGTGACGTAGTACACAGAAAAGGATGACACGGTCAGGAGATTGAAAATGGATACTGCGTCAATTAAAATATTTGTTGACGTAGTACACAGAAAATGATGACAGGGTCAGAAGATTGACAATGGATAGGCCTACTGCGTCAAATATAATATTTGATGACGTAGTAAACAGAAAATGATGACACGGGTAGGAGATTGAAAATGCCACTGCGTCAAATATCATATTTGTTGACGTGGTGCACATGAAATGATAACAAAGTCAGGAGAGGTGCACTCATTAATAATGATACCAACATTTATAAAGCGCCATAATCAAGCAGGCATGATCTAGGGCACTGAACACAGTTATACAAAGAAATGGCACTTGTACAATTGGTAAAATTATTGTATGGACAAAATTGAAAACTGAATTATAACAAGGAGGAAGTAACAATTCAAATTCATATTAAACCTGTAGTAACAATAGTATATATAACATGAACAACTGAAGAGTAAAACAAAATGCAATTAATTTTATCCAAGGATAAAATACAGAACATTATAAAACACTAAATCATAAACTGTGTTAGTAAGTAGGCTAAAAACATATAATTATTCTTTATTTTAAAGCAGCATATTCGTGTGACGTAGTACACGGAAAATTATGACATTGCTTTATGCCCAACGTTTTGTAGAGGCGGTCACCTGAATATTTTACAATAAACTCCTCTATAAGACATGCTAGAGGAAGAATACACTGCCAAATACAGTTGTTTTTATTTAAAGTCACTGGAAACATTCGAGAAAAAACTTAAGCAATTACCGCCTTACAGTTATAAGTAGGAGGTGGAAGATTCTACCTCGTCGGCATCAGTTCTAGCATTTAGTCAAGGCGCACCGCGGCACCCCAGCCCAAGATATCTCGCGCTAGTCTTTTTTCGTGCGTGATATCTGGGCTGGGGTGCCGCGGTGCGCCTTGACTAAAGGCTACATCAGTTCTGGTTCTAGGCTCCGTTTGATGTTGAAAACACCGTTCAAAATGTACACTGCTCCAAAATTTACGACGAAGCCCAAGGCGGAGCCGGTGTGGCAGGAGATTCTGTCCCCCCATACGACGAACTGTGCACAAACTTCTTTTGATAGCGCCCTCTTTTGAATCATCCTCCTCCAGTCCATGTTAACCGTATGAGGACAGAATCTGGTGCCCATCCCAAGCAGGGGTTTGGAAAAGGGCCCTAGACAATTCAGACTTTCGATATTACACATCGTGAATTTTGAAATACATTTTTAAAGTTCCGTTTACCTGAGTTTCTCTAGCTGCAGTTCCAGACTCTGGCGGTCACGTGACTTCCTCTCCTGTTCTTTCATGACCTCTGCGTATTCTCTGCGCGGTCACAAGTTCAAATCAATCATCAATCAAATATTGTTTTACTTTTCAAAGTTTAAAACTTCAACTGTTTCATGAGTCGTTCGCAAACCATAAATTGTCAATGGTTTGCAGAGTTTGGTGTAACAGTGTGCAAACTGTTGAGGTGTATTTTGAGGGGCACCCAACTCCCCGCAGGATTTTAAAATATTGCAAAATAATGCGTTGATGGAAATCAAGAAAATAATTTAAAACCGCAGCCGTGCTTTGGTAGGGTCATAGATTGGTAAAGTACTCCAACAATTAATGGCGATAAAAACTTACTGTAGCTATTGATAAAATAAACTTTCTTCAGAAAGGATTCCCTTCGAAACAATGTGGTTTGGATAAATTTGTCATCTAAAAACATTTGAATGTGAGCAACGATTCATGAATGAACCGTTTCACAAATTTCTTAGGGTTCTTTGGTGTCCGTTTGCGAATGCTGTGGCCAAAGATGCGGCTGGTACCCGCTGTCACCTCGCTAAACGTGGATGGATTCGACGTTCATGTGAAAATACCGTGACAGTTTTGTTTTTGCTGTTTTCCCAGCAGGTAGACACTGTATTCAGCTGAAACTTTCACATGTGACTATTATTGTATCTTTCATTATCACTTTGCCTATAAATCACGTTGACAAAAAACAATCTATGACCCTACCTTTAAAGGCACTGAACACGTTTGCTAATTGTCAAAGACCAGTGTTCTCACTTGGTGTATCCCAACATATGATAAAATAACAAGCCTGTGAAACTTTAGGCTCAATTGGTCATCGAAGTTGCAAGAAAATGATGAAAGAAAAAACACCCTTGCTGTACAAATTTGTGTGCTTTAAGATAGGAATAAAAACTTCTTGCAAGAAGTTTTTATTATTTTAGTGAGAAATTACCTCTTTCTCAAAAACTACGTTACTTCAGAGGGAGTCGTTTCCTACAATGTTGTATACTATCAACAGCTCCCCGTTGCTTGTTACCAAGTAAGTTGTTATGCTAATTATTTGTTTTGAGTCACTACCAAACGTGTACGATACCTTTAAGCACATTAATAGGAAGAGTTGTGAGTTTTCCGTAATGAATGACGCTGCTATTGTCGGGGAGTGGGATTGTACCAAACAAGACTAATAGATGAGATGAGAGTTTTTAAAATAAAATAATAAATATCAATGGAATTAAATAATATTTCAAAATATCATTTTACTGTTGAACAATGGTGGATATCAAACGTGCACCGGAGAAGAATAAAGTGAAACTTTGAAAATTGTCCACGAAAAAACCGCTAAAAACTAAAGTGATAAAAACAGTGTCATTTGCACGTTCATCTTGATCCACCAGTGTTGAAACAGTTTATAACACAATATCATTTCACGGCATGAGAAAAGAAGGTTGATGGTTTTGGGAACGAGGCAATAGCAAACTGTTCTCATTTTGTTTATTTCAAGTGCGTATAAACTATTAATGTAATACTTTATTGGCCATGTTAGGCTCGACTCCCACGTGAATTGACGAGATTTCTCAAGATTGCAAAATAACAGTTTGCTAAGCCGCTTGTGGAATGCATGCTCAGAGCAATTTAAGATGTCCATTGTTTTTCTTCTTGGAAATTCAGCTGTAGTGTTACCGCATGTAAATCCGTCTAATCTTTGTAATTTGTTTTCTTTCTTTTTTCTTTTTTTGTTTTTTTTTGTCTCTGGAACCCCCTGCAGCTTCGAGTTTTTTCAATCCATGTATGAAGCTGAGAGATTCTTTATAGTTGCCCGTTTTTCAAACTGATTCCATGCATTATTTATCCTCTGACGTCATAGAGTGGCGAAGTATGCCCGAATGTATCTAAGTGACGCGTGACTTGTTTATCAATTTTGTAAAGGTTTTTAGTGGTATTGGTTGATTCAATGCATTGCATGGTGGTGGTACAACCTGCGGTAACACATGTAGGCCTACATGAAAGATGTCTCTTATGAGTTGTAGTGGTTCTGAAAAGAACCGGTGGTGTATAACAACTCGACGTTTCGATGCTCTGTTCGTCATCAGAAAACAATAATAAAACACTAAACAAACAAAAACAAATAACGAAAATACACCCCCAAAAACCGAAGAAAGCAGACGATCAGAGCATACTGATCGAATGGTTGAGTTGTTACACCACCAGTCCTTTTCAGAACCGCTACAACTCTCTCGACAGTTGTTCATGGTAACCACAAACCTTCTAGATTAAAGGCACTGAACACGTTTGGTAATTGTCAAATACCAGTATTCTCACTTGGTGTATCCCAACATATGCATAAAATAACAAGCCTGTGAAAATTTGGGCTCAATTGGTCATCGAAGTTGCAAGAAAATGATGAAAGAAAAAACACCCTTGATATACAAATTTGTGTGCTTTCAGATAGGAATAAAAGGCTTCTTGCAAGAATTTTTTTTATTTTAGTGAGAAATTACCTCTTTCTCAAAAACTACGTTACTTCAGAGGGAGTCGTTTCCTATAATGTTTTATACTATCAACAGCTCTCCATTGCTTGTTACCAAGTAAGTTTTTATGCTAATATTTGTTTTGAGTCATTACCAAACGTGTACGATACCTTTAATTTAGTCTATGATGCAAAATGTATTTGACCAAAACTTCAACATGTTCAATTTGCTCAATGTAAAACAGGAAGGGGGCGGGTGGGCTGGAGGACTTCCCAAGGGCCAAAACAATTTCAACAAAAATCAAACAAATTTGTTTGGTAAAAGAGGAAACATAAACTTAAGAATCCAATTTTATAAAGATGTGCAAAGCAGTCGAATTTCTTCACTTGATAAGCAACACGTGTTAAAATGAAAGAAAGAAAAAACTAATGCAATTAGCAAGAGGCTTTTGTGATTAGCTGGCAATTTAGGCCAAGCAATGACATACTTTGAAACGCTAGGTGGCAGCAAACAAACCAGGTAATTTTCATTTTTACGTAGTTCTGAGCATGTACGAGTTGCAATAGAACCAGAGGGCGTACAAAACCAAGAGACACGGACAATAATCCGTTTTTTTTTTCCGTTGAGAAAATGGTGCTCACTGACCCATTGTATAACACGGCTCACGCACCAGTTCACACAACCAACATTTTGTAAGTGGACATCTGTAATTTAGGTAGGACAGTGTTCCTTTTAGTTCTATTATGTAACTCTATGATTTACCTCGGAGCTGTGTATTAGGAGAGTTGCGACATGGAGGGACCTGCCAGTTTTCTTTGGTCACGTGGTTTCTGGACGCCATTTTCGGTCCAAATGCAGCAAACAACCCAATGTGCAATCTGGTCTGGCACCCTGTGTCGCAAGTTGTCGCAACTCTCCCAATACACAGCTCTGATTTACATGTAAATCTGCTGCCACCTAGCGTTCCCAAAAGTCTCGCATTGCATATGGCTTTGGAATGTTTAAAATAACACGAAGCAAGCATTAATGATACACTTATATTTTCTGAGTAAAATGTCTGTCTCAGATATTTTAGTCTACAATGCAATATTTTTCCTCTAAATTTAGCTTTTTTTTTAAAACAGTTTTTGCAAAGCTTTTTATAAGCCTACGACCTTTTTATGAATTAATTTCATTTGGCCCATGGAAAGAGAAGGAAACTGCCGTCGGGGATAGATACCTTCCAACATACCTCTCGATGAAATCTCGTTCTCGCTCAGTCTCGTCCTGGAGCTGAAGACATAGCTGCTGCGTTTCGTTTAGACCCGCCAATGACTGGTCAAGGCGCAAGCGCAGTTGTGTGTTTTCCTTTAAAAATATTAATAAATAAAAACATTGAAAACAATGTTCAAATTTATCAAATTTATCAATAATACAAAAAATAGTAAATAAAAACAAAATATCAAAACAACAACAACAACAACAACAACAACAACAACAAAAACAACAACAACAACAACAAAAACAAAAACAACAAAAACAACAACAACAACAACAACAACAACAACAACAACAACAACAACAACAACAACAACAACAACAACAATTTAACCATTTTCACAACGTGTTACACAGTCGACTCTTATCATAACAAGATCATTGGGACTGGCCAAATTACCTCCTTATAACAGGGTTGTTGTTATAAGAGGAAAGCAAAAAACAAAGAACCACAAAGCTGATATGAGATTCAGGACTTCAGAATGTACTCTTTATAAGCAGAACCTCTTTATAACGTGCTCTTTATAACGAGTGTTGACTGTTATTGTGTTATCGAATATCTTAAAGGTAAGGGTCTTAAAATAATCTAACTTGGTGAGAAGCACTGCAGCTGTAGGAAGTCTAAACTATTTTGAGAAAGGAAATACCTTCGAAGTAAAATGGTTATATATTTTTCACCATACGGTAAGTAACATGGGCTGAAGGAATTGATTCAAGAGAGGGTGCTATCAGGCGACAGCAGTAACAGTGAGCGGATTTAATGGACTTCTACGATGTTCTCTAAAAATGTTTACCTTTACAAGGTCCTCATTTTCGGCAACTATGTTCGCTTCGTGTCGACTCAACTCCATCACCATAGTTTCCAACTAAAATGCAAACATGTAGGACAAATAATAGTCATTCGTTGGATTAAAGACAACTGCAAAAGTAGATGTATATGATTCTATAGTTCATTTGGATGCATGCCCTTTACTTTCACCATGTACAAAAATATTATTCGAAACAGTTCGCCGATGGGAATCTAGCGTTTGATTTCCGGAAAGAATAAATAATCCTTTCACTTCAGGAGCTCAAAGGCTTCGGTCTCATTAGAAACTGAAGATCTATTTTGCCTTATCATGTACCATAACCGATAGATATGCTGTTAAGATAACGTTCCCAGCCACGGGCAAAGAAATCATGGGCAGACAACTGTGACACCAAGCCCTCTAGCGGCGACGAGTATTATTCCCAACTATTCCGAACAATATCAGCATCTAGTTACGGCATAATGTAACGTACACGGTGGGCTACTTAGGCTGAAATCTTCTTCGATTTTACCGTCGGTTGCATATCACCGGGGAAAAAAAGAAAATGTAATAAAGATAATTTGAGCTCGGAAAAAATAATGGTTTGTTTACACAGATTATTCCCATTTCATTTCTAGGACTGACTTTTGTAACACAGCCGTGTAACTTATCCCTGCAGTAAGTATTTATCTATTCGTTGTTTATTTATTTATCTGTCCTCGAAAACATAGTAACTTAAGTTTTCGTTTACAATTTCAAGCGGGTGTTTTTTTTTTCTTTCTTCCTTTTTTTCAAAATCAAACGACCGGAAAATGTTTAGGTTTTCAGAGAAACGAATGCACCACCAATTATCGCTGTTTTGGAGAAATATGAGCCAATAGCCCATATGCACAAGCGCCATCTTAAACATATTATACCGCAGCCAATTATAGACCCCATGCTATAGTTTACATGTAATCATGCCATGTAATAGTTGTGTACCGCATAGACCTTATGCACATGACGTCATTTGAGTAGGGCGCCCTCGCCTAGAGGTCAAAAGAAGGCTGCTCATTGGCCAGTCCTGTGCGCCGCGTACAAATCTGTGTGTTTCCCATTGATTCATCAACGAATAACCTATTGATGACGTCTGCCTAAGATTGCTTCAAAATTAACGCGCCATGATGGTTCCCGTTGCTGCCTTGAGTCAGATTTTACCCAAAATCCTTTGCGCGCCGATCATGCGCATTGGGACATGCATACTGGGCTGTTATGGTGGCCGTTTATGAAGAAATGACTATATTTAATAAAGCACGGTTGTAAAATTGACTGACAAATCAATTAGCCAGCACCCATGTCATTGAGAAAACAAAAGTGTACATTTAATTAGTTCGTCTAAAATACACGAGTATGTAAACAGTGGTGTGCTGCGTAACAAGACTAGTGCGCATGACTGTGCCTGTGCACATTGGCATCTTCTTGGATGTTTCCAGGTAACCGAAGCTAAATATTAATAGAGAAATAATGAAATTTTCCATTCCTAATCCGGTCCACTTTTGGTAAGCTTCACTTCAAAAGCACCGTGCAAAAAGTACTTGCATGGATTATTAACTCAGGCAGTTACCAACGAATTGTATTTACATTCCAGTTAACTCTATCTACATGTACCTACTGTTGTTTAACGTACTATTCTATAGTAACTGTAATGAATTGCAACTCCGTATTAAAGTTGCATGGCACGATTTTTGTTTATAATAACCTTTTTTCTCTGAGCGAGGTTTGAGAGATGATGCTGTTTTGGAAATAAAAACATTCAATGACTTCCGCACATGCCACAGACAATGCAAAAAATACATGTACATTATTTGTACATTGGCTGATGGAAGTGAGATGCTGATGGACGTGAGACAATGTTGGGATCCCGAAAACAATTCCTTTTTATTTGCGGATTGTTTATACATACCTTAAAGGTATTATACAGGATTTGTAACAACCGAAATCAGCTGTTGCGTTTTTAGGTGTTCAGAAACAGTTTTGTCGAATATAACTTCATTTCAGAGGGAAAATATTTCACAGGAAAAATAGTCCTAATATGAACTTCATAATCAGTAAGCTTTCAGACAAAAATTAAACAACGATCGATGTTTTTTATCCTTACCATTCCTCTACAATACCTTTAGATGAAAACTTATAAGTCTGTTGAATTTTTAAAAGTAGCTGTTTAGAGTTTAAATATAAATTTCGGATCAAATGGGCCAACAAAATCTTTAATCCGTATAACGCATGGAAAAGAATACAGCACTGGGGTGGATTTACACAAAAGGTCACCAGGTAATACATCATCGACCAGAAATCACATATCACTGCGACCTGGATACATAGATAGCTAACACAAGATCGATTTCACAAAGAGCCAATAATAATCTTTGGCAAAGCATGTTTTGTCACAATACAAATCACTGTCATGGTAATAGGGGAAACTAATATTAAGATTAATCTCATTGTGAAATCGAACACCTATAGAGCAACTTTGCCTCAATATGGCATCGACCATCCTTTGAAGGACAAGACAATTGGCCATATTTTTGACCGCGTGAGGGCGCTTTTTCAGGGAATGTCTTGCACCACAATTACAGTTTCATATTGTTTTAATTGCCTGTATGTAGTTTTCTTGCATCAATGACGAAATACATAAACATAATAATAACATAAATTAACAAAACTTGTTTGTTTACTTGTTTTTCGTCACGTAAACATTGGTCCACAAACGCCCTCACGCGGTCAAAAATACGGCGAATTGGATTGCACTGCAAATACTGGGATGTTGAAATTGACACCATGGGTGTTGTCACATTATAGATACCGAACAAAGGAATCAAAATTTACACCATAGGGTGTTAACATAACACTAATTTATGCCAACACAATTACACTGTTGCTATTTTAACTCCCTATGATGTTGATTTTGATTCTCTCTTGGGTATCTATTATGTGACAACACACATGGAGTCAATTTTAACACCCAAGTTTTTGCAGTGTGGATACAAAAAAGCTGGGTAATATTTTTGGGCTGTCGAGGGAAGAGCATGCCATCATATCAAGGGAAGAGCATACATGCCATAATTTGTTTCTTAATAGTCGAACAAGTTAAATTTATATACTAGACGAATAACCTTAGGCCTATTAAATTGTAAAAAAGTATAAAACACAATTTTTGTATTAAAATGTTGATAACATTAAAAGAGCGATGGGAGACTTTGGAACGCTAGGTGGCAGCAGACTTACCAGGCAAATGTCCATTGTTTTCGTAGTTCTGAGCATGCGAACATTACCGAGAACAATGGATTTACCTGGTAAGTCTGCTGCCACCTAGCGTCCCAAAAGTCTCCCATCGCTCTTTTTAAATAATGTTATCTACCTATGAATACAACAATTAAGTTTTATACTTTTTTAGTTCCCAATTAATGCAGTGTAAAATTTGCCATTTTTACAGGCAATGAATTTTTGTTGTTTAATAAAAAAATAATTTACTGAGCGTACAATTGTTCGTTTTGCGTAAATGCTGCGTCATACTGCGTGGGCAGGCGGGAGCTGAAAGCTAACTAAATAATAAACTATAAGCTAAACCTATAGGGAAAGGGTAGAGCGAAATTAGATGCAGTTAGTGGCCGGACGCAACCACTTTCTAGCTCAACTGTCCAGGTTGTAACAAAAAAGTCAACTGCTGTTATTTAATAAGATAATTAAAAAAGAAAACTTTGAATTCAATAATAACATTAAACACCCGCCGGAGGCCAAGCTGAAAGTATCGCCCTAGTTTGAAAAACATCTGTGAAAGTCCACACGATGAAGAAAGTGAATATCAAAAGCTTGTCTAAATTGATCAAAATCAGATTATGGAAGGCGGTAATTGGCGACCGATATCCCATGAGACCTTTTGATAAAACACAGTCAAGGATGCCTAAAATAGACAGCGCCACCAAGAGGTAAGACAAAATAATCTTGCAAATAATAAACCACTGCCACCAAGTGATCGTTTTTTTAACAAAACAATGAAACCCTAAAAACCATGTACATTAATGAGCGTAGACCGTTATTGGATGTGGCAGTCTGCATCTTTAATTTGTAATTTGTAAGTGAATGCCATCGTGCCGTTGGCGATCGATGGTAACAAGTCGACGTAATTCGATTTGTGTGATATTGAAGCTTCACACCAGGCAATTAAAGGCAATTACAGGGTCTCTGGATGGGTTTAATGGGGGTACAACGTTGTATTGACCCTTTCTTGTACGCCCACGATGGTGTTTGTCTCTCTCTAGGTCCGTGTCATACAGTCTATTTGATGTTGGTCTGAAGTCATGGCAAACAAGTGATCTGTCAACAATGTTTCTTCAGGCCATTGCATCGCTAATATTATTTTCAAATTTTGTTTTAGTAAAGTATTTTCATTTTCTTTGATGACATTACATCACATCATATAAAAATATTTTTTTTTAAATGTTGTTTTAAATTTTATTATTTATTCTAAAAGAAACTCCCGGGTCAGAATTGACCCGGATTCCTAGTCCCCGGGTCCTGGATCCTTTTCTGAGTCAGGTTGACCCAGAAACTGGTTAACAAATAAGATTTCTACTCAGAATCTACGCCATTTTGACACACATTCCTGGGTCTTTTTGACACAGACTCCGAGGGCTAGCACCCGGGAGTTTTAGAGTGGATAAAACGTCTAAATACTGAATGCTGAAACAGGTTATGTTAATTGATCTTACTGTTGTTTAAAACTTTAAATGCACTGTACACGTTTGTTAATTACTCAAAATATATATTAGCTTAAAAACTGACTTGGTAACGAGCAACAGAGAGCTGATGATAGTTTAAAACTTTGTGAGAAACGACTCCCTTTGAAGTAATGTAGTTTCTGAGAAAGAGGTAACTTCTCACTAAAATAACAAAAGACTTCTTGCAAGAAGCCTTTTATTCCTACCTGAAAGCACACAAATTTGTACAACAAGGTGTTTTTTCTTGCATCATTTTCTTGCAACTTCGATGACCAATTGAGCCCAAATTTTCACAGGCTTGTTATTTTATGCATATGTTGGGATACACCAAGTGAGAACACTGGTGTTTCACAATTTCCAAACGTGTTCAGTGCATTTAACTATCCCGTTCAAGATAACAATAATTCAGTAGAAACCGCAACTAAAATAATTTAAAGTGAGCAGAAGGGATTATATCAAACAATGCATTATTAACAATAGACTATAACAATTAAAATAAATCACTTAAGTGAAAACAAGTGGTGTATAATGTCGTTATGGTGATTGATTGATTCCTTACCTGTTGGTTTTGTTGTGTTTTGGCGCGTTCTTTCTTATCTAATGCGTTTAAACACGACTCCAACTGTGGATACAACAAAGCCAAACCCAAACATTTATATTAACTAGTTAATTTATTTAATTATTTATGAATATTCAGACACCGCAGTCTATTCAATTAAGGTTGATACTTACAGGGATTGTATACGTTTGGTAATTGGAACCCAATGTTTGTTTCAATCATAGGTAGGTATATACCATAAAACTAACCTGTGAAAATGTCATTTCAAAAGGTGGTGGCGTTTTTAAGGTAAGCTATTGACAAAAATCTGGAGTGGTTTTGTCCACGCAGGAAGAATAATCTGCATTGGAATACACACTCTGAGAAGCGTTACGGCCGTAAACACTTCTCAGATTCAAATTTGTGGGATAATAGGGGATATCTTTTTCCATAACCGCAGTACTTCGAAGTGAAAAGTTTCTCAAAATTCATTATACTATCCAAAGCTGCTGTACTTCTAACATAGTAAGTTTTTGATGCCATTAATTTTCAGAGTCATTACCAAACGTAAACAGACCCTTTAAAGGGGCGAGTTGCTTAAAAGCTGTTATAGTAACATTTGATCAGTACACAAAAAAAAATCAATTCATTGACTCATAAACAGCACTTTTAACAAGAAATAAACATTAAATTAGTATGCAAAAAGAAAGAACAACATTTGAGGAAGTAGAATAATTTGATAAGGTATAAAAAACATGAATGGCATAAGACATAGTGAATATTGTAACAATTTGCACTGCTTTTATTTTTTAAATTTCTTGATTATTTATCTATAAATTCATTATCGACTACCAAACAACGATAAGCCGACCAAAACAAGTCTTACAAGAAGTTTTTATTCCTATCAGAAAGCACAAAAATTTGTACAACAAGGGTGTTTTTTCTTTCATCAATTTCTTGCAACTTCGATGACCAATTGAGCCCTAATTTTTACAGGCTTGTTATTTTATGCCTATGTTGGGATACACCAAGTGAGAACACTGGTCTTTGACAATTTCCAAACGTGTACGATGCCTTTAAACTTTAAGAGAGACGATTGAATGATATTAGTTTCCCAATAAGCTTAAGTCCGTGTCTATCTGTTGACTTTGAGGATTTCATTGTGGATAGATAATCGCACCTGCCCATATTTAGACACTTTGTCCACGATAATATTTTTCCTCTGGGGGTAAAATGTAAACATTCAAAAGCTTCGTCAACGTTTTGAATTAAAGAATCCACCCACAGTCAATATTCCATGTTTCATGAAAATCGCATTTAAACTTGAATTTCATTTCAAAAGGGGACCGCTACCTAAATCTGACTTCATCAATCATTCAGAACTGCTATTGTTCCATCTTGCAACTGTTTTATTAAAGTTATTAAATCCTGATCTTATATTTTTCACTTCCTTGGACTTTGTAAACAAAATCAACCCGATGACGTAGCCTGGCTGAAAAAAAAAATCAAAATAGTATAGCCCTGAAGCTGTATGTAAATGTACATACAGACCTCACTTTCAGGCCACATTGTCCATTTGTCCGCACAATTATTATAATAATTACAAAAACAAAAGTACAATTTGTATACAGACCTCTTTCTTTTTACTGAGAATTTCTTGCATTTCGTGTTCTTTCTCTTCGAGCCATCTATCCATCTCGGCCTGCAACTCCTCTTGATACTAAAATAACAAAACACAAATTATTCCTTTTTTTAATTCAGTCTGTACATTTCAATTCAGTTATTCTGGTTGTGAAGCCAAGGACTCTCAGAAAGCGAACTTAATCATTGTACAAGCCAAGAACCCCAAGGAGAGAAGACAAAGAAGGAAGTTTCAGTTTTAACACCGTAAATAGTAAATTTCTAACGAGACATTGGATTCAAAGGTATTGTACAGGATTGGTAGAGCTGATAAAATAGTCACAGACAGTGTCATGTTTTGTTTGATCGACAGTATGCATTATAATAACAAGCCTGTGAAAATTTGAGCTTAATCCGTTGAGTGCGTCAGGAAAAAATAGTGAAAAACCATGCACAATTTTTAGCATGTAAATACATTGTCATTAATTGTGGTTGAAAACCACCGTAATCAGCTGTTTCATTTTTTTTTTAGGTTTTCAAAAACAGTTTTTTTCGAATATGACTTCATTTCAGATGGAAATATTTCACAGAAAAAAAATGGTTCTAGTATGAACTTCAAAATCAGAAGGTATTCAGACTAAAGTTAAACACTGATGTTTGTTATCCTTACCAATCTTGTATAATACCTTTCAAACTTACTTTGAGCTTGAGCGAATCCCTTTCCTGCATTAAGAGCTGTTCCATCTCTTCATACAACCGATGCATCTCGTCTGTAAGGATGCCATTTTTCCTGAGTGCAAATGGAGACCAATAATCATTCAAAATTACCAAAATGACCCAGAAATGAGTCAAGCTGACGCGGAATCCGAGGTAAAAATCCCATTACTTTAACCAGTTTCCGGGTCAGCCTGACAAAGAAATGGGTCCGGTCCCCTGGGGACGAGGAATCCGGGTCAGATCTAACCCGGGAGTTTTGTAATTTTTTTAGTTTAAAACGTGGCGTGTTGTGGCTGAGCGGATAAGAACACCGGACTCAAGCTCTGGTGTTTCTGATCAGCAGAGTGTGGATTCGAGTCCCAGTCGTGACACTTGTTTCCTTAAGCAAGAAACTAAACCATCATTGCTTCGTCCTTCGGATGGGACGTTAAGCCGTATAGGTCTCGTGTGTTGTGTAATGCACGTAAAAGAACCCAGTGCACTTATCGTAAAGAGAAGGGGTTTGCCTCGGTATTCCTGGTTTGGTTGTCTGCATATTGCCTCCACAGCACCTTGTAAACCATTACATGGTGCTATGCAAAGGAATAGGTCTCATACATCAAAAGGTCGCTCCACATGCCTTGCATGATAAATATTGTAGCGCTTAGAAACGTAGTATTAAGCGCGATATAAATGTACAGATAACCCCCAAAAAAGTGAGATTTGACTAACGTTTTGACAAGGCTATCGCAGTTGTCGTGTACCCTCTGAATCTCCAGTACAGCCTTCTTGAGGAAATTCTGGAAGACCAGGAGGAGTTCCGGTTCATCGTTCCGTAGTTTCTGCCAGAGCACGTAGAGTTCATCCTGCCTGCAGGGTGGACGGTAAGAAAGAAAAACATGACTATTAAATCACTTAACATTGCTGCACCTGCCTAGGGACGTATTTCCAGACTGGCATAATTATAGCAGAGCCGTGAAGATAGAGAAGATGGACGAAATCAATTTGTCCATAAACTGTTCACTACTTGGATTTCTTGTAATAGTGGGTCAAATTGGACAGACTTAAAATTTCAAGCAATAAACCTGAAGGGAAACTGACTGGGTGGGTAAATTTTAAATAAATTGAGGTAAAACATAAAACATACATACACAGTTAAAACGTGTGATCTTTGCTTACAAATTTATTTATTTATTTATGTAATGTTTATCCTGGGTGATCCAATCAGTGAGAAAAAACTCACTGATCTCCCATGGATCCCAGCTCACATACAAACTACAAAAATGCACTTAAGATACAAGACTAAAGGGTTACAGGGAAAACATTGCACATTCATAAAAAACACCAGATCCAAGCACTCATAAAAAAAAAACTACAAAAAAGGAATTAATGTAGGATGGATAAAAGTTAAAGGGAAAAATAACACAATCTTTAGACATTTACCAAAACCCCATGATACAAGACACAGATTGTTAATTAATGGTATTTGTGTGATACAGGAGCTACTTGTATTTAACAATTATTGTTGCTTTTACTCGTCCTAAGCGCAGATAAGTCAAAAGTGGTGAATTGGGAATAAGACAAATTGTTTCAATGGAATATATCTACTTCAAGACCTCTAATTTTAACATCAATATTGATTTGGAGGCAGTCATAAAACAACACTCATATTATCTGCCAATACAATTACATTGGTGTTATTTAAACAAACTATGATGTTAGTTTTGATTCTCTCTTGGATATCTATATGTGACAACACATATGGTGTCAATTTTAACACCCCATTTGCAGTGTATTTATATGAACAAATTCAGATTTTTCAGAGAGAAGCCCGGTCATTGTTCACAGAGATGAAAACCTAGTCCCTCCTTTATATCTCCTAAATGCAATACCGTTTGTCACCAGGGAACAAGAAGACTGCCATGAGGTAACCCATTAAAGACGCTCGTGAGGTGAGGATCAAAGAGATTGGAAACCATGGCCCGATGACCTAATTTCATATTCGTCTTATTAACGAGTTTTTTCAGTTGTAGGCCTATATCTTAGTTCCTGATGAATACAAATGTTTTGTTAGCGTAAGGCGTTCATCATAGGATTTGAAACTTTATAAGGTGGGGATATAAATTTGAAAATTTGCATGGTGGAGATACAATAAGTAAGGTTTGCGGTAACACTATGTACATGAGTAGGATTTGAAACTTTGCTTGGTGGAGATTCAATCTAATAAGGTTTGCGGTAACACCATGTACATGAGAAGGATTTGAAACGCAGCATGGTGGAGATACAATCTAGTAAGGTTTGCGGTAACACCATGTACATGAGTAGGATTTGAAACTTAGCATGGTGGAGATACAATCTAGTATTTTAAACAAAACGATACCGACAGTGACTACTTGATGAAAGCAATGATATGTGGTATACCCCGGCGGTACCTCTCCCTGGTAAAATAATAGTAGGGGCCTACAAGTCGTATTGTAACCTGGTTATTACGTTTACGTGTTATACTTATACTTTATAATGGCCTTGACTGTTAATGACATTGCCACCCTTTTGTGATGTTCAGTGTTTTGATGGCAGGTTGTATATGAGTTATGCAGTGATCATAGAACTACAATCAAGCACGTACAGTGTATGTACATTGATATACAGTGTATTTTATAATGCAGTGTATTGTACATGGTTTTACAGTGTATATACACTATATATACAGTGTATGTACAGTGTATATACAGTGTATATTATACAGGGTATATATACAGTGTATGTACAGTGTATATGTACAGTGTACATACAGTGTATGTACAAACATACATTGCTATCAATACGAGGACTTCCTTTGTCCCTCTAACTTAACACTTTCCATAAACTAAGCACACGAGCAAATGAAAGGACACAAACATACAATGAATTCCAATGTGAGGACAACATTGTTCCTTCTGTATTCATTTGTCTGATGCCCTCTTTTCTGATAATACCATGATGCCGATGTGAAATAGAGTGTATGTAAAGTGTGTATACAGTGTATGTACAGTGTAAACACAGTGTATGCACAGTGTATACACTGTGTATGCACAGTGTATACGCAGTGTATGCACAGTTTATACACAGTGTATGCACAGTATATACACAGTGTGTGCACAGTGTATACACAGTGTATAGAGAGCGCTGATTTCAGACTGAACGCATGAGATGACATTAGATGTTGAAATTTTCAAGAGTTGAGCCGGGATTTCATTTCGTCTTAAACTCAACCGCATCTAGACTACAAGTGCATCTTGACTTTTTTTAACTCATGCTTTTGCACAAACAATGGTTCCGACTTGTCTCCAAAGACAGATCGCATGCAATAACCGTCGGAATCAAATAACACAGTGATTTTGTATATCTACTGTTTCATGTCAAGACGAATATTTTTCATGTCAAGACGATTCTCATCTTGATATTCGAGATCAAACTGAATCATCTGGCCTCACAATTTACAGGAAAAGGAGCTCTCATCAAACAACCGTCGGGTGACTAAAAGAAACCTCGTCGTATATACAAATCTCTTTCAGCGTTCCCATAAGAACTGAAACGCTCCCGCGATTTCGTCTCAAGTCTCCAATTGTCTGAGAATAAGAAATATCTATATTATCTATTCCCCTGAGATACATTGACTAAAATGAAGTGCAAATTTGAAGGTTACGATCAAACAGAGAATGATAAATGTAGAAAAAAATACACGGAAGGAAATGGATTCTTAAATTCTCGTCAATTTGTGACATAGCAAATGTAAGGCACCTGTACCATTAATCTTTATATAAATGATGTTGAAGATGTGTACAGTTCGGTGTAGAAGCCATCTTACATTTTGAGTATAGACCGTGTAACTTGTACATTCCAGGGCCTTCTGGCAGGCAAGATACTACACTTTACACGTTTTAACATGTAGCAACTTTCATCCTATCAAATGTTGCTAAATAAACCGGACAGTGCAATCTCTACAAAAACATGATATATTTAAGGTTTCCATTGAGTTGTAAACAAATTCTTCAACAAATTCTTCCCACAGGAAGTTAAGGCTCTAGAAACTAGATGTTGACCACAAAAACTATAGGTGTTCGGGTTTTATGAATGGCAGGTAAATATTTTGAGGTTATAGAGCTTCACATATTTTACTGGAACTTCCGGTTTGGACCGGAAGTGAGGTCAAACCAGGTCACTGACAAATATAAAGAACGTTCACACTTTAATCTGTCACAGACAATGCGATTATATAAATGTATGAACATACAAACCATTGTATGGATATAAGTATCAAGCAATGACGTCATGATAAGCTATGACGTCATCAGTTTTCAACTAAAGCTTAATCAAATAATGCACATAATTTTTTTTCGCATGGGGATGACAATATTATATTGAATATAAAAAGAAAAAACCCTCTTGTGGAGCCGAAGTGTTCATTGTGAATACAGTAGCAGGAGTTTCATCGTAAGTGCATTTAGAAATTGCCACGGCCGTGTGACAAACCCTAATGGTTTAAACCAACAGTCTCTATACGTCTGCACCTGTCACTTGTCACTCTCAAGTCAATTCATGAATTCCTGATTCTAGTCTTCTGCGACGTTTGATGTGTGATTCTAACTCCTCCAAGGATCGATTCTGTCCACCTCAAAACTCCCCCACTCCTCGAAATATTGTAATTTTGTGATTTGTATTTTCAGCTTTGTATTGTATGTATCTTTTGTTGGTAGCTGTAGTTTTTGTAAGTTTCTTTTTCTTTTTCAGCTTCGTATTTTATGGATCTTTGGTTGGTAGCAGTAGTTTTGTAAGTGTGTTCTTCTTTTTTTTTCAGCTTCGTATTTTTATAGATCTTTTGTTGGTAGCAGTAGTTTTTGTAAGTTTGTTCTTCTTTTTCCTTTTCAGCTTCGTATTTTTATAGATCTTTTGTTGGTAGCTGTAGTTTTTGTAAGTGCGTTTTTCTTTTTCTTTTGGGACCCGATGGGGACCCCGGTGGATTTTAAAAGGTCGACCAAGCTTAGAAATAAAATATTTAAATTCATGAATAAAAAATGTGGATACCATGCGCGACCAAGATAATGTCTTGCATTTTTCAACAGGAAAACCGAATCCGTGGAAATTTTTCTAAAGTTCAGTTCTTAAAGGTATCGTACACGTTTGGTATTGACTCAAAACAAATATAAGCATAAAAACTTACTTGGTAACAAGCAACGGAGAGCTGTTGATAGTATAAAACATTGTAGGAAACGACTCCCTCTGAAGTAACGTAGTTTTTGAAAAAGAGTTAATTTCTCACTAAAATAATACAAAACTTCTTGCAAGAAGTTTTTATTTCTATCTGAAAGCACACAAATGTGTACAACAAGGGTGTTTTTTCTTTCATCATTGCAACTTCGATAACCAATTGAGACCAAATTTTCACAGACTTGTTATTTTATGCATTTGTTGGGATACACCAAATGAGAACACTGGTCTTTGACAATTTCCAAACGTGTTCAGTGCCTTTAAAAAATCGTTCAAAGTGACCCAATTTACCCGACATCAGCTTCTCAATAAATCTAGGTATCGCCATTTGGGGATACATTTTCCCATCCAAACCAGACAATCTCTTCACAATGATAAGTATAGCTTCAATACCATCTGCTCTGTAAATGACGTGCCACGCGACCTTTAAATTGATTAAATTATGGAATGATTGTGAATAATAAGTTGTTGAGTGATGGGCAGATTAAGAGAAACCCATTCAGTTTTAATTGGTTTAGTCAATATTCGATCATCATGGTCAGGAGTGGTGATTAGGTTCAGGCATCACAATGTATTCTCTTTCAACCGGATCTTATCACTCAGATCATTTTATTCCAGACACGTAAACGTACAATTTTGTGTGCATCAAATTCATCTAGGAAAAACCCCTATTATTTTTTTTCTTGTGAACTGTTATAAGCATAAGGGCTTGCTTAAATGAACATAATTACCAATATAAGAACTTTATTTTTATTTACCAATTTATTTGCTTATTTATTTATTTATTAAAGTGAAGCTTTACAGCTCAAATTCATCATGGCCAAAACCCGATTTAAAATGTTTCCGTAGTGAACTGTTAGACAATAGGCATAATGAACATAATTATCAATAAAATGAACTTTGTTTTTGTTTTTATCCATTTATTTGTTTATTTATTTATTGTATTCATTTTTTCCTGTTCAAATATGGAGCTTTACAGCTCAAATTCATCTTGGACAAAACCAGATTTAATTTATATTTTCAAGTGAACATAATTATCATAATTTTTTCTTTTTTGTCTTTATCTATTTATTTATTTGTTTTATTTATTTATTTTTCTTGTAAGGTGGAGCTTTACAGCTCTAATTTTTACAACCCAATCTATATAGAGCATAGTTGGCGTACAAATGTTTATGCTAATTCGACAGCACACTGTTCGTCCACCACGAGTACAAGTACATCCCCATCCTGTGAATAGTTGCGCTTTTTTTTAACCTCTATCCCTCACAAACCTCTACCCCAAACAAAAGATATAACAAGAAAACGCATTCATTATCAGATTAGGTGGTCGTTTGTTGGAAATGTCAAAAGCCCGGAGCACTTTTATTGGAGAGAAGCTGAGTGTTCAAGAAATAGCGTCCGAAGCCCCGGACAAAATGAGCACAAACCTCGGTATTCCAGTGAAGGTACTTCGTAGTATACATGAAAGCTGCCCGGGAGGGTTAAAAGGTATCGTACACGTTTGGTAATGACTCAAAACAAATATTAGCATAATAACTTACTTGGTAACAAGCAACGGAGAGCTGTTGATAAATTGTAGGAAACGACTCCCTCTGAACGTAGTTTTTGAGAAAGAGGTAATTTCTCACTAAAATAATAAAAACATCTTGCAAGAAGTTTTTATTCCTATCTGAAAGCACACAAATTTGTACAACAAGTGTGTTCTTTCTTTCATCATTTTCTTGCAACTTCGATGACCAATTGAGCCCAAATTTTCACAGGCTTGTTATTTTATGCATATGTTGGGATACACCGAATGAGAACACTGGTCTTTGACAATTACCAAAGGTATTTACTGCCTTTAAAGGTATTGTACACTTCTTGTAACAGCTCAAAATCAGTGACCACATTTTGTATTATTCAACATATGCATGAACAAACAAACCTGTGAAAATTTGAGCTCAATTGGTCGAGAAAATAGTGAAAAGAGACCTTATGTGTTTTCTGTTTTTTCAAACATCGAGTTTTTATCGCGCGTGATAAAAACTATTGCTTTACTCCTTTCTCAGAAACGATAGCATTTTAAGCAGAAATATTTTAAGGAACCCTTTCTACCATTACTTACTTTAAATCATGTAAGTTATGTGTGAATCTGTGAACATTTGTGTTTTTCGATTTTACCAATAGTGTACAGGGCCTTTAAGGGGCTGTCTGCAAAACGATACAGTTCTCGTGAGGATTTCCCGATAAGAATATGCTTTGGTTGAGAAATAATAAATATTATTTCTTTATCTGATTACTCAGGGTACCTGAGGGCGTCAGTAGTGATTGATATCTACATTATTATTGTAACAATGTTTGAACAAATGTTAGCTGCACACACACAGTGATCATAATTACACAAATTTCCTTTAAAGTACTTTAATATTCATTTTAACTCATTATATTATAGACGCAGGTCTATACAATATCCATGCCAACCAGTTTTTAAAATAATTCAGAGAAATTTTCCCGATGTTTCAAATTTTATTGTGAATAAATTAGTTTTTATTATTCTTAGTATATGTATTTCTATCCAAACCTCATAGACAAAATGTACCGAGTAAAAATTGGGGGAAGGAATTTGGAGAATTATGCAAAGTCTATACGATGGTTGATTAGACACAACGAGTTATCAATACCGTTGTGATTATAGAAATATTGATACCAGAAACAAAGACTCAAACTTATCAATACAACAAAACACAAGTAACGTAAGTCTCTGTTTGAAAGCTTGAATAAGTGGGGAGTGGGCATTTTGAAGCTATGAATCAGCATAATAAAAAAGTTGCAAAATCGAAGTCACACTCTCTGTTGTCCAAGAACATAGGTCAACAAGGCCAAAACCCAGAAAGTGCTCATAACAAGAAAATGTTTGATTTCACCATGAGTTGACACAAACCTTTCTTACTTTATTCCTCATATAGGAATAAATACCAGTCAAAACCACCACATTTTATATGAAGTACAACGCATCAAGTCTCCACTTTAAGAAAACTAGTTGAAAATACCCTAAAAGTCTGAGGAAAGCTTGATTTTGAAAAGCGTTCAACTTTAAAGGTATCGTACACGTAATGACTCAAAACAAATTAGCATAAAAACTTACTTGGTAACAAGCAACGGAGAGCTGTTGATAGTATAAAACATTGTGAGAAACGACTCCCTCTGAAGTAACATAGTTTTTGAGAAAGAGGTAATTTCTCACTAAAATAATAAAAACTTCTTGCAAGAAGTTTTTATTCTTATCTGAAAGCACACACATTTGGGTGTTTTTTTCTTTCATCATTTTCTTGCAACTTCGATGACCAATTGAGCCCAAATTTTCACAGGTTTGTTATTTTATGCATATGTTGGGATACACCAAATGAGAACATTGGTCTTTGACAATTTCCAAACATGTTTAGTGCCTTTAAACGCCGTTTTCTCCGATTGCTACTTGGTATCTATATCGTGTGTGCCAGTTCGTGGCGTTGGTGACGACTTTTATTGACTGGTGTGGGGGTGGGTGGAGTCTAATGAACAGAAAACAACGAGCGGTGTGGGTAGGGCGGTTTTATTGATGTACAGTAGTTACATTGATCTCACCACAAGGGACTGACACGTTAGGATTTTGACTCGTTTTAGCCCACGCATCTGACATAAATAACGGGGTAGTAGACGTTTCAGGGAAATCATTTTGAAACCAAAACAGGTTGAAAGACCACTTATTTTAAACTTAGACAGTACATTAAAATACAAACGTATTTAAGTTAGTTTTCCCTCATAACCTGTATGGGTTATTACAAATGTAATACTATTTTAGTATTGTTACGTATATACAATCAAACTCATCCCAGTCTCACGCATCTGATATAAACAACGGGTAGTAGACGTTTCAGTGAAATCATTTTTAAGCTAAAAGAGGTTGAGAGAAAGACCGTTTATTTTAGTTATAGTGGGTCGATTATGCATAAGACAGTACATTAAAATACAAACGTATTTAAATTATTTTCCCCTCACGCCTGTATGGGTTATTAACAATCGTCGGTTCAGTACTATAAGGTCATTAATTGCAATAACATACTCGTAATGATCAAAAGGTCATTGAATGAAAAACACGTATATATCTGAAGAAAAAAAAAATCAAAATTAACAAACGAATATTTAACTTAGAAAATGAATGTTTTTTTTTGCTAAACAAATACTCTACTGAAGACCACTCTTGATCAATAAACCCCATTTACCAGGAGCTCCAAATATGCAAAAGCAATTTGATGAAAATAAAAATTGAAACCCTAGCCCTATTAGTCCTAACCCTAACCCCAACCCTAACCCTAACCCCAGCCCAACCCTTGACCTTTTAACGTTCAAGAGAGAAATATAGTCGCGCTCCTTGACGGGTCCGAGGTTTTTGTAAACGCGCCAGACCTGGGTAAAGAAATATACATGTTTCAAACCTTACTAAACTTTTCCATTCATTTAATTTCCTATTATGGAATTGAATTGACGTCTGACTGAGTGTGAAATCAATTTAATAGAAGACATTACTCTTCAATAACTTGAGCTATAGATCACAGTTTTGAGATTTTGCGAACACATTGCACTTAAAAATTGGACTAATGGGTAAAATAGAGAATGGAAAAAAAAAGGAGGAAAACAAATCCTTCAACCACTTCGATTTTTCTTTAGTACGAGAAGAATGAAGTGCCCTACTGCATAAAACAAGCCGGGGCTTTTAGATATCTCCAGTCTCAGCAAAGTGACCCTCATATTCCTTTCCGGAAAATATTCAATATTGATTCTTTTGTGGTTGAAATTACCAAAAGGAAGAAGCCATCTTCATTGTGATCTAAGCTCAGCAAATCGGGAAAAAAAAGAAGAAAACAATCTTAATGGATGGTCACGTATTTTGTAAGATATCGTCTGTATCTCCTGATACAAAACAGAATAAAAGTGAAGTGAATAATACATGCATATCTTAATTGAAGGACGAAATTTTAAATCCAGGAAGAGATCAAATGAAGAGATCAAGAGCCCCAGAGAGAAGGTAAAGACTTGGTTAAAACCATGTCGGAATAGTTTAACCAAAAATGTAAGAAAGGATTGAAAAAAAACCGCAATAAAAATGTTGCTGGTGTTTTGTTGCAACCTAAAAGAACATGCTCATTACTAAAATTATACGGCATTGGTTCATTAGCTTAACGGCGTTTGTTCTGGTTCATGGTCTTTGGGACGGTTTCTGGTTAACGGTTTAATAGTTAACGGTTTATGATTTTGTTGATGTACTTTTTATGGCTCATGCTTTAGAGTTAATGGTTTATGATTGTTGATGTACGTTTTATGGTTAATGGTTTAGTGTTAACGGTTTATTGTTTGTAAGTTTTGTGTATAGGGTTTAGGGTTTTTAGTAAGGATTTAGTGAAAGTTGTCGTTTTTACGGTTTAAGGTTTGTGAAATCATGTTTATGGTAAATTGGATGGTCTACGGAATGGTTTAGTGAATAATATGGTTTATAATCGTTTACTTGGTTTATGGTTTAGAGTGAACGATTTATGGTTAGTTAGTGTCTTTAGTTTTAAGGATATTTGTCGCTTTTTGGGTCTATGGTTTGTGATGTCATGTTCATGGTTCGTGGTTTATATTTAACGGTTTATAGTTTGGTGCACATTTGTGGTTCACGGTGTACAAGCTACTTCACACTTTGTGTAAACAAAAGCTACAAATAAATATTAATCGAGTTCCGTGATAAACGATAAGGCGTTGAGCTATACGCAAAGAGAAACATCTCCACATGGATACGTTCTTTTGTGTATTGCTTTGAATAATTGTGTGTTTTATTTTGAGGGGATTTATCCATTCAAAGTTATCATAATATCACAACTTTTATCATGCAATCATAAACAACCAATCAGTCTGTTCTCATCATTCAACTAATCATATTTTTGAAAGATAGCAAATTGAAGGTGACACACAACAGCACTTTAATGCCAATTCAATTAAAGGCTGACTTAGCAAACATTAAAACAGGGTGAGTATCGCCAAATCCTGAGTAGTTTATCACGACCACCCGTTTGCAAATTTGAAGAAGGCACACTCCAATAATTAAACACAAGTCTTTCTATGAATCTACCATGCCGCTGATGTGGGGACACGATAGCCTTCCGTCCAGACGCACGGAAACGGACACGGTGTCAAGTGGTTATACGACACTCGCGCTAATTTGTTCGGAGGTGTTGTATGCTTATAAATAGTCCGCATTGTGCGCATTGAATACAGGCTATAAGTCGTACTTGAATACTCGATGGTGGGAAATGAAGGACATAATATACTAACGCAGGGACGAACAGGAAAACTCTTGGCCTAATCAGAAGGGGAAAACACTAAACATCAGGGATAATCTATCAACTGTTTTCATTTTAATCAAACCGGATTTAGAAATGTCCCCTCGTCACAACAAAATATGTTCATACAGCTCAGTAAGCACCGTGTGAAAATACAATGTAGGCCTATACTACAGAAATGCAACCACACGATGAAGAATGTATGTTCAGTGTGGGTTGCCAATTTAGCTGATTTATCTTGTTTGACTATTGTATATTTTTATCAATATATTAAAAACACCATTAAACAAAGGGAACACATTACATTTTGTTTCTTTTTTGATTGGATGTCTGACTTCAACGAGCGAACAACTAACCAGCAATATCTCAAAAAATTGTAAATTTTTGAAAATCGGGTTTTATACAAATTAGTAATATACTCACTACTGTTAACATTTTCAGCAAGTTTCAATACATAATACGTGATAGTTTCGTAATTACACTAATTAGTGAAAACGATGTATATACTATATAAATTTGCCATTTTGTATTTTCACGAAGTGTCCTATCTCGATACGCCACTTTACCAATGATTTACAAATCGCTACGGCACAGTTCAGGCACGCGTGTGTGACATTTACATTTTCACGAAGTGACCTATCTGGAAGCGTATAGTATTTTCACGAAGTGACCTATCGCGAAAGGTCTCAGTATGCAATGTTTTTGTACACAGTGCTCTTCGGGCAAATCTCGTTTTTTTCATTTTCACAAAATGACAATTGTGTTTAGGAATTAATTACTAATAAAAAAAGTTGCAGGAATAAAAACATACTGACAGTTATCTACAAATAAAGTATTCAGCTTTATTTTTGTTTAGTAAGCAGACTCCGAAACAGCAGTTTGAAAACTAGTGCAACTTCAATCACGATTTTCTTCAAACACGTTTTGGGGGGCTGTGAACAAGATATTTCACTTCGTGGTACCCGTGACGATATGATCTCTGTTTAACAAGATGGATAGTTTGCACGCGAGGTGATAGTGCCTGGGAATGACGTCTTATCCACATTGGCGCCATTTAATTCGTCTTCTGTGGAAGATCATCCACATAGGGCGTTGAGGGAAAGCCATAATATAGGCGCTTCTTACATTCTGATCGTTTTAACGGTTTAGAAGTGTATAGTAAAGATCACGCACAAGGACAGAAAAACAAACTGGATAAGGGAACAGACTAAAGCTAAAGAGTCTGTATACGTTTGGTAATGCCTCTTAAAACGAATGGCAATAAAAGCTTACTTGGTAAGAAGTATATACAGCAGCTTTGGAAAGTAAAATGTATTTTGAGAAACTTTTCACTTCGAAGTACTGCAGTTGTGGAAAAAGATATCACTTTTTATCCCCAACAATTTGAATCTGAGAAGCGTTACTGACAGTAACGTTTCTCAGATTGTGTATTCCAATTGTTGATTATTCTTCCTGCGTGGACATAACTGCTCCAGATTTTCAGATTATCTAAAAAATGCTGCCACCTTTTGAAATGAATTTTTCACAGGTTAGTTTTATGGTATATTTCTACAACTATGTAGGATTGAAACAAACAGTGGGTTCCAATTACCAAACGTATACAGACCCTGACATTCTTAGAAACAGTAATAAAGAGAAAATGGAGCTGGGCATGTAGGACACATACGCCGCAGAACAGATAACCGTTTGAGCTCATAGCAATCAATCACTTGACGCCATGGGAACACACGGAATAGAGGGCACCAGAGGAACAGATGTAGAGACGAGCTGCAACAATACTGGAGGACATTCAATGAGAGACTGTGGAACGCTAGGTGGCAGCAGACTTACCAGGTAAATTTCCATTGTTTACGTAGTTATGAGCATGCGCACATTAACGAGAACAATGGATTTACTTGGTAAGTCTTGCTGCCACCTAGCGTACCAAAAGTCCCCCATTGGTATCAATAAGCATAAAATAGAAACATTTTGAGACATCATGCTGAGGCCTTTATCATGCAGTGGATCGACAAAGGCTGAACACTAACTAACTAAAATTATAAAGCCATTTGATCTTGAATACAAAAATATACAAATGAGCTTTACCTGAGGGACTCCACTTCAGCCAGTCTGTACAACTGATGACATGCACTTTAAAACTTTGCATGATGCCATCGGACTGTGGTCCACTGTCCGTTTTTAATTAAATAATCAGTACTCTGTCATTAATTTGTTTGTTAATCTAAAAAATTCAGCATTCCCCATCTACACCTAGCCAAATAGCATGGTAATGTCTTGTTACCATCCAGGGTCTTTTTCACCCCCCAAAATCCATAAATGACCAGCTCTCCCTGAATTCCCATCGGAATTGTACAGCAGTTACTCGACCTTGGGGTCAATATCCACTACTGTGTGAAATGAACCATAAAGTTTCCAAATGGCTTTTTATGTATACTTGTACAATGGCTGTAAGCAATGAACTGGTTGTTTATTTGGATGGATTGAGTAGGGTCCATATCTAATGGTTTGGGCCGTTTGAAAGTGATTGGGTTCTCCACAAAAATGAATTACCCGCTAATACAAAAGGACAGTAGCCTACTGTCTGATGGCGTAGGTGTGTGATTTTTTGTTATGGTGTCACGCAGGGATAAAGCGTTCTAGAATGAAACACAACTGTGTTACACTAATCATCACTGCGTGTGTAATTATGAAATTAAAATCAGCTGCATGTCGCTGTCTAGACCGACTAAAAGGATCTGTGGAGTGGATTTATTATGGTCTCGCGTCTCGACATTGTAAAGGGATCAGTCCAACTACAATGAGACTACGGGAGACGTACATATTAGCCTCCAGTCAAGGCGTACGTGGCACACAGTATACACATCAAGAACAAAAAAGACTAGTGTAGGGCTGTGCTGCCTGCTGTGTGTCCTGACTTCAAGGCTAATATGTTTAGGCATAACTCTGTGTGGGTTAAATGGCTAGACATTGAGAAAAATAGCTGCCAGATATGCGTCTACATGATAGACGTATGTTAAACACTTCTTTGAAATTGGCATTGAACAAATAGCAAGGCAACCTTACACGATGTACCAGATACTACATCCAAAATGTTATTGACAAGAATATTGATTATTGTTTTCTGTTAATGTTGTTTATGGTTTATTTTCATTACCTGAATAAAACAAACAGCTCGAAGAACTGGGCTCTTCTTTAAAGGTCATACAATCACATTCAAACAAACATTAACGTCTAGTTTTTATTATTAGTTATTATCATTATTCTTTTCTAACAGTCAGAACTACCCAGCTCATTCGTCTCGGTTTTGTTTTGAGTTGATAGATTCAGTGTAAGAAAATATACACTTTAGAATACACAGGCTGTGTGCAATACAACCTCAGTCATGTTTATGTGCGTTGGTTCGAACATAAAACGATAGTACTAAATAAAACCTGTGTATAAACAAATCAAGTCTGCAAGTTTTTCCCATCAGCGTAAACAACAACAACACAGACGGTGGAAATCTGTTTCACAACGGTCAAATTATCTCTAATCATCAGCACCGTGGCGAGCCACCAGCAGTCAGCCCCGAGATTATCGAGTTAACCCCGCCACAGCAAGTACATTGCATCACCCTCCAAATCCCATGTCCGAAATTATCTCCCCTTAATCAACTATTCAAACACATACACCACTCCCCCGGGGGGCTGGTGTCGTCCCACTCTGATCACCTCAACCATATGATGCGCCATTCCTAAATCTTGTTAAAGATGAGAATGAAGTCTTGGAGGACGTTTTTTTTCTTTCTTTCCTCTTGGATGCCGTTGGAAACAATCTTGAGACGTCTTATTGCCCGAAGGAGGTTGAACAACGACTTCTTCCGTGTTTAATGAGATTACTAGATGTCGGCCTGGCCGTATAGCTCTAGACCGTGACGGTTGTCGGCACGTGCCACAGAACTAGCCCCCTCCCCCCGTGGTTCAAATTGACCGTTAATTTCGATTATTGGCTGAATCAATTCCGGCTAAGCAAAAGTCATTGCTTATAACCGACCAACGAAAAAATTGCGGAGGACCAGTCATAAAGATTACAATGCACACTGCAGCATTTTCGCTGGTCACCTCTTTGTACAAAGTAAAACACCCCCTATGCTTAGCAAAGTGAGTAGAATTTAAATGTTTGCATGATACAGATGCAATGTTTGCGGTAACACATGTGTCCACACATGTCGCTATGAGTTGTGGTGGTTCTAAAAAGAACCGGTGGTTTATGAACTTGACGTTTCGATCAGTACACTCTAGAACTTACCGGTTCAGAATTGCCCCGGCTTCCGGGTACCAGGGGGCCTGTACCATTTCCGGGTCAGACTGACCCGGAAAGTGGTAAAGAAAATGGGATTTTAACTGGTACTCTGCGTCATTTTGACCCATTTTAGGCTCATTTTGACAGAGCTAGATTCCGAGTCATACTGATCAAGAAATGAGTCAGGTCCCAAGCAACCTCGTCCCCATGGTTTACTTTCTTTCCAACCATGTTTACAACAGTAAACCCTGGGAGGGAAACTCCTTACTTGGACCCTGATTGGACAACGACTGGTGTACAAAAGGGTATTCAGTATCCACCATGTTCCAGCCAGACTATTCTAATTTGCATACGTATCCAAAAATTTTGGATACGCAAATGATCCAATAGACCTTATGCACATGACGTCATTTCAGTAGGGCGCCCTCGCCTAGAGGTCAAAAGGAGGTTGTTCATTGGCAAATCCTATTCGCAGCGCGTACAAATCTATGCGTTTCGATTGTTTCGTCATCGTTTTACCTCTAAGATGGCCGCTGGATGACGTCAATGCATAAGGTCTATACCAGGGTGAGAGAGCGGTCAACCTCGTACACCTCGTACTGCTCGACACACCCTGGGGACGAGGTTGCGTCCCAAGGGACCCAGATCTGGGTAATTTGACCCGTAACTTGTTCTGCTCTGGTTGTCCTTAGGACTCCTCACTATGTTGTTTATAAGTTTAACTTCGAAGATAATATGCATGGGTGGTAATGCCATGTGATAATGATCCCTTCTGAGTAAAATTGGTAGCTCGAGCCGGTTTGACGACCAGATCATATACTGGTCGAAATGTCGAGTACCAGTACAAATTGGCTCTTCTTCGAGCCACCACTACACACACGAACTCTACCACATGGTCTTACTGCAAGTTTATCTTATTGTTAAACTGTTTTATTATTAGGGTCTGTACGCTTGGTAACGACTCTGAAAATTTTTCCTGCGTGGACAGAACCGCTCCATTTTTCGGCAATATCTCAAAAACGCTACCACCTTTCGAAATGAATTTTTCACAGGTTAGTTTTATAATGGTATATATCTACAACTATATGGGATTGAAACAAACGGTGCGTTCTAATTACCAAACGTATACAGTCCCTTTCACTTAACATGTGACTTCTGGGACAAAGTAAGCTAGAAATTGGATTACACAATCTGAGAGATGTTTCAAGCACGACAAATTTCTCAGATTGAAATGTTTTTGAATCCCTTTCTCTAAAACTACTTTCCTTAAAAGGAAATCGTTTCTCAAAATGAGTTAGAAAAGTTTAACACAAATCATAAACCGATCATCTCAATATGGAAAGAGTTAAACAAAATAATGTAGGAGATTCACATGGGAGATTCTTTCAGTGCGAAAGATGCTAGCAAGCATCGGAGAATGACTTGGCTCACAACTTTTCTCTTAGGTTATTGTATGGTCGGACACTTTGCGACGTGGACAGAATCAAAATCGGGCTCAAGTTGATATCCAAACTGTCACGTTCAGACTGAGTTGCCCTCAATCGGTAGCGTGATTCTCATTTTGACTCAATTGATTTGTTTCAATGTGACTGCTAAGGGGAAGGTGCAATCCATCGTGTTCATTCAATTATGTCATCATTTGACGCTAAATGACAGCCATTGGCGGACTTTCAGTCTACAGTCCGGTTTTTTGTTTTATCAAAATCATCTTTTCAACCATTGGAATCGATATGTCTATTCAAATTAATAATACGGCATTAGAGCATCTGGTGACAGTTATTCTGACGGATTCAAGACAATTCGTAAACCATTGGAACTTCATGAAGTCAAGATAAGTTCAATGAACAGCTTGACAAATGCACTGCAAATACTGGGTGATAAAATTGACACTATGGGTTTCGTCACATATAGATAGCAAAAAAGAATCATAATATACACCATAGGATGTTAAAATAACACGATTTTCTGCCAAAACAGTTACATTGGTGTTGTTTTAACATGATGTTAAGATGTTATGATGTTAATTTTGATTCTCTCTTCGGTATCTATATGTGACAACACCCATGGTGTCAGTTTTAACACCCCATTTTTGATGTTAATTTTGATTCTGTCTTCGGTATCTATATGTGACAACATGGTGTCAATTTTAACACCCCAGTCTTTTGCAGTGTGAATGCACGCCGCATGCACTTAAAGCGCTAATAAAGTCTGTGATGTCAGAAACGGGGTTAGAGTAAAGACATCCAACATGGCCGAACATTCAGAAATCAATTATACAATAGAATCATTGGAACAAAAATTAAGCCAATACAACGAGATAAAGTCTCAAATTGATGGATGCACAACGAGTGCTATTCTATCCCAATTCCATCCGGAACATTGTTTCCCTTGAAACTTTCAAAACAGAGCTGAACACACTACTCTTTACACAAGCACACAATGTCTAGTTTCTTAGCAGAGTTTTTACTAATAGTTGTTGCAATGTTTAATCATTGTACATCTAGGCCTATGTACTATGGCACCATGCGTAATGTATTTTAGAATGTTCGTTATATAAATCCAAATATTATTCAAGTCTGCCGGAACAGAGTTGGTCACAAACAAACAAACAAGTCCGAACAATCAGTTTTGTCGAAGTAATAATTTAAACAAACTAACCGTGTACTTACTAATACTATCGGTTCATTGCACTAATAGTTACCGACATGTGTTTGCATATGGCGGATAAAAAAAATGTGTTTCTGAAATCTAATCACGCCCAACAAAACATGACAAGCACGTAGCAATTCTGCCCCACTGCAGACGATCAGGTCAGCTTAGGTAATTGCCGGCTATGTGACACTTACTCCGGTCGTTAGCCCTTGCATATATTAGTATTGTGTTATTTATAAAGGACTTTTTGCGGCCATGTTGTTTCTGCTTCCACGCAAACCACCCACACTGATGAGGCTGGACGCAAGACTAGACTTACACCCACAGCCACGAGACAACCTTCCATCTGGTTGTCAGCCCGTGCATATTTATTGTTGTGAAATATGGGCGGTTGCTGCCATTTTGTTTTTGCTTCCACCCAAATTTAAGCATCTTCGGTTACCAGCCCTTGAATCTATTATTGTTTTATAATACGTGCGGTTGCGGCCATTTTGTTTTGGCTTCCACCCAAATTTAAGCATCTACAAGACAATCTCATCTTCGGTTATCAGCCCTTGAATCTATATTGTTGTATAATACGTGCGGTTGCGGCCATTTTGTTTTTGCTCCCACCCAAATTTAAGCATCTACAAGACAACCTCATCTTCGGTTATCAACCATTGTTTTAAAATAGGGGTGGTTGCGGCCATTTTGTTTTTACTTCCAACCAAGATAAGCATCCACACTAAGGATGGACGCAAGAGTAGCCTTACCCTTAAAGCCTTTGTATCTTGCATTATTTTATAGTAAGGGCTGCTGCGGCCATTTTGTTTTTACTTCCAAACGCAAATTTCAGCAACCACACTGACCTATGGGCGCAAAACCAGGGCCCAATTTCATACAGCTGCTTAAGCACAACAAGTAGCTAAGCCCAACAAAATTATGCTTACCAGATAAAGGTTAACAGCCAAACTACCTTGCCACATGTACAATTTATGATTGGTATCCTGCTCAGTTTTGCTCAGCAGAAAAATGTCAATGTCAAGCAGCAATTTCTGGTTTACGTACCACCAACGTATGAGAATAAGATAAGACGGAATAATAGCCTCTGAGCATGAAAGAGGAGCTGTACAGCCATTAGTATTGAGGTCTTGACTAACGTGCACTTTCCTGAAGCAGCTGTTGCCTCTAGGGCATCGTCCCATGCTGCCTTGAATCTGTATTTAAAAATAGATGTTGGCATGGTAATCAGGGGAAAAAGTGTACTAAATATTTCGCCAACACAATATCATTAAAATGCACCACGACGCAGTGCTCTGGGGCTACTAACGGAACTGCTCCGTATCGATTTGTTTTACTCGTGCTTTTTCGGTAAAAAACCACGAGATTTTGTGGCAGAGACAAAGTTCTCATTAAACCTCAAGAAGATGTACGATGCTTGTTACCCCTTGGCTCACATTATCCAAAGAGACAAAATCGGTGGAGCAATATTTTCTTCTCAAGAGTTTTCAGGATTGTGGCGAATCGTGGCCTAGTGGTATTTTGCATCGGACTCAATCTCTGGTGTTTCTGATCAGCAGAGTGTGGGTTCGAGTCCCGGTCTGGACTCTTGTCTCCTTAAGCAAGACACTTAACCATTACTGATTCGTCCTGGGACGTAAAGTCGTTGGTCCCGTGTTTGTCTAATGCACATAAAAGAACCCAGTTACACTTATCGTTGTGAAGGGATTTGCCCCGGTGTTTGCTATGGTTTGGCAGCATATTACACCGCATTCTATCCATATGGGTCGCATAAAATAGAAACAATCTCAACAAATCCGTCTTAGAAACTAATTGATGGGTTTTGAGATGCCCGTGGATAAGGCGCTATATAAGAAACGATTATTATCATTATTATATTATTATATTATTATTCAAGCAACTGAAGCAATGTCACCGGTAGAGGGCCAGGATCTACGGTCAAACCGAACCGAAAGAAATGCCAACAGTATCACAGTGTTATAGAGGGGAATCGTTTCCATCATAAAAAAGTCGCCAGGTTGCATGATGACACCTCTAGGTGTCAGAACCAGGAAAGTGTAGATCGACACATTCCCGCTGCAGTTCAGGTGGACTTCCGTCTGCACGGCTGGATAACGTATGACGAAATGTATACTATGAGACGGGTTTTCACACAAGTTTCTATTATGAAAGCCAAGAGGCTGTGCCTCGACCAGGTGCGACTTGGAAAACTGCAAAGTGACGGGTTCTGCGGGGGAATTGGGTTATAATAGGGACACAGAGCGGCATGGTGCTTTTTTGAAATTTAATTTGGAATATCTGTCGGTTGAATTTGTCACTCTGTGTACCGAAGTGTCGAGGGCTCCCTCGCGATTTGAATTATGATACAAATTAACGAGGGGCGATTAAAAAATACAGAAACACAGAAACATAACCAACCAAACAAACAGCTCTATGAAAATGGGTCCAGTTATTAGTATTGTCTCCTACTTATTTGTTTGAAAGCCGCCATGCGGTGAGCCTCTCCAGGTATAGACCCAGAGATCAATGACCCATTGCATATGACGTCACACTCTCAAAAAGGAGGCAGATCATTGGACGATAGCTGTTCTCTGTGCGTAAAAACGTGCGCGTGACACAAGGCAATTTACAGGCAACCAGTTCCAGGCAATCTCAAAGAAGAAAAGGCTTTCACATTTGAATGTTTACATATTTTTATAGGGGATCGCAAGACATCGTTTGAGAAATTACTAATGTGCTACCAAAGTGGTCCGGTAGCATGCACTGCAGGTGGTTGCCTCCAAGTTGCCTGCAAAAGTTGCCTCGTGTGACAAGGCCCTTACACAACTTGGAACGCGCCTCCGAACAATGCGCGTCATTTTGGGTGTCAACTCTCTTTTGTGCATGTTTGTATACGATTTTGACACCCAAAATGACACCCAGGATAGGCGCATGTGAGTACGCTGCGCGTTGTGCAAGAGGGGTCTATAGTGTTGTCCTGCTAGTATTTGTCCAGTGCCCCCTTGTGTGTTTACTTAATCATTTGATGTCACATTATACTTGTAAGTTCCTTACTCCGTATTTTATTAACTCGGTTACATATATCAGGGGGTCTTCACCCAACAAGCTTGCTTTAAAGCGACTCCGAAACTTCATCATTGCAATGTATTTAAGAGAACCATGTTCATTATTGTGTGAGCAAACTGAACTGAATTGATTTCCATCAACTCATAATTGGTGACATATATACAAATAAATCAAATCAACAATTACGACCAAGCTCTTTGAAGTGTATGTTCTTAATGCAGACAGATGGCAAAGCACTTTCACCCCAACAGAGCTGGGTTTTTTCTCCCACTAACACAAATAATTATTATTTATCCTTTTCGGTCACAGACAAAAACATCTGACGGGCCTGCTACAGGCTGAAAGACAGAAATTAATGAAGAAATTCACATGACATGGAACAACCGCAGGCTGATTTACTCCTATGAAAATCGTTTTTGTTTACTCAGGCCGGAGTGTGCGGGAAAAGAAAGCTCAGCGTTGACTATAAAGCAGTCTTGCTGATGAAAATCTATGCGACTGTTTTATACCTGTTCGGATGTCTGACATGAAACAACTAGGGTGAGGGGGGGGGGGGGCTGTCTCAGGAACGTCACAGTGGGGTCGGTTCAGTAACTTCCTTAAAGGCATCGTTCACGTTTGGTAATTGTCAAAGACCAGTGTTCTCACTTGGTGTATCCCAACATAATGCATAAAATAACAAGCCTGTGAAAATTTGGGCTCAACTGGTCATCGAAGTTGCAAGAAAATGATGAAAGAAAATACACCCTTGTTGTACAAATTTGTGTGCTTTCAGTTAGGAATAAAAACTTCTTGCAAGAAGTTTTTATTATTTTATTGAGAAATTACCTCTTTCTCAAAAACTATGTTGCTTCAGAGGGAGTCGTTTCTCACATTGTTTCATACTATTAACAGCTCTCTGTTTCTCGTAACCAAGTCAGTTTTTATGCTAATATATATTTTGAGTATTTACCAAACGTGTACAGTGCCTTTAAAGGGAGGGTATACATTTGGTAAATACTCCAAAAAGTATTGACCAATAACTTACTTTTAAAGGTATCGTACACGTTTGGTAATGACTCAAAACAAATATTGGCATATAAACTTACTTGGTAACAGGCAACGGAGAGCTGTTGGTAGTATAAAACATTGTAGGAAACGACTCCTTCTGAAGTAACGTAGTTTTTGAGAAAGAGGTAATTTCTCACTAAAATAATAAAAACTTCTTGCAAGAAGCTTTTATTCCTATTTGAAAGCACAGGCTTGTTATTTTATGCATATGTTGGGATACACCAAGTGAGAACACTGGTCTTTGACAATTACCAAACGTGTTCAGTGCCTTTAAGAAGCTTTTCTAAAGAAGCACTGATAAGAAGCACTCTACGGCTGTTGATAATGTATAACATTTTGAGACAGGATTCCCTTCTAAAGGAATGTAGTTTTAGAGAAAGGGATTTAAAAAACATTTCAATCTGAGAAACGTTTTATGCATGAAACGTTTCTCAGATTGTGTATTCCAATTACAGATTAATCTTCCTGCGTGGACATAACCGCTCAAGATTTTCGGTGTTATCTCACAAACGCTACCGCCTTTCGAAATGAAATGATCACAGGTTGGTGTTATTGTTTATATCTATATTTATATCTGATTAAAACAATCGAACGGTTTCAAAAACCAAAGGTATAATAGTGGCGTAACTAAATGGGGGGGGGGGGCACGTGCCCCCCCATGACCCCATTTGAATGATTGACTGTTTTGGATTGGAAATTTTCCAGAGTTTAATTGTGATAATTTCGATGTTTTTAAAACTCTTTTTTTCCATTTACACGCAGACAATTTACTTGTTTAAACACTAACGCAGATTATCTTATAAAAACAATAGTCAATTACATACAAAATGCTCCGAAAAAGGGGCTTAACAAAAAGGCATACGGTATTTGACCAGAAGTGCCCCATAACAAAAATGGTGCACCCCCTTGTGCCCCCTATCATTTTACCCCAGTTACGGAGCTGGGTATAATTTGCTCAGAAAGCTTCCGAAACCCATCATACTCCAACAGTTTACTTATTGGAACAGTACACAACCCATCATACTCCAACAGTTTACTTATTGGAACAGTACACAACCCATCATACTCCAACAGTTTACTTATTGGAACAGTACACAACCCATCATACTCCAACAGTTTACTTATTGGAACAGTACACAACCCATCACACTCAAAAAGCTAATGTACTGGAACAGTACACAACCCATCATACTCCAACAGGTCCTGTGCTTCTGGACTGCGATTTATTGGGTACTTTTCACAGTACTAAACCATCCAAATAAAAATAAAATAAACAAAGTTTGATTTTGGCAGGCTTAAGGGACAATGTTTGGGACTCCTGTTTGACGGCGGGGATTCAACGACACTCAACTGACAATGCAATACCGAACAAACCGACTCTTGTGATGAAGTACCCACGGTTACAGCCCCGATGCTGAGATTGATGCACCCCGTTCTAGAAAGTCAACTGCTCGTGAGGCAATCCGCCGAATTATTCAACCCAGATCTGTCTGCAACTATACGACACCTTGCTAATTTTGTAAAAATGCATTACTACTGTCTGCACAAACTGGGACTGGACGGTGCATTGGGTGTATTTCACATTAGTGCTGATAGCGATGTACACCCAGAAAGTGTTCGATTTAGCGCTTGTCGTTTACCACACACGTCCGGCGCCTTAAAACTTGCGGCTGTATTCGCCAAACTTAATATGATACACTATTGGCGCTGAACCAGAAGTGGGAGAGGGAATGGAGTCCCCACTCACAGCCCCCCCCTCTTACCGCCAAATTAGATCGAAAATGCACAAAATTAAAGGTTCGATACCTTAAACAGCCACCCCAAATTATGTCCTGCCCCCCCCCCCCCATGAACGTCTGGAAACGCCACTGAAAAATCTGTATACGATCAGTCAATGATAATGAGGAATTTATCGCAATCATATTTTGAAGTTAAATGCAGATTGCCCTATTTAAAAAAGGGTAATTTTTTTGTTTAGGCGGGGGGGGGGGGGGTAATGCCTGAAGCGTACGTTGCTTGGTTGGTAAAACATTGATTAAATTTGTAATGAAGCACGTCGAGTCACGATGCTTTCTGTGGCCATTTTTGTTTGTTTGGTTTGATTGTTAGTATTTACGGGTTTGATTGCTTTACAATTTTTCTTCTTTAATTTACATACTTTAGTCGTTTTAAAAATGTAAATACGTCAATTTTAGTCTTTTTTAACTATAACTGTTGTGTAATTTTTTGAGTCGAATAATAAACCTAATGAATTGAATTGAATTACTGACGCATGTCTTCTTCACTATTAAATCATAGTCAGATGATGACAATTGACCTCTTTGTCGTATTTCCTTCCAAAGATTATTACTTTTTTTGATATAAATTAATTTATTTACTTTTTACATTTTCAAATCATGCCATTATCCCATTTCTTTGTTTATGCATGCGGGATTCAAATATGTATGTTCTCGAGTTTCATTTACTATTTTACTAAGAAGAAAATAAAATTAGCTGTTGCAAACTGCTTACCAACCAAAATGACCTGTGGTGATAATGCCCAAAAATAGTAGTTAATGGCCTGACGTTTCGACCATACTGGCAGAGTCTTTCTCGAAAGCATAACTAAGAAATATACGGCCACAGTCTTCAAATCCCGCCTGTCCACACCCCGCCCCACCCTGCCACCTCCCGCAAAAATGAGACTTACTTTGTTGCCGATTCGTCTGAAGAATCTTGCCCATCGGGCTGTTCCCGGCGTTCCGTCATTTCGGGAAGGCAATTCATCGACCAGCTATCCGGGCTGGCTTCGCCCGGTCCATGCTCCCATGTCCGGCGAAGGTAGCGGGTCACCAAGAAGGGTGTTAGAGACACAAATCTAGTCAAGATGGACTTTCTAAAGAGAAGGTAGCTGTTGAATCCTAATGCATCCATCTTAAAGAGGAGGTATTAGTCACCTTGTCACTAGTGTCTTACAGGTAACATCCCGTACACTGTAAAACCAAGTGTTTAGGATCTAAACATTTACATAAACGCATATATGCTGAGATCGTGCAGTAAATACACCCGAACCAGAAAACAACAACCGAGGGAGTTGGACACGCTAGACTCTAAATGGTAACTAGTAGCCGCAATCTCTCTTGACCTCAATAGTGTTTATCCCATAGATTTAGAGGCTGAATGATCATATGGATTACCTTTTAGTCCTGTGTATGGACACTAGTGCCTTCGATAGACACTTTCAAGGCAACAGATTCCTTTAAACCCCAAGTCAATGGGAGGCATCCTCGGCTCGCTAATCAATCTGAAAAGCTTTGCAACACTAAACCTCATTATGTGTAAACTTCCAAGGCCTT
Organism: Plazaster borealis; assembly: GCA_021014325.1. Taxonomy (NCBI): domain Eukaryota; kingdom Metazoa; phylum Echinodermata; class Asteroidea; order Forcipulatida; family Labidiasteridae; genus Plazaster; species Plazaster borealis. Next base: position 22,080,358 of record CM037461.1, read on the forward strand.
TAAAAAACACCCAACCCCTCAAGACTCTGGGCTATTTTAATTGAGCCATTTTGTTCACAGTCCACTCTTGTTATTAATTAATTGTCTGAAGGTAACAAAAATGGGAAATGAGAGTAGTTTAGGAGAGAGGGTCGGATTCCGTTCAAAGCAGAAACAGCCCCGAAGGACCAAAACAGGAGAAAACAGAGAGAGAGAGAGAGGGGGAGAGAGAGCGACAAAAAACCCCACCAACAAACCAAATAACTTAAGGCTAACAATCGGTTTCTACTCAATTTCCCGACGTTAAATATGTTCAGATGTTACTCTCTTTAGTTACCGGTACATAATGATTGTCTTTACGATTCTGTTTACGTTTAACCTTGTTCACGTTACGTTAACTCGTAATATGGTAACTTTGTTTATTATTTCGTGCTTATTTTTGTTCATGTAAATAAAACGTTATGATTTGGGTCTCAATAAAAAAACAACCTATAACACAGTTTTGTTTAACTACCTTAAAACACACCTCTTTCATATACTGTAGTGATTTCTGGGTGAGTGAACTCAGAGGTTGACATTTTATGGGAAAGCTTTCCAGAATGCTTCAATCTTTAGTGTTTGGGTCCAGGGAACATCTATTTATCTGTTCAGACCATTTGAACAAGGAATGTGCCCCCCCCAAACACAGGGGATAAAAACTGATATCCTTTTCCCTAACCACATTACTTCGAAGTGAAATGATTCTCAAAATGCTTTATACTATCAAAAGCTGCTGTACTTCTAACCAAGTAAGTTTGTATTGCCATTAATTTTAAGAGTGATTACCAAACGTATACCTTCCCTTTAAAGGCATCGTACACGTTTGGTAATGACTCAAAACAAATAATATTAGCATAAAAACTTACATGGTAACAAGCAACGGAGAGCTGTTGATAGTATAAAACATTGTGAGAAACGACTCCCTCTGAAGTAACGTAGTTTTTGAGAAAGAAGTAATTTCTCACTAAAATAATATAAACTTCTTGCAAGAAGTTTTTATTATTCTATCTGGAAGCGCACAAATTTGTACAACAAGGGTGTTTTTTCTTTCATCATTTTCTTGCAACTTCGATGACCAATATTGAGCCCAAATTTTCACAGGCTTGTTATTTTATGCATATGTTGAGATACACCAAGTGATAACACTGGTCTTTGACAATTACCAAACATATCAGTGCCTTTAATGTCAAACTGTCCGTTCAATCACGGCAGGCCGGCTCACATTGATCCATGATAAGTGAGTTTAATACTGGGTCATCGCTCCTTCACACTGTTGTTTAAAAGATCAAAGTGTGAAACCGTGTACGTCTTTTCCCATTTTGTCAAGAGCGCTGTTCAACACAAAAACTGCCGCTGGCATGTAGGGGACACCGTACCCGCAGCTTGCCCAAACAAACAATGGAGAACAAATCAATATCTGTAGATACTGACGTTCGGTCGATGACGTCAGCAGCTGATAGAGTCCCTTTTCTAAAGTTTTTTTTTATACTATAGAAGTATTGGACAAGTAGTGTTAACGCTAATTAAGTTGCTAGTTGATTACCCAATCGGAACGATAGCCATCGGTTATGCTATTTTTAACTTCAATGTTCGTATACATATTGTACGACAGACCAGTGACCTATTTTGTTAAAATCTTCGATGAGATTCGATAACACATTGTTTTGTTAGTCTCAGCTCACTAACCTACCTGACAAAAGAAGGAATGTATACTTCAGTTAACAAAAGTCGACGTAAAGATTATAATATAATATTATTTAATAACATTTGTTTAATTTGGGATAGAACAAAGAAACATTGACTACGGTTAACTTGAACCTATAGGAACTCCGAATTAACGTGCCGGCGCTCTGCCAACTGAGCTATTTAGCGCTATAGTTGGCGGTCTCCTAATGTTGTCAGTGTTGTTGTTCGGGTGCCTTTTTGTTTGTTCTATGTGTTTACGTCCTTACTACTTGCAACTGATGTCCGCCACTGAAGTGGCGACTACATGGTATGTCATTCCACTCACTTATTTTAAACCAACGGAGTCACAAATCGAGACTGGGAGAGCAACAGACTGATTTCCATTTTGGTGTACGAGAATCATCTACCCATGATTGCTATAAACTGTGCAAGTCTCGCGCGTATCGGTACGAGAAAACACGTCACACGAAGAACATTTTTGTTTCTGAAATCAAATCTTTGTTTTAAATTATATCTAATGACAAAATCTGAACAACAACAATAATCATTACAATTTATATTAATTTGTTTCAGCTTTTATAATAAATACACAAATAATGTGTTAATATTAATTAAACAAATTTAAAACTCTGGGACAAGGATGCTTATTTGATTTTAACTTTTTAGAAACCCCTTATGCGGATTCGCGATGGTCACACGGGAGTAAAATTGACGCGTGACGTAGTTTATAGAAATGCCGACGCCTCAACAACCATAGACTGCACTGAAAGGCTTCGCGTTGCAATTACAGCATCTGGCGATTCTCATTTCGCATCCAAAACAAGCGTTTACATAAGTTTTGTGATGGGGGTGAGCACAAAATTCTTAATTGTTTGTATTAACCGGAAGCTGAGGTGAAGTTTAATTCTCGGGTTTTCTTCGTTTTATTGTTGAATTGATTTTACTTTCATATTTTTGTTATCACTAAGTATTACATTCCAAACAACATATATAATTTTCATGGTCATAAACTACATTAAACTAAAATAATTAACGAAACAAAATCTCGCCCACGTAAATTTCCATATGGTTGGAACCACAATGGTCCCGGAAGTTCAAATATGCGCGAGACTTGCACAGTCTATTGCAAACGGGCAACACGACCACAAGTTGGTCGCCCGTTGATAACCTGTGCTCAGCGAAGTTCCAGCTCATCGAAAGTGCATGACCGACATTACTGCTGCACTATTATGGATCAAAACTGCCACCGTCTTCACGTTACAAGTACCTGCCCGTGGTTTGAATAACTGATGGAAAACCTGTTGAATATTCTAACCCCCCCCCCCTTAAAATAGCTTAGGGGCTGCTGAGAACTCGCCATTCTGTGGGGCGCGTTATCAGCGACCCCGGACCAGAAACAAGTTTATGACGTAAAACTCACCGACCAGAAACAATTCCTGAGAGCTATAAGTGAAAATAGGCTGGTAACCAGAAACAGTCTGTGACGTAGGTATACATCTCTTGAAAATTAACGTTCTCAAACTATATACAAGCTTTATTTTATTTCTAAGTAATGGATTTTAGTCTTTACGATTCTGTAAGCATTACTGAATTGGTATTTTGTTTTAAGGTGTGTGTTGTTGTTGTTTTTTTTTTTGACGTACAGTTTGTGACGTAGGTACATCTCTTGAAAATAAAATATGCTCTCAAACTATACAAGTTTTATTTAAGTAATGGATTTTAGTCTTTATGATTCTATATTAAGCATTAATGAATTGGTATTATGTTTTAAGGTTTTTCATTTTATATTCTTAATAACCAAAGGGACGATAAGGTACCCGGTTGGGTAAAAGTCCCAAGTCAAACCATGGCTGTTGCCCAAACGTTTAGTGCAAAACAAAAGAGGGACATTAAGAAGTCCCCTGTTGCAGGTGCTTACACACTTATGTGCGTTGCCTCCCTGCCGCATCCGGTCTGGAACTCCGCAATGCCCACTTTCAATAACAACAAAGTTATCAGTGTATACAAAGATTATTACTTCAATCCAAGTTAGATATCAAATTATCACATTCATTTAGACGTTCTTCAAGTCGCCGGGTCGCAGCTGTTGTTATAACTACCTGTCTACTTGAGGGTTGATCAAAATGTAATCTTGAAGATATTACGGAAGATGTTCAGACAGTAAAGGGTTTGACTAAATCAATCATGGAGTAACGATGGACGATGATATCACGAGTGAGATCAAATTAATATTTGTCCTTGTATTTGATGACATTCAGGTTTCTTGTCAGTTTCCACGTTCGTGGATAAGAACTCAGCGTTTAGATATCTTGAGAAAATAGAATTAGCTGTTGCAAACTGATTACCAACCAAAATGACCTATGGTACCCGCTGTCACTTCACTAAACGTGGATGGATTAGACGTTCGTGTGAAAATACCGTGACATATTTTTATCTTCTGTTTTCTCACAGTAGGCACGGTATTCAGCTGAAACTTTCACACGCAACTTATGTTGCATCTTCTTTATAATTATGCCTTTAAATCAGCATTACGTTGACAAAAAAAACCAATCTATGACCCTACCTTTAGGTAGCGAAAATAGAGTGAACTGCAGTTCAAACACGAAAAGGACTCAGACCAAGTCTATGAACGTTTTGGCAGATAATATCGTAGTTTTACACATTCTGTTTCTAGCATCAGTTGAGTGGGATTGGAATTCCTAAGTGTTGGACATCACTACAAGCTCTTATTCCACTGCAGTCGAGGCCAAAAACCTCAATCTAGACGGCAATTATGTTCTAGTTTTATGGAAAAGAGTACATTTTCCCCACAAGGCATCGTGTAGGCGTACACCTCGTTACAGACAGAAGTGGGTTGTCACTTTGAGTAGGTTGCCACTTTAAAGTTCATCCAACGACTTGAGCAAGAAGTTGATTGCCACAATGCGGGTAGGCTTAACCTACATATTAACGCCTGAGGGCGCATGACCATGACATTATTCCCAGGAGGTCAGACAATCAGGTCTTCGATTGCGCATGCGTGTATTTTTGTTATGAATGGGGTTACACATGTAGCCTTCCATCTCGTACAACAAAGCTTTAAAGGGATTGTGTATGCATTTAGTAATTGGAACTCGCTGTTTATTTCAATCCTATATAGTTGCAGATATTTACCATAAAACTAACCTGTGAAAATTTCATTTCAAAAGGTGGTAGCGTTTTTGAGACATCGCCGAAAATCTGTAGTAGTTATGTCCACGCAGGAAGAATAATCTGCAATTGGAATACACTATCTGAAAAACGTTACTGTCAGTAGCGCTTCTCAGATTCAATTTTTGTGTGTACTTCGAAGCAAAAAGTTTCTAAAAATGCATTATACTATCCAAAGCTGCTGTACTTTTTACCAAGTAAAATTGTATTGCCATTGTTAGTTTCAGAGTCATTACCAAACGTATACAGACCCTTTAATTCATGAAGGCTAAATTAACACTGTTACTTGTGCAAGGGATGTCATTTGAATAAAGACACGCGACTTAAATGCAAAGATAAATGAAGGAGTTTTTATTGAAAATTATAACAAAGGAGGAAATGTTCTACGTATACGCCCGATTGACAATAAATGTCTCATGGGTGAAAGGGGGATCACATAACAAAAAGAGAAGACAAATCGGCGATGACTATTTATCTTTCATTTATATTAATATAATTGTTAAAGCCTGTTCCCCAAATCTCGCCACATTCTGATAAAGTTTAAATGTATTAACATCACCTGCAATTATGTGTTTGTTAATCAGTTTGATCTTTAACGGCTGACAGAAAAGGGAATTGAATTTTTGATTATTCGTTTGTTTTAATTTGTGTGTTTATTTATTTATTTATTTAAGAAAATAGAATTATCTGTTGCAAACTGCTTACCAACCAAAAGGACCTATGGTATAAATGCACAAAATAGCACAAAAGTATACATTTGGTAGTGACTCTGAAAGAATGATTGAATTATTTATTATTCGTTTGTTTTAATTTGTGTATTTATTTATTTATTTAAGAAAACAGAATTAGCTGTTGCAAACTGCTTACCAACCAAAAGGACCTACATGTAATGGTATAAATGCACAAAAAAGTTCATGGCCTGACGTTTCGACCCTAGCAGAGTCTTTCTCGAAGGCTAAATGACAAGACAATACACAAGAACAAGTGTAACATAAGCAGTCAAACGGAAATACATGAATAGAGAGAGAGAGAGGCAGAGAGCACACCGATCAATATTATTTATTTAACTGCTAGCTTGGCATTCGGCTACACGAGAATAACCATAAGACGTAAAAACACTGGGAAGCTGAAGGTATGCATGAATAATATTCCTTTTGTTAAAGGCATCGTACACGATTGGAAATTGTCAAAGACCAGTGTTCTCACTTGGTGTATCCCAACGTATGCATAAAATAAAAAGCCTGTGAAAATTTGGGCTCAATTGGTCATCGAAGTTGCAAGAAAATGATGAAAGAAAAAAACACCCTTGTTGTACAAACTTGTGTGCTTTCAGATATAGGAATAAAAACTTCTTGCGAGAAGTTTTTATTATTTTAGTGAGAAATTACCTCTTTCTCAAAAACTACGTTACTTCAGAGGGAGTCGTTTCCTACAATGTTTTATACTATCAAAAGCTCTCCGTTGCTTGTTACAAAGTAAGTTTTTATGCTAATATTTGTTTTGAGTCATAACCAAACGTGTACGATACCTTTAAATTTGTTAAAACAGGGCTAGTTCATAGATGGAGGGAAACAGTCAACACGCAAGGTGCATCGGTGATAAATTATTACTTCCCGCGTTTATTTGGCCTTGACGGAACACTTTTCATGGCCACTCTTAACATGGATTAGTTGCTTGATTGAATCAAAATCGACTGTTATCTGTAACGTCGCCCTCTTCTCTAAAACCCCCAAACGATCCAGACTTCCTCCGAACATCAGATGGAAAAACAATCTAAATCAACCAATATTGTGTTTTGAATGATAGCTGTTACGTGGGGTTTGTTCAGCTCTCTCATCATACACGGCTCTGTAACCATAGCAATATTCCAATTGTGATCAATATTAATGCCCGTGTTTTGATACATTCATCTCGACAGGGTTTCCGTTGCCATGGTAACCTGCAATGATGTTCGTGACATTCCTCCGGTGGCGGGTAAACCCGCCGGGGCTGTAGGTGTCACGCTGCACCAAAGGTAAAGTATAGAGTTCGTCATGCACACGCAAAGCACGTTTATTTATAATCCACAAACTCACACAACACACAGGGGGCATTACTTTACCCAACGCCATAAGAAACGTTGCTCGTAGGCGCAAATCACAATACCTTTATCAAACCATACCTCCTTCGAATTCTACACACAGCCCATCCGCACACGCTTATTAAATTAACCACAAAGACACCACTAAAAAGACACACGGAAAAGACTCATACAACACAAGTTTATAATTCGATCACTGCGATAGGACCATATGGTTCAATGTGATAATTCTGCATGTGTGCAGATGCCAGAGTTTTTAAATTGCAATTGTGTTATTTCCTTTTTCAGAGCAGAGCGAGCGAAGAGTTTCACATTTTTATCACGAACGGTAATCTTGAGAGGTGGGTCGAATGTAAAAGTCAGCACCCTCTTGCGTGCTGGTGCATGTGTAATAACCGCTGGATAGCTTCAGGGTACACGACCGATATGCTGTTCAATATTTGAAATGATGTTTGCCTAAAATGTCCAGCTTAGTTTGTTACACGCAACATTTGTAAATGTCATCAAAATAAACCAGATATCAATCACTTTAATGCACTGCAACATCAACTTCTAAGAATTTACGGATATTTGTTTGTCTGAACCCCTTCTTGTGTATCAGAAATAGTGATTAAAACATCAGGGTTACAGACCGGCTTGAGTTCGCCCACAAAAACTAAAATATATTGCTTCGGGCTTATCGTTTGGACCAGTCTTGCTTGTGTGTGATTTATAGAGGGGCTCCGTTTGAGTTTGGTGATGCAATCATTTTCCCAAAAGATTTGGGGTTGAACAGAGACAATTTGACTACAGCGGGATTTGAACCAACGACCTCCGGTTTATTACGTGCCGGCGCTCTACCAACCGAGCTATCTAGCCCTATGTTGGCGGTCTCACTCATTTTTTTTATTAGATAGAGCCCTCATGAAAGTGGAGAAAAAGTTACAAGTCTCTAACCTCACGTTAAAATGGTGTAAAATACCATTTTATTTAATACTCTTTCAGAGTGGAATTTTAAAACGTGACGCCAGTAATGAGCTCAAATTCAACGCCGTTTTGATTGAATGTCATTAGAATTCAGGAATGGACTGAAAATTCTCTGTCAGTACAAACATCTACAGACCATTTGATATACGACGTCATCGAACGTTTTTGAATTAATTTATTTTGACAAAAATTGCAGTTGAATGGTATCAAACACAATGGCACCGTACACGTTTGGTAATGACTCAAAATATATATTACCATAAAAACTGACTTGGTAACAAGCAATGGAGAGCTGTTGATAGTATAAAACATTGTAGGAAACGACTCCCTCTGAAGTAACGTAGTTTTTAAGAAAGAGGTAATTTCTCACTAAAATAATAAAAACTTCTTGCAAGAAGTTTTTATTATTTTATCTGAAAGCACACAAATTTGTACAACAAGGGTGTTTTTTCTTTCATCATTTTCTTGCAACTTCGATGACCAATTGAGCCCAAATTTTCACAGGCTTGTTGTTTTATGCATATGTTGGGATACACCAAGTGAGAACACTGGTCTTTGACAATTTCCAAACTTGTACGATGCCTTTAACGTGAGGTTGGTGACTTGCAATTTTCGCCCCACTTTCATGAGGACTCTATCTATTGGAAAATGAGTGCATCACAAAACTCAATTCGACCTTGGAGCCCCTCTTTAAGTTAACAAAGCTGTGTCGAGGGTGTGTCAACGTCACTATAGGGGCATAATAGAGATCGTGTAAGCCAGCCAATACATCCCATCACAATAACAGTAAGCGTCATGGTCGTTTACGCCATTTACAAAGGTGTGAAAATGAAAAAAATTATACTCGGCAAAGGAAGGCGGAGATCTATGTCAACATCTCCGATGTCTTGTGTAAATAAGAGGCTGAGTATACGATTAGCTCTAGGATGTAAGTTTACGATTGCAGATCTCTTGCGGTTGGATAGCAGTCAGCGAGTACTGTGCTACCGCCATGGCCAAGTTCGCGCAAGGACTATCCTGTATATAATAATAGTGGCTTCTTATATATAGCGCACATATCCGTCACTCAGTGACGCTCAAGGCGCTTTTAACGTTCATTATTTTCCTGTAAGGTATTTTGGAGCTACGATTTTGAAGTATGAGACCAAGTCCTTTACATAGCACCATGTAATGGTTTACAAGGTGCTGTGGCACAATATGCTGCCGATCAAACCAGGAACACCGGGGCGAACCCATTCTCTTTTCGATAAGTGCACTGGGTTCTTTTACGTGCATTACACAACACACGGGACCTACGGCTTAACGTCCCATCCGAAGGACGAAGCATGTGGTTAAGTGTCTTGCTTAAGGACACAAGTGTCACGACTGGGATTCGAACCCAAACTCTGCTGATCAGAAACACCAGAGCTGAGTTCGGTGTTCTTATCCGCTCGGTCACGACACGCCACATATATACTTTTTTGCATAGCAGAGGACTGAATGTCAATCTCTGATGTAACAACTTCACACTTTCTTGCAATCATATGCACTGTTACAAATAATTCAAAACCAGTGCACCATCGAATGTGTTCCATCGTATACAGCATTACTGTTTCATATTTACACGGATGAAAACCTTCGTGTGTTTTAGTTTGCCTATAATAGACATTTGAAAAACTGAAAACTTTATTTGTTGAAAGTGATTTTCCCAAGAAATTGAATATCTTTAAAGCAAACTCTTGCTTTGTATACCTCTTCACCCGCGAACCATCTGCTCTCATGTCAGACAGGCTTTACACATATACGCCTACAGAGCATTTTTTCACAAGGACGATTTTCGCTAATGACGTCACATGCCCAAATGACCTTATCCGGAGAATGATCGGAAGTGAGGGAATTACAACCAATGTGACAGGTCACGCCTCATCTGTCGCTGCGGGCGTCTGTTATAATAAACCGAAGTCGGGAACCAGTGTAGTAGGTGGGTATCGCTCCACTGGTGATGCGAGCCAACTCCGGTCTTTTGGTGATTATGAGGCCGTGCAAGATTCACTGGTGCCCGACGGATTACGTTTCGAGTTTCTGCTCATTGGCGAGATCAGTTACCTCTGTGCAGTAGAGGGGCTGTTTAAAACCTTATATCCGGCTTGGGAATCGGCTATGGGAAATGAAGTTTTAACAGGTTAGATTCATTGTATATATCTACATTTATAGGGTTAAAACAATCGAAAGGTTCCAAAAGCCAAAGGTATACGTTGCCTTTAAGATTCGCTCAACTGTTGAGTTCAAAACTTTGGTAAATATCTCGCAGCGACTCTCCACTGACGTCGCGAATCACTTCTGAAATTGGGCAGAAAATGAACTGGGCTTAACGTCTGGAGCCAGAATCGCTGCTCGATAAAGCCTAATTTGAAATCACCCAGACTGCCGGTGCGCTGCGGACGTCATGTCTGATGAGTCCAGGAATACCATAATTACTTCTGCACTGAGAAACCAAACGGGACCAGATTAATTGCGATACGGGGGCAGAGGGTACCCTTCCCCCAAATTGCTCCCGTAATTTAGCACAGAAGTACCCCCTAAATCCTCTAAAGAATTCCTGAGATTCCAAACACACAATGAAGACACGATAGAGAGAGAGAGAAGGGGCGGGGGTACCATCACTATGGAAATCTTCGTCTTGAAAATGGAGTGAAAATCCAATGTTCTCCTGGAAAAAGGTCTGGGCTTGGATGGAGAGCATTCCCTGAAATCATGGTGAAATTCACGGAGGCCAGTAAATGGTCTGGAGACTCTTTTTTTCAAGATGGTTTGAGGGAATTGCAATTCCCTGAAACTGAAAGCATGGTGAAAGAGAAATAGCTCCTGGAATTTCAACCAAAATCTGCACTTCACTGAGATTTCATGGTGGTTTCACAGCAAAGATTTTCATGATGCCCCATGTCGAGCACCAAATGACAATTGAATTTTTTTGAATGGATCCCCAAACCCCAAAACATGACTATTCTACTGTTTTATTTTAATTGCATTAAAACCCATATCAAAATATTTTGGCTAATTTTTATGTAGCTGACGTCTACGCAGGATGCAACCAATTTACTCAACGTGTATCGACTTCCGTGCGTGATGGTGGTTAATTAGATATGCGAGTATATTGTTTTGTACACGATACAACGGATTTCTTAGAATTCATGTCCTTAAGCACGCCATATCAATTTTCCTTACCATTTGAAAGCATCCTGGCATGAAGCGACTATCATTTCCCCCACAACTATTAGGCCCAAAAAAAGATACATTTTTAACGATCCCTGACGAAAAAAATAAATTTTAAAATAAATAATATCGTATTTTAGACTTAGCACACCAAAAAAAGCACACCGAAAAAAGCTGGCAACCATCTTGAAAAAAAGCCTGGCCGGTTGTCTCGAAAAATGTGTCGGACGGCCATTTTTTGAAAAAAAAAAAGGCCCTCCTCCTTCCTTTTTTCAAAAAGGCAGGACTCTAAACATGTTTTCTTGTTATTTGGCCTTACATTAGATTTCACTACAACAAGAAGAAAATGTATGAAAAAATATTGTCTTGACGTGACTTGCCATTAGGTGTTGTATGGTTGATATTATTAGGTACCAAAGGTTCCACCCTTTCTACAGTCCGTACGCCCACAAGGAGATCATTGCGTTCTAATGTCTAGACTGACATTGATATGATAATGTTACAATGTTCCTACATTAACGGTTTGTGTTTCAGACAGGCGTCGCCTGACTACTCGATGTGCGGTGTTTGTTTCTGAACGGTCAATAATCACTTTTCAATCACAGTCTTATTAGAAAAAAACTCACCCGTCGTAAAAAAATAAAAATAAAAAAATAAAAATTGAAACCTTCCACTGAAAGCAATGGTTAAACTTCTAGATCGAATGGCTGTTTCGATCTTAAATTGCCGTCAACTGCGCTCTCATGTTGCGTTTATTTGATTGTGATAACGCATCCGTCTGCAACTAATTCGTAAATGTTGCCCCCTGAAAGTTACAAATTAAGGGCAAATATTTTCCCCCCTAAGCCGAGATATAATCCCACCCAAGCCAAGAGACGTAAGAGCCTCACCTATAATTACTTTATCCAAACAATGGAAGGCACAAATATTTATTGAAAATCTTTTTTAATGGCCTCAAGTTTCGAACCTATAAACAGAGTCTTTCTCAAGGGCTACAGAAATGTTGTCAAAATTATTATTTGTATAAAATCAAAGCATTCTCTATTTTAATCTAGCCGCCATTTGTCAAATGAATAAATAAATAAAGTTGGTTTGTGATGTTTTAACTGGCGTGTCCTCTTCATGATTGTTCGGTTATTTTGTAAATCGCATAATGTTTTAATTTTTGTTCAACTCCAGTTTTCATGTTGAAGTAGCAGTTACTGATAATCAATCTTTAATATAACCTTGGTTAATGTTCCATATTCTGGGTGTTTTTTATTTATTTATATAAAATCAAAGCATTCTCTATTTTAATCTAGCCGCCATTTTGTCAAATGAATAAATAAATAAAGTTGGTTTGTGATGTTTCAACTGGCGTGTCTTCTTCATGATTGTTCGGTTATTTTGTAAATCGCAAAATGTTTTAATTTTTGTTCAACTCCAGTTTTCATGTTGAAGTAGCAGTTACTGATATTCAATCTTTAATATTACCTGGTTTAATGTTTCATATTCTGGGTTTTGTTTAATGTAAAAGAGAAGTTGGAGTATATGCAACAAAAATGGTTCCAATTCATCAAGAGAAAAAAAACGTGATGTATTGTCAGCTATGAGTGTTCAGTTATTTTTGAAATCGCATAATGTTTTAGTTTTGTTCAACTCCAGATTTCAAGTTGAAGGAGCAGTTATTGATATTAAATCTTTACTATGACCTGGTTTCATATTCTGGTGTTTGTTCAATGTCAAAGAGAAGTCTTTGTAATAAATGCAACAAAAATAGTTAAGATTCATCAAGAAAGAAAAAAAGAAGATAATGTATGGTCGGCTAGGGATAAGGACATCATTTTTTTTAATGAAACAATTCAAGCAAGAATTGACCATGTCTTCGTCGTTGCTCAAAATACACTCTAAGTGGAAATATAAATTTCCAAGTCTCGCAAAAATGTAAATATAATGTTGACTCGACTTAACTTGTCCATATGGTACAATCTTTGAACCCGATTTCCAATGCACCCTATACCGTTCGTATTTTAAGCATGCCGTAATAATAACTGCTGCCCGACCCTCGCTTGTATACACGCAATGCGACGTTCCCTACAACATCGTGACGTAATTCGATGACGTCAGCAACTGGCAAAACGGCAAGCTGTTTAGTTCGGACTACGCCGGAGGCCGGCTATTAACTCCGGCTAAATAAAAAGGGCATTCTGAGGACAATTGGGGGATTTTGTGTGTTTTTCAGACTAGGTTTGTGTTGAGTGAGGAGTTATTTTCCCTGTTCTGTAAATTCTCAAGACACACTGTGTGGTTTTGTTGGGGTTAGTGTCTTCAAATCTGAAACAACATTGTCAACAAAACAAACGACTAGGGTTTAGGCCAAATAAAATAAAAAACATGTTTAGCGTCCTGCCTTTTTGAAAAAAGGAAGGAGGAGGGCCTTTTTTCTTCTTTTTTCTTTTTTTCAAAATGGCCACCCGACAAGTTTTTCGGGACAACCGGCCGGGCTATTTTTCAAGATGGTTGCCAGCTTTGCTAAAGTCGAAAATACGATCCTATTTATAAAAAAAAAATAAAAAAAATCGTCAGGAACAATAAAAATGTATCATTTTTTTCTAAAAAAGAAAAGAAAAAAGAAAAAGAGGCGGCCTCTAAAAAGGAAGCGGGCGGGGACGCTAAACATGTTATTGTTTAATTTGGCCTTATACAGGATTGGTAGAGCTGACAAAATAGTCGCAGACGGTGTTCGTGATTTGTGTGATCGACCAAAAAAATATGAAAAAAACAAATCTGTGAAAAGTTTGGCTTATCCGTTGTGAGTCAGGAGAAAATAGGAAAAACAATGCACAATTTTCAGCATGTAAACATGCACATTGTCCTTAATTTTGGTTGTAACAACCAAATACAGTTTTTACGAATTATGACTTCATTTCAGGGGGAAATTTTTCACAGTTTTAGTATGAACTTCATAATCAGTAAACTTTCAGACTAAATTTAAACAATGATGTATTTTTTCTAATTTTACCAATCCTGTATAATACCTTTAAACGCATCCGATCGTCAACACACATCTTTGTGATACAGACAGGTACGAACTGTTTTTTCTTTATTTCTTTTATGATTTTGGGTTTGAATAATATTTATAAATAGATATGCGTTTGGGACATGTTTAAAATGGGCGTTAAATAGAGAGAGACAATAGATTACAGACCGATTCAAACTTTTAAAAAAGAAGAAAACAAACCCAGATTGATATTGTGCTGTACACCTAGATTTCCCTTGAGGAAAACGTCGCAAAAAGAAACCTAAAAATACCATCTACATGAACATTTGTTGTACACCTAGATTTCCCTTGAGAAAAAAATCGCAAAAACCCCCACAATGCCATGTATTGCATGTACAAGAACATTTTAACATAAAAGCTAATTGCATCGCCTGTCAAAGAAAATCCGTGGCGGCTGAACTACAAACAATCAACACCAACAATACCTGGAACACAACAATACCTGAAACACAAAACACCCACTCGGTTCTCTGACATATATAATTAAGTGACAAAAGAGAGCCTTCATTCAAAATACAGACCTAAAAATGTCCAATTCAATGCTTTTTGTTATTAACCGAAGAATTGACGACAGTAGTAAATGGTGAATTTATTACATTACCTCTATACTGTAACAAAATGGCCATGCCGTGTTTGTTCTAATTCACGGCTCTATCATCAATGCGACAAGATTTTCTAAGCCACTGATGCATATGCCCTGTATTCGGTTATTTGATTTTTTTGCAAACATCGAAACCGGGGGAAAATGCAAACAAGAATTGGTTTGAAAACGGTCGAGTACACAGTGCGGGGACCCAGAATAAACACCGATACTCTTGCGACAACAAAGTGCTCCGAAGTTTTCCCTCAGCACTCAAAGTTTTCTTCGGCACTATATCTTTTTGTTTGGATGTTTCAACCTATGGCTACGTAAACACTTACTCTAGAATCGTCTTTATTATAATAACCATTAAAAATAGATCAACATCTAATATTGTTTATAACTCATTTCCATAGCCGGCCCCAGGGAATGGAACAAACTCCCTGTTCACACCAGAGACTCTTCTTCAATTCAGACGTTCGAAAAAATTCTTAAAACCTTCCTCTTTTCTATTTCTATTTTAGCTTCTGTTAAATGTTTTAGGTTCACTGTGAAGCGATTTGATCTTGCTAAAGGTATCGTACACGTTTGGTAATGACTCAAAACAAATATTAGTATAAAACATTGTAGGACACGACTCCCTCTGAAGTAACGTAGTTTTTGAGAAAGAGGTAATTTCTCACTAAAATAATAAAAGCTTTTTGCAAGAAGTTTTTATTCCAATCTGAAAGCACACAAATTTGTACAACATGGGTGTTTTTTCTTTCATCATTTTCTTGCAACTTCGATGACCAGTTGAACCCAAATTTTCACAGGCTTGTTATTTTATGCATTATGTTGGAATACACCAAGTGCGAACACTGGTCTGTGACAATCCAAACGTGTCCAGTGCCTTTAAAGGCGCTATATAAATACTTATTACTCTGTCTCATTATTATTATACTAGTCAAAACTTAATGCAACACATTTCCAGTATGTGTGTATATCCCTCCCTTGGTATACTGTACTACTTCCCAATAACTCCAAGTGCAGAGTAAATTTTGCATGAAATAATTCTGAGCAATTTGTACATGCAGTGCTTGAAGTGAGATTGCTCTTACTGTACTTGGTATATAATATAGAAAGCAATTAACATCATGCAAACTCCACTGATTCTTGCACGGTCATGCAACCAATAATTGCCTCGTCAACTTTACCTCTTTCAAGGTGGAGGTCCTCGTATTAGTTAATAACAACCGCCACCTGGGCCCACTTTCATAAAGCTGTTCAGCAAAAAATTCTGCTTAGCAAAATTCTCGGGTCAAAATTGACTCCGGGTCCAAGGAGACCTGTCTCATTTCCGGGTCAGGCTGACCCGGGAAATGTAAAATTTTAACTCGGATTCTGCGGCATTTTTGTCCCTTTTCTGTGTAATTTTGACACAGATTCCGAGTCATTCAGACCCAGAGTTGGGTCAGGCCCCTAAAGGGAATCCAGGTCAACTCTGACCCGGCAGATTTTAGAGTCGTAAGCGTTGACTACTATCAAACGATTCTGAGATTTCGCAGACCATTTCAACTGACGTTCGTTTTTCCCAGTTGAAAATCGTCAACGAACGCATAATGGAGTCTGGTGGGAAAGCAAACACGATTATTCTTCTCACCGTCTTGGATCAATGCAAGGAATCGATTCAAATAACTCCCCTTTCCAAAAGATTGAAAAAACTCGACTGCGGTGACCCGGCTGGTTAACACGGTTATAAGGAAGTTCAGTGGTCAGTGGCTAACCATGTTAGGGGGGAATTTGTGGTCAGTGCACTGGCTGGCTAACAATGTTAAGGGGACCCAGTGGTCAGTTTCATGGCCGGCTAACCATGTTAAGGGGACGCAGTGGTCAGTTTCCTTGTCGGCTAACCAAGTTAGAGGAGTCATTGGTCCGCGCAGCCAACTCCCCTGACCCTGTTCTAAGTGGGTTAAACAGAGCGGGGCAGACCGAGTGATTGACACCGCCGACCGACTCGCCTCCAAAGCGGAATGGGTCCCTGTGGTCGGATAACTTAATTAAAACGGCTCTCCGTTTTTTAAATTGTAAACATAAGGGGGTTAATGAAATGGTTTCGAATGTCAAAAGGGATTAGTTTTCATTTTACATACTGTAATTGAGAGAAATAAGCCACGATTGCAACGAATTAGGAAGTTAAATGAATTAATATGTTATTTCTGTGTCCTTTTTATGGAATTTATTGTTAATACTTTAAATTGTTATCCATCTATTTTCGGCGCTTGCTCTGTGGATGCTGTATGAAATAAATAAATAAATAAAATAAATAAATAAATAAATAAATAAAATAAATAAATAAATAAAATAAATACATAACATAAATCAATAAAATAATGTATGGGTCGCTTTGCACCAATTTAACCGCTGATAGGCCTACCTGGTTTAATGCAACATTGTTTAGTTTTTATTGCTTATTGTATGGTTTACTTCCTTTATTTATTTATTCATTTGAAATATTTTTTTATTGTTAATTTTTTTTATATAAAAATGATCCTCAAACTAAGGAACAGTCATTGATATTGATTCCTTTACAGTAACCCAGTAAGGAATCTCAAAATAAAGAGGGGTTCCGAGGTCGAATTCAGTTTTGTGATGCAATCATTTTCCAATGTGAAACTGGACATGTTAGAAGTATCTAACCTCATTTTAAAGGGTCTGTATAATTTTGGTAATTACTCAAATAAAATTAAAGGCAATAAAAACCTACTTGGTAAGAAGTACAGCTGCAGCTTTTGATAGTATAAAGCATTTTGAGAAACATTTCATTTTGAAGTAATGTGGTTATGGACAAAAGATATCACCTTTTATCCAAAAACAAACTGAATCTGAGAAGTGTTTCTGTCAGAAACGCTTCTCAGATTGTGTATTCCAATTGCAAATTATTCTTCCTGCGTGGACTTAACCGCTCCAGATTTTCGGCAATATCTCAAAACCGCTTCCACATTTTGAAATGAAATTTTCACAGGTTAGTTTTATGGTATATATCTACAACTTTATATGATTGAAACAAACAGTGGGTTCCAATTACCAAACGTTTACAATCCCCTTAAAACGGCCGTGTAAAATGTCATTGTATTTGATACCCTTAAAGTGTGAACTTTGTCAACCTCCAGAAACATCCAACGAAGTCACATTTCAAATGCACGGCCTGTACATTTCTGTGCACAAGAATTTCTTAGTTCATTCCTGAATTGTTATGATATTCCACCAGACAGTCGTTAATTTGACCTTTTGCATGTCTGACGCACAATCTGTTGAAGATATTCCAATGACGTCATGTTTCAAATTTTGCTCTAAAATGAAATTTTCCACCATTTTAAAACGTGAGGTTAGAGACTTAATTTTTTTTCCACTTTCACGAGGACTCTATTTATTGGAAAATGAGTGCGGCACATTACTGAATTTGACCTCGGAGCGACTCTTTAATCTATGGCGTGACCATAATCATTAAAGAAGAAAAAACGCGGGGGAATAAATAAATAAAAATAAATAAATAAACTTAAAATATTGAGATTTGATTACCTCTTCGCTTCGCCTGAAAGCTACTGCTTGTCTTCACACAATGAATAAAAGTTCATTGAATAAAATTTTGTAGGAATTTTTGTCAAATAAGTTGCAGGAGAAAATAAAAATAAATCATTAAAATGTGTTTGTTTGTTTGTTTGCTTTCTGGGTCCGTCAGATAGGAAACAGAACACACGTTGTTTGTTGACTTTATTGTAAACACAAGATGTCAACATCTTTGTGCATTTTATTTGGCGATTTAAAATGAGAGACACCCGTCGCTCTTTGCATGTCTAATTAATTTTTCCCCCATTAACCCTGAAGCTTGCTTAATATTTTGATCTTCTTCGGGGAATTCTTCATGTCACGAGAACTCAAACAGCGCTTGTTTTGGGAAAAGACCTTCGAAACGAGGATTACCATTACCACTTTGCATTAATACAAAGGCCACATGACGTCATGATGAGAAAGATAGGGCAACAACTGAGAAGAGACAAAAGTTACTAAAGCTCGTAAAGACAAACGTACACACACACTTCCGGTACGATCTAAGTAATAAGGAAAGAGCTTGTAAATCCAACCCAGTAATTTTTCAAGAAAGCCACCGAAATCTACAAAGACAAGTGGTCTGAGAGTTGTGTGACATCAATATAAGAAAGTCGGGAACAGTGTACACGCTGACAGCAACCGACAGAGTTTGTCTCTTCAAAGGGATTGTATTCGTTTGGTAATTGGAAGCCACTGTTTGTTTCAATCCTGTATAGGTAGATCAATAACATGTGAAAATTTCATTTCAAAAGGTGGTAGCGTTTTTGAAATATTGCCGAAAATCTGGAGCGGTTATGTCCACACGGGAAGAATAATCTGCAGCTGGAATACACAATCTGAGAAACGTTACTGTCAGTAACGCTTCTCAGATTCAAATTTGTGGGGATAAAAAGTGATATCTTTTTCCATAATTGCAGTACTTCGAAGTGAAAGGTTTCTCAAAATGCATTACACAATCCAAAGCTGCTGTACTTCTTACGAAGTAAGTTTTTATTGCCATTGATTTTCAGAGTCATTACCAAACGTATACAGCCCTTTAAAGTTGTCAAGCAGTTTTTCATCATCTGCCCAGAGTGTCTAGTCCGTCAAAGTTACATGACATATTGAGGCTATAGACTCTGACATGATAACAACCCTTGAAGTACATTCTGTAGGGTTACACAGTACATATCACTACACTTCAACTTGCCACTGAAGTGCAACGTTATTGAATTTAGCAGCAATTTCATTAAGTTTCCAAGCATCTAAATAATTAACCCTACTTATAGTAATGGAATTGACAGCCGGGATATCTACATGGGCAGCAAAAAAAAAAGAAAAAAAGAAAACAAATTCTTAGCGAGCACATTGTTGAAAAGAAATTGTCTTACCCGAAAATAATCCATGTAAAGTTCAAGGAGATATTAGTCCTTCTTATAAGTGGACGAATAACATGGGTTAGGCAAAACAAGTTGTTCAAATAAGTTTGAGTAGTTGCTCGTGGCGTTGTTAACTTTTAAATTCGAAGCGATCGTTTTCAAAAGTATAGTTTGATTGAGTAGTTGTCTGGAGGCAAAATTTAACAGAAAGAGTATTTTTAAACAAGTGATATTTTCTTATTTCACAGGTCTGAACAGTAAACCACTTGAAGCTTGTTGAAAATGGTCTGCAGTTAGAGTTGTTTGTTGCAATGTTAAATTAAAAAAAAAGTTTAAAAAGGTACTGCTGTGTAACTCATTATTTTTAACAACACGAAAAACCAACTGGTTGAGAATGTATGAACTCAAAATACATGCAACCATTTTGTGTAGTTGTTTTTGTTGTTGTTGTTGTTGTTGTTGTTGCTGTTGCTGTTGTTGTTGCTGCTGCTGCTATTGCTGTTGCTGCTGCTGTTACTGATGCTGATGTTGCTGCTGCTGCTGTTGTTGTTGATGTTGTTGTTGTTGTTGTTGTTGATGTTGATGTTGATGTTGTTGTTGATGTTGTTATTGACTTTTCTGGTGGTGTTGGTGGCTGTTGATGTTGTTGTTGTTGTTGTTGTTGTTGTTATTTTCATCGTTGTCGCAACGCTACGTTTGCCAAAGCCATTTCTGCGTGAAACTCTGAATGATGTCCGGTACAATGACGTGACAAGTTAGTGAATAGTCACTCAAATTGATCTCTCCAGACTAGGTAAAACGCTACGTCACATGGTTCAGGGCAAGCTTTTGTATAGCAACCTCCAGATGGGCAAAGCCTTTAGTCTGGTACCATTCATTCAGTAGTGTGTATGGGTGTTTGACTTCTGTTTACGTATCTACGCAAAAGTCTGCCCGAGCCATGTGACGTCACTGTCTCTATAGTCTGGAGAATCCAAATCTAAGCAGTCACTTTTGACTAAGCAAGTCAATGTACCAGACGGTATTCCAATATAACTTGCAAATGGCTTATTATAATAAAGAGGACAAAACACTATATATTAAAAGGTTTTAAATTACAACACAATAACAAGGCCTACATCCTTGACGACTTGCATTGTTTCGGTCTATAGATTTTCCTCAAGAAAAATATTTTTTAGAGAGAGAAAACAAGATTACCAATTCAAAATCTATGCAACCTTTGTCTATTTTGTAGCAAGTCTGCGTCTACCTAGCAACTATCAAGAACAAACCAGTTCTAACAAGTATCATAATGCACATCCATGACGTACTCCCCTCTTTGTGTATATGTCAACTTCCGCAATGCCAGACTAATTATCTCGCCGTCAATTCGGGTATGTTATTTAATATGGGAAGTTGGCCAATAATTAACCAATGTGGCGTGTCTTCATGACGTCATACTGAGCGCTTGGTTTTCCATCCGTAACCTACGTAAAATTTGGACTGGGGATGGTTCTTTCTTGCGACGAGCAGAGGGGACAAAGTGTAGAATTCTGTTCATTATTGTTGTATGATTCATTCATAGTAAGATTGTGTTAGAATTCTGAAGACGATCAAAGCATACTGATTGAAACGTCGAGTTAATCGGTTCTTTTCAGATCCACCTTAACTCATAGAGAAAGATTAATTCTTGGTGTTAGTGCAAACCTCACCAGATTGTATTTCCACAATGCAAAGTTTCTAATCCTACTAAACGTACATGGTGTTACCGCAAACCTTACTAGATTGTATCGCCACAATGCAAAGTTTCAAATCTTACTAAATGTACATGGTGTTACCGCAAACCTTACTAGATTGTATCTCCACCATGAAAAGTTTTGAATCCTTCTCATGTACATAGTGTTACCTCAAACCTTACTAGATTGTATCTCCACCATGAACAGTTTTAAATCCTACTCATGTACATGGTGTTACTGCAAACCCTACTAGATTGTCTCTCCACCATGCAAAGTTTCAAATCCTACTCATGTACATGGTGTTACCTCAAACCTTACTAGATTGTATCTCCACCATGACATGTTTTTAGTCCTACTCATGTACATGGTGTTACCACAAACCTATTACTATCTTCACAACGCACAGTTTCAAATCCTACTCACAATACTTCGCAAAGCGCAGAAAATAGATTCATACACTCTATAAGAATTGACCCAGATTCCAGATCTCGGGGGGCCTGACCCCTTTCTGGGTCAGGATGACCCGGAAACTGGTTTAAAAAATTGGATTTTAGCTCGGATTGTACGTCAGTCTGACCCATTTTAGAATTCAGAGTCAGTTTGATACAGATTCCGGGTTACAGTGATTGACCCAGAAATGGGCAAGGAGTCCTGGGGTCGATTTCACAAAACTCTTCCTAACTTAGGACTAGTCCTAGGCAATGCTAAGAGATAGGACTAGTCTTAAGTAAGGACCAGTACTTAAGACTAGTCCTATCTATTGGCATTGCCTAGGACGAGTCCTAAGTTAGGAAGAGTTTTGTGAAATCGACCCCTGGGACCAAGAACTGGGTCAACTCTGACAATTCTGACCTAAGAGTTTTAGAGTGCAGTAACCCAGAGTCCAGCATGGATTTGCAAAAGTACCCAAGTTGCATTTGAATTAAAAAGTCATATATTTACATGAGTCTTTGTGGTTTATTTGAGCTAGCTAATTTAAAATTGCTGAGGATACACAAGTCATATATTTACATGAATCTTTGTGGCTTATTTCAGCTAGCTAATTTAAAATTGCTGAGGATTATTTGTACAATATAATGGTGTGTACACAGATCGACCTGCCTTTACATATTTGCCATGTGCTTTGTGAGAAAGCTTCGACAAATATAATGGACATTTGCATTTAGAGCGCCGTAGAAATGCATAAACTGGTAAAGGTGAAATAACAAACAGTGAGAGCTTTATTTCTAAAAAAAAAACGCAACCTAAGTCGACCTTACGACAGGGAAGATGCAAACAAGGCTGTTTGGCTTAACGCATTTATTTGGTAAGCACAATAATCATAACAGCGAACCAGTCACAAACAGCAACCATAGTAATGAATTTTAGCTGGTGACCTATTTTTCTATGCTCAGCGAGTTTGTGCTCCTAAGCAGCTGCTCATTCTTTGCAATCTACCTCAGGCCATGGCTTTAGATGCTAATGCGCACTTCCGGAGGAAATATTTCAAACGATGCCTTTAAAAAAAAGTATCGCAGTTCCATTAGTAGAAATTTACGACTTCGAGCTCCTTACACTGGCCATTTATTTTAGGAGATACAGTACATCCAACAAAATTACCGCGTTACCGCAAAGAATTCAAGTCTACAGTAATACCAGACACTATAATCTCGATTCTATTTTATCCCCTATCTTTATAATTAAATTGTATACACTCAGAATACAATAATCATCTCGGGTAGACATGTTTTCTCTTTTGTGTAAAATTAGGGGTAAATCATATTAAACCTTGGGAGGCAAGTGGCAACGATTCTATTTAAGAATCCAAGGCTGGGTAATCGGATTAGAAACCGGTAGGAATCATGCCCGCAATATGTTTCTTAATCAATTATTGGAGTGAAATTGGAGTATAGTTGCGCCGGCGGCTCGAACGTACATTGGCCCAATTTCATAGAGTTGCTTAAACACAAAAAGTAGCTATGCACAAAACAATTTGGGTGACCAGGCGAAGTTTACCAGCCAAAATACCATTCCACATGTACCATTTATGACTGGTTTCCTGCTAAATTGCGCTTAAAAGAAAAGTTAAGCAATATTTTCTGCTTAAGCATGCAGCTCTATGAAATTGGCCCAGGTTTTTCTGAGAACAACATGCTAGGCAAATTTGCTTCATAGAAATAATTAACAAGAAAAAAATGTTTTGCTGACCATGCAGATCAAAATATTTGTTAAACTAACTTTTACAAAATAACCACAAGTTTTACACAATTATAAATCCAAAAAAATAAATCAAGTTGCATATAAATTCCAATTTAAGTGGAAATTAAATCAAAAACATCGTCTTATTAGAAACCATTTGGCCCTTTATAGGATTGTATCAAAACCATTTTACAAATTATACGAATTAAAATCTAGAAGACGGAAACAAAGTCGAGTTGTTTCAGACCTCTCACCTGAACAACGTAATTCCGGATCCATATTGACCGGAAAAACTTGGGAGAATTACCACTCATATAAGTCTGTTGCTAAATTTAAACACAACAAGGACAAAACATCTGGTACTTCGATCATATTTAGATGATTGAAGTATAGATAGATCACTCATTATGTGCACGTCACTTTGGTTTGTTATTTAAGATGCGTTACTATTAGTAACGCATCTTAAATAACAAACCAAAAGCAGCGAAGTCTTTGATACTTGTATGTGTAAGCAGAGGCCATTTCACGAGAGGAAATTTACAGTCAACTTGAAGTTCCAGGCAATCTTAAAGCAACAGAACAGAACAGTCACATTTCAATGTTCACATCATTTTCTCTCGGGGCAGTGTAGAGGAGACTGTTCAAAAAAATGCCCTTGTAGGACCAAGGTGTACATTTTTAGATTGAGGGGCGATGGTTCTCCAAGTTGCCTATAAAAAGTTCCTCTTGTGGCGATGAAATCGTCTAGATGCACCATTTTAAAATAAACTACTTTTTATCAGAAGCATTTATGCATAACACTAATGTAAAACAAAGATAGAATGTGCGACACGCTGACTTAATTGTTTTTTAACCAAATAATTCAACCTTTCAGTGATTTTGATTCCGTTCCTCTCTTATTTTAATTTATACCATGTGCTGTTTATATAATTTGATTGATAACACCTATTTTGTTGTCAGTTTTAAACTTTCTAATCTTCCTGAAATGCCCATGTGTGCAATTGTACCAAACTTTATGTCTACAAATTTAAAATAAAAATAATTATAGAAGTGCAAAATGTTTTGTTTTTTGGCAGCTCTATAAGCTAACAGTAATGTCCTGCATGGTCTAGGCATTGACAGTGTATATGATTGTTTTACTTCCTACTTCAACCCCCCCCCCCCCCCCATTTATTAGGGGACATATATCCCTCTAATAATCTTAAATTTCCGGAAATGATAACAAAATTCCCGCTTGAATCTGTCAAATATTTATGATAAACATCCACCTCATGTTTTTTTTCTGATGTACACGTGATCACCAAAATGGCAGCTTTTAAAAACACGTGTGCGGTCCGTGACGTTGATTCACAAGACCTATACAAAACGAAAAAAAATGACCCCAACCCAGGCTAACATACACTGTTAAAACTGTCCGTAAATTTACGGACTCCGTAAAGTGAAATATTCCGTATTTTCGCCGTAATTTTACGGACTTTCCGTAAATGTAAATATTAATTATGCTAATAAGCGTAATTACAATCAACCACATTTGCCCAAACACCTACACATAATATAGTACATGTATAAGTACATATTGTTATTTCACCCACAACCGTGTTCACATGTACAAACTCATGTTAAGGGGTTTTTATTTTACGGAATTAAAAAACTTTTCCGGTAATAGAGCTGCCAGAAAAAAAATAGCGTTCCGTATTCCTGCAGCAATATTTTTTTCTGGCCAATTGACACAATGGGTGTTGTCACATATAGATACAAAAAGAACAACAATTTACATATTAGGGTGTTAAAATAACACCAATGTAATTGTTTTTGCAGAAATTTGTGTTATTTTAACACCCTAAAACGAGGCCTATAAAACAACCGACGCTAACACTAAAGAACATCATACATGTAATACGGTTACTAAGCTATTATAATCTTGAGCATATAGTTATCGATATGCGTTTCTAAGCCATTATGTGGAGGAAGGTAAAATATCCAGCCAAAAGATTCTGACACAATAATGTAGAATGACAAGACTAGTTGAGTATTTGATTTTACATGGGCAGTGAGATTCTTGCAGTGGGCGTTTTATTCAATGAGCTACTCGTGCAAGAAACAGGTTTGAAAAGTTCAACATAATTAAACACTGATCTAATGTTAAACGTTTTAAAGGCAAGGTTATAGATCGGTGATATACTCCAAACATTAATGACAATACAAACCTTCTGGGTGAGAAGCATTGCAGCTGTTGATAGTATACTTTTATTTTGAGAAAGGATTCCCTTCGAAGTAACATGGTTTGGATAATTGTTCACCCCAAAAACAATTGAATCTGAGAAACGACTCATGCATGAATCGTTTCTCAGATTTCTGAAGGGGGTGACCTTTCGTGAATTTTGTTGCTGTTTTCTCAGCAAGTAGACACTGTATTCAGTGAAACTTCCACAGGTAACTTTTACTGTAATGCTTAATAATTGTGCCTTTACGTCGACAAAAAAACGAATATATGACTTCACCTTTAAGGGTAATTGCCATTTACAGTTGTGCTCCTTTTACGGCAAATTAATCAATGCGTAGGTATTACTTCTACACTAGAAACAGCTGTCTCTCAGCTGGTTCAAGTCGATTTACAAGATAAAAGCTTAACATGTCTGTGACTGTTGTGACGTATTATAAGATCAATAAATGCAAGTGTAGAAACGATGTAGACACTATCAAGAACAAATTGACCCGGACGTGACGAAAATAAATGAATCTTTAATTAGACCGAACTGTTTAATGAAAGGCCTGGAGCACTCAAATCAAATCCGGTCATAAGGAGTTTAATTATGTCAGCTATTACCCCCAATTATTTCCAAATCGCCCACTAAATAAAGCAACCGTGTGTAAACAATTCGATACCACATTCAATTACATTCAATTTATGTCAGCCTCTAATCAATACCAATTCTTAAAACAAAGGGGGCAGACTTCATCCTACAAGCCTTGGTTTAATTACACGAAGACGAGCAGAAGACGAGCCGAAGACGAGCCGAAGACGAGCCGAAGACGAGCCGAAGACGAGCAGAGTTTACTGCTTGAAACGTCAAGACCACACCGAATCTTCTCAGAGCCAACACTCCTCCCAAAAAGAGATTGTACATATGATTGTCCCCGCAAGTTCACTAGTTATTAGTTACTTCTTATTTTCCACACCATGCACAGCTTCAAACATCACTTACAATTATTACTTGGATGGTAAAATCAAAATGGCGGCGCCTTAAGTATTTAACACAATCAATTACGTCATTATATGCAACCCGATGCTTATTTATTTCTTCTGATACACCAGTCCATCTTGATAAAGCAACACACTTCTCTGTTGCATACACTCTGTTGACAGTTTTACCCAGACAGTTTGCCTTGTGGTTTATAACTTGTAATTTGAAAATACCAAATATAAAACCTAATTAAGCAAACAAATAAGATTAAATTAACCAAGGCAATACCGGGACATGTAAAGAACACCTTAAGATAAACAAAATAGTTGGACAAAATGCAAAAACAAACTCCCACGATTCACCGATCAAGAACAGCTTAAATCCTTCCCGCCCAAAAGTGCATCCATCCAGCGCTACTTAAGCTGAATCAACATCATCAATCCAGCATTCTCCTGAAGACGAGCAGAGTATACTGTTCGAAACGTCGAGACCGCACCGGCTGTTTTCGGAGCCAACACTCCCACAAAGAGATTTACACATGGTTGTACCCGCAAGTTTACTATTTATTTATAGTTATTTCTTATTTCTCCACACCATGCATAGCTTTAAACAACACTTAAAGGCACTGAACACGTTTGGAAATTGTCAAAGACCAGTGCTCTCATTTGGTGTATCCCAACATATGCATAAAATAACAAGCCTGTGAAAATTTGGGCTCAATTGGTCATCGAAGTTGCAAGAAAATGATGAAAGAAAAAACACCCTTGGTGTACAAATTTGTGTGCTTTCAGATAGGAATATAAACTTCTTGCAAGAAGTTTTTAATTATTTTAGTGGGGAATTACCTCTTTCTCAAAAACTACGTTACTTCAGAGGAAGTCGTTTCCTACAATGTTTTATACTATCAACAGCTCTCCGTTGCTCATTACCAAGTCAGTTTGTATATTTGTTTTGAGTCATTACCAAACGTGTACGATACCTTTAAAACAAACCCTCTTAACCTTTGGTAAAAAATGTTTGAAGCATGTGCTGCCAACGAACCAACGGGGCGTTGCAGCTCCCCCGAAGAGAGCTAGAACCCTGAGATGTACCACAAAGCAACATCAATGATACCAACAAGAGTCCAGACCAACTTCACTTTCATTCTTACTTTCTCCTGACGATGACTAGAGCAAGCTAGTCGAAACGTTGAGGCCTATTAAGAACTCACTCCGCAGCAGTGTGGTTATTAACGAGAAGTCCCCCCGATCCACATAGCGAAAGTAGTAGTCCCGCCCATGGTAGTATTTTAAGCAGGACAGTTCTTTTCAGAACTGAGGAGTCTCCCGAATTCCGAATATTCTACTCTGCGGCAGTAGAATAGAAAGCAAGACAATGTCTCAAAGAACAAAATCTATACCTAGCAAGTAGATAGACACATGTGTTATACCGCAAACCAAATATATTCTTACTTTTATGATTTATGATTTAGTTTATGATTACTGGGAGTTAATGGAGAGATGTTCCATACAAAATGTCCACACATCCTTCCTTTTCATTTTCTCCAAGTATAATTCTTTTCATCAGATATGCCGGCATCGTGACATGAATGCACTACGACAAAAAAGCCTTATTTTCATGTTTCATTTTACATGTTTCTAGCCCTCGAAAAACAAAGTTCCTGAAACTCGAGCCATTGTCAGAATAATTGAGGACATTCGATCCCCTCGCCCCCGTGCAATGTTGGATACATTTCAAAAAAGTAAAAAACAGTACTTTTTACATTTCCGATGATGAGGACGCGTGGGTTATTTGACGGTGATCCAGTTATTATTGACTGTAGCTTTACCAAGTCTTCTGTTCTGTTGGTAAGTCATTGCGTCACATGCGTGGGTAATTGCTGTGCGACCAAAGTTTTTGATACTTCTAGTTCCAAAGTAGGCATAGGTTTGGGGTGTAATCTTACCATCAAATCACCCGTTTCGAAGGCATTTCTTTTGGACAGATACTTCAAATTCTAAAAAGAACTCGAGTCTTTGTATGCCAAGTCCACTTACTAAACTTTTCTTGTATAAATCAATACAAACTAGCTCAATGGAAGTTCTATAATTGGGGCTGCTGCACTGCAAAAACTGGGGTGTTAAAATTGACACCATGGGTGTTGTCACACATAGATACCGAAGAGAGAATCAAAATACCCATAGCAAGTTGTTATAAATACATTTTCAATTTGTTATAATACAAATAATTTGTTAAAATTAACATTTAAATAAAATTAAAACTTGGGACGAGGATATTTATTGTTAGAAACCCCATTTGCCAATCACGCCTGAATGTGTGAATCTATCACATAGGTTTAATGATAACATGCCCGTCAGTTGGGCAAATTATTATTTTTTTACAAGTAACCGGGAAACGGATGTCAAATCTTATTCTCAGGTTTTCTACGTTATTTTGTTGAATTGATTATACTTTCACATTGTCCATCACTTAGTATTACAATCCCAACATCATTATATCATTTTCATAGTCATATATGTTAAACTAAAATAATTGACAAAACATAATCCCGCCCACGTAAAAACTCCATATGGTTGGGACCACAATGGTCCCGGAAGTTCAAATAATTTATGTGCGAGACTTGCACAGTGACACATGTTGGCCAACACCTCCTCGTTTGAACTAAAAATGAATAACTGGATGTGTGTCAAGCACTGACAATAATACTCGATTCAATCACACCAACTCGTGTGACATCGTGACATGTACTCGATTGCAGAGTTTTAATGTGATAAATTCGATGTTTTTAAAGAAAACATTTTCATTTACACGCAGACATTGTAGGCCCTTAGGCCTATTTGTTTTTACACTAACGCCAGATTACCTTTAAAAAATTACAATAAAGGCGACGAAATGGGATTTTTTATGAAAAAGGCAAACGAAAACTAATGGCCAGAAGTGCCCCCTAGAAAAAAAAATGGTGCACCCCCTTGTGCCCCTAAAAGTTTACCCTAGTTACGGCGCAGCTTATAATGCTTGAGAGGGAACAGCCCCTTAAAGGCACCCTTTCTTAATGATACTAATAGAGAAATCTGTTGTCTGGGGCGCCCTCTGGTTGGATCATCACAGATTAATGACCGTGCATCTTGCAACCGTGCGTCCAGAGGTCGATCTCGCATCAAGATACCCGGGTCCCAAGCGGCGTGGAGGTGCGCCAGCCAACCTTCCCGCTCAATTTCAGAAAGAAAAAAATTCATCCATTAATAATTCAGAACGGCTTCAAGTCAGTACGTGTTTGATTTGATGGATCTTGACTTCTTGTGGGAATATAACGACCATTCTCAACCGAAGGACCCCTGCAACTGTAAAATGCTGAGCCGAGTTGGCCGAGTGACATATGAAAGCACGCAGCGGCCATTTTGATATTCTCAAGCAGCCGGCAACAAGTGTACAGTTTTAACGCACTACAAATTCCGGATTTTACTAAACAAAAACAAATCATTTTCGATTGTGTTACAGTATTCAAGGTTCTAACAATGCTATTTCAAACCACAAGAACAACATATGTACATTGTATGACCATTCATGCAGTTTCACCTCAGCCTAATTTTGCGTGGTTTCCCCAGTTGGGTTTTCCCTCCCACATTCAAAACTGAGATTTCTTCAACATCTACTCTTCATAGGTATCTTCAGGCCTACGGGTTACAGCGCAAGAAATTTTTGAAGGCTTCTTTATTTCATCACCCAAAAGGTACACATAATAGAATGGGAAAACAAAGTCCCGGATGAAGAGCCAAGAAAAGCTGCAAGGAACCAGGGGCCGATTTCACAAAGAGATAAGACTAGTCTTATCTGAGTTTAGGACCAGTAACTGGTCTTAAATTAAGACTATTTCTATCTCTTAGCATTGCCTAGGACTAGTCCTAAGTTAGGAAAAGTTTTGTGAAATCGACTCTTTGTAAAACACGGAGTCAGCGAACGTTTCATGCGAACACAAAGAAAAAAACGAACAGTAATTTATTGATTCTGGAACTTACCCAGCTAAAAGCGAAGTTCCTCCAATCTCTGTTAACAGCGTGTTCCAGTGAAGATGCACACCTTTCGATGCCAGCTCCTCCATGCTTGGTGAGTGCTCAAACACGTAATCCATTGCGATCCAAGTTAATATTAAACCGGGTTTAGGAGAGAGTAAACTTATCTCAGTTAAGATAACGTTTAATTATCTCGTTTATGTGGTTACCAGAGGATTTACCAAGTTTAAAAAGCTGACTGGTTAACCACTTTTCTTTCGAGTTACGCTTTCATCCCGAAGAGCTGACTGGTTAACCACTTTTCTTGTGAATTACGCTTTCACCCCGAAGAAGTACTACTTGAATAGTTTAGTAGTAGTCTTAACTAAAACTAACTCGGATCAATAAACCAATGAGCGTTTATAACTGCTCAGAGTATAGTGTGGGTTAGTTGACCCCAGTATCACTTGTCTTCATCAATCTATCACCGAGGCGTGACCCGTCTTGAATGTTTCTAAATCAGCCGGTGAAGCTCTGCAAATCTCCCCCTGGGGGATGTGATGTAGCGGGAAGTGATGATGATAGCTATCGAATCACCTCACAAGTCATGTGAAAAACGCCCTGTCAAAAGAAATAGAGAGAAGAAGAAGATGACAACGTCACGTATTGGAAATAGTGATACGGTGAGTGCTAACAAACAGCCACGTCCTCAGAGATACCGTACAGCTTGCAACTTTATCTTGTTCGATTTTGCCTCGGGGTAACATATAGGAAGTGTCAGAGTTCGGTGCGATTCGGCTTGGGTCATCGACCGTTCATTTATTAACAAACAAACACTATGAAAATGGAGTGAAAATCCACTTTTCTCCTTGAAATAGGTCTGGGCTTGGATGGTGAGCATTCCCTGAAATCATGGTGAAATTCACGGAGGCCACGGTGAATGGTCTGGGGACTCTCTTTTTTCAAGATGGTTTGAGGGAATTACATGGTGAAAGAGAAATAGCTCCTTGAATTTCAGCCAAAAGTGCACTTCACTGAGATTTCACGGTTGTTTCACAGCAAAGATTTTCATAGTGAAATGCCAGCACCTTATTTTCATTTTTTTTGTGGCTGTCCATGAGTTAACAAAATGTCAAAGGTGCAAAATTATGCCATTATGTTTGTCCCAAGTTAAAATTGTACGCACCTTGGTCACCCTATTCTTCCGTAGAGTGGTTTAAATTATTTTAAAAAAAATTTGTTAATGGCCTGACGTTTCGACACTAGCAGTGTCTTTCTCGATGGCTAAATGAAAAAAAGAGAAATACTCTGCTCGGGGCGAAACGTCAGGCCATTCACTATTTTTGTTTTTATTTATACCACAGGTCCTTTTAGTTGGAAAGCAGTTTGCAACAGCTAATTCAATTTTCTAAATTAATTAATTGTATATTAAAGCCACAGTCTTTATCCCAATGCTCGAAGGCTCCAATATTAATACCTCCACACCATCCAAGTTTAAATGATTTCTGTGCATTTCTTAATTTTGTTTTTACATCTCAGTAACTTCTTTACATGACAAGCTATGGTCTAGACTGATTTGCGCCTTATTTTCCTTTGTTTATTTAATAATGTTTTAATTAGTGACAAAAACAGATGGATCCACTTATCAGAGGGTTTGATCTGGGTATAGTTCATTATCCTTAGTCAAATATAGACATATAGGTCTGTATTTGACTAGGGATAATAAACTAATAGGACTGCAAACAAAAACTCAGCCTTAAAAAAAATCTTGGTCCTGACCCCCCTCCTAGATATGTGGAATGGTCCAGTCTAGGATATCAAGGACTTTGGCTCCCCCAGGACAATGCACTTCTGAGAAACTGGCGAAATAAACAAAAATGTGTCATAATTAACGGTACATGCCTTCGATAAGGGTATAATGTTTCGAGTCGTCAAATCATTATTCGGACAGTGACATAGATAGAAACATTTACGGGGACGGCAGGAATCGCTATCGGGATAAATCACACTGTAATACAATTTTCCTCCGAACATGTAAACTCCACCATCATTTTAAGGCCGCCCACACATTTTGTCTGTACTCACCGAAAGGGCAAACATTAAAATGCGTACAACCATCATACGAGCTTCCCGTATAAACATTTTTAAAAAGTTCCCGGTCAGAATTGACCTGGATATGGGTCCGGTGAGGCCTTACCCATTTCTGGGTAAGTATGACCCGGAATCTGTGTCAAATGACCGAGAGAAATTGGTCAAACTGACGCAGAATCACAGTTAAAGGATCTGTATACGTTTGGCAATGACTCTGAAAATTAATGGCAATAACAACTTACTTGGTAGGAAGTACAGCAGCTTTGGATAGTATAATGCATTTTGAGAAACTTTTCACTTCAAAGTACTACGGTTATGTAAAAAGATATCACTTTTTATCCCCAAAAATTTGAATCCGAGAAGCGTTACTGACCGTAATTTTCTCAGATTGTGTATTCTAATTGCAGATTATTCTTCCTGCGTGGACATAACCGCTTCAGATTTTCGGCAATATCTAAAAAACGCTACCACCTTTTGAAATGAAATTTTCACAGGTTAGTTTGATGGTATATATCTACAACCATAGGATTGAAACAATTAGTGAGTTCCAATTACCAAACGTATACAGACCCTTTAAAGAAAAAAAGAAGAAGAAGTTTCTGAGTCAGCCTGTTCTAGATTAATGGGAAAGGTCCCCTTGGACCCGGAATCTGGGTCAATTCTGACCCGGGGTTTGAAGAGTGTACTTTGACGAAGCCACCTCTCCCGCACTTTATTTCCCCTTGCGTTATCTTGGACACTATACTTTTGTAATTTGACGAAGTCAACCTGGCTAACTCTTTCCACACTGCAAAAACTGGGGTGTTAAATTGACACCATGGGTGTTGTCACATACAGATACCGAAGAGAGAATTCAAACTAACATCTTAGTGTGTTAACCCTATACGTGACATCATCAAAAACAAATCACACGGTGAGGCCATCGGTCATTAGGTTTACAGTCCGTTTGTATTTTGCGTGTAATTAATTTTTGTGGAGAACCCAATCAATTTCAAATGGCCCAAACCATTAGATATGGATCCCACTCAATTCATCCAAACAAACAACCAGGTCACTGCTTACAGCCATTGTACTAGTATACAGAAAAAACATCTGGAAACCTTATGGTTCATTTCACCCAGTAGTGGCTATTGACACCAAGGCCAAGCAACTGCTAAGCAATTCCTATGGGAATTCCGGGAGAGCTGGTCATTGATGGATTTTTTTGTGTGTGAAAATACCCCGGATGGTAACAAGACATTACCATGTTATTTGGCTAGGTGTAGATGGGGAATGCTGAATTTTTTAGATTAAAAAAGAAATAAATTGCGGAGTACTGATTATTTAATTAAAACCGGACAGTGGACTGCAGTCCGATGGCATCATCGAGTGCATAACACCAATTTAATTGAATTTGCAGAAATTAGTGTTTTTGTAACACCCTATGGTGTTAATTTTGATTCTCTCTTCGGCATCTATAAATGTGACAACACCCGAGGTGTCAATTTTGACACCCAAGTTTGTGCAGGGCACCTTGTGGTATCTCGTTCAGTTAAGCCCCTTTCACACGAGAGCAATTTATCAAGGGTCCCTTGCTAAATTGTAGCATGGTTGTAACATTTTACAAAATGTACGTCGTGTGAAGGGACAACAATTTTTGGAGTCGAAACGAACCGAATGATACATTGTATCGTCCCTCGTCCCTGTCCAAATCTTAAATCTTTTCGCGCCTCTCTGCGCGCGATGTAACAGCGCGATATAAACAGTTTGACTTTACAATTTTTTGAGTTCCTCTCTCCTCTCTTGAGGCTCAAATTGAGTGAGGCTCCTGTGGCAACTGGCACTTTGCACTTGTATTGCAAATTGTATTTATTTTTATTTTTATCATTTATATAAAATATATGTCATAAAAATAAAAAAAAAAAAAAAAAAAAAAAAAAAAAAGTTTTCAACAAAATTTCAATTTCACAATTCACGAATTCAAAATGATAAAAAATAAAAAATTCTGCTTGAAATTCTGGGAAAAAAAAAAAAAAAAAATACAAAGGCTGCCTTATATATATTATATACTTTTCTTCTGGAGAATTTTTTTAATTTTTATATCTTCATATTATTATTATTATTAAATATTAAAAAATAAAAACATTCATTCACTGATTATTATATCACTGTATATTATTATATTATTATAATAAATGTAAAAACTTTAAAAAATTCAAAAAAAATCAGAAAGACTTATTGAGACTTTTTGACACTTTTTTATATTTTTTTTTTTTTTTTTTTTCGTTTTTTTAAAATTTTTTAAAAAAAAAAAAAAAATAAAATGAATAAAAAAAAGACAACTGCTGGCTATCACAACGTCTCACAGAACAACAGAACACACAACAGATGTTTCTGCTTCTTCTTCTTCTTCTGGCTTCACCAGGACACCATACTTTCTTGTTTGCCTCGAAAAAAACTCAAAAAAAAACACGGGGACGCTATATTGAAGAATCAGATCGGTGGTGTGTGTGAAAGTTTCAATGTCTATCAAGTTTTAATATATTTTTATTACTCTTTATAAACAGAGGAAGGTAATTAGGGCATCAGTTGATATATGGCATCATTATTTTTTTTTCAATTCAAAGAAAAAGGCATAGTACATCGAAAACCGGACACGGGAGGATACATAAACTCACATCGCCAACGCACTGTCAATGGGGACCAAGGGCAACAACGTTGTATCACCTTACACTGTTTCAGCTCGACGTGGGGGCGTTCTTCGGGAATTGTATAAACGTGTTAAATTGCTTTGAAAGAGCCTTGCTCGCAGCAAGGTGTACGTACGTGGGCAGCGTGCGTGTTATGTATGAGATGGGTTATTCACTTGGTGTATGAGTTGAACTCGGGCGACGGGCGGATTGTTTGGGCAAGCATGTAATGGAACGGTTTTCTGAATTCAAGTTTAAAGGCACTGAACTCGTTAAAAAATTGTCAAAGACCAGTGTTCACATTTGGTGTATCCCAAAATATGCATAAAGTAACAAGCCTGTGAAAATTTGGGCTCAATTGGTCATCGAAGTTGCAAGAAAATGATGAAAGAAAAACACCCTTGCTGTACAAATTTGTGTGCTTTCAGATAGGAATAAAAACTTCTTGCAAGAAGTTGTTATTATTTTAATGAGAAATTACCTCTTTCTCAAAAACTACGTTACTTCAGAGGGAGTCGTTTCCTACAATGTTTTATACCATCAACAGCTCTCCGTTGCTTGTTACCAAGTAAGTTTTTATGCTAATATTTGCTTTGAGTCATTACCAAACGTGTACGATACATTTAAGTTAGTATCCACGTGGCGTGCATTGCGAATGCCTTCGTGAATATTGAACTTCTGATAATGACAACAATATACTCTCTTGATATTTCGAATAAACGGAAAGTATAGATTACAGTGAAGATAAAGATGGAGAGATCAAAATCTCTCACAGCCAGTGATGACAGAAGGATGTAGGTTTTACCAAAAGTGGTTTTTTAAGACCTTAAAATAGTAATATCCAACCCCTTGTGTAGGCACTTGATATGACTATGATGTTTGATGACTATTCTGTAACTTCCCATAGTGTGTTTCGTCTATTAAAGTATTCAACAATTAAATTAACAATTTGGCACATTTTCCACCTGATTGTAAAACACACGTCTGTCCGGTATATTGTGCAAACGGAATTTTTGTTTTGTTTTACAAAAAAGGTTTTGTGAGAAACATGTCAGTACCTCATTGTTCTTGTCATGCGACATATAAGACATATTCAGACAAAAAAATGGGTCGCCCCCCCCCCCCCGGACCCAGAATCCGAGTCAACTGCAACCTCGTTCCCATGGTTTACTTTATTTCCAAATAGTAAACCCTTGGAGGGTAACTCCTTACTTGGACCCTGATTGGACAACGACTGGTGTACAAAAGTCTAACGTAAACATGTTAAGTTCACAGCTAGCTGCAGCCAGAATATTCTAAATTTTCATACGTAGGCCTATCCAAAAATTTTGGATATGCAAATGATCCAATACCCGGGTGAGAGAGCGGTCAACCTCGTACTGCTCGACACACCCTGGGGACGAGGTTGGGTCAACTGTGACCCCGGGCGTTTCCAAAAGTGTCTCTTCAAACCAAGTTCAGACGTAATGCCTTTTAATCAATGAACTCAAAGTATACTCTGCTGTTTTAATATTATCAATTTCACTGTGTTTTAACGAGACTTCCGTTCTTGAAATTGAAAATTCCATGAACTTCAAGTGCAAACATATCCCGATAGACATTGATAATGTATAGGGTGTATTACCCGGTAAGGATTCTTAAAGGGGCTGTATACGTTTGGTAATGAAAATTGATGGCAATACAAATTTACTTGGTAAGAAGTACAGCTGCTTTGGATTAGTATAATGCATGTTGAGAGACTTTTCACTTCGAAGTACTGCGGTTATGGAAAAATATATCACTTTTTATCCCCAAAAATGTGAATCCGAGAAGCATTACTGCAGTAACGTTTTTCAGATTGTGTATTCCAATTGCAGATTATTCTTACCGCGCGATGACATTAACCGCTCCAGATTTTTGGCAATATCTCAAAAACGCTAACACCTTTTGAAATAATATTTTCACAGGTTAGTTGTATCGTATATATCTACAACTACATAGAATTGAAACAAACAGTGGGTTCCATTTACTAAATGTATACAATCCCTTTAACAACGGGCCATGGAAATTCTATAAAAGAAATTCACAGACAGTCGATTTTCATCAAGGGTGTAGGATGTCATCCTTCCCTCATCACGGACAAAGAAGACAAAAATCCATACATTTGCTTTCAAGTGAACGACAAAAAATCCCCGGTTAAAATCAAAAGAAGTGGAAAAGAAAAGGTCAGGTAAATAATATTTATATTTCAGTATTTGGAAAAGGAAATTAACGTTCGTTATCTTCCGGTACCATGGAAGAAATGAACGCCATTGAGAAATGTCAAGATGGCAAATGAAATGAATGCATCTATAAATAATATTATTTGGTTAAAAGAGTACGGGAAATGTCAAATTCAATTTTGTAATGCACTCATTTTCCAATAGAAGAGAGTCATCATGTGAGGGGGGGGGGAGGAACTACAAGTCTGTACACTCTAAGAACTTCGGGGTCAGCATTGACACGAATTCTGGGTCCCGGGGGGCCTGACTAATTTCTGGGTCAGACTGACCCTGAAACTAGTTTAATAAGGTTGATTTTGACCTGGATTCTGCATCAACTTGACCCATTTTTGGGTCATTTGGACACCAACCTCGTCCCCAAGGTGTGTCGAGCAGTACGAGGTTGACCGCTCTCTCACCCTGGTATTGGATCATTTGCATATCCAAACATTTTGGATACGTATGCAAATTAGAATAGTCTGGCTGTGAACATGGTGAATACTGAAAGAGTACAACTTAAAATGTTTACGTTAGACTTGTGTACTTCAGTCGTCGTCCAATCAGGGTCCAAGTAAGGAGTTTCCCTCCCAGGGTTTACTGTTGTAAATATGGTTGGAAATAAAGTAAACCATGGGACGAGGTTGTTTGGACACAAATTCCAGATCATACTGACCCAGAATGGGTCAGACCCCACATGACCCGGACCGGGTCAATTCTGGCCCATGAGTTTTTGAGAGTGTAACCTTACGTTAAAATGGTGTAAAATGCCATTGTATTCGACAACCTTCCGAGGCAAAAACTTGTCAACATCCAAAACATCCGGTGACATCATTTAGAGAAAAATGGGTCTATGTTGTACGAACAATCAAAACGGTCATCATTTTACCTACTTCGACCATTACCGGTATGCGATGCAGAGTCTCTTATCAACACTCATTCGGATAAAGGTGTCTTCACAAAAATGGTTTAACAGTCTAACACCAACCTTGTCCCCATGGTTTACTTTATTTCCAACCATGTTTACAATAGTAAACCCTGGGAGGGAAACTCCTTACTTGGACCCTGATTGGTCAACGACTGGTGTTCAACAGTCTAACGTAAACATGTTAAGTTGTACTCATTCAGTATTCACCATGTTCACAGCCAGACTATTCTAATTTGCATACGTATCCAACAATTTTGGATATGCAAATGATCCAATACCAGGGTGAGAGAGCGGTCAACCTCGTACTGCTCGACACACCTTGGGGACGAGGTTGGTTTAACACTAACACTGTATTTTTATTATTTATTTTATTTTAAATCTTTAGACATACACAATGATTACAAGTTGGACAGGGGCTGTCAAGGTTATACAAAAGTATAAAAAACTGTCATCTTAAGATGTGTACAACCAGACCCCTGCCAACGATAAAATATATTATATAAATATAAAAAAGAGATTGCACTCGAACGCTATTAAAATCACACAACTGTAAACGTTAAAACAAAAGCACACTGTTGTCGCGTCGTGGCCGATCGGATATGAGAACCGGACTCGAGCTCTGGTGTTTCTGATCAGCAGAGTGTGGGTTCGAGTCCCGGTCGTGACACTTGTGTCCTTAAGCAAGACACTTAACCATTAATGCTTCTCTTCACCCAGGAGTACAATTGGGTACCGGCGAGAGCCGGGGAGTAACCTGCGATGGACTGGCAGCCTCTCCGGGGGGAGGGGGGGGAGGATACAAATATTCTCAGTTGTTTATTGCCAAGGAAACCGGATATAAACACCCGCCTGATGGGCCATATTGGCTCTGGGCAGACTTTTCTATAGAGGCTCTTATCTGGGAGCATTTTTCAAATTCTGGCTCTCTGGAGATGAACTGAGTTTGACATGGCAAGTCTACTTGCATCGTACCTCCGTACCTAACAGCCTGTGTACATATTGTATTCAGTCAAGCAAGCAGACGTTCAAAACCCCGCAATAAAGATACAAGACACACTCTCCTTCTACTGCCCCGGTATAACTTAAAAGCAGACGGAATATATTTGCACATCAATTTCCGCTGTCATGAATCTTGGAACTGGATGTGACCGCGAAGGTGCACTTATCAGCGAAGCGGGGTTTTTTACTTGGAATTTGTTATTTGACAGAACCCTTAAAAAAGAGACACATTAACAACAAAATTCCCCATCTTGTATCGATGGGAACTTAAACAAAACAAAAAAATTATCAAAATGGTTAATTGATATTATTAAACTTGATGCATTTTCTATATGTTCAATAGTTTGTTTTACCTTTGGGTCACTTGATGTTAGTAACATTAAATGTTTTTGAGATATTGCCGAAAATCTGGAGCGGTTATGTCCACGCAGGAAGAATAATCTGCCATTGGAATACACAATCTGAGAAACGTATACTGTCAGTAACGCTTCTCAGAATAAAAAAATTTGGGATAAAAAGTTATATTTTTGTCCATAACCGCAGTACTTCGAAGTGAAAAGTTTCTCAAAATGCATTACACTATCCAAAGCTGCTATACTTCTTACCAAGTAAGTTTGTATTGCGATTGTTAGTTTTCAGAGTCATTACCAGACGTACACAGACCCTTTAATGCTTTACACATTGTTTTCTTTGTTGTATACTCTGTTAAACAATTTGAACATTTGTATTTGTCTTTCTGCGGTCGAGTTGTTGCGAGAGTCTCATTCACCAAACTGACCGAGTTATGGAAATAATTTGTATCGAGGCCGATGGACGACATTGATTTGTTTCAAAACCCCAGATCATTTCCTTTTGCGGTTTTATTCTGTAAAAAGGGAATGTGTATTGTATTAAATTTTCTGCATTGCTCTTTGAACATTATACTGGCGCTAAAGAGAAAAATAAAACAAGTAAAAACCAAATAAGAGATGTTAAATTTGCATGGGGGAAAAATATTGTTCTACCCTCTACACCACTGTGTTTATTACTCAGTAATTTCCATAGTCCTGTGAAAAAAAGGGCTTATTTCTCGGGTGGGATTCGAACCCACGATCTTTGACATTCTAGAGCAGATGTCTCTCAACTAAAACACAGAGCTTTCCCGGTAGCTAGTTTAGAGGCAGTTCAAATCCTAAGTATTTTATTATAGCTGTTAAAACCAAATAAGTTTGCAAACGAGCAATGAGAACGATGTGCTCCATATTTCAACCCCGGGGTACATAGTGTCCAACTGCAAATACTTGGGTGTTAAATTGACACCATGGGGTGTACATTATATACCAAAAAAGAATCACAATTTACACCATAATTGCAAAAAACAATTACAATGGTGTTATTTTAACACCCTATGACGTTAATTTTGATTCCCTGTTCGGTATCTATAAATGACAACACCCATGGTGTCAATTTTAACACCACGGTCTTTGCAGTGTATAATGTGTATTGTTGTAAGTAATCTTAGTATCTATTTAGGAGATTGTATACAGCTGTTTTTATTTTATTTTAATTTTATCATCATTATTTTCATTATATGTTTTTTGCGTTTGTATAGTATTACCCAATGCCCCAGTGCGAACAGTTCTTCGCTAACTGAGGGGGCTACCCTGTGTAAAACAAGTCAAAACTAAACACATGAATAAACTCGTTTATTTTTGTTTTATTGCACTTAAATTGAGCACATGTTGGTTGTGTCTTGAGAGTTTTTGACTGTTGACATATGTCTGTCCGAGTTTTAAAAAAAATACAAATCTAGACATCAACTTGCCCCTAATTAATTTACTGCTGCCTGTAAGATCTTTCAACGTATCGAGGCAATAGATATTGAGCACAATCCTGTAGAGGACTAAAACCACACTTACTGATTAACATCACAGTAATAATTTCTATTTTCATCACACGCCAAAAATCTACTCCTTTAAAAACACAAAATTAAAAACCACCTCTCGCCATGACCTAACCCATTAAATTGAGACCTAAAGATTATACACCAACACATTATCACACGCAGATAAACTAACCATATTGATACTTTGAAAATAACGACCGTTGTGGGATTCTACTTAATTATATAAAAGCATATACACAGGAATCATCACTCAAGCCAGTAGTGGATGTTATTATATTAATACATTACCAGACAACAACAAACTAGTGTGCTATAAGACTGTGAAATAGCAGATACAACATGTATGTAGTTACAATATTTCTAGCTTACCATAAGTTCCAGACATGCTTCTCCAAAGATCCTACTACACGCAACCACAAGACGTTCTCAATAGATCTTGATGAGGTTAATTTTATGTTCAATATAAACCCACAGCTGAACCGCCTGTTTAGTACGGGAAGCGTGGCTCACACAGTCAGTGCCTTTCTCGTCTGCTGATGCTAGCTAATGAAGGAACGACGATCATGTACCGTTGAATATACACCGAAATGAGGCTGCGTGTTTTCCTCATTCATACAGGCGACTCGGAGATGCAGGATGCACATGTACATCAAATATACATCATGGAGACAAACGGCAGTCATTGGTTCGTAGGGGTGGTTTTAGAGTACCGACGGCTGATGCATGATCTGTAAATAATAACAATTTTTATTTTTTAACAAACGGCTTATTTCTGGAGAAATTGAAGCATTTTAATTGTATAGAACCAGGCCTGGAATTACACGGAGGCCACGGGGGCCATGGCCTCTGTTGCCCCTGGTCTTGGCCTTGGCGCCCCTTCAAAATTGTCCAGAAGACTTTAAGATTTTCAAACGGAATTGCCCCTTTGCAAAATGAAAATGTCCTTGCCCTCTCAAAGATGAAATCCGAGGCCTGTAGTCCGGATCTTTTCAACGTGTTCGCAACTATTGCAGTATACAGGAAATGTAACACAGGCAGAAAGACTGAAATTTGGTGTCAAGAAAGTGGAGAATTAGTCGTGCATCTTTAGAGGGATTGTATACGTTTGGTAATTGGAACCCACTAATTGTTTCAATCCTACACAGTTGTAGATATAATATACCATATAACTAAACTGTGAAAATTAAGTTTTAAAAGGTGGAAGCGTTTTTGAGATATTGCCAAAAATCTGGAGCGGTTATGTCAACGCAGAAAGAATAATCTGCAATTGGAATACACAATCTGAGAAACGTTTACTGTCCTCATGATTCAAATGTTTGGGTGATAACAAGTGATTTCTTTTTCAATTACCGCAGTACTTCGAAGTGAAAAGTTTCTCAAAAAGCATGATACTAATCAGAAGCTGCTGTACTTCTTACCAAGTAAGTTTTTATTGCCATTAATTTTCAGATTAATTGCCCTTTTTATCCCCCAAAATTGAATCTGAGAAGCATTACTGACAGTAACGTTTCTCAGATAGTGTATTAT
The DNA here is from genome assembly GCA_021014325.1 of Plazaster borealis. Classification (NCBI taxonomy): domain Eukaryota; kingdom Metazoa; phylum Echinodermata; class Asteroidea; order Forcipulatida; family Labidiasteridae; genus Plazaster; species Plazaster borealis. The sequence continues at coordinate 22,123,461 of CM037461.1, forward strand.
AATTGCAGATTATTCTTCATACGTGGACAAAACCGCTCCAGATTTTCGGCAATCTCAAAAACGCCACCTTCTTTTGAAATGAAACTTTCACAGGTTATTGTTATGGTATATTTCTACAACTATACAGGATTAAAACAAAAAAGTGAGTTCCAATTAGAGAGCGTATACAATCCCTTTAATGAAAAGCATTTCCAACGCTTCATTGAATATCAGTCCGGCATTCTGCACTGATCAAAATAATATGATGGGAAAATATGAATGAATTATGCAAATCGGGGCCACTAGAGGAAGATTTATGGCTTGAAGACGGGAAAGTGAAAGGAAATAATTAACATATTGATGGCATACTTTCTTCGCAGAGATCATGTAGTGACGGCTGTTTCAGTTACAACATCTCGTGGACTGACCAAAAGAGGGCGCCAAAAGGGTAACGTGCATATTAATCTCCAGTGACTGAAAATCACAGGCTCTATCCTGTCTGAAGCTTATGTCTTTCACGTGTATACTCTCAGCAACAAAACTACAGTTCCTCTTATACTCAACAACTAAACAAAATAAATTAAAATAACTTACAATGTTTACAAATTGAGGATGATAATAATACAAAATAGGCAACATTGGGAGTCGATATACAAACAAACATAGGAAACATTTTATACAAAACTGAAAGGGATAAAACATTATGGAAAAACTAAAAATGCATGTTTTTGTTAATTACAAAAACAAGGTGTTCGTGAGTGATGTCATCAAACTATGATTTTATGAACTGGTGACGACATTTTACCTCATCAATCCAATGTCTGGTTCGGGAGTTATGATTTTTTTTCAAATAATTAAGCTTCAACTTCCGATTTGAACCGGAAGTCAGGGGCAAATGGGGTCACACTTTTTTACAAACTGAAAGGGATAAAACGTGGGGGGGGGGACATAAAAACTGTCAGGGAATCTTAATCTGCAACCCAAGGGGGTAACTCACTATATATTATTATATATTTCGGTAATGAAACCAAGGATGCCTCATTATGGGAACTTAAACGCTGTAGCTCACAAGCCTGAGGAAACCTGTAAACGTGCTTCCTATGTGAACATGATCAAATTAAAGTAAGTCACACAATTTCTCAAACTAACCCCAAAGCGTGATTTGTTGATTCAAATTTCCGTGGTGTCCGTTTGTGATTGGGCGGCAGGATGCACCATTGGTACCCGCTGTCACCTCGCTGAACGTCGATGGGTTGGACGTTCTTGATGAAAATACCTTAACAGTTTCGTTGTTATTTTCTTTACACTCATTATTCAGCTGAAACTTTTACAGATGACTTATGTTATAGGCAATATGGCCGCCATGGCCACCCCGCCCAAGGGGTCGTACAACTCAGCAAATGACAAACATTTAACACTTGTTCTCTTATAACTTCTAGGCTATTACCTATGGTGTTTTATTTAAAGGCACTGTACACGTTTGGTAATTACTCAAAATATGTATTAGCATAAAAACTGACTTGGTAACGAGCAAAAGAGAGCTGTTGATAGTATAAAACATTGTGAGAAACGACTCCCTCTGAAGTAACGTAGTTTTTTTCTCACTAAAATATTAAAGGACTTCTTGAAAGCAAACAAATTTGTACAACAAGGGTGTTTTTTCTTTCATCAATTTCTTGCAACTTCGATGACCAATTCAGCCCAAATTTTCACAGGCTTGTTATTTTATGCATATGTTGAAATACACCAAGTGAGAACACTGGTCTTTGACAATTACCAAACGTGTACAGACCCTTTAAAAACACAATTCTTAATTACAGAAGGAACAACCTTGCTGGACGACTCGGTGGCGCACCGAAGGACACTGACCACGAGTCGACGGTGCATGTATTATACATTGGTATTATGAAAATATTTTTACAATAGACCTCTATCATGTTGCTAACATCTTGGTCGTGTTCCTTGTATCCAATAACAGTAATGGATGCTAATATCCATTGTACGACAAGGAACCAGGCTATTTCTCCTTCCAGCCTCGGTTTGGTTACATTAATTTAAATGAGAGACAATCAAGATGGCCGCACCATGATAAAGGTCTATAGTCACCAGGCGCTTAGAAATACCATGAATAGTTGAGCGTAAAACCAAAAAGGTCAATGTATATGGTCAGGTACTTAGACCATGGTTAGTTGAGCGTAACACCAAACAGTCAAGGGATAAAGGAAATAGGTCAGGGTCCAGAAGCGTCATCACACTTACGTTTTATTTGTGTCGATTTTGTTGGCCTATAATTCAGCATTGTAATGACCAAAACCAATTTATGAAAGGGGCTTTGAAAATAGTCATTTTTTTATAACTCCAAAGTTGAATTCTAAAATTGCTATTCTACATTGGTAATTTGGCTGTTGCCGGGCACAGAAGTTTGTTTTAATACCCCCGCCCACCAACATATTTTGTTAGTTTTGAGAAATTATTGATTGTGGATAGTTGAGAAATGTATTTTATAATTATTATTGTTAAAGCAACTGTGAAACTGTACTAAGAAGAACTAAACAAAGAAAGCATGTAAGAAACTTTGAAAGGTTTAGAGTTACAGCGAGTTACTGGACCCCGTGGGCGATAACGGCACGGTCTGGGTTTTACCCGAAACGCAGGTTTACCTCCCGGGCTGCGAGGTTGCGGTACCTAGCCATTCTGGACGCTGACGTGCGACAAACTTGTCTAAAGTTCGCCCTGAAAGGTAATATAAAGGATTAGTAGAGCTTACAAAATAGTCGCAGACAGTGTTCATGTTTGTATGATCAACTAACCATAATACATGAAATAACAAACCTGTGAAAATTTGGGCTTAATCCGTTTTGTGAGTCTGGATAAAATAGTGGAAAACCATGCACAGTTTCCAGCATTTAAAAAGGGGTGCACCACACTAAATAGGTCGAAATTCATGCACCAAACTGATTATCATAATATTTAGGCCCTCAAAATATTTTGAATAATAACGTTTTGGGGGGTCATGCAATTAATAGATTGTGTAATTAAAACAATTATCCCAACCTGGGGGCTCTGTGCTACAACTTTTGAGGAGATATGATAAATTTAGGCGTTAAAGTTGGTCCTATTTGGCTTGGGAATCGGAGGAATGCCTCATGAAAACTGGCAGCGATTTTCGGAGCTGTTTTTTTCTGGGGTTATAAGCAAAAATTCCAAACAGCTGACCTGCCAAAATTTGACAAGAAATTTGAAGTTTAGTTTTCTGAAAATATATTTGATTGCTTTTCAAGAGGCTGAGCGACTGTTTTGAATATTTTTGAATATTTAGCATTTAGCATTGGTTGCTATGGGAGGTGCACCCTTCTAGTTATAATAGCAGAGCTGTGTATTGAGAGAGTTGCGACATGGAGGGACCAGCTTTCTCCGGTCACGTGGTTGCTGGACGCCATTTTGTTCCCAAATGCAGCACAACCCAATGGGCAGACTAGTCTGGCACCCTGTATTCGCCAATGCATTTTTTGGAGACAAAATGGCTTCTAATCGCAAGTTGTCGCAACTCTCTCAATATACTGCTCTGTATAATAGTGTCTATCAGCGCCCTCTATTTTCAAAACCTCGCGTGCCGTATGTAAACAAAAAGACAGTCAGGGTCAACAATTTTACGAATATTACAATCATCTACCGCATTCCAGTGCACACCCGCGGTGCCACGGCCAAGAGCAAAACTAATAACAGTGATTGTAGGTCAGTGAAAACGAGAACATGGGTGCAGCGGGGGAACAGTTGTTGGTTTGGCAGCTCTTTATTTTGCCAGCAATCGTGTCTTGTTTTGCTGGGTATGAGATACATTTGAACGGTAAAGTAAACCATTATACGTACATGAAACAAGATATGTTAATTTTTACCACTGTGTAAAGTGAACTGATGTCTGAACAGTGTGTCGGTGGTGGTTGCACAAAGGAGGTGCCTATTATGAATGGTGGCATGCCCTGTTGTCCGACATAATGTCCCCGTGGGAGTGCAATGTATATGCATGTTCACGGGCGTTGATGTAGCTACAAATGTGTTTGAAATAGTAGTAGTATAGTACTTGTAGCAATGATAGCAGCAGCAGTAGTAGCATATTACCTCAACTTCACGATGATGGGCCCAACTGACATATTGTATTAGTTTCACAACACGTTCATTTTCATACTTGTCAAATATCACGTAAGTTTGACAAATTTAGATTTCAATTTTTTTTTAAATAGCTATTTTTACAGATTTGGGATCTCTGCAACCTTTTCTTTAAAACCCTCCGAGCAGCCACGGAGAGCAGGCGGGAGGACCAGCTTCATACTTCTTTTAATAATTACAATATGTGTAGATCAATTCCGCTGATTTTTTTTGTGCGAACTACCTTTAAACACCCCCTCTTTCATATACTGTAGGGATTTGTGGGTGAGTGAACTCAGAGGTTGAGAAATAGTGTGGGGAAGCTGGGTCTCATTATAACGTGCACATATAAATCCTATTGCGTGTGCACAAAAACCTAATCCTTTCGAGATGTAGTATTTTTTGAAAATTAGTGGTGAACCAATTTGTAAATTTCAAGAATGCTTCAATCTTTAGTGTGTGGGTCCAAGAAACACCTAATCATCTGTTCAGAACAGTTAGAACAATAATTGTGTCCCCAAAACACAGTTATTTACCCGTATTACAATTTGCCTCTCGTGCGCTCTCAGGGGATCCAGCAAGTAACTTGTTTCCCGTGGCTGCTCGGATATAACTTATTGCACACAAAAATTGGCCACGATAAGTGTTCGTTAATTAACATAACAATATAAAGTTGTTAGGTCCGATTTTCGGCTGATTTGACCCAAAGATTTAGATTTTAGAATTTTACAAGTTTTGTTTGTTGATAGAGATGAGATAGCGGCAATCATTTCCTTAAAGCAATGCACACACAAAAGTTGCCCACGATAAGTGGTAGTTAATAAAAACAAAAAATATATATGATGTAGAAATCCTGTTATTAACGCGTATTATTTTGCATGCTGTGTATTATCTTGGGGATACCAGAAAGTGTTGAACGTTTTTCTTTTTGAAACAGCATCATCGGTCAAAATTCTTTCTGAAGATCTCAGAAAATCTTTTTTTTTTTAAATACTGTCAGCGAAATACGAGCCATGCAACTTAAACCTAGACGTGAATATTCCAGCGTGAAGTTGGTGTCACTAAAGATACACCGGCTCCCGCTGAAAGAGCGTGTATTTTTATATTATGCTTAAATGGACATGCACCAGCATATCTCACATCATGTTTATTTTGTACGGTCAAATTATAGGCTAGACTTTGCTCAGCATCAGACAACCGTGCTGCTGAAAACAAACCAAGTACTAAATCTCCTCAATCTGCTTGCTATATACAAATCATGATTCTCCAGCCACTCGAGGAATTGTTAATTCCAGTCATATTTTAATATTTTTTGTCCGTAGTTGCTTTCTTTCAAATTGCTTTTTGATGTATAATTTGCAACCCGCTGTTTGCTAATTATGCGTTAAAGGTCTGAATGAAATGGCGCGTGATTAAACCCCCAGTGTGTGTGCATCATGTATAAGTGTTTGGTCTCTTCCTGCAGGTCCAGATTTGACCTTACGACTGCATGACGGCTCAACAGATTCAGTAGGACGGCTTGAAATCGAATACTACCAGGCATACTTTGATTCACAAGCATTTAGGTGGTTTGGTACAATCTGCGATCACAACTTCCGTCTTGAGGAAGCTACTGTAGCGTGCCGTCAACTCGGATATCGATACGCCGAAGAGAGAACAACACCGTACTTCAACTCGATCACTTATAGGGATATCGTTCTTCAGGAGGTCAACTGCAACGGGAACGAAGAGAGACTCTTAGACTGTTACTACGTCCTCAATGAGGAGTTGTCGTACTGTAACCATAGTAACGATGTTGGAATCGCATGCACCAATAAGCAGCCACCGGAGAAACCACGTGTTGTCAGCCCGGGTGAGATGTATTTTGTGTTGTGTTGTCTTGAAATGTTGTGGTCCATCACGTCACGAGTGTGATGATTTGCTATTTTTAAATCACACACGTGGTTGCTTTAGTAACACTAAGTCATGGCAAATTGTATGTATTTCACTGTTTTCTCCAAAGTGCAAAGCCCTTGGGGTGTCAAAGTCCTTGGTACCCTAGACTGCTGGACCATTCATCATAATATCTCAGAGATCAGGTCCCAGAGTTGTGTAGGTTGTTTTGAGGGGCTGAAAAATACAGTATGTTCACATACTTCGTGAACAGTGAACACACAGACCTATACCCAGATCTATACCCTCTGACGAAGTGAAGCCCTCTGCTCTTTGTATAGCAGGCTTCCGGATGTCTTGCTGACAGGCTGTGTAATTCCCTGGATACCCCCGCACTTAATATGGGTAGTTTTCATGTTTATATATCTTCACATTGGTACCAAAACGTGTCGTGGCAGGGCGGCTAGTGTGGGTTCGAGTCCCGGTCATGACACTTATTTTTGAGCAAGATGCTTTATTACCATAACTGCTTTGTCGTTCGGATGGGACATTAAGCCGTATGTCCCGTGTACACGTACAAGAACCCAGAACATTTATCGTGGAAAAGTAGGGGTTTACCCCAGTGTTTCTGGTTCAAATAGCAAGCACCTTGGTACTCAAATAGCAAGAACATTTATCGTGGAAAAGTAGGGGTTTACCCCAGTGTTTCTGGTTCAAATAGCAAGCACCATTGTTTACAGGTTTCCTCTGGCTTGCGAGCTATACAGTCATTAAGTTCACTTATGAGGCATCCTTGGTTTCATTACCAGAAATGCATAATAATAATAATAATAATAACAAAACATCGGTGCTATAGTATCCGTATTCTTTGAATATGTTTTTGTACCTTAGTTTGTATAATTCATTTTAAAGTGTATACCCTCTACTCATACTCGGAGTTCCAGGTACTTGGTACTCAGATATTATTTGTACTCGATGTCCCAGGTATTATTGCTCCTGGAGTAACTACTCGGCAAACTTTGTACTTGGCACTACTTTGGTACTCGGTAAAGAGTACTTGACCACCACACAGCGACTCCGCAATCCTTGTACTTGGGACTACGTGGTACTCGGCTAAAAAGTACTTGGCTACAACACTGCAAAATATTTATGACACCATCTTATGAAACGTCTAATGAAATTGTTATCCTTCTTGACTCTTCTTCTGCTCGTACAAACTTCATAATTTTTTTTAGCAATCTTCACTAACTAAAATCGGTCTGTTCAACATTATAGGTGAATTACGACTGGTTGGAGGCCCTAATCCCTATGAAGGTCGTGTGGAAGTGTTCTTGGCTGAAACTGAAGAGTGGGCCACTTTTTGTAGCAGGCATTGGAACTTTAAGAAGGCTGAGCAAGCCTGTGAGAAGCTTGGGTACCGTCCTGCTACATCAATCGGGACAATGCGCTACGGAGCAGGGACTGGTCCAATTGCCTACTGTCCGGCGACAGACAACAATCTGAATACAACGGAATGTCAGATCATAGCAGCTTGGACAGATCCAACCTGCAGTCATGACGTGGACGTAGACATAGTCTGCAGCGGCAGTGAGCCAGGTAGAGAAGTTTGCATTCAAGCTTTGCCAAGAAAGGTAACAACTGTATAGAAGTCCATCCCCAGGTTTTGTACTAGATTTAGTGTTATATCGGGGGATGGGGGGGGGGAGGGGGGAGAGTTTCTCATCTACGGTGGAAGTTACCCCGTCTGGGTCCGTAGGTCCGCTTATTGGGATGAACTATGTAAGACCAAGTTCGTCCTCTATTTGGATCTCGGCCCCGGAAAACCGTCCGGGTGGTAGGGATAGCAATCCTATCACCTCTGGTCAACTTTGCTTCGACTAATTCGGAACAACTGTTGCTACAACCGCGAGTCATGGCAGGGGGATAGTTATGACGCTGCTTCAGCAGCCGACGTACCTGACAGCCAGTCCCGCAACCTGAAAATCTGGTGTACCAACCCCCGAGTAGTTCAGACAATCTTTGACCAGACACTTTTTTAGTTCGGCATGAGATTCATCTTGAATTTCTCCCAACTATCTTTGAAATATAAATATAAGCAAAATAAAATAAGCTGTGCAGTCATAGCCTGCCTCTTATCATGTGTTTCGTATCTGTGGACCCTTGTTTGAACTCCCTATCTGAGCGACAACTTCAGTGTTGGGCTGTTCTTTAAATTTCTACAGAGTATAGCTGATCAACAATTGTATAGGTTTTTACAGTTACAAAAACCTGCCATAAGTTGTTTTTTTATTTTATGTTGCTCTTGTGTAAACAGATTGTCTTGTGCTTTATTTGGGTTTGAAATTTGACTCTTTTTTGTCTTGTCTGTTTTGCTTAATTCCAATCAAAAGGTCGACAGGGTCAGGTCAGACTTGTCGATGGATCAATTGAAACTGAGGGACGTGTAGAGTTCTTCGACCAAAACACTTGGAAGACGGTGTGCTCAGATGACTGGGGGATTGAAGAGATCAAGGCAACTTGTCGACAGCTTGGCCTGCTTCAATCTTTATTAGCAGTACCACCACCAGGAGGGGCGTTCGGGAGGAATGAAGCAGGTGACACCCTGCAGAAAAGTATCACATGTACTGGTCAAGAGACAACTCTTCAAAGTTGTACTTGGACGCAAAGAACTACTACATGCACCAGCGGCGATGCCGCTGTCGAATGTGGTATCAAAAACGAAGGTAAAATTGTAAAATATTCCTTATTTGGTATCTTTACCATACCCAGCATACAAAATCTGCCACATGGCTTAGCGTAAGTGTGAACACAGCCCACAAACATCCCAACTCTCAGATAAAGCAGAGTCTTTCTCAATGGCTAATATTGACAACAATGTTGATTAGACTTCGAGGGAGACTTTGCTAGGTTCAAAACGTCAGGCTGTTAACTATTTCATTTCAACCAACTCATTTGTTTCTATGCAGTTCTGTCGAATTTTTAATTTCGTAATTCTCTATCACTGCAGCCCAGGAGTTGGAGATCCGTCTGGAAGATGGAAGTTCGAGCCTAGAAGGCCGTCTCCAAATATACTACCAAGGGCAGTGGGGATCAGTCTGTAATAGCAACTTCGGAATGGAGGAGGCCACAGTGGCCTGTCGTCAGTTTGGATTTCAGTTTGTCGTTAGAAAAAAAAGGTTTAGCCAAACCAACAGGGATTATTTTCTCAACATGGTCAACTGCAATGGGAATGAGGGGAATCTTCTAGACTGCTACCATGTCTTGAACGACTGGGCGTGTCATATCAGAGAAGAAGTTGGTCTTGTCTGCTCAAATCTTCCTGTCTCGAGCATCCAACCCGATCCCTTATATGGTGAGTGTAAGAACAACTTCTCTCAGAGAAAGTTGATGTAAAGTATGTAGTTATATGGTGGTTGGTGGTACAGTCCAGTGTTTAATACTGATGGCTGAACCATAGAGTGTAGGTTTGATTCCGGTGTGGGTTCGACACTTGTGTCCTGTGCCAATAAATGTTGTAAGATTGTTTTCGTGTTTACCCCCCCCCCCCTCCCCCAGTTAAGTTGCACTGTTTTGACTCTTTCTTTGGCGTCACAGGTGGCCTACGGCTAGCAGGAGGACCTAGCCCTTATGAAGGCCGAGTGGAAGTCTACATTTCAGAAGCCATTGGTTGGGCGACTGTCTGCGGAGATGACGCTGACTTCAGTTGGGCCGAGACAGCCTGTCAGATACTCGGGTATCGTCCAGCAACCTCAGTGGGTAGTGGTCGCTATGATATTGGTAATGGTTCGATTGCTAGATGTCCAGCAATGACCAGCGGACTGGACACCCAGAGCTGCCAAGTCATTAATTCCAGTGATCCAAGCTGTAATCGAAGCACTGGTGTAGATATTGTCTGCAGTGGTTTGGAGAAAGGTAATTCAATTCCCAAAACAGAAACGATAACAACATTTTTTTATCTCGCGAGACAGATGTTTGAAAACAGTGAGAACATTTTTAGGATTTTTTGTCACTATTTTCTTGAGACAACAATAACCGATCACTATGAAAATCTGCGTCCTGAAAATGATGTGAATATCCACTTTTCTCCTTGAAATAGGTCTGGGCTTGGATGAAGAGCATCCCCTGAAATCATGGTGATATTCACGGAGGCCAGTAAATGGTCTAGAGACTATTTTTTCAAGGTGGTTTAATGGAATTACAATTCCCTTAAACCATGGTGTGAAAGAGAAACAGCTCCTTGAATTTCAGCCAATTCCTGCACTTTACTGATATTTCACGGTGGATTCACAGCAAAGATTGTCATAGTAGATTGAGCTTAATTTTTCACAGATTGGTTATTTTATATATATCTCAACATCAGTTGCATAAATAATGACGGACAGGTCTTTGAAAAAAGGCCAATATTGTCCATGTAATTTAAAAACTGCTTTTTTAATTCTTTACTGCTTAAATTCAAAGGTCGACAGGGTCAGGTCAGACTTATCAATGGATCAGTTGAAACTGAAGGACGTGTAGAGTTCTTCGACCAAAACACTTGGAAGACGGTGTGCTCAGATGACTGGGGGATTGAAGAGGTCCAGGCAACTTGTCGACAGCTTGGCCTGCCTCAACCCTCATCAGCAGTACCACCACCAGGAGGGTCGTTCGGGAGGAATGGAGCAGGTGACACTTTGCAGAATAGTATCACATGTACTGGTCAAGAGCTAACTCTTCAAAATTGTTCCTGGGCGCCTAGAACTACGCCGTGTACAGCCGGTGATGCTAGTGCCCGATGTGGTGTGAGGCAAGCGGGTAAGGAGCCCAATCTTACACCTGGGTGTAGAGAAGCAATGTATGGTAGTGTGGCGGGCATAAACAGTTATCCTGTCTATAATATACTTGATCCTTGCCTATGACTTCCTCAAGTTAAAGTCAATATTAAGCGGACTTAAAGGGAGGTTATACCTTTGGTAGTTATTCCCAAAAATTATGACATATAACTTACTTTTTTAAAGGACAAATTCTTCCCAAATGTCTTATTAACATGATAAGCTGTCCAATTGATTTATTTTGTGTATGCATATATGATTTTGTTTTTCTGGGCACCGTTTACTACTATTTACATTATTGTTACATCATGCGTGGAGTGCCTGGCTTAGCCTTGGTTTAGCCCTGGCTTAGCCCTTGCTTAGCCCTCGCTTTGCCCTGGCTTAGCCCTGGCTTAGCCCTCGCTTAGCCCTTAGCCCTGGCTTAGCCCTGGTTTAGCCCTGACTTAGCCCTGGTTAACGTACAAAGACAACTTCCCTTTGTTTAAGCCTCCATGGCCTCTTGGACCTCTTCAATCCCCCATTCAGTTTTCTGTTCATGTATAATGTTGGAAGTTATTTGAAATTGTAAACTTTGCACCAATAATTTTTGTGTGTAAATGTGATAATGTGTTATGAGATGAGCCAGTAATTTTTCAATTTTGGTTGTTGTCACTGCACAGCCGTGGAGTTTGGTCTCCGTTTGGCTGATGGAAACGCAATCACAGAGGGCCGCGTCGAGATGCTGTACCATGGCGAGTGGGGAACGTTTTGCAAATTCGATGTCAACAAATTAGAAGCAACGTTCATCTGTAATCAGCTTGGATTTCAATATGCTGAAGGCACTAAGTCCTTCGGGCAAGGCAGCGGGAAGATTCTTGTCGAAGCTTTAAACTGCAACGGGAATGAAGAGAGTGTTTTAGAGTGCTATCATATATTTGATAGCTCCGGGTACGGGTGTGATCCCAGAAGAGATCTTGGTGTCATCTGCTCAAATCTTTCCCCATTGACGGAAGAAGCTGCTCTTATCCCTGGTGAGTTTTATTAGTAAAGAGGTAATTACGCCCAAGATAGATGTACACTCGTCTGTCGTTATAACAATATTGCTGGGACGGACCATTTATCTCATTATAACAGGAGCATTTGTTATAAAAGGACAGCAAAACAAAGAAACACATAGCAGAAATGAGATTCTGGACTTCAGAATGAACATTTTATAAGCAGAGCACTTTATGGCGTGCTCTTTATAACGGGGGTTGACTGTACATATTATCTTTATAACGGGGGTGGTGCTCTTTATAACGGGGGTTGACTGTACATAATATTAGCAACGTATCCTGTTGGCAAATCAATACATCATGGTGAGCACCGAAGTTTTCTCTCTCTCACTCAATATTTTGCTGCCCGCCTGCTGGAAACCACATAGCTGCCCAGAGTGCCTGCCAATGACTGCCATACATCAACGGCACCGCCTGATACAATAAAACAGATGGCTGGAATGGTTCCACTTTATCAGAGGGTAGATGTGTGTGGACTGTGTTGACACTCACGCTAAGCCACGTGGCAGGTTTTGTATGCTGGGTATGGTAAAGATTTGTTCCAAGCCATACAAAAGCACAACCCCAGGAACTGACGCCCCCACCCCCCCCCCTCTTAGATATGTGGAATGGTCCAGTCTCGGATATCAAGGACGTTCAACTCGCTGTGGGTATTGCAACTGGGAAAGACAGGAATATATAACTAGTCACTCTCGTAGGTGTGTACACGGGGCTCAAGGCAGGATATTAAAAAAACATCCAAATGTAAATATATATCAGACTTAAAAATGTGCTTTCTTTTGCTCCACAGGTGACCTACGACTAGCAGGAGGACCCAACCTTTATGAAGGCCGGGTTGAAGTCTACGTTTCAGATATCATAGGTTGGGCGACCGTCTGTCAGGAAAATGTGGACTTCAGTCTGGCCGAGCAAGTGTGTTGGAAACTGGAGTATCGTCCGCTAACCTCAGTGGGTACGATGCGCTACGTCATTGGCGACGGTCCTATGGTCATCTGTCCAGCATGGAGCTCTAGACTGGACACTCGCAACTGTCAACTTGTAAATCAGACTGATCCAACTGTTTCTTGTAATCACACCAGGGACATTGATGTTGTATGTAATGGCATCGAAGTAGGTATGTAGAACTTGCACTTAAAGGTATTGTACACTTTTGGTAACATCTCAATATCAGTGTCCACATTTTGTGTGATTCAATGCATGAACAAATAAACCTGTGGAGGTTTGAGCTCAATTGGTCATCGAGATCACGAGAAAATAGTGAAAAGAGACCTGATGTATTTTCTGTTTTTTTTTCAAAATATCGCGCGTGATAAAAACTATTGTTTCACTCATTTCTCAGAAACGATAGCATTTTAGGCAGAAATATTGTAAGGAACCCTTTCAACCATTACTTACTCATCATGTAAGTTGTGTGTGAATCTGTGAACATTTGCGTTTTTCGATCTTACCAATTTTTTAAATATTTATTCATTGGTATATACAAACAAAAAATGACCAGCAGCAGTAGCTGAAAGGGCCACTTAACAATGGTAAAATACATGTACAAATATAAACAATCACATATAAAAAGTCATCTTCAATTGTGGGGCATTTGAACCATTCGATCACATTACAATGTGGCAAGAAAGAGGGGTGTTTCGTACGTCTTGGAAATCATCGGTAGCTCCGCTTTATAAGACGGAGACTAAAATAGCGCAAGTATGATCGCTTGATCAAAGAGAAATGTTTGAAGATTGAGACCGATTTATGTAGCACCTGATAAGGGTTTACAAGGTGCTGCGGCGCATTAAGCAGCCACTGCCAGAAACACCAGGGCAAACCCTTCTCTCATTAATGTATATCACGTACAATGTACACTACACAACGCACTAGATGGCAGGAATGGTTCCACTTTATCAGAGGGTTGGATGTGTGTGTGAGCTGGGTTGACACTATTAACGCTAAGCCATGTGGCAGATTTTGTATGCTGGGTATGGTAAACGTCCCATCCAAACGAAGAAGCAATCATTTTTAAGTGTCTTGCTTTTAGGGCAGTGTCACGAGCGGGACTTGAACCCACACTCTGCTGATCAGATACACCTCAGCTTGAGTACAGTGCGCTTGTGACCGCTAATTGGCCACGACACGCCACGAGAGTGGAACTTTAGAAAGTAAACAGCTGCTGTAATGGAATCAACTTCAAGAAAATTGCGTAAACTGATTCATAGTTATTTCCTTGTAAGAAAATAGAGAACCCATAATAAACTATACCGAAATGAAAATTTGCATTTCACAAACAGCTTGTTTGAATAAGCTCTGTCTTTGCAAGGAAGTGGAAGATGTACGGTATCAAAAGCAAAACAAGAAAATATAATTAGCTGTTGCAAACTGCTTACCAACCAAAAGGCCCTATGGTATAAATGCAACAACAAAAAATAGTTAATGGCCTGACGTTTCAACCCCAGCATAGTCTTTCTCGAAGGCTAAAAAAGTAAAACAATGTAAGCTATCACAAATACATGTATCCTGTTTATTTTGAAGAATAAAGTCATCTTCTATTTATATCAAAAACGTTCATGATGTTTTCAATATGATGGTTTGTCCCCAAACCAAATGCAACTCTTTTATTTAATAAAGAGGGGCTTTAATGTCAAATTAAATTTTGTGATGTACTCGTTTTCCAATAGATAGAGTCCTCATGTAAGTGGTTACAAAAATTACAAGTCTCTAACCTCATGTTAAAGTGGTGTAATTGCCATTCTATTCGATACACTTCCAGTGCAAAATTTGTCAACATTCAAAACATCCTATGACATCATTCAGGAAAAAAAAGGGTCTGTAAATTTTTGTACGGGGATGTTTTGGTTCATTCCTGACTTCCGATGATATTCAATCAAAACAGCATTGAATTTTAACTCTGGACGAACAAATTCTTCCTTGGAAAGTAAAGACCCATAAGTTGTTGAAATTCAATAACGTCATGTTTCAAACTTTGCTCTGAAAAAGTCACGAATGAACCAAAACATCCCCGTACAAAAATGCACAGACCCATTTTTCTCCTGAATGATGTCATAAGATGTTTTGAATATTGACACATTTTGCACTGGAAGTGTATCGAATAGAATGGCAAATACACCACTTTAACATAAGGTTAGAGACTTGTATTTTTTTTCCCACTTACACGATGACTCTATCTATTGGAAAATGAGTACATCACAAAATTGAATTTGACATTAAAGCGCCTCTTTAACACTGATAAATACAGGTGGGCGTGGAGACATCCGACTTCAGAACGGTACCGAACCGACTGAAGGTAGCGTTGAGATATTCTATGAGAATGTTTGGCAGAGAGTTTGCGCAGATGACTGGGGTATAGAAGAAGCCAAGACTGCCTGCTACCAGCTAGGTATGCCGGTACCCAGCAACACAGTACCCGGAGGGACGTTCGCTGGTAACACAAACCGGACATTCTACCCCGATAAATTTCAATGCAATGAAGCGCGAGAGCGGCGACTGTATGGCTGCTATCATAGACCACGAACGACTCCGTGCAGCACCGGTGACGCTGGTGTTCAGTGTGGCATATGGAAGGACGGTGAGTATTTGGGTATTAAACTGACCATAAGCTGAGCTTGTTTTATCCATAGCGACCATACTTCAACCACAAACCACTGCCAAGGGTGTTCAAAGTTCCAAAGGAAAAAGTTATGGATTTGCCTTTAAATATCTAAAGGCATATCCAGGACTTTACCCTTTTTACTGTTAAAATATTGTCGAAACATTGCTTGTTATCCCTTTACTAGGTGCCGTTTACAGATCACACAATGGTATACGTGTCCTAGGGTTACAGTCACCTTTAAAGGCAATGTACACGTTTGGTCATGACTCAAAATATCTATTAGCATAAAAAGTTACTTGGTAACGAGCAACGGAGAGCTGTTGGTAAGTATAAAACATTGTGAGAAACGACTCCCTCTGCAGTAACACGTAGTTTTTGAGAAAGAGGTAATTTGTCACTAAAATAATAAAAACTTCTTGCAAGAAGTTTTTATTCCTATCTGAAAGCACACAAATTTGTACAACAAGGGTGTTTTTTCTTTCAACATTTTCTTGCACTTTCGATGACCAATTGAGCCCAAATTTTCACAGGCTTGTTATTTTATGCATATGTTGGGATACACCAAATGAGAACACTGGTCTTTGACAATTACCAAACGTGTTCAGTGCCTTTAATTAGTGGTGTTGGGGCGGGGGTGGAAACCGCAAAGTTGTTCAGAGGCTTGCCTGACATCAGGGCAGTGCCTGATACAATAAACAAATGCCTGGAATGGTTCCACTCTATCAGAGGGGTTGGATGTGTGAGGCCCGGTGTTGACACGCGCGCTAAGCCATGTGGCAGATTTTGCACGCTGGGTATAGTAACAAATTTCCCATCCATAAAGAAACATAACCCTGGGAACTGCCCACCCTCCTTAGATATGTGGTATGGTCCAGTCTATAGGATATCAAGGACGTTCGACTCACTCTGGGAATTGAAACTGGGAAAAACAATGAAATACATAACTTGTGATTCATGTTGGGGGACACTGGGCTCACCATGGGATCTACATCAAGTTACACACAAACATTATGGAAGGTTTAGAAACGGACAGTGCTGAAAACCTGATTGTGTCACTAGTAACAAGTTAGAAATTACCAACAGGTAGTGTTCTCTCCATTCCCAAGTGTTAACTTAACATACCAGTGGCGGAAATGTGTTTTGATTGTTGTGTAAATTGCTCCCACAGTCCATCAACACCCGGAACAAATAGCTCAGAGTCATCTGAAGGATGTAAATTCTGATGATTTTAGAAGTCCCTGGTGTTCTACCCAGGGAGTTCGGGGTCTTCTTCTATTTCGAGTGGTGTCCTCGAGAATTGATGTTACGGCACATAGTTGTCCCCAAATCTCCTCGTCCCTCATGCATGTAGACATTTTCACCAGCTGTCACAAACCCAGTGTCCCTTCTTAGTAAATCAACATAAGTCAGGTGACCTCAACCTCTTTGGGCTCGACCTTGCTTGGGCTCCCAGAGGACAAGCTTGCTGGCTTGAAGCTCAGGGTGGCGATAGCAGTGCCCTGCAAACTTGACTCTTGACTCCTTTGCACAGATTTTTGCACTAAGCAAAATTTCTGACCACATTAAATAGTGTACAACTTTTAAAAAAAACATGCTGTTGCCCCAACCCCGCACCCTCAATAAAAAAAAACCTAAAATAAATCAACAAAACAGAACTTGTCCTAGATTCATTCTTCTTGCCGATAGACTGTGCAAATATCGCGCGTATCGGAACGAGAAAACACGTCAAACGAAGAAAATAAATTTCTCTGAAATCAAATCTTTGTTTTAAATTATATCTATTGACATAATCTGAGCAACAAAAAATATTCATTACATATTTGTAAAATCTGTTTTAGTTTTTATAATAAATACACATATAATGTGTTAATTATTATGGAAGCAACATTAAAACTCTGGGACAAGGATGCTTATTTGATCTTAACTTTTCAGAAACCACTTACGTGGATTTGCGATGGTCACACGGGCGCAAAATTAACGCTTGACGCAGTTTATAGAGGACGCTGACGCCTCAACAACCATAGACTATACATGAAAAGGCTCCGCGTTGCAATTACAGCATCTGGCGATTAATTTTCTGCAGCAACCGGAAGCTGAGGTCAAGTTAATTCTCGGGTTTTCTTCGTTATATTGTTGAATTGATTTTACATTCAAATTTGTTATCACTAAGTATTACATTCCCAACTTTGTTTTTTTTTTGTTCATGGTCATAAACCACGTTAAACTAAAATATTTGACAAAACAAAATCCTGCCCACGTTAATCTCCATATGGTTGGGACCACAATGGTCCCGGAAGTTCAAATATGCGCAGGACCTGCACAGTCTATTTTGGGTGTTCGTGCAGCAGCGCAAACACCTCTAGTTATTTTGTTCTTACACTGTTTGTTTTCTCACTTTGTTGTTTGCTTCATTTCTAGCGAAAGAAAGAGATTTACGATTGAGTGGCGGCCCTGTCAACTCAATTGGGCGTGTTGAGGTTTTCCACGCGGGCCAGTGGGGAGTGATTTGCAAGGGTTCCTCGACGTTTTTCGGGGAAGACATTATTATTGCCTGTCGTCAGTTAGGCTTTATATCGTACAAGGACTATTATCCCACAGTCATTAGCTATGACCTACCAGACTTACCTGTCTTGTTAAGACTGACGGTATGTTCCGGAAATGAGAAAAGTTTGTTTGATTGTGCGGATGGTTTTTCAAGTGACAGCACCCCTTGTGGTAACCGGTGGATTCAGCGTCCTCTTACAGTTGATTGTGACCCAAGACCCAGAGTAGATGGTAAGTTTGTCTGTTTGTTGGGGTGTTTGTTTGTTGGGGTATCGGGGTGTTTGTTTGTTTGTTTGTTTGTTTGTTTGTTTGTTTGTTTGTTTGTTTGTTTGTTGGGGTGTTGAGGTGTTTGTTTGGTGGGGTGTTGTGGGTGTTTGTTTGTTTGTTTGTTTTATTTCCATTTGTACAGCAACAAAAAGTACAAGAACATTGATAAGAAGTAAATAAATAAAGTTTTAAAATAAATTAAGTACATAATCAATTGGTTGCAACCAGAGGAGAACTCTCCTGTAGTGGATCAGCCAAACTGCTGTGAAATGCTGCACTGGTTGAAATAAATAACGATATGTAATATGCAAGTAAGTTATAGTAACCCTATAACGTTAAGCATACTTGCCTTATTTATCCCAATGAAATTCTTGCCGATTGTTTTATTCTTGTTTTTATGATATTTTATGTTTTGCTGGTTCATTTCTAGCGAAAGAAGGAGATTTTCGATTGAGTGACGCTCCTTACCCTCTCTCTTTTCTTTTCTCTTGTAAAATTTAAACATCTTTTCATTAAAGGCACTGAACACGTTTGGAAATTGTCAAAGACGAGTGTTCTCACTTGGTGTATCCCAACATATGCATAAAATAACAAGCCTGTGAAAATTTGGGCTCAATTGGTCATCGAAGTTGCAAGAAAATGATGAAAGAAAAAACACCCTTATTGTACAAATTTGTGTGCTTTCAGATAGGAATAAAAACTTATTGCAAGAAGTTTTTATTAGTTTAGTGAGAAATTACCTCTTTCTCAAAAACTACGTTACTTCAGAGTAAGTCGTTTCCTACAATGTTTTTTACTATCAACAGCTCTGTGTTGCTTGTTACCAAGTAAGTTTTTATGCTAATATTTGTTTTGAGTCATTACCAAACGTGTACGATACCTATAAGTGAGGCATTTCGGTCGATAAAAAAGGTTATGATTTCCTACTGAAAAATACAAAGTGTATGTAAAACTAGGTTGTAAATCCAAAAATAACTTTTTAAAAGTAATTCTCGACTATTTAATTGGAAGGAACCGGAAGGCAAGGTAATTGTAACATTGGTTATTAACTTCAAAATGACACAAAAAGGT
This sequence comes from Plazaster borealis, assembly GCA_021014325.1. Taxonomy (NCBI): domain Eukaryota; kingdom Metazoa; phylum Echinodermata; class Asteroidea; order Forcipulatida; family Labidiasteridae; genus Plazaster; species Plazaster borealis. Next base: position 22,142,780 of record CM037461.1, read on the forward strand.
TATACGTTTACTGTGCGTTTGTGAATGGGTGGCAAGTCAGTGCATGTTTGACACGGTTACCAATTCACTACTTCCCTGGTACTTTGTTTCAGCCTTTGAGGTGCGTCTAGTGAACGGACCCTACCCCAACCAGGGCATAGTTCAAGTGTTGTATGATGGACTCGAGGGTGCAATATGCAGTTGGGATTGGGACGAGTCTGAGGCTGAGGTCGTCTGCAGGCAGTTAGGGTACGGCTCTGTTGTCGCTTCCTTACACGGCTTTGAGGTCGAGGAGCTGTACGGCTTTGCATTGGAGGAGTTTAACATTTTTAGACTGTCCTGTAAATTAGGGTCCGAGAAAAACCTCGCAGACTGTTGGTATACTGCACCTAGTGCCGATTCGTGCAAAGGGAGAGGATACCAGGCTGGTGTTGTATGCTACAGTGATGAGTATCCTAGTAATGACCCACGACCAACTATTGGTAAGTTGGTAAGAAAAGATGTAATTATTGTTAATGATTGACTCAGTCTGATTTATGTAGGACGGCCTATATATAAGTTTTGTTACACAAAATGGGCAAACTAACAAACTACCTACCCAAAATGCAACGGTCGCGTTGACATGACATGAGAGTCGTTCGCGCTAAAACTTCTGTGCGCATATGCCCTACGTACCGGTATGTCACTGAACAACTACTAGTTAAAGGAACGTTACAGAACTGGTAATTAAAATTTTCTTTAAGATCACAGATTTACATAAAACTCACACGGTCTAATGATGATGATAGTAGAAAACATCCCTAGAAATATTTCTGTCTGAATTGCCATATTTGATGAGAAATGAATAAAACTAATTTCCGATTGGAGTTTATCGCTCATGAGCGTTTTATTCATGCATTGTATAACACATGCAAATGTGTAATCGGATGTTCACTATTTTCTCGTGACCCAGATGGCCGATCGATCTCAAACTTCTGCAGGTTTGTCAGTTTATATATATATATATGGCGGCACGTTAAACCGGAGGTCGTTGGTTCAAATCCCACTCTAGTCAATTTTTCTTTGTTCAACCCAAAATCATTATATATATGGTGGATTATATAAAGTGCTTACACTGTTTTGTGAGCAAAAACCAATTCTGTAATGTTCCTTTAACCATTGGTCGTTGCGCGAACTTGACCCTGGCTTTAGAAGAAATGCGAACTACCTGGCATGTCTGCTGACACATCTGCACAGGGTCGCAAAGTTTCCCTCGCCTTGTCCTCATTGTATATCTTGTTATATATTATTTAGGTTCTACAACTGCAGTACTAGAACGGACAGCGGTGACTAGTGTTGTTATCGGGGTCTCTATCGGAGTAGCAGTCGTAATAATTCTGTGCTACGTTTACTCTCGGATGAAAAGAAAGTCCACAACCCCTGCTGTGTTAGCAAGCACAGCGACAAATAACATTCCGGTTGGGAGCCACCATTACCAGTACCAACCGGTAATTAAAAACAGCCATCTAAACAGTAAAATATTACCAAAGTGAACTCATGTGGACTAATTTTTGTTCATAAAACTGATGAGGATTTTATCCCAGCATCCGTTTCTATCCACTTGAAAAGAAGCTTTTCATGTAACATGTTATTTCGGTATGTAAATATCAACCAAATGAAAGTGGATGGAAATGGATGTTCGGACCAAATTCTCAGTTTTATGGAAACCTTTGAGTTCACATGAGTTCACTTTGGTAAGATGTTTGTAGAATTGTTGTTAAACAGGAAATTTAATTGATAAGTGGGATTTGAAACTGTGCATGGTGGGGGTACAATCAAGTGAGGTTTGCAGTGACACCATGTGTATAAATCTCTTTTGAGTAGTGGTGGTTCTGGGGAGAAGAACCGGTGGTTTGACAACTCGACGTTTCGAGCAGCATGCTCTGCTCGTCTTCAGGAGAAAACAATCTCCAGACGGTCTTCATTCTCCTGAAGACGATCAGAGCACCAAAACGTCGAGTTGTCAAACCACCTGTTCTTCTCAGAACCACCACTATACTAAACAAGATATTTTTGCACATGGCACCGCAAACCTCACCCGATTGGAAACAGAATTTATCACAAGCTACTTTATGGTTTCTGACCAAGAAGCATAATCGACAATCATTTAAAATGTTCAGCCTTTAAAAAATAAAAATAACAATAATATTGTAATCATAATCTGTTATCTTTGGCAGGGGTCTGGTTGTACACCAAAATCTTTCGATACAGTTTGTATACTATTGTATACCCTTGACAGCCCCTGTTCAACTTGTATTCACTGTGTAATTAATGTATAATTATTTAAAATTTAAAATTAAATTAAAAATATACAAAGGCAGACTATCAAGAACTGCACAGATCGGACCTCCCTGCCCCATCAAGTGGTTCTCATCAACGAATATCTTCCCAAACCAAACATATTCCAACACTAAACAAAATATATATATATATATAATTATTATTTTTATTTTATTTGTTTTCATTCTGAAAGGATCTACCGCCCCAATACGATGAGGTAACTAAATCACCCGACTTGTACCCTGTCGTAGCCGTTGGAACCTCGCACAAACCACAAGAGAACGGCCAAGAACCCGACCAGAGCAACTCGGTTGGGCAGACAGTATTGTAGACTGAACATCTGACGTCACACTTCGAGGCTCGTGAATAACGCAAGATACCAGCCTGACCGGATGTTGCCAGATGAACCTTTGACCTCGCATTACATGTACACATTTTATAGTGAATAAAACAACACTACTTGCATGTACAAACATTATGCGCACGCTGGCAGACGATCGAAAGTGCAAGCTGAGAAATTAAATCACCTCGGACCAATCATATCTCAGATATGGAAAGCTTACGTCACAGCATGTTTATCCAATAAAATCATTGAACCTGTAAGACCAGTGCCTGTTTTCATCCTCTTGCGGATAAAGACAGGGGACCATTCGAACAGCAATGTAGACGTTTTGATAGATCATCCGCTTTGTGCAGATCGATCCACCAGAGGGCGTTTTTTCTGGTATCTTCCAGTTCTTATAAAGCGCCAGTTGTATATTCAAAAGATTAGTGTTTTATAGCAAGAGTCCAATATAAAAAAAAGAAAACACACATCCAAGTTAAGTCATTTTTTTTTTTGTATTTTTGTATTTTTTTTTTTTGGGGGGGGGGTCGTTGAGCTTTAGCCAGGAATGTTAAACTCTTATAAAAAATGCCCTTTTATCAATTGAAGTGCCTTAAATAAATTAACCAAAACCGTCTGAAATATTTGAGAGAAAAAAGTTATAAACCCGGTGAAATTTTCTTGTACACATAATGGCAATTAAAGCCCTGCAGTGGAGGCCGCTGTCGGCACTTGCGGACAGATTTTATTTCTATTGTTTTAACCACATTGCACACACCAGGGCCCAATTTCATGGCTCTGCTTACCGTAAGCAAAGAATCGGCGCTTACGGAAGCAGGGAATTCCGCGCTTACGTCAAGCGTATTTCACGGGTTAGCGGAGAATTTTTGCATGTGCGCGTGCGTAGTCTACGTTACTTGGCATTCTACGCTTACACAGCTAGCGCAGAAATTCGGCGCTTGCTCGGTAAGCGGAGAATGGCGATTGCAAGCGCAGAATTCGGCGGTAAGCAGAGCCATGAAATTGGGCCCAGTTAGCTTATATGCCATGATATTCTAAGCTGGACCATGCCGCACGTCCTATATACAGCAATCCAGGCGCGCAAGTGCTGGGCGCCGCCATGGGCGCCGCGCGCCACTGCTGCGGTGTACTTGTGCCTAATTTTGTGCACAAAGACACGAGAAAATCGTTTCCCTTTTCACTTTTTATGGAAATTTAATGTCTTCCTCGACAGTCTATGAAATTTCTCTGACATGGCTGCATGATATGACGATTTACTACATTCTTGATAATTTTTTTTAATTAAGCACAGAGTAAAATACTGAAATTCTGACAAAATACTCTGCCGATGTCGACTATTATGCAGTTTCCGCGTATTTTTCCCCTAACTCACCTAAGACAAGCACCGTTTTCAAGATGATTCGGTTTCTATTTAGTTGCAAATATCTGTGGTCAGTGATCTACATTAGTATATCCTGGAAAGGAAATCGTGTAAGTCGTTGAGGAAAACATTTAATTTCCATAAAGAGTGAAAAGGAACATGATTTCCTCATGTCTTTGTGCACAAAACTAGGCACATGTACACCGCAGCAGTGGCGCGCGGTGCTCAACACTTGCGCGCCCGGTGCGCGTCGGATTGGTCTATAGACCCATTGCATATGACGTCACACTCTCAAAAAGGAGGCAGATCATTGGACGATAGCTGTTCTCTGTGCGTAAAAACGTGCGCGTGACCTCAGCGTATCTGTAGCGTTTCGCGTTATGCAAGGGGGACATATTGATTTACACAGACCCCGGAACGCGCCTCCGACAATGTGCGTCATTTTGGGTGTCAAAACTCTCTTTTGTGCATGTTTGTATACGATTTTGACACCCAAAATGACACCCAGGATAGGCGCAGTGAGTACGCTGCGCGTTGTGCAATGGGTCTATAGAGGTGGTGTCATTTAACTGGGGTAAGTGGTTTTGGCCAGGGGCATGAAAAACACCCTGCCATAATCATTTGTGTACTAAAGCGGTATGTCAATTGTCAATGGTAGAAGTACCCAAATAATAAAACTTAATTAACTATAAACAAAAAGCTTAAATTGAGCCAAGCAATACCTCAGGGACATGTACATGTAAATATAACACTTAAATAAATAAAAAACAATTGTTGAAAAAGTGTAAAACAAACTCTGCTAAACCTTAAACAGCTTCTCGAGGGAATTTGTTTTAACGGGAATGCTACTTGAACTTGTTTATATTGTGTTTGTTTATCATTTAAATGTAATTTTGATATTAGTATATTTCTGATTTTTCGTAATTATCGATAAAAAAACTGGGCCCAAACCTCAAGTTTTAGAAAAACTAGAAACACTTCTGCCGTTGATGGCGTGGGTCAAAATGACAATACTTTGACGTCATGTGTGGGATGTTGCTTTGTTGAACCTTCATGCTGCAACAAAGCGGCTATAGGTAAAAAACGGTGCTCCCACGCATGAAGTAACATGAGTGGTGACGTATTACAAAGCTTTTCGCGAATCTTTCTGAAAAGCACCGAAGAAGAGTATTCAAAATGATTGTTTTTTTACACAAATAAAATATGTTTAATCTCATGAGAACTAAATTGTTGTATTGATTAAAAACATTTTAAATGAATTTCAGCAAAATCACCTGTTAAAGTTTTCGTTCAAGTAGGTATTTAAATAGCACATGACCTCGTAGCTATATCAAGACACTTCACGAAAATATCCCAGTTCATCAGGCATACTTTAGTCGACTCTCGTTTTAACAATGTCCCTGGGACTGGTCAAATTACTTCTTTATGACGTTGTAAGGAACATTGTAACAAGAGAAAAGGAAAACAAAGAAACACAAAGCAGAAATGAGATCTGGGTCTTTAGATGTACTCTTGAAAAGCAGAACCTCTTTATAAAAGTGCTCTTTATAAACGATCAGGTCGCTCGACTGTATATTATTTTATTTAGTTTACTTGTATTCTTTGGACAATACATTACGAGCAGAGGCCGTCCAGGGAAAGGCAAACATCAAAAAACTGTCATCCAAAAAGATGCGCCCTCCAATATCCTGCTCATTGAAAAAAAAAAAAACTTGTAGTGAAAAGTAAAACAAAAAAATGTAAAACAAGGAGGTGTTCGTGCTCATATTGCACGAACACCTAATAATTACTAAAATGTATATAGAAACCACCGTTACCTAAATCCCCCAAATATTTAAACAAAAGCAGAAAAACCTACCAGACGAACTGAAATTTGTTAAAGATAAGAAAAGAAAAACGCTCCCAGGGGAGCATGCTGCTCATCATTAGCGCTCAAGGTTTAATTCATCGTAAGGCCCGCACAGTATCCACATGGGTACAGAGATTCATGGTCAAGTATTTTGCTCAAGGATATAGTGTCATGACAGGGATTTGAACCCACACTCCAAAGACTCGGCTACCAGAACTTGAGTCCGATGCGATAGACTGCTTGGCCACGACACGCCAATTTTACCTCATTCCATCTCTGTCTTTCATGTTTAAAATGTAATAAGAGTACTGTACTCATAACCTTATAGCAACGTTAAATGTTTTTAAATACGTTTAAAGAGGCATACCTGTATATTTTGCCATAAAGTAACAAATATTACAGACGAACCGTCATCTTTTTTGTTTGTTTGTTTGTTTGTTTGTTTCAGTTTTTTCTTATTATTTCATAATTTTTAGTTTTTAATCTATTCAGTGAATGCTGAATAATATAAACTGAAAATGTAGTTAATATTTGGGTACACATTCAACCGGGTACCAATAACAAAAGATGACAATACCGCCCTCTGTTGGGTATAGGCATACATACAGCTGTGGGGACTTTCCCACAATGGAACGAAGGTCCACACAAGGTTTTTTCTTTTTTTAAACTGGGTCCCCCACAAGGGAATTCTTTCGAAAAGGGAATACTAGAACAACAATGGCAAGTCCCCACATTAGAGGACCAGATTTAGACTTATCAGTCACACAAGTTATTTATGACATATCCAAAATGGGACAAGAGTTTTGACCCAGAAGTGACCTAATTTGCATATTTAAATTAGGTGGTAGTTTTCAAATTTTGAGGTCATTTATCTCTAAACTATTCATTTTCAGGACAATAAGTGTAAGAAGTGAATATAAACCTGACCTTGTGAATCTAAAAAGAAATATATACTCAAATGACCTCTCTATACAGCTAGGTCAAAGGTCAAGGTGCCAAAAATACGTAAAATGTGTTTTCTCAATTGATACATATCATCACAGTATGGTAATGACTTAAAACAAATATTACATTACCATTAGCATAAAAACTTACTTGGTAACATTTATTAAAGGTATCGTACACGTTTGGTAATGACTCAAAACAAATATTAGCATAAAAACTTACTTGGTAACAAGCAACGGAGAGCTGTTGATAGTATAAAACATTGTGAGAAACGACTTCCTCTGAAGTAACGTAGTTTTTGATATAGAGGTAATTTCTCACTAAAATATTTCTATACAGGGGTGTTAAAAAGGGGGAAACTTTTTACAGTTATTTTCAACTACAGTGTTGAGTATGTAGTTGTTGAAGATAATTTCCAAAGTTTATTTTCCTGTATTGTGGTTGTTCCTGAGTTTAGACCTACATATGTTTGTTGGGTTACAACACCCCTATGTTCCGACACCCCTATGTTCCGACACCCCTATGTTCCGACAACCCTGGTGTATTTTCCTATATAACCTAACCCTAACCCTTATAACCTTAACCCTAACCCTAACCCTAACCCTATGTAAATCATGAGGGAGTTGTCGGAACATAGGGGTGTCGGAATATAGAGCAGTCACCTGTTTGTTGTCCCTATACCCAGTGTAGGGAGATTGCACAGCCATCGGGGTCACGTTACTGTTTCTATACGTACGCAACTGTGTTCTGGAGGTAAGCTGGTTCCGCAAAGGCCATAGCGACCATGGTAATATAAATGCGCTCTGTACTGTGATGTAATTCACAATTTTGCCAACTTCAAAGTTAAAACATAAAGGGGGATGTCCTTGATGTCACTTGTGCAGACGTGAAGAACATAGGCCTACAGTACATGTATATGTATGTGCGTGATGGAGCTTTGCTTGTCCTCCACAACGCAAACACAACGGCAAAGGTCACACAATTTTGGCCTTTTGACCATCTGTGCAAGCACCATATACACCTGTTTTGGGTGTATATGATTATTTGATATTATTATTAATAACTAACAGGGACGTGTATATAGACAGTTCCCAACGTACACCGTCCATACAGTCAACTTGAGTTTTGGCTTATAATAGAAGCAGTCGCTCGGCCCCACCGGTCCCATCCGACGACCGCTAGGGTATGTTGCTGGGATGGGCTCGTAGAAATTCTTGTTCAGGATAGGGCCTATGATATATTCAGGATGTGATACGCTAATGCATGGAGGTTCCATGTATTATAAACGATCATTTTAAACCAAATTTGCAAGAAGAAAGTTGTGACCGAGCCATGTTTGGTACAATGCAAAGAATGGCAATAATTAATTGCAATGGGTGGGTACTCACTTGAACTACATTATTATTGTTAGTCAAAACCTTTCGTCATGAGGAAGAGGTGACTGGGGAATTGTCCAATGCGCATGTGTGCATACGTCAGCCAATCTGGATAGGGCCTGGGACAGAGCGAATACTCATGCCAGGAAATAATCTCCACACATGCGCACGTGGTAAACATGCATTGCGCATAGTTGTGTGTTCAAAGAAATTTGATGATAATTTTCCCGTAAAGATTGCGGACTTTACACTGAGTGTGAGGTCAAATGGGAATTATCCACAGCTGGCACGACCAAAAACCTGCTTTCTGATGAATCCTATCAAATGTTATTAGTGCATGAGCCAGGGGCTAAAATTTCACATCTTGGTACCAACTCGAGGGACTAATTTTAATATATTATTTTCTTGTTGCAAATAATCCACAACTTATCATAAACTATATTGCTCGCCTTTCCAAAAAAATAAGACTGATACCAGTTTTCGAAAGATTTTCACCATGAAATCTGAAACCTCTTAGCCCCTTCCGTTGTTTTTAAAGGCACTGTACACGTTTGGTAATTACTCAAAATATATATTAGCATAAAAACTGACTTGGTAACGAGCAACAGAGAGCTGTTGTTAGTATAAAACTTTGTGAGAAACGAAGTAACGTAGTTTTCGAGAAAGAGGTAATTTCTCACTAAAATAATAAAAAACTTCTTGCAAGAAGCCTTTTATTCCTATCTGAAAGCACACAAATTTGTACAACCAGTGTGTTTTTTCTTTCATCACTTTCTTGCAACTTCGATGACCAATTGAGCCCAAATTTTCACAGGCTTGTTATTTTATGCATATGTTGGGATACACCAAGTGAGAACACTGGTCTTTGACAATTACCAAACGTGTTCAGTGCCTTTAACCCAACTATAAACCATGGACTATAACACCAATACCGCTGATTTATAATCATATCGATATATCGATAACCTAAAATATCAGTGACAATGGCTTACTCATAATGGGCCACCCATTCTGACCAGATCCTCAAAATAAAAAAGGAATGCGTGATGGATGGAGTGGCTAACGATTATACACAATGAATATTTATGAGTTGACGCAATAATGAATATACAAATTAAAGGGGGAGTTTTTCACACCAGTCACACTATAAGGAAAAAAATGCCTTAATACATACATAAACTGCATGGCTGTTGGAATTACAGCGATGTCGGATGGTATTTAAAAAAAAAATGTTTTTATATAAACGTTTCGAGGGAATGAAATATATTTCCTTTTTCCTCGTATATCCTTGACTTGTCCCTATAGGCGCTCCGTACAATACAAAGTTACCCCATACAACTCGTTTTTGTTGATGCAGACTGTGCGGACAGCGAGTAGTTACAACGTAAGAGACAGACAACGTATTATGGCGGACTCAAAACTACTCTCCTTATCTGAAGACCAGAACCACTACTTAAAGTCGTATCAGACTTTCGTTTATTATTCAGCCAAGTACGAAATCCAGGACACGTGGACCAACACTGTGCTCCTTGACAAGATCGTTCCTCATCTCCCAAGCTTGGACCAAGACAATGAGCTCCGTGTCTTAGGAATAGGCAGTGGATCGGGTATGCATGAGTCCACGTTTCTAAACTATTGAACAATATTCACTTAAACTTCCGGTTTGAGCCAAAAGACAAGGTCAATTTGCGGTCATTTCTGTGCAATATTTATTCAGTTTCCCATGACCTTTCGATTGTAAAATCCATATGTAGTTCAGGAGTTTTCCATACAACAAATTTTGATTAAATGTGATTTAACACCCACAGGCGTCATCATGACGTCACCACAGCGGGTTAATGGATTGTATTTCTGATTTGGTTATGTGCAAAGTTTAAAGGTTCTTGAAACTTTGGAATGGTGTTTTTGTTACAATCTTCAGGGAGAAGAAGAAGAAGATGAAGAAGTTTAAAAAAAATAATATAAAAGTAAGAATTACAAATTGGTTTTCCGGTTACACCCCCGGACATCTAATTATTGTGCTGATCTTCAAATCATTGCTGTTCTTTTAAAGGGGAAGTGGAATATCCATTTTTGACTGCACTTCTAAAGAAATATCCGATCATCATGAACCGTGTAGTTGAACCTGCTGAAGATCAAATTATCAAGTATAAGGCACTGGTTCAATCAAAGATACACGAACTACACGGTGTAAAGTTTGACTGGCGGCAGCAAACCCTGGAACAACACAGAGATACTGACGGGGATGGAACCAAGTTTCATTTCATCAGCGCCATTCACGTCATGTACTACGTTGATGACGTAGGCAGTTCTGTGATGAATCTGTACGACCTTCTGGAACCTGGTGGCATGTTGCTCGTCATTATCCTCTCAGGTAAATACCCAAGAGGTTGAGCTAATGACACCGGTTAATTTGCTGGCGATCTAAATAAAAAGTTATATAAATGCAAGAGTCCTTCATAGCGTAGAGTGAAACATTCCACATCTTAGAAGTTCCCAGAGTAACAGTTCCCAAAGTTGTGTAAGTTGTTTTGATGGGTGGGAGAAATATTTGCTGCCGTATACTTGTGCACAAAATATGCTACATGTTATTACAGTAAAAACATACAGACCTATACTATTAAGTTCTTCATATCAGGCTTCGCTTGCCGGCAGTCTATGACAGCCTCTGCGCCCCCACCCCTCCCCTCCCCCACCACCACCACCACCACCAAACCAGGGTGTCTGCAACTGGTGGAGGAGTCTTTAGTTTATGATAAATGCTACGGTACTGTCTTACTTAATGATTTTATTGAAAAGGGTTGGCGATTAAATCACAGGACGTTCAATAAGTAAACAGTACCAGTAATAAAAAGGATTTACAAGGTCCTTTTTTTCAACCCTTTACATCTTGCAGACCAAAGTGGCCTCTGGAAATTTTTGAGCCACCTTCCCGGTTTGTGGAAACAGGGTCTGCGGACCTTCATCAGCTCAGCGGACATCCGTAGCCCGTTCGAAGCCCGCAACATCCCGTACATCAACATTCACCGAACCTCCGAAGTGGATATCACCGAGTGCTTTGACGCGACGTCTGAAGACGGGGAACTCTTGCTCGATTTCCTCGTTCTGTTGAAGGAATTCAAGAAGAGGGCACCAGCCTCCCAGTATAAGGAGGTGATGGAGTATTTGGCCAGCAGTGATGTCTCTAAGAAAGACGGGAGTAAAATCCTATTGAATAACGATTGGGATGCAGTTATCGTTACTAAAGACGTCTGACTGAGTTTCGGTGTTGACGTGCTTACCCAGCTCTCCTTTTTTCTGAATAAATTACCTTGGCCCATTGTAATAAACAGTTGCTTATAGAACAGAAAAGTCTTGCTTAGCAGAATTGGGTTACAAGCATGGTATAAAATGTGCACTGCTTTTGACTCTTTCCTTGGAAGTTCGCTTAAAAAAAATAACATTATTTATAAGAGGCAAATCAAAATTACAAATGTTTAAACATTTCGGTTTTTATTTTCTACGAAAATGTTTTCAGTTAAAGTCTGACACTTTCGATAAAGGCTTCTTTTGAACTGTACTGTGAGACTCTTCAAATCTATTTATATACACCAGCATGAAGACTCTATAGACTCTTAGTTCCTGACTTATTTATTATCATGCGAAATATAAAAATACATATTTGTTTAGCTCTTTTTAAAGTGTCCTTTCCGATTGTATATCATGTTCCACTGGCTCAACATTTTCGAAGAATATTTCGGGCACTCAGAAAGGAAATATTTGTTCAACTTATGCCCGATTATGCCTTTTTTTTTGGGGGGGGGGGGTTAAACATTTTAAAAAGCTGTTTCCCCCTTTTGCCATTGGACGTATACCAGACGGAAATTAGTTAGGCCTGTACGTAAATAATTTGTATATGCTGGTAGGCTTAGTAAAGTAATGAGTTTCCATTTTTTTTTTTATGATGACAACTCTTTAGGATTTTTTCAAACGATTCGTCATTTAGACTCTTAGTTCCCGAGTTATTTATTATCATGCGAAATATATAAATACATATTTGTTTAGCTCTTTAAGTGTCCTTTCCGATTGTATATCATGTTCCACTGGCTCAACATTTTCGAAGAATATTTCGGGCACTCAGAAAGGAAATATTTGTTCAACTTATGCCCGATTATGCCCTTTTTTTGGGGGGGGGGGGTAAACATTTTAAAAAGCTGTTTCCCTCTTTTGCCATTGGAAGTAATACCAAACGGAAATTAGTTAGGCCTGTACGTAAATAATTCGTATGTGCTGGTAGGCTTAGTAAAGTAATGAGTTTCCAATTTTTTATGATGACAACTCTTTAGGATTTTTTAAGCGCCAATTAAAGGATGGTTAAAGGTTTTATAAAAATTTAAAAATTTAAAAATTTAAAACGTACACACAGAAAGGGAATAATATAACAACAAAGCAGGATCCCACAAACTGGACCCATAAGGTTGTGTGTGTGTGAGTAGGTATACACATTCAAACCGGGGACCTTTAACAAAAGAGGACAATAGGGTCCCCGGTTGGGGCAAGGTCCCCAGTTGGAGAGCGTGTACAAAACCAATGGGAACTGTTGCTAAAAAGTACAAACAAAAGAGGGACAATAGTAGGTTCCCGATTGCAGGTGTTTACACACTTGCGTTAGCATTACATACGAAGTGTGGACCTAAGAACAAAAGAGGTCCACATAAGCCTAGGGTTTTGAAGCCCTATGTGTGTGTGTGGGTATGTCTACGCATTCAAACCGAGGACTCTAACAAAAGGGATCCGGGGAAAAAGTGTACCGAGGACGTCCTCGCTTTGATTTCGTGTACAAAACCAATGGGGACGTCGCTGAAAAAAACTATGTCCAACCAATGGGAGAACAAAGAGAAGTCCTCGGTTCACACCTTACACATACATGTGTGTGTGGGAGCGTGTCTATCCATTGAAACCGAGGACTTTAACAAAAGGGATCCGGGTGTTTGACAGAGCGAGGACGTCCTCGCTTCGTTTTTGTGTACAAACCCAATGGGGACGTCGCTAAAAAAAACTATGTCCAAACAATGGGAGAACAAAGAGAAGTCCTCGGTAAGCGGGATTTACAAACATGTGTGGGTGTGTTTGTGTGCACCAATATGTTTATAATTCTTTTCTGCGTTAAGTATTTGCTTCAACCTATGAAGTGAATAATTATATAAACTGAAATTGTTATCAATATTATATATTTTTCCATAATTTTTCTGATTTATTGTTTCACAATAATAAGATTGGAAAAAAAAAATTGTTTAGGCCTATTTAAACTTGATTCTCAAAGCATAGACTTACGATGGCTTATTTACCTTTAAGGTTGAAATTAAGTTTAAATTCTCAAATAAACATAACTTTTGTGGATAAAAAAGGAAAACATTCTTTTACAAAGATGTTTTTAAAAACCACAAATTGAACAACCATTATCTCGTACACAGACTGTTTCAAAGTCTTCTTAAAAATATTTATATCTAATAATGAAAGTGCTTTTATAGAAACTGTTTCAGCGTTTTCATCATCTAAAATGTCACTACCGTTAACTTTGCAAGATATTGCAGTCTGTGAAATGCTACACAATGAGAAACAAAGATGCACCCTGCTTGGAACCCTTGCTCCCCCCCCCCAAAAAAAAAAAAAAAAAAAAAACAATAATAATAATAATAATACAAAATACAAAATACAAAAAAAATTACAAAAAAACAAAAATACAAAAATACAAATATACAAAAATGATAAGAACAATAATGATAGTAAATAAATAAATAAACATAACAAATAAGTGCAGCAATGAATGATTTGACATATTAAATAGCACACCCCCCAAAAATATACACATATAATTATAATAGTAATAATACAAGATCTTCACCCCGCTTACCCACTACATGTAGCTACCAACTGAAAATGTCAGGTTACGCCACTGTCTGAAGCTCAAGTTTGTAGAACAATTGGGTGCTAAATATGTGGCATAGTGTACAGAATGCACAAAGCGACTTGGTTTTAATATAACAAATAAATGATAAAATACACAGCACTTGCATCTGAAATATTAGTTTTCCTGTTTTTAAGGGGGGGGTGCCTTTTTCAATTGTAGCACCCCCACCCCCTCCCCCAATAGAAACACAAACGGCTGGAAAACAAGCCATGCCTTATTGCTTCATTGAAAGCAAGAAAACAGTAGCGGTAACATAAACAAAAGTCAACCTGAGTATAGATTTACAGGTAGTGAAATTAATGTTCATATCTGTACGTCTGTATATGTATACTTGGGTATATTATACAGGTAGTTAGATTGTTAGTTAATTATTCTGAGTGGTGCAACTTTAAAGTTCTAACTGAAGCTGGATCCGATGAAATGACAGGTTTCAAAGTTTTGACATAATTGTGACCTGTCACCACCGAACACGGACTATGTCGCAAACCTAAATTTTCCTTTAAACAGAGCCAAATTTTGTTGGGATCGTTGATTTGTTGACTTTGATTAGTGTCTCATGAACTTATAGTTCCTCAAGAATAAATCTAATACTTAGAGAAAAAATTTCTTGAACATTGGTTGAAAACAATCGAGGTCAAAAGAAGCACAATCAGAGATAGAAGTTGATGAAACTTCCTCAAAATATTGTGAAAAAGAGTCAAAAGCTTGTGTCATCTTGATTTAGGGGTCTTGTCAAAATTTGTCCAGGAAAACCAGCGGATAAGTACTGTCCAGGACAAGGTTCTTTACACGCCGTTAATTCACCTTGTTTGAAATTGGGTGCCGAAGAAACCATGGAAGAAGTTCTTAGTGCCTAGGGTCAAACTGCAGAGCGCTCAGCGGTGTGCATTGGCATAAAGGGCATGTCTTCAGTGCATCGGAGACCTGTGTGCCTTTCAGCGAGTAAAACCATGTCTCTCATAGAAATACAGTCCTACGGAAATCCTACAAAAATTTGACATCGGAGAATTGTTATCCGACTACCTGTCCTGGATTCATTTTGACAAGACCCCTTATTAACTTTCATACCTTTGGTATCAGCAATAAGCACTTCCTGCACAAAATATTAATTTTCTGTTTCAGTAATTGTCAGTGATTGGGAATCCAGGCCTGGAATTTCATCTCAGAGAGGGCAAGGTCATTTTCATTTTGTAAAGGGGACTTCCATTGGAAAATCTTCAAGTCCATTGGAAAACTTTCAGGCCTGGATTTACACCAAGGCCACAGAGGTCAAGGTCTCTGTTGCCCTGGTCTTGGCCTTGGTGCCCCTTCAAAAGTTTCCCATAATTTCTGCTGGGACATTTCTTGGGGCACCAAGGCAATGACCAGGAAGCAATTGCCTCTGTTAGGCCACATAAAAAAAAGAAGTTGTTGATCGTCCCCGCCCGACCCTACGAAACCCCCCGACCCCATTTTTTTTTTTTTTTTTTTTTAATCATAAAAAACAGTCTTTTCAATGATCTTTTCAGTCAAGTTTGGCTCCCAGATTTTTCAGCTGATATTTTTTTCAAAATCCATAGGTTGGAAATAGATATTTGAAGAAATATTGGGTTGGCAAAAACAAGAACAATTCTTCAAATATTTACTTGAGAAAATGTTCACCGAAAATGTCATCTAGGAGTTAAATGGGTTTAACAAAACAATTAAAAACATCAAAATCACACAAACCCTCTGTTTTATAGTGATTGTGATGATTTCTTTATTCTTCATTTCATATTTTGCCATGTCCTAATAAATAACAAATAAAAATAAAAACCGCCCTCCCACCCCAACTTCCCGCCAAAAAAGGACGATCAACAATTTTTTAATTTTATGTGGCCTTAGCTCCGTGAAATATCAGGCCTGGAATTATATGGAGGCCTTGGCCTACGTTGCCCCTGGTCTTGGCCTTAGTGCCCCTTTCAAAAGTTTCCTGTATACTTTAAGGTTTTCCAATTGAAGTGCCCTTATTGCCAAATTAATGGCCTTGCCCTCTTTAAGATGGAATTCCAGGCCTGACCTCGATTCCATTCGCAAAAGGATTGCTGCTTGGTCCAAAGAGTTTCAGGCACAGCATCTACTTCTGTGGAAGAACTTGCTGATGCCATTCAATACGAGTTGGAATCTGTCATTCAAACTTTTGAAGGGGCACCAAGGCCATAACTAGGGCAACAGGGGCCATTGACCCCGTGTCAAATCCAGGCCTGTCCAAGGGTAATTGGGAAAGGTTATCCACAAAAGTATCTAATCAGTCAAAAGCTAATGAAACTGAAAACTATAAATTACAAATTTTGTCTAGGTTCCATGATGATTAGAGTTGTTTGTTCATCAAGTATAGCCGTACCTGAACAATTTCAAAATATGATTTCGGTGACGGCTTCAAGTGTTTACTTACCCAACATGCAACAGTTTTTATTTACGACACTTTTCCGAAGGCTTGATTTTTGTCGAGGGAGTACTTTGCGATTGCATCCCACATAGCTTGAGTCTGTTTCTTGGCTTCTGGATCGTCGCTGTAGTCCAGAGTGTCCAGGTTCCACATTCCCACTCCTCTTAGCTTCATCCTACTGGCGTACTCATAGCGTGCCGTTAAACTTTGTGGATTGTCGTACCACATTTGGTGCATCAGACCAGTTTTTGAATCCTTCAAATTGAAAAAAAAAATAACAAAATACAAAAGTACAATTAGAGCCTTCCAATTAGATATGTAAGTTGCGCATCGCACGTGCGTACTAATGCTACTGGTTGACAAAATGAGGGCACATCGCGCCTCTTTTGTGTTGGGCTATTTGTGTGTCTGCCTAGTGCACAACTCTATGGCGAAAATAACAGACAAGAAGACCACCAAAAAACAAAAGTCAGTTACCATGGTTTATCATCTACATGTAGGAATAAACCATGCCTAGTACATGTATTGGGGCAGAGGGTACCCCCAAATGTTCCAATACTTAAACACATTTTAACACACTTTAGTACAGCAGTACCCCCCGCCCCTCCCTTAAAATCCTGTAAATAATTCCTGAGATTCCAAGCACACAATGAAGACACAATGGGGGGTACACCATGCCCCATATTGAGCACCAAAATCATAGGTAAGATCAATTCAATTCAATTCAATTCAACTCGACATTTATTTCCATATTGGTGAAAAAAAAGGAGAAAGCAATAAACAAATTTAAACAATGATTTAAATCAAAAACAATCAAGAACTGATTCAGAGAAAAATAAATAAATAATGAAAACAAGGAAATAATTCCATGAAAATAATATAATTAAATGGACACGGAGCAAACCAATATGGGGGCATTTTCAGAAGCCAAAAGGAGGCTTGTATTGAAATGCCCAGCTGACAAATATAAAACAAAACAAACAAATATCAATATTTTAACTTAACCCTCCTACTCTTGGTATCATTTTCCAGTGAGTTAAAGAACCATTTAAGGTCATTGAACTGCATGGGCTGTGTATGGTGGGACAACTGTGCATTGAACTGTATAGTGTTTACAGTATAGATGTGTTCACAAGATGATGTCATGTTGCAGGCAGGCATAGTTTATCTGTCACTTACAACTAACTTACTCATAACCACTGTTAAAGATAATGGTCAGTTGGAGGGTTAAAGAGGAATCAATGAACGACAAAATAAAGATGATGATAATAAAACTAAAACAAAGGTGGTAATAACAACAATGATATAAGGGGTTTTGAAGAGGGACGACATGAATATTATATAACTCCACAGATTGGTAGCAAGGCAGGAATGCATACAAGAAAGGAAACTAAGCTGAGTATTTGGAAACCAGCCGTGTTTTAAAAGTGGATTTGAACTGACCCACAGACAGCTGAATTTGTAATACCTTGTCAAGACCATTCCACAGCCGTGCGCACTAACACTACTGGTTGGTAAAATAAGGGGGGCATTGCGCCTTTTGTTTGGGGCTGATGGTGGTGTGAGCATGAACGTTTACGTGTCTGCCTAGTGCACAACTCTATGGCATTTCCCAACTAAGAGACCCATTGCATAACGTGCAACGCTGCTGGTTCGCTGAGGGCACACATGCAATTCAACGCCCTAAGAACAGCTATCGTCCAAGGGTCTGCCTCCTTTTGCCTTAAAGAGGGCGCTGTTGAGAGTGCGACGTTATACGTACAGGGTCTGTAGTATCTGTACGCGTGTGTGAATGTAATTAGCATATATTACAATGTATTATGGGAAAGGCTAATTCATTGGAGATAATTATTATGACATCATTGTAATTGAAACCACAGAATGATAACAGTTGATATTCTCATTAACATCTAAATTCTTACCTTGTAGTTGAAGAATGGAGCGCAATATGTGGCATTGAACAGCGGCCCGCTTGTAGAGTTCTTTACCAGCAATTTCATCACACCTGCATAATTTACCTGTTTTCCCGCTGCATCACTGCAGTTTACTCCTCGGAACGGTATATGATCAATTTCGCAAACATTGCTCTGTGAAAAAAAAAAAATTGTACCATAATTTAATAATAATAATAATAATAATAATAATAATACGCAGTTCTTATATAGCGCTTTATACTCCCGATGGGTGTCTCAAAGCGCTCAGTATTTTTTCCTACAAGGTAAGTGGAGTTACGTGTTGAAGTATGAGACTTATTCCTTTGCATAGCACCATGTAATGGTTTACAAGGTGCTCTGGCGCAATATTGCAGCCAATCAAACCAGGAACACCGGGGCAAACCCCTTCTCTTTACGATAAGTGCACTGGGCTCTTTTACGTGCATTACACAACACACGGGACCTACGGCTTAACGTCCCATCCGAAGGACGAAGCATGTGGTTAAGTGTCTTGCTTAAGGACACAAGTGTCACGACTGGGATTCGAACCCACACTCTGCTGATCAGAAACACCAGAGCTTGAGTTCGGTGTTCTTATCCGCTCGGCCACGACACGCCACAATTTCCTGGGTATAAGACGAGTCTTATCTGACTTTCAAACAGCACAGTGATGATCACACCGTCATGCGAAGATTTCTCTATATGTGATGCGACCAAGCTAAATGAGTCGTTTGTCGGAAATGTCAGTAGGGAGAAACAAGCTAAAACAGGCCAACAGGGGTGAAATTTTCAAAAATATTTTTTGGGTATATTTAAATTGCAAAACATATCTTATTTTATACTGGCAATTCCTTCCTGATAAATAACATCAAAAAGGGGTTAAAATTAGCATTGAAAGAAAATGTGCCGATGTAGTTTCAATGAACAACTCAACGTTAAACCCCCTTTTCTCAGTTTCATTCTCTCGCATTTCTTGATGTTTCTACTTTCACAAATGCTTTAGAACCAAGTGTGGTATCAACATGGGATTTTAACAATATTAAAGCACAGATTATGCTCTTTTCAAATGTATAAAAAAATGAAAAATGACCTGCCTCGACAAACGACTCATTTTGCTTGATCGCATCACATATTGTATCCAACCATTTGGAACTATTTAACTGCATAGATTAAGCTGCCATAGTTAATTTATCATTCTAAACCAAAGTGGAAGATTTTGAATGGTCAGACAGTAGGAGGGTTGACAGTGTACTGTGTAGTTGCATTTGCCACATGATCTCTTATTGCAGACTGGCATAGTTTATCTATCATTCAAAACCAAAATAGATAATATTGAATGGTCAGATAGTAGGAGGGTTAACAGTGTACTGTGCAGATGCACTCACCACGTGATATCATTTTGCAGGCTGGCATAGTTTATCAGTCATTCAAAACCACAGTGGATGATATTTAATGGTCAGAGAGTAGGAGGGTTGACTGTGTACTGTGTAGATGCACTCACCATGTTATATCATAGTGCATGCTGGCATAGTTTATCATTCATTCAAAACCACAATGGATGGTATTAACTGGTCAGACAGTAGGAGGGTTGACAGTGTACTGTGCAGTTGCATTCGCCACATGATATCTTATTGCAAGCTGGCATAGTTTATCTATCATTTAAAACCACAGGACCTTGGATTGTATTAAACGGTCAGAAAGTTGGAGAGTTAAACAAAACACCATTGTTACAAAAGAAACTGTGACTTACCTTACTTAGATTATTGCATTTGTAGTCGTAACCATACCAGGGAACGCCAAGTACCAGCTGACTAGCTGGTATCCCAAGCTTCAAAAACATCTCAACACCTGACAAAAATAAAGTAATATACAATTGGAAAACTTGTCAGTTGAGTCACTAAAGATGATGATTGAAACATTAGGTCTAGAGTTTCTGATTGAGGTAATCTTTGTAATACTAGGAAAAGCAAAATAAAAGACTCTCGAACACTAGAGGGCATTAGACAATCAATGATGGCCCTTTTCAAATCCACTGCTCCGTCTCCCAATTAAAGGTAAGGTAATAAGTGTACTCTGGTAATGAACCCTGACAAAAAAATTGTGTAAATTCTATTTGAAAGCCTCTTTGTTATAAAGATATGGAAGTAAGCATCCTGCAAAATTATTTCGACAACTTTTGGAAACGGATGTTCGGAAAAACATTATCAAAAAATTATCAAAACAAAGTTAGACACTGCCTGGGGTGCTAGTACAACCGCTGAAGTCAAAATTTCAAAAAGTAGAGAACAGTGCCCTAATTACTGGGTCTAACCTATGTTTCGACACACCTATGTTCTGATACTGACACCCCTTTGTTCTGAAAACCCTATCTTCCGACACCCCTAGTTTAAAAGGATGCTACTTTTTTTTTCTTTTTTTTTGTAGTGAAACATTTTGAAATTGAAACATACCATGCGCTGTTTTGTTATACGGTGAATTCGCCATGGCAATACACGGTCCAAATATCTGACTCTGTTCATCGTATGACATCACAAAGAGGAAGTCACATGACTTGGCAATCCCTGCATAGTCATAGCAACGGCCATCGATGCAACCTGCCGACCAAGCAGCATCAAAGGTTACCTGTTTACAAAGCAACGCAAATTAGAGTTATGATCACACGGTCAAGTTTCATCGACAGAAGCTCTCTAAAGCAATTTGCAATAATGTCTGGTGCATCGCCTTGCCCAGTCAGAAGTGACTGACTCAATTTGAATTCACCTGACTAAATCCAGTGTTACAGTGTTCAAATTAAGGAGAACAATCAACAAGACCGCAGGGCTCATAGCTGAAAATGTTTACTGGACAAGAAATTGTTGTGCAAGACCAGAATCAAAATGAGAAAAAATTTCCCAAGTCCTGCACTAAGACATTCTAACAGATTTATCACACCTTTCTTTTTGGGGCGTTACGTATATTTCATTACTCTATAGATTTAAAGGCACTGTACACGTTTGGTAATAAATTACTCAAAATATATATTAGCGTAAAAACTGACTTGGTAATGAGCAACAGAGAGCTGTTGATAGTATAAAACATTGTGAGAAACCACTCCCTCTGAAGTAACGTAGTTTTTGAGAAAGAGGTAATTTCTCACTAAATTAATACAAGACTTCTTGCAAGAAGCCTTTTATTTCTATCTGATAGCACACAAATTTGTACAACAAGGGTGTTTTTTCTTTCATCATTTTCTTGCAACTTCGATGACCAATTGAGCCCAAATTTTCACAGGCTTGTTATTTTATGCATAATGTTGGGATACACCAAGTGAGAACACTGGTCTTTGACAATTTCCAAACGTGTTCAGTGCCTTTAAGTATATTTCATTCCTCTATAGAATTAAAGGAAAAATTTTCAGACTCAAAGTCTGAACATAATTTGATTCTGTTCAAGATATTACACAGTGAGGTACATATGTTGTTATTCAATTGAAAAACACAAGACAACCGAACTTGTCCGGTCCTAAGTTTACTGGCCTAGCACTAAAAAACCACTGGCCTCGTGCCTGCGGTCCAGCGTAAAATTTGAGCCCTGTGTAACATTCAAACTATTGCATAGCAGCCTCCGGATCAGCAAAGACTGGTATCCTTGCGCCACACATTTCATTGTGTATGGGTGTTCGCCGTCTCTTCTGTAACCTAGGCCCAATTTCATAGATCTGCTTAAAGCACGTGTCACATTGGTAATTGTCAAAGACCAGTCTCTACACTTGATGTGACCCAACAGGTACATGAAATAACAAACCTGTGACTGGTTAAGCTCAATCGGTTATTTGAGTCGCGAGAAAAAAAAAGGGAAAAAACCTTAAATGTTTTCCATGTTTTCAAACATTGAGTTTTAGACTTGCAAGATCAAAACCAATTGTTTTACTCATTTCTCAAAAACTATTGCATTTCAAACAAAAATATTTCAAGGGAAGTTTTCAACCATGACCATCTTTATACCATTTAAGTTATGTGCAGATCTGTGAACATTTATATTTTTACTCTTACCAATGTTATGCACACCCTTTAAGCAGAAAATGTTGCTTAATGACTTTCTGCTAAGCAAAAATAAGCAGGATACCGGTTACTGAGAGTATACATTAGGCTAGTATACATGACATGGTGTTTTGGCTGGTAACCTTCTTCTGGTAAGCAAGATTTTGCCCTTACACCGATGTGTATCATCAAGCACTGCATAGAGCACTTTCCAGAGTTCTGTAAAAAAACACAGGCATAACTCGGCTGGGATTCGAACCCACCTGAGTGATATGCTTGTGTATTTTTTTACAGAACTTCGTCCTCTATCCAAACCCTGCTTCAATTTACCTGGGAGTTCGGAATGGATATGTGGAAAGCTTTTGTTGTTTCATCCACTAAGGACGTCAGTAGATGAGCTTGGGACGCATTGATTGGATTCTCAAGGTCCAGATTGATGCCATCAAGGTGCAGATTGACAGCCGCTTCAACCTGCTTCATGATCCAGTTGGTTCTATCGGCAACACTGCTCAGATTGGCCAGAGGAAAGTTTCCTACAAGTAAGAGAAGAGAAATATTCGATCTAGAGATTGGAAATAATCGCCTTGAAATCTAGCCTGGAAATTGTAAAAAATAGGGGTCCTTTTGCTCAACCCTTTGAGCGCCGCCAACGTTCTAAAACGTCATGCTAAATATCCACCCACAGGCCCCCAACGGTCCCATATGTGTTTAGACTGACTTTAGACTGGTCCCCTGTTTTTATCCGCGATAATAAATACACTTTATTCAAAGCCTCGAAGTGTGACGTCAGGTGTTCGGGCTACCTTACCTTCTACCCTTCGAGTGCCGCCAACGTTCTCAAACGTTATACTGAATATCCATCAATTGGCCGCCAACGTTCCCTTACATTCTAAAAAAATGGCCGGCCTGTGGATACAGAATTACCAACATGCGACCGACACTGTAAGGGTTAAAATAGTAATAAATAAAATCTACTAATCCCAGCCTGAGCTGTGTATTGAGAGAGTTGCAACATGGAGGGACCAGTTTTCTTTGGTCACGTGGTTGCTGGATGCCATTTTTTGAGTCCAAAAGCAGCCCAACCCAATGCGCAGTCTTGTCTGGTACCCTGTGTTTGCCCATGCATTTTGTTTGACACAAAATGGTTTCTAATCGCAAGTTGTCGCAACTCTCTCAATCATTTGTCAATACACGGCTCTGATCCAAGCATTTAACAAATATCTTGCTGGGATCAAAACATGACTCCCCTATCCTTTGTTTAGATTATATATATATCTTTTCATTTAAAGGTATTAATTAGCATTGTTAGAGCTGACAAAATAGTCGCGATTTGAAATTTGAATCTGAGAAGCGTTTACTGCAGTAACGTTTCTCAGATTGTATATTTCAATTGCAGATTATTCTTCCTGCGTGGACATAACTGCTCCAGATTTTCGGCAATATCTCAAAAATGCTTCCACCTTTTGAATTGAAATTTTCACAGGTTAGTTTTATGGCATTTATCTAAAACTATATAGGATTGAAACAAACAGTGGGTTCCAATTACTAAACATACAGACAGTTTAAAGGCACTGAACACGTTTGGTAATTGTCAAAGACCAGTATTCTCACTTGGTGTATCCCAACATATGCATAAAATAACAAGCCTGTGAAAATTTGGGCTCACTTGGTCATCGAAGTTGCAAGAAAATGATGAAAGAAAAAACACCCTTGTTGTACAAATTTGTGTGCTTTCAGATAGGAATAAAAACTTCTCACAAGAAGTTTTTATTATTTCAGTGAGAAATTACCTCTTTCTCAAAAACTACGTTACTACAGAGGAAGTCGTTCTTCACAATGTTTTATACTATCGACAACTCTCCGTTGCTCGTTACCAAGTAAGTTTTTATGATAATATATATTTTGAGTAATTACCAAACGTGTACAGTGCCTTTAAAGATGATTGTAAACTGACCTAGAAGAGTAACCCTTACTCCCTTGGAGTGTGCATAGCACATCAGCTTGGCATCGTAATGGCCGAACATCACAACTGTCGTCAGCGCATTCCAGTCATACTTCATCCATTGACTTCCACCAACCCAAAAACCAAAAACCTTAAAGGATAATATAATAACAATTAATATTAATGTTGGGTTGAACAAAGACAAATTTAATAGAGCAGGACTTGAACCTGCGACCTCCGGATTAACGTGCGGGCGCTCTACCAACTGAGCTATAGACGATGTGACCTGTGACATCACATGTTTACAAAAGAGCCACCAAGCCTGGACTTCCTGCAGGCAAGATTTGTACACAGCTCAATGGGAAGAAACCATAAAAACATAAATTTTAAGGAGATTGCACTGTCTAACTTTTGATATGATGAAAGGGGGCACATCTCAAAACTTGTTCAGCTGTTACTTTTGTAACTCTTGGATTGATGTGGAAATTTTGACACAAAATGTAAACTTTCTCATATGACCAGTGCAGTATCTTGCCTGGTAGAAAGACCCAAGAATGCACAAGGTCACACTTATTGTAAACAAACTAGGTCACATGGTCTATAGCCCCTACATTGTATGTTGGCGGTCTCCCTATTTTGTCAAAATCTTTGTTCGGGGTGCCAGTCAGAAGCTATTCAACCAGGGCCCAATTTCATAGAGCTGCTAAGCACAAAAATTTGCTTAGCGTGAAATTTCTTCCTTGATAAAAACAGGATTACCTACCAAATTTCCATGTGTTGCATATTGCTTGTTACTGGTATTCAGCTGTTGTTTGCTTATCCTGAAAATCACATGGAAATTTGGTTGGTAATCCTGTTTTTATCACGGAAGAAATTTCATGCTAAGCAAATTTTTGTGCTTAGCAGCTCTATGAAATTGGGCCCAGTACTCCTCTGCCGTATAGCCGGGGATCACACCCAAGTTTACGATAAAACCTGGGAAGTAGCAGCAGGGATCAGCTTTACTTTTCTTAAGGGGATGCAGCTTTTTAATTCAAATACCAAGTAATAAAACCACAACATGAAAAGCTGAATAAAATACAGAATTTGTTGTTTTTTACATACCTCTTGCATGCTTCCATTTGATTATTTCTTATAAACTTCCTTGTTTAATAATTTATTTATTTATTTTCCTTATTTCCCCATCTTGTTTGTGTATTTGTTTTCCCACTTTCCCCATTCTTTATCTAATTTCTTCATTGACTTCCTGTTTTGTTTTTATTTTGTATTTCATTTTCAATTTTGAAAAAAATTGGTGTAGATTCTGAATAAACCATTCGTGAACGTACATGGCTGGCCACTGACGGTGGTTTTAAAGACAAGACCACTGGACTCAAGCTTTGATGTTTCTGATCAGCAGAGTGTCAGAGCATGGATGGTTACAGCATGTCAGAGTGTGGGTTCACACTCCTACCTCCATGGTTCAACAAACTTCAAATTCTGGTCAAGTGGCACTTGTGTCCTTGAGCAAGATACTTTACGTAAAGTCCGAAGGACAAAGCAATGATGGTAAATACCATCATTGCTTTGTCCTTCGGATTGGGACATTAAAGGCACTGAACACATTTGGTAATTGTCAAAGACCAGTGTTCTCACTTGGTGTATCCCAACATATGCATAAAATAACAAGCCTGTGAAAATTTGGGCTCAATTGGTCATCGAAGTTGCAAGAAAATGATGAAAGAAAAAACACCCTTGTTGAGTACAAATTTGTGTGCTTTCAGATAGGAATAAAAACTTCTTGCAAGAAGTTTTATTATTTTAGTGAGAAATTACCTCTTTCTCAAAAACTATGTTACTTCAGAGGGAGTCGTTTCCTACAATGTTTTATACTATCAACAGCTCTCCGTTGCTTGTTAATGTTACCAAGTAAGTTTTTATGTAGCCCACCTTGTTGAGCTGTAATGGCTCTCTTTTAACATCGGTCTCATAACACTCTTTTAATGGTGAGTGTTATGAGACCGATGTTAAAAGAGATCCATTACAGCTCAACAAGGTGGGCTAGTTTTTATGCTAATGTCATGACAATGTAATATTTGTTTTGAGTCATTACCAAAAGTGCGGTCGGTAGTGTACTTTACCGTATTTCTTCTATTCTAACTTAAGTTCTGCAAAAAAAAAATTACTGTCTGTCTAGCCCAGACCACGTTGGACTCCTCCGTTGCACCATGGAGGATTTTCTTCCTCCATGGTTGCACACAACGCCACACGGCACTGTCGTCCTACCTAGCCCACCTTGTTGAGCTGTAATGGATCTCTTTTAACATCGGTCTTATAACACCAATGGTGAGTGTTATAAAACCGATGTTAAAAGAGATCCATTACAGCTCAACAAGGCGGGCTAGTTCCTACCATACGCATTACCACCCAGGCATGCCAGGGCTTGGTACCGGTCAACTCGGTCCGAGGTCAACTCGGTCCGAGCCAACTCGGTCCGAAGTCATCTCGATCCGAAGTCAACTCGGTCCGAAGTCAACTCGGTCCGAAGTCAACTCGGTCCGAAGTCAACTCGGTCTGAAGTCAACTCGGTCCGAAAAATTAAATAAAGTGTTGACAGACGCTGTATCTCAGAAATTAGTAATAATCAGCGTTTAAAAAGATTTAGGTACAACTAAAGTGAAACAAAATATTAGAAAATTAACTTTCCTTTTGCAGTTTGTGGCGTGTAAGACATTTTTTTTTTTTTTTTGTATGGTTGAAAAATTCTACTATTTATTATTTAGGGGAATTTTACTTGTATCTTTTTTACAAATACTTTTTTTGAAATTATCATAATGATAGGCTTAATTAAGTTCAGTTAAATTGGAGGGCCCTAAATTGGACAACCAAACATACTCTTTATGAAATATCTCTCTTTAGAATAGATTTTGTATTCTTTATTTTGTATTATTTATTATTAGTGTATGTTTACTTGAAAGTTTTGTTTATCTTTCAATCAAAAATTTTCCTTAATTGGGGCCTACATATTATTTATTTTATGTGTTTTAATTTACTGGAGTAGAGCATTTATCTCCTATTTTCGGAATAAAAAAAGTCATACACTAACTGCAAAGGATGTCTTTTTTAAACGCTGATTATTAGGCCCTTTTAATTTATGAGATTACATAGTAAGCACACATAATTATGATAAACAATTTCGGACCGAGTTGGCTTCGGACCGAGTTAACTTCGGGCCGAGATGACTTTGGACCGAGATGACATCGGACCGAGTTGACTTTGGACCGAGTTAACTTCGGACCGAGTTGACTCCGACCGAGTTGGCTACGGACCGAGTTGATGACCCATAACCCCAGGGCTACTGCATACGATCTTTGATTGCCACTAACTGAACACTAAAGCGCAGGCCTAACGTTTTTACCTCTTTTCTTGGCGGTGTTTTGATCACGTCACAAAGTGCAGGATCCGAGCAAGGACAGCCGGTGCCTTCTTTAACAGTCTTCTCTAAAACTACACATTGTCCTATCAGCAATAAGTTACACAGCAAAAAGGTCCCAAACACGTGAAAAATCTTGAAGAACTCCATGTTTACAAAAACCTACTGTCCGGAGGCGTGCACGCGTCGCCTGATGCTGAGTGTGCTGGTTCAATGGTTCCAATTGAAAATTGGTTCCGAGACCAAAATAATTTTGTATTTTAGTCAAGTACCGCACAAGACCGTCACCCAGTTACCAGTATGCAAAGCCATACCTCCACTTGTAATTCCTGAGAATAGGCAAGTAAGGACATAGAGCGTCCGTTGCTCTATGCTGACACCGTGCACCCCCCTACACTCCCATATCATACAGTGCAAAATGCTAAATATTCAAATATACACGAAAAATACTTAGAAGTCTCACAGCTTTTTACAGTAAAGGGGGATTAATATTAACTTTTATTTTCCGCTCACTTTGATATGGGGAGTCCCTGGGCCCGTCGAGAATATTCCCCCTCCAAATAAAAACACCCCGACACCAGTGTAATTTTCCAAACGTCCGAGCATCAATCTTGAAGAATGTCCCTACACCTCTCAGCAAATAGGACCATTTTTTTAAGGACCTATGTCATCCAAAATACATCCAGTTGGAAGTCAGCAACCCAATGTCACAATTGGGCAACATTTTTACACTAGGGGGAGGACGTATGTTAGGCTTTATTACAAATAGTTTACAATATTAATGTACCAAACATGTTATTTTTATTTTTCTTAATGAGTGGGGGTTCATAAAATAGTTTTTGAACTTCATAAGCCTGATATCCTTAAAAGTGTTAAAACAATCAATCAAATTGTAGGGTAAAGTGAACGATTTCTTATTTTATGTTATTTTATAGTCTTGCAATACTTTAAAGGTATGGTACGCGTTTGGTAATGACTCAAAACAAATATTAGCACAAAAAAAACTTACTTGGTAACAAGCAACGGAGAGCTGTTGATAGTATGTAACATTGTAGGAAACGACTCCCTCTGACTAGTAATGTAGTTTTGAGAAAGAGGTAATTGCTCACTAAAATAATAAAAACTTCTTGGTTTTTTATTCCTATCTGAAAGCACACAAATTATTTGTACAACAAGGGTGTTTTTTCTCACATCATTTTCTTGCAACTTCGATGACCAATTGAGCCCAAATTTTCACAGGCTTGTTATTTTTTTGCACTATTTTGGGATCACACCAAGTGAGAATACTGGTCTTTGACAATACCCGCGTGTTCAGTCAGAACACAAAAAACACCTGTTTGGTAACCCGTCGTACCCATCGTGGTTTTCGTATCATAGAAGTAGAAACTGACTACATCAATACTTTTTATATCGTGTAGTTAGTGTTCAGAAATCTCTCGCGGAACGGTGTTGCTTAAACCGTGTTCGAAATACACGTCCAGGTATAAACATTTAAGTAGGTTGGTCCTCGTACCAACGGTCGTTGACGAACAATATAGTTTTGTGTTGCTCCAAACCATGCAATGCGCACTGGATGGCACAGTAGAAGGGAAACTACTTAAATGTTTATACCTGGACGTGTATTTCGAACACGGTTTAAGCAACACCGTTCCGCGAGAGATTTCTGAACACTAACTACACGATATAAAAAGTATTGATGTAGTCAGTTTCTACTTCTATGATACGAAAACCACGATGGGTACGACGGGTTACCAAACAGGTGTTTTTATTTAATAATCGTGCGTAAATCAGCTGGTCATAAAAAGCGCATTCGAAATGGAGGTGTTTCACTTTGTTCTTGCTACTTTCTGGATATTATTTATCGGGAGTTCTTCAGATGAAGTTGTCGGGAGTACCAGGAGGGAGACGTCAGCAAATACTGCTTGTCCATGTTCAGATCCATCATTATGCAACGTGATATCGACGCCGCCGCGCAAAGAAGTAAAAATAATCATGCATGACTCAAATAACAAGTATTGTTTTATACTATTGTATACCTCTGGTAATGAAACCAAGGATGCCTCATAGTAAACTTGATCACTGTCTGTAGCTCGCAAGCCTAAGGAAACAAGAGTGCTTTACCACTAACACGGGTTACGCGGTAATAATTAGGCCTACGGATACTCTAGCCTACTCTTCCACGATTATAGGCTATTAGTATGTTCTGGGTTGGATACCGCGCACTACCAGTCTAGAACGCACGGGACGGGATAGCATTTAGGCTATAGTATATTGCTCAAGGACACAAGTGCCACGACCGGGACTCGAACCCACACTCTGCTGATCAGAAACACCAGAGCTTGATGAGTCCGGTGCTCTTAACCGCTCGGCCACCTGCAACAACTGTGTTAGTGATAGGCTCTACCAGTGTGAAGACACCCGTTCAGAAGCGAGTCGCAGAAAAGCAGACTTGGCTACACTAGGATAAATAAAACAAACAAAACCCCATTTTGATCTGTTTTATTTGACACTAGGCAGAACAGAGCAAAGTGATTGAGGGACAGGATCCCACTCTTGCCATGCAGTTTTAAACCAGAGTAGGCCTACAGGAGAATATGATATTTGTTTGCGTGATACATGTATAGTAGGGCTTGTTTTGGTTTGTTAGTCTTTAGGCCTATCTATGTGCAATTTTTAATAGTTTTATATATTCATCTGGCTGGCCAAGATTTGTTTGTTTTTAATCATCATTGGGGTTTCTTTTGGATTTGATCAACCTTGCCTCATGCACTGTCTATTGATTTTGTATAAATCTCTGTATATGTGTTCATTGTGTCTCGTACAAATTTATATTTTTATATTAATGAATGTTTATGACTGCACTGCAAAAACTGGGGTGTCACCATATGGGTGTTGTCACCATATAGATAAGAGAGAATAAAAATTAACATCTTTATATAGGGTGTTAAAATAAGAACAATGTAATTGTCTTCGCAGAAATTAGTGTTATTTTACTACCCTACGTGTAATTTTATATATATATATATATATACTTTTATCTGGTGACAACACCCCTGGTGTCAAGTTTTGCATTGTGGATACCTTTGAAAATAGTGTTTTTACTGAAAGGTTTCCCAACAAGAAATAACAGAATGTCCAGTGGCACATTTTACCGCAAACAGCGCCCAATTCCATTGATCTGCTTTCCAAGGAATTCTTCCCTGATGGCCCGACATAGAATTGCGTGCTTTATACTTAGATGCCATAAAGCGCAGACTTCAGCAGTAAGCAGAGCCTGTATTTGAATGTATTTTGAAAACAACATTGTAATTTACCTTTTTTTTCTGGGTAATTGATTTATTATTAGGTTTTTGCTTTTTGGATTGGCGGGACAACTTGGAAGAAATTCGACTGGACAACATTGACGACCATCGTGATGTTCCATCGACACGATCCACAACTGATGTGCTACGCTCACTCTAAGGGTGTGCGAGTTGTAAGTATGGGTAAGTTTAGTTGTAGTTCATGTAACCCTCGGCTCACCCGTTTCCGACCGTCGAGAGGATCGAGGGTTACTTTGTTATTCAGGTTACGATTTCGTCCAGCAATGTTGCATAGCGAAATATTTAGACTGTGCATGTTTTGTGAACACTGAATGCTAATATTGATTGGCAAACAAAATTAATGATGAATATTTTGAGTAGCAACTGATACATTGGTGTAGCATTTTGCTATACAAGGGGAATCGTTCACTGTTTTTGAACTATAGGGCAAATCTAATCGCACCGGAATCCTTGAACAATACATTCATAGTGCAATAATCGCTCTAAATGAGTTTAACTTTTTCTATAGTGCACCCTTTCAAGACAAACAGTCCATTAAAGGCACTGTACACGTTTGGTAATTACTCAAAATATATATTAGCATAAAAACTTACTTGGTAACGAGCAAAGAAGAGCTGTTGATAGTATAAAACATTGTGAGAAACGATTCCCTCTGAAGTAACGTAGTTTTTGAGAAAGAGGTAATTTCTCACTAAATTTGTACAACAAGGGTGTTTTTTTCTTCTATCATTTTCTTGCAACTTCGGTGAGCGAGCCAAATAGATAATCATTCACATCAACCATCTGCACCAATTTACTCCTCCTGGGTGATGAGAAGCAAGTGAGAGGAATTTTCCCCCTTCAACTGAATCCTCCCAAGCAGAACTTTAACCCCAAGCATAAGAGAAGTAAACTGTTTGAAAGCTCAAGACCAGAAGAGATTAGAACTCCACATGGTTTGCCCCACGTAAACGAGTAATTTTTTATTTTCTTTATACACAAAATCACCCCCTTCTTGCAAAACTCCAGGTATTTTACCAGCGGCGTCTCTCTCTAGCATCTCGGCTCGGACTGACTGGATCATGGGTCTTGTGAATGACACGATTGAAGAACACCTGGATGGCATCAATATCGACATTGAGTATCCACTCAACAAGTCAGAAGCACATTTGTTGACGGATCTCATGTCGGAGCTGACAAAAACTTTTCATATCTCCATTCCAAACTCCCAGGTAATATTATATGGAAAAGTTTAATAGGAAAAGTCTCAATAAATCATCAAAGCGCTGTGTTTATAATGCACAGTGCATTAACACTGTGTGCGTGCGCGCGCGGGTGATATACACACAGAGGTCAAATTGTAATACATTGAACCGTACCGTGGTGTGAAGTTACATCGCATATGATTGGACAACAGTTTTGATGTTTTCACTGTTTTATCCTGTCCGACGAAAATATTCAACCAATCACAGCAAAGTTGATACACAAGGTAAAAGAATAATTACAGCGGGAAATGGTGGAAATCCCACCTACACAAGTGATTTAGTTAACGAATGAGGGCGTCTCACAATCGGTGTGCAGAGTTGTTTATTGGAAGTGCGCCGTGTAGGCCACACAATATTTGTCTAAAATGCTGCGTTTTGGGTTATTTTGAAAAAACATTTTGCATGACCGTCCGACGAGTTATTGTGATCATTTTAGATAAAATCACAATGATTTTAGAGACAAATTAATATAAATTAGAATGCCGAGCACCCCGTTCGTGTACATCTTTATAATTTTTCGTGGCCACGCATTTTGCGTCGAGACACTGATTTTCAGCCTGTACTTTGAGTGCGTGTTTAATTATCGAGCGCAAAAGAGACTACTTTTCCATATATTTATTATTTGTTAGTTTAAATCTTTAGAAATGTTCACAATGAATGAACAAGTTGAACAGGGGCTATCATGGGTATGCAATAGTATAAAAAACAGTCATCGAAAGATGTACAACCGGACCCCTTCCATAGCCTTGTCCAAGGCTCTTTACGCAAGCACCCCGCTTTTAATTCACCAGGTAGCATAACAATACTGGTACGGTACTGCAGTACTCGATACCGTGGGGTCGAAGCATGGTTTTTTAACCTCGTACCAAAAAACGAAGCCGAAACAGAGCCTTGGACAAGGCTACCCTTTCCAACGATAAAAATATAATTATTAAAATGGAGATTGCACACAAAAGGCTTTACAAATTACACAACAGTAAAACTTTTTTTTTAAAGCAATTCAAAATCTTACAGAAACAAGACACCCTTAAACAAACCCAGGAGGCAGAGATAAAACATTAACAAACCGAAAGAGACTAGATCCTCCCCTAGCCCCACACGAAGGGACCTAAAACCATCCAAAGTCAAAATATTCCTGGTATCGACAGTAATCTTGTACTCTCCTGTGCTTATGTATATTTTTCCCCAGAATGCTTTGCGTGCCGATCATGCGCAATGTGACAAGCATAATGGGCTATTTGGGCCGATTAATACGGTCTGGGACACTGTTAGGGGGTAAATACTACAACAACGTAACAAAGTAAATACAATGAGGAAATTATCATTTGCAGATCATTTGCTTAAAATTTGTTGTGATTGCTGCAATAGCACTCCGCACTAATAATGCCACTTTTAAAGGAACTGGAACCCACTGTTTGTTTAAATCTTATATAGTTGTAGATTTATACCACAAAACTAACCTGTGAAAATTTTATTTCAAAAGGTAGTAGCGTTTTTGAGATATTGCCGAAAATCTGGAGCGGTTAGTCCACGCAGGAAGAATAATCTGCAATTTGAAAACACAATCTGAGAAACGTTAATGCAGTAACGCTTCTCAGATTCAAATTTTTGGGAATAAAAAGTGGTATCTTTTTCCGTAACCTCAGTACTTCGAAGTGAAGAGTTTCTCAAAATGCATTATACTATGCAAAACTGTTGTACTTCTTAACAGTCAAGTTTTTATTGCCATTAATTTTCAGAGTCATTACCAAACGTATACAGACCCTTTAATGCAGAGTGCTCTTGAAATAAGCCTGCTTTCAAGATCAAGCACAAAATCACTGACAAAACATTCAACTGTTTATTCACTTGATTACCTTCAAAATTGTTGAAATATTCCCAGGTTGTATAGGCCCTATATGTGTTTTTATATGGAAACTAGAGGATGGGACTGTTGAGTTTCTATTTCAGTTTCATAAACATGTATTTCAACGCTGTCTATGGACAAGGAAGTAGTGCTTGATAGTTTGAATTACAGTATCACCGGTTAATTGTATTATAATAACATGACAGGACGGGACAAAGACTACAACAAGATAAGAGTATTCCAGTAATATTTACACAGTGCTGAATAAAACTGTTTTTAAAGGGAGACTGTCGTCATGATCATAGCAGTCTTGTGGTTGTACATTCAGTGTGCGTGGAATTGCGCTTTTTCCATGTAATTATGCTAATTACATTCACGCATGCGTACAGACACTTTTGGTTGACAAACGCCTTAGAGTTGTGCACTAGCCAGACGCACTGACGCATATGCGTCACGCCACCACCAACCTCATACAACAAAAAGGCGCGATGTTCCCTCATTTTGCCAAGCAGTAATGTTAGTGTGCACGCACGATGTGCAATTTATATTCGTGGAAAAGGTCTATGAACTACCCAAATACGCTTACGCTGGCCAGCACATCACAAAGTACGTCGTTATAGGCCCTTTTCGAAACCATGGGCTTAGGCTCCGTCGTACGAAAACCCCTTTCATTGGCCGCCATCTTTGATGTCAGACACTGGAAACGTGCGTGCGTGTACGCGCTGCGCACGACTCTCAGCCAATGAAAGCTATAGACCTTATGCACAATGATGTCATTTCAGTAGGGCACCCCATTGATCTCTATTATAATATAATAGAGATCATTGGGCACCCTCGCCTAGAGGTCAAAAGGAAGTTGTTCATTGGCCAAACCTGTGCGCCGCGCGTACAAATCTGTAAGTTTTGATTGTTTCGTCATCGTTTTACCTCTAAAATGGCGGCTGGATGACGTCAATGCATAAGGTCTATATTCATTGACCGCAGTGGGGAGACTGTTTTGTGCTTGTGACGTCAAATGCAGGGGGTCTATTGGACCATTTAAACATATTTATCCTATAATTTTCTATCCCCAGGTTACCTTTGATGTAGCTTGGTCTCCAAACTGCGTTGATGAGCGTTGCTATGACTACAAGGGTATAGCCGAGTCATGTGACTTTGTTTTTATCATGGCTTACTCGGAGCAGAGTCAGATATGTGGACCGTGTATTGCTATGGCTAACGCACCATACAACAAAACTGTCAAAGGTATATAATACATTGTAATAACAATAATGAGGACAACTTATAATTATATTTTTACTGTCAAATAAAAATTCGATATAAAGTTATGATTAGTTACAAATTAAAGGGGCTGTGTAGTCTTGATCCAAGCAGTCCTGTATGTGCATGGATATAAACTCTCACCCAGTGCCGCACGCGCGCGCTGCCCATATATTTGATACTGGGGTCGGGGTGGCGTGCAGTGACTTGGTAAGAGTTTATAATTCCATGTACAGCCACAGGCCTGCTTTGATCATGACGTTACAGCCCCTTTAAATTAGACAAATAACACACATGTATAAATACAGAATGGAAGTAACGAAACAAAGTCAGCAGAGCCGTAATGCAGTATACACGGCTCAAGCTTTGTCTTCATATCGCCCTCTTTCGCCCAGTTCTACTGCAGTGTTTGCAATTATATTACCCTTGGCGAAGGCCCCCAAAAAGGCTAGCTCCCCCACCTCCACCCCCGGACTGCTGACTATTATGCAAATCGCTTTGTGAGTCTTTGACCAATCCGGTATAGGAATTTGAATCAGAAAAGTGTTGGTTTACTTCACGTAAACGCGAGAGGGCTCACTTCGGTATAGCTTTCATTTATGGTTATAATACATACAATACACATATGAATGGTAGGCCTAATGAATGCTGTCTCTTTTAGAGTTTGTGTCGAAGACAAGGTGAGGCAATTATGATTATCGCAAAAGAAATAATTAGTTCGAATGTGAAAGCTAAGTGACATTCCACTACATTTTTCTGGAGAAATATATATTTGTAGCTGACATGTTGTCAAAAGCCAAAATATAATAGCAATAGACCCACAAAATTACTCTTGCTTATTGACGGTACCAAGAGAAGCAAGATACGAACGGTGCAACTTGTAAAATATGTTTTTTTTAGAGGGATGTTTCCATGATGTGTTTACTGAAAACCAGAGTATGGACTTACTCTTCTGGAGAAGACTTAATAATTTTCCCTTAATTGGTTGTGTTCAGGGTAGAAGGTGGTTCCAAGTTAGAGATTTGTGTTTAATTATCTACCTGACAGAGCCCTAAAAAAAGCCCGTATACCCTGGGAGGAAGGGCATGAGGAATTGGTAGATACACATATCGTTGTGGTTTTTATGAAGCCTAGTTTGACATTTACCGCAATCTCAGACTTGGAGATCAAGGCTAGTTTGAGGTTGAGTTGCGAGAGGATTCAGGAAATAAAAGTAGTTAAATTTTACCGCAATTCAGTAATTTACTTTCAGTGTCCAGTGAGTGGAGGGAACAGTATAGTAATTTGAAAATGAAAATAAACTTATACTGTTTTTGTTTATTTGTTTGTTTGTTTGTTGGGGTGTTTGTTTGTTTGTTTGTTTGTTTGTTTGTTTGTTGGGGTATTGGGGTGTTTGTTGGGGTGTTTGTTTGTTTGTTTGTTGGGGTGTTTGTTTGTTTGTTTGTTTGTTTGTTTGTTGGGGTATTGGGGTGTTTGTTGGGGTGTTTGTTTGTTTGTTTGTTGGGGTGTTTGTTTGTTTGTTTGTTTTTGTTTTTTTTAGGGATCCGAGGCTACCTTGATTTGGGAATATCTCCTGACAAGCTGGTGCTAGGAGTAGCTTGGGGTGGTGTGGACTACGTCTGCCAAAACCTCTCAAAGGTCAGCTTATTACCTGCCATTTCTTCCCGTTAAACGTACATGATTTGTCATTATTTTAGAAATGTCTTTTCAAAGTAGGCCCTACTGGAAAATGTTTGCATTCATTCTTCAGTTGGATTTCTACTTCCTATTTAGAACACTGAATGAAATTGGATGGTAGACCAGCCTCTGAGTGATTGAGGGATCTTTGCGACAAAATGAATGGTCTTATAAAACTTGACAATTTTACAGTGAACGCTATACTGTTGAAATGTATTACACATTATTGACTGTTGAATGCTGATCCAAACAGAGCATTCATTTTTCGAAAGAAATTGAATGAGCCTGATGTTAAATTGGATGAATTTTTGTTGAAACTGGCAGGGAAAACCTATGTATCTTTATTAAAGCACGTGTCACATTGGCAATATGAAATAACAAACCTGTGAAAGTTTAAGCTCAATTTAGGTTGTTGGAGTCACGAGAAAAAAAAGTGGAACAAAACCTTCACAAAAAATGTTTTCACTGTTTTCAACATTAGGTTTTAGACTTGCAAGATCAAAACCAATCGTTTTACTCACTTCTCAAAAAACTATTGCATTTCAAGCAACAATATTTCAAGGGAAGTTTCCCACCATGACCATCTTTACCATGTAAGTTATGTGCAGATCTGTGAACATTTATTTTTTTTACTCTAACCAAAGTTTTGCCCACACTTTTAAACTGCCAAATTCGATTCTGATTTGATCCCCCCGTCAGGAGAACGTGTGCTCCATTATGCACGTGCCTTTCCGGGGTGCACCCTGCAGCGATGTCCCAGCCAAAGGACGATCGTATGCATTCATGACGTCACATGTGAAGACGTCCACCTCAGGGAGGCTATACAATGCGACGTACGCATCGCCGTATTTCAACTACAAGGTAAGTGGGTTCAGAGTTCAAATATTATTAACAAAAATACACTGCAAAAACTTGGGTGTTAATATTGACACCAAGGGTGTTGTCACATTATAGATACCACTAATAACACTAATTTCTGCGTAAACAATTACATTGGTGTTATATACGGTGTTCATTTTGAATCTCTCTTGAGTATCTATTTGTGACAACACCCATGGTGTCAATTTTTAACGACCCAGTTTTTGCAGTGAAGTGTAGTTCGTTTGGTTTTGATTCTCTCTTCGGTATCTATTTGTGACAACACCCATGTGTCAATTTTTAACGACCCAGTTTTTGCAGTGAAGTGTAGTTCGTTTGGTTTTGATTCTCTCTTCGGTATCTATTTGTGACAACACCCATGGTGTCAATTTTTAACGACCCAGTTTTTGCAGTGAAGTGTAGTTCGTTTGGTTTTGATTCTCTCTTCGGTATCTATTTGTGACAACACCCATGGTGTCAATTTTTAACGACCCAGTTTTTGCAGTGAAGTGTAGTTCGTTTGGTTCTGATTCTCTCTTCAGTATCTATGTGACAACACCCATGGTGTCAATTTTTAACACCCTTGTTGTTGCAGTGTAGTGCAGTTCGTTTGGTTTTGATTCTCTCTTCGGTAGTGAAAACACCCATTGGTGTCAATGTTTAACACCCCAGTTTTCGCATGTAGTGCAGTTCGTTTGCACAGCTCTTGGAAGAATATACTCAATCACTTCAATGGCTACCGATTGTTAGACAACGGATTCATTTTAAACTTGCTCTTTTTGTTTATTTAATGTTTGAACAAGATATCTTTCCAATTAATTACTGTCATATTGCACTCCTTACACGATTTTTTCGGTCAACACTTGACATCACTCACTTTGAATGTTCCCCGTGCAAACATAGTTCCGGGTCAAAGAGCATTCAGTACAGGTGGACCGATGATTTGGAATAATCTTCCTCTTGCCAATAATTTGCGTTCAACATGTACATGTGCATTGTGCGTGCCATATAATAAGACGACTTGTTGATTTGCTTAGATGTAGAACAAGGAGCCATACGATTCCAATAACTTTATTCCACGTACTGCATCTCTTTGGAACTCCTTGCCTGGTGCATGTTTCCCTCCATCCTACAATCTAGACTGTTTTAAGAGGAATACTGGTACAAATACCAACCTTCAGCTCCCCTGAGTTATTGTCACATTTAATAATTTACCAAGAGTGGCTTTTGGCCTTGTTTGGGGCGAACTTGCATACAACAATATAATTTTTGTTAAACATTTTGAAAGGGCATAATTCTTTTCTAGGGGGAACAAACTCCTAAGCTTTTCGGTCTTTCGGCGACGGGGCGATGCAAATTCAGATCAGAACATTTACTTGTAAACCAGCACAAATAAAGGCGTAATCGTTGAATCAATATTGCACCGCCTATATCTTGAAATTAACATTCAACGGGATGGTATACGTTTGGTAACTGGAACCCACTGTTTGTTTCAATCCTATATTGTTTTATAAATACCATAAAACTAACCTACGAACATTTCAATTTAAAAGGTGGTAGCGTTTTTGAAATATTGCCGAAAATCTGGAGCGAATTATGTCCACGCATGCAGGAAGAATAATCTGCAATTGGAACACACTATCTGAGAAACGTTACAAACGCTTCTCAGATTCAAATTTGGGGGATTAAAAACTAATACATTTTTCCATATCCGCAGCATGCACTTCGAAGTGAAAAGTTTTTTCAAAATGCATTATACTATCCAAAGCTGCTGTTTTTCTAACCAAGTAAGTTTTTATCGCCATTTATTTTCAGAGTCATTACCAAACGTGTACAGACCCATGCGAGATTAATGATATCAAAGTGCACATACTAACATGATGGTAGCTATTGCCAACGGTCAAAGGGAGAACGCGCTATAATCAGAAAGCATAATTATGTACATCTTCTTTGAATTTAGTTTCTCATGTAAAAAAATCCCCAATTATTTCCCAGTTTCATTTTATCTCGGGAGTCTGCTCTCAAGTGTTTGTAATCAAGGTATTGGGGTGAAGAAGTCACCCAGCTAAACAGGCTGAACAATGTTTCTCAGATAAGTGACATTATACCGGCTTGTTTGCGTTGGTATGAGGATACACAAAAACATTAACAAAATTGATTCCGAAAACCATTAGTTATTAACTAATATTGGTGATTTTGTGGGTTTAGCTAAAGTACGGTTGGGCTGCCGACCTCCCAGGTGGCTGTTTAAAGGGTCTGTATACGTTTGGCAATGACTCTAAAAAGTAATGGCAATAAAAACTTACTTGGTAAGAAGTACAGCAGCTTTGGATAGTATCATGCATTTTGAGAAACTTTTCACTTCATTGATTTTATAAATTTGATTTTATAAATTTGTACATACTTGTATTTGCTTTTAAATATGTTATACCAATTTTTTAACTGATAATGAATTTTTACTTGTAAACAAGATTATTTCAGCCAGTGGCTGCCAACCATGTATTTGTTTTTAATAATAAACCAGAATATATATTTATTAACATTATGTTGTGTAATAGATAAACTCAACTGGACAAATAAGACAGGCGTGGTACGACGACCCAGCTTCCCTCACCCTTCGCTATGAGTACGCCAAAGAGACCAAGCTTCGTGGTGTAGGGATGTGGAACGCAGATAGTCTGGACTACAGCCAGGACCCAGAAGCAAAGAAGAACACCAAAGCAATGTGGGATGCCATCGAACATTTTTTCAACAGCTGAAAGCGCGATTACACTATTGGCCCAATTTCATAGAGCTGCTTTTAACCCTTTCATGCACCATTTATTTTAGTGATTTATTGATCATATGGACACATTAATTGTTTATTCGTTTCTTGCAAAATGCAACCCCCCCCCCTAAAAAACACACACACAAAAAAAAAAAAACTATTAATTTGTCTGAAGGGATTTAAAGCGGTCGCTAGCGACCGGACAGCGCATGAAGAGTTAAGCAGAGAATGGTGCTTAAAATTTGCTGCTCAGCAAAAAATGGCAGGATACCAGTTGTAGATTGTACATGTGACATAGTATTTTGGCTGGTAACCATAATCTGGTAAGCATCATTTTGTTGTGCTAAGCTACTTGTTGTGCTTAAGCAGCTTTTTGAAATTGGGCCCTGGTGTTTGAGAGACACAAATTGCCTTCGGACTGGGCGCTTTTGGGCTATAAAAGCGTTCGTTGGGAAATGGTTTGAAAGATATTTTAAAAGTAGAATACATTGGTTCACACAAACATCCCTCGAGATTGTGTGGTTTTCCTTTCACTTCGTGAAATAACACGGTCCGTACTTTTGTGGGTGTCAAAAATTTGATTCTACCAAATGGCGGAGCTTGTATACACTATGAAAATCTTCGTCTTGAAAATGGAGTGAAAATCCACTTTTCTCCTTGAAATAGGTCTGGGCTTGGATGGAGAGCATTCCCTAAAATCATGGTGAAATTCACGGAGGCCACGGTGATAGCCGGGTCTGGGGACTCTGTTTTTTCAAGATGGTTTAAGGAAATGACAATTCCCTTAAAGCATGGCGAAAGAGAAATAGCTCCTTGAATTTCAGCCAAAATCTGCATGCACTTCACTAAGATTTCACGGTTGTTTCACAGCAAATATTTTCTTAGTGGTACTTCATGAAGTAAAAGGAAAACCACACACTTGTTGGTAGACAAATCTATTTACCCTGAAATCACAGCTGTGGCCCCTTTGGATGTCTTCTTGCATTAAAGCAGAGTTTGTATTGCGACAGAAGTGTCTTTCTTGACACACATTAATGATAACTATATAAAATGATTAATGTCCATTATTTTCATTATTATTATGTTAACTATTCAGAGGAATATTACAGCAAGTATGAAACGAAGACGAATTTCCTTAGATTTAGGTGTTTTCTTAGGTGTTTTCTTAAAAGAGGCTTGTCTTGAGGGTTCTTCAAATCCTCTTAATTTTAATATGCTGCAATATTTTGTCCACCGTGTAACAGTTGTTTATTTATGTCTGTTGTCAATGAGTATTTTCTTTTCAAAAACGCCTTGCATGGCAACTGAAATATCGCCCTTGAAAATCTCTGTTTTTGTCTATACACGTGTGTCATAACGCGGGGAAATTTTCACAGGTTAATGGTTTTTTTTGTCATTGAAACATAGAAACTAGGTTTTAAGTGAAAATGAATCTTCTTAAGTGAAAAGTGGTAATATTAATTGTGTATTTGCGAAATAGAAGACTATAATAACTTGTTTTGTGCGTTATGTATGATGGATGGAAAGTGTTTTTCTTTTATTAGTGACTTTAAAGCAATATCTTTGAATTGATCATTTGGTTCGGTATAGTTGCATCAAGCTTTAATATAATTATGTACATTGATGATCAGAGTTATTAGGATAATTCTTTAAAATAATTGTAACTGAACCAACCCTCCGAGAGAAGGGGTTTGCCTTGGTGTTTCTGACAGTGGCTGCTGGGTGCGCCAAAGCACCTAAATCCATTAAGGTATGCATAAATCGGTTTCATAGTTCAAATATTTCAAAAATCCGTAAAAAAGGGGGTTTTCCCTTTGTTCAAGTACATTGAGTACCTAATTAGCATAATGCGCTATCTTAAGACCAACCAAACTGTGTACACACTAGAGCGAAACGAAAACAACCTACGTCACACACACTCTGGGTTACATTATGTTCTGTGGACAATCCTTTATTTCGCATTTAAAGGCACTGAACACGTTTGGTAATTGTCAAAGACCAGTGTTCTCATTTGGTGTATCCCAAAATATGCATAAAATAAACAAGCCTGTGAAAATTTGGGCTCAATTGGTCATCGAAGTTGCAAGAAAACGATGAAAGAAAAAAAACCACTTGTACAAATTTGTGTGCTTTCAGATAGGAATAAAAGGCTTCTTGCAAGAAAACATTGTTGACTCCACAAAATGACGGACCGTGTTAGTTCGCAAAGTCAAAGGAAAACCACGCAATTTCGAGGCATATTTGTGTGGATCATTGTATTCTACTTTTAAAACATCTTTCTAACCATAATATGCATTTTATAATAAACGGTTACAAAGGCTTTTCATAGACCAACTCGCCCGATCCAAGGCAACGTGTCCCTTTAGGCCTGTACACTATATTGGTAAGATCGAAAAACACAAATGTTCACAGATTCACACACAACTTACATGATTTAAAGTAAGTAATGGTAGAAAGGGTTCCTTTAAAATATTTCTGCCTAAAATGCTATCGTTTCTGAGAAATGAGTAAAACAATAGTTTTTATCACGCGCGATATTTTGAAAAAAACAGAAAACACACAAGGTCTCTTTTCACTATTTTCTCGTGATCTCGATGACCAATTGAGCTCAAACTTTCACAGGTTTGTTTGTTCATGCATATGTTGAATAACACAAAATGTGGACACTGATTTTGAGCTGTTACCAAAAGTGTACAATACCTTTAAGTTTGTTTTGTAAGTTGATGTATTGATGATTTGTAATCTTTGTACCTAATTGAAACTTTGAAATAGTCGTTACTGAACCAACACTCAGAGAGAAGGGGTTTGCCTTTGTGTTTCTGGCAGTGGCTGCCGAGTGCTCCAGGCACCTCGTAACCCCTGGACCGTGCGCATAAATCGATCTCAGCATTCAAATAAATGATTTCAAACTAGCCATGTCTAAAAAAAGTTTTCTCTTTGTTCATGTTCCTTGAATACCTTATCGGCGCTATGCGTTATCTCAAGTTATCCTGACCGACTAAAACTATTACCCTTGAGCGAAACGAAACTAACCTACGCCAAACACGCTCTGGGTTACATTATGCTAAACTACCCTTTATTCTGCACTTAACGAACTTTTCAAATATTATACACTATTATTAATGGTTTATTTTATTTCATTAGGCCTATTATTGAGTAAAAATACACTCGCAGTATAAATACTGAATTATGGTCTCTTATGTAGAACATGGTATATACGATAAAAAGCAGTAAACGACAAGATGCAGATACAAAACAAAAACAACAACAATTTAAACCTCCGAGCAGCCACAGAAAATAAATTTACATGCTGGATCCCCGGGGAGCGCACGAGAGGCACGGGTAAATAACTGTGTTTTGGGGGGCACAATTCTTGTTCTGAACAGATGAATAGATGTCCCCTGGACCCACACACTAAAGATTGAAGCATTCTGGAAATTTACACATTGGTTCACTACTACTTTTCAAAACATAGTACATTTCGAAAGGATTAAGTTTTTGTGCACACAATAGCATTTTTTTGTGCACGTTATAATGGGACCCAGCTTTCCCACACTATGTCAACCTCCGAGTACACCCACCTAGAAATCACTACAGTATGTGAAAGAGGGCTGTTTAAAGATAGTTCAAAACAAAATCAACGGAATTGATCCACAGTGTAGTTATTAAAAAAAAAGTTATGAAGCTGGTCCTCACGCCTGCTCCCTGTGGCTGCTCGGAAGGAGAATAAAAGGGAGATTGGCCCGGAATTATACAAAGAGACAAACTTAGCCCAGTACTCTCACATACACTCTAGAAACTACCGGGTCAGAATTGAACCAGATCCGGGTCCTGTGGGGCCTGACCAATTTCTGGGTCAGTACGACCCGGAATCTGTGTCAAAATGACCCAGAAATGGGTCAAAAT
Organism: Plazaster borealis; assembly: GCA_021014325.1. NCBI lineage: Eukaryota > Metazoa > Echinodermata > Asteroidea > Forcipulatida > Labidiasteridae > Plazaster > Plazaster borealis. The sequence continues at coordinate 22,187,499 of CM037461.1, forward strand.
TACGCAGAATCCGAGTTAAAATCACCCTACTAACCATTTTCAGGGTCAGCCTGACCCGGAAATGGGTCAGGCCACCCTGGGACCCGGAATTTGGGTCAAATCTGACCCGCTATAGTTTTTAGAGTGTACACAGATCAGGCAAAACAATTCACTCAGATATATAAACACATTAAAAACAAGTCACAGACAGGTATAAGAGGATCATCAGGCAACCAACACAAGGACAATATAAAAACTATTGTTTGTTGATGCAGAGTATACCTTGGATTGAATTGGGCTGGTCTTGTATGGGTTAAAGGCACATGAACACGTTTGGAAATTGTCAGAGACCAGTGTTCTCACTTGGTGTATCCAAACATATAGGCCTACATAAAATAACAAGCCTGTGAAAATTTGGACTCCATTGGTCATCGAAGTTGCAAGAAAATTATGGAGAAAAAAACACCCTTGTTGTACAAATTGGTGTGCTTTCAGATAGGAATAAAAACTTCTTGCAAGAAGTTTTTATTATTTTAGTGAGAAACTGCCTCTTTCTCAAAAACTACGTTACTTCAGAGGGAGTCGTTTCCTACAATGTTTTATACTATCAACAGCTCTCTGTTGCTCGTTACCAAGTCAGTTTTTGAGTAATTACCAAACGTGTACAGTGCCTATAAAGGGAAAGTATACCTTTGGTTTTTGGAACCGTTCGATTGTTTTAATCCTATATTATATCAATGTAAATATACAATATGGTAGATAGGGTCGCGTTTTTGAGGTATCGCCGAAAATCCGGAGCGGTTATATCCACGCAGGACGAATAATCCGTAATTATAGAATACACAATCTGAGAAACGTTACTGACAGTAATATTTCTCAGATTCAAATTTTGGGGGATAAGTGAATAATTATATCAACTGTCTTTACTTGTACTGTAAATTCCTTCTAAAAGAAACGCAAAATAAACAAAGCCTAACTTAGAGGAGCATTTTATAGATGACAACCGGTCAGAATTTCTTAAATTATTATTCCTCTTGTAGGAGGAACCCAACAACCGTGAATGCTGGAATTAAAGGCACTGTACATGTTTTGGTAATGACTCAAAATATATATTAGCATGATAAAAACTTACTTGGTAACGAGCAACAGAGAGCTGTTGATAGTATAAAACATTGTAGGAAACGACTCCCTCTGAAGTAACGTAGTTTTTGAGAAAGAGGTAATTTCTCACTAAAATAAAAAAAACTTCTTGCAAGAAGTTTTTATTCCTAACTGAAAGCACACAAATTTATACAACAAGGGTGTTTTTTCTTTCATCATTTTCTTGCAACTTCGATGACCAATTGAGCCCAAATTTTCACAGGCTTGTTATTTTATGCTCATGTTGACAATTTCCAAACGTGTTCAGTGCCTTTAAACAATGAGTTCCTAAAATTAATGCTGAGCTTTTAAAGTCAGGCCTAGACAGGTGGAATTCGAAGTGTCTAAGTGTACTATGAGGCGTAGGCCTACGTGTGTGGAAAAACCTCCACACCTTACAGTTGGGGGGTAATTAGCCCGAATTATGTTCCAATGGTGTTCCCCATAGGCCTATCTGATATACCAAGTGCAGAGCAAATCAAAGGGTGGACCTATATTATTGTAATCACACTATAGTCCTTGTGCCCATGACACCAGCGCATCATCAAAGGCACAATCTCCAATTTAAGCTTATTTGTTTGCTTAGTTAAAACAATATTTCATCTGCTACAAATGACCATTGACAGTCCGATTTTTTATACAAATGATGCTGGCAAAGTTTTGTCCTGCCCCTTCTCACCAAATCACTCACCCCTGTTGATTGACACCCCCTCTATGACAAGTGGCATGGTCCAGCTTAGGATATCATGGCATAAATTATGAGCTGACCAGTGTGTACGATGTTGTTTAATAAGACAATGGAAATATTAAAATATGTCGGTACGTGCTGACAACATCTTTCTTTTCAGGGTTTACCAGAAGAGTCCACTTTGTAAAATGGGGCAGGTGTATAATGTATAATGCAACGCTCGCAAATATTAACAGTAACATGTATGTGACCTTTGACCTACAGCTTAGCAATTACACCAAGAGCGTTATTAATATTTAACCCTCAAAACAAACGGCCCTCTATAGAGAAGCTCAAAGTCCGTCAATGGCCGCCATGTACGAGTTTGTTGTGTTTGACGGGATGCCTTAGTGCGAAGGATACAATGTAAGTTTACATCATTCAATGTAACTTTGTTGTATCTACGTTTAATTGCATGTATTAAACGGGATTGGTAGAGCTGACAAAATAGTCGCAGACAGTGTTCATGGTATGTGTGAACAAAAACATGAAATAACAAACCTGTGAAAAATTAGGCTTAATCCGTTGTGTGAGTCGGGAGATTTTAGTGAAAAACCATGCACAATTTTCAGCATTTTCTTCCGAGATAAGTTCTTTTACGTGCACTGCTATAAATCCTTGTACACGGGACCTTCATGTTCCATCTAAAGGACAAAGCAATTATGGTAAAGTGTTTTGATAAAGGACACAAGTTTTAAGATCGGGACTCGAACCACGACTCTGCTGATGATTAGAAACAACTTGAGTCCGGTGGTCTTGACACCACTCAGCCATGTAAAAAAAATGTATGACACTCAATTTTCGCACAATAAAAAAAAAGTGGTTTGTTACACTGAAATGATTGTATTGCAGTTTCCTTTGTTTACAGTGATATAAGAAAAGGTAATTAAAAAGCTCAAATCAGCGTTTAGCTTTTATAATATTGGAAAACCCCAGCAGATGCAGTGTCAATAGGCCTAAATATTGTGGCTTTTTAATTCCAAATTGCATTACATATTTTCCGGTCTTTTTTGGTTCGTTTTATTCGCCATCTCACATCTAAATTCCCAATCAATGATTCCTAACATACAGCATTGTCCGAGGATTTATTCTTTATTTTTATCTTTTCAGCATTTGACAGGGGAGTCCCGAAGATCAGTTACTCGACAAGCTATGGATCTTTCTTTCCAGTTGGTTTTGCTTGCTTCACTAATCAGTAAGGAGACCATTCAAAATAAAAATTGTTGTCTTTGTGGCAATTTGTGTTTTCATTTTCTAATTATGAGACGAAGATTACATCACTTTAACTGCCAATCAGCCTTTTTGTAAAGAGAAGAAAATGAAGATTTTTTCCACGCAGATAGAATAATCCGTAATAGGAACACACAATCTCTGACAGTAACGTTCTCAGATTCAAATTTTGTGGGAATTTTGTGAAACAAACAGTAGGTTCCAGCTACCAAACGTATACCTTCCCTTCAAACCACTCAATCCAATTATTACCATTTAAAAATACATTTTCCATCGCGGCCAAGGGCCGAATTAGGGAAAACAAGTTTACACAGAAAGACAAGAGGTAAAATAAACAAAAAATAAAAATAATAATGAGAAAGTACCAAGTCCAAATCAAAAAAAAATAATAATAATAATAATAATAACAATTTAAAAACAGCGCACCACAAGTGAACTAGGCACTGTATGAAAATAGTAGGAGGGCACTATAGTTAGAAATTATCAAAACCAAAACCTCAAACAATTCATTTATTTATTTAAAAGGATGATTAGGGATGGAATGGGGCTGGTCTTAAATCTTGTGGTTCTGCATTTAAGATCTCTCAATTTTGGGTAGTTTCTGAGTGTAATAATACTATCGGTAGACTTATTATGGAGTCGAATTTAATGTTTTATTACTGACAACATGGCGTGACTGAATCTTACAAGATTACTGTTAATATCTGGAGTACCTGGAATGACCTATTGACGTATTAAAGGAACACTCGATGATGCCATCGGACTGTAGTCCACTGTCCGGTTTTAATTAAATAATCAGTACTCCACCATGTTTTTTTTTTAATCTAAACAATTCAGCATTCCCCATCTACACCTAGCCAAATAGCATGGTAATGTTTTGTTACCATCCGGGGTCTTTTTCACACACACAAAATCCATCAATGACCAGCTCTCCCGGAATTCTCAAAGAGTTAAACAGCAGTTGCTTGACCTTGGTGTCAATAGCCACTACTGGGTGAAATGAACCATTTGGTTTCCAGATGGGCTTTTCTGTAAACTTGTACAATGGCTGTAAGCAGTGACCTGGTTGTTTATTTGGATGAATTGAGTAGGGTCCATATCTAATAGTTTGGGCCGTTTGAAATTGATTGGGTTCTCCACAAAAATTAATTACACGCAAAATACAAACGGACTGTAGCCCACTGACCGATGGCCTCACCGTGTGATTTGTTTTTGATGATGTCACACAGGATTTTATTGCGCTGTGCATATAAATTAGCGCCTTCACACTGAGTGCAAATCAAGATAATATTTTTTTTCAGGGAGAAGTTTCTGAAGTTTGGAGTTTTTGAATTAGCAATGTATTATCCACCAATAGGTTGCTGCCTCGCCATTGAGTGCTACGAGTGTACACTAAGTGAGCTCGGAGCGGGAGATCCAAAATGCGACGACCCAATCTATGAACTGGACCCTCCTTTCCAGAAAGAATGCGATCCAAATGTCTACGAAAAATGCAGGGTAAATCAAGAGAAGAAACACACAAGTTTAAAGAAAGAGTATTCGCCCCTTGCACGGTCAGCCATTTTGCGTGTAGAGCCTCGACTTGGGGACAGCAGTGAATAGAAGCATTATCTCTGTATTGTCACGGCAATGCCATGACATCTTTCATCCAAACAGATGCATAAATACAATGAAGCATGAAGTCGAGGCTCTACACGCAAATGGCGGATCCGTGCAAAGGGCGAATAGGACTGGAAACTTACTGGTTATAAAGTTCATACTAGTCTATAGAGAAATGTAACTTTGTTGTGTCATAATTTCATCGTATCAATTCAAGTTTTGTGTATATAAAACAAAATAACAGAAAAAAGTGACACACAGCTCAGCTCCCTTTCTTCAAGTCAAAAGTTGATAAAAAAAAAACATTAAATGATAATTGTTCATAATTGCGGTTATGGTTATTTTGTTCAACACTATTTCAACGCAGCATTATTTTGATTCGTGGCTTTTCTTATTGTTTAGTATTCTGCTATTTTACTACTCTACTTTTATTTTTTAATTTCAAGGGGCCCTTGGGGATAGCAGTTGAAATAATAATAAGAAGAAATAATAATAGGCATTTGTAAAGCGTCAAATCAATTCAAAGAAATGTTCCAGGCGCAGAAAAGCAGAGACAATGTAAACAAAACAATACGTGTACATAATATAACTAGTGAAAAGAAATCAAACTATAACAATTAGGGAAAACATACATTTATCAACAATGTCAAGCAACAACACTATGCATTTAAGAAATACATCTTGAAAATGTGAGTTTTGAGAGTAACTTTGAAATACTGATTTGAAATACTGTTGTAATACTGATTTGAAATAATGTTGTAATACTGATTTGAAATACTGTTGTAACACTGATCAAGCTACCCTGTCTAAATAAATAAATCAATAAATAAATAAATTATGTTTCGTTCTTTCTCCTTAGAAAACCAAGACGTATCTGGCCAATGGGAAGACGAGTACAGTTCGAGGCTGCGCAGAACGTACCTGTTACGAGAAAGGCTGCGAGAACTTCGGAGGCCAAGTTGTCTGCGACTACTGTTGCTTTGGAGATATGTGCAACAGCGCATACTCAATGACCTTTGACATGGCGATGATCATTGCATCGTTGATATCGGGGAGATGGACATTTTGCTTGTGGTTGAAATAACTGGTTATTTTTTGTTTTATAACGGGATTTCGATGTTTTTGTTGTGTGTTGCTGAACTGGGATCAGTTTCAAAAATAAAAATTTATCTTAAACAGCTACCTGAGTGAAACGTTTTTGACGGAAATGCTATTTTAAACTTGTTTATACTGTGTTTATTTATCAATTAAATGTAATTTTGATATTTGTACACTTCTGAATTGTTCGTAATTATCGATCACAAAATTAGGCCCCAACCTCAAGGTTTTGAAAAACTAGAAACACTTATGCCGTTGACGGCGTGCATTAAAATGACAATACTTTGACGTTGACGTCATTTGTGGGAGGTTGCTTTGTTATACACCTCCATGCTGCAACAAAGCAGCTATAAAAACGGAGCTCCCACAAATGACGTAACATGAGTGATAACGCAACGGGGCTTTTCGCGAATCTTTCTGAAAAGCACCGGAGGAGGGTATTAAACAAAATGTTTTACACAATTAAAATCTGTTTAACCAGCTGGTTTTCCCTGACCCCAGGCTAAATTGGGCGGCAATGTCTGCAATTCAATCTTGAGGTGTTGATAGATGCCCCATTACAGGATAAACTGAAATTGCAGGTCCAGTGTTTTTTTTTCCAGGGGTGGCATATTAAAAACCAATTGGTTGGGGACAGCTGTTTCCATGGTGACTTAATCGAGAGTTAATCTCACGTGAACTCAATTTCCTTTAATTAATTTCAGCAAAGATCACTAAGCAAAGTGTGACATATCAATTACTTTGGTAATACTGTTGACGTCTTGCGTCTTTTTGAAAACAATTTTAGAGAACCTTTGTCCGATGTGTATTGCTTTAAGGCCCTGCAAAGGGTATATAAATACGTTGTCAGCACATGCTGACATATTTTATTATTTCCATTTGCTTAAAGGGACATACCATCCTCGTTGGGCGATTTTGGGCGATTTTGGACGGTAACATAGACAAAGGCATGACAAGAAAGGTCTTCCAAAAGTAGAATATAAACCTCCACAACAAGAACCCATAAATTTGGCCGATTTTTGAGTTATTTTAAGGAAAACGTAGGTCACGTGACTTTTCTGCTTCAAAAAATTGAAACCGAAAAGTCACGTGACCATTCAGCTAGTTTTATTTCCATCCGTATAATTTTGTTATTACTGAACAAAATTACATTCTGATTCTTGGCAATAAACAACAAAAGTATACATATATTGAAATTGTGGATCAAACTTATTAATAATGATAGGAATTGCATTTCAAAACTGATTTTACGAGAGTCCGGGAAACGGACCGTGGCCGGCTCGTGACTCATGTATCCGGCCGTGGCCGGCCCGGGGCTCAACAGCCCATTACGACATCCATAATCTCAGTGTGTTTTAACAAACAACTCATCAAGTGATATGATCCGGAACTTGAGCAGCTAGATCACTAATATTACACTTAATGTTATTTTTTTTATTGGAATCTGGGAATTGAAATTTTCATTGCACAACATGAAAGCCGGACATGATGTATTGGTGTAAAAAACCATGGATCCTTCCTTCCTCCATGGTGTAACGGGCGTTTGGTCTTTCACGAAAGAACGATGGAATGGCCTGCCTGCAGCCGATCGCGATTGAGCCACATACCCGGCCCATAAAACAGCGCGATACGCCGCCAATGTCAACAACCATCCGTGATGACATCGTTCGCATAGTTCAGAGTCAGTGATCACTTGTTTCTTCGTGACCTCTCGTCGTCGTGATACAAACAAACAGATCTCCCAATTTTATGTCAGCGGTCAGGCAGTGCAAACCATGTCAGAACCTCCCACTACTTGGGCCGTCCGCTGAAATATTCAGCAGAGAAACGGCGAAAGTTGTGCTTGGTTCTTTTTTTTTTTTGGCCACCATGTTCAGAGCTCGGTGTACTGTCAGATTTAGCCCTACCACCACGCTTTTTCCCATGTTTTGGAAGGTCTTTTGACGATGAGCCTGTATCCATGGCTTGTGGGTTGCGTTGTGACGGACGGACGGTCGGACGGACGGTCATGACAGTCTGTTCTGATCTTTTCGTGATAAAATGTTGACAGACTGGTTCCTTATACGGAATTATTGCAATTGCAATAGTAATGTAGTTGGGGACCAGACTGCTTGAAGTTGAAGTCACTTTTTTGATGATTGAAACGGCTGGATATGCGTATACGGTGACCTTTGACCTCTTTTGTTTATTTCGATGATTTCTCGTTAATTACAGGACTTGTGAGTTTCGGGTTTTTTCGAAAATGTTCACAAAGGTGTACTTTTATACCTTTGAAGTCGTGAACTAAGTAATTTTGTAAAACTTGAGGATGGTATGTCCCTTTAACCACATCGTACACACTGGTCAGCTCATATGCCATGATATCTTAAGCAGGCCTGTTACACGTCCTAGAGGGGAGGTCAGTCAACAGGGGACAGCGATTTGGTTAAAAGGGGCAGAACACAACTCTGCCAGCTTCCTTTGTGTACAAAATCGGTATGTCAACTGTCAATGGTAAAATGAAACCAAACGTTCTTTCAAACAGCGATTTGGTTTAGACTCATAAATACATATTGTTTGACTTGGGTTTTGATTGGAGGACAAAGTCACATGGTGTCTGCGACCTCGGGTTCAGTTCTTTCGATAATCAATGTGTATCGACAAATAGCGCTTGTTGAGCCATCCATTGCATTATGATGTAAATTAGTTAATGCAAATTAGGCCCAATGCAATAGGCCTATACTTGATCCAATTTCTTGATATGGCTCTGCTTACCGCGTAACTCTACGAAACGGCATAGAATCACTTGTTTTTTATAGAGCGTTTTAATTGGTCACTGATTTCGGTCTACCACCATCATTGTTCACTACACACTCGGCGACACCACACCCAGAAAACCTCTTGGATACAAACGGTAAGGTGATTTTCATTGATATTTTGTTTGATATAAAATATGCCTATACGTTACACGAAAACTTGTTTAAATATCTACAGGGAATGGCCTTTTAGAGTTTTCGGTTTATATTATGGTTTTGGTTGTATAGTGATCTGTCATTGGGTTTTGATTTGGTTGTAATTAGGTTGATTTCTGAATGCTATTTTGTAAACTCTTTGTAATTTGACCGCAATTTAGCCTTTGGCTGCAAATGTCTTTTTTATTGCAATAAACCATTTTAAATCAAATCAACAACAATTTATGAAAATAGCGAACTATTTTCGCAATATAAGCAGGTCGATGATTGCTTTAAAATAGCATAGTGTGAAAGGTAGTCATAATGAAGGCTTTGTTAAAATTACCATGGGCGTCATTCTTGTACATGATCTAGTTCTGATTTTAGTCGTCGAGAAAACGCCAGTATTATATTTGTATGTATTTTGGTGATCAGGCTGGGTCAGTGGTTTCTTTCCCTGCCTTTCATTTCATGGAACCCGGTTCAAATCCAACCCCAGACCGGAGCCTTACATGCCGTTTCTGGCTTGCATTTACCAAGCACACTTGTTTACAGGTTTTCTCAACAGGCTTGCGAGCTACAGTGATTTAAGTTCACTTTTGAGGCATATCCTTGGTTTCATTACCAGAAATATATAATAATAATAATAGTACAGGCCTATAACGAAATCAAAATAATACAAATTGTGGCACTGTATAATATAGCACAAAAAACGGTAAGACACAAACAGCAACTAAAAGGAATTGTACGCTTGGTAATGGGAACCCAGTGTTTGTTTATACTATCAGCTTTTGACCCTTGTACTTAGTAAATTTGTATTGCCATTTCTTTTATGAGAAATTACCAAACGTAAACGGACCCTTTAAAAATAAACACAAAATACAAACCTAATAGGTCAGCGTGCCAATGATTCATGCTAATATCCTTATTAAATTGCCCCTGAAATTTAGGGTTTACACCTTAAGACTGGGTTGCTGTAAAAATCAAACATATTTTGAAAAAGGTGGCAGACTTCAAAAAATGGATTTTGGCAATACTCCATGCATGAGTATAGGTATGGGTACATATAAAACAAAAATAGCAAAAAAATTGATATCAGATGTCGGTTGCCATGGTAACGGCCAAAATAATATTCCTAGCCAATTTTTCAAGTTTTTACACAAATAAAGTAATGAAATATAGGTAAACTGGAAGCACTGGTACATCTTAAGGGGAAAGAGTAGAAGTTTGTCTTTTACACATATTGCACAACCATCTTTACTCTTTCAGAAAATGATTAAAATATTTAAGTGTGTGTTCCACTTTGGATCAAACCATTATTTCAAATAGAGGTGTTGTCATCATATTTTCTCATAGCGAAAAAAGGGAGCATTGAATTAGGCCATAAAGCCGAAAGTGGCACTTTGTGGATAATGGCACTTTCATAATTTGAAGATAAGATACCAACCTACATAAAAATGGAATAAAATGTTTTGGTATTTCAAGTGCGCGAAAACAGTGTTGCCGGAAAGTTAGCACTTTGGCTGGAAAACAACGCAATGAATGGCCAAAAGTTATACATTAAAGGAAGTCTTAATTGAGAAATTATATAACAAATTTGTCATATCTATGATAGAATACAAAATGAATGTTGACATGAAGATTTAAAAACCCTTAAATGGCATTAAAAGCAGTCAGTGATGCCAGAGACATGATTTTCAACCCTTAAATCAGCCACGCCCCTCTACTTTACTGTATAAATGGTATACCACACCATCCAAGAGATATTGAACATGTTTTCTATGCATTTTTGTTAAAGTTTTACATTTAAATGACTGCTTTTCGTGCCCAGCTATTGCCTAAGATTATTTGCTTTTGTTAATTAATTGTTTTAATTGATTATGTTCCGGTAATACACAGAGAAATACAGAAATAACATATTTTACTAAAACGCCTCGTGCAAAAAAAACAAAAACATAAAAATAATAAAAATATCAGTGTTTGAATGACTGAAGGGCCTTTTCCATTTTGTGTTGAAAACCAAAAACCTTGTAGCCACTAGCTGTTGACAAGATTTAAGCAGACACACAATAAACAGATGGTTCCCCTTATGGCAGGTTTTTTTCTTGTTAGGTCTTTCCTTTGTCTATGGTATTTGACATGTGATATTTACATTGTAAGTAGATGGGTGCAAACAAGTTTTCGGTCTTGAATTGTTTTTAAATAATAATCTGGGACCTGACCCCCCCCCCCTCTTAGATATGAATGGTTCATATGAGGCTATCACTGAATTTCACTCCCCAAGGTCATTGAACTTTGGAGGTATGGCTTAATTAATTATTGTGTGGTATAGTTTTTTACAGTTTCCCTCACTTAAGAGTTTGGGATGTGAATCTTGACTATATAGGCCTATAATAGTTAAGATACATTGAATTGGTAAGTGACTTTTAAATAACATTCATTTTTGGACCTGGACTACAGTATTTAAAAATATATATTGGATACAAAATAAAACAAAGTTGCAACACTATTGCCTGTTTGGTGGTAACATCTAGTGTAATCCACATTATAGCCCTACATTTCATCAAAAAGTTGGCATTATATCAAGCATGTATAGTGAAACATTCAAATTTCAGGAGTGAAACCTACATGTTTTTTGATTTTTTTTTTTTCATTTGCGTTTTTTTTACAAAATTATTGTCTCATGTTATTGATTACATTGTTTAGCAATCCTTAAACACGGCACATATAGGGGGTTTCAAATGTTGTAGTTCTTTGAACTAAATATAATTGCTGAATGAATTGACCATCTGCTCAAAGTTTTCCAGCCGCTGCGGAGGAGGATTTCTTGGACAGTCTACGGGATTAAGTACACAGAACCATTGATATTCAACATCCTATTGTATTTGATACACTTCATGTTTGCGAACTAGTTAAAACAAAGAGTCTTACCCAGCAAATAGTTTCAAAACTTAAGGACGTGTACAAACCTCAACATCAACATCTTTGATTACTCCAACAAAGGGTCATAAACGTCAATTTGTCAAGAAAATTGAACGTTTTGTTAAAAATTGTACCTGCTACAGCCAAATGTAAATATGACCACAAACATATGACAGAATTTGCAGGTGTTCCATGGGCAGAATGATTCTCTATTCTCTAAACTTTGCTGTGGTGTTCTTCCTTGTTCCTTAAAGCAATGAATGACAAGGAAAGTATCATACTTGTTGTGCTGTTATGATAGGATGACTGGTTTTATGAGCGCAATGAGGGATACAGAGATTACCTTCAACTTATATAAGTTTGCTGTATGATCTATAAAGACGATACTCTGATTACAAAATGATCCACTGTTCAAATCACAATACTTTCTATGTGCTGAGATACTGATATGAAAATTATCTCTATGTACTATTTCTGAGATGGAAGTATCTTTATGTATAGACTTTGCATACTCTACTCTGTGTCAGGACAAGTAACAGATGTCCACAACATGGGGGTAAACTTTACATACAGTGTTTTGAGCTGTTTTAAGGGGAAAATGATGCCATTTATTTTAAACACTTTATCTCTGAATGAAACTTCAAAGATGTTTTGGCATTGTTGCATCTTCCTGCGAGTCATCAAATGAGATGCTTATCCAGCATGTCCAATTGTTATCATGCAATTTATACTTGTTATGCAAAATCTAGTGTCTTTTTGAAAGACTTTTCAAAATTTGCTGCTGCCAATTATGTCATTGCCAATTATGTCATTGCCAATTATGTCATTGCCAATTATGTCAGCGCCAATTATGTCATCAACAACTACATGTATGTTACTACCAACTGCGTCAATGCCAATTGTGTCACCAATAACAATTTCATTGCTAACTTTGTCACACAGCTATGTAAATTGAGTTTTTTTTTACTAGTTTCGGTGTGGTTTTTTTGGGCAACACTGTCTATGTGATGCATGTATATAAAATTAAGAGTTATGTTTTTATACTTGAAAGTTGCTTTACTATATTCTGTCCTGGTATTTTGTCAATCAGCATCATTGGTAAGCATGTAGAAAGTCATTAAATAGCATTATTTTCGATATATGAATTTTGAAAATATACATTTTTTTTTCAAAAAAAACATGAAGTTTCTGGCAACACTGCTCCCTGGTACAACAATTACCAAAACATTTTTTTCTTATTCCTACAGACCAACATCTTATCTTTCAATCCTGGAAGCAAAACTTTCCTGAATATGCTACTTTCAGATTTCTGACACTTTTAGCAACCACCTCTATTTCCCAAATTGACTTTTGCTCAAAACACCCCTTTATGGAATAATGGAATCTTCCACTCACAATTAACTGTACTTGTATCAAGTACATTTTTGGAAAGAGTAAGGATGTATATTTACCATATTTAGCTGAGAGGTTAGTCAGCTGTTTGGTCTTTTCACAGTGAAGCTGACAACCTTCGGTAATTTTTACTTATAAAAAGAGCTAAATTAGGTGAAATATGGTAAATTTCTATTTTCACCCGTTGCCATGGCAACCAAAGTGTGGATGCAAAAAATATGCTTTCTTTTTACACTTTGGTTGAAGGCCTTCACATGTGCAAAGAATAAACGAAATCCATTTTTGAAAATCTGCCACCACTTCTTCGATATTTAGAGCAACCCAGTCTTAATGGTTTCAGTGACCAGTTACATATACACTGCACAAACTGGGGTGTTAAAATGTACACCATGGTTGTCGTCACATAAAATAATCAATATTTACACCATAAGGTGTTAAAATAACACTAATTTCTGCCAACACAATTACATGTGTCAACACCCATGGTGTCAATTTTTACCACCCCAGTTTTTGCAGTGTATATAAATCGGAATGAAAAAATGCCTACACATGGGAGTTTGTGTTGTTCGACGTTCAGTTTAAGAGGGGTGGTTAACTCGAATGCAAGAACTCGTAAATATGGTCATAATGTTGGTATATTGCGACACCAGTTGAACAAATATTTCCAATCTGTCAAATATTGTACCTAAGGGATTGTATACGTTTGGTACTGGAACCCACTGTTTGTTTCAATCCTATTTGTACACCATAAAACTAGCAGCTTTGGATAGTATGGTGCCTTTTGAGAAACTTATCATTTCGAAGTACTTCGGTTTTGGAAAAAAATATCACTTTTTATCCACACATTTGAATCGAACGTTTCTCAGATTGTGTATTCCAATTGCAGATTATTCTCCCTGCGTGGACATAACCGCTCCAGATTTTCTGCAATATCTCAAAAGCGCTACCACCTTTTGAGATGAAATGTTCATATAGGTTAGTTTTATGGTATATATCTACAATTATAATAGGATTGAAATAAACAGTGGGTTCCAATTACCAAACTTATACAAGCCCTTTAAAGGGTCTCTATACTTCTGGTGAAACACAAAACAGCAAAGCTCACAGATTTACATTAAACTTACATGGTTTAAAGATAATGATGATAGAAAGCTTCCCTTGAAATATTACTGGCTGAGGTGCTGTAGTTTTTGAGAAATGAGTAAAACAATTAGATTTGATCTCATGAGTCGAAAACTCGATGTTTGAAAACAGTGAAAATACCTTTTCCCCACTTTTCCCCACTTTTTTTCTGATGATTGCAATGACCGATTGAGCTTAAACTTTCACAGGTTTGTTGTTTCATGTTTATGTTGGGATACACCAAGTGAGGATACTGGTCTTTGAAATTTACCAAAAGTATAAACTCCCTTTAAGTCATTGGTCAATAATGTTCAGGTTGTTGGTGATCTTTTGTTTAGCAGCTTCCATGTCAAACCGGTCTCTGAATGGTCCCCACTGAACAAAGGGTGACTGCTCTATGTTCCGATACCCCTCTGTTCCGACACCCTTATGCTCCGGTACCCGTATGTTCCGACACCCCTATGTTCCGACAACCATATTCCGATAACCCCTTGTGATCTACAAGCTAGGGTTGGGGTAACTAATTGGGTTTAGGGTAGAATCAATTTTAACTAGTTGGGTTCGGAGGTTAAGGGTCTATCTAAATTTGATCGATTGATTTTTTTAAAGGTTTGGAACGCCGACGCCCCGACATCTTTCTTTATTGTACCACAAGACGTATTGTTTCATCAAGAAAAATGAAGGCAGTCGTTGCAATCGTTTTCATCGTTGCTTTTATTGGTAAGTCAAATAAGACCAATCAACGTAACAGCAGAAAATTATAAATATTAAATTGATCAAGTTGACTGCAATCTTTACGCAACAGTGTTGCTCCTACCAATAAAATCACTTTCTGCGTCCACCGCTCTTTTTATCGCTTGTTTAAAAAAGATTATTAACAAATAAATAGTTCGTTCCTCCAATCACATCGAACGATGCATGCAGTTTGACTGAAATCCAGTCATGCCAAGTAAACTTGCAACAGTCCTGCAAGGTTGCAGTTGGTCATGCATGGTTGCAGTTTGTCTACTTCAATACAATACAGTATTTCCTGCATACGTTTATAAGCATTACAACAAAATTCAAGGGACTCAGTCAAGTCTACTAAAAACAATTCACTGCCGACGCAGCCATTTTGTTTTGGTCTTGTGTGCAGGAGTGTGGAACTACAACGTATAATTTCACATGACAAGCTTCTAATTAATCAAGAAACCGCAAGTTCAAAATGAGGTAGCCTACTTTTTTGGAAATGAACATTAATTAGTACAATTTGATTTGGTTTGAAATTGTGAACTTTTAATTAATAATTTCAATGCTCAAGTACAAAGATTGCAATTATGTGCTTTGAATGAATAACGTCAATGTTTAAAGGTATCGTACACGTTTGGCAATGACTCAAAAAAACAAATATTAGCATAAACGCTTACTTGGTAACAAGCAACGGGGAGCTGTTGATAGTATAAAACATTGTAGGAAACGACTCCCTCTGAAGTAACGTAGTTTTGGATAAAGAGGTAATAATAAAAACTTCTTGCAAGAAGTTTTTATTCCTATCTGAAAGCACACAAAGTTTTACAACAAGGGTGTTTTTTCTTTCATCACTTTCTTGCAACTTCGATGACCAGTTGTACAAAGATTTGGTTTTGCAATTGTGTGCGGTGGTCAGTCATGCTCCTGTAGCTAATAAAATGAACCTTGAACCTTGAACCTTTAACCTTGAACCTTGAATAAAGGTATTGGTATTATTGCACCAGCAAGGTACTGCACAATGTGTACAGTAAAAAAAAAGGGTCAGAATTGACCCGGATTCCGGGTCCCTTGATTATGACCTTGGGAATCTGTGTCAAAATGACCCAGATATGGGTCGAACTGACCCTGAATCTGAGGTTTTTAGAGTGTTCGTGTATTTGTTGGAAGATTAACAATAACAAAAGCTTCTTGCTGCTTTGAGCAGGTAAACGTATCACGATGTTTTCCCTTCACACAATTCGAAGATGCAAGACTCATCAAGAGAATGCCATGCACAACGTTTTTTAGGTGTGTTTTTTTAACAAGGATGTGACGTGGTCTGATATTATTATGTTTAAAAAAAACCTGCAGAAGTATATTTTGTTAAATAATATGTTATAATAAATCCTTTCAAGATATTCACTGGTAGAGCCTACAGCGCACTCCGCGCGATACAAGATACTTTTTTTTTGTAATAAAACAAAAATTACATTCTCGCCAACTCCAAAAGCCAGGGAGAAATACTGGATTGCAACCTTGATTAATTTGTAAACTTACAGGCACACAAATCCCAGCTCATCAGCCCAGTTTTGTCATCCATTTGTGTACTTTATCGTTGTGTTCAGATTTTGGAAATGCATTTATGTGCTACAACTGTGCGGGGACTCAGTCGTGCAATGATCCGTTCAGTGAGAATGGTGTTCTAAAGATTGAATGCTCGTTTCTTCCAGGATTCGAAAACAAGTGTTTAGTAAGAATACATTAATTTATTTCAATGTTGTCTTAAATGTATTGTATACGTTTGGTAATTAGAACCCACTGTTTGTTTCAATCCCACACATTTGAAGATACCATAAAACTAACCTGTGAAAATTTCATTTCAAAAGGTGGTAGCATTTTTGAGAATTTGCCAAAAATCTGGAGCGGTTATGTCCACGCAGGAAGAAGAATCTGCAATTGGAATACAATCTGAGAAATGTTACTGCAGTAACGCTTCTCAAATTCAATTTTTGGGGGGATAAAAAGTTAGTGATATATTTTTCCATAACCGCAGTACTTCGTAGTGAAAAGTTTCTCAAAATGCATCAAACTATCCAAAACTGCTGTACTTCATACCAAGTAAGTTTTTACTGCCATTCATTTTCAGAGTAATCGCAAAACGTATACAGACCCTTTAAACCCTCAAAAGAGGGCCGTTGTCAGCACATTGACATTATTGTAATATTATTTCCATTGTCTTGACCACATCGTACACACTGGTCGGCTTCCACACAACGTGATATCCTAAGCTAGACCATGCTACACGTCCTAGATGGGGGTGTTAATCAACATGGGACGGTGATTTGGTTGTAGAAAGGGGCAGGACAAAACTCTGCCAGCATCCTTTGTGTACAAAATCGGTCTGTCAATTTGTCAATGGTAGATTAATCCAAATTATAAAATTTAAATAAGTAATAAGTAAACAAATAAGCTTAAATTAACCCAGGAAAAGTAAACAACACACTTAGATTTTTTAAAAAAAGTTGAACAGATGCGAAACAGACCCTAATTCCTTCTCCGCGTTTGGCGATTTTGTTTATCTCCATGAGGCACACTGGTGCTATAGGAATGTTAATGTAAACAAAGCGCACACACAGGGCAAAGTCCCCTGAGGCAGCATCTGGGCCCTATTTCATAGAGCTGCTTTAAGCACAGAAAGTAGCTTAGCACAACAAAATTAGGCCTACCATAATAAGGTTACCAGCCAAACTACCATGACACTATTAACCCTGGCCATTCAACTTTGGCACTTTGTTTCTCAATGATATAAAGTTGGAAAAGCTGGAAGCCGGGTTTTTTTTCCATGAGTGGAATTATGCAAACAAAATGCAAATAAGGGCAATAAAACTATGCGGATGACTCTCGGAGAGGTTTTAACCTACGAAAAACAATTGTACGGAGGGACGTTGCAACGGGTCCAGCGCGGCATGGGTTTACTTTACATTCTGGCTCTTGGATGAACGCAACTCCATTGACGATATTTCCTACTTCAAATGACAACGCTGATCACACCCAGTGCCTCTAATTACGATGCGGTGTCACAGGGAATTATGTGCCCCCCCCCCCCCCCGCACAGCGGTCCGGACACAATCTCCGTTGAGCACGACGGACAGAATAACCTAACGAGAGACAGTTTATCCTAGGAGATACTGTCTCGGTGGACGTTGTTAGACAAGCCATGGACAAGCCAGGTAAAGTTGTCCGGGGAGACATATTATTCACCGGGGGGGACAGAATCTCCGTCCTGGGTTTTCTGTCCGCCAAGCTGGTGAATTTGTCCCTCCCCTCTCTCACATTTGTTTCCTTGTTTGCCTCTGTGCTTCACTTGTAATCTTTTAACTATATAAACAAGCATGAGAATGGGCGATGACACAACCGGAAATCCATTTGGTACGAAAAATAAATCGGAAAAATTAACGCTAAAGTGCATATCCAGATTCTGGGCAATGTCCGGAATTTGGGCAAAGTGACCCAGGCGTCAGCGCCGCACTCATTGAACTGTTGTTAGTAGACTTTTCTTTTCAAAGTCTCCACAAACAAAAATGTTCCTTTGCTTAAAATTATTGACTAAAACAATAAGATAAGTACTTCTATTATAAACCAGCAAAGCCGGGGAAATAAAGCAAGTTTATTGAATTATTTCCGTCGGTGGACGCTCGTGCGTGGGGGACATATTCTCCGTTGGGGGACACAATCTCCGTTGAGCACGACGGACAGAATAACCTAACGAGAGACAGTTTATCCTAGGAGATACTGTCTCGGGGACGTTGTACCCTAGACAAGCCAGGTAAAGTTGTCCGGGGGGACAGATTCACCGGGGGGACGGAATCTCCGTCCACAGCGGCACCAAAACTAAAGGGTACAATTTAAGGAGGGTGCAAGGGGATCGATGCACCACCTTTTCCTTAGGGTTCACTTCTGGCCGAGTTTTCGTTCGCATTTTTCTTAAAAGCGCCCTTTCTTTGCTCTTGGTACCATTTACTTAGTACCATTTACTATATAAGATAATCTTCGTTATTTACTATGTTATAAGGAAATGTGACGTAAGTGTAAAAGTAAACTCGTTGTCTGCGTGATAAACATTGAAATGATAACATGAAAGACTGTACTCTTTAGAATTCCCCTATGGAGTCCGTTTATTTTTCCTTTGTTGTTTTGTTATCGGTTTCCATAAGATTAGAAATAATGAGCACATCGGTTGATTATCTTTGCATAATCACTTTTTAACACACTATGAAGTTCCACAACGAACCACAACAGTAAGGTTTTTTCTATTTACTCACTCTGGATTTCATTATTTTCAGAAATCGGTACTTCCAAATGGTTCCGCCTCCCGCAGCTGCTCGCCGGAGGGCACCTGCTCTCTCATTGGCGGGAACGGCTGTAAAACTGATAGCAGCGGTACCGTTTGCTGCTGCAGTGGAAACCTGTGTAATTCTGCAAGCACCACTGGGATCAGCTACGTTACCTTTGCCTCCCTACTTATTGCAAGTTTCCTCGGTATAATGTAAATTTTAACCAAACCGAGCAAGAGTCATGATCAACATGTGCTCCTTTAATTCTAAGCGATGTGTTGTAGCTCAAAGTTTTTCAGACCTAAAGTTTTACATATAATTTTCTTCCTTGCATTTGCATGCAGGCAAAAAACAAGCAAATATTATTTCACAAACGATTTAGAATGTTCGTTATCTTTTCGTCTGCAGCAATAAAGTTATGATCTGAAATGATCTCAAACAATCAAATTATAGGACGCCCTCTGTCGGCTCCGTATTTCCCCACGCCGAGCTGTCACTCGCACGCCACGGGTGTAGAATCACTCGCACAAACAAAGCTTGGGGCGACTGTTCCGAAATGTTCGTTGCGAAATTGTGACGTCAAAATTCACATCGCAATCGCATTCGCAGGAAGTATGAACCGGGCTTTGGGATAGGATAGGATATGTCAGAATAGACCCCTTGCATATAGGTCGCCATCACTGAGGTCAAACAATGGAAACGTGCACGCGCGTATGCACCACGCACAGCCAATGATAGGTCTCCATTTGACCTCAGTGAGGGCGCTGTTGGAGCTTGTGACGTCATATGCAAGGGCTCTATTGGCGGCTACAGTTACGGCTACGAATATATTTTCGCCTTATCATGCGTCCTTAGCAACACCCTTAGTAACAGTCGTAGCCTTATACTTGACACGGACAAAAATAATTACACAAATAGTCTGTGCAAGTCTCGCGTGTTTTCGAACATTTGGTATCCGTTAAAGTGCGCAATTTCACGCGATAAAGTAATGTACGCGGAAGTAGTCCCAAAATGTTTGAATATACGCTCGAGTTTTGCACAGTCTTTGTTTGGGATGTTTATTTTTAACGCATAATTGATGTTTGAAGTCTGTAATACATTCTCCATAACCCACTGAAATGTTCCTCGACGTTTTTATAATCGTGTGACAAGTGAATAATTGTTACTCTGCATATAATGCCTTTATTTTCATTTTGTTTATCCCCTGTTCTAAATATGTATTATAACTGATCAATAAGTAACGGTGTGCGTTTTTGATATAAAATTTACTTACAAATGAAAGCCTGTGACGTGCATTCTCACTGGAAAGGTAACACAAAATAAACCGAACAATTATCAGGGACCAAATCACAAACATGATCAGCAGAAATATTGCCAAATAAATTGCATTTGCTAAGCAAGAATTAGCTGAAATCAATTTACTTTAATTACTATTGTGCCAATGGCCCAAGATGTTTAAGTGATTAGGTGAGTTAGGGAATGTTGTCTCAGCAGCTTGTAAAGGGATTGTATAAGTTTAGTAATTGGAACCCACTGTTTCAATCCTATATAGTTGTAGATATAATACCATAAAACTAACCTGTGAAAATTTCATTTCAAAAAGTAGTAGCGTTTTTGAGATATTGCCGAAAATCTGGAGCGGTTATGTCCACGCAGGAAGAATAATCTGCAATTGGAATACACAATCTGAGAAACGTTACTGCAGTACTGCTTTTCAGATTCAGATGTTGGGGATAAAAAGTGATATTTTTTTTCCATAACCGCAGTACTTCGAAGTGAAAAGTTTCTCAAAATGCATTATACTATCCAAAGCTGCTGTATAATATTTCCAAGTAAGTTTTTATTGCCATTAATTTTCAGAGTCATTACCACATACACGTATAATATTATACAGACCCTTTAAAGTGACACATTGCCTTCGGAGTGGGCGCTTTGGGCTATAAAAGCCTTTATATCGAAATCCTATGATATATAGTCAATTTTCTTTGTTCAACCCCAAAAGAAAGGTGTAACCGATTACGGTGACGTAATGACGAGGCTTGATTTATGGCCATTATTATAGTGTGATAAGGCTAGTCTCATCAGAAGTAAATTTTGTATCCAAACATCAATATCACCAGTGAATTTCTTATAAAATTTAGGTTGGATTTATCAAACCAGATTCCTTTCAAATTTGAAACATTTATTTTTGGTTACGATTGTAATACAAGTATTTTCTTGATTCCTCATTTTTTTTGTAGTAAGAGGAAGCTGTTTGGAAAATAAAAACAATGATTCATTTTGTGTGCTGTGACAGTTTTTCTTTATTCTTGGTAGTCTCATATGCAAGTGTATTTAGGACATGATGAACAAAACTGCGAATTACTAACTCGTACGTACGGATTTTGAATTCCTATGTACGTACACGAATTACTATAATTCCGTACGTATACGTATTGCTATTTGTTTTAGAGTCATGGATTACTTTTCCGTAAACAGATTAGTACGTCGTACGTACGGATAAAGTTAGTAAAGAGATCGGTGGTTACGGGTGGCTCATGATACAAAACGCCACCTAGCGTTGATTCAGGTTAAGCTTTTTCACATCACGAGCACTTGGGAGTTTAGTGCAGAAGTATTAAACCCCAGGTTCCGCTATAATACTGGCTCCCCAGCAAGCCGTAGAGTTTGATTGGCAGGAAGGAGGTTGTTGAAAAACTCAGAACCTATGGGGGAAGACCTGACTAGATAGGACTAGTCTTAAGTTAGGACCAGTACTTAAGACTAGTCCTATCTCTTAGCATTGCCTAGGATTAATCCTAAGTTAGGAAGAGTTTGGTGAAATCGACGGCTGACCCAGCCCATGGGCAGGATATGCAAAGGCTGGTATGGGTGTCGTATGGGACAGACCTGGGCCAGCCCATGTTGGCAGGATATGCAAATGTATTATGGGTGTCGTATTGGAAAGACCTGGGAAAGCCCATGTGGGCAATATATGCAAAGGCTCATATGGGTGTCGTATGGGAAAGACCTGGGCCAGCCCATGTGGGCAGGATATGCAAAGGCTAATATGGGTGTCGTATGGGAAAGACCTGGGCCAGCCCATGTGGGCAGGATATGCAAAGGCTAATATGGGTGTCGTATGGGAAAGACCTGGGCCAGCCCATGTGGGCAGGATATGCAAAGGCTCATGGGTGTCGTATGGGAAAGACCTGGGCAAGCCCATGTGGGCAGGATATGCAAAGGCTCATAATTGGTGTCGTATGGGAAAGACCTGGGCCAGCATATGGGTAGGATATGCAAAAGCTCATATATGGGTGTCGTATGGGAAAGACCTGGGCAAGCCCATGTGGGCAGGATATGCAAAGGCTCATTATGGGTGTCGTGTAGGAAAGACCTGGGCAAGCCCATGTGGGCAAAATATGCAAAGGCTCATAATTGGTGTCGTATGGGAAAGACCTGGGCCAGCATATGGGTAGGATATGCAAAGGCTCATATTAGGGTGTCGTATGGGAAAGACCTGGGCAAGCCCATGTGGGCAGGATATGCAAAGGCTCATATGGGTGTCGTATAGGAAAGACCTGGGCAAGCCCATGTGGGCAGGATATGCAAAGGCTAATATGGGTGTCGTATTGGAAAGACCTGTGCCAGCCCATGTGGGCAGGATATGCAAAGGCTGGTATGGGTGTCGTATGGGAAAGACCTGGGCCAGCCCATGTGGGCGGGATATGCAAACGCTAATATGGGTGTCGTATGGGAAAGACCTGGGCCAGCCCATGTGGGAAGGATATGCAAAGGCCGGTATGGGTGTCGTATCGGAAAGACCTGGGCCAGCCCATGTGGGCGGGATATGCAAAGGCTAATATTGGTGTCGTATGGGAAAGACCTGGGCCAGCCCATGTGGGCGGGATATGCAAACACTAATATGGGTGTCATATGGGAAAGACCTGGGCAAGCCCATGTGGGAAGGATATGCAAAGGCTGGCATGGGTGTCGTATCGGAAAGACCTGGGCCAGCCCATGTGGGCGGGATATGCAAAGGCTAATATGGGTGTCGTATTGGAAAGACCTGTGCCAGCCCATGTGGGAAGGATATGCAAAGGCTAATATGGGTGTCGTATGGGAAAGACCTGGGCCAGCCCATGTGGGGCAGGATATGCAAAGGCTCATATAGGTGTCGTATGGGAAAGACCTGGGCAAGCCCATGTGGGCAGGATATGCAAAGGCTGGTATGGGTGTCGTATCGGAAAGACCTGGGGCAGCCCATGTGGGCGGGATATGCAAAGGCTGGTATGGGTGTCGTATCGGAAAGACCTGGGGCAGCCCATGTGGGCAGGATATGCAAAGGCTGGTATGGGTGTCGTATGGGAAAGACCTGGGCCAGCCCATGTGGGCAGGATATGCAAAGGCTGGTATGGGTGTCGTATCGGAATAACCCAAGCAATCCCATGTGGGCTGGATATGCAAAGACCTACTTAGGTATCATAAATTGAGAATACCTGGGCCAGCGATATGGGTAGGATATGCAAAGGCTCAATGGGTGTCTGTGGGAAAGACCTGGCAATCTCATGTGGGCAGGATATGCAAAGACCTTTATGGGTATCAAATAAGAAAGACCTCAGCCATTATGGTGTAAATATTTTAGTTTAGTTTAGATTTAGTTTAGTTTTTTAGCAGGCACAAGGGTTTTTGATCCTTCCCATGGATTTTGTAATTTCCTTTGGATAAAAAAGCTCACGTGGGTGAAAAAATTATGCAAAGACCCAAATTGGTATAGGAAATACCTATTAAGCAATCCCGCGCGGGCAGGCAAAGGTTCACTCGTATATATTATTATGGGAACGATCTAAGCAAGCTTTGGGGTTGAATATGCAAAGACCCATAAGGGTACCATATGGGTACGACCTGGGCAAGCCCATTATTGACAATATGCAAATTTGTGGAACAGGGTAATGAGGTAGTGTGTTTTTAGTGATCATTATTATTACAATTAGTGACATTTTGTTCTGTCAAGTTGTTTTTGTTCAAATAGACGCTTTCATTTAAAACATGCTAAATAAAACATAAACAAAACTAATGAAAAAACTGCTAACCATGATTGTAAAGCCCTAGTATAAGACATGCCATGTATTGAGAATTATAAACTTATACGTCATAATTATAACTGACTAATGTGTTTGTATTTGTATTTAGTTAATGTGGTATTGTAGATTAATTAGTATATACATGTAATTGTTCATATAGTTAGACTTCTCATTAACATTAAATAATTACTTGAATTAACTATTACGCTATCAAGGCGGGCCCCTCCATGGAACCCTCATTTTGGCCCAAATGCCCATAATGAATCCCAGAAAGGGATAATTAACCCAGATTTTACCCAGGTTGTTTGTCTGACCCCAGATGTATCCCATAATGGGCCCATATGAATCTTGGGTGAAGGATCCGGCGTGGCCCATTATGGGTTAGCCCATATGGGACCCATATGGGACCCTTTCGGGACCCAGATGAATTCCATATGGGGTTATCTGGGCCCATACACATATGGGTCCCCATATAAATATTGGGTGCAGGATCTGCATTGCGCCCATATGGGTTAGCCCATAATGGGACCCATGTTGGCCCATGGTAACCATATGGCACCCATGCTAGACTTGGTTCCAAGTCTGTGATCGTGGTTTTTAGTCGTCCTGATAGCCGACACATTATTGGCTGAAACAGCGCCCTCTTGTGGATAAACCTCCGTCTTGAACCTACAATCACAGATTGTAATGAGATTGCGAGTTAGAGCGCGTGATAGCAAATCGGCGGGGGAATTCTGCGTGGCTGATGCAGAGAAATAACCGCAAGCTCAGACTTGAAATCAAGTCTACACCCATGCGGGCATGCTACCTGGGCTAGCACAGACTGTCAGCAAATGGAAGCCTGCTAAAAAGAACAAAGGGCTGCACTTCATCATAAGGTTAGATCTGGGTTGGTCTGTATGTCTGTACAATTTTGTGCACAAAGTGTAGGGGTGGAAATATTTTGTCAAACCCTCAACAAACAAATGCACATGTCACACAGGTTTACCTCTATTTAATACGAGCCTGCGAACGGTTCAATGTTAGTGGAAACGAAACTTTGCTCGGTAATAAACGCAACGGACAGCTATATAAACACATCAACAAAAGTAAGTCCCCTCCCCCCCTCAACAGTTCGTCGTAACATTGTAAGGTAAAACAATTTACCAATACAACTAATTAAGAAATAATTCTATGACATGTTTCCTAAGTGTTGTTGAAAAATGAAAAATGTCCATGAATTCATGGCTGAATGAGCTCAAATGGAAGACAAAAACTGCCTTTCTCAAAAGTCACAAAGGTTTCAAATCTGCAGGTCAGTAGCGAGTGTATCCACCACGCCTGTCAATAACCGCCTGGCACCGTCTTCTCATGGTGTTGATCAGTCTGGTGACATGCTGCTGTGGGATGGCATTCCATCGAAACTGCAGAAGATTGGACAGGTGAGCCAGGTTGCTGTTGGCGTTGATGTGGGGATATGCAGATCGCTTTAGCTGGTCTTGATCAGACAATCTGGGCATAATGCTAACTTTTTATTTTAAGAACGCGAACAAATTCAGTAGGCCTATGCTTGTTACCTGCAAGGTGTATTGGGACAAGGAATGGGACTGACCACCTAACAACTCACTGTGCTAAGAGAAAAGAAGATGATTTGCATGGCTGAACGATCATGAATTGATTACACATTACAGTAATATTCACTTGGTGGGTATTTTAAACGGCACTCAACCACAGGTGTGTTTTTTTCCATTAGTAAGAAGCCATTCTTAAACCTTTGTGACTTTTGAGAAGGGCAGTTTTTGTCTTCCATTTGAGCTCATTCAGCCATGAGTTCATGGACATCTTTCATTTTTCAACAACACTTAGGAAACATGTCATAGAATAATTTCTAAATTAGTTGTATTGGTAAAATGTTTTACCTTACGGTGTTATGACGAACTGTTGAGGGGGGGACTTACTTTTGTTGATGTGTTTATGTGGTTTGATTCTCTTACTGGAATCACCGTATTGTTATTTGTTTTTTTTTACGAATTAAGGCCAACAACAGTAGGTAAATAAAAAAACAAGCAATTGAAATAATTATAAAGATTTTGATAAATTCAAGTGTAGGTTAAAATACAATAGCTTCAGTTAGAAGTTATTATCTCCAAATGAAATACAATTTAATTCACTTGATAAAGTATACAAAAAACAGTGAATATACAATACATGGATATTGATAAAGGTCATAGCTGGGTTTATCTGTACTTCTACAACTGGAGATGGAAGGTGTACACGTCACTCAGATGGGCTCCAAGATGACAAACCTCAAGGTCCAGGAAAAGGCGATGAAAGGGGTTTAGAAGCGGGGCAAGGTGGAGAGATGAACCGGGTCAAATCTACCAAAGCGGACCTGGGGACTAGTACATCTGTATCAACAGAGCACGTGGAAAAGGGATCAAGAAAGTTTAGGAACCACTTTTAGGGAAAGGTCATTGCGTTCCTATCAAATCAAGACAAAGTGTATAACGGGACACTTTCCGAATACTTCTTGCATCTCAGGCCGTTTCGCTTCTATATCAATCAATTATGCAAAATACAACCAACCATAGAACTAAGCAATAACAAAATATAAATGAGTCTAACGAATTACAATAAACAAAATATCACTTGTTCAATGAAATTTGCAACTTGAAAATGTTCTCTCAGGAACACAATAATCATGCGGGAAACACTAGGGCTTCAATAAGGAATATTGAATAAAACATGTAGGATATCGCTCCACATAGATCTTTGTGTGTGTATGTGCGTGCGGAACGCGGTGGTCAAAGGTCACAGTTGTTTATATGCTAAACAGCAAACAGTCGTATACTAGAAAGAATGTGCCTGATCATCCTTATTACAAAACAGGTTATCTCGGGACAAATAAGTCTAGCCAAGACTATAGGTGTAGTCCTCGAGTTTGAAAGTCTCAACAAAAAATATAGAATCATGGCTATCAATAAAACGGTTAAGTTTTGATAACTTGGATTGAATTAGAGAATGCTTCAAATAAGTATTCCTGACCAATAAACTAACTGGATTTCTATCGAAAGAATGTAATAAAAATGCAATATAACTAAATCAAAGGTATAGGCAACAAAGAAACTTAACGGTAAATTGGACGGAACTCCTAAAGCTTTTTCCATACACGTAGTGAGCAATAAGAAAGGTTACACAAAGAAATATTTAGTGATGCTATACATCTCAATAAACAGTTAACAGCATTGTTCAACAAATTTATTATGTGTCTGGTCTAAAACTCATTGGACAGCCCCATCCATCTTGAGTTGTCTTCAACCACATTGTTGAACATTCAATCAATAATCAACACAAAGAATGAGTTTATCATAGAAAGTAACATGAATTAAGGTAGCTTACCTGTATCAACAGAGCACGTGAAAAGGGGATGCAAGAAAGTTTAGGAACCACTTTTAGGGAAAAGTCATCGCTATCCTATCAAGTCAAGACAAAGTGTATAACGGGACACGTTTCGAATACTTCCTGCATCTCAGGCTGTTTCGCCTCTGGGGAGCCAGGAGCGAAACACGGGTTTAAAAAAAAATGGCTGGTCACGCACTCGGACAGAATTAAACTATTTGATTGGTCAAAGTCTTAAAACAATGATGTCCTGATGAACTTGATTCAATCAGAAAAGGACTAGTGGACCAACATTTCTAAATAATTGCGTGGTCACCAAAGATGACTAAATTTGGAAGGATAGTTGCCAACGTAGTCAAAAATCTAACACTAAGACATAAGGACTGCCTAGCTTGCAAAATAATGCGAATGCAGGCAGGCTTGCGTAATGTCCCTGGGCTAGTTCCGGACGTGCCAAATATGCCGTGGTCAGGAGAATACCGTGGGAACAGCAATTCTACCCTTCTTTCGAGGAGGTGTTAAAACACTTTATAAACAAGTAAAATAAGGGGGAGCATCTTGCCTTTTCAAATATATATGCGAATGCTAAAAATGTAGAAATTATACTTAAACGAAATTTAGTCGGACAACCATTTGGTATGCAATTTCTAACAGGGTCCGACACACAACTCTGGGCCATGATCCCTTTGAAGGGTTCTAGTATTTGGTAAGAAGCTTACCCTCGTGTTCTCCACCTCCTTAACGTGGATGGCGTAGCTTGGTGGCTCGGATTCGTCGGATGTGTCAGGGTGTTGAATGAAGTGTGTTAAGCTACCCTAATCTGAAGAAAAACCTAAACGAAGAGTTATATGCCTATGTACAAAGTCTTTACTTAATTATTGAACCAGTAGGCCTACCAACAACTAAGACGCATGTGTCCACTGTGGTAATCTGTTTGAGAAGAGAGAGTGTGTGCGTGTGTGTGTGGCCACACACCCAGCTATATGTCATTCAATGGAGGATGGTCATTCTTACCCTATAAGTGTCATGCCTAACCATGCATGACAATAACAACACCTGCACTTGTATGAGGAATGATCCCGTCCATAGACTGTTCAAGTCTCGCGCATATCGAAAACGCGTGAGACTTGCACGGTCTATAGGAGATCAAGGACTTTGACTCTCCCACCAGTCAGAAGTTGTTTCCCATCCCATCCCGGATTACTCCCAGCTACGGTACTAACAAGAAGAACGTTCACATTATTAGAAAATACACATAAAACATTTTTCAAAAGCTGTGTGCATGCGCATTCCCAAACAGCATTGCCCGACTGAGAATTCAATTCGATTCGACAAGGCAAGAGCGCGACGTTTATCACCACGTCGTGCACTGGCTACCGTGTAGCACGGCAGAGCTTGCCGTGCTACACGGCAGTGTCGAACTTAAATCATAAGTTTGCGCTGTACGTCGCTCTTTTGTCGAATTTAATTTATAATGTTTCGAATTATTTGAGTTCGACACGGCAAAAGTGCGACGTTATAGCGCAGGCTTCGGTAACAGACGTCTTTAGTAACGATAACTGCATCGCAATCATTACTCAATAGGATTTTACTCCCGTCTTTCCTAGAGAAATCACTGCTGGCCAAATACTCCATCACCTCCTTATATTGGGAGGCTGGTGCCCTCTTCTTGAATTCCTTCAAATTGACGACAAAATCGAGCAAGAGTTCCCCGTCTTCGGATGACTCGTCGAAGCACTCGGTGATATCCACTTCGGAGGTTTCGTGAATTGTGATGAACGGGATGTTGCGGGCTTTGAACGGGCTACGGATGTCCGCTGAGTCGATTGGCCTTCTTATACTCTGTTTCAACAAACCTGGAAGGTTGCCCAAAATTGTTGAGACGCCACTTTGGTCTGCAAGATGTCAAGGGTTGAAAATGACCTTAATATATCCTTGTTAGGCCACATACAAAACAAGTTGTTGATCGCCCTTTTTTCAGGTGGAAAGTGGGGGTGGAAGAAGGGTTTAAAAAAAATGTGGGGGGACATGGCAAAATATGATGTATAGAGAATAAAGAAATCATCACAATCACTATAAACCAGAGGGTTTATGTGATTTTGATGTTTTTCATAATTGTTTTGTTAAACCACTCTTCTAGATGACATTTTCTGTAAACATTTTCAAAAAACTAACACGCATGGCAGCCTAAGTAAATTTTTGACGAATTGTTCTTGTTTTTTTGCCAACATGAATAACCTTTCTTCAAACATCTTTTTACAACCTATGGATTTTGAAAAAAATATCAGCTGAAAAATCTGGGAGCCAAATTTGACTGAAAAGATCATTGAAAAGACCGTTTTTCATGATAAAAAAAAATAATACAAATGGGGTCGGGGTTTCGTAGGGTCGGGCGGGGACGATCAACAGGTTTGTTTTTTGTATGTGGTATTACCGATATACTGTTTATTTGTTACATTTTTATAAAACCTTAAAAATGATACAGTATTGCAGCATTATCATAAACGCAAGACCCCTGATCAGCTGCAGGCACCCTGGGTTTTTGCGTGGAGGGGGGGGGGGGGTGGTAGCTGGGTTGTTGGAAACCGCAGAAGCTGTCAGGCTTCCGGCAACACATTGAAAACATAGCCTTAATTCCTACCTCAATGCTTATACGAATAACAGATGGCTGAACAGATCGTTCCACTTTATCAGAGGGTTTGATCTGAGTGGGTCTGTATTTCTTTACTATAACAACATGTAGCATATTTTGTGCACAAGTATATGGCAGCGAATAATTTTCCCGACTATCAAAACAAAGCTACTGGGAACTGCATGACACCACTTCTTGGATGTGGATTGTTGCACTCTACGATATCAAAGACTTATAATTGCCCCAGGCAATGCAAAATGGAAGACAACGATAACTTCTGCTTCCGTCATGGAGGACTATTGTCTCTCTAATAAGGCATCTCTTAATACTTATATATGATTTTGTATTATTTATCGCCAGCAAACCGGTGTCATATTAGCTCATACTTCTTGGGTATTTACCTGAGCGGATGATGACAAGCAGTATACCACCAGGTTCTAGAAGGTCGTACAGATACATCACAGAACTGCCTACGTCATCAACGTGGTACATGGAGTGAATAGCGCTGATGAAATGAAACTTGGTTCCATCCGCGTCAGTATCTCTGTATTGTTCCAGGGTTTGCTGCCGCCAGTCAAGCTTTACACCGTGTAGTTCGTGTATCTTTGATTGAACCAGTGCCTTATACTTGATAATTTGATCTTCAGCAGGTTCAACTGCACGGTTGGTGATGATCGGATATTTCTTTAGAAGTGCAGTCAAAAATGGATATTCCACTTCCCCTTTAAAAGAACAGCAATGATTTGAAGATAGGCACATTAATTAGATAATCGGGTTTATAAACCCGGAAACCAATTTGTAATTTTGATTTTTTAAATTTTTAAAAACTTCTTCATATTCTTCTTCTCCCTAAAGATTGTAACAAAAACACCCTTCCAAAGCTTCAAGAACCTTCAAACTTTGCACATTAAACCCTATCAGAAATTAGTACACTCCATTAAACCGTTGTGGTAACGTCATGATGACGTTTGCGGGTGTTGAATCACATACATCAACATTTATTGTTTGACAAACTCCTGAACTAATTTTGGATTTTACAATCGAAGAGGTCTTGGAAAACTAAACAAATGTTGCACAGACATGACCGCACAATTTGACCTTGTCTTTTGGCTCAAACCGGAAGTTTAAGTTAACATTGGTCAATAGTTTAGATAACGTGGACTCATGCATACCCGATCCACTGCCTATTCCTAAGACACGGAGCTCATTGTCTTTGTCCAAGCTTGGGAGATAAGGAACAATCTTGTCAAGGAGCACAGTGTTGGTCCAAGTGTCCTGCATTTCGTATTTGGCTGAATAAAAAACGAAAGTCTGAAACGACTTCAGGTAGTGGTCCTGGTCGTCAAACAAATGGAGTATTTTTTATTCCGCCATAACACGTTGTTGGTCTCTCAACTCCTACAAGTACTCGCTGTCCGCACGGTCTGCAACAACAACAAATCGAGTTTTGACGATTTATTTCTAATCACAAGATTAACAAAAGCACAGAGCAAGGTAAAGAACCCTACACCGTTGTCAAGAAAATGGTGGAACTTTGAACCGACTTAATAGGCCTACGCTATGGGTGCGTTCGGTTAGCTTCCCCGGGTCGACCCTGTCGTGTCCCCCCCCCCCCGGTGCGCTCGAAGAGCGGGTCACTTGGGGCTGACCGAGGTGCATGACGTCACGACGGAAAACTTTCTCAATGGCCACCATTTTTATTGTAATTCAGCGGGACACTCAGTAAGTTTGACACACATTTTCATCCTTAAAACAGCGACTTTGTGAGCATTAAGTATTTTTAAATTCGAGGACGAGAACTTGTGTATCAACGTGAGCTTGTACAGTAATTTAACGTTGCAGTTTTACCTTGAGAATAACTATTTTATGATCTTTTCGTAAATCCACGGACGTAAAGCACAACATAAAAGTAGTTCCGGGTCAACTGTCCCAAGATGCATTGGTGTGAATGCTCAGCTGGTTTTGGCGTTCGATAATGGAATTTAAACATTTGATGCAGATTCAAGACTGGGTTTTACAATGGAACAGTAGAGAATTTTGGTTTAGTTTTGGGATCTAAACTTTTGCAATGACGCCAGAATTAAATTTCTACATCGATTTGCCTTGGCAACATGTGTAGTCAACATGTGGATTGAACGTTTATTTGGAGTCAATTAAAATACCTACTAGATCCTTATGATCATTGAATCTTTCCAGACATAACTAAACAAAACAGGCCGTTCCCCTGGCGCAATAAACCTTTATCATGGTGCGGCCATCTTGATATTCTCCCATTCAACTCAATGTAATCAAAGCGAGGCTGGAAGGAAAAATAGTCTGGTTCCTTTTTGTGCAATGAATATCAGCATCCATTACTGAATACTGGATACAGGGAACATGACCAAGATGGTGGCAGCATGATAAAGGTCTATAACCATACCAGAAAACACCATGGCCACGGGCAACTCCTTCAGAGGATACTGGTGTTTGACAATTACCAAAGTAAACCCTACCATGTCAGTCTTTATAATATTTTTGTTTATATTGTACAATATTGTAAAAAATTATTTAAATAAATAAAAATGTCTTTGCTTGTACTATCTTCGTGTGACATGTAATTGTAATTAATTAATTGAAACATGCCTGTATTTCCCTGGAGTTGACCCGCGCAGTGTGAAGAGGCACCCT
Source organism: Plazaster borealis (assembly GCA_021014325.1). Taxonomy (NCBI): domain Eukaryota; kingdom Metazoa; phylum Echinodermata; class Asteroidea; order Forcipulatida; family Labidiasteridae; genus Plazaster; species Plazaster borealis. The sequence goes on from CM037461.1 coordinate 22,220,420, forward strand.
TGCGGGCTGTTGCGGTAACTCAGTCACTGGGAGTACTAACAGAATCCCCAACATCGAGCCACAGAATTTGGGGTTGGCCACCGTGACATTAGACTGGGCTCGTTCCCGTAATGTTTCCTTAATGACAACTATGCCACCTGCATCGCACAAGGACCAACGGCTTTATCGTCCAATCGAAAACCGAAGCAATAATGGCCAAGTGCCTTAAACGGAACAAGTGTCAAGACCGTATGAGCCCAAGTTACTTACTCTGCTCAAGGAGGAACTTCCTCCATGCTCTGCTGATCAGAAGCACACCAGAGCTCGAGTCCACTGCACTTGACACGACACGCCATTGCGGTCGTTAAAGACAAAGATATGAGACTTTGAATTATCGAGGCTTATCGCTATTGTTTATTTGTATGACCTTTTGTAAAGCGCTTAGAAACATGAAGCGCTATATAAATGTTGTTTATTCTTATTATTATTAATAATACAATCCCTCTGAAATGCAATGGTAAGAGTATTACCCTCTGATGCAAAACAAACCTCTGATGTACCTGTACATGTACAGTACGTGGCAACAGTAAGTTACTGACGTGACCAGTGTTGTTCAAAGCATAGAGAGGTCATAAGCCAGATCTACCCTAGCCTTTTGTCAAGGCCTTCGTGGCTTGGACAGCTTCGTAAAAATGTGGAGCGACTGGAACGGAGAGACGCCACTCGCGTGCGTGGTCTCCCCTTCGTGTCGCTTGGGATCGCGGCTCTACGAAGCTGTCCAAGCCTCGAAGGCCTTGACAAAAGGCTAGATCTACCCTTCCATCGTGCTTGTACACACATTGGTTATAACACTGTGGTATACACTTTGGGCATCATACAGGATGCACCCGACTAAATAGGGAGAACACAGAGCGTCGACCCAATGATTATCCGGGCCTCAACATTTTTCTATATCAGACAGATTTAAGAGCCCCAAAAAGGGGGAAGTGTAAAAATGTTGCCCATTTGTGACTAGCTGGGGGTTGTTGACTTCCAACTTGGATTTTGGATGACATAGCCCCAGAACAAAAATTTTCCTATGGCGAAAGGTGTAGGGACATTTTTCAATATTGATGCTCGGACGTTCGAAAAATTTCACTGCTGTAAGGGTGTTTTTATTTCGAGGGAATAACTCTCCGGGCCTTGGGACTCCCAATATTAATTGAGTAGAGGATAAAAGTTCAAGAGTCAATGGATAATTCATCGCGTGAGAACTATAAGGTCCTTAACAAACGTGCTGGACAAAAGGTCGTTAACAAAACATTTTTTAAAGCCTATAAAACAATATAATAAAATACAACTATCAGAAATTAATGTTTCCTTATGAAAGTTTGAAAATAGATTGTTATAAGGAAACAATAATTTTGGTTTTTGTATTTTATTTACTGTTTTATAACCTTTAAAACAAAAATTGTTAATGACCTTTTGTCCATCACGTTTGTTAAGGACCTTATAGTACTGAGCCAACGAATTTTCCCTTTACTGTAAAAAGCTGTGAGACTTCAAAGTATTTGTTTTGTACTTTTGCAAGCATTTTGCACTGTATGCTATGGGAGTTTATTTAGTGGGGTGCACCCTAGCTACAATCACAAGGCAATCGCATGATACAGATATGGACTGGTGCATCAAAGCTTTCAAGGGCAGGTATGTATGGAACGCCAAAGAGGCAATTAATCTGATCAACACGTCGATCGGTCTTTGCATCGATCGATCGGTCTTTTTCATCTATCGATCGGTCTTTGCATCGATCGATCGGTCTTTTTCATCGATCGATCGGTCTTTTTCATTGATCGATCGGTCTTTGCATCGATCATCGGTCTTTTTCATCGATCGATCGGTCTTTGCATCGACCGATCGGTCTTTTGCATCGATCGATCGGTCTTTTGGATCGATCGATCGGTCTTTGCATCGATGGATCGGTGTCATTGATATGTCATTTCAGTACAACTTTATCTCCAGTTTGATATACAAATCACAGGGCAGTGTGTTTGATGTAAATATTATGCTTACAGATTAACAGATGCTAAATGAGCAGTTTACAGTACATGGACACTAGTTTCTCAAGTTTACCCACTTGACTAAAATGAGTTGCGGCCCATTTGTTACTTTTCAAGTTAATTGACTCACACTTCTTCTTTTTTTGATGGAATGCCACTTTTTGTGAGCCACTTTTGATTGTTTTATTTATTTGTCTATTGCCCCCAATTTAGTCTTCATTACGTTGCACATTCTTTCTCAATTATATTGCTACAAATTTGTTTAGGCAAATTTCGGGGAACGAGCCTCCAATAAAATACCGTAATTACAAAAATTGTCAAAACTATACTTTTAAGTTTCGTTTTTTGAAATGACCATCATGCATTTTCCGCCATAAGAGTAATTTTTCACAAAATCGTAAGTTATATATTGCTACCTTCTGCTCGATCCACATGCACTATAGGCATGAACTTTTAGCGGCGTGTACTTAATTATTGTTTGTTTATTCAAATTCATTTTTTATTGTAGCTTCGATTTCCCTTAGACTTTGATGAGTATAAAACCGGTTCAAAAAAAGAAATTATATGTTAAAAAAACAAATCATAAAGAAGGCACACCAACAATTAATAAAAGAGACAATACCTTTAACACTATTTAATAGTGCTAAAGGTATTGTTTTAATTAACACATTGTCCGTATTTTCTTTTACTAGTTAATTAATGGGGCATCTCCAGGGTGGTCCAGAGGTTAAAGGTATCGTACACGTTTGGTAATAACTAGCATAAAAACTTACTTGGTAACAAGCAACGGAGAGCTGTTGATAGTATAAACCATTGTAGGAACGACTCCCTCTGAAGTAACGTAGTTTTTGTGAAAGAGGTAATTTCGCACTAAAATCATAAAAACTTCTTGCAAGAAGATTTTATTCCTATCTGAAAGCACACAATTGTACAACAAGGGTGTTTTTTTCTTTCATCATTTTCTTGCAACTTCAATGACCAATTGAGCCCAAATTTTCACAGGCTTGTTATTTTATGCATATGTTGGGATACACCAAGTGAGAACAGACACTGGTCTTTGACAATTTCCAAACGTGTACAGGGCCTTTGAGGACGTGGTTCATTAACACGTCCCTGATGCACCAAACCCTTGGTAATTTATGAGCCAATAGCGATTAAATTGAGCATATATAGTGTAATTGCTACAAAGCTGACTTTAAAAAAACTACCCATAATTGAAACAGACTTCCACGGGCTGTGTTCCACTTTGGACGGTTTCAGTCGGTGAAGAGGTCGGTAGTACATTGTTTAGCCACAATACAATATGTACATGTAGGCCTAAGCTAACCAGGATTCACAGATCGGACAAATGTTAGTCTTGAGGTCATCAGGTCATCCAAGGCTACATACCTTCAACAAATTATCACCGAAGCTCACTTCCCCAGGGCTTTTAGGGTCACCTTGAAAACCTTACAAATTCAGCAGTCAAGGCACTGTCCAGTATACTTTGTACACGATCCAATGACTCTGTGCACAGTGCATTGATCTGTATGCATTATGTGGTTTGTGGCCTTGGTTGGATAACTAACACCAATCGTCCTTATAGCTATAGGGTAGCTATTTGTAGACATCACAAATAGCCTGGGCAATACAGGGGGAGATCTTTATGCCTGGGTCTGTGTATTTCAGGTCATAGGTTTGGGAGTTGGAAGGCTAAGGGGGCGGGGCTTCACGGCAATCCTGCTGGTCATCGTGGGAGTAGGAAGGCTAAGGGGGCGGGGCTTCACGGCAATCCTGCTGGTCATCATCAACTACCAGCAAAGTTGACGTAATCACGTGGGCCTACTACAGGGTATCTAAATATTTCTTAATATTTTTGTAAAAATAAACAAGACTCACACAAGTTTAAATCTGTTGTAAAGGCACTGAACACGTTTGGTAATTGTCAAAGACCAGTGTTCTCACTTGGTGTATCCCAACATATGCATAAAATAAAAAGCCTGTGAAAACTTGGGCTCAATTTGGTCATCGAAGTTGCAAGAAAATGATGAAAGAAAAAACACCCTTGTTGTACAACGGTGTGCTATCAGATAGGAATAAAAGGCTTCTTGCAATTCAGAGGGAGTCGTTTCCTACAATGTTTTATACTATCAACAGCTCTCTGTTGCTCGTTACCAAGTCAGTTTGTATGCTTATATATATTTTGAGTAATTACCAAACGTGTACGATACCTTTAAACTAAAATAATTGACAAAACAAACTCCCGCCCACGTAAAACTCCATATGGTTGGGACCATAGTCCTAGAAGTTCAAATAATTTATGTGCGAGACCAACAAGGTCTGCCCCTGGGCTTCCAAGCTGGGCTGTGACACCGGTATTCTTAGCATTCCTACCTCCATGCTCTAAGCAGCTGCTGACCGTGATTTGAACACAAAGGAAGTCACTAAGACCCACTTTCACGTCTGTGTACAATTGAAGTGGAACCTACGGACACAGTGACTGCGACCATGGGCACAGTGCTTCCGATCTTGAAAAGTATTTGCCTAAAAGACAAAAAAAAAAATGGTTTGCTCTAAAGTTCTGAAATCTTGCGTCGTTTTTTGTTTTTTGTTTTGTTTCGTTTCGCATTTTGTTTATTGGGCTAGAAAAGCGTTCTTTATGAAATGAATAATAAAATGGTTGGAAAAAGATGTTTCAAAAATAGAATATAATGATTCACACAAATAATTATATCTCGAAAGTGTGTGATTCTTTTTTACTTCGTGAACTAACACGGACCGCCATTTTGTAGAAACATATTGTTGACTTCACAAAATAACTCACAGTAAACAGTGACAAACGAGAATTTGAGACCCCCAACGAGAAAAACAAAAGTAGAAACACGGACCAGAAAAACTTAAATAATAAAATTAAAATAAAATAAAAACCTTTTATAATATAAATATTATTGATAAATCAATTCCCGAACGAAACACAACACCCTATAAAGACGAAAAACCTAAACCACTCTCTCTTTCATAGTTGGAACAAAAAGTCTTTAAAAATCAAGAACCAAGGGGTTTCTGGTTTCAAAGCTCACTCCAAGTTGTTGGGAAGATCATCTAAACAAACAAACAAATATAAATAACCGATCGGCCGACCTTCAATAAAATTCACTGGTAAGGCTTACGAAGAACACAATTTTTTTTTTTTTTATTTTTTTTTTTTTATTACGACCTTCTGCATTATACTGACCATTCATTGACATGCGTTCCTGGTCACCTGCTTTAATATTTAAATTTAATCGGCCTACCCTTTTGCTATTGGATTTCACTGAACCTCGTTGTTGTAGTACATTGTACATGTACATGTATATGCAGAAATATACGCTGTGCACCATCTCTGCGATACCACACCTTAAAGATTTCTTCGGCCCAAAAAGGTAAGGTTTTTATCATAGCAGTTCAAATATTTAACTCTAAGTAGGCTAGTTGTGATGGTACACAGGCCTATACACGTTAAAATGTTTACAGGCTCCACTTCGGAATTTTTTTTGGATGAAAAAATACAATTTTCCTCCAAATGCAAATCATTGACCTATTGTGTGAATTTTTTTTTTAGATGCACATCGTAGAACACTGTTTGAATATGAAGCTGTGGTGCGTAGTTCATAGTTTTTTATCAATTTCGATTTGTTGGGTGTTTTAAGTACGATTATATATGTGGCTTACGGTTAAAGCATACTTTTGTTGTATAATGTCTTGAAACTCACCGAGGTAGCGCTACAAGAAATTGTTGTTATTTTGATCAAGTCAAACCCCCCTATTATAAGCAACGCATCCCAAAAAAATTGATCTCACTACAAAATGCGTAAGAAAGGACCGTCTGATTTGGATTGTTGTTGTTGTTGTTGTTGTTGTTGTTGTTGCTGCTGCTGCTGCTGCTGCTGCTGCTGCTGCTGTTGTTGTTGTTGTTCTTGTTGTTGTTGTTGTTGTTGTTGTTGTTGTTGTTGTTGTTGTTGTTGCTGTTGTTGTTGTTGTTGTTGTTGTTGTTGTTGTTGTTGTTGTTGTTGTTGTTGTTATTTGTTGGTTTTTTGGTTGTTTTTTGTCACTGATTTAAAAGAATTAAGCTTAACTGAACTGTTTGTTATTCAACTTGTAAACACGCAGGACATAAATAGTTGCAAATCCTCTTCTTGCACAATGTTTTCCTGTGCCTGGTGTTTAAAACATAATCACTGATATTGTTTGCTGGACTCTTCTCGGTACTGTCTCCACAGGAACCAAGGAGCAAATCATGCTGGCAGCACGCAATGAGCACCTTGCTATAGTTATAGTATAGTGGATAGACTAATCCGAACGCGCAGTTGATGCAGCAGCGCGCGAGGCTGGTAGCGCAAGCTTTGCTATAGGCAAATAAATGGGAAAATTGTTGCCTTTTGCTCCGTTTTTTCAGTATGCGAGTTAATTATAGTTATAATAATAATAATAATACCAATACTTATAATAAAAGCGCCTTAATCGTGCAGGCATGCTCTAGAGCGCTGAACAAAAGGCACTAGTCAAAAACTAAAAAGGTACAATTGTATTAGCATTTTTGAGATATGGTGGACACTATAGGAGTTCACTGTTTGGTTTGGGTGTATACAGACAAAATGTACCAAAACCTATAGTGTCATAGTATTGTGTCCGCCATATCTCAAAATGGCTTATGGACAATATAAAATAAATTAACAAAATGAACTATATTAAAGGCACTGTACACGTTTGGTAATTACTCAAAATATATATTAGCATAAAAACTGACTTGGTAACGAGCAACAGAGAGCTGTTGATAGTATAAAACATTGTGAGAAACGACTCCCTCTGAAATAACGTAGTTTTTGAGAAAGAGGTACCCCAATTTCTCACTAAAATAATAAAAGACTTCTTGCAAGAAGCTTTTTATTCCTATCTGAAAGCACACAAATTTGTACAACGAGGGTGTTTTTTATTCATCATTTTCTTGCAACTTCGATGACCAATTGAGCCCAAATGTTCACAGGCTTGTTATTTTATGCAACTTGGGATACACCAAGTGAGAACACTGTTCTTTGACAATTACCAAACGTGTTCAGTGCCTTTAAACCTATAAAGATTAAACATGTAATTTGATCTAAGGATATAATACAAAACATTAAAAAAACTTTACTAATCAAAATTTGTCAATTAGGAGGCTAAAAAAACATATTGCATATTAACATTTAAATCTATTGGCAAGCATTTAGTTAAAATAATTAAAAGTGTATTCCTGAACGACTTACAAATTTCCCTAATTGGCGGGGTGACATACACTGACCATAAATATTTGCAACTAAACAGAGACTAGATCCTGAAAAAGTCGCAGGCAGTATAGGTGAGTTTAAGTGCGATAGGGCTTACTACATCTTTATAAGACTTCATTCATTACTTGTTATGGTTTACAGGCTGAAGCGGCGCAAATGCAGCCAAGCATGACATAAACACCGGGGCGAACCCCCTTCACTGAACTTGAACTTCTCGTACGTATAGCTGTATAATGGTTAAGTGTCTTGCTCAAGGACACATAAGTGTCAAGACGGGGACTCGAACCCACACTCTGCTGATCAGAAACACCAGAGCTAACCGAGTCCTGTGCGCCAGAATGATGAGAACAGGCTATTCAGAAGTGCGTGCTTCTGAAGCCAAAAATAAGTTCCTTGGGTTTTATACTAACATGTAATCACACATACGTATATTGTCAATACATCATGAAAAAAGGAAAAAGAAAAAGACACCCACACACACCCGCTACTTTTTCTTTCGTTAGTTAAAGATATGTCCTGTAGAAAAAGGACCTTTATTATGGATGCACGATCCAACGATCACAACGATCACAACGATCACCAGTTCCATACTATTGACGTTTCAAGGCTAGAAAAACAACAGCAATTTTGAGGGAGTGCCTGAGTAGAAATGTTTTGAGGAGCAGTTATGGGTTGAACAATGCTTTACGTTTGGAAGTTTCGGAATCCAGCGAAGTTCAATGCAAGTTGATCATGCGTGCATAGAATAGCAGCCATTCGTGTCGTTGAAAATTGAAATTGCATCAACGAAAGTTTAAACAGCATTTTATGAAGAGGCTTTTTTGTTGTAGTTGGGTTTTGTTGTTGTTGTTGCTGTTGCTGGTGGTGATATTGTGTGACGTGCGTCATCTCCTCGGAGACCAAAAGACATAACAAAAAAAGGAATTCATATGGGAATTTTAAAGAGGGGGCTCCACAAATATGTTTGTGTGCGAAAGTCTATGGGGAGATGTTAAGTAGGCCTACAGGGGAAAAGAACAAAATATGTCTCCACAGGGATGCATAATAGAGAGGTTTCGCAAGCGTATGGATACGGGTACAGATGTACAGATACGAACCGTATCCGTTCACGTTGGATGCGCGCCAGAATTTGTTTCGCAATCATAGATACATGCGTCAGGCCTAGGACAAAGTATAGGCCCCCTATATACACTTTGGCATAAGTTTTGCGAGCAAAACAAATCCAAAAACATATTTAATTTTTCTTGTTACGTTGGAAAATTTGATTTGTTCAACTATTCGTTTTCATACCCACATGTTAAACGCGTGTAAAGTAAGTTTCCAGCAAGCATGGCAAAATAGAGATCCTGGCTACACTTCATATTCTTAATTTTTTGCTTACAAATGACTTACACATTTCTATCTATATCGTGAATGACACCCTTAACAGTAATATCGGGCAAATAATGTTGTAATCTAGGGCAAAAGTACAACGAAAATCAGCAAAACCTTATCCGTTTTTAACGTATACGTGTATGAGCTCCGGTATCCGTGGTCAATGTCTATGCAAAACACGGAAGCCGCGGTTACGCGTCACGTGAACATCCGTATATCCGTAGCCTTGTGAAACCTCTCTATTATTTGATAATGGGTGTGTGTCAACCTCGTCCCCATGGTTTACTTTATTTCCAACCATGTTTACAATAGTAAACCCTGGGAGGGAAACTCCTTACTTGGACCCTGATTGGACAACGTCTGCGTGTACAGAAGTCTAACGTTAACATGTTAAGTTGTACTCATTCAGTATTCACCATGTTCACAGCCAGACTATTCTAATTTGCATATACGTATCCAAAGATGTTGGATATGCAAATGATCCAATACCGGGGTGAGAGAGCGGTCAACTTCGTACTGCTCGACACACCTTGGGGACGAGGTTGGGGTGTTTGTATACTTGTGTGTTTTGTTTTGTTCTTCTTTTCCTCTTTTGTCTGAGCAAACTTCACTGATAACCTTTGTCAGTGTACTTTAGAAAGTTGCAAAGTAACTGGAACCACTTTTCAGTAGGCTATTCTCCCTTTATAGTTCGTTCTATAACTCAATATGGGGAAGTCAGTCATGGGTTTTTACTGACAACAAATAAATAAACATTTCTTAAAGGTGACCAATTCTCTCCAAGACCGTACAGTCACTTCATTACCAACAATGACCGTGACAATTCAACTAAAAACACATGGCCAGCCAGACGCCTAGTCATTGCATTAATTTCCCAAATTTCTATGTTGGGACACACCAAGTGAGAATGCTGTTCTTTGACAATTACCAAACGTTTCCAGTGCCTTTAAGATTGAAATAGACGCTGAAACCAAGGGAACGTTTTCTCTAACAGAGATCATGATCAGAGATAACGTTTTAATGTTATTCCTATTTTTGCTTAGGTTTGGAACGCCTGGATAACGTTTTATTCTACCGTAAGCAGAATCTTGTTATCAAGAAAAATGAAGGCATTCGTTGCAATCGTGTTCATCGCTGCATTTATCGGTACGTCAAATATTAATAATAATAATAAGAAGAAGAAAAAGAATAAGAATAATATCTACTTTTATATAGCGCAATTCCAAAGAATGGTCATTGCGCTTCAAGCATTATTACCCCTGGTCACTGGCGCCATATAATTCCATACACCATCTCAGCTTCCTGGGGAGTATACAGCCTGTGCACCAAGCTATATAAATCACAAGAACCATCTCTGCCCTCGCAGATACCCATTTACCCCTGGGTGATGAGAAGCAATTTTAGTTAAGTGTCTTGCTCAATGACACAAGTGTCATGAACGGGATTCGACCCACACCAATTAAGGCTTAGATATTGCATTGGGAAGCTCTTTAGCTCTATGGTTGGTCTTTTATTTCGGCTCGTCGTATCCGAGTTGTTTAGTGCATCGGACTCAAGTTCTGGCTGGTTGCTGAGTTGCTGAGTCATCAGGGCAGGCCCTGATGACTCAATAACCAGCCAAAACTTGAGTCCGCCCTGATGACTAAGCAACCAGCCAGAACTTGAGTCCCCCCTGATGACTCAGTAACCAGCCAGAACTTGAGTCCCCCCTGATGACTCAGTAACCAGCCAGAACTTGAGTCCGCCCTGATGACTCAGTAACCAGCCAGAACTTGAGTCCGCCCTGATGACTCAGTAACCAGCCAGAACTTGAGTCCGCCCTGATGACTCAGCAACCAGCCAGAACTTGAGTCCGCCCTGATGACTCAGTAACCAGCCAGAACTTGAGCCCGCCCTGACTCAGTAACCAGCCAGAACTTGTGTCCGATGCACTAAAACCACGCAGACGCGCTATATTTTCCGTATTCCACGAGCGGGCGTGTGATAACGAATATATCTTTTATTCCTGAATATTCTTTAAAACTTTCGATTTTTGTGAAGTTTTATGTCCCGTCTTTTTTAGCATGTAGGCAAGTTAAATTTGGTTATTTCGCTAGTCAGCCTGATATAGATAATAATAATTATATTGTATGGCTTTGTTTTCGTGTGATACAAGAATATATTGCTCTCGCTATGACAATATTGGACTCGTCTTCGACTCGTCCAATATTGTCATAGCTCGAGCAATATATTCTTGTATCACACTCAAAGCCATCCAATATTATGTAAATATAGCATTACAATATCAGCCCGCGTGTAGGGCTCATGTAAAGAATTATCGCAGTACAATAATTATATCAGCCCGCTTATCAGGGCTGATGTAAAGAATAATATCATAACAATATAATCACCCTGCTTCTCGGGGCTGATACAAATAATCAGCGTTCAAATACTCCTAGCATTACAATAATAATATGAACGATTCTAGCTTTACAATAATAATATCAGAGAATTCTAGCAGTACAATATATCAGAGCAGTACAATATATCAGAGAATTCTAGCTTAACAATAATATATCAGAGAATTCAGCAGTACAATATCAGAGAATTATAGCATTACAACATCGGAGAATTCTAGCAGAGACTTCTAGCATAACATTATATCATAGAATTTCAGCAGTTCAATCAGAGAATTCTAACAGTACAATATCGGAGAATTCTAGCACTACAATAATACATCAGAGATCTCTAGCATAACAACATAATTAGCAAATTTTTTCAGTTTAATATATCAGAGAATTATATAACAGTACAATATATCAGAGAATTATAGCATTGCAGCATCGGAAAATTCTAGCATTACAATAACAATATCAGAGAATTCTAGCAGTACAATAATAATATCAGAGAATTCTTGCATAACAATTTATCAGCTAATTTCAGCAGTTCAATATATCAGAGAATTCTAGCAGTACAATATCAGAGCATTACAATATATCGGAGAATTCTAGCATGACAATGAACAAAAATATATATTATTAATCTATTTTTATCTTGATGTATGCATTGTCTGAATTTAGCCTTTGGCTACAAGTGCAGTGTTTTTAATAAACCAGGATAATAATAAAAATAATAATAATAAAATATATCAGAGAATTCTAACATATCAGATTATTCTAAAATCACAATAATATCATAGAATCCTAACATCAAAATATATCAGAGAAAAATAACATCACAATATATCAGAGAAAAATAAAATTACAATATATCAGAGAATTCTAGCATTACAATCAGAGAAAAATAACATTACGATATATCAAAACTTTAGCGTCACAATCTATCAGAGAAAAATAACATTACGATATAAATCAGAGAAATCTAGCACCACAATAATATCAGACTGCTTCAGAACTAACTGAAAACAAGTTAACGGTTTTGTGAGGTGTGTGCAACGATGCATGCACGTTTGATTGGTGGGGCTATAAAGTGTTCCAATATTTTGTAAACTTATAATTAAGAGAGCGTAAAGGAACTATCAATACACACTAATCTTAAACAATTTGTCCCTGATTTTTTAATGTTATCGTTATGTTCAGATTTCGGAAATGCACTTAAATGTTACACCTGTTCTGGGGGTGCGGATTGCGCTGACCCGTTTGCTGCAAGTAGTTCTGTGATACAGACCGATTGCTCCTCGAACATAGCTTACGATAACGAGTGTTGGGTAAGTAGGTCACACGACAGTAATTTAGCAAGGGTCCTTAGCTTAATTTTAGCATGGTTGCAAAATTCAACCAAATGCACCTCGTGTGAAAGGACAACAATGTTTATACAAGACGTTACAGTTGAGAAGATTTCACTATATGGACCTTGTACAGTCAAGGCATTGTGGTCCTTTCACAAGAAGCGCAGTTTGTAAAAATTTCACATCCATGTTCAAATTAAAAAGCAAGGGACCCCTGTTAAATTGCTGTCGTGTGAAAAAGGACTTTACACGTTATCTTTTGTTGTTGTAGTACCGGTAGTTAAATTGTACACTGTGGCCCATCCAGGAAAGTGAACGTAACTTCATTAAACAAAAATTACATGCTGGATTCCCGAGGAGCGCACGAGAGGCAGATTGTATTAAGGGTAAATAACTGTGTTTGGGGCACAATTCTTGTTCTAATGTTCTGAACAGATGAATAGATGTTCCCTGGACCCACACATTTTGTATTTATTAAAAAAAAGTATGAAGCTGGTCCCTCCGGCTGCTCGGAGGGTGTGGAACCTCAGTCATTATGTTGACCACACCATGGAAGCCACTAGTCTGGTCCCCTGTCTTTATCCGCAAGGATAAAGAGAGGCAATTGTCTTACTTAACAGACCCAATGATTTCAGTGGATAAACTTTCTGTGACGTAAGCTTTCAATGTATGTGTTATGATCGGTCTGCTCCGAAGTGACGTAGTTTATTAACCTCACCAGCAGCAGTTAACTGTATTTTCGATCGTCTGCTGCTGTTAAAGACGACATTCTACTCTCAAGATGTCGTCATCCCGAGATAGATAAATGTACACTCGGGATGACGTCATCTTACGTTTTTGATGACATATCATTCTGCAGTAAATTATCTCAAACTCTCAACAAGTTGTATTGTGTAATGTTTTAACCTTGATGATTATTGATGCAATTCACACAACACAATGAACATGGAACAACTGCAGTCTGTTTTCCCGATGGAACTACTTATTTATTCACGTGACCTCTGACCTCAACATAATGTATGGAGCGCCTGTTGTTTTATAAAGAGTATTATCAACGCATGGATACAACAGATGGCACTTCATGAGCTCTGTATGTATTTTATTTCAGAAAGCTACACTTCAAGATGGTTCCGTCACCCGCTCCTGCTCGCTGTTGAGTGTCTGCTCTCTCTCAGGGATCGGCTGTCGAAGTGAGCAAGGCGTTACTTCTTGCTGCTGCAATGGCAACCTGTGTAACTCTGCAAGCACCACTGGGATCAGCTACGTTACCTTTGCCTCCCTGCTTATTGCAAGTTTCCTTGGTATGATGTAGCCCAATTTGAAATAAAATGGAACATAAAGTCATGATCGACATGCGTTCCTCAAAGTCTTTCGTAGTTTGTTGTGGTCCACCGGTATGTAGTCAAAGATTAAAGAGAGCCGAAGGCGTAAGATAGGGTTACTCTTGCCAGTGTTCACTGGACGCCATTTCAGCAAGCAACTCTTTTGATGCAACGATAGATCAGTGCAGATAATGACCATTTTTATAGCGATTATACAGAGCATCTGCTTGCTGGGATGACACCCGTGGGTATTTCACGTTAGCTCAAGTCCCCATCCTCGGCCTTCGGCGCTCTATAATCTTTGGTTCTGGTAGGTCTACTTATAATTACTTTTTGTCATAAGCAATACTATTACTAGTTAGTCATATAAAGGCACGCGTGGCACCGGTATCCAGAGCACGGACAGGGCAGGCGTGGGAGGAGTCTGTACAACAAATAAATAAACCCCCTTGCAATGGCCGCCATGAGGTCAAACAATGGAACCGCGAACGCGTGTACGCGCCGCGCACAACTCTCAACCACCAATGATAGGTCATCATTGACCTCAGTGAGGGCGTTGTTTGAGCTTGTGACGCTTGTGACAAAAAATTCTTTGGATCACTTTTGTATTTTTTTTTATTTTTTTTTTTTACCTGGGTGTCATACACGAACACTTTGGACCGTACTTTTCTTTTATTATTGTTATTAGTGGGGTTTTTTGCCAGCAACAATAATGGTGTGACCAAAATTTTGCGTACAAGGACAAAAAGCCAACAGCTGATAAATTCTCGGCTCCATTATACTTCCGATAGGCCTACCTGTAGTATGTTCAATGAAGCAAAGTGACATTAGTCTTTTATTTGCGCTGTAATAATGGAGAAATGCTGTGTTTTGGGAGTCGTGTGCCAAATGCAAAAAATATAAAATACATTCAATCAACGCAAACGGCAGAATTTTGGGGACTCTAGATGGCAGCAGACAGGTAAATCCATTGTTCTTGGAAATGTGAGCATGCTTAGAACTACGTTAACAATGGAAATTTACCTGGTTAGTCTGCTGCCACCTAGCGTTTAAAAGTCACCCATTCATGCTACTTGGATTAGTGGTTAGCCTACTGCCACCTAGTGTCACCATTTCAGCAAGCCGATATATAGATTGATTGATACCAACGATTGTCTGTGCACTTTTTGCATCAAAAGAGTTGCTTGCTGAAATGGCGTCCAGTGAACATTTCACATTTCAGCCCAAGTTCACAAATCTTCGGCGCTCTTCCAACTTTGCTGGAAACGAACCAACCCAAAGCAGTCAGGAGGTTTTCAAGTATACAGTACTATCTTTTGATGACCAACTGAAATATTATCAGTCCGTTGAAATTTACGTGAGTTTGTAACTGTTTGTCAAGTGCCTGAGTCTATAGCAGGATTTAGATTTTAATCTCCTTAAATACCTTTAATAGTATACCCTTTTCTTGTCTTTTTTATATACTGTTTTACAACCAATCAATATAAGTAAAGAAGTGTGTTGATATACAAATATAAAATTGTTAATGGCCTGACGTTTCGACCCGATATATAGCAGTCTTTCTCGAAGGCTAAAACATCACATCACACAATAAACAAGTATACTGGAGTGACAAAAGCAGTCAATTCGAAATAAAATGAAAGTTAATGAGGCAGAAAGCACATAGAAAATGCAATGGATAAACAATGAAGAAGGAGACAAATGGGGTGGGGGAAGAGGGAAGGGGCTGGTTTAACTAGTACAAGAGGTTGGAAAAGCAAAGGACAAAATCAAAGGTGCGGGACGAGGGAGAAAAGGTACTTCATTGTTGAATGCGACAGACTGAAAAAGGGATATCTGTGGAAAATAAGGCAAATACAACAAGTTTTTTAATCATTCCCTTCTTGGATGTTCAGACCATGGGGTTGAATGGTCTGGAGGTGCCTTATCCACAGTTTCTCCCTACTCAGACAAACAGTCTCTTTGTGTGGTTACCAAGTGCCTCAATGCACTGTAAATTCATGTCAGGAATGGGGTGGTTAGGAATATTGAAGGTTTATCCAGCTTTTGGTTGGGTGTTGACTGTTAAACTATGGCCATAGAAACGCCTCTTGAGTGTAGTTCTTGTTTCACCTTAATATCTAACACTACAAACTTTGCAAATATTAGATATAAAAAATAACTTACTAATTAAAATGAAAGCCTATGACATACATTCTCACTGGAAAGGTTACCAAAATGAACGATTAATATCAATTGAAGCCCAAATTCACTATTACAGAGCAGGTGTGTGAACATGCAAGTTTGAAAATTCATAGTGGATCAGTCAGAGTTGCTTCACAAATCAATCAAGTCTGCCCCTTTAAAAAAAAGGGGGCATTTGCAGCCAAAGGCTGAATTGCGGTCAAACTACAAAGAGTTTAAAATATAACATTCAGAAATCAACCAAATTACAACCAACGTGAAACCTAGTTACAGGTCACAACTACAACCATAACCAGAATATACTACAACCAAGTCAAAGATGCCAGGGTAGTTTTCGAGAGAACTAGGCTACTTCCTCTGGACTGGTCTCCAAAATCTATGTAACCAAATTGTAACCGATTACAGTGGCAGTGACGAGGCTTGATAATGGCAAAGAATGCGAGAGGCTATTTGCCCTTTGCACGGTCAGCCATTGTTGCGTGTAGAGCCTCGAATTGGGGACAGCTATAGGCCTAACTATGTACTGTCACGGTAATGTAATGACACTTTCATCCAAACAGATACATAAAATACAATACAAATTAAGCATGAAGTCGAGGCTCTACACGCACATGGCGGATCCGTGCAAGTAGCGAATAGTGTATACAAAGCTTTAGTCAATTTTGTATCCAAACACAATGTACCAGTTTCATAGAAACAGGTTGGATTTATCAAAACTTCACTCTGTTGAAATTGAATACTTTGTTTGATTTTTATGCAAATTTTCTTGACTATGCATTTTTTGGTGAAAGGAAAGCTATAATAAAAGAGACAAAAAATGATTTTGGTTGTGTGTGATCGTTTTCTCTTTTCATTGTTTGTAATCTCTTATAGGGATGGACACGTTGCATTCAGATTGGGCGCTATGGGCTATAGAAGCGTTTATTATGAAATGAATATTATTATTATAGTTAATACTAATAATATCTAAGTCTTATATAGCGCACGTATCTACCAAACAAGGTACTCAAGGCGCTTAGTATATACTTTAAACAGAAAGATGGGTTATTGAAGTTATGAATTATGAGACCCAATTATGTAGCACCTTATAATGTTTTTTACAAGGTGCTACGGCGCATTCAGCAGCCACAAACCAGGAACACCGGGGCGAACCCCTTCTCTTGTCGATAGGTGCACTGGGTTCTTTTACATGCGTTACACAACACATGGGACCAACGGCTTTACGTCCCATCCGAAGGACGAAGCAATGGTTAAGTGTCTTGCTTAAGGACACAAGTGTCACTGCTGGGGATTCGAACCCACACTCTGCTGATCAGAAACACCAGAGTTTTAATTCGGTGCTCTTAACCGCTCGGCCACGACACTTCCAGTTGAACCCTTACAGGGATTGTATACGTTTGGTAATTGGAACCCACTGTTTGTTTCAATCCCATATAGTTGTAGATATACTATAAAACTAACCTGTGAAAATTTCGTTTCAAAAGGTGGTAGCGTTTTTGAGATATTGCCGAAAATCTGGAGCGGTTATGTCCACGCAGGAAGAATAATCTGCAATTGGTATACACAATCTGAGAAACGTTTCTGACAGAAACGCTTCTCAGATTCAAATTTATTTGGATAAAAACTGATATCTGTTTCCATAACCACATTACTTCAAAGTGAAATGTTTCTCAAAATGCTTTCGAGAAGCTGCTGTACTTCTTACCAAGTAAGTTTTTATTGCCATGAGTAATTACCAAACGTATAGACGATGTGACCTGTGACATCACATGTTTACAAAATAGCCACCAAACATGGACTTCCTGCAGGCACGATTTGTACACAGACTAATGGAATAAAACATAAAAACCTACATTTTATGGAGATTGCACTGTCTAATTTTTTTCATCTTTTGTTATGATAAAAGGGGGCACATCTCAAAACTTGTTCAGCTGTTACTTGTATAACTCTTGGATTCATGTGGAAATTATGACACAAAATGCAAACTTTCCCATATGACTATTGCAGTATCTTGCCTGCCAGAAAGGCCCAAGAATGTACAAGGTCACACTTATTGTAAACAAAGGTCACAAGGTCAATACAGACCCATTAACACATCATCCAGGATGGCCGCCGAGCAGAGGGGCCATTTTGAGTTCCCTTGACTTCCGATTCAAACCGGAAGTTGATCTTTAAGATTTGAAAAATGGATTACTCCTGAACCATACACATCATCAGAAAGTTGTCCAAGGACTCACCAAAAGCTACGTAACGAATGTGTGCGTCTATTACAAAGGTTGAATGTCAACATGACCGTCAGTTGGGCAAAATTCTTAATTTGTTTACAAGTAACCGGAAACGGAGTTCAAGTCTTATTCTCAGGTTTTCTTCGTTACTTTGTAGAGTTGATTTTTCTTTCATATTGTTAATCACTTAGTATTACATTTCCAACAACATGTACCATTTTCATAGCCACAAACTACGGGAAACTAAAATAATTGACAAAACAAACTCCCGCCCACGTTAAAGGGACACGTTGCCTTGGATCGGACGAGTTGGTCTAAAAAAAAGCGTTTGCAACCGGTTTTTTTTTAAGGTTAGAAAGACGTTATAAAAGTAGAATACAATGATCCACATAACTATTCCTCGAAATTGCGTGGTTTTCCTCTTTTTTGCGAACTAACACGGTCGGCCATTTTGTGGAGGCTAAAATTTGACTCCACAAAATGGCCGACCGTGTTTGTTCACGATGTAATAGAAAAACCACGCAATTTCGAGAGACATTTGTGTGGATCATTGTGTTCTACTTTTAAAACATCTTTCTAACCAAATGCATTTTTTAACAAACGGTTACAAAAGCTTTTTAAAGACCAACTCGCCCGATCCAAGGCAACGTGTCCCTTTAAACTCCATAAATGGTCGGGAGTTCAAATAATGTGTGAGACTTGTCCAAATTAGTGTAGGACACCAACAATGTCTGCTCCGGGGCTTCCAAGCTTGGCTGTGATGCTCTAAGCATGGAGGAAGAAAATAGGAGTCACATCGCCCAGCCTCTTATCTCATAACCGATTAGCACAGTTTTCTTTGTGTACCAAAATCCCTTGTGTACAATGTCTTTTGCCGCTCAGCCTGCTGGCAGCAGGCCTACATAATTGGAGGGAAGAAATCTGTAAACAAACGAATAAACACAAAACACATGCGCACCACTATTAGCGGGCTTTTTACATTGCCTGTTCATTGTTTTCAACAGCAATTTTTCCACCGAGTATTTTGATGTTTTGATCGTCGAATTTGGCCAATCCCTACCTCAACTATTGTAATATTGTCTGGGCATCCTCTAGCCACAATCAACTGCTTCCTCTGATAACACTCCAGAAGCGAGCCATTAGAATTGGTACACATTCACAAACTCGGGACCATACCGCACCACTCTTTTCTAGGCTGAACACATTACTCTGACTGAAATTAACAAATTTCACATCGGGATATTCATGTATAGGTACATTAATAAACTTCTTCCTTCTACCTTTTCAACCTACTTTTCAGCAGTTCATGATACCCATGGTTACAGTACTCGTTCTGTTAACAATCTTTACGTTCCTTTCACCCGCACAGCATACACTATCAGAACACTTAGATTTCAGGGGCCACGGCTGTGGAATGGTCTTGACAAGGTATTACAAACTCAGCCGTCTGTGGGTCAGTTCAAATCCACTTTTAAAACACTGCTGGTTTCCAAAATACTCAGCTTAGTTTCCTTTATTTTATGCATTCCTGCCTTGTTACAAATCAGCTGTCGAGTTATATAATATTCATAGTCCCTCTTCAAAACCCCTTATATCATTGTTGTTATTACCACCTTTGTTTTAGTTTTATTATCATCATCGTTATTTCGTCGTTCACCGTATTCCTCTTTAAAGGCACTGTACACGTTTGGTAATTACTCAAAATATTAGCATAAAAACTGACTTGGTAACGAGCAACAAAGAGCTGTTGATAGTATACAAATATTGAGTGGCTCAGAGTGGAATGGGAGGAACATTATGTCAAGGTAAAATTTTGACTGTTCCATTTCACGAGGCGAAGCCGAGTGAAATGGAACAGTCAAAATTTTACCGAGCGATAATATTCCTTCCATTCCACGAATTAAAGCCACTCAATATTTGTTTTATTTAACTGACATATAGATCCTTGTCATTTGATGTATTTTAAAAGTATAACATTATGAAAAATCACACAAATTACTGCACAATTAATTTAATAGCAATCGGATCACAACCTTTTGCACAGGTGCTCCTTTGTTTTAGCAGCGGCGCGGCGGCGCTGTACTGCTCAAAAACATTGGGAACAAGAATGATCCTAACTGTTGAATGGGAAATGCTATTCCCCATGGGCGAATAGGTCTTTTTGATCGCCGGTGCGGATGGGAGTAATAGTGAATGTCACGTGAAGTAAGTTCCGCCAATCAAATGACAAGGATCTGTATGTCAGTTATATAATATAAAACATTGTGAGAAACGACTCCCTCTGAAGTAACGTAGTTTTTGAGAAGGAGGTAATATCTCACTAAAATAATAAAAACTTCTTGCAAGAAGTTTTTATTCCTAACTGAAAGCACACAAATTTGTACAACAAGGGTGTATTTTCTTTCATGTACAATTTAAGGTGAACATACGGACACATTGAATGCGATATTCTGTTTATCCAATGACTGATATGCCTTACAGGTCATTTGCTTTGTTATTTAAATTTAATCGCAGCAGTAGGCCTACGCGTTCGCTTTTGGATTGCACTGAACCTCGTTGTCGTAGTACATATACGCTGTGCACCAACTCTGCGAAACCACACCCTAAAGATTTCTTCGGCACAAAAAGGTAAGGTTTTCATCATTGCAGTTCAAATATTTAACTCTAAATAAGCTAGGTGCGATGGTACACAGGCCTATACACGTTAAAATGTTTACAGGTTCCCCTTCGGAGTTTTTGGGAGTGAAAAAAATACATATTTTCTACAATTGCACAAATCATTGACATATTATTGTGTGTGAAAAAATTGCGATGTTGGAAAATGAAGCTGTGGTGCGTAGTTCATAGTTTTTTTACAATTTAGATTTGTTGGGGTGGTTTTTGTACGATTGTATGTGGCTCACTGTTGAAACATACTTTTGTTGTATCTAGAATAACATTATGTTTTGAAACTAACTGAGGTATAGCTATGAATGCTACATGAAATTGTTTTTACTTTGAGCGAGTCAAACCATCCTATATATCAACGGATTTTTGGGCCCCACAAAATTAGTCTCACCACCAAATGCGTAAGAAAGGACCGTCTGATTTTGGATTGTTGTTGTAGTTGTTGTTATATAATTTTCCTATTTCCTATTTAAGCAACGCATCCCCACATTGGATTGTTGTTGTTGGTGTTGTTGTTGGTGTTGTTGTTGTTGTTGTTGCTGTTGTTGTTGTTGTTGTTGTTGTTGTTGTTGTTGTTGTTGGTGGTGGTGGTGGTGGTGGTGGTGGTGGTGGTGGTGGTGGTGGTGGTGTTGCTGGTGTTGTTTTGGGTTTTTTTGGTTTTGTCAATAATTTAAAAGAATTAAGCTTAACTGAACTGTTTGTTATTCAACCAGTGTAAACACGCAGGACATAAATAGTTGCAAATCCTCTTCTTGCACAATGTTTTCCTGTTTCTCGTGTTTAGAAACATAATCACTGATATTGTTTGCTGGACTCTTCTCGGTACTGTCTCCACAGGAACCAAGGAGCAAATCATGCTGGCAGCACGCGATGAGCACCTTGCTGTAGTTATAGTATAGTGGATAGACTTATCCGAACGCGTAGTTGATGCAGCCGCGCCACCATTGCTGGTAGCGCCAGCTTTGCTATAGACAAATGGAAAAACTGTTGCCTTTTGCTCCCTTTTTTTTCAGTATTTCGAGTTAAGCGTATTCCTCAACGATTTACAACATTCCCTAATCTGACAGGGTGACATACACTGACCATAAATATTTGCAACTAAACAGAGACTGAATCCTGAAAAAGTCACAGGCAGTCGGTGAGTTTAAGTGTGATATATAGGGCCTAGTGGAAACTGCTCGGTCGGGTTTTGAAAAGCGTTTACATCAGCAAAGTTGTTGTTGTTTGAATTTCAGTTTTTACCTTCTGTTTAATTGCAAACATTTAATAAGTATGTTCTACATCATAATGTCATAATTATGCTGTCCTGTCAGGGTAATCGACTTAAAGGCACTGAACACGTTTGGTAAATGTCAAAGACCAGTATTCTCACTTGGTGTATCCCAACAAAATATGCATAAAATAACAAGCCTGTAAAAATTTGGGCTCAATTGGTCATCGAAGTTGCAAGAAAATGATGAAAGAAAAAACACCCTTGTTGTACATGTGTGCTTTCGTATAGGAATAAAAACTTCTTGCAAGAAGTTTTTTATTATTTTAGTGAGAAATTACCTCTTTCTCAAAAACTACGTTACTTCAGAGGTCGTTTCCTACGTTTATACTAACAACAGCTCTCCGTTGCTTGTTACCAAGTAAGTTTTTATGCTAATGTTTGTTTTGAGTTATTACCAAACGTGTCTTTTGTTGTACATGGGTTTTTATTGTTGTTGCTGTTGTTGCTGATGGTGATATTATGTGACGTGCGTGTATATGTCATAGGTTACATGGAGATTAAAGGACAAAACGAAAAAAGACTCCATAAATTGGAATTTTAAAGAGGGCCTACTACATCTGGAAACTGCTCGGTCGGGTTTTGAGGTGCATTTACATCAGCAAAGTTGTTGTTGTTTGAATTTCAGTTTTTACCTTTTGTTTAATTGTAAACATTTAATAAGTATACATCATAATTTCATAAGTATGCTGTCCTGTCAGGGTAATCGACTTAAAGGCACTGAACACGTTTGGTAAA
This sequence comes from Plazaster borealis, assembly GCA_021014325.1. NCBI lineage: Eukaryota > Metazoa > Echinodermata > Asteroidea > Forcipulatida > Labidiasteridae > Plazaster > Plazaster borealis. The sequence continues at coordinate 22,243,224 of CM037461.1, forward strand.
TGTCAAAGACCAGTATTCAAACTTGGTGTATCCCAACATAATATGCATAAAATAACAAGCCTGTAAAAATTTGGGCTCAATTGGTCATCGAAGTTGCAAGAAAATGATGAAAGAAAAAACACCCTTGTTGTACATGTGTGCTTTCAGATAGGAATAAAAACTTCTTGACAGAAGTTTTTATTATTTTAGTGAGAAATTACCTCTTTCTCAAAAACTACGTTACTTCAGAGGTCGTTTCCTACGTTTATACTATCAACAGCTCTCCGTTGCTTGTTACCAAGTAAGTTTTTATGTTAATATTTGTTTTGAGTCATTACCAAACGTGTACGATGTGCCAGTAGAAATAACGAATGTTATAGTGTTATGACTTGAACACTGCTTTACGGTCCTATACAGAACGTAGGTTCTGGAAGTTTTGGAATCCAGCGAAGTTCAATGCAAGTTGCTCATGCGTGCAGAATAGCAGCCATTGTGTCGGTTAAAAACATCTCAAAAAGTCAAAACAGCATTTATGGGGAGTCTTTTGTTGTACATGGGTTTTTATTGTTGTTGCTGTTGTTGCTGATGGTGATATTATGTGACGTGCGTGTATATGTCATAGGTTACATGGAGATTAAAGGACAAAACGAAAAAAGACTCCATAAATTGGAATTTTAAAGAGGGCCTACTACATCTGGAAACTGCTCGGTCGGGTTTTGAGGTGCATTTACATCAGCAAAGTTGTTGTTGTTTGAATTTCAGTTTTTACCTTTTGTTTAATTGTAAACATTTAATAAGTATACATCATAATTTCATAATTATGCTGTCCTGTCAGGGTAATCGACTTAAAGGCACTGAACACGTTTGGTAAATGTCAAAGACCAGTATTCAAACTTGGTGTATCCCAACATAATATGCATAAAATAACAAGCCTGTAAAAATTTGGGCTCAATTGGTCATCGAAGTTGCAAGAAAATGATGAAAGAAAAAACACCCTTGTTGTACATGTGTGCTTTCAGATAGGAATAAAAACTTCTTGACAGAAGTTTTTATTATTTTAGTGAGAAATTACCTCTTTCTCAAAAACTACGTTACTTCAGAGGTCGTTTCCTACGTTTATACTATCAACAGCTCTCCGTTGCTTGTTACCAAGTAAGTTTTTATGTTAATATTTGTTTTGAGTCATTACCAAACGTGTACGATGTGCCAGTAGAAATAACGAATGTTATAGTGTTATGACTTGAACACTGCTTTACGGTCCTATACAGAACGTAGGTTCTGGAAGTTTTGGAATCCAGCGAAGTTCAATGCAAGTTGCTCATGCGTGCAGAATAGCAGCCATTGTGTCGGTTAAAAACATCTAAAAAAAGTCAGAACAGCATTTATGGGGAGTCTTTTGTTGTACATGGGTTTTTATTGTTGTTGCTGTTGTTGCTGGTGGTGATATTATGTGACGTGCGTGTATATGTCATAGGTTACATGGAGACTAACAGACAAAACGAAAAAGGACTCCATAAATTGGAATTTTGAAGAGGGTGTTCAAAAATCATGTTTGTGTGCAAAAGTTTATGGGAAGATGTTCAGTAGGCCTACAGGGACAAAATAACAAAATATGTCTCCACAGGGATACATATTATTTGATAATGGGTGTGTGTGTATACGTGTGTGTTTTCTTTTGTTTTTCTTTTCCTCTTTTGTATGAGCAAACTTCACCGATAAACTTTGTCAGTGTTCTTTACAAAGTTTCTAAGTGACTGGAATCACTTTTCAGTAGGCTACTCCCTTTACAGTTCGCTCTATGGAGAACAAATAAATACAAATTTCTAAAAGGGGACCATCTCTCTCCAAGATAGTACGGTCACTTCATTACAAACAATGACCGTGACAAGTCAAATATAAACACACCTAGCCAGCCAGACGCCGAGTCATTGCATTCATTTTCCAACAGAGAGTGATCCTTATGAGAGTGGAACGAAAATTGCAAGTCTTTACCCTTACTTTGAGACGGTGTAAAATGTCACTGTATTTGATACCAGTGCGAATTTTTTCAACGTCGTCCTAAAACCTCAAGAAGTAACATTTCACATCGGTCTGTACATTACGTCACCTACGCCACGAAGTAGCACACAGTGTACAAAACCACTTTTTCAGATTTCAGTTTTTTATATTTAAACAATGTTAACCGAGGCCTACAACTTCATGAAGTTTCAACGCTTCATGGGCTTTACTTTTTTAATTACGGTAATTAGGCTTTGCAACTTTGCACCGAACCTGACATTGACGCCACGAAGTAGCGCAGAGATTCAATTTTACCATTGAAACACACGGTGCGCACACACCTCAAAAGTGAAAAAAAAAAAAAACGTTTTCACAAAGTAGCACTGCAATCTTGTGTGTAGCGCGGTGACTGCTCTATGTTCCGACACCCCTATGTTCCGACACCCTATGTTCCGACATTTAGGTACATGTTTGGGGCCACATTTAGGTCGGGGCGACATTTAGGTACAGGTTTGGGGCTACATTTAGGTCGGGGCGACATTTAGGTACAGGTTTAGGGCTACATTTAGGTCGGGGACATTTAGGGCTCGGGCTACATTTAGGTGCCGCACAGTCGTGCGATGTGATACACACCTTACGCACAGCGTATACGGGTGTGTTTACGGCGTCTTTTTTGGAGTAAAAAATGCGACTGCCTTGATCAAGGCTACCTTTTTTTTCAGTATTTCGAGTTAAGTGTATTCCTCAACGATTTACAACATTCCCTAATCTGACAGGGTGACATACACTGACCATAAATATTTGCAACTAAACAGAGACTGAATCCTGAAAAAGTCACAGGCAGTCGGTGAGTTTAAGTGTGATGTATAGGGCCTAGTGGAAACTGCTCGGTCGGGTTTTGAAGTGCGTTTACATCAGCAAAGTTGTTGTTGTTTGAATTTCAGTTTTTACCTTCTGTTTAATTGTAAACATTTAATAAGTATGTTCTACATCATAATGTCATAATTATGCTGTCCTGTCAGGGTAATCGACTTAAAGGCACTGAACACGTTTGGTAAATGTCAAAGACCAGTATTCTCACTTGGTGTATCCCAACATAATATGCATAAAATAACAAGCCTGTAAACATTTTGGCTCAATTGGTCATCGAAGTTGCAAGAAAATGATGAAAGAAAAAACACCCTTGTTGTACATGTGTGCTTTCAGATAGGAATAAAAACTTCTTGCAAGAAGTTGTTATTATTTTAGTGAGAAATTACCTCTTTCTCAAAAACTACGTTACTTCAGAGGTCGTTTCCTACGTTTATACTATCAACAGCTCTCCGTTGCTTGTTACCAAGTAAGTTTTTATGTTAATATTTGTTTTGAGTCATTACCAAACGTGTACGATGTGCCAGTAGAAATAACGAATGTTATAGTGTTATGACTTGAACACTGCTTTACGGTCCTATACAGAACGTAGGTTCTGGAAGTTTTGGAATCCAGCGAAGTTCAATGCAAGTTGCTCATGCGTGCAGAATAGCAGCCATTGTGTCGGTTAAAAACATCTAAAAAAAGTCAGAACAGCATTTATGGGGAGTCTTTTGTTGTACATGGGTTTTTATTGTTGTTGCTGTTGTTGCTGGTGGTGATATTATGTGACGTGCGTGTATATGTCATAGGTTACATGGAGACTAACAGACAAAACGAAAAAGGACTCCATAAATTGGAATTTTGAAGAGGGGGTGTTCAAAAATCATGTTTGTGTGCAAAAGTTTATGGGAAGATGTTCAGTAGGCCTACAGGGACAAAATAACAAAATATGTCTCCACAGGGATACATATTATTTGATAATGGGTGTGTGTGTATACGTGTGTGTTTTCTTTTGTTTTTCTTTTCCTCTTTTGTATGAGCAAACTTCACCGATAAACTTTGTCAGTGTTCTTTACAAAGTTTCTAAGTGACTGGAATCACTTTTCAGTAGGCTACTCCCTTTACAGTTCGCTCTATGGAGAACAAATAAATACAAATTTCTAAAAGGGGACCATCTCTCTCCAAGATAGTACGGTCACTTCATTACAAACAATGACCGTGACAAGTCAAATATAAACACACCTAGCCAGCCAGACGCCGAGTCATTGCATTCATTTTCCAACAGAGAGTGATCCTTATGAGAGTGGAACGAAAATTGCAAGTCTTTACCCTTACTTTGAGACGGTGTAAAATGTCACTGTATTTGATACCAGTGCGAATTTTTTCAACGTCGTCCTAAAACCTCAAGAAGTAACATTTCACATCGGTCTGTACATTACGTCACCTACGCCACGAAGTAGCACACAGTGTACAAAACCACTTTTTCAGATTTCAGTTTTTTATATTTAAACAATGTTAACCGAGGCCTACAACTTCATGAAGTTTCAACGCTTCATGGGCTTTACTTTTTTAATTACGGTAATTAGGCTTTGCAACTTTGCACCGAACCTGACATTGACGCCACGAAGTAGCGCAGAGATTCAATTTTACCATTGAAACACACGGTGCGCACACACCTCAAAAGTAAAATAAACGTTTTCACAAAGTAGCACTGCAATCTTGTGTGTAGCGCGGTGACTGCTCTATGTTCCGACACCCCTATGTTCCGACACCCTATGTTCCGACATTTAGGTACATGTTTGGGGCCACATTTAGGTCGGGGCGACATTTAGGTACAGGTTTGGGGCTACATTTAGGTCGGGGCGACATTTAGGTACAGGTTTAGGGCTACATTTAGGTCGGGGACATTTAGGGCTCGGGCTACATTTAGGTGCCGCACAGTCGTGCGATGTGATACACACCTTACGCACAGCGTATACGGGTGTGTTTACGGCGTCTTTTTTGGAGTAAAAAATGCGACTGCCTTGATCAAGGCTACCTTTTTTTTCAGTATTTCGAGTTAAGTGTATTCCTCAACGATTTACAACATTCCCTAATCTGACAGGGTGACATACACTGACCATAAATATTTGCAACTAAACAGAGACTGAATCCTGAAAAAGTCACAGGCAGTCGGTGAGTTTAAGTGTGATGTATAGGGCCTAGTGGAAACTGCTCGGTCGGGTTTTGAAGTGCGTTTACATCAGCAAAGTTGTTGTTGTTTGAATTTCAGTTTTTACCTTCTGTTTAATTGTAAACATTTAATAAGTATGTTCTACATCATAATGTCATAATTATGCTGTCCTGTCAGGGTAATCGACTTAAAGGCACTGAACACGTTTGGTAAATGTCAAAGACCAGTATTCTCACTTGGTGTATCCCAACATAATATGCATAAAATAACAAGCCTGTAAACATTTTGGCTCAATTGGTCATCGAAGTTGCAAGAAAATGATGAAAGAAAAAACACCCTTGTTGTACATGTGTGCTTTCAGATAGGAATAAAAACTTCTTGCAAGAAGTTGTTATTATTTTAGTGAGAAATTACCTCTTTCTCAAAAACTACGTTACTTCAGAGGTCGTTTCCTACGTTTATACTATCAACAGCTCTCCGTTGCTTGTTACCAAGTAAGTTTTTATGTTAATATTTGTTTTGAGTCATTACCAAACGTGTACGATGTGCCAGTAGAAATAACGAATGTTATAGTGTTATGACTTGAACACTGCTTTACGGTCCTATACAGAATGTAGGTTCTGGAAGTTTTGGAATCCAGCGAAGTTCAATGCAAGTTGATCATGCGTGCAGAATAGCAGCCATTGTGTCGGTTAAAAACATCTAAAAAAGTCAAAACAGCATTTATGGGGAGTCTTTTGTTGTACATGGGTTTTTATTGTTGTTGCTGTTGTTGCTGGTGGTGATATTATGTGACGTGCGTGCATTTATCATAGGTTGCATGGAGACTAACAAACAAAACGAAAAAGGACTCCATAAATTGGAATTTTAAAGAGGGGGTGTTCAAAAATCATGTTTGTGTGCAAAAGTTTATGGGAAGATGTTCAGTAGGCCTACAGGGAAAAATAACAAAATATGTCTCCACAGGGAAACATATTATTTGATAATGGGTGTGTGGGTACGTGTGTGTTTTCCTTTGTTTTTCCTTTTCCTCTTTTGTATGAGCAAACTTCACCGATAAACTTTGTCAGTGTTCTTTACAAAGTTTCTAAGTGACTGGAATTACTTTTCAGTAGGCTACTCCCTTTACAGTTCGCTCTATGGAGGACAAATAAATACAAATTTCTAAAAGGGGACCATCTCTCTCCAAGACAGTACGGTCACTTCATTACAAACAATGACCGTGACAAGTCAAATACTAAACACACCTAGCCCGCCAGACGCCGAGTCATTGCATTCATTTTCCAACAGAGAGTGATCCTTATGAGAGTGGAACGAAAATTGCAAGTCTTTACCCTCACTTTGAAACGGTGTAAAATGTCATTGTATTTGATACCAGTGCGAATTTTGTCAACGTCGTCCTAAAACCTCAAGAAGTCACATTTCACATCGGTCTGTACATTACGTCACCGACGCCACGAAGTAGAACACAGTGTACAAATTCAACCACTTTTTAATATTTCAGTTTTTTACAGATTACAATGTTAACCGAGGCCTACAACTTCATGAAGTTTCAACACTTCATGAGCTTTACTTTTTTAATTACGGTAATTAGGCTTTGCAACTTTGCACCGAACCTCACATTGACGCCACGAATTGAAACACACGGCGCGCACACACCTCAAAAGTGAAAAAAAAAAACGTTTTCACGAAGTAGCATTGCAATCTTGTGTGTAGCGCGCGCGACCTAGATTATCCAGGTCACAAACACGCATAGTATGCTGTGCTACTTCATGAAAACGGGAATGTCCATTTTCGTTAATTTTCGACGTCACAAAGTAGCACGCAGGTTTCTTACTTTATTGCTCATTAATTTAGGACGAAAAGCATTAATAAAGCACCGTATATATGAAGTTCCATTCATCACATCTCCACTGTAAGAAAACTAGTTGAAAATACCCTGAAATTTTGTAAGAAAGCTCGATTTTAAAAAGCGTTCCACTGTAAACGCCGTTTTCTCCGATTGTTACTTTTTACTGGTATCTACCTCTGTGCTACTTCGTGGCGTCGACACAGGAAATGTTACAGTTCGTTCCTGAATTCCGATGATATTCCATCAAAACCTCACAGAATTGTTAGTAAATTCCTCTTAGGAATGTACAGACCCATTTGTTGTTGATATACACAGACGTCATGTTTCAAATTTCGCTCTGAAAGTGCATCAAATGAATTGACATTTCAAAACCATTTTGACGTGAGGTTAGAGACTATCTCAAACAGGTTCATATTTAACTGCGTTTTTTCATATTCAAATTTAATGCCTAAAATTGTCATTATAGTCCGATAATTGCAACCAAAACAGGATTTTAAAGCATCAAATTGTTCTTTTACCTTATTTTCCTCAAAACTGTGAAAAACATGCTGCAGATTTTACATGCTGCAGATTTTACAAATCAATCAAATTTAAAATATTGAAAAATTCCAGTTATTTGTTAGCAATATAACGCACATTTTTTCATGTTTGAGGTCCAAGGGACACACAAAAATCTATCCCTTCCTCTTTTTTTGCTTGGTTTGAGCAGCAAAATATACAAAAATCTATCCCTTCCACTTTTCGGCTAGGTTTAAGAAACAAGGGATAGAAAATTCTATCCCCTCCTCATTTCGGCTAGGTTTGATGAACAAGGGATACAAAATTCTATCCCCTCCTCTTTTCTGCTGGATTTGAGGAACAAGGGATAGAAAATTCTATCCCTCATCTTTTCGGCTGGGTTTGAGAAACAAGGGATAGAAAAATCTATCCCCTGACCTAAATTATAACAAATCGAGCTACAATTAAAATTTTATTTTGTCAGCTTTCCCAATAGTGAAGTACATAATTGTAAATATAAAGGTGTGCGTAATTTTCTTTGATGTTATGATGCAACAATAGTTATGAGTACGCAATTTGGCACATTGTTTTGCAAACAAAAATAAATATATCAAAAGACTGTTAAAAATATTTTTTTAAGTGCACCAGGTTCTAACTTTGTGTCTTTAGAAATATTTTATGAAGAAAAATATGATTTTAACATTTAAGAGACAACTTCAAGAAAAAATGCTATATATTTCCAAAAAACGGTGAAATGTGAAAAATGTGTAGTTAAATGTGAACCTGTTCTATTGGGAAAATTGGTGGATTACAAAACTGAATTTGACCTTGGAGTACGGTACCTAACGCAGCGTAAACGAAATACAACTCAATTTGGGCTCAATTGGTCATCGAAGTTGCAAGAAAATAATGGGGAAATAACATCCTTGCTATTAATATACAATTGTGTGCTTTCAGATGCCCCAGAAAGGCTTCATGCCTAAATCCTTTCTCAGATTCAAAGTATTTGGGTGAAAATTACCTTTCTCTAAAACTACATTACTTCAAAGGGTGCCGTTTCTAACAATGTTTTATCATTTCTAACAGCTCTCCAGTGCTCTTTACCAAGTAAGTTTTTATGGTCGTTAATTTTTGGATTAATTACCAAAGGTGTACCCTCCCTTTAAGATTGAAATAGACGCTGAAACCAAACAAACGATTTCTCTAATAGAGATCAGAGATACAATTTTAATTTTATTCAAATTTGTGCTTAGGTTTGGAACGCCTGGATAACGTTTTTTCTACCGTAAGCAGAACCTTGTTATCAAGAAAAATGAAGGCATTCGTTGCAATCGTGTTCATCGCTGCATTTATCGGTAAGTCAAATAATAATAATAATACTAATAATATCGACTTTTATATAGCGCAATTCCAAAGAATGATCATTGCGCTTCAAACATTACTACCCCTCCTCACTGGGCTATATTCATTAAGACCATCTCAGCTCCCTGGGAGTATACAGCCTGTGCTGCCAAGTAGTAGCGCACCAAGCTAAATAAATCACAAGAACCATCTCTGCCCTCACAGATACCCATTTACCCCTTGGTGATGAGAAGCAATTTTAGTTAAGTGTCTTGCTCAAAGACACAAGTGTCATGAACGGGATTCGACCCACACCGATAAGGTTTATATATTCAATGGGAAGCTCATTAGCTCTAGTTTGTCTATTAATTTGGCGCGTCGTGGCCGAGTGGTTTATTGCATCGGACTAAAGTTCGGGCTGGTTGCTGGGTCATCAGGGCCCTGATGATGACCCAGCAACCAGCCAGAACTTGAGTCCGATACTAAACCACTCGGTACAATAAGTCAGAGAATTCTAGCATTACAAAATCAGAGAATTCTAGCATTACATTAACAATATCAGAGAATTCTAGCAGTACAATATATCAGAGAATTCTAAGCACTGCGATATATCAGAAAATTCTAGCAGTATAAAATATCAGAGAATTAAGCTGTACGATTTATCAGAGAATTCTAGCAGTACAATATCAGAGAATTCTAGCAGTACAATACATCAGAGAATTATAGCAGTACAATATATCAGAGAATTCTAGCATAACAATATATCAGAGAATTAAAGCATTACAATATCGGAAAATTCTAGCATTACAATATCAGAGAATTCTAGCTTAACTATATATAATTTTCTATTTTTATCTTGATGTATGCTTTGTCTCAATTTTAGCCTTTGGCTACCAGTTTTTAATAAACCAGAATAAGAATAATAATAATAATAATAATAATAATAATAATAACAACATATATCAAAGAATTCCAGCATATCAAGTAAATCTAGCATCACAATAATATCAGACTGCTTCGCAGAATTAGTATGGGCAGAAAACAAGTTAACGGTTTTGTGAGGTGTGTGCAACGCTGCATGCACGTTTGATTGGTGGGGCAATAAAGTGTTCCCAATATTTTGTAAACTTATAATTAAGAGAGCGTAAAAGGAACTATCAATGCACAATAATCTTAACACTTCATGATGCATCGGTCACTTATTGAGTGTCCGTTTTTAACAGTCGGTACTCCACCATTTGTTTTCTTCAAAAATCCAAACAATTCCAAGTTCCCCAACTACACCTATAGCCAAATAGCATGCCAATTCTTGTTACCATCGGGTTTTTTCTTTTCACACACAAAAATCCATCAATGACCAGCTCTCCCTGAATTCCCATAGGAATTGTTCAGCAGTTACTTGACCTTGGGGTCAGTATAGTCACTATACTGGGTAAAATGAACCATATGGTTTCCAGATGGCTTCTTCTGTATACTTGTACAATGGCTGTAAGCAGTGACCTGAATTTGTTTTATTTGGTCAAAAGGGTCCATATCTAATGGTTTGGGCCATTTAAAAATGATTGTTTTCTTCATAAAAATGTATTACACGCTAATATCAAAACGTTAACTCAAAAAGTGACCGATGCTATCCGAGTGTGATTTTCTTTGAGGGTGTCACGCACAATTCGTCCCTGATTTTTCTAATTTTATCGTTATATTCAGATTTCGGAAATGCAATTAAATGTTACACCTGTGCTGGTGCAGATTGCGCTGACCCGTTTTCTCCGCTTAGCTCTGTGATACAGACCGATTGCTCCTCGAACATACTTTACGATAACGAGTGTTTTGTAAGTAGGTTACACGTTGATCTTTTGTTAAATGTACTTTGTGGCTAATGCAGGGAGGTGAACGTAACTTCATTTAAAAAAAATTACATGCTGGATCCCCGGGGAGCGCATGAGAGGCAAATTGTATTTCGGGTAAATAACTGGGGGGGCACAATTCTTGTTTTAATGGTCTGAACAGATGAATAGATGTTCCCTGGACCCACACACTAAAGATTGAAGCATTCTAAAAATGTACACATTGTTCACTACTATAATTTTCAAAAAATAGTACATTTCGAAAGGACTAAGTTTTGACCTTTTGTGTGTTGTGCACACAATAGGATTGTTTTGTGCACGTTATAATGGGAGCCAGCTTTCCCACACTATTTGTCAACCTCTAAGTTCACTCACCCAGAAATCACTACAGTATGAAAGTGGGGTGTTAAAGGTAGTTTTAAAAAAACTGCGGAATTGATCCACACATGCTGTAGTTATTTCTTTTTTAAGTACAAAGCTGGTCCCTCCGCCTGCTCGGAGGGTGTGGAACCTATGGTTAACTGGTCCCCTGTCTTTATCCGCAAGGCACTGGTGTTACAGGCCCGATGATTTCAGTGGATAAACTTTATGTGACGTAAGCTTTCAATGTCTGTGTTATGAGTGGTCTGCTCCGAAGTGTAGTAGTTTATCAGCTACACCAGCAGCAGTTAACTGTATTTTCGATTGTCTGCTGCTGTTGAAGACGACATTCTACTCTCAAGATGTCGTCATCCCGATATAGATATAATATCTTGATGTCGTCATCTTACGTTTTTGATGACATTATCATCCTGTAGTAAGTTATCTCAGGATCTCATCAAGTTGTATGGTGTAATGTTTTAACCTTGATGATTATTGATGCAATTCACAAAACACAATGAACATAGAACACCTGCATTCTGTTTACCTTATGGAACTGCTTATTTATTCACTTGACCTCTGATATTTACATGATGTATGGAGCGCCTGTTGTTGTTTAAAGAGTATTATCAATGCATGGATACTACAGATGGCACTTCATGAGCTCTGTATGTATTTTGTATTTCAGAAAGGGAAAGCTGCAGATGGTACCGTCACCCGCTCCTGCTCGGCGTTTGGTTTCTGCTCTGTCGCAGGGATCGGCTGTCGAAGTGAGGACGGCGACACCGGTTGCTGCTGCAGTGGAAACCTGTGTAATTCTGCAAGCACCACTGGGATCAGCTACGTTACCTTTGCCTCCCTGCTTATTGCCAGTTTCCTTGGTATGATGTAGCCTAATTTGAAATAAAATGGAACATAAAGTCATGATCGACATGCGTTCCTCACACTATAAGCAGTAATAATTCAAGTCTTTCGTAGTTTGTTGTGGTCCACCGGTATATAGTCAAAGATTAAAGAGAGCCGAAGGCGTAAGATAGGGTTACTCTGGCCAGTGTTCGCTGGACGCCATTTCAGCAAGCAACTCTTTTGATGCAACGATAGATCAGTGCAGACAATGACCAGTGTTATAGCGATGATATAACAGAGCATCTGCTTGCTGGGATGGCACCCATGGGTATTTCACGTTAAGTATAGCTCAAGTCCCCATCTTCGGCCTTCTGAACTCTATAATCTTTGGTTGTGGTAGGTCTACTTATAATTTCTTTTTGTCATATTAAGGCACGCGTGGCACCGGTATCCAGAGCACGGACAGGGCAGGCGTGGGAGGAGTCTGTACAACAAATAAATAAACCCTCTTGCAATGGCCGCCATCACTGATGAGGTCAAACAATGGAACCGCGAACGCGTGTACGCGCCGCTCACAACTCTCAATCACCAATGATAGGTCTTCATTGACTTCAGTGAGGGCGCTGTTTGAGCTTGTGACGTCATAAGTGAGGGGTCTATATACACGACCGACTGTTCATGGGCGTATTATTTCATATTTAGATTTTTTTCGCGACCTGTTGTAGACAATTTTCTTCTCTTCAAATGAAGAAATTCAAAGCAAGGATTATGTAAAAAAAAAAAAAAAAAATTCATTTCTGTACAACGAGTAGGCTGAACGTTATACATGTACTTATTCTTTGGATCAATTTTGTATTTTTTGATATTATTTTTTTACCTGGGTGTCATACACGAACACTTTGGACCGTACATTTCTTTTATTATTGTTGTTAGTGGGGTTTTTTGCCAGCAACAATAATGGTGTGACCAACATTTTGCGTACATGGACAAAAAGCCAACAGGTGATAAATTCTCGGCTCCATTATACTTCCGATAGGCCTACCTGCAGTATGTTCAATGAAGCAAAGTGACATTAGTCTTTTATTTGCGCTGTAATAATGGAGAAATGCTGTGTTTTGGGAGTCGTGTGCCAAACGCCCCTTGACCAAATGCAAAAAATATAAAATACATTCAATCAATGCAAACGGCAGAATTTGGGGGACTCTAGATGGCAGCAGACAGGTAAATCCATTGTTCTTGGAAATGTGAGCATGCTCAGAACTACGTTAACAATGGAAATTTACCTGGTAAGTCTGCTGCCACCTAGCGTTTAAAAGTCACCCATTCATGCTTTTTGGCCGAGTTCAGAAGAACTGGAAACCAACAATTAGGGCGCCGAAGGCGCAACATTAACTTGAACTCTATCTAATGGGAGACTTCGGAACGCTAGGTGGCAGCAGACTTACCAGATAAATGTCCATTGTTTACGTAGTTCTGAGCATGCACATTATTTCCGAGAACATTGGATTAGTGGTTAGTCTACTGCCACCTAGTGTCACCAAAAGTATCCAAGTGGTGGAACGTAAAATACGCATGGGTGCCATTTCAGCAAGCCGATATATAGATTCATTGATACCAACGATTGTCTGTGCACTTTTTGCATCAAAAGAGTTGCTTGCTGAAATGGCGTCCGGTGAACATTTCACATTTCAGCCCAAGTTCGATAATCTTCGGCGCTCTTCAAACTTTGCTTGAAACGAACCAACCCAAAGAAGTCTGGAGGTTTTAAAGTAAACAGTACTATAAATTGATGACCAACTGAAATATTCTTAATCCGTTGAACTTTACGTGAGTTTGTAACTGTTTGTCAAGTGCCTGAGTCTGACCAACTGAAATATTCTTAATCCGTTGAACTTTACGTGAGTTTGTAACTGTTTCTCAAGGGCCTGAGTCTTTAGCAGGATTTAGATTTTAATCTGCCTAAATACCTTTATTAGTATACCTTTTCCTTGTATCTTTTATAAACTGTTTAACAACCAATCAATATAAGTATAGAAGTGTGTTGATATAAAAATATACATTTTTTAATGGCCTGACGTTTTGACCCGATATATTGCAGTCTTTCTCGAAGCCTAAAATATCACAACACACATAAACAAGTATACTGGATCAAGTGACAAAAGCAGTCAAATGGAAAGAAATTGAAAGTGAACGAGGCAGAAAGCACATAGAAAATTCAATGGATAAACAATGAAGAAGGAGACAAAAGGGGTGGGGGAAGAGGGAAGGGGCTGGTTTAACTAGTACAAGAGGTTGGAAAAGCAAAGGACAAAATCAAAGGTGCGGGAAGAGGGAGAAAAGGTACTTCATTGATGATTGAGACAGACTGAAATGTGGAAAATAAGGCAAAGACAACAAGTTTTTTAATCATTCCCTTCTTGGATGTTCAGACCATGGGGTTGAATGGTCTGGAGGTGCCTTATCCACAGTTTCTCTCTACTCAGGTTACCAAGTGCCTCAATGCCCTGTACAATCATGTCAGAAATGGGGTGGTTAGGAATATTGAAGGTTTATCCAGCTTTTGGTTGGGTGTTGACTGTTAAACTATGGCCATAGAAACGTCTCTTGAGTGTAGTTCTTGTTTCACCAAAATATCGAACACTACAAACTTTGCAATTATTAGATATAAAAATACCTTACTAATTAATGAAAGCCTATGACACGCATTCTCACTGGAAAGGTTACCAAAGTGAACGAAAATATGAGCTTAAGCCCAAATTCACTATCACAGAGCAAGTGTGTGAACATGCAAGTTTCAAAATTCCTGGATCAGTCAGAGTTGCTTCACAAATCAATCAAGTCTGCCCCTTTAAAAAAAAGGCATTTGCAGCCAAAGGCTGAATTGCGGTCAAACTACAAAGAGTTTAAAATATAACATTCAGAAATCAACCTAGTTACAACCAAATTGAAACCTAATTACAGGTCACAACTACAACCATAACCAGAATATACTACAACCAAGTCAAAGATGCCAGGGTAGTTTTCGAGAGAACTAGGCTACTTCCTCTGGACTGGTCTCCAAAATCTATGTAACCAAAATGTAACCGATTACAGTGGCAGTGACGAGGCTTGATAATGGCAAATAATGCGAGAGGCTTTTCGCCCTTTGCACGGTCAGCCATTGTTGCGTGTAGAGCCTCGAATTGGGGACAGCTTAGGCCTAACTCTGTATTGTCACGGTAATGTAATGACACTTTCATCCAAACAGATACATAAAATTCAATACAAATTAAGCATGAAGTCGAGGCTCTACACGCACATGGCGGATCCGTGCAAGTAGCGAATAGTGTATACAAAGCTTTAGTCAATTTTGTATCCAATGTACCAGTTTCATAGTAACAGGTTGGATTTATCATAACTTCACTCTGTTGAAATTGAATACT
This sequence comes from Plazaster borealis, assembly GCA_021014325.1. Taxonomy (NCBI): domain Eukaryota; kingdom Metazoa; phylum Echinodermata; class Asteroidea; order Forcipulatida; family Labidiasteridae; genus Plazaster; species Plazaster borealis. Next base: position 22,258,389 of record CM037461.1, read on the forward strand.
TTGTTTGATTTTTATGCAATTTTTCTTGACTATGCATTTTTTGGTGAAAGGAAAGCTATAATAAAAGAGACAAAACATGATTTTGGTTGTGTGTGATCGCTCGTTTTCTCTTTTCATTGTTTGTAATCTCTTATAGGGATGGACACGTTGCTTTCGGATTGGGCGCTTTGAGCTATAGAAGCGTTTATTATGAAATGAATAAGGTTTAACCCTTACAGGGATTGTATGTGTACTGTCCTCCTTGAGGTGTATCTAAGGATTGTATGTGTACTGTCCTCCTTGAGGTGTATCTAACCGAAATTAGACAGCCAGCCAAACTCCATTCAATAACGACATGAGAATCAGGAAATAGCCATCCAAGCTCCAGTGTTTTATTCAAGCCACAGAGGAATGACGTCAGTGAACAAGGAGTGAAACTGTAATAAAAGAATAAGAAAACATGTAACGTATGGCTTAAAGAATTCTGAAGCATGCAATAATACACAGACCTCACAAAATTGGAAAATTGGGCGTGACCCGTGCAGTAAAAAACCCACATGCATATCCCATTATTCCAGTAACGATAAGTAAGCTAAATGTGTACAAAAACCAGTGAACTACCGAGGCCTAAATACCCACTAAAACCCTTTATTTATGTCCAAAAACGAGGCAAGAAAGGTATTCAACTTACAGACAATGCTTCTCGCAGGCGTTAAATGAGAAGGCAGAAGATTGGGAAGGATCTATTAGTCACAAAGTGTGAAAAATGCAGACGTAAACTTTCGCCAGCAATTTGTGAAAGCGTGGTTCTGAGAATGAGCTTGTCACTAGAGGGCGCAAATAAACTTAATGGAAAGATGGATCCAGAATAGTGTACGTTTGGTAATTGGAACCCACTGTTTGTTTGAATCATATATAGTTGTATATATACCATAAAACTAACCTGTGAAAATTTTATTAAAGGTGGTAGCGATTTTGAGATATTGCCGAAAATCTGGAGCGGTTATATGTATATGTCCACGCAGGAAGAATAATCTGCAAATGGAATACACAATCTGAGAAAAGTTTCTGAGAGAAACGCTTATCAGATTCAAAAAAGAAATTGATAAAAACTGATATCTTTTTCCATAACCACATTACTTCAAAGTGAAATGTTTCTCAAAATGCTTTATACTATATTGAGAAGCTGATGTACTTTTTAGTAGATAGAGCGCCGGTGTGGCAGGAGATTCTGTCACCCAGAGATTCTGTGCACCATACGGCGAACTGTGTACAAATTTGTTTTGACAGCGCCCTCTTTTGTATCAACCTCCTCCAACCCATTTTAATTTCCTATTACGGGGAACAGAATCTCCGTGGAACAGATTTCCATGTGACACCGGCACGTTAAACCGAAAGTCACAGTATCAGATCCTGCTCTAATCAATATCTTTCTTTGTTCAACCCCCAAAAGATTTAATATTAAAATTGATTCCGGGACATTTCGTGCCTTCACGTTGTATATACTGAGGCAAGACCTTTGACAAATGCAGACGCGTCAAAATGTGCAATAGACTGTGCAAGTCTCGCACATTATCGAAAACGTGAGAAAAAAACTCGAATGAAGACTATATTTTCCATAAAATCAATTGTCCTTTTTAAATTATATTTGTACAAAATTCTTGAAAATAAACACCCATAGCAAGTTGTTATAAATGAATTTTAAATTTTTGTATAATACCAATAATTTGTTCAAATTAACATTGAAACAAAATTAAAACTTGGGACGAGGATGCTTATTGTTGAAACCCCCATTTGCCAATCACGCCCGAATGTGTGCGTCTATTACATAGGTTTAATGACAACATGGCCGTCAGTTGGGCAAAATTCTTTTCTTTTTTTTACAAGTAACCGGAAACGGAGGTCAAGTTTTGTCTTATTCTCAGGTTTTCTTCGTTTTTGTTGAATTGATTTTACTTTCATATTGTCAATCACTTACATTCCCAACAACATAATTGACAAAACAAAATCCCGCCCACGTAAAACTTCATATTATGGTTGGGACCACAATGGTCCCGGAAGTTCAAATATGCACGAGACTTGCCCAACAGTCTATCTTTGCATGATGCCACCGGACTGTGGTCCACTGTCCGTTTTTAATTAAATAATCAGTACTCCGCCATTTATTTTTGTATTAATCTAAAAAATTAAACATTCCCCATCTGCACCTAGCCAAATAGCATTATTGTCTTGTTACCATCCGGGGTCTTTTTCACCCCCAAAAAACCCAAAAATGACCAGCTCTCATAGGACTTGCAGTTACTTGACCTTGGGGTCGATAGCCACTACTGGGTGAAATGAACCATAATAGTTTCCAGATGGCTTTTTCTGTGTACTTGTACAATGGCTGTAAGCAGTGATTTGGTTGTTTATTTGGATGAATTGAGTAGGGTCCATATCTAATGGTTTGAGCCATTAGTGATTGGGTTCTCCACAAAAATGAATTACACGCTAAAACGGACAGTAGCCTAACTGTCCGATGGCGTAAGCGTGTGATTTTGTTTTGATGATGTCACGCAGGGGAATAGTCATTAAAACAATATATAAAAAATCAGTGTCGGACACCAACAAGTTTTGCTCCAGGGCTTCCAAGCTGGGCTGTGATGTTCTAAGCAGCTGCTAATTGTGATTTTAAGACAAAGGAAGTCATTGAGACCATCTGGGACCCACAGTCAAGTCTGTGTACAATTAAAGTGGAACCTACGACACAGTGACTGCAAACATGGGTACAGTGCTTACGATCTTGAAATAACTTTGCATAAAAGATAAAATAAAACAATTAAAAAAATAATTTGCTCTAAAGTTCTGAAATCTCGCGTCGTTTTTTTCTTCTTTTTCGTTTCGCATTTTGTTTAACCCTGGAACAAGTCACCATTGTTACAGCTCTCCCAACCAATTGGTTTTTAATCTGCCACCCCTGGAAAAAAAACACTGGACCTGGAATTTCAGTTTATCCTGTAATGGGGCATCTGTCAACACCTCAAGGTTGAATTGCAGACATTGCCGCCCAATTTAGCCTGGGGTCAGGGAAAAACCAGCTGGTTAGTCCATCAGCACCTGTCTTGGGGATTGCCGTCCCTATACAGTATTTATGGTTAATTAAGTGTCAACAATATTTTCTTCCAAAATTAAATAAATACTATCGACATCTCCTCAGGATAATTATAGCATCCATAGAAAGTTAGAAAAAGCATAAAGAAAGTCATTTATCCACATTCTGAACTCAATTATGATATGCAAGAACATAATAGGGACTGCAATCCCCAAGCACTGAGTCAATGTGCGCGAAATGTAGGAGGCGCTTTCCAGGGTTAATGGGTGAAAGTTGATTTTGTTTATAGTCTACTTAAAAGGGACACATTGCCTTCTAAAGTCTTAAAATTCAAGAATAAATGGGTTTTTGGTTTCAACGCTCACTCCCTTGTTGGGAAGATCATCTAAACAAACAAACAAATATAAATAACCGATCGGCCGACCCCTTCAAAACATTTCACTCTGGAGGCTTACGAACAACACATTATTATTATTTGTTTGACATGACCTTTCTTATCATTCTGACTATCCTATGACTGATATGCCTTACAGGTCATCTGCTTTATTATTTAAATTTAATAGCAGCAGTAGGCCTACGCTTTCGCTTTTGGATTTCACTGAACCTCGTTGTCGTAGTACATTGTATTAAGCAGACATTATACGCTGTGCACTACCTCTGCGATACCACACCCTAAAGATTTTTTCGGCACAAAAAGGTAAGGTTTTTATCATTGCAGTTCAAATATTTAACTCTAATTAGGCTAGGTGCGATGCTACACAGGCCTATACAAGTTAAAATGTTTACAGGCTCCCCTTCGGAGTTTTGAGGGTGAAAAAATACATTCTACAATTGCAAATCAATGACCTAACAAATTTCGATGCCACAGCACCTTGTAAACCATTGCATGGTGCCATAAATGAATAGGCCTCATACTTCAAACGTAGCACTGGTCTTTGACAATTACCAAACGTGTACGATGCCTATAAAATGTTTTTTTTTAATGTAAATAGTTAAAAAAAACATGCCCTTGAAAGTGTCTGGCGCTATGCACGAATTCGCCTTTATTATTCCTTCCTTCAATTAATTTAATTGTTCACTTACGTTAAAATATCACATTCTCTGAAAAACACACACGCTACTTTTTCTTTTGTTAGTTAAAATAATAACCTGTAGAAAAAGGACCTTTCTCTATTGCACGATCCAACGATCACTTTGACCAGTTTCAAACTATAATATTGACTTTTCAAGGCTAAAAAAACAACAGCAACTTGGAGGAAGTGGCAGTAGAAATGTTTTGAGGAGCAGTTATGATCGTTAAACCATGCTTTAATTATACGGTCCTATACAGAACGTAGGTTTGGAAGTTTCGGAATCCAGCGAAGTTCAATGCAAGTTGATCATGCGTGCATAGAATAGCAGCCATTCGTGTCGGTTGAAAATTGAAATTAGGCTACATCAAAGGAAATTCAAATTATGGAGAGTTTTTTGTTGTAGTTGGGTTTTGTTGTTGTTGGTGCTGGTGGTAATATTGTGTGTCGTGCGTGTATATGTCATAGGTTTCCATGAGACCAAAGGACAAAACAAAAAAGGACTCCATATGGGAATTTTAAGTACGATTAGCCTCCCAAATTATTATTTCAAGGCCAAATGTCATTGCCTCTGTGTCCTTTCAATTGTTCAAGTCGAAGTTCAGATTTCCCTAAGGTGCCCTTTACTGTAATAATAATAGAAAGAATTTATATTGCGCACAGACCCGTAAAAAGCACTTAAAGGCATCGTACACGTTTGGAAATTGTCAAAGACAGTGTTCTCATTTGGTGTATCCCAACATATGCATAAAATAACAAGCCTGTGCAAATTTGGGCTCAATTGGTCATCGAAGTTGCAAGAAAATGTTGCTCGTTACCAAGTCAGTTTTATGCTGATATACTTCGAGTAATTACCAAACGTGTACAGTGCCTTTAAGGCACATACAGAGCAAAGAAGATAACAGTATAGCAAAAGCAACATAACACAACAGTAAACAAGATGCAAGGTGATTTACCAATGAAAATACAGTTTAAACATTTACACATGATCCTATGACCATAACCGATTTGCATGAGATCTGTTTTCAGCCTGTTTTTGAATGTCTCAAGAGATGGGGAAGCACGTATGATTAGGAAGTGAGTTTTATAGGAGTATAGGGAGCTGTGACAAAGAAGGCTCATACTGTCGCCCCAGGACCTATGATTTATAAGCTTAACCAAGAGGAATTTTGCAGATCGCAAACCAGACCGGGGTAGGTTGTGTAATTCAAGTAGTTCAGAGATGTATGGTTGAGCTTGATCATTGACAGCGTGACGGTACAGGTGAGAAGCAATAGCTTGAACTGGATCATATTATAGATGAAACAAAACACTGCAATTCCCATACAAGAATGATCAGGCCTGCATTTCTGGTAAAAGATTAAAGGCAGGTTATACTTTTGGCAATAATTGTGAAACACCAGTATCCTCGCTTGTTATTCATAGGCATAAAATAACAAACCTGTGAAAACTTGGGCTCAATTGGTCATCGAAGTTGCAAGAAAATAATGGGGAAAAAACATCCTTGCTATAAATATATAGAATTGTGTGCTTTCAGATGCCTGAGAAAGGCTTCATGCCTAAAGCCTTTCTCAGATTCAAATTTTTTGGGTGAAAATTACCTTTCTCTAAAACTACATACTTCACAGGGTGCCGTTTCTAACAATGTTTTATAATTTCTAACAGCTCTCCAGTGCGCTTTACCAAGTAAGTTTTTATGGTCGTTAATTTTTGGAGTAATTACCAAAGGTGTACCCTCCCTTTAAGATTGAAATAGACGCTGAAACCAAAGAAACGATTTCTCTAATAGAGATCAGAGATACAATTTTAATTTTATTCAAATTTGTGCTTAGGTTTGGAACGCCTGGATAACGTTTTTTTCTACCGTAAGCGGAATCTTGTTATCAAGAAAAATGAAGGCATTCGTTGCAATCGTGTTCATCGCTGCATTTATCGGTAAGTCAAATAATAATAATAATACTAATAATATCGACTTTTATATAGCGCAATTCCAAAGAATGATCATTGCGCTTCAAACATTACTACCCCTCCTCACTGGGCTATATTCATTAAGACCATCTCAGCTCCCTGGGAGTATACAGCCTGTGCTGCCAAGTAGTAGCGCACCAAGCTAAATAAATCACAAGAACCATCTCTGCCCTCACAGATACCCATTTACCCCTTGGTGATGAGAAGCAATTTTAGTTAAGTGTCTTGCTCAAAGACACAAGTGTCATGAACGGGATTCGACCCACACCCATAAGGCTTTGCATTGGGAAGCTCATTAGCTCTAGTTGGTCTTTTATTTTGGCGCGTCGTGGCCGAGTGGTTTAGTGCATCGGACTCAAGTTCAGGCTGGTTTTTAGTCATCAGGGCCCTGATGACCGAGCAACCAGCCAGAACTTGAGTCCGATACTAAACCACTCGGTACTCTAGGAATGATTCTAGCATTACAATATCGGAGAATTCTAGCATTACAATAACAATATCAGAGAATTCTAGCAGTACAATATATCAGAGAATTCTATAGCTTTACAATATATAAGAACATTCTAGCAGTATAAAATATATGAGAATTCTAGCAGTAAAATAATATATCAGAGAATTCTAGCATTAAAGTATCGGAGAATTCTAGCATTACAATAACAATATCAGAGAATTCTAGCATTACAATATATCAGAGAATTCTAAGCACTACGATATATCAGAAAATTCTAGCAGTATAAAATATCAGAGAATTCTAGCTGTACAATTTATCAGAGAATTTTAGCAGTACAATATATCAGAGAATTCTAGCAGTACAATATATCAGAGAATTCTAGCAGTACAATATATCAGAGAATTCTAGCATTAACAATATATCGGAGAATTCGAGCATTACAATATCGGAAAATTCTAGCATTAACAATATCAGAGAATTCTAGCATAACTATATAATTTTCTATTTTTATTTTGATGTATGCTTTGTCTCAATTTAGCTTTTGGCTACCAGTGCAGTGTTTTTAATAAACCAGAATAATAATAATAATAATAATAATAATAATAACAACAACATATATCAAAGAATTCCAGCATATCAAGTAAATCTAGCATCACAATAATATCAGACTGCTTCGTAGAATTAGGATGGGCAGAAAACAAGTTAACGGTTTTGTGAGGTGTGTGCGACGTTGCATGCACGTTTGATTGGTGGGGCAATAAAGTGTTCCCAATATTTTGTAAACTTATAATTAAGAGAGCGTAAAAGGAACTTTCAATGCACAATAATCTTAACACTTCATGATGCCATCGGTCACTTATTGAGTGTCCGTTTTTAATTAAACAGTCGGTACTGCACCATTTGTTTTCTTCAAAAATCTAAACAATTCCAAGTTCCCCAACTACACCTATAGCCAAATATTATAGCATGCTAATTGTCTTGTTACCATCGGTTTGTTTTTGTTCACACACAAAAATCCATCAATGACCAGCTCTCCCTGAATTCCCATAGGAATTGTACAGCAGTTACTTGACCTTGGGGTCTATATACACTATACTGGGTGAAATGAACCATATGGTTACCAGATGGCTTCTTCTGTATACTTGTATAATGGCTGTAAGCAGTGACCTGAATTTGTTTTATTTGGTCAAAAGGGTCTAATGGTTTGGGCCATTTGAAAATGATTGTTTTCTTTATAAAAATGTATTACACGCTAATATCAAAACGGTCACTCAAAAATTGACCGATGCTGTCCGAGTGTGATTTTCTTTGAGGGTGTCACGCACAATTCGTCCCTGATTTTTGAATTTTATCGTAATATTCAGATTTGGAAATGCAATTTATTGTTACGACTGTTTTGGGGGTGCGGATTGCGCTGACCCGTTTAATAATCCGAGTAGTTCTGTGATGCAGACCAATTGCTCCTCCAAGAGCACACGTTACGAGGACGATCAGTGTTTGGTAAGTAGGTTACACGGTGATCTTTTGTTAATATTGTGGCTAATGCAGGGAGGTGAACGTAACTTCATTTTAAAAAAATTACATGCTAGATCCCCGGGGATTGCACGAGAGGCAAATTGTATTTCGGGTAAATAACTGTGTTGGGGGGGGGGGCACAATTCTTGTTCTAATGGTCTGAACATTATGAATAGATGTTCCCTGGACCCACACACTAAAGATTGAAGCATTCTAAAAATGTACACATTGTTCACTACTAATTTTCAAAAAATAGTACATTTCGAAAGGACTAAGTTTTTGTGCACACAATAGGATTTTTGTTTGTGCACGTTATCATGGGAGCCAGCTTTCCCACACTATTTGTCAACCTCTAGCTCTGAGTTCACTCACCCAGAAATCACTACAGTGTGAAAGAGGGGATGTTGAAGGTAGTTCAAAAAAATACTGCGGAATTGATCCACACATGCTGTAGTTATTTTTAAAAAAAGTACGAAGCTGGTCCCTCCGACTGCTTGGAGGGAGTGGAACCTAGGTCAACATGTTGACCACACCATGGAAGCCACTAGACTGGTCCCCTGTCTTTATCCGCAAGGATAAAGACGGGCACTGGTCTTACAGGCCCGATGATTTCAGTGGATAAACTTTCTGTGACGTAAGCTTTCAATGTCTGTGTTATGAGTGGTCTGCTCCGAAGTGACGTAGTTTATTAGCTACACCAGCAGCAGTTACTGTATTTTGCGATCGTCTGTTGCTGTTGAAGACGACATTCTACTTTCAAGATGTCGTCATCCCGATATAAATATAATCTCTGGATGTCATCATAATTACGTTTTTGATGACATATCATTCTGCAGTAAATTATCTCAGGATCTCAACAAGTGATGATTATTGATGCAATTCACACAACACAATGAACATGGAACAGCTGCATTTTGTCCTGATGGAACTGCTTATTCACTTGACCTCTGACATTTACATGATGGAGCGCCTATTGTTGTTTAAACAGTATGCATGGATACTACAGATGGCACTTCATGAGCTCTGTATGTATTTTGTATTTCAGAAAGCTATACTTCAAGATGGTTCCATCACCCGCTCCTGCTCGTTCTTGATGTATGGAGCGCCTATTGTTGTTTAAAGAGTATTATCAATGCATGGATACTACAGATGGCACTTCATTAGCTCTGTATGTATTTTGTATTTCAGAAAGCGGTACATGTGAATGGTTCTGTCCTCCGCTCCTGCTCGCTCTTGGGTTACTGCTCTCACTTTTTTGACAGCCGATCCGGCTGTCTAAGTGAGAAAGGCGCTATCGCTTGCTGCTGCAGTGGAAACCTGTGTAACTCTGCAAGCACCACTGGGATCAGATACGTTACCTTTGCCTCCCTGCTTATTGCAAGTTTCCTTGGTATGATGTAGCCCACTTTGAAACACTATAAGCAGTAATAAGTCAAGTCTTTCGTAGTTTGTTGTGGTCCACCGGTGTGTGGTCAAAGATTAAAGAGAGCCGAAGGCGCGGATAGGGTTACTCTGGCCAGTGTTCACTGGACGCCATTTCAGCAAGCAACTCTTTTGATGCAACGATACATCAGTGCAGACAATGACCATTGGTATAGCGATGCTATAACAGAGCATCTGCTTGCTGGGATGGCACCCATGGGTATTTCACGTTAGGTATAGCTCAAGTCCCCATCTTCGGCCTTCGGCGCTCTATAATCTTTGGTTGTGGTAGGCCTACTTATAATTACTTTTTGTCATAAGCAATACTATTACTAGTTAGGCATTATTAAGGCACGCGTGGCACCGGTATCCAGAGCACGGATAGGGCAAGCGTGGGAGTCTGTATACAAAAAAAATACACCACCTTGCATTGGCCGCCATCACTGATCAGGTCAAACAATGGAACCGCGAACGCGCCGCTCACAACTCTCAACCACCAATGATAAGTCTACATTGACTTCAGTGAGGGCGCTGTTTGAGCTTGTGACGTCATATGTGAGGGGTCTATACACACGACCGACTGTTCATGGGCGTATTATTTCATATTTCGATTGTTTCGCGACCTGTCGTAGACAATTTTCTTCTCTTCAAATGAAGAAATTCAAAGCAAGGATTATGTAAAAAACAATGTTTCTTTTCATTTCTGTACAACGAGTAGGCTGAACGTTATACCTATTCTTTTGCTCAATATTTTGTATTTTGTATTTTTTTTTTACCTGCGTGTCATACACGAACACTTTGGACCGTACTATACTTTTATTATTGTTATTATTGTCTTTTTGCCAGCAACAATAATGGTGTGACCAAAATTTTGCGTACAAGGACAAAAAGCCCAAAGCTGATAAATTATCGGCTCCATTATACTTCCGATAGGCCTACCTGTAGTATGTTCAATGAAGCAAAGTGACGTTTAGTCTTTTATTTGCGCTGTAATAATGGAGAAATGCTGTGTTGTGGGAGTCGTGTGCCAAACGCGCCTTGACTAAATGCAAAAAAAAAATAAAATACTATCAATCAATGCAAATGGCAGAATTTTGGGGACTCTAGGTGGCAGCAGACAAGTAAATCCATTATTCTTGGAAAGGTGAGCATGCTCAGAACGACGTAAACAATGGAAATTTACCTGGTAAGTCTGCTGCGTTTAAAAGTCTCCCATTCATGCTACTTGCCGAGTTCAGAGTAACTGGAAACCAACGATTATAGGGCACCGAAGGCGCAACATTGGGAACTTGAACTCTATCTAATGGGAGACTTCGGAACGCTAGGTGGCAGCAGACTTACCAGGTAAATGTCCATTGTTTACGTAGTTCTGAGCATGCACATTATTTCCGAGAACATTGGAGGTACCTGGTTAGTCTACTGCCACCTAGTGTCACCAAAAGTATCCAATTGGTGGAACGTAAAATACGCATGGGCGCCATTTCAGCAAGCCGATAATATAGATTCATTGATACCAACGATTGTCTGTGCACTTTTTGCATCAAAAGAGTTGCTTGCTGAAATGGCGTCCAGTGAACATTTCACATTTCAGCCCGAGTTCGAAAATCTTCGGCGCTCTTCCAACTTTGCTGGAAACGAACCAACCCAAAGCAGTCAGGAGGTTTTAAAGTATACAGTACTATAAATAGATGACCAACTGAAATATTCTTAATCCGTTGAACTTTACGTGAGTTTGTAACTGTTTGTCAAGTGCCCGAGTCTATAGCAGGAATTAGATTGTAATCTGCCTAAATACCTTTATTAGTATACCATTTTCTTGTCTTTTTTATAAACTGTTTTACAACCAATCAATATAAGTAAAGAAGTGTGTTGATATCAAAATTTAAAATTGTTAATGGCCTGACGTTTCGACCATATAAAGCAGTCTTTCGAAGGCTAAAACATCACATCCCACAATAAACAAGTATACTGGAGTGACAAAAGCAGTCAATTCGAAAGAAAATGAAAGTTAATGAGGCAGAAAGCACATAGAAAATGCAATGGATAAACAATGAAGAAGGAGACAAATGGGGTGGGGGAGAGGGAAGGGGCTGGTTTAACTGGTACAAGAGGTTGGAAAAGCAAAGGACAAAATCACAGGTGCGGGACGAGGGAGAAAAGGTACTTCATTGTTGAATGCGACAGACTGAAAAAGGGATATCTGTGGAAAATAAGGCAAATACAACAAGTTTTTTAATCATTCCCTTCTTGGATGTTCAGACCATGGGGTTGAATGGTCTGGAGGTGCCTTATCCACAGTTTCTCCCTACTCAGACAAACAGTCTCTTTGTGTGGTTACCAAGTGCCTCAGTGCCCTGTAAATTCATGTCAGGAATGGGGTGGTTAGGAATATTGAAGGTTTATCCAGCTTTTGGTTGGGTGTTGACTGTTAAACTATGGCCATAGAAACGCCTCTTGAGTGTAGTTCTTGTTTCACCTTAATATCTAACACTACAAACTTTGCAAATATTAGATATAAAAAATAACTTACTAATTAAAATGAAAGCCTATGACATGCATTCTCACTGGAAAGGTTACCAAAATGAACGATTAATATCAATTGAAGCCCAAATTCACTATTACAGAGCAGGTGTGTGAACATGCAAGTTTGAAAATTCATAGTGGATCAGTCAGAGTTGCTTCACAAATCAATCAAGTCTGCCCCTTTAAAAAAAAAGGGGGCATTTGCAGCCAAAGGCTGAATTGCGGTCAAACTACAAAGAGTTTAAAATATAACATCCAGAAATCAACCTAATTACAACCAAATTGAAACCTAATTACAGGTCACAACTACAACCATAACCAGAATATACTACAACCAAGTCAAAGATGCCAGGGTAGTTTTCGAGAGAACTAGGCTACTTCCTCTGGACTGGTCTCCAAAATCTATGTAACCAAAATGTAACCGATTACAGTGGCAGTGACGACGCTTGATAATGGCAAAGAATGCGAGAGGCTATTTGCCCTTTGCACGGTCAGCCATTGTTGCGTGTAGAGCCTCGAATTGGGGACAGCTATAGGCCTAACTATGTATTGTCACGGTAATGTAATGACACTTTCATCCAAACAGATACATAAAATACAATACAAATTAAGCATGAAGTCGAGGCTCTACACGCACATGGCGGATCCGTGCAAGTAGCGAATAGTGTATACAAAGCTTTAGTCAATTTTGTATCCAAACACAATGTACCAGTTTCATAGAAACAGGTTGGATTTATCAAAACTTCACTCTGTTGAAATTGAATACTTTGTTTGATTTTTATGCAAATTTTCTTGACTATGCATTTTTTGGTGAAAGGAAAGCTATAATAAAAGAGACAAAAAATGATTTTGGTTGTGTGTGATCGTTTTCTCTTTTCATTGTTTGTAATCTCTTATAGGGATGGACACGTTGCATTCAGATTGGGCGCTATGGGCTATAGAAGCGTTTATTATGAAATGAATATTATTATTATAGTTAATACTAATAATATCTAAGTCTTATATAGCGCACGTATCTACCAAACAAGGTACTCAAGGCGCTTAGTATATACTTTAAACAGAAAGATGGGTTATTGAAGTTATGAATTATGAGACCCAATTATGTAGCACCTTATAATGTTTTTTACAAGGTGCTACGGCGCATTCAGCAGCCACAACCAGGAACACCGGGGCGAACCCCTTCTCTTGTCGATAGGTGCACTGGGTTTCTTTACATGCGTTACACAACACATGGGACCAACGGCTTTACGTCCCATCCGAAGGACGAAGCAATGGTTAAGTGTCTTGCTTAAGGACACAAGTGTCACGGCTGGGGATTCGAACCCACACTCTGCTGGTTAGGAATATTGAAGGTTTATCCAGCTTTTGGTTGGGTGTTGACTGTTAAACTATGGCCATAGAAACGCCTCTTGAGTGTAGTTCTTGTTTCACCTTAATATCTAACACTACAAACTTTGCAAATATTAGATATAAAAATAACTTACTAATTAAAATGAAAGCCTATGACATGCATTCTCACTGGAAAGGTTACCAAAATGAACGATTAATATCAATTGAAGCCCAAATTCACTATTACAGAGCAGGTGTGTGAACATGCAAGTTTGAAAATTCATAGTGGATCAGTCAGAGTTGCTTCACAAATCAATCAAGTCTGCCCCTTTAAAAAAAAAGGGGGCATTTGCAGCCAAAGGCTGAATTGCGGTCAAACTACAAAGAGTTTAAAATATAACATTCAGAAATCAACCAAATTACAACCAACGTGAAACCTAGTTACAGGTCACAACTACAACCACAACCAGAATATACTACAACCAAGTCAAAGATGCCAGGGTAGTTTTCGAGAGAACTAGGCTACTTCCTCTGGACTGGTCTCCAAAATCTATGTAACCAAAATGTAACCGATTACAGTGGCAGTGACGACGCTTGATAATGGCAAAGAATGCGAGAGGCTATTTGCCCTTTGCACGGTCAGCCATTGTTGCGTGTAGAGCCTCGAATTGGGGACAGCTATAGGCCTAACTATGTATTGTCACGGTAATGTAATGACACTTTCATCCAAACAGATACATAAAATACAATACAAATTAAGCATGAAGTCGAGGCTCTACACGCACATGGCGGATCCGTGCAAGTAGCGAATAGTGTATACAAAGCTTTAGTCAATTTTGTATCCAAACACAATGTACCAGTTTCATAGAAACAGGTTGGATTTATCAAAACTTCACTCTGTTGAAATTGAATACTTTGTTTGATTTTATGCAAATTTTCTTGACTATGCATTTTTGGTGAAAGGAAAGCTATAATAAAAGAGACAAAAATGATTTTGGTTGTGTGTGATCGTTTTCTCTTTTCATTGTTTGTAATCTCTTATAGGGATGGACACGTTGCATTCAGATTGGGCGCTATGGGCTATAGAAGCGTTTATTATGAAATGAATATTATTATTATAGTTAATACTAATAATATCTAAGTCTTATATAGCGCACGTATCTACCAAACAAGGTACTCAAGGCGCTTAGTATATACTTTAAACAGAAAGATGGGTTATTGAAGTTATGAATTATGAGACCCAATTATGTAGCACCTTATAATGTTTTTTACAAGGTGCTACGGCGCATTCAGCAGCCACAACCAGGAACACCGGGGCGAACCCCTTCTCTTGTCGATAGGTGCACTGGGTTTCTTTACATGCGTTACACAACACATGGGACCAACGGCTTTACGTCCCATCCGAAGGACGAAGCAATGGTTAAGTGTCTTGCTTAAGGACACAAGTGTCACGGCTGGGGATTCGAACCCACACTCTGCTGATCAGAAACACCAGAGTTTTAATTCGGTGCTCTTAACCGCTCGGCCACGACACTTCCAGTTGAACCCTTACAGGGATTGTATACGTTTGGTAATTGGAACCCACTGTTTGTTTCAATCCCATATAGTTGTAGATATACTATAAAACTAACCTGTGAAAATTTCATTTCAAAAGGTGGTAGCGTTTTTGAGATATTGCCGAAAATCTGGAGCGGTTATGTCCACGCAGGAAGAATAATCTGCAATTGGTATACACAATCTGAGAAACGTTTTTGACAGAAACGCTTCTCAGATTCAAATTTATTTGGATAAAAACTGATATCTGTTTCCATAACCACATTACTTCAAAGTGAAATGTTTCTCAAAATGCTTTCGAGAAGCTGCTGTACTTCTTACCAAGTAAGTTTTTATTGCCATGAGTAATTACCAAACGTATAGACGATGTGACCTGTGACATCACATGTTTACAAAATAGCCACCAAACATGGACTTCCTGCAGGCACGATTTGTACACAGACTAATGGAATAAAACATAAAAACCTACATTTTATGGAGATTGCACTGTCTAATTTTTTTCATCTTTTGTTATGATAAAAGGGGGCACATCTCAAAACTTGTTCAGCTGTTACTTGTATAACTCTTGGATTCATGTGGAAATTATGACACAAAATGCAAACTTTCCCATATGACTATTGCAGTATCTTGCCTGCCAGAAAGGCCCAAGAATGTACAAGGTCACACTTATTGTAAACAAAGGTCACAAGGTCAATACAGACCCATTAACACATCATCCAGGATGGCCGCCGAGCAAAGGGGCCATTTTGAGTTCCCTTGACTTCCGATTCAAACCGGAAGTTGACCTTTAAGATTTGAAAAATGGATTACTCCTGAACCATACACATCATCAGAAAGTTGTCCAAGGACTCACCAAAAGCTACGTAACGAATGTGTGCGTCTATTACAAAGGTTGAATGTCAACATGACCGTCAGTTGGGCAAAATTCTTAATTTGTTTACAAGTAACCGGAAACGAACTTCAAGTCTTATTCTCAGGTTTTCTTCGTTACTTTGTAGAGTTGATTTTTCTTTCATATTGTTAATCACTTAGTATTACATTTCCAACAACATGTACCATTTTCATAGCCACAAACTACGGGAAACTAAAATAATTGACAAAACAAACTCCCGCCCACGTTAAAGGGACACGTTGCCTTGGATCGGACGAGTTGGTCTAAAAAAAGCGTTTGCAACCGGTTTTTTTTAAGGTTAGAAAGACGTTATAAAAGTAGAATACAATGATCCACATAACTATTCCTCGAAATTGCGTGGTTTTCCTCTTTTTTTGCGAACTAACACGGTCGGCCAATTTTTGGAGGCTAAAATTTTACTGCACAAAATGGCCGACCGTGTTTGTTCACGATGTAATAGAAAAACCACGCAATTTCGAGAGACATTTGTGTGGATCATTGTGTTCTACTTTTAAAACATCTTTCTAACCAAATGCATTTTTTAACAAACGGTTACAAAAGCTTTTTAAAGACCAACTCGCCCGATCCAAGGCAACGTGTCCCTTTAAACTCCATAAATGGTCGGGAGTTCAAATAATGTGTGAGACTTGCCCAAATTAGTGTAGGACACCAACAATGTCTGCTCCGGGGCTTCCAAGCTTGGCTGTGATGCTCTAAGCATGGAGGAAGAAAATAGGAGTCACATCGCCCAGCCTCTTATCTCATAACCGATTAGCACAATTTTCTTTGTGTACAAAACCCCTTGTGTACAATGTCTGTTGCCGCTCAGCCTGCTGGCAGCAGGCCTACATAATTGGAGGGAAGAAATCTGTAAACAAACGAATAAACACAAAACACATGCGCACCACTATTAGCGGGCTTTTTACATTGCGCAGTTCATTGTTTTCAACAGCAATTTTTCCACCGAGTATTTTGATGTTTTGATCGTCGAATTTGGCCAATCCGAAGCTGACGTACGGTAAATATAACATTCAAATATTACAATAAAGGGTCTTTTTAGCAACTTATTTTAAGGATATTTCCGGTTACCTCCGGAAGCCAACCAATTGACAAATTCAAAGACGTGTTGCTTAGCTTTTATAATTTCAATCCTCCTAATAGGCTATGTGCGATGCTTACTGAAGATATTGCAGTTTTGGATTCGTAGGTCGAGTTGGGTCGTGAGCCAGTCTTCCGTGTAGTGCAATAGGGAATTATTACATATACCGCGATCGTGTATTGTGTGTATACCAGGACAAAGCGTTGGCAAGACAACGCGTTGGCAATGCGCGCAATGCGCATGTGTAAAGAAAGCCTGGCTTGATAATTCGCCAAGGTTTCTCCTGTCTTTAAAAGTGGCGACCCTCGTGATATTTGCAACTACCGTCCTATTTCTGTGCTTCCTACTTTCTCTAAAATACTTGAGAGGATCGTGTATAATAGACTCTTTAAATTTCTTTCCAACTTTAATATCCTCTCAAACCAACAATTCGGGTTCCGTCCAGGCTTTTCCACAGACATGGCTCTCATTCATCTTACTGACATCATTTCTAGTTCTCTGTCCAATGTAGGCCTACTGCTGGCGTGTTCATGGACTTATCCAAGGCCTTTGATACCATTGATCATGACATCCTTATTTCTGAACTTTCCTTTTATGGTGTCAGAGGATGCGCCCTTAAATGGTTCATCAATTACCTGGCCGACAGACAACAATATACCGTCGCCAACAAATTTCCCTCAGCCAGGGACATGGTCACTCACGGTGTTCCCCAAGGCTCCATACTTGGTCCTCTTTTTATTGGTCTACATTAATGACCTTCAAAATTCTTCCTCTTTGCTATCCTTTCTTTTATTTGCCGACGATACCACTATTATTTACTCATGATTCTTCCTTAGTTTCAGTCTCTCACCCAATCTCTCAACTCTGAGCTTATTAAAGTCTCCTCTTGGTTCAAGTCCAACAAACTTTCTCTCAATCCTGGTAAAACCAAATGCATATTCTTCAGTAAAACAAATAATCCAAATCTTCACACTTCTTCTATCAATATCGACAACACTCCCATTAGTCAGGTACAATCTACTAAATTTCTTGGCGTTATCTTAAATGACAAACTTACCTGGAGTGACCACATTTCTTCAGTTTCCAAGACTTTCCAAAAATATAGGTGTCCTGTCTAAACTACGTGCTTTTCTTCCTCCATCCACCCTATTTTCTCTTTATAAAACTCTTTTTCTTCCCTACCTCAACTATTGTAATATTGTCTGGGCATCCTCTAGCCACAATCAACTGCTTCCTCTGATAACACTCCAGAAGCGAGCCATTAGAATTTGTACACATTCACAAACTCGGGACCATACCGCACCACTCTTTTCTAGGCTGACCTCTGACTGAAATTAACAAATTTCACATCGGGATATTCATGTATAGGTACATTAATAAGCTTCTTCCTTCTACCTTTTCAACCTACTTTTCAGCAGTTCATGATACCCATGGTTACAGTACTCGTTCTGTTAACAATCTTTACGTTCCTTTCACCCGCGTGAAATGGAACAGTCAAAATTTTACCGAGCGATAATATTCCTTCCATTCCACGAATTAAAGCCACTCAATATTTGTTTTATATAACTGACATATAGATCCTTGTCATTTGATGTATTTTAAAAGTATAACATTATGAACAATCACACAAATTACTGCACAATTAATTTAATAGCAATCGGATCGCAACCTTTTGCACAGGTGCTCCTTTGTTTTAGCAGCGGCGCAGCGGCGCTGTACTGCTCAAAAACATTGGGAACAAGGATGATCCTAACTGTTGAATGGGAAATGCTATTCCCCATGGGCGAATAGGTCTTTTTGATCGCCGGTGCGGATGGGAGTAATAGTAAATGTCACGTGAAGTAAGTTCCACCAATCAAATGACAAGGATCTGTATGTCAGTTATATAATATAAAACATTGTGAGAAACGACTCCCTCTGAAGTAACGTAGTTTTTGAGAAGGAGGTAATATCTCACTAAAATAATAACAAATTCTTGCAAGAAGTTTTTATTCCTAAACTGAAAGCACACAAATTTGTACAACAAGGGTGTATTTTCTTTCATTATTTTCTTTCAACTTCGATGACCAATTGAGCCCAAATTTTCACAGGCTTGTTATTTTATGCATATGTTGGGATACACCAAATGAGAACACTGCAGTCTTTGACAATTAACAAACGTGTATGATGCCTTTAAGTTAAAATATTAATTTTGTTTGTTTTTGCTTTTGTTTATGCTTTTATTTGTTTGTTTTGTTTTGTATTTGTCAGTGGGCATTTCAATACAAGCCTCCTTTTGACCTCTGAAAATGCCCCCATAATGGTTTGCTCCGTATCCATTTAATTATATTATTTTCATGTAATTATTTTCTTGTTTTCATTATTTATTTATTTTCTCTGAATTAATTCTTGATTGTTTTTTATTTAAATCATTGTTCAAATTTGTTTATTGTTTCTCCTTTTTTGTTCACCAATATGGAAATAAATGTCGAGTTGCATTGAATTGAATTGAATTGATAATTGGATTCGCGCGCGCGTGCCTGCTGTTTTTACGATGCCCTATGCATGCAGCTGACTATGATTTGAACACAAAGAAAGTCACCATAGGACCCACAGTCATACTCACGTCTGTGTACAATTTAAGTGGAACATACGGACACATTGAAGGCGACCATGAAATTATTATTATTATGTTTATCCAATAACTGACTGGTAGGCCTACGCGTTCGCTTTTGGATTTCACTGAACCTCGTTGTCGTAGTACATAATATACGCTGTGCACCAACTCTGCGAACCACACCCTAAAAATTTCTTCGGCACAAAAGGTAAGGTTTTTATCATTGCAGTTCAAATATTTAACTCTAAATAGGCTAGGTGCGATGGTACGGAGGCCTATACACGTTCAAATGTTTACAGGTTCCCCTTCGGAGTTTTTGGGAGTGAAAAAAATACATATTTTCTACAATTGCACAAATCATTGACATATTATTGTGTGTGAAAAAATTGCGATGTTGGAAAATGAAGCTGTGGTGCGTAGTTCATAGTTTTTTACAATTTAGATTTGTTGGGGTGTTTTTTGTACGATTGTGTATGTGGCTTACGGTTGAAACATACTTTTGTTGTATCTAGAATAACATTATGTTTTGAAACTCACTGAGGTATGAATGTATATTAACTGTAAAATTTTACAGTAAACTACTGGCAGCACGGGCGCCAGTAACATACTGTAATTTTTACAGGATCATTTTGTATTACTGTTAATACAATTACATTAGTGTAGTGTAAACAGTATTGTAATTTACCGTTGCTCACTCTGACAGTACGTTTCTTTAAAGTAGGCAACAGTATTATACTGTAAATTATACCTTCTTTCGAAGCTATACTGTTATTACAATTACATTAGTGTAGTGTTAACAATATTGTAATTTACCGTTGCTCACTCTTGACAGTACGATACTGTAAATTAGTCAACAGTATTATGCTGTAAATTATACCTTCTTTCCAAGCTACTGTGAATGGGACGACCTCTATTGTCTCAAAAGTCTCCCTTTGTAAAACAGCGGCTTACTGTTATTTTGACACTGATGTGTCAAGCCCCCTGTATTTGAAAATATGGTATTATAATGTAATATCAACAATAGCCTACTGACAGCTGTTAAACTATTGCAAATAATTGTTTTAAAATCACTTACAACATTAATGAAATACAAAATCATTTTGATTTTTGTACATAAAAAAGAAAGTTATAACTGTCAGTAATTTATTGAAAATGTTACAGTTAAAATCTATTAAGGTAATGACACATAATATAAAAACATATTCAGCAAAAGCACATATGTTTTGTAAGGAACGTTTCAGTTTTTTAATACATTTACTTGTCCATTTTACATCATAAAATATAGGTTATAAAATTTAGAAAAAATGATTAATGTTGTATCTAATATGTTTTACCTTGACAATAATTATATTTTAGGTGAAACTTTGGAACATTTGTTTTTAACTTCAAACTTTGAAAAATTGTTAACATTTATATGAATTCCAAATCAAAAAGTTAGAGTGACCTAATTTATTTCGTCTTGGAGCCAAGACTTCTTCATCTTGTCACTTTGTCATTAGCCTCTGAAGAAGTCCTGGTTCCAAGACGAAATATATTAGGTCACTCTAACTTTTTGATTTCTATATTTCAAGTAAACCTGGTCAGCGAGCAGTTTACAGCTGAATGGGGGGGGGGGTAGCTTACCCCCCTCCCCATTAAGCACAAGTATTTTCTGTTACAAACTGTCTACTTCTATGTTAGGTTTTTCTGTGGGGATCAAGTACAACAGGGTGCTCATAAAAAAGTAATCTAATAGTGGACCCATTCTATTGGAATTCATCAATATACAAATAATAAGCTTACCCCCCCCCCACCCCCATTAAGCAATGTTTGCCTTAAAGCAACAACTTGAATGCTGTAATTTTTTTTTTAATGACCACTACTAATACAAAAACAAATGATGTGACCTGTGGAAAATTTGGTCAAACACAGAACAAACATCCTACGAAAATGCTGCATTAAAGCCAGTATACACTTTTGGTAAGATTGAAAAACATAAAACAAATCAGTTTTCTTACTATTTGCTTGTGACATCAATGACAGCTTAACTTCAAACTTTCTTGGGTTTGCTTTTGTTCATGTTTACTGAATCACACAAACTGTGGACACTGATTTTGAGCACCATAAGTGTAAACTGCTTCAAGTGGTTACAATATGACCCATCTAAGGCAAAGTTTAATTCATATAGGATAAAAGGTAACATTCTCCCAAAGATTGAAATCCAATAAAATTGAACATGGAACCTCAAACCTTATTATTATCAGATTAGATGAGCTTTTGTTATGTTATAGCTCCACTCTGATCATACAGTGAGCTTAGGATTGACATAATTTGTATCAACAACAAAACTGTCAAAAAGCACACAAAAGAAACATGTCCTTTGCTTATTCTTAAAAATGTTAAACTTGAAGAACATGTTTACATAGTCAGTTATTACAATGTACATTGAAATACCAGACTCTCCCAAGGTCTACCTTGAGAAAAGCAGTTTTCAGTATTCTTGAGATGTACATGTTTGAGTTCAAACTTATCTGGTCAGCATATGAAAATGAGCGACTGCATTCCTCAGTGTCAGAATCTTTGGCGATTCTGGTGAAAACTTTCCTCCCCCTCGTTCAATCTTCTGGCCATCTGGGTTGTAACCAGCGAACCCTAAAGCAGAAAAAAAGTCAAAATCACAATGCTTGCAAATAAAAATTGTAAATTTGACGCTGCAGCAAATTGTGCTGCCACGATATGATAGGTTGTGTGAAAAAATGA
Source organism: Plazaster borealis (assembly GCA_021014325.1). NCBI lineage: Eukaryota > Metazoa > Echinodermata > Asteroidea > Forcipulatida > Labidiasteridae > Plazaster > Plazaster borealis. The sequence continues at coordinate 22,280,617 of CM037461.1, forward strand.
GGGTTTGATTTACCCATACACCGATGTGTGTTAAGCACTGTATACTCTGTACTTTCCCTGAGTGCTGTGAAAAGTACTGAGTATACAGTGCTTTTAAAACACACATCGGTGTATGGGTAAATCAAACAAATAACTTTCTTTATCCCCGATGCAAATACAACATCTATAAATTTAAAAATGACAAACTCGTTTGTGTTTCAAATCCATACAGAATGGGTTGACAATTGTTGACAATGGTACCATTGCTTAGTGAATGATGAACTGTTAAGATAAAATAAATTAAAGGCAGTGGACACTCTTGGTAATTACTCAAAATAATTATTGGCATAAAACCTTACTTGGTAACGAGAAATGGGGAGCTGTTGATAGTATAAAACATTGTGAGAAACGGTTCCCTCTGAAGTAACGTAGTTTTCGAGAAAGAAGTAATTTTCCACGAATTTGATTTTGAGACCTCGGAATTAGATTTTGAGGTCTCGAAATCAAGCATCTGAAAGCACACAACTTCGTGTGACAAGGGTGTTTTTTCTTGCATTATTATCTCGCAACTTCGACGACCAATTGAGCTCAAATTTTCACAGGTTTGTTATTTTATGCATATGGTGAGATACACCAAGTGAGAAGACTGGTCTTTGACAATTACCAATAGTGTCCAGTGTCTTTAAGTAATATCATGATTATTGCAACAGGTACAACATGTAACAACCCTTGAGCTTAGACTAAAAAATAACAGTCACACCCTGGTCTTATAAAGTCAGGTTTTTAAAACTTTGTCCTTTGTACACAAAGGATAATAAACAAAACTTACCTCTGAATATACTTCACGGTGTTTGATCCATCATTTGGGTACATGACGTTAAAAAAGTAGAAAGATCCAAACATCTCTGCCAGTGCCCTAGCCTTGATTCAAGGCTGTTGGCGTAGTGTACCCCGGCCCGGTGCGGCACGATTCGGCAACAACTGCAGTGCATGGACAGTGTACATTGTACATGTACAGTACATGTACAGTACATGTACATACATTGTACAGCGAGAACAGTATAGCCAAGTCGTGAGTACGGTCGTTCTTTCAACCTCGAACGCGTGACTCAAACAACAGCCTTGACCGGTTTGTAACTGAAGGCTTATGTGTTTCTTTATATTTTATTGGAAATCCAATAAAAGCGCTTATGCAGGATGTGGGCGTTTCATTCTAAACATTGGCCAATCACAGGCGCGATTGAGAATGACGTATTTGACCTGAACGACAAGGCTGCATAATTACTGCTGCTATAGCTAGCTAGCATGACTGTGTTGGTTATGTATACGCTGTACACGCAGATCGGCCGGTCGCGGCCGGCTCAGTGGAGCGCCTTGATCAAGGATATGGACAACCCTGATCATTCGCCATTCTTTTGGTTATTAATTCTGGAGTTGATGTAGTTTCTGCATTTGTGTTTTCCTTACATGTCCTCTCGAAGTCCGACTTAACTCTGTGCAGCCACACCGTCTTCATACTTTTGAATTGTTCTCGGGCAGGGTCTTAAGAATTTACTGCTAAGCAAAAATTGAAAGGATACAGTCACACATGATACATGTGAATTAGAGTTTTTAGCTATACCTTATTCTAGTAAGTGTACTTGGGAAATGTGCTTTAAATAAATAGGCAGCTCTGAAATTGGGAACCTCTGGGGCGGCCCACAAGATATAAAAAGTGCAATAAGCTATTAATTGCCTCCATGATGAAGCATTCAACAATATTGTAGTTATTTGAGGTCTTTGTTTTGTATCTTCTACCTCCAATGAATGCACCAACAATGATTAAATCACTGTTTTAATGGTGCAAGATGTAGACAGGAGATGGTCAATCGGGCTTATAGGCCATTATAAAATAAAATAAAACGTCAGAAAAGCGTATTCCTGATGGGAAATGGTGTATACATGTTATGTACTAAATCGATCCACTCAACCTCATATTCCTGCCCTCATTGTCTCGCTCAGCTGACAATTTGTGGAGAATGCGCAACATTTTCAGATAGATATTATTATAACAAAATATTCCCAAATTCAAACCGGCGCGCCAGTGCATGCAAGTAGCCACATCTGGATACTGCATGCATATTCATAAGAATGAGTAAACAAGACTTCCGCCACTGACCAATGGGGTCTCGCCTTTCGCGCGCATTATAGTAATGAGTCATTGGCTTCAATACAAAACGATCAAGGCGTTGATTCGGTGAGTAAACGGGACGTATAGCTCACAATAATATGAGCATGCGCACACTGATACTGCACACAGACACGTCCATGCACGTAGCTGGTAGCTCGGGCGAGTAGCTCGGGCGGGTAGCGCGGCGCAAATAAAATAAAAATTAAAACATTACAATAAAGATTATAAAAAAAACCTCCAACGCCTTGATCAAGGCTACCAGTGCCCTTGCATAATGGTCAATTACCATCATAAACCGTCATGCTACCAGCAATGATTCACCTTTTGACATAAAGAAGAAAAATACAGGAATGTTAAAAAAGGGCGTTGTGATGAACATACTGAAACAAAAACAATAGATTTATATAAACTTAATACAGTTTCTTTGCAGTATCAAGGAACAAATCTGTGAGTGAAACATAACAGAGTGTGGAACACCAAGAGAAAAAAATGGCACACTGTTTCTTACGGTTACATAAATTGTCTTTTTGAAGATATTTGTATCTGTCTGCATTGTAAAAAATAAACAAAACCAAAAAAACAAATAAAACACACAAGTCGCTTCAATTGGCTAAATACTGCATTAAAATATGAAACTATGTAGACAAGAATACAATAATTTCAGTTTATAGTACAATTACTTCTACAGTACTTAATATGAATGAGGAACAATGCAAAATGTGTGAAAAAGACCCAATTGATTTTAAGACGGTATAAATTGATGCAAAATTATTTAACCCTCAAAGAGCCAGGCTGTGAGAGGTAAACAAAAACCCGGCTCTTTGAATTCAATAATATTTCAACGAATTACCACGTACAACCAGACAGGGTGTTTTGGGCAGGGAAGCATTGCCAGACACATCCCGAGCTACAGTGGTGCTCTGTATGTATACACCATACATGTATAAAGGGGGGAAAAGGCATTGGATTTTTAACGTTGTGTAAAAACCTCACAAAATTCCATTTAAGCATGACATAATCTTGCAAATTAAAGTCCTTTTTCGATTGGAGCTGCTAGTAGCAGTACAGCTTGAACCACCAGACGTATCAGTAATGTTAGAGTAAGTTATACCTGTGGTCTCGAAGAGTATGACTTTTGAAACCAGAATAACTGATAAAACGCCGAGAACAGTTTTCAACACAACACGGAAATGAATAATTTACAATACTTCTGTGGAGGCCGTGATCACAATTAGTTGCGATAACATAACCCTCCCGACGGCGATAGCCGGAGGGTTACGAGCCTAGCTCGAGCGGCAAACGGCAATCTGGTCCAACACGTACAATTTCGACAGCAAGTCAGCAGATTTGCTCCATTTTTACCACTTTTGAAAATCATGACACCAATTCACTGTAAAAAAAAAGCCCGTAAAATTTACGGGAATCGGTTGTGCAGCGAGATGCCAACCGATTCCCGTAAATTTTACGTTGAGAAAGTTGTCAATATACGATGTAAACCGTAAACAAAGTTACGGCGTGGCGTGATTTTTACGGTGAGAAACCTGTCAATTTTATGTTTAGATGCGAACAAAGAATACGAAAAAAAAAACCTTCAACTTTCAATCTGTGCAAGTATGTACGCACCCCAGATGATAATCACTTAAAATAGTGCTGTGCATTCACGGGTAATTTTGTATCGGGTACCCGTTACCAACATTAATTCTGTTTTCGAGTACCCGTTATAATACTCGATAAATAATGACATCACAGCGGTCATTGAGTTACAGGTTGATTACTCTACTGCTCTAGAAACATTAGTGTAATCAAGCAATGGTACCATAATCTCAGTCATGCTAAAAACATTTAATATAAAACAATTGCTTCGTTCCAATTATATAAATTTCGGGTTTTACTGTCTACCCACGGTGTGAAATTTTTAAATGCTGATACAAAACATTTTTCAATTGAACTACACCTGGGCCTAGCTATAATAAACTTACACATATTTAAGTGTAAGCTACTGCGCATGACAGACTGTCAAACCTACAATGGTTTTGAATAAACATCGAGTTCTTTATGTGTGCATAATTAATTAGATCCCGCCCATTTCATTCTAGTTATCCAATAAATCCATGACAATGGTTTCTGGTAAATAGTCGCCCCGCCTGAACTTGCTCATAAGCATTGCGCGTACGCGGTGTTCCAATGTATCCCAGAGTGCTTTTGGAGTGCCCAGTAATACGGATTTTGGCCGTAAAAGGCTGAGGAAAAGCGAGAACGGTAATTTACCGTCGATATATACACATTTTTCACCGTAAAATCACGGAATTTGTTTACAGTGTTCTAGGAACACGAACTTGATCCTCAATGTCTAATGGATCCTCCCATATCACTCAAAACACCATTGAGGAAATATTTTGAAGAAAAAGGACAAAAACTTACCCCGAGCGAAAGAGTAAAAAATGTCCCGGGTTGAGAATTTGAATCTGAGTGGGGCGCGCGGAGCTTCGGCTGTGTGTGCAGGTCAACGGGGTCAACGGTCTCAGCGCTGCGCGCGTGTGGTGACTCTTTCGCTCGGGGATCTGGTAAGTTGTTGTCCTTTTGTCCTAAAAAGTTGCGGCCTCAACAAAGGATGATGAGAGAGGGGACGATCAACTGGTATTTTTTTCGGGGGGGGGACACACCTTAAAAGCAAAATAGCATATAGTTGTATGCATAATAATTACAGAGTCAACAGGACAATTGCCCAAAATCGGGATTTCTTGTATAAAATCAACAATTAAAACACTTATCTGAACAGAATTCGAACATTTGTAGTTGTTTTTGTATTATTTGTTGGGGCCTACGGGGTGGGTGGTAAAATACTTTGTCTTACTAACCCAACAGACAATGAATACAGTGAATAGAACAGCTGTGTAATTTATTCAATACTCGTGGACAGCACCATAGCCGCTTGCAGCAGGGCTAAAATGACAATAAAATTACTAAAATATCTCAAATTTTACAAAAGTATATTATACAGAAGTTTAAAAATTGGTTAGAAATTTACAAGTAAATATACATACTTACATATACATGTAGTAACGTAGTTTTTGAGAAAGAGGTAATTTCTCACTAAAATAATAAAAACTTCTTGCAGGAAGTTTGTATTCCTATCTGAAAGCACACACATTGTACAACAAGGGTGTTTTTTCTTTCATCATTTTCTTGCAACTTCGATGACCAATTGAGCCCAAATTTTCACAGGCTTGTTATTTTATGCATATGTTGGGATACACCAAATGAGAACACTGGTCTTTGACAGTTACCAAACGTGTACGGTGCCTTTAAGTCATGCAATTAAAAAAAATGATGAGCTTTTCTTTCAAGGTGTACACAAAGACTAAACATTAAAAATAAATATAACTATTCTTTTCAACGCCAATAAAAAATTCCAATTAAAAATAAAACAGATAAAACTGCGATAACCCCCCCCCCCCACACACACACACACACACACACCCATCCTTACGGATCCGGTTTGTGGGGTACTGCTATTGTTGTTCTATTATTCCCTTTTCTGAAGAATTCCCTTGTGGGGCCCAATTGTTCCCATTGAAATGACCTTGTGGGGTCAATTGTTCCATTGTTGTCAGGACCCCACATATGCCCTTCCGTGTGTCCACACATACTTGTAATGACCTGCAAACGTGTGGACTTTCATGTTTTACCATACAAACGAGGACTGCAGTATTTTAAGGGCTACTTACGCTGTTTTAGCAGATAATTAAAGTTTTAACCGTGGACGTCTTAAAAATGGGTGGTAACAGGTTACTGAAGCTTCCTGGCTTCACGAAGTTTTCACATTCAAACCGTGGACGTACACAAGACGTCCGCGGTGGTATATTCGATTAATAGGTCCACGCTTGCATGTCCATTACAGGAGTATAACGTACACAAGACGTCCACGGTGGTATATTCGACTAATAGGTCCACGCTTGCATGTCCATTACGGAAGTATAATGTACACACATGTACATTACACAAGACGTCAACGGTGGTATATTCGATTAATAGTTCCACGCTTGCATGTCCATTACAGGAGTATAACGTACACAAGATGTCCACGGTGGTACATTCGATTAATAGGTCCACGCTTGCATGTCCATTAACGTACACAAGACGTCCACGGTGGTACATTCGATTAATAGGTCCACGCTTGCATGTCCATTACAGGGGTATAACGTACACAAGACGTCCACGGTGGTACATTCGATTAATAGGTCCACGCTTGCATGTCCATTACAGGAGTATAATGTACACACATGTACATTACACAAGACGTCAACGGTGGTATATTCGATTAATAGGTCCACGCTTGCATGTCCATTACAGGAGTATAATGTACACAAGACGTCCACGGTGGTATATTCGATTAATAGGTCCACCGTAGCATGTCCATTACAGGAGTATAACAAGACGTAAATAAGATTTGTAATTAAGATTTGAAATTTTCCAAATGTCATTTGTTGATGTTTTCTAAGGTCATTCACAGCAATAAAAGAGACGGAAAAGAAAGAGAAACATTATATACAAAGCCACATAGATTTAACTCAACAAGTTAACTGAAACATTTATTTCTGCAAACAATGTTAATTATCAAATATAGATGCCAACTGGAAACAAGATAATTATTTTAAAAAAACGCAACGACAAAAATACAGAGTTCCAAACTCTAGTCTTCTGTTCTTGGGGTCACAATTATAATGGCATTCTCTGTGCTTGGAAAACTGGCAATACACAAGTCTTGTACATTCTAATCTCTCGTGAAGTTTTGATAACATTTCAGTTTTTAAATTTATGTAACAGGACATAACATTTTCAAATACCACATTTGCAGTTTGAATTTGTGTTCACCTCTGCCAAAACCATTTATTTTACTGTTCCGGGAGTTGTTCTATCATGTGTGCCTAACGATTATATGCAATAAGTGTACACTAGAATAATAATAGATGAAAATGCTTTACTTATAAGTCAAAAATATTAGTGATATTATCTGTGTTCATTCATAAGGTGGCAAAATGACCAACACAAGACCTACTGTATGTGTTTTTTCCCCAAACTACTTGACCCCCCCCCCCCACCACCAGTTACAAACATGAACTGTAAAAATTGGGACCAATCTACACTTTCTGAATGTATTTCATCTGTTGCGAACTGCCTATCAACCTCTATAAGATTATATAATTTGTTTGAATAAACAACTTAAAGGAACAATTGAGCTTTATTATAAAACTGGAAACTCTGTAGGCCTCAGAAATTGATGCTTACTTCCTTTTAACTTCTATATGATCACTGATATTGTTAAAGTAAATAAATAAAATGGAAATTAAAACTTTAGTTTCAACGAGAAATTAAATTTCAGATTTTAACTAAATGACAAGCAAGTTGCTATAATTGTTAAGTGCACGAGTCTTAAGTATACACTTCTTATAAACCATGTGTTCTATCAATTACACAATGCATGTATTCTATGTAAATGAGTGTACACTATAAAATAATAGTCAAAATACTTTAAACAAGTCCAAAATATTAGAAGTACAGTTTTCTGTGATAAGTTATAATGTGGCAAAATGCCCAAGACAAAAACTACTGTATATGTGCTTTCGCAAGCTATGCCCCCGCCCCCCCCCCTCACCAGTCATCTCTTAAGAATTGACTATGAAATTATAACAGATTCCTCATATACAGATTACATTTTCAAATATTGCATTTTTCGCTCGTTGTTTCTTTGTATATTGCACAGTCACGCCAAATGTATCCATACATGTAGCTGTACAGTACATACATTAGTCTTCAACCGGAGCGTCTTGGAACCAAGACTATACACAATGTAAACTAACTACACGTGCTCACGTGCTACGTGCATGTTCAGTGTGTGCGTAGTGCCTACATGTGTTAATACACTGTTGTGCCGTCGTGCGTTGTCAACGTGAGTCACGTCAAGAGACACGTGCGCTTTAACCAACGTTGGCTTTAACGTCCGGTTTTGACCAGATGTAAAAGTCAAAATGTTGTCATGTCTGTGCAAAAGTTTGAGCAGGCTCAATCATCTATCACCTGATGCAAAAACTTTGATAAAAATTTAGGTGGTTTTTGAGATAAGAATTTTGTGAAATTTTCAACTTCCGGTTTGAACCAGAAGTCAAGGTCAAACAGGGTCATACTTTGTGTACCTTTTGTTGATCGTTTAACGACCTATCCGATGATGTATAGATTGTAAAAATCCAATATGTGGTTCAAGAGTTATGATTTGTTTACAAATATTAAACTTTGACTCATTGTAATTCAATACCTGATGACGTCATCATGACATCATCAAGTTTGTGTCGTCTTGATATTGAGGTCCAATTATCTGGTGAGTTTCAATGTTCAATTCAATTTTAATCTTGAGTTATGCCCCGAAATTCATTTTTTTAAGAAAAACAAACAAAGGCAAACTTTGACCTTCCGGTACGACCGGAAGCAAAAAGTCTTGATCTATCCGATGCTCAATTATGAACATCACAGCTTTCAAATTCAAGGAGATACAGCCAATAACAAATGGTCATTTTTCAACTTTAAAACCCTTGTAATTCGACACCTGATGACGTCATCATGACGTCAGTAAGTTGGTGCCGTCTTCATATTGAGGTTCAATTGTCTGATGAGTTTCAAGGTTCAATTCAGTTTCAATCTTGAGTTATGTTCTAGAGAAGAGTTCCAGGGAAGAAGAAGAAGAAGAAGATGGAGAAGAAAAAAAAACCCAGAACAAAAACAAAGAGGTGCTCGTGCTCATATTGCACGAACACCTAATTAAAATTAAAACTTTAGTTTCAACAACAAATTAAATTTCAGATTTCAACTGAAGCAAGTCGCTATAATGGACCAATCCGGCCTATCAACCAAACTGTGCGCGTTCACCCATTTTGACAAATCACAGCCATGATTGCGCAATCAAAAGTTGAACAAAAGTCGGTCATGCGTACGTGCGTATATTTGGCACGCGCGGCAAAATTGTGGAGAATGGCATTGGAAAGGCTAGATACGCGTGTTTATGCTGACATTAAACATGTACGCAGTGGGCGGAGCTTAATGGAAAGCTGGAACGGTCCATTGTAGTCTCAAGTATACACTTCTTATAAACCATGTGTTCTATCGATTGCACAATGCATGTATTCTATGTAATGAGTGTACACTAGAAAATAAGTCAAAAATACTTTACTTAAGTCAAAAATATTAGAAGTTACAGTTTTCTGTGATAAGTTATAATGTGGCAAAATGCCCAAGACAAGAAATACTGTATGTGCTTTGGCAAATTGTGCCCCCCCCCCCTCACCAGTTACAAAATTGTACTGTGAAGATTGGGACCAATCTACACTCTTCCTGAATGTATGTCATCTCTTAAGAGTTGACTATGAATTGCTAAAATATTACTCGTTTTGTTTGAATAAACAAATTAAAGAAACATTGAAGCTTTACATGTCAAACATTCTTATTTCGTACTTTTTCTGTAGACGTCAGAAATTGATGTTAACTTTCTTTCAATTTCTATGATCACTACTTTTGTTAAAATAAACAAATACAAAAATCTTCTACAACTTTTGTTTGATTAAAATAAATTACATGCTAATAAAATGTGTAATCTCTTGTTGACAAATCTGTGCAATTTCAGAACAAAGGGCCTTCTGTCTTCAAGTCTTTGTATTTTTCTTATTTTACCGGATCTGCAGAAAGCTCATTGGATCTTTTTTTCGGACCTGGTTTCTCACAAAGTCTTTTACGTTTCTCCAAGTACGATTCTGGAACAGCTGGGGTTCGGCATTCATCAATGTAGTAATGGGTCCCTTCCCAGGTACCTTCCGCATCCTCAGGAACATGCCCAGATGCTTCACAACTGCTTTTTTTCAGCACAAGTCCATGGCCTCTTTGTTTGCTGCTGTACAACAAGCTTTGTCACATCTGCATCTGTAATGAAGTCGAACACAGTTTTAAAAAGTTCTTTCATTCTCTACCATCACCCCTCACCCATGTGCATAAGACATTTGCTGCACTGACAAACCTTGTCTCAGGTACTTGTTGGTTGTACAAATGACTTTGGTGTGGTCAAATAGTACCTTACTTGACTACATTATGTTGTCTTCAATATTTAGTGTCCCATACTTGATAGCTTGTTAAATACAGGTTTTGCAAAGCAGCTGTAAAAGTGTCATACATTTTGGCGGCTCCAACTAGTAAGAATATCTTTCTGATTGATTCTAAAATCCAATGTACAAACCTTTAGCTTCCTCATTCAGATTCATGGGTTCCTCGGGCTCATCATCTCTCTCATCACCTGACAATTCTGACATCTCATCTGTATCGTATTCTAAGAAAAACAAACACATAAACAAAAAACCTTAAATATTTTTGTATAATAACATGTATATTGTACCTTGGTCTTGATAACCTTCACACTCCATACAATTTCCTTTCTCGTGTTTTCATTATATTTCGTTCATTTTTTTGCTGACCAATTTTGTAATTTAATTATTTAAACATAATTCAGACATTGAAATCAAAATTTAAGGGGCAAGTTTGAGGTGCAATCCAGCTTGGTTTGTGTTCAGCTAATGCAGGCATGGTGTAAAACAAATTGAAAAATGTTATGGTGTTCAAATTACTAACTAAACACTTATAGCTGCCAACATTTCAATTAGTAATAAAACCGCACTGTTAACAGGTATGACTTTCTTTGGTGTGGGCCCTCTTTGTTATTTGTTTTTATTTTTTCTGATTTGAATACCAACAAATAATAACAATTTATTACAATAAAAACAAATTTGTGTTTTTTTCATTTTACACACATTTATAATTTTCATTTTGTTAATAATAATAATAATAATGCAGTTCTTATATAGCTGGCTTTATACTCCCGATGGGTGTGTCAAAGCGCTCAGTATTTTTCCTACAAGGTAAGTGGAGTTACGTGTTGAAGTATGAGACCTATTTCTTTGCATAGCACCATGTAATGGTGTACAAGGTGCTGTGGCGCAATATGCAGCCAATCAAACCACGAACACCGGGGTGAACCCCTTCTCTTTACGATAAGTGCACTGGGTTCTTTTACGTGCATTACACAGCACACAGGACCTACGGCTTAACGACCCATCCGAAGGACGAAGCATGTGGTTAAGTGTCTTGCCTAAGGACACAGGTGTCACGACTGGGATTCGAACCCACACTCTGCTGATCAGAAACACCAGAGCTCGAGTTCGGTGTTCTTATCCGCTCGGCCATGACACGCCACGTCAGATGTTACCCCCATCAGAATTGTTTTCCCCAGCAAAAATTTGACATATAACTTAAGTTGGAAGAATATCATGCCTGCTAATGGATCGAATCAACTCTTGTCATTTTTTAGTACATGTAGTGATATAAAACTCATACCTTCACTAGGGTCCAGTTCAACATCCTTCAGTCTTTTTCCAGCTAGTCCCTGCACATCACCTTTGTCCATCTTGAGAAGGACCTTTGATAGTTTGGCAACTTGAAGTGTTGACTCTGGCATGCGGTAGAATTCACGATGGGTTCTGACATCATGCCCCAAGAAGCTCGCCAGCAGGTCGAGCTCGTTTTCCTGAAGATTCATTACTTGTGATACTGTAACAATGTGTTTGCGAAGTCTTGTTGCACGAAGGAACTCAGGATTTTTAGCTTTGCACTTTGAAGCATGTTCTCGAAGTGTGTCAGTTCCCCTTATGTGTCCCATTCCTCGCTGATTACTAAACAGGTACGTATTGTTGTTATCTATTCCTGCTTCATGTCTTCGGTTCATCAGTGTGTCAAGGGCTCTCTTAATCTTGGCAGTGAACAGCACTACAACAGTACGCAAACGCTTTCCAACGATCTCAACTCTCCAAAGCGCTTTACACAATGCCTTCTCAAGTGCTGATAAGGCCCCATCAACAACACATGTTGTGCCACTGGCACACCTGCTGTAATCAATCAAAGTCATTTTCGATACCTCTCCAGGCCGTTTACAGTTGAAAACGATGATTTGTGTCAGAAGAAGTTCAGCTAATTTTGTCCAAGCTTTAGGTACATCTTTGTTTACAGCCTTTTGCAGCTCTCTATGTCTCTCTGCAACATGATTTTTAATGTATTTTGATAACTGAACAAGATCCTCAGTTAAGGGCAGTAACTTTGGATTGTTCCTCTTGGCTTCTTGCAATGTTCTCAGCGCATGATGGCTAACTTCGCCCTCCCAATTCAAGTTGTACAATGATACCACAGCTTTGCAATTCTTCTCAAGAGCTTTGTCCCCGGACAAAAGTGCATCTCCTCTCAGAATTTCTGCACAAGACTTAAGGCTATGCCCTATTTTAAGAGCCAGGCTTGTAGTTGTATAAAGATTGGTTTCTTCTTGAAATCCTGCTGTCCGTCTCGTTGCCTCTAGGACTTTGTTAAACTTCTCTGGACAAATAAGATCAGCTAACTGGGCTTCGGAATGTTCGGTTAATATTCTGTACTCCAACACCATTCTTACTACCTCATGCAACCGCTGTCTAATGTATCCTTCCTGATCTTTTGAGTGGCCATGTTTTTTGGTCAGTTTCCCTGCAAATTTTCCAATCAGTTGGTCTGATCGCACAAGTCTACCTATTGTGTCACTTTTCATGCTGGACAAGATCTCATGAGTACGCTTACTAACCCCAGGTATGGTTGGCAACATCATTCTACTAGCTTTTCTTAGTCCAGTTTTTCTTTTCTTTTTAGTTGGTTCTTCGGCATCATTTTCCTAGTCATCTTCTGCCTGGCTGCATTTATGTTTCCACAAGTCACTTTGTGCAAAACTGCCAAAGCAGTTGGTACAAGGCAAATAGTCCATAGGATTAACTGTATATGCCGGCCTATATACTACGATAAGACTACCTTTTCCCTCTGTAAGTACTTTCGCATTATGAAGGAAGTTGCCGTAGTTTCTCATAAGTGTCAGTTGCCTTGCCCGTTCCTTGGGGTCTTTAGTGGCGAGCCACTGCTGAACTTGTGCTTCATCTTTGTGCACGTCAGTAGCCAAATGGCGGGGCAACTTCTTCTGTGGAGTCATACAGAATGGACAGAACTGGGGCTTATCCCATCTACGTGCACCTCCATCATTTGAAGTGGTTAGTACTTCAATGTCTGATGTACATGTATTAGATGAAAATGAGCTCGAGACCACAGAAAATTGATGGTCAGTTGAACCTGAACATGTGGTCTTACGAACTTTGACATTGTTCACCACTCTCCATTTGCCTGAAGCTTCATTTTTAAAGTTACTCTCAGGGATGTCCTCATTCTCATTCAGCATATCGGATTCCTCTTCATGCAGATGGTTACTCTGATGTTCAGAGTTGTTTGAGGTTATGACTTTTTTCTTTCCCCTAGTGACTGGAATCAGAGATGAGCAAGCAGAATATGCATCTTCATCAGCACTTTCATCAGTGGATTCAGGAAGAAAATCTGAGTCAGAGCCGTCAGTGTCATCACAACCAGTATCACTAACATCAGAACCATGGAAAGAATCTTGATGGGGTGATTGATGACAGGGGCGGATCCAGGATTTTCCAAACGGGGGGGGGGGCGTGAAAATATACCAAGCAGCAAAATGATAAATGAAGTTTGTTGCGCCTGCGTAACACAAAGCTTCCCCATTTCTCCCTCCCCTTCTCTCTCTCTCCCTCTTTTTTTCTTTTCTCCCTCTTTTTTTGTTTTTATATAAAAAAGGGGGCGTGCGCCCCCCACGCCCCCCCCCCGGATCCGCGCCTGGATGATTACTTTCCCAAATGTTCTGAGTGTTGCGCTGTACAGCATTCCTTCTTCTCCCTGTAAGCGGAATATGGTCATCTTCATGTTCTTCATCCGATGATTCTGGAACACAGCTGTCAGAATCTAAAAGGTAAGTATCTTTGTGGGGTTGGACAAAACCACTGCTCTTTTGTGTAGACATAGGATGATCATTTGAGCTACTGACACAATTCCAAGTAGCCCAAACTGAATTTTCAAATCTGCCTGAAGATTGTGCCACAAAGCCACCAGCAGTATCATTCGAATTAACGACTCTAGGAGAATCGTAGAAATTGCTGGCATCTATATCGGGATTTAAATATTAAGCTGACTTTGACAAGTTCCAGAGACTTCGGTTGCTACATACAGGCACTGAAGTGGAACAAACTGTGCTGTCTGATCTGTCTGGTGATTCTGCAATAAAGACTCCACCAGGATCACACATTTGGATATTCATCGTTGATTGGTAGGTGCTGCTGAGATTTACCTTGAGACTTGAGTCATCATCCAATGTATGCAAGCTCTGACAACTTATGATTTGGTCTTGGATCAAAGTGGGACATACAACACTGTCTGCTCTGCTTGGTGATTCTGTAATACAGCTTGTAGCAGGATCACGAAGTTCAGCATCTGTTAAAGTTTGGCAGGTGATGCTGGCATCTACATGGGAACTGGAATGATCCGAGTAAGGCAAGCTCTGAAGACTTATGATTTGGTCTTGGATTAAAGTTGGGCCTACAGCACGGTCTGCTCTGCTCGGTGAATCTGTAATACAGCTACGCATAGTATAGTAACATTGCTGTGCTACTTCGTGAAAACGGGAATGTCCATTTTCGTTAATTTTCGACGTCACAAAGTAGCACGCAGGTTTCTTACTTTATTGCTCATTAATTTAGGACGAAAGGCATTAATAAAGCACCGTATATATGAAGTTCAATTCATCACATCTACACTGTAAGAAAACTAGTTGAAAATACCCTGAAATTTTGTAAGAAAGCTTGATTTTAAAAAGCGTTTAACTTTAAACGCCGTTTTCTCCGACTGTTACTTTTTACTGGTATCTACCTCTGTGCACGCTTCGTGGCGTCGACACAGGAAATGTTACAGTTCGTTCCTGAATTCCGATGATATTCCATCAAAACCTCACAGAATTGTTAGTAAATTCCTCTTAGGAATGTACAGACCCATCTGTTGTTGATATCCACAGACGTCATGTTTCAAATTTCGCTCTGAAAGTGCATCAAATGAATTGACATTTCAAAACCATTTTAACGTGAGGTTAGAGACTATCTCTAACAGGTTCATATTTAACTGCGTTTTTTCATATTCAAAATTAATGCCTAAAATTGTCATTATAGTCCGATAATTGCAACCAAAACAGGATTTTAAAGCATCAAATTGTTTTTTTACCTTATTTTCCTCAAAACTGTGACAAAAATGCTGCAGATTTTACATGCTGCAGATTTTACAAATCAATCAAATTTAAAATATTGAAAAATTCCAGTTATTTGTTTGCGATATAACGCACATTTTTTTCATGTTTGAGGTCCAAGGGACACACAAAAATCTATCCCTTCCTCTTTATTTGCTTGGTTTGAGCAGCAAAATATACAAAAATCTATCCCTTCCACTTTTCGGCTAGGTTTAAGAAACAAGGGATAGAAAATTTTATCCCCTCCTCATTTCGGCTAGGTTTGATGAACAAGGGATACAAAATTCTATCCCCTCCTCTTTTCTGCTGGATTTGAGGAACAAGGGATAGAAAATTCTATCCCCTCATCTTTTCGGCTGGGTTTGAGGAACAAGGGATAGAAAAATCTATCCCCTGACCTAAATTATAACAAATTGAGCTACAATTAAAATTTTATTTTGTCAGCTTTCCCAATAGTGAAGTATATAATTGTAAATATAAAGGTGTGCGTTTTTTCTTTGATGTTATGATGCAACAATAGTTATGAGTACGCAATTAGGCACATTGTTTTGCAAACAAAAATATATATATCAAAAGACTGTTAAAAATATTTTTTTAAGTGCACTAGGTTCTAATTTTGTGTCTCTAGAAATATTTTATGAAGAAAAATATGATTTTAACATTTAAGAGACAATTTCAAGAAAAAATGCTATATATTTCCAAAAAAACGGTGAAATGTGAAAAATGTGAACCTGTTCTATTGGGAAAATTGGTGGATTACAAAACTGAATTTGACCCTGGAGTACGGTACCTAACGCAGCGTAAACGAAATACAACTCAATTTGGGCTCAATTGGTCATCGAAGTTGCAAGAAAATAATGGGGAAATAACATCCTTGCTATAAATATAGAATTGTGCTTCATGCCTAAAGCCTTTCTCAGATTCAAAGTATTTGGGTGAAAATTACATTTCTCTAAAACTACATTACTTCAAAGGGTGCCGTTTCTAACAATGTTTTATAATTTCTAACAGCTCTCCAGTGCTCTTTACCAAGTAAGTTTTTATGGTCGTTAATTTATGGATTAATTACCAAAGGTGTACCCTCCCTTTAAGAATGAAATAGACGCTGAAAACAAAGAAACGATTTCTCTAATAGAGATCAGAGATACAATTTTAATTTTATTCAAATTTGTGCTTAGGTTTGGAACGCCTGGATAACGTTTTTTTCTACCGTAAGCAGAACCTTGTTATCAAGAAAAATGAAGGCATTCGTTGCAATCGTGTTCATCGCTGCATTTATCGGTAAGTCAAATAATAATAATAATATTTTAATAATATCGACTCTTATATAGCGCAATTCCAAAAAATGATCACTGCGCTTCAAACATTATTATCCCTGGTCACTGTGCCATATAATGATTTCATTCCCTAAGCCGTGTCAGCTCCCTTGGGAGCAGTGTTGGAGGTCTCGAGACCGGTCCCCCCCCCCCCCCTGGTCTTGGTCTTGGTCTTGGTCTTGGTCTCGGGTGTACTGGTCTTGACTACAACCCAAGTATACAGCCTGTGCTGCCAAGTATGTAGCACCAAGCAAGAACCATCTGTGCCATCACAGATACCCATACCCTTGGTGATGAGAAGCAATTTTAGTTAAGTGTCTTGCTCAAAGACACAAGTGTCACGAACGGGATTTGACCCACACCCATTATGGCTTAAATATTGCATTGGGAAGCTCATTAGCTCTAGTTTTGTCTATTAATTTGGCGCGTCGTGGGCAAGTGGTTTAGTGCATCGGACTCCAGTTCTGGCTGGTTGCTGAGTCATCAGGGCCCTGATGACCCAGCAACCAGCCAGAACTTGAGTCCGATACTAAACCAATCGGTACAATAAGTCAGAGAATTCTAGCTTTACAATATATCAGAGAATTTTAGCATTACAATATCAGAGAATTCTAGCAGTACAATATCAGAGAATTCTAGCTTTACAATATATCAGAAAATTCTAGCAGTATAAAATATCAGAGAATTCTAGCAGTACAATATATCAGAGAATTCTAAGCATACGATATATCAGAAAATTCTAGCAGTATAAAATATCAGAGAATTTTAGCAGTACAATTTATCAGAGAATTATAGCAGTACAATATATCACAGAATTTTAGCAGTTCAATATATCAGAACATTCTAGCAGTATAAAATATCAGAGAATTCTAGCAGTACAATATATCAGAGAATTCTAGCATTACAATATATCGGATAATTCTAGCAGTACAATCATGGAGGCCTCCATGATACAATATATCAGAGAATTATAGCAGTACAATACTATATCAGAGAATTCTAGCATTACAATATCGGAGAATTCTAGCATTACAATATCAGAGAATTCTAGCATAACTATATATAATTTTCTATTTTTATCTTGATGTTATGCTTTGTCTCAATTTAGCCTTTGACTACAAGTGCAGTGTTTTTAATAAACCAGAATAATAATAATAATAATAACAACATATATCAAAGAATTCCAGCATATCAAGTAAATCTAGCATCACAATAATAGCAGACTGCTTCGCAGAATTAGTATGGGCAGAAAGCAAGTTAACGGTTTTGTGAGGTGTGTGCGACGCTGCATGCACGTTTGATTGGCGGGGCAATAAAGTGTTCCCAATATTTTGTAAACTTGAGAGCGTAAAGGAACTATCAATGCACAATAATCTTAAAACTTCATGATGCCATCGGTCACTTATTGAGTGTCCGTTTTTAATTAAACAGTCGGTACTCCACCATTTTTGTTCTTACAAAATCTAAACAATTCCAAGTTCCCCAACTACACCTAAAGCCAAATAGCATGCCAATTGTCTTGTTACCATCGGGTTTTTTGGTGTTTTTTTTCACACACAAAAATTCATCATAGACCAGCTCTCCCTGAATTCCCATAGTGTTTGTGCAGCAGTTACTTGATCTTGGGGTCAATAGCCACTACTGGGTGAAATGAACCATATTGTTTCCAGATGGCTTCTTCTGTATAATTGTACAATGGCTGTAAGCAGTGAACTGATTTTTATTTATTTTTTTGGTCAAAAGGGTCCATATCTAATGGTTTGGGCCATTTGAAAAATACACGCTAATATCAAAACGGTCACTCAAAAATTGACCGATGCTATCCGAGTGTGGATTTTTTGTTGAGGGTGTCACGCACAATTCGTCCCTGATTTTTGAATGTTATCGTTATATTCAGATTTCGGAAATGCAATTAAATGTTACGACTGTGCTGGGGATGCGAGTTGCGCTGACCCGTTTACTTCGGGTAGCTCTGTGAAGCAGAAAGATTGCTCCTTGGACAATCTTTACGAAAACGTGTGTTGGGTAAGTAGGTTAATACAAGTTGATCTTTTGTTAAATGTACATTGTGGCTCATGCAGGGAGGTGAACGTAACTTCATTGGAAAAAAATTACATGCTGGATCCCCGCGGGGAGCGCACGAGTATTTCGGGTAAATAACTGTGTTTGGGGGCACAATTCTTGTTGTAATGGTCTGAACAGATGAATAGATATTCCCTGGACCCACACACTAAAGATTGAAGCATTCTGGAAATGTACACATTATTCACTACTAATTTTCAAAAAATTGTACATTTCGAAAGGATTAAGTTTTTTGTGCACACAATAGGATTTTTTGTGCACGTTATAATGGGAGCCAGCTTCCCCACACTATTTGTCAACATCTAGCTCTGAGTTCACCCACCCAGAAATCACTACAGTATGAAAGAGGGGGTGTTGAAATGTAGTTCAAAACAAATCTGCGGAATTGATCCCCACATTTTTGTAGTTATTAAAAAAAAGTATGAAGCTGGTCCCTCCGGCTGCTCGGAGGGTGTGGAACCTAGGTCAACATGTTGACCACACCATGGAAGCCACTAGATATAGACTGGTCCCCTATCCGCAAGGATAAATAGAGGCACTGGTCTAACAGGCCCAATGATTTCAGTGGATAAACTTTCTGTGACGTAAGCTTTCAATGTCTGTGTTACGAGTGGTCTGCTCCGAGGTGACGTAGTTTATCAGCTACACCAGCAGCAGTTAACTGTATTTTCGATCGTCTGCTGCTGTTGAAGACGACATTCTACTTTCAAGATGTCGTCATCCCGAGATAAATATAATCTCTGGATGTCGTCATCTTACGTTTTTGATGACGTATTATCATTCTGCAGTAAATTATCTCAAACTCTCAACAAGTTGTATGGTGTAATGTTTTAACCTTGATGATTATTGATGCAATTCACACAACACAATGAACATGGGACAACTGCATTCTGTTTTCCCGATGGAACTGCTTATTATCAACTTGACCTCTGACCTTAACATATGTATGGAGCGCCTGTTGTTGTTTAAAGAGTATTATCAATGCATGGATACTACAGATGGCACTTCATGAGCTCTACATGTATTTTGTATTTCAGAAAACGTCATGGAAAGATGGTTCCGTCACCCGCTCTTGCTCATTCAAGGGTGTCTGCTCTCTCTCAGGGATCGGCTGTGTAAGTGACCAAGGTGTTTCTGTTTGCTGCTGCAATGGCAACCTGTGTAACTCTGCAAGCACCACTGGGATCAGCTACGTTACCTTTGCCTCCCTGCTTATTGCAAGTTTCCTTGGTATGATGTAACCCAATTTGAAATCAAATGGAACATGAAGTCATGATCGACATGCGTTCCTCACAATATAAGCAGTAATAAGTCAAGTATTTCGTAGTTTGTTGTGGTCCACCGGTGTGTGGTCAAAGATTAAAGAGAGCCGAAGGCGTAAGATAGGGTTACTCTGGCCAGTGTTCACTGGACGCCATTTCAGCAAGCAACTCTTTTGATGCAACGATATATCAGTGCAGACAATGACCAGTGTTATAGCGATGATATAACAGAGCATCTGCTTGCTGGGATGGCACCCATGGGTATTTCACGTTAGGTATAGCTCAAGTCCCCATCTTCGGCCTTCTGGTTGTGGTAGGTCTACTTATAATTTCTTTTTGTCATAAGCAATACTATTACTAGTTAGTCATATTAAGGCACGCGTGGCACCGGTATCCAGAGCACGGATAGGGCAGGCGTGGGAGGAGTCTGTACAACAAATAAATACACCCCCTTGCAATGGCCGCCATCGCTGGTGAGGTCAAACAATGGAACCGCGAACGCGTGTACGCGCCGCGCACAGCTCTCAACCACCAATGATAGGTCTTCATTGACCTCAGTGAGGGCGCTGTTTGAGCTTGTGACGTCATATGTGAGGTGTCTATACACACGACCGACTGTTCGTGGGCGTATTATTTCATATTTAGATTTTTGTCGCGACCTGTTGTAGACAATTTTCTTCTCTTCAAATGAGGAAATTCAAAGCAAGGATTATATATAAAAAAATGTTTCTTTTCATTTCTGTACAACGAGTAGGCTGAACGTTATACTTATTCTTTAGATCAATTTTGTATTTTGTTTATATTATTTTTTTACCTGGGTGTCATACACGAACACTTTGGACCGTACTTTTCTTTTATTATTGTTATTAGTGGGGTTTTTTGCCAGCAACAATAACGGTGTGACCAAAATTTTGCGTACAAGGACAAAAAGCCAACAGCTGATAAATTCTCGGCTCCATTATACTTCCGATAGGCCTACCTGTAGTATGTTCAATGAAGCAAAGTGACATTAGTCTTTTATTTGCGCTGTAATAATGGAGAAATGCTGTGTTTTGGGAGTCGTGTGCCAAACGCCCCTTGCAAATGCAAAAAATATAAAATACATTCAATCAACGCAAACGGCAGAATTTTGGGGACTCTAGATGGCAGCAGACAGGTAAATCCATTGTTCTTGGAAATGTGAGCATGCTCAGAACTACGTTAACAATGGAAATTTACCTGGTAAGTCTGCTGCCACCTAGCGTTTAAAAGTCACCCATTTATGCTACTTGGATTAGTGGTTAGCCTACTGCCACCTATAGTGTCACCATTTCAGCAAGCCGATATATAGATTCATTGATACCAACGATTGTCTGTGCACTTTTTGCATCAAAAGAGTTGCTTGCTGAAATGGCGTCCAGTGAACATTTCACATTTCAGCCCAAGTTCACAAATCTTCGGCGCTCTTCCAACTTTGCTGGAAACGAACCAACCCAAAGCAGTCAGGAGGTTTTCAAGTATACAGTACTATCTTTTGATGACCAACTGAAATATTATCAGTCCGTTGAAATTTACGTGAGTTTGTAACTGTTTGTCAAGTGCCTGAGTCTATAGCAGGATTTAGATTTTAATCTGCTTAAATACCTTTAATAGTATACCCTTTTCTTGTCTTTTTTATAAACTGTTTTACAACCAATCAATATAAGTAAAGAAGTGTGTTGATATACAAATATAAAATTGTTAATGGCCTGACGTTTCGACCCGATATATAGCAGCCTTTCTCGAAGGCTAAAACATCACATCACACAATAAACAAGTATACTGGAGTGACAAAAGCAGTCAATTCGAAATAAAATGAAAGTTAATGAGGCAGAAAGCACATAGAAAATGCAATGGATAAACAATGAAGAAGGAGACAAATGGGGTGGGGGAAGAGGGAAGGGGCTGGTTTAACTAGTACAAGAGGTTGGAAAAGCAAAGGACAAAATCAAAGGTGCGGGACGAGGGAGAAAAGGTACTTCATTGTTGAATGCGACAGACTGAAAAAGGGATATCTGTGGAAAATAAGGCAAATACAACAAGTTTTTTAATCATTCCCTTCTTGGATGTTCAGACCATGGGGTTGAATGGTCTGGAGGTGCCTTATCCACAGTTTCTCCCTACTCAGACAAACAGTCTCTTTGTGTGGTTACCAAGTGCCTCAGTGCCCTGTAAATTCATGTCAGGAATGGGGTGGTTAGGAATATTGAAGGTTTATCCAGCTTTTGGTTGGGTGTTGACTGTTAAACTATGGCCATAGAAACGCCTCTTGAGTGTAGTTCTTGTTTCACCTTAATATCTAACACTACAAACTTTGCAAATATTAGATATAAAAATAACTTACTAATTAAAATGAAAGCCTATGACATGCATTCTCACTGGAAAGGTTACCAAAATGAACGATTAATATCAATTGAAGCCCAAATTCACTATTACAGAGCAGGTGTGTGAACATGCAAGTTTGAAAATTCATAGTGGATCAGTCAGAGTTGCTTCACAAATCAATCAAGTCTGCCCCTTAAAAAAAAGGGGGCATTTGCAGCCAAAGGCTGAATTGCGGTCAAACTACAAAGAGTTTAAAATATAACATCCAGAAATCAACCTAATTACAACCAAATTGAAACCTAATTACAGGTCACAACTACAACCATAACCAGAATATACTACAACCAAGTCAAAGATGCCAGGGTAGGTTTCGAGAGAACTAGGCTACTTCCTCTGGACTGGTCTCCAAAATCTATGTAACCAAAATGTAACCGATTACAGTGGCAGTGACGAGGCTTGATAATGGCAAATAATGCGAGAGGCCTTTCGCCATTTGCACGGTCAGCCATTGTTGCGTGTAGAGCCTCGAATTGGGGACAGCTATAGGCCTAACTATGTATTGTCACGGTAATGTAATGACACTTTCATCCAAACAGATACATAAAATACAATACAAATTAAGCATGAAGTCGAGGCTCTACACGCACATGGCGGATCCGTGCAAGTAGCGAATAGTGTATACAAAGCTTTAGTCAATTTTGTACCCAAACACAATGTACCAGTTTCATAGAAACAGGTTGGATTTATCAAAACTTCACTCTGTCGAAATTGAATACTTTGATTGTTATGCAAATTTTCTTGACTATGCATTTTTTGGTGAAAGGAAAGCTATAATAAAAGAGACAAAAAATGATATTGGTTGTGTGTGATCGTTTTCTCTTTTCATTGTTTGTAATCTCTTATAGATGGACACGTTGCATTCGGATTGGGCGCTTTTGGCTATAGAAGCGTTTATTATGAAATGAATATTATTATTATAGTTGAACCCTTACAGGGATTGTATACGTTTGGTAATTGGAACCCATGTTTGTTTCAATCCCATATAGTTGTAGATATATACTATAAAACTAACCTGTGAAAATTTCATTTCAAAAGGTGGTAGCGTTTTTGAGATATTGCCGAGAATCTGGAGCGGTTATGTCCACGCAGGAAGAATAATCTGCAATTGGTATACACAATCTGAGAAACGTTTCTGACAGAAACGCTTCTCAGATTCAAATTTATTTGGATAAAAACTGATATCTGTTTCCATAACCACATTACTTCAAAGTGAAATGTTTCTCAAAATGCTTTATACTATCGAGAAGCTGCTGTACTTCTTACCAAGTAAGTTTTTATTGCCATGAGTAATTACCAAACGTATACAGCCCCTTTAACACATCATCCAAGATGGCCGCCGAGTAAAGGGGCCATTTTGAGTTCCCACAATGCATTTGACACTGTCAAATATCACTATCACGACCCGCACATTAAAATAAATTCAAAAACACTATAGAAGTGAAAATTACCTGTTAACCCCCCCCCCCCGAAAAAAATTAACAAAAACGGTTGGCCCGAGGTCAAACAAAATGGTTGCCATGGTCACAGCTGACCTCGATAACATTACTTTCTTTCTTTCAATCATGACCCTATATATTAATATTCGGGGGTTCAGAAAGTTCTTGGTGGTGATCGAATGCAGTGTTCATTACGGGCAAAAACGTCATGGTTGGGTATTTATTTTATTCATTTTAAATCTATAGACATTTTCACCATACGTACAGGTTGAACAGGGGCTGTCAAAGGTATACACTATGTATAACAACTGTCATCGAAAGATGTGTACCAGACCCCTGCCAACGAAAAAATAAAAGTTGTTTAAAATGGAGATAGCACACAAATTAATATGAAATCACACAACAGTAAAAGTAAAATCAAGACAAAAGCAATTCCAAAACCTGACAGAAACAAAACACCCACTAACAAACCAGGAGGCGTGAGCGCATTATGTTGTGCCCTTCCCTGTCCTATGGGTTAAAATACGATTTCGCTCGAGGTATAGCTTGATACTGCAAACACTGAGGTGTGCACCCGTTATGGCATGGTATATTTTTTCCTCGCCGTCCACCTCTCTTATTCCATAGAGAAAGGACTTTATTCTTAGTCTCTGGGACCCCCCCCCCCCCCGTCTCGTTTGGGCGCTATTTAATGTGGATTAAGTTTACATGCAGTCCCTACCAACCTGATCATGCTGCCTGCGTGGGTTTTCCCTGGAGTAGTTCTCTAGGGTAGGGGCTTTCCTCCAACACTGTAAAACTGAAACTTCGTTCTTTGTCTTCTCTCCATGAAGTTCCTGGCTTAGTAGAGATTAGTTTGCTTTTCTGAGAGTCGTTGGCTTCACAACCAGAAATAGGCTATAATATAATTGGAAATGTACGGTCTCAAAATCTTCCATTCTCCTAGCTGCAGCGCCCTCAATGATGTTCTGTTGCGAAAAATACCACATGGGCATGGGTACCAGTCTTTCATGTACATATACACGAGATATCGTTAACCCGCGAAGTGATGATTTTGTATTACTAACTTGTAGTTCGTACTTAAAACCATTTTTGTCTTTGTTTTAACATTCTTTCTCTAATAAAAATGAAAATTATAATAGTAATGATAATTTTTAGATTAAAAAGTTGATGAAATGAAAAGTTTTCTAATAGAAATGTTGTGAGGCCCAAATTAATCGATAGAAACAAATGACACCATCTATACGGGGAAAACTTACCTCAAATCGGCCTTTTGCACGTTCAACATGGCGGATCAGGTAAGGACTTTGTGAAACTCTAAACTTAAAAATTGAAATGAAGTCCATTTTCCTCTATGTCTTGTGAAAATTATAATTAAGTTAACAAATAGACGATGTAGAGGGACCTCTCATTACATTAACATCATTTATTACGTTGTGTGTTGTTTGTATCAAGTAAAATATGTTACAATTTGTGTTGGTCGTTTTTGCCTCGTGCATTCGTTCGTCGTGGTGTGTAAAATAAAAAAATGGACGCCCTCTATCTTCTGCTGTTGAAATGTTTTTCTTTTGACGACGCTCGTTTGTCTTGCATTTTTTAATGGCATAGGTATACTCCTAGAACTATGAGGTTCATTCCGCTGTCGTCTCCATTAATACCCTCATAAAAAAATCATAGATAGAGTGACAACTGACAGTACGGGCGCACGCGCGAAAATGAAGACTGTCCCTCTTACCTTGGACTGTCCCTCAGCCTCGAGGCATGTTCATGCAATGCAAGTCTGAAGTTACAGGAACATCTCGCTATTACTTCCAGTGTTGCTAACATTGCTAGCTTATGTCTCTCCGATATCATCACTGGTCTCAGTCATTATTTATTGTTGTATAATAATTATTTCCCGAACTGTTCATGTACTTATTATTATTGCACGCTCTGGAAAAACAGCAAATTGTTGTCGATACCGACAGTATCGAATAAACATTCAGAACAAGTATCGATTCTTTTCCCTAATGCGCAAAGCATTATAATCTTACAGTTTCGATACTCATTATTCGGTTTTGATAAAGTATCGATTTCATTGCGCGCGATGTCTCACGCGGCTGCATCGTGACAATTCGCACCTCACGCGTAATTCGAGAAACACTCGGCCAACCAATCAACATTCTCGGGCAACCTAGGGTGTCTTTCGACGTGGATTCCATTTCTGACACATACAAATGCCGCAGGGGCCATCTGAAGGCCGCTCAGTGCATTGAAAAAAAGTTGTCTCTCAAATGGGAGACATTCCCTGAATTTAGGGACTGAAAATATCCGCGAGATTGAAGTATTCTTCGGTTTGAGGGACAGTCTTCATTTTTGCGCGTGCGCCCGTACTGACTGACATGTACAAAATCCTATTCGAAACTTTTTCCCCTTCAGTCCCCCTTCACTCAGCAGTTCACGTTTCTGAAACCCTCCATGCTGAAACCTACAGTCATGACAGTTATTTTCCCAAACCGGATCTCGCCAAAATTAATTAGGCTCTAGCTAGTGTTCCTTGTAATCTCATCGAGCTCAGCTTGGGTCCAGAAAGTTCGGAAAGTTCATTTGGCAAACTTTAAAATGCTTAAAAAATAAATTTAAAAAATTCTTTTGTCACCCTGCTGCCATTAATCACACCGTGTTTATAACAAAGATGGCGCTGATGTTGCATGATGTGTACAAAATCAACCAACTGTTGTGCGGGACCAGCGTTGATGCATACGGAGTACCAGTTTGTTTTGCAGGCTGTTGTAAGCGAGTGCAGCAAACAGCCATAGGTAAAAAAACAGCGCATGCACATTGTATGGCCAGCAAAATCACAGCGCACTCAGTACACAAATGGGCGTAAGCCATGCATGCGCAGTTTTTCCATTTTTAAGTTTGCCAAAATTTGAGCTCTGATATTGACAAAAGCCAATCTATCATCTATGACGAGTAAAATGACCCCACCTTTAACTATTGCAGTGCAAAGCTTTTTGAGTTTTTTTGAAATTCTTTATACACAAAATTTTTTAATAAAAGTCTGTCTCACCAAACTAAATGTATTTTTCTGATTTCATTTCCTTGGTACATCCCAAAGTCAGTAGTATTTCTTGAGTGGTAATGCCCTCTCATGAAAACATGTATACAGTTCATACTGTACAATTGATTAAACCTTTTGAGTACATAAAAAAGATCGTACATGTATGATAATTGCGCTTTCGGAATACATAAAATAGATTGTACATGTACGACTGACGACCTTGGCACTGAAAGAGTTAAGAACATAACTTCTTTGTTTGACCCAATTTAGACGGAAAGGGCATTTCAGAAACAACCAACTGTGTTTCAAAACAAAAAGCGTCTGCTGGGATCAGGAAAGAAAGCTGCTCGTCTTGTGCGAAATGTTGGACTGGGATTCAAAACTCCAGAAGAGGTAAAAGTTTATCTTGTTGTGAAGAAAGGTAGATTAGGTAAGATTACTATAATAAGGCCACATAAAAAAAGAAAAATTGTTGATCATGCTTTTTTGATGGGAAGTGGGGGAGGGAGGTTTGTTTTTTGGGTTTTTTTTTGACATGGCAAAATATGAAATAAAGATATCATAATCACTATAAAACAAAGGGTTTGTGTGATTTTGAGATGTTTTTAATTGTTTTGTTAAACCCTTTCAACTCCTAGATGACATTTTCTGTAAACATTTTCAAAAAACTAAAACGCAGCCTAAGTAAATATTTGAAGAATTGTTCTTGTTTTGCCAACATGAATAACCTTTCTTCAATCATCTGTTTCCGACCTATGGATTTTGAAAAAATATCAGCTGAAAAATCTGTGAGCCTAATTTGACTGAAAAGATCATTAAAATATCATTTTTCATGATTTAAAAAAAAATGGGGTGGGGGGGGGGGGGGTTGTAGGGTCGGGCGGGGACGATCAAAACATTTTTTTTTATGTGGCCTAAGAAGAGAATGGTTTATTTAGCCAGTGATTTAAAAACAATCACAGGAATTTGAAATATTGGTCTAACAACATCATAAAAAACTAGAGTTATCTAACATACAGTACAATAAAAAAAGTATAGACCCAGTAATAATAATAATAATAATTAATTACATTTCTTGTGCATCCTCTCCATCCGAGGATGATCCAAGGCGCAAATTTCAATAAAATTCCATTAAAAATTACAGCAAAATTCAAACAATGAAAAGTACATCAAAATACAAACATAGCCTAAAAATACAAAAGCTCCATACAGATGCAGCAAAAAATTACACAAAGATCATAACAAGCAGACACTCTCACCCTATATAAGGGGAACGAAACGGCAGTCAGGGGATCACGTTAAGGGGATGAAACTTTAAATTTTTCTTTGTTCAACCCCAAATCACTTAAAAAATTACCAAGTCAGTTTCCCTTGTGGTTTATAACTTGATTTTTAATTTAACAAAATAGGATGCGATCAAGCAAAATGGGTCGTTTGTTGACCCAGGTCATTTTAAATTTGTTTATACATTTGAAAAGAGCATAATCTATGCTTTAATACAATTAAAACCCCATGTTGATACCACACTTGGTTCAAAAGTTGTGAAAGTAGAAACATCAAGAGATGCGAGAGATTGAAACTGAGAAAAGGGGGTTTAAAGTCAAGTTGTTTATTGAAACTACATGTACATCGGCACATTTTCTTTCAATGCTAATTTTAACCCCTTTTTGATGTTATTCATCAGGAAGGAAGTTGCCAATATAAAATAAGATATGTTTTGGCATTTAAATATACAAACAAAATGTTTTTTAAAATTTCACCTCTGTTGGCCTGTTTTAGCTTGTTTCTCCATACTGATATTTCTGACAAACGACTCATTTAGCTTGATCGCATCACAAATATACATATAGCAACTCTGCTTTCTTCAAACTATAACAGGCCAAGAACGGACAGTACGTCGACAAGAAATGTCCATTCACGGGTAATGTTCACATCCGCGGGCGCATCCTGTCTGGTGTAGTAACCAAGATGAAGATGCAGAGGACAGTGGTTGTCCGCAGGGATTATCTCCACTACATCAAGAAGTACAATCGCTTCGAGAAACGCCACAGAACGATATCTGCACATTTGTCACCTTGCTTCAGGTTTGTGGTGCTGGAATCTAAATTTGCTTAAAGGCAGGGTGTACTTTTGATAATTACCTCACACGTTAAAGACCATAAAAACTTCCTTGGTAAAGAGCACTGGAGGGAGCTTTTGATAGTATAAAACATTGTTAGACAAACACAGAGTCACAGACCCCTTTGAAGTTATGTAGTTTAAGAGAAAGAGGTAATTTTTCACCCACAAATTTGAACCTGAGAAAGGCTTTAAAAGGCATGAAGCCATTTTCAGGCATCTGAAAGCACACAATTCTATGCAACAAGGGTATTTTTTCTGTTATTCTTTTCTTGCAACTTCGATGACCAATTGAGCTCCAATTCACAGGTTTGTTATTTTATGCATATGTTGGGACACACCAAGTGAGGATACTGGTCTGAGACAATTACCAAAAGTATACCCTGCCTTTTTGTTATCCTATTCCGAACCCAAATATGGTGTCTGTCCTGATGATCAGGGCCCAATTTCATGGCTCTACTAACCGCGGAATTCTGCGCTTACGCCCAGCTGCATCCCATAGAAATACACACGTTACAATGCGCGTAAGCGCAGAATTATTTGGTAATAGGGCCCTGTATTTGACTGCCCGCCAAATTCTACCAGAACTTAAAGTCAATATCATCACCATGTTCACGAAAAGACAAATTTGTGAAAAAATCACGTTTTTAGTAAAACGATTTTTGTATAAATTCTTGACATACTCATTGCTGTTAACATTTTCAGCAAGTTTCAACACGTAATGGTTTCGTAATTACACTAATGACTAATGAGCATGACCGACGAATCACTATGTACCATGTTGCGATTTCACAAAGTAGCGAATCAAGATTCGCCACTTTATCCATTGAATAACTTAGCGCTGGCACACTGCCAAACATGAGTGGTATGACTTTTGCATTTTCACGAAACCGGCGAATCTGTTGAACCATTTAAGTTGGGCGTTTTCCACGAACCAGCGAAACTCAATACCAGCCTGGAATTACACAGAGGTCATGGCCTCCGTTGACCCGGATCTGGTCCTTGGTGCTCCTTCAAAAGTTCTCCAATAGACTTTAACATTTTCTAACGGGGGTGCCCTTAGCAAAATGAAAATGGCCGTGCCGTCTCAAGAAAGAAATTACAGGCCTGTCTCTTTACAGTGGTTTGTACACAATGCTCTACGAACACTTTTCTTTGTTTTCACGAACTGACGAATGTGTTTAGGAATTGATATTGACATTTCAGTATGACCAGTCCCAGTGGTCTTGTTATAATGAGAGTCAACTGTATATTTATATATATTTTTGTTTTTATTTCACTTCAGAGATGTACAGCTTGGCGACATTGTTACAATCGGGGAGTGTCGACCACTGAGCAAAACAGTACGCTTCAACGTCCTCAAAGTCACCAAGGCTCCTGGGTCAGAGAAGAAACAATTCCAGAAGTTTTAAATTCAGGATAAAACAAAAGAAACAGACCGAAGTACCAATCTACAAAGGTGTTGAAAAAAGGTTAATCATGGGGGAAAAAACCAACGCACTAACCATACAATGTAGACTTTGAGGTTTTTCACACATTATAAAGATGTTTGAAAGACATGAGGGACAAACTCCCATACATTGATGTATACTTTGAGATATTCACAAACAAGGAGTTTAAACAATGTGATTTAAAGAAGATATGGTTGAATAAAAAAAAAACGCCAAGTGAAAGAACCAGAGAAAAGAGTTATTTAATTTGTCGTTTTTTAGTTTTGTGAGTTTTATATCCATCCTGCGTTTCCTCAGTTGAACTTGATATGACTTAAGCCCGGTTTATACTTCCTGCGAATTTGACGTGAATTTGACGTCACAACTCTGTTTTCGCTGAGAATATTCGCAAAAGTTGAGCACGGCTCAACTCTTGCGAATTATTCGTTGCGAATTTGTGACGTCAATATTCGATTTGCATTCGCAGGAAGTATGAACCGGGCTTAAGGTTGTCTTTGAATGAATGAATTGGGCAGTGGTTACGGTCAGAACGCCATCAAGTATGGTATTTCGTTCGGTTGAACCGGGTGAATTAGAACAAAATATAGTTCTCCAGAAATGCAGCTATCACTTCGCTATGCGGATGAAGATAAGAGCAAAAGTTGGTGTGATGAGTGGGTTATTGAGACAAGGGGCCAATTTCATAGCGCTGCTTAACGGTAAGTAAATTTTAGTGCTAAGTAAAGCAACAAAATTTGCTTAAGCGTAAGCGTATTTCACAGGTTGGCAAGAAAATTAGGTGGTCAGCTTGCGCGTTCAACATGGATTTGCATTGTTACGTCATTCATTTTCATACAATAAGCACTGGATGGTTAGCATGTGCTTACGGTTAGCAGCGCTATGAAATCTCAGGTTTTCTTTAGAGGATTGTGGGGGGGGGGCCCTTTTGTGCAAGAGGAAAATAGTGTGTCAAAGTGAATAGAAATTTCTTCTTTTTTTTGGGGGGGGAGCACCTACTCTGCCACATATCGGTATGATAATAACAAGGAAGCTTGGAAGGCATAAACCATTATTTAATTAAAATGTACAAACGAGAGAAATTAGACATAATTGAATCATCACTCGGGAGACGTTTATATTATTACTCAAAAATTTATATGGATATTTATAATTGGTGTGAACACAGCGAGGAATGCAAGAAATATTAGCTTTAAAATTATAGTAAAAACCAACACTCACCCTGATATAATTCATCACTGACGCTTCTAAAATAATATCCAACAATACTGAATTTATAGATTTCTACAAGAACATAATTTTTTTTAAGTTCATGAAAACTACTTGACTTGTTAAAACTTAAGATATTACAATAATATTTCGAATAGACCCATATGATTAAAAAAAAAATATTCTGGATTCTTCATCCGAAATGCATGCAAATAACAATTCCTCAGTTTTATTATTTACATTAATTTCTCCAAGTTACAGGAATAATTACTGCAATATATTACACATTACTGTCCAGACTACTTCAGTTTATTACAGTATTCACCTATAATTCACACTTATTTTATTGTACACTCAAAAAGTCAAAAGAAAACAAATCCCAAATAAATAACAAACAAATAAACAAACAAAACTGATTTACAAAACAAAAATGTAAACATTGTCTCCTTTTGGACCACTGAAAAGTTCAATCCAAGCAAGTTTATCCAACCACTGTTTTGTTGTATTTTCTCAACATATAAAATGGTTTAGATTTGTTTGTTACTTAAAGGCACTGAACACGTTTGGAAATTGTCAAAGACCAGTGTTCTCACTTGGTGTGTCCCAACATATGCATAAAATAACAAGCCTGTGAAAATTTGGGCTCAATTGGTCATCGAAGTTGCAAGAAAATGATGAAAGAAAAAACACCCTTGTTTTACAAATTTGTGTGCTTTCAGATTGGAATAAAAACATCTTGCAAGAAGTTTTTATTATTTTAGTGAGAAATTACTTCTCTTTCTCAAAGACTACGTTACTTCAGAGGGAGTCGCTTCCTACAATGTTTTATACTATCAACAGCTCTCCGTTGCTTGTTACCAAGTAAGTTTTTATGCTAATCTTTGTTTTGAGTCATCACCAAACGTGTGCGATACCTTTAAAACTGATGGGGAAAATATTACATAGCATTCATCTACAACAAAATAAATTCTATACTTTAAATGCCCTAATAAGCATTTACCATAGGCTACTTTGAAAAAAACTCGGTACGCATGCGTTAGCTGTGGAATGAGGTGCATGCTGGTCTAGTTAGCACACAAAAAATAGCTAAGTACAACAAAATTATGCTTGCCAGAATAAGGTTGCAAGCAAAAAAAAACATTCCACATGCACCATCCTCTGTGACTGGTATCCTGCTCAATTTTTGCTCAGCAGGAAATTGTTAAGCATAATTCAGGGCTTTTTTTTGGGGGGGGGGACCCACAGGGCTGGTGGCTCAAAATGTTTACTGGACCAGAATTCTTTTTACAAGACCAAATTCAAAATAAGTAAAAATTTCCTGACCCATTTTAACATGCATTTAAGTTAACTGTTTTTAGTTGAACAAGCGCTATAAAGACATGTAAGAGGGCAATTCCACACTAATGGGCCAAAAGATAACTTTGTAAGATAGGCATGTGAGAGCTAGACAAAAGTAACTATTTTGTTACAGTCTTTTCCTTTACATTTTAAATCTGTTTATGATTGTTCCTAGTAAAAAAAAATTAAAAACCTTGGTGACCTCTAGGAATTACAAGGTCATTTGAAATGTGTTACGTATGTAACAAAGACAGACATATGGCCTGGAAAGTAAAGAAAGAATTTGAAAACAATTACAAAATATTGTGTTAGTAACTTTCCTGACTCTTAAAGATTGTAAGCAATGAAACTGAGATGTTGCTGTGGGTATTAAGGCAATAAAAATGGGAAATAAGTCACGTACAAACAATGGACAGACACTTTTGTGACAAAAGTCTGTCCTTGTTTGTACGTAGACATTTGTTTTTAAAACTTAAATTTCTTAAATAGCCAGGGAAGAAAATTTCTTAATTTTGGCTGGTAACTATCCCTATGGGTCTGTAGAATTGGTATCTGGACAACATTGGGCAATACATTTATTTTAGTATAACTTCTATCAAATGATAACCAAAATGTCTGTCCTTGTTACGAACGTATAAATCTTGAAGACTTATCCTTCCAGTTTCTTAAATACTTGGTCATTTACCTTCTTTTTTTGTCAACCACAATCCTCATGTGCTTCTGAATGTACACAGACAAAAATACATGACAACGTAGTTCATTTTGTTACTACTATCCAACATTCCCCTCCCGTGTCACACTTTTGTGCCCATTAGTGTGGAATTGCCCAAGAGAAGATTGATTTCATTTGTCATTACTCAGTAGAATTGAAAGGTATTTTATCAGACTTAAAGTCAACATTTGAACATATTATTTTGTGTTCAAGATGTTACAGTGAGCTATTATGCTCCATTGATATTTAATTTAAAAACACAAGACCGCCGGACTTGTCCGGTCAAAAGTTTAGTGGCCCGACACCAAAACAACTGGCCTCGGGCCTGTGGTCCAGTGTAAAATTCGAGGCCTGATAATTGATGCTTAAAGGAACATTACAGAATTGGTTTTTGCTCACAAAACAGTGTAAGCACTTTATATAATCCACCGTATACATAAACTGACAAACCTGTAGAAGTTTGAGATCGATCGGCCATCTGGGTCACGAGAAAATAGTGAAAAACCGATTACACATTTGCATGTGTTATACAATGCATGAATAAAACGCTCATGAGCGATAAACTCCAATCGGAAATTAGTTTTATTTATTTCTCACCAAATATGGCATTTCAGACAGAAATATTTCTAGGGATGTTTTCTACTATCATCATCTTTAGACCGTGTAAGTTTTATGTAAATCTGTGATCATAAAGAAAATTTTAGTTACCAGTTCTGTAACATTTCTTTAATGAGCAGTTCTGTGATAAAAGCTCAAATCAGACGATTTATGCTTACGGAGCGATCCTTAGCAAGTTTATTTTATAAACGCTGTTTAGCTTGTGATAGCTTTAGATCCTTGTAGAATACTCCATGCTTATAAGCCTCTGTGGACAAATTACATTTAGGTAAACAAAACGCAATTTACACTATCTATATTTGTAAGAATGGTTGAATAAAAAAACAAACTAAAAACTTATTTGATGAAAGTAAAAACTCCTCTGGTGAACAAGTTTTAAATGAATCGGTGTAAAGGTATTATAAACGATTGGTAGGGATAATTTATGACTGGTATCCTGCTCATTTCTGCTTAGCAGAACTTTTTTAAGCGATATTTTCTGCTTAAGCAGCTCTATGAAATTGGGCGGATTTCTTTCAGACCATTTAGTTACACTTATAGGAAATATGTGTAGGAGTAAAACTACATACGAAAATGACTGTAAAATAAAAAGGTACTATCAAACAAAGGTTATTTATAACAAAATATTATTCAATAAAAATATACGTGTAAAAAGCAATACAAACAAGACGATGAGAATTCTGTATTTCATCTTAGTGCTCATATAGAACTTGTTAAAGGCATCATACACATTTGGTAATTACTCAAAATATCTATTGGCATAAAAAGTTACTTGGTAACGAGCAACGGAGAGCTGTTGATAGTATAAAACATTGTGAGAAACGACTCCCTCTGAAGTAACGTAGTTTTTGAGAACGAGGCAATTTCTCACTAAAATAATAAAAACTTCTTGCAAGAAGTTTTTATTCCTAACTGAAAGCACACAAATTTGTACAACAAGATTGTTTTTTCTTCCATCATTTTCTTGCAACTTCGATGACCAATTGAGCCCAAATTTTCACACGCTTGTTATTTTATGCATATGTTGGGATACACCAAGTGAGAACACTGGTCTTTGACAATTACCAAACGTGTACAATGCCTTTAAACATACATTCCTTAGTTTACATTGACAATCAATTATCACAAAAATCCCATCATTTAAAATCTCTTTAAGTCATCTGTTAGCCTTAGTTGCAAGGTTGACTGGCGCTATCCCAGCTTACCATAACACACACAGCCCAAGTGTACAGCCCGTGTGAACAGCCCGTACATACAGCGCGTACATACAGCCCGTGCATACAGCCGTGCGTACAGCCCATGCGTACGGCCCGTGCGAACAGCCCATGCATACAGCCTGTGCGTACAGCCCGTACATACAGCCCGTGCGTACAGCCTGTACATACAGCCTGTGCGTACAGCCTGTGCGTACAGCCCGTGCGTACAGCCCGTGCGTACAGCCCATGCATACAGCCCGTGCATACAGCATGTGCGTACAGCCCGTGCGTACACCCTTGTGCGTACAGCCCGTATGTACAGCCCGTGCGTACAGCCCGTGCGTACAGCCCGTGCGTACAGCCCGTGCGTACAGCCCGTGCGTACAGCCCGGGCGTACAGCCCGTACATACAGCCCGCACATACAGCCCGTACATACAGCCCGTACATACAGCCCGTACAGCCCGTACATACAGCCTGTGCGTACAGCCCGTGCGTACAGCCCGTACATACAGCCTGTGCGTACAGCCCGTGCGTACAGCCCGTGCGTACAGCCCGTGCGTACAGCCCGTGCGTACAGCCCGTGCGTACAGCCCATGCATACAGCCCGTGCCTACAGCATGTGCGTACATTCGTGCGTACACCCTTGTGCGTACAGCCCGTGTGTACAGCCCGCCATTTTGTACGGTGTTGTTCTCGACTGATCCCTGCTGAAAGGTGGTGTGTGATCTTGTTCCAAGTGTATTGTTCTCGGGTCGTGTTCTTATCGTTCGGGCATGCGAACAGCGCACTCGGGCCAAGAACACACCGCCCGAACTCAGCCTATGATATTTCACAAAGCTGTTATATCCAAAAGAGACCATTCATTTCTGTATAATCGTCACAATCACATTACACCCAGACGTGTCTAATACTATGGAATTCTTTGACACAATTTTCCCAGAACAAATGTCTGGAAAAAATTAAACAGAAATTTGGTTTTGTACCATGGGAATTATTGGAAAATGTCAATTCAGGTCATGACCTTAAACTCTTGATTGTTTTTGTTGAGTGGCAACTATATGTAGGTCAAATCTCGTAGCTGTTTACAGCCGCTATGGGCATTTTGGTCCAAGCCACTTCCAAGCGCTGTGGTCTCTAAAGGGTTCAACAGATAATTTTTCCAAGCACAGGAATTTCCTGCTTAGCAGATCCAGGCTACCAACCAACATACCATGGCCTAATATCATAAAGCTGTTAAGCCAAAAAAGTGCTTACAATTTTATTTTATTATGGCAAAAATTTACAAATTTTTGACCAGCAGAAAAATTTGCAGGGAACCAGTCATTTTTGGCTGGTAACTTGTTGCGGCTGTTTAGTCTTCTTAGCATAACAAATTTGTTGAGCAATAACTGTCTTCTGAGCAATTAATGGAATGGGTCTTCAGCTGTACACAGTTTCAAACTGAGGACCAATTATATAGCTCTGCTTAACGGTAAGCCAATATTCGTGCTAACTATAGCAGACAAAATTTCCTAAGCGTAAGCGTATTTCACAGGTTAGCAAGAAAATTAGACGGCCAGCTTGGGCGTTCACCATGGATTTGCATTGTTACGTCATTCATTTTCATACAGTAAGCACCGGAAGGTTAGCATGCCTTTTCGTGTGCTTACGGTAACGCGCTATGAAATGGAAACTCTCGCAGTAAGCACAAAATCGGCCGTTAAGCAGCTCTATGAAAGTGGACCCAGGTTGTCTTTCCTGAGGACAGAGGTATTGTTTTATCAGTGGCAACTTAAATCAATTTTGCCACCTTAGAAAACCTTACAATTTATTTCACTTCTGCATGTGTAACTGATAAAAACTGAAAAATTGTATACTCAATTCTTTATTAGTGAGACCACCTCTGACAAAACCTGAAACTTTTTAGCAATTGTGTAACTGCCATGAAAAGGTCATAAGTTGGACCCCAGGGAGCATTTTGAATTCTTCATGTCCCCCATATAGACCATGTGACCTGTGACATCACATGTTTACAAAAGAGCCACCAAGCCTGGACTTCCTGCAGGCACGATTTGTACAAAGCCCAATGGAAGAAAACGTTAAATCTGATATTGTATGGAAAATTGCACTGTCTAATTTTTTTCAACTTTTGATATGAAGAAAGGGGGCAGATCTCAGTTTTACAGTTCCTTTTAGTTGTTTGTAGTATGGTTTCATTTAGGTAACAGCTGGTCTGGCCTAATTTTATATATTTTTGTAGGTGGGCTTAAATTGGGAATTATACTCTATGTTTTGTTTCTTAATGCTTTTGATTTTGCTGTTAAGCGCTTTGAGGAATGTTGTATTCATATTGCGCTATATTGAGTTCCGATGGTTGAATCATCAGAGTGTGGGTTCGAATCCCGGTCATGACACTTGTGTCCCTGAGCAAGGCACTTAACCATAATTGCTTCTCTTATAAACTCAGGTGTATACATGTGAACCTGAGAGGGCCGAGGCAGTATTTTGTTGGATTAACTTCTTAGCACTAATTAAAGCAACTTTGGGTTGTATACTCCCCAGGGCGTTGAGAAAGTTAGAGAAATGGTATAAAAGTATGCCAGATGAACAGAGATAATAATGTTGTACAGCGCCTTGATCTAGCTACTTGGATATGTGCGTTATATAAGAACCAATTATTATTATTAAAAGCAAATAATATTCGTGGCACATGTTCATGCAGTTCTATTAACTGTGCATGTAAGTACTCAAGTATGGGGAGGTAGTTCATTCTGCTCTACCAGCCAGGCTCCTAGTAGATGATACCCATGCCTACATCCTTACGGACTGTGAAGGGGGTAACCCTGTTTTTAGACCCAGGAGTAGGTGGCAACGTACCCCTGGTGTCAGTTGATTTGGGTCGACAGCCTAAATCAGTTAAGTGTAGCCCTCACCTTGAAGTGGTCGTCCGGACTTGTGATGTTAGGCGATTTCTCATTAAAAATAAAAAATTAAAAAATATTCGATAACATAGCTCTATGTTATCGATCGCCATGCTTTTTTTTTCATTTTTCTGTAGTCTCTAGTCTCTAGACTCTAGACGTCATCGAGTCTATAGAGCATTTTCTCTAAATTCTGATGGAAAATAATATAATTCTAAAACGTTGTCGGGAACATTGTCAGTTTTCATGATAAATACCAAAATCTCACTTTTTTAAAATGGTGTCAAAGTTGAAGGTTTTGCCAGAGACTGTAAGAAACGTTGAAATACATACTGCTTACTCGCAGCAATCTCCGAGTAAATTTCATTGCAGCATGGAAATCAAAACCGAATGATGATAAAATGTATAAAATCAGCAAACCATGAAACGCCACTTGGATTCAAAGATACTTGGTCAACAGAGGGCGCTCGGCGAGCTACTTGTAATTGCCTTCGTAGAATGTCGGATGCTGTCATTAAAAAGAAACAATAGAAAGAAATGATTTATCAATAAACATCTGGGGTTCTATGAAATTGTTTTCTTTTCCGTACAACAGGATTTTTTAACAAGGCAGGCAAGGAATTAAGCAGAAGCCTTTGAGGCAATGGTCTCTGTTGCCCCTTGTGGTGCCCCTTTAAAAGTTACTAGACTTTAAGATTTCCCAATGGAAGTGCCCTTTGCAAAATGAAAATGGCCTTGCCCTCTCGAAGATGAATTTCCTCACCTGGCCTGAAAAGACACTTTCTTGAAGGCGTCAATGATGGTTCAACATTTGAACATTTCAACATTTGAACATCACTTTTTGTTAATTTAAGATAAAAACAGAGTGGTATTATTATTCAACTGGAAAAAAAACCACAAGACAGCCGGATTTGTCTAGTAATTCAAGCGCTTGGGGTACTTACCTCGTCTTCGACAGGGTCTATATTGCCAGGTCTATCCTCGTCTTCACCATCACTACTCTCATCTTCTGAGGAATCGTCCCGATCATCGTTTATACTGTGGGGAAGGTGGCGTTTGCCTGGAAAGAAATAAAACGTAAAACAAAACAAAATGTCATTATGAACCTTCCTGTATGTTGTGCATTACTGCAGGACCACTTCATGTCATTAATTCTGGTTGTGAAGCCAAGGACTCTCAGAAAAGCGAACTTAATCACTGTCTGAGAGATTGTGTATTCCAATTACGGATCATTCGTCCTGCTTCGGATGGGACATTAAGCCGCAAATCCCGTGTACTAGCATTGGTAGTGCACGTAAAAGAACCCAGAACACTTATCATGGAAGTGTAGGGGTTAACCCTGATGTTTCTGGTTCACATAGCAAGCACCCTTGTTTACAGGTTTCCTCAGGCTTGCGAGCTACAGTGATTAAGTTCACTTTTGAGGCATCCTTGGTTTCATTACCAGAAATGTGTAATAATAATAATAATAATAATAATAATAATAATAAAACAATTAAACGGTTAAACTAAAGGTATATTTTGCCTTTAAAGGCACTGTACACGTTTTGTAATTAC
This sequence comes from Plazaster borealis, assembly GCA_021014325.1. NCBI lineage: Eukaryota > Metazoa > Echinodermata > Asteroidea > Forcipulatida > Labidiasteridae > Plazaster > Plazaster borealis. The sequence goes on from CM037461.1 coordinate 22,320,642, forward strand.
TCAAAATATATATTTGCATAAAAACTGACTTGGTAACGAGCAACAGAGAGCTGTTGATAGAATAAAACATTGTGAGAAACGACTCCCTCTGAAGTAACGTAGTTTTTGAGAAAGAGGTAATTTCTCACTAAAATAATAAAAGACTTCTTGCTAGAAGCCTTTTATTCCTATCTGAAAGCACACATTAATTTGTACAACAAGGGTGGGTTTTTTTTCATCATTTTCTTGCAACTTCGATGACCAATTGAGCCCAAATTTTCACAGGCTTGTTATTGTATGCACATGTTGGGATACACCAAGTGAGAACACTGGTCTTTGACAATTCCAAACGTGTTTAGTGTCGTTAAAGTTTGAAACAGACTATATTTTCTTACCGTCTGCTGGGTTCTTTCCCTGCGCACTCATCTGTCCCGATGAGAGCTGCTCGTAGCAGTCATTACACACCCTCTGTGGCTTCATGGACTGCTGGGGCAGAAGAAATTTCTTAGCCGAGCACGGTCCACAGACAACCTTGCCACATTTCCTGCAGTGATGCTAGAAACGATGAAAATACAGGAAGATTGGAATGCCGTCTGATTAACATTTGATAGGAGAGAAACCCAAGGATAGCAGCAGAGCCGTTTATTGAGAGAGTTGCGACAACTTGCGATTTAGAAGCCATTTTCGGTCAAAAAAAACCCCACATGTGTGCACACAGGGCGCCAGACTAGACTGCACATTGGGTTGTGCTGCAACCACGTGACCAAAGGAAAACTGGTCCCTCCATGTCGCAACTCTCTCAAAACTTGGCCCTTAGAAAAGAGTAGGAACAATTTATGGTGTACAAGGGCTGACCTACATGTACATATGGGGTATGTTTTCGCGGTCGTAACCAATAACTGTTTCAGTTGAATTTGCCATCGGTTAACACTGGCCAATGACCGAAACAGTTATTGGTTACAGCCGCGAAAAAATGACCCATGGTATAGGCTGTTATAGACATGGACAAAACTTCAGCTTGAAAAAAAATAAGGCAGAGAATTTAGTGAAGTTCTAAATAATGCTTTCTGTTTTTGGTTCAATCTTTTAATAAATACAACAATCTTACTCTTCGGTTAAGCGCTGTGAACTTTGACTTTTTACAGAGCATGCACAACGGTGCTTCGGAGTCAGGAACCCAGACGGGGCTCAATTCTGTTGCCGGTTTCTTTCCACCTGAAAAATAAAAAAGAGAAAAAAATCACCAAAAAACAAAACGTGACAAAAGTGTTGTGACTTTGACCTTTGAGCCACTGGTTATTAAAGGGGGAACTGTCGTCGAGATCACAGCGAGTCTGTGGCCAGACATCAAATTCTGAACTCTCCTTCGGTTACTGCACACGCAAGTGGGATAAAAATGATGGCGCTCTTTAAAGGTATTGTATACTTTTGGTAACAGCTCAAAATCAGTGTCCACATTTTGTGTGATTCAACATATGCATGAACAAACAAACCTGTGAAAGTTTGAGCTTAATTGGTCATCGAGGTCACGAGAAAATAGTGAAAAGAGACCTTATGTGTTTTCTGTTTTTTCAAATTATCGCGCGTGATAAAAACTATTGTTTTACTCATTTCTCAGAAACGATAGCATTTTAGGCAGAAATATTTTAAGGAACCCTTTCTACCATTACTTACTTTAAATCATGTAAGTTATGTGTGAATCTGTGAACATTGTGTTTTTCGATCTTACCAATAGTGTACAAGGTCTTTAAAGCTTTTGGTTTGTTATGTGACGATTAACGCGCGCTCATGTTGAAACTGGGTGAGAGTTCATATTTCCATGTCCAGCCACAAGCAGATTATGATCACGACGACAGTGCCCCTTTAACATCTAAATGCAGCGCACAGTGTTTGCCTGTGGGTTTGTGGGTTTCCGGGCATATAAAATGTCTGAACACCAAGTTTATGATGACAGATCGATTGCTGACGAAATAATAAAAAAAGCGTTACATTTCAGCACTTCTGGCAAAGATTGGGGACCCACCTGAATTTGTAAGGGGAAACTTGTATGTAATTTACCCATAGGGATTCGAACCCATGGTGGGCCAGCGCAGTTACGTGTATGTAATTAGAGTGTGTTCTGTTATATAACTCTATGGTTAAGACCCTTAGTTTGTAGTTCATTGTTTTATGAGAGCATCTCAAAAGTCTGAATTTGTATGGAACTTTCTAATTGGATTGGATACAATTAGTATTCTAGCGGGCGTACTTGGAGCGGTCCGTTAGACCATCTGAGCATTCCATTGGAACGTTCAAACTGCTCATTTGCATATTCCCTCGCGTAGAAATGTTCCTTTGGTTCGTTACAATCTCGCGGTCCAGCAGAACGTTCTGGCAGTTCACTGGATTGCAGGCTATACGCCAGACATTTGTAAAAAGTAAAATCAGTCTCCAGCTAATGAATATGGCTGATCAGGCCCGTGTTTATATCTTGTTTCATTGGCATTAGGCCAAATAAAATAAAAAACATGTTTAGCGTCCTGCCTTTTTGAAAAAAGGAAGGAGGAGGGCCTTTTTTTTTTTTCTTTTTTTTTTTCAAAATGGCCGCCCGACAAGTTTTTCGAGACAACCTGCCGGGCTATTTTTTCAAGATGGTTGCCAGCTTTTTTCGGCGTGCTTTTTTCGCTGTGCTTAAGTCGAAAATATGATCTTATTTATTATAAAAATAATCGTGCATCGCAGGCCCCCCCCCCCAGCTCTCGCCAGTACCCATTTGTACTCCTGGGTGGAGAGAAGCATTAATGATAAAGTGACTTGCTCAAGGAAACAAATGTCGCGACTGACCAGGTCAGGATTCGTACCCACATTCTGTATATTACAGAACTTCAGTACACCGCCCTAGACCACTCGGCCACGACAAGACTTTTGAGCACTCACTAAAAGGGTTAAGGTTCTAACAAAAAAAGGATTTGACCAAATCGTAAAATTAACAAATCACCAAAACAGTGATCTTACTTTTGGCAAGAAGGTCTGAAATACACTTGTTGATGTGTGCCATCCACTCAGATTTCTCTGTGGCAGTCGCAGCATAAACAGTGAAGGATTTACTGGCACTGATGATTTGCCATCCATTCCTTAGGTCTGCATGAGAGTGGATAGCAAAGCCAATCAATTAGAGACAATACTAAAAACACCTGTACATTATAACAGTGTACATCTATACATTCAATGAACTGTTGAAGAGGGGCTCCAATGTCAACTTCAGTTTTGTGATCCACTCATTTTCCAATAGATAGAGTCCTTGTGGAAATGGGAAAACAATTAAAGTCTCTATCCTTATGTTAAAATGGTGTAAAATGCCACTGTGTTTGATTTCCCTTTAAGTGCAATTTTTGTCAAAATCTAAAAAGGTTCATTTCAAATATATGGAGCAGTTGGGTTCCTCGCCTTCCACCTCTCTAGGACCCCGGTTCAAATCCCACCGGGGGGCACTATGTGGATTGGGTTTTCAGTCCCTAGCTGACTGCATGGGTTTTTCCCTGGAGTATTTCTCTGGGGTTTTCCTCCAACATCTAAAACTGAATTTTTCTTCTTTGTCTTCTCTCAATCGGGTTCTTGGCTAGTATTGTGATTAAGTTCGCTTTTCTGAGAGTCCTTAGCTTCACATCCAGAATTAATAAATGAAAAATATGGTCTGTACATTTTTGTAAAGAGAATTTTCAGTTCATTCCTGAATTCTGATGATGTTCAATCAAAACAGCATTGAATTTGAGCTTAGACTGGCGCAGAAATTCCTCTTTGGAAACCCATTTGTTTTTGCTGACTGATGACGTCATGCTTCAAATTTCGCTATGAAAGAGTGTCAAATAAAATGGCATTTTACACCATTTTGACGTGAGGTTAGAGACTTGTAACTTTTCCCCCACTTCCATAAGGACTCTATCTATTGGAAAATGAGTGCTCAAAACTGTTACTGGACCAGAAAATATTGTATAAGACCAGAATCAAAATGATTTAAAAAAAACTTCCTCAGTCCTCACACAGTTTAACATGCATTTCACTTTTTTTATTTGAACAAATAAGCACTAACACATTTAAGAGAAGATTTATCTCATCTGTCTTTTGGGGGTATTTGTTTAAGTATACTTCGTCACTCAAAAGAATTGAATGGTGTTTTCCAGACTCAAGGTCAACATTTGCACATTAATTGTTTCTGTTCGAGATATTACACAGTGAGGTATGTTTATTCAATAGTAAGACACAGGACTACCAGACTTGTCTGGTCAAAAGTTTACTGGCCCGACACTAAAACCACTGGCCTTGAGCCTGAGGTCCAGTGTAAAATTAAATCCCTGATTATACAACTTGATTAGCTAACACTAACAGAGAATTATAGTATGGAGGCTTGAACACTAAAAGCAAGAGCTTGTAGGCAGGGATGCCCCGTACAAAACAAAACAAAGATGGAAAGTCATTGTACAATAATACAATCAATCATCTCTGAAAAGGTAAATTCACCTCTTCCAAGAAAAATCCGAAATAAATACAAAATACTTAAATCTAGAAAAAATCCTGATAATTAAAATAATAAAGTTTTCAATGCTTACTACCATCGTCTTCAACTGACTTTAACCTGACATCCTCTAACGGCAGAATGTGCTGTGTGCTATACTGTAAACAAAAAGAGATACAAGGCATACAAATTAATTAGTATCTCCGTCAAGCTTGTTCATTGTTATTTATTATTTATTGTTTCTCTCTCTTGCTTTGAAGCTTTACAGCTTCATTTATTCAACAACCAAAACACTAACAAAACACATCAATTCCATATTTAGTGAAAGTCAAAACAATACTGCTAGTGCTATTATATTGTACATAGTAATCAATGAGAAACAAAATAATAAAATAGATACAGATATGTACAATTTAGCATGACATAATCACGTTATACGAAAACCCAAGGGAAAAAAAAATAAAATAAAAATAAGCAAAGATTCAAAAATTAAAAAACCTAAACATTTATTAATTTACTTATATATTTTCAGTTTTATTTAAACAGTGTAGCCTAATCAGTGAACAAATCATTTAGAAAAACTGCTATCATTCAGAGCTCTGTACAAAGAGCACATTCATGTAAAGACAACAATCGTTAAATTGTACTTTGGAACAAAATAATTATAATAATATTAATAACAGGCATTTATAGAGAGCTCTTACAATGGGTACCTCAGCGCTTTACAAGAAACCTATACAATAAGCGAATAAATATGGGCACTAATAATGGGAAAGACAGTTTGGCCATGGCAATCAACCACTGAACAGGAAAGTTTTAGATAATTCTTGAAAACTTCGAAAATACATTAAGAAAAATAAAAAAACAACTTATGAATATTTGTTAGAATTTGTCAAGCAGGAAAATAAATTAAGAACAAATTCAGTATAATTGATAACAAATTCTATCAAAGTGCCCTGTGCTATAACACACACCCTGTTCATTGAGCCTTAAAGCATTCCTGAAACCAACTCAACTCCTTGGGAGTATGCAGCACCGGCAGCCAAATTGGCATACAGGAAGCTCCCCATTCAGGGGCCAGTGGTCTAGAGCATCAAAACCTTGCAGGTTCCCATCTACTCCTGGGTGATGAGAAGCAAATATACAAATCATGTACTGTAAAGTAAGTGTCTCGCCCAAGAACACCAACCGGGATTCGAACCCACACTCTGATGACTCAGCCATCAGAACTCGAGTTTGATGCTCTAAACCACTGGCCCCTGACCAACTATAGGTAAATAATAAAATGGCAATCTTGAGCTTAACTTGTTTTTTTTTACAACTTCAATTGATAGGATTTTTTTACCACAAGAGAGCGCAGTATTTTTTACCACAAGAGGGCGCTTTCAATGGCAAATTTCCATGCATCACAGTTTTATCTTATTTTGACTGCAAGCTTGTATCATGGCCAAATAAAAAACCAATAATAACAACAACAATGAAAAAAAAAAACATTGGTGGTTTTTTTTGCATCACGTAAATTCGGTTCACACATGACCTCACGCGGTCAAAAATACTGCAAATTGGAAGAGAAAAAAATGTAAACTTACTTTCTTCTTGTTCATAACAATGCTGCCGTAGACTAACAAATCATTGAAGAGAAAAAACTGCCTTGGTTTGGGTCTCTTCCGACAAAGTTTTGTAAGGACGCCCTCGCCCACCAGCACCCGGCCAGGAGCAATAAGGCTCTGAGAAAAAACAAAGAGTTACATGTATAAATAACATTTATGTTTACGATTATTTTAAATGGTCTGTATACGTTTGGTAGTTGGAACCCATTGTTTGTTTCAATCCTATATAGTTGTATATATATACCATAAACCTAACCAGTGAAAATTTCATTTCAAAAGGTGGTAGCGTTAACCGCTCCAGATTTTCAGCAATATCTCAAAAACGCTATAAACATATGGACTGAAAACAATTATACAATTGGTGAAAACGAAAGTGTAACTTAATTTTGAACAAATGGATACAAAAACAACGAATATGAATGGGTTATAGTTCCGCAATCGTTGTTTTAAAAACAAGCAATATAATTAAATTTCAAAAACTGGTTCAAAGCTTCAGCTGAATACAGTGTCTTCTTGTTGAGAAAACAGCCAAAAACTGTCTGGGTATTTTCACAAGAACGTTGAAATCCTTCCATGTTTAGAAAGATGACACAACGAGTGCCATCCACATCTCTGGCCACAGCTTTCTCGAACGGCAGCAACCCTCAGAAATCTGAGAAACGATTCAATGCTTGAGTCATTTCTCAGATTCAAATTTTTTTTTTACAAAAATTCTCCAAACCATATTACTTCAAAGGGAATCCTTTCTCAGATCAATAGCTGCAGTGCTTCTCACCATGTAAGTTTTTATGGTCATCAATTTGTTGAGTATTTACTAATGTATGAACATACCTTTAACCCTAAAACAGTCCTCAAAAATCATATTCAGGAAACTGTCCAACTATGTAATATAGAGTTCTGCAGGCCTGAGTTTTCGATTGCTTATCATTCGGACAGGCACTTACCAATCTGTACCAAGTCCAAACATTTTGGGTGTTTATTACGACAAAAGAGCGGAGTATTTTTGCCGATAACAGGATATGGGAGGGTCTCTCATCAGTAACCAAATATACTTGTGGCAGGACGGCTTTGTAGAGGTGCTGGTCACCTGTTCCTCCTTGCCACTCACTGGCTTGGTATTTTTAGCTATTTTGCTTCTTTGTATCTTTATGTATTGTTTTGTATATTTTATGCCAGTGTAAAGTCTAATAAAACTAAAACTAAAACTAACTAAATATACTTGTGGGTTACATGTAGAAAACCTATATGGAGCTCTTGAAGTGCCATCCGACATGTTGAGATCCTGAGATAATTTACTGCAGGATGGTGACATCATAAACGTAAGATGACGACACCCTGTCAGGGTGTCGTCATGATTGATTTATCTCGTGATGATGACATCCTGAAGTAAGATGTCGTCTTCCCGATTATTTTATCGTAGGATGATGACATCATGAAACGTAGGATGTCAACTTCCTAAGATAGCTCATCGTGGGATAACATCCTAAAAAATGTTGAGAGCCCAAGAAAAAATGTATCTGGAAGATGACATTCTACTTTCAAGATGTCATCATCCCGAGATAAATCATCTCAGGATGTCATCATCTTACATAAATTATGATGTCATCATCCTACAGTTAATTATCTCAGGATCTCAACTCCGTAAGAACCTTTGTAGATAAAGAAAAAGTCAAATGGCATTTGCAGGCCTGATGTTTTGCTTTTATGAAAGGGCAACTCCTTTGCAAGGGTGTAACCAGACATTTTCTTTCTTTTGTTTGTTTTCGTCTTATTATTATTATTTTTATTTGGGGGGGGGGCAAGTGGGAGGGAAAAAGAAAACATTTGGGGGGCTATTTAATGTATCGAATCATTCTTTTGTGCACTGTTTCGATCTCATTTAGGGGGCAAGGGTTCTGAGCCGGGGGCTCCATCCCCCTACCCCCCCCCCCCCATGAGGAAATTATAAATTTCAATTGGAACGTTTCAAGGAGCACCACGGCAATGACAAGGGGCAATGGAAGCCTCAGAGAAGCATCAAGACTGCAAATGTCATTATTGTGTTTATCTGCCTGTGGGCCAAATTTCATAGAGCTGCTTAAGCAGAACATTTTGCTTGACAATTTTCTGCTTAGCACAAATGAGCAGGATGCCAGTCACATAATGGTACATGTGCCGTGGTATGTTGGTTCTGGTTGGTAACCATAGTATGGTGAGCATAAATTCTGAGCAGGATACCAGTCACATATGGTACGTGTGCCATGGTATGTGGGTTGGTAATCATATTCTGGTAAGCATAAGTTCTGTTGTGCTTGGCTACTTTGTGTTCTTTTAAAAGCAGCTCTATGAAATTGGGCCCCATAAACCTGCTTAAGCACAAAATATTGCTTAACAAATTTTTGCTTAGCAGAAATGAGCAGGAAACCAGTCACATATTGTACATGTGACATGGTAGTTTGGCCGGTAATCATATTCTGGTAAGCATAAGTAAGTGCTTACATTGTGTGCTTAAGCAGTTTTATGGTTTGGAAACCTTACCTGGCCTGAGCTTCCAAAGCAAGCCTGGACATGACTTATGCGCTTCTCGTTAGCCTCGCTGTTAACTATGTAAAGAAAAGAAAAAAACGTATTAAAGCACATGTCGTCGGCTCAGTGCTATAAGGTCCTTAACAAACGTGATGGACAAAAGGTCGTTAACAAGTTATTTTTTTTAAGGTTATAAAACAGTAAATAAAATATAAAAAACAAAAGTTAGTGTTTCCTTATAACAATCTATTTTCAGATTTTCATAAGGAAACATTAATTTCTGATAGTTGTATTTTATTATATTGTTTTATAGGCTTTAAAAAATGTTTTGTTAACAACCTTTTGTCCATCACGTTTGTTAAGGACCTTATAGTTCTCACGCGACGATGTATAACATTGGTAATTTTCACAGATCAGTATCCACACTTTATGTGACCCAATATATACATGAAATAACAAACCTATGAAAGTTTAAGCTAAATCGGTCTTCAGAGTAATGAGAAAACAGTGAAACCCCCATTATATGTTTTCACTGTTTTCAAACATCGGGTTTTGGACACGCGAGATAAAAGCTAATTGTATAAATTTCCTAAAAACAAAAGCATTTCAAGCAAAACAATTTCAAGGGAGGTTTTCCACCATGACCATCTTTATACCATGTAAGTTATGTGCAAATCTTTGAGCATTTATATTTTCAATCTTACCAATGTTGTACACACCCTTTAAAGGTATTTTACGGGATTGGTAGAGCTGACAAAATAGTCCCAGACAGTGTTCATGTTCAATAAAGAAATAACAAACCTGAGAAAATTTGGGCTTACTCCATTCTGCGAGTCAGGAGAAAATAGCGAAAAACCATGCACAATGTAAACACATTGTCTGTAATTTGGATTTTAACAACGAAATCAGCTGTTGCATTTGTTTAGGTTCTCGAATATGACTTCATTTCAGAGGGAAATGTTTTACAGAAAAAGAAATGTTTCTAGTATGAACTTCCAGTCAGTAAGCTTTCAGACAGTGAGTGATGTTTTTTATCCTAACTTGCAACCCTCTATAATCCCTTTAAAGGCACTGTACACGTTTGGTAATTACTCAAAATATATATTAGCATAAAAACTGACTTGGTAACGAGCAACAGAGACTTGTTGATAGTATAAAACATTGTAGGAAACGACTCCCTCTGAAGTAACGTAGTTTTTGAGAAACAGGTAATTTTTCACTAAAATAATAAAAACTTCTTGCAAGAAGTTTTTTTTTCCTATCTGAAAGCACACAAATTTGTACAACAAGGGTGTTTTTCTTTCATCATTTTCTTGCAACTTCGATGACCAATTGAGCCCAAATTTTCTTTCACAGGCTTGTTATTTTATGCATAATGTTGGGATACACCAAGTAAGAACACTGGTCTGTGACAATTACCAAATGTGTACGATGCCTTTAAAGGTAGGGTCATACTTTGGTAATGACCTTCAGATGGTAATATGGATTGGTAGTAAGAATCCTGCAAAATTATTTTGTGCCCCAGTTGATTAGAAATCAATAAAAGTATGTAGAGAAATTTGAATCTCCAGAGATCTCATTTGAAACTTTTGAAGATTAAAATTTCCCTGGTGTCCGTTTGTGAATGCTGCAGCAAGAGATGCGGTTGGTACCCGCTTTAGTGTCACCTTGCTTAACCAGATGGATTTGATGTTCTAATTCTATATGAAAATACTGTGACAATTTGTTGCTGTTTTCTTAACAAGTGGATATTGTATTCAGCTTTGAAATAAAATAGTATGTTATTATTTACCCGATAAATGAGATACTGCTTTTGATTTATGAGTGAACAAGTCAGTGGCAGTCATACTTTTACTATACTGTATTCCATTTCCAATTGCAGGGCCCAATTTCATAGAGCTGCTTAAGCAGAAAATATTGCTTGACAAGTTTCTGCTAAGCAAATATTAGCAGGATACCAGTCACAGATTGTACACGAGAAATGGCATTTTGGCTGGTAACCATGGTAAGCATAATTTTGTGGTGCTTAGCTTGGGCCCTGATTATTCTTCCTGCGTGGACATACGCTACCACCTTTTGAAATGAAAAGGTTAGTTTTATGGTATATCTACAATCAACTATAGACCTTTCTTTTGCAACGTCACAGCCCGAGTTTTTGCCAACCGAGGTTGGAAAACTATGGAAAGCCATAAATGCAAAGCATAAGCAGATAGCCACAGTTTGTAATAATGTCACACAAATATTCAAAAATAGTGTTGAATTTGTTGGAAACAAAGCAACCAATCATGGTATGTATTTTTGGTTGATTAAAAGTTTACAGAAATGTTGAATTTGGACACAACATTTGTGAACACGATTGAATGTTTTGCTAACATTCGGCCGTCCATGCCAACCAGCGCGGTTTGTTTATCAACAAAAGAAAGGTCTATAGCCTATATTATAAATATAGCATTGAAACATGGAGGTGTATTTCCTTCCTCCATGATTGAAACAAACAGACAGTGGGTTCCAATTTAATTACCAAACGATTCCCTTTAAAACCCAATGTCAAACATGTCAAATTATATTAAACAGAACAGGGCCAATTACGTAGTTTTTGTATCACTACCTCAAATGAGTAAAGCAACAAACAACGAGTACAGAAAATATATCGGTTTCCAATATATCTACTCCTACGCCCCAGCCTAACTGTGCTGCAGTAGTACACCTTCGCGTTATGTTCTAACAAACATGATCATTCGATCACAACAAATTAAACAAACAACTTTCCAGCTGAGCGGAGCGCGGAGAGAGACGAGGGTTTTTGTGTTTTATTTGCACAAACAAACATGGTGACAGTTCCAAATCAAAATACCGTACGGCAGTAAAACGACAACAGGCCGAAATTTGCTTTTCCTTCTGATTGAACAGCCCGCATTAAAGGTTATAATATATTCTGAATGTGGATTTAAACTAAAGGAAGTTAAAATTACTCACCTAAACGGTCCACCATTTTTAACAAAAAAATTAAAAGGAGGAGGCGGTGTGTGTGAAGTCTTGTTCCCCGTGCACTAATAGCACAAATGCAACACTAACGGAACATGGACTGGTTCTGTAACCATCATCGCTCCACCAAACGAATAAGTACCAGTACACCAGTCTAAACGTATTTCTTGTTATCGTATTGACACTGGGGACCAGACGACTGCGCAAAGTGCAATTCGCAGACTCACTTGACAAGATATTTCAGCCAATCAGATTTATCGTTTCATAACATAACGATAAAGATCATCATTGATAAAAATGTAAGGGGCCCGCAGGATGACCGAAATTAAGATCAGTGAACTTTTACTGTTCCGTGGACCTACGTCACGTTTTGGTCAATCGAACTCATCAAATTGCTGGGGTACTTATAAATTATTGAGAACGCCTACGTCTGTCTGTATTAAAGTAAAACCAACTTTATTAAATTTATAAAACATATTGCTCCGTGCTAAGAAGTACCGGTACATTATGGGCTACCCGGTTTGTGCAGCTGGTTAAAGCGCCATGATTCACGATCCAGTGCACGGAGTGTTAAAAAAAACAAAAGGCCTATACAAGTATAACTACTTATTATAATAGTTAAATTTACAATTCAAGAATATTTAAGAATTATAACTATAGCTTTAATATCGGGTATATAAAATTTAAAAAAATTAACAAAATGAATTAGGCCTTTTATATTATTAACTAATTATTATAATAATAAAATTTACAATTTATCGAGCACAAGAATATTTAAGAATTTTAATATCGGGTTTCCCCATCGAGGCTAAAAGTTTTGATAACAAAAAAAATAACAATAAAAATGAATTAGGCCTTTTATAATAATAACTAATTATTATAATGATGCAGTTTACAATTTATTGAGCGCAATAATATTTAAGAATTATAAGTTATAGAAGAGTTTTAATATCGGGTATCCCCACCGAGGCTAGAAACTTTGATTTTTATCATAGGCAATGTATTTTTTTTCCCCAGTTTCTTGGATGATTGAAAGTAGACCTATCAATTTTATTTATTTACTTACTAATTATAATAATTATTAACCAACCCTATTGTGTACTCAAAGGTCCCACCAGGGCCCAATTTCATAGAGCTGCTTAAGCAGAAAATATTGCTTAACAACTGTCTGCTAAGCAGAAATAAGCAGGATACCAGTCACAAATTGTACGTGTGACATGTGAGATTAGCTGGTAACCTTATTTTGGTTAGCATAATTTTGTGCTTAAGCAGCTCAAACTGGGCCCACATCCGAAGCCCACTCCGTAGGCCCTAATGGACGGGATAATTTTGAAAAATACCTCACACCTACCAATTAATTTTTTTGAGATTGTTATTTTCTGTCAACCACTTTGGAAATTGTGGGGGGGTCCTTACGCCCCTTAATTGCCCCCACGAGTATAAAGCCCTCCCGGGCGGCGAATTTGTTTTCCCAAATGACATTGCAATATTTCCTCTTTTTTATATTTTATTTCTTTCCAACATCCGCATTCAGATCGGAAAAAAACATTAAAAAGCAAGGTCATCATTGCAATGTCGTTTGGGAAAAAAATTCGCTCCCGGGCGGCCTACCACCGATGCAAAACCACCACCAACATCCCAATAAAGTTAATTAGGCCTTTTGTGGAATCATGCGCTATAGATTATGCACCTGGTTTTCACGGACAACATTGTGGCGGCAAGAAACCGAAGAGCGTTGAAATGCCTTCGCTCCTTGCGGAAAGTAGTTCCCTCGTAACATATAAAATAATTGCATAATAATATAAACATGTTTTGCGTGCGATGAAATTGTTTTTTATAGATTTATTTTGCAGAAACTAACTTTACTTCTTCTTAACAAAAATGTATTTAACGATTGCGATGGGGAGAAAATGTCGCGTAGAAATACACAAGTGCTCACAAAGTACACGTCGCCACACACTGTTTTGTATTAATTTTATTGCTCGTGTAGGACGGCCGTAGTCCGACCGCGAATGTTCTGTTTTAAATGACAGGACTTTTCATCAATTTTTCTGGATTCGGAAATATCCTTGACAGAAGTGGATACGTAACGTAACATAGACTAAAGTAAATTCGCTTACAGTCAAGAAAGGACGTCTCAAACCTGGAAATTTCGGTGGAGGGAAACCTGTTACTTCTCACCCACCCCCCATTTGTTAATTGCAGGTGGCATGGATTACGTCCACGGGTTGACAACTGCATCATGGATTGTGACTGTGAGATGAATGGCTGTTAGTTAAGAGTCGAACTTTGTGTCGTCGGGACACCGTTCTAATTATATCAGCACTAATTATCTGGTGAGGAGTTTCAACTTGGTGCTATAGTCTGGTCTGCCTGACGCAGACCGGGGAATTTTGCAATTTTGTAAGGTACCGACTCCGCAGCAGGGGAGGACGAGACTGGATGAGTTTATGTGCTGGTTGTTTGTCGAATGAGCGAATCCTTGGGAATACGATAACAAAATAATGGTGGGTCAAACTTGGCCATGGAGGCGGTGAGTTTAAAACACAATGAAACAAAAATAAATCACGACAATATTGTATTATTACTTTCAATTATTTTTAGCTGTATCATTATTTTGTGATTACATTTTCTATGGGAATTTTATTGCATGGGCAAAAATTGGAAATGATAAGTCTTAGTATAATAATATGCAGTATAAACCAATGCATTCTCTCTATGTAGTCACTTCGAATTCACTTGTATTATTGTCAAGCATTATTATAAATCACTGTTGCAGAGATTACCTATAGTTCTGAATCATTATTTCAATTTAGCTCTGATTTGAAATTCCGTATGAAGTTTGGTCATTAGGCCCCTAACTTAATAAAAAGGCCTCGGTTGACCTAGCTCTCTTGGTATGAAGAAAACAGTCCTCCAAACCTTGGAACCTGGAGGACACGAAGACCGGCGATATTTGCAAACGGTACAAAATCTACATTTTCAGATGATTTAGCATATACTTACGGTATTTGGGAGGATTATAGCTGTCATATAAATTGTGATTTAAAAAAATGTGTTATGTTTTCTTTATTTTCATGTATAGACCTAACAATGTAAGAAAGCTTTTAGACTAAGCCGTAGACGTGTTCTTCAAACTAAGAAAAATAACACAAAGTTGTATCTACACAGCCTAAGCCTGTTTAAAAATGTTTAACCGAATTCAAAACACTTTTTAGTTAATGAAACTGTATGAAATAGGGTCTATTATGTAATCCATCCATAGAAAATTGACTTCGTGGCCAGCCCATTCAGCTTTGAATTGCTAGCTATAGTATTGTGTTGAGACAGGTGTTACTCCAAATTTTGACAAAGGCAGAAATGTTGCGAACCAGTCTCTGAGTCAAGAGAGTTGCCAACTTCCAGCTGACGTACAACAGTGCGGTTGAACACATAAAATTATACTACTCAGTGTAGATTTGTTCTTGAGAACTTGTCTTGCTATTTATTATACTGCGTAGATTTCAGAATTCGGAGACAACTTATAATTCTGAAAAAAACCGCCTGCTTACTTGGGGAGTGGGAAATCCAGCTGCCACTGGGATTCATCAACAAACTAATTCAACAGAGATGCAAAAGCATGAGCCAGGACAAACTCAGGACAAATTCATTAAACCCAAGATTCAAGAAAAGCCACGAATCTTTTTAAAGGCATCGTACACGTTTGGTAATTACTCAAAATATTAGCATAAAAACTGGTAACGAGCAACAGAGAGCTGTTGATAATACAAAACATTGTGAGAAACGTCTCCCTCTCAAGAGGTAATTTCTCACTAAAATAATAAAAACTTCTTGCAAGAAGTTTTTATTCTTATCTGAAAGCACACCAATTTGTACAACAAGGGTGTTTTTTCTTTCATCATTTTCTTGCAAGTTCGATGACCAATTGAGCCCAAATTTTCACAGGCTTGTTATTTTATGCATGTTGGGATACACCAAATGAGAATACTGGTCTTTAACAATTACCAAACGTGTACGATGCCTTTAAAGGACAACAATTAAGTTTATCATTAAATGCAATGCACAGAAAAACACAAAACACATTCTGAAGTATAAGTTTCAACACTCAAGCATACACAAAAGGTTACAAGACATTTTACTAGTGTTCCTACATGGAAAGCTTATCAATTTAGAGTTTCATAATTAATACAAAATAAATTTAGACCGGAACGATCAACAATGGGTTCTTATATTATAGCACTTTATTTATAGTGCTTTATTTTCCTGCAAGGTATGCGGAGCTACTACGTTTATGAAGTAGAACCTTTTTTTATTTTATAGCACCATGTATATAAGGTGCTGTGGCGCAATATGCTGCCGATCAAACCATGAACACCGGGGCGAACCCCTTCTCTTTAGTGCACTTGGTTCTTTTACGTGCCTTACACAAAACAAGGATTATGAACGTAAATCGTTTCAAAATGAGTATGTGCGAGTCATGAAAAATAATTATAAAGAAGAATAATGTGAACTACGTGTAAAGATGCTGGGTAGATTATATCATAAAGACTCTGTGAGAAGTTGTTCTGGACTTAACTCCGTGTGTGTTTTATTGGAACTCCTGACATTGTCTCAGCTAGCTATACATGTTCAGAGCTGTGTATTGAGAGAGTTGCGACATGGAGGGACCAGCTTTCTCCGGTCACGTGGTTGCTGGACGCCATTTTGTTCCAAATGCAGTACAACCCAATGGGCAGACTAGTCTGGCACCCTGTATTCGCCAATGCATTTTTTGGAGACAAAATGGCTTCTAATCGCAAGTTGTCGCAACTCTCTCAATATACGGCTCTGTACATGTTATGCAGAGGGCGCCACCTCTTGGTGGTTGTAATACATAGGAAGTACTGGGTATGTTATTACACTACGAATCTATAGGCCTATAATTTTAGCTGTTAAAAACGACAACACAAATTGGTTGAAATGTCTCTTATGGCAACGTGTATCTGCAAAACGGCATACGTCTCCTCATTGCGTCCCCAAAAATAGCATGAAGACGAAAAAATGATGGGAGTAAAGCTATGAACTGTAAATTGATCTGATGGTAGATGACGTCATTTGTGCAGCGGTGACAAATCACATGACTGAAATATCTAAAACCCATGTGGTATAAGGACGTCTTTCCATACGATATGTTTCAGGTTTGTTGGTAGACTTGTGATCTAGTCGCTATTACGTTAGATCAATAATTCATTTAGGTTTCATGTAATTTTAATCTTAATGGGCCGGGTAGCCGGTATTGAACCTCCTCGAGCTTTGATTATGTGGGTTTTTTTATTGAGGTTTTATATGGGGTATTCATGAATGATTTCACTGGGGGAAAAACGTTGATACTTGATAAGTACTATTTATGGGCTGGCCTTTAAAAGTAGTTTCATATCTGTAATACTTCCTAAAAATATGTTAAAATGTTGAAAACTAGGACGACTACTTTATTAATAATTTTGATTACATCATAGAGAAAGGTCTACCTTCAGCGGTCCTTTCTCTATGATTGCATGAATAAATCGCCGTCCTTAAGTGGTATACATCTTTTAAAACGACTTGTAAAGAGTCTAGTGTGTATTGACCTCCCGTTATCGGATGGAGTAAAAGCTCGGTACAGTCATTATAATCGGATGTGATGTAAAACTGTACAATTTGTATCAGTCACCGATCAGGATAAATCGCTCTACTTTACACAATTGTTGTGGTTGTTTCAAAGTAAACGTTAACTTGTATCTCAAAGGCTCATGTACAGCAAAGACAGACCGCTAAAAGAGCAGAACAAACTAACAAATAAGTAGGAGAATTGGAGAAAACCAGCCGGTAAAAAATGGCACCGAAGATTTGTGGACCAAAGCTATCGACTTGCTGTTCGTTGGTCAGTATATGGGGAGTTGTTATGTTGGTAAGTGATGGCTTAAACTGTTAAATCAATCTCTATTTGTGTTCAATTTATATCTTGGTTTGTGGTTAATCTTTGTATTTGTATGTAACAACTGAAAAAAGGGGAAATATTTGTTTAAGACATGGAGTTTGGGTCATGTTGGTGGTAGCTAGAAGAACAAAGTGTTTTTATTATTAAATACTCACGGTCAAACGGTCATGACGGTACACAGTAGTATGAAACTCATGTGTTCTTAAAATTAAAATACAATGCAAAGCATTTTCATACACATTAAAAATACATGTTCAATGTAGTATAGATTACCGGTATTAGAACTGTTTATTGGCCATGATGGCTGAGCAATCACATGCAGGGTATATTTCTATTGAAGATTATTATTTCATTTGCAATGATCCATTATAATTATATTTATGATTTACACTACTAGTTACAGTTCACTCACACTACAGAAACTGTGATACTGATATAGTGATAGTGCTTGATTCATGGAGGCAATTGCCTCCACTCCCCAATGCAATGGTCATTGCCTTGGTGCTCTGTGAAATGTTGTAGAAATGTAGATTTCCAAAATAGATAAAACCATTATGAATTGTGTTGCAAAGTACATATTCTCTGCTGTTTTAAGTTAAAGGAACACTAATTATAGTTTGATATTTATGTTCACGCTAATCCCTCCTTCTTTGCCATATTATTGTAAAGCTTAGTTATTTATTTCTTTGTTGTAACCCTTCCCCAGCGTATGGGGTTTGTTCCGGTTTTTTAAATAAAAATTAATACAATACAATACAATTGACGTGCCCTCTAATACAATAGTAACATTACAAAGGGGAAAATTATGCCTTGCCCTTACAACTTCAGGTATCAGGCCTGGGTTTTATAGTGTCAAAAGGGTTACAAAGCCTATTTCAGACTTATTCAGAGGCCTATTTCAGAATTTGTTTTTTTCTTGTCCATAGCTTCTACTCGGTGTTTTCTTCCGGGTGAACTCTATTGCCCTCATTGAAGACCTCCCTCTTCCAGAGTCTCCGGCCAATCTGACAAAAGAAGTTATGGAAGCTGCATACACGGACGTCTCAAATAACTGTTTTATTGCGGCTGGCTTTTACGTTTTGTGGCTGGTGTTCTCCCTGTGGCAGCTTCGAGTGAATAACAAGCAGCAGTTCAACGTGACTTAATCAACTAGACTTTCTCAACTCAACTCAACTCGACATTCCTTTCACTTAAAAAGATCTCCAAGATTGTACCAAACATCCTTCGCCTGGACACCCTTCAGATTGAACAGGTTGAAAATATCAAATTCATGCTGAAAAGATGATTCGTTTAATTTGGCTCTTCATGGCATTACTGTAGACACATTTAGACCCTTTTAGCTCTGCTACCATCTTTGTCATGCTCCCTCTGTTTGGATAAACTATTTGGAATGTGACAAGGGAAAAAATGGCTGCACAAAGACCTCCAACTTCTGCAAAAATGGGATACTTTGGAATGCTAGATGACAGCACTGTACACCGCAGTACTCAATTTCTCAAAGCACTCATCTTTCTAAGATGAGTTGTCATTATTTCCCTAGTGATTTGTAAATTGTGCCATCACACTTTGCTTAGCAGCTAAGATTTGTATACTATATTTTAGGATCAATCTTACTCTTTGTGAAATTGAGGCCAATTGATTGAAGTCGATTTCCATTGTTTACGTAGTTCCAAGCATACACACATTTCCTAGAAAAATGTACATGTATTAACCTGGCAAGTCTTCTGTCAATTACATGGTGGCCGGCCACCCCCTAAGTGTTCTTTTTAAAACGGGCTTGGTATCCACCTGTACAATAGCCATGTGTAGACTGGTCCCCTGTCTTTATCCGTAAGGATGAAGACAGGCATTGGTCTTACAAACCCAATGGTTTCATTGAATAGACACATGCAAAGACGCACAGTGTTACTAACTACACACTCGGGTGTGTGTATAGATGTGTAGGGTACATGTGTACACAGAATTATGGCAGGCAAGGTCAAAGGTATATCTGACCGGTTCTAAAGGCAGGTATGTGGCATTAATATTCACTCGTGTGATGTCAGAGGTTTGGGCTGTACCATATATTCTTTCACCCCGCTGGATCAAGCAAAACTCAACAAGGGGATGTGTACAGTACATACATGTACATGTGCAGTGCATGTACACAGTATTATGGCAGGCAAGGTCAGAGGTGACAGGTTCAAAGGTTGGTATGTGGCATCATTCACTCGTGTTACATGGATGTCAGAAGTTTGGGCTACCAATATACATGTGTTGTAGCACCCGGCTGGATCAAGCAAAAACTTAACAAGGGGATGTGTACAGTACATACATGTACATGTGCAGTGGATGTACACAGTATTATGGCAGGCAAGGTCAAAGGTGACAGGTTCTAAAGGTTGGTATGTGGCATCATTCACTCGTGTTACATGGATGTCAGAAGTTTGGGCTGCCAATATACATGTGTTGTAGCACCCGGCTGGATCAAGCAAAAACTTAACAAGGGGATGTGTACACAGTACATGTGCATGTAAAGTCTCACTAATGTAAGGTTATCTGAGCCAAACTTCATAGCTCTGCTTACCACAAAATTCTGCGCTTACAGCGCTTGTAAAACATATGATGAGCAATTCAGAATTCCATTAGCCATTGTGAAGGTGGACACACTACACTGCAAAAACTTGGGTGTTTGAAATTGACACCATGGGTGTTGTCACATATAGATACCAAAGAGAGAATCAAAAATAACATTATAGGGTGTTAAAATAACAATATAAATTGTTTTGGCAGAAATTAATGTTATTTCAACACCCTATGGTGTAATTTTTATTATTATTATTATTATTTTTTTAAATCTATATGTGACAACACCCATGATGTCAATTTTAACACCCCAGTTTTTGCAGTGTTCAAGGGCGCTATTCGGTTTGTGTAAATGTGTTTGTGAACATCTAAACCGAACAGTGAAATCTTGTACTGTAGTGGCCACCATATCATAACAAGGCTGCACATAGCGGTAGGCAGTGTCATGGAATACAATGTATCCAATGTAAATGGTACAGTGTAGTTGTAATTGTCATTCCAAAAAATAGAACTGGCCATTTGTTTTTTTCCACCCTCGATTCGATTTACTTAGAGTCACATACATGAGAGAGATAAATAAAAAAGGATGCTACATGATAAGTTATATTATTCTGTTCTTTCTAAAACTAACTTCTTTTTTCCAGAATTCTTTTCTTCAAAGGGGCTGTGTCGTCATGATCAAAGCAGGCTTGTGGCTTTTCGTGAAATTATGAACTCTCACACAGTTACTGTACACACACGCTTTCCCTCTGTTCAATCTACGGTGAGTGTGTGCGCATGT
This sequence comes from Plazaster borealis, assembly GCA_021014325.1. Classification (NCBI taxonomy): domain Eukaryota; kingdom Metazoa; phylum Echinodermata; class Asteroidea; order Forcipulatida; family Labidiasteridae; genus Plazaster; species Plazaster borealis. Next base: position 22,341,515 of record CM037461.1, read on the forward strand.
GCTGTAACTGGATGAGCGTTCATAATTCCATGTGCAGCTGCAGGGATGCTTTGACCCTTTAAGTATAAAAGTTTAACGATTTCTGCTCACAAAAAGTCTTCAACTTAAAAAAAATTAAAAATCGTGTGAAACGGTTTATTTTGACCCTGATTCAAAAGAAGTGTTTATGCAAAACTAAGTGACAATGTTTAGAGTCTGTTTATTTAACTAGAGGATAAACAATGTGCATACTTTGTGGGTGTTATTTAATTAGATGTAATTAATACATGTTTGTATAATTTTAAAAAGAAAGAAGAAAGAAAAATATTTGAAACTAAAATTGTCCGAGTCGGGGATGACTGGAGTGTGTTAATGCCTGATCCTTCGTTTTTGAAAGGGCAAGGGCACCAGGGTGTTTTCTCCTTGGTAAAGAGCACCTCTGTGGAAATTGTAAATGTCTATTGGAATATTTCAAGGGGGCACCAAGGCAATGACCAGGGGATATATCCAATATGTACAAGCAATATCCAATTACTCATATGCATGTAAATATCCTACATGTATTTAACACTGGATAGTGTTGTGAAGTGTAAAACTTTGTTGAAGTCTTGTTGACAAAGAATAATTTTATTGTAGTGATAATTGATTGGTCGATTTCGTTTTTGAATTGTCACCTGCTGTAGCTAGGGGCTATATGTTCATATTTCGAAAGAAAGATTTGACTAATTTTTTGTTTTGTTTTAGCATGTTTGTGAGCATAGGGGAACCATGGTGTGGGGCTGTTTCCTCAAAGTTATTTTCATGAATGTCTACACAAATGTGTATTTATTAAAACAATATTTTCGTTTCCTCGACCGTGGAAAGTTTCCTCAATCTGATCAGAAGTCTTGGATGTGAGATAAATCAAGTTGATATTAATTTTTATAATAATGTTTTAAATGATAATTCTGTACACTGTTAGTATAAACCTGAATTGACCTTCAGTGGAGTCGAACGGAAATGGCTTCAAATACCAGTCTGATCACTTCCTGTTCAAAACTAATGATCAAAACCAATGACATCAGTTTGTCTGAGCCTATAGGCAAAAACCATAGAAATAGAAACCAGAGAATGCTGCTAAGCGCAACACTAAGCTAAGGGTAAAACAATTTGGCGTACCATAACAAAGGTTTCCAGCCAAAATACTATTTCATACATCATTTGTGACTGGTTTCCTGCTAACTTGTGCTTAGCTGAACAATCAAGATTTCCTTGCTTACCAGTCAGTGAGTCATTAACACCCTGGCTCAATTTAATAGCTCTGCTAAGCACCACATAAAGCTAAGCACAAATCAATTTTGCTTACCATCTTACAAGTTTTCCAGCCAAAACATTATGTAGTACATACTAATTGTGACTGGTTTCCTGCTAACTTAAGTGCTTGGCTGAGCAATTGAGAATTCCTTGTTTACCTGTGAAAAACGCTTGCCATGTACGTACGAATAAGGGGATGTTGTTGCTAAGGCTATCAAGTGTAAGCGCCGATTTGTCGTTTACGGTTTAAAGGCCCACGACATTAAAGGGGCACTGCTGTCGTGATCATGGTCTGCCTGTGGCTGGACTTGGAAAAACATGAACTCTGACCCCTACACGCGCGCGCGTTAAACATAAAATTACAAACAAAAGCTTTAAAGGGCGCCGTCATTATTATCGTGCGCGCGTGTGTAGTAACTGGGTGAGAGTTCATAATTTAATGTCTGGCCACAGACTCGCTGTGATCACGACGACAGTGCCATTTAAGCCTCGATTGAGTTCTTTACTTATACTCTCCATACTTTGTGTTTTAGACAATAACTGTAAAATCCATTGGGATAATTATTGTAACGTCTCGTAAGTTTTGTGGTTACCATAAGCGAATAATAAGAAGGTACTCGATACCATGTGAACATAGTTACATTCTATATAAAGTCTGTGTTAATGACTTGTGTTAACATTAATTTGTAAGGGCATATATTAAAGACAATTTTATAATTAACATGTGAGAATATAATAATTATACAAACCATACCAATGTCCACTGTGCCACATTCTGTTCTACAAAAAATCGCTGCCATAGTTGTATTATTTGAATCTCAAATCATAATTAATATTTCAAAGATTATTGGGGAAAAATCTATGGCCGTAAGGCCATGTGCACGAGGCAATTTATAGGCAACCAGTTCCAGGCAATCTCCAATAAGAAACAAATTTTACATTTCAGTTTCTCATTATTTTCTTGGGGACAGTGAGTTACATCTAGAAGAATGTCTTTTGTGTTGCCGAAGTGTTTCTTGTGCATACAGCGCATTTGGTTGCCTCCAAGTAATATAATTTTAAGTTGACAATATTGAATATACATTTTGAATGAGTTTACCAGAGGGAATATAGATAACGAATGTGTCTTTTTTCTTGAAGTCTTAGTTTCTCCTTTAAACTTTTGTAGTCGGCCGCGCTGTACTGTCTTTGCCAAGAAACCTGAAACACCAAACAGTTAAGGGAAAAAGGAATTAAAACTGCAATAAGAAAGTTTCTTGATTTGTAGTTTAGTGATACAATGATCCCCAAATATAGGTCGTCCGTTCGGTTTGTAGTTTGTGCGTTCGGTTCGGATTATGCCACAAAAGATACTCTAAAACTCGTAAGGCATGGGTAATTTTTGAGAAACTAGGTCGTATAAATGTGTCACCCCCCCCCCTCCTATTGCTATCCAACATGGGAACCAGAGGCCACAGGCAATTAAAGGCTTAAAACACCTGACAGCTTCGAACGATGTGTTTTAATTCGCCCGTACATTTATACTGGGTTAGTTTGCGGGTTGTGGGAAAGGTTCAACAATATAAAATAATAAACACCCCCCCCCCAAAAAAAAAAACCCCCAAAAAACCCAACCCAACAACAAACAACAACAACAACAACAACAACAACGACAGCAACAACAACAAAAAACACCAACAACAACAACAGCAACAACAACTAGATTCATCAATATTATTTCAAGTGTCAATACATACTTCATCGGAGTCTTCCAGTGACTGGCGTGCATTGGGGTTTGAAGAGACCGCTGCGGGGGCAGACCGCACCCATCTGATTCTACTCTCTGTCCGGCTGATTGTCATGCTTTTGGAAATGTCTCGTCGGTGGTTTTGATTTAGGAAATTACCAGGAATAGTTACATGTGTACTTGAAGGACTTTGCCTAATAAGTGAGGGAAAAACATGGGAAAGTTTTATCCACTTTATTATCATTCTTTGCTTTATACTTCATGGCCGGGTGGTCTAGAGCATCGAACTCAAGTTCTGATGCCTGAGCCATGAGAGTGTTGGTTTGAATCCCTGTCGTGAAACTTGTGTCCTTGGGGAACACTTTCTATAACTGCTTCTCATCACCCGGGTGTAAATGGGTACCTGGCAAGGGTAGAGATTGTTGATGTGAATGGGCAGCAAACCTGTGCGCCCATTTGGCTGCCGGTTCTGCATACTCCACAGGAGTTGAGATGTTTTCAGGAATACGTAAGGCACATAGACTAGGGGTCGATTTTACAAACCACTAACATTCATCTAAGATGAGTTGTCAGTATTACCACTGTGATTTGTATTGTGACATCACACTTTGCTTAGCCGTTGATTGCTTCGCACTTATGGTCAAGCTTAGCTCTTTGTCAAATCGAGCACAGGGTCATGTAAGTGTAAGATTGACACTGCGCAGTCTGTGGCAAAATAATTATGACAGTTTCCACCCAATAAATTATTATTATATTAAGTATAACTTACCTAGAATAGCGTTGCACACCGCTACTATTTGTTGTCGGTGGCTGTCTACGTGTTGCCCACTTGTTTTCTGGCAGCGATGGAAAAAGTTGCGGCACGCCGTGAATTCGTTGTTTTTCGTCGTGAAGTTGGTTTCTATTGGTTTCCTGCCTCTCGTCTTTAAAATCCACTTCCGCAGACGATGGGACTCTACTTGGTTGACTGTAGAATCCAGGTTTCGTTCCTTCATTTAGTTCCGGCTCAGCCATAAATGCGGACATAAACTCGAGATGATTTGTAGTTGTCTTAGCGTCTGTAAACTTCTTGATTTCTGTCGAAGAACTCTCCCCTGGATTTTCAACAGCCTTCTTTCTCTCTCGCCGTTCTCTCTTCCGGCGCAACTTTTCGTCCAACAGCTGAACTCGATGATACAGTGATCCTGGTCCAATCATGTCTATGAGTGGACCACGATGTGTCATCCAGTAATTCAGGCGCATGTCGTCTTGAGATGCGGGAGTTGTTTCCCTCGATGTGATTTTCTTTAGTAGAATTTCCAGGAATGAGATCTGAAATTCGATCAAATTTTAAGACTTTACCAAACTTATCCCCAATTCTGTTTACTGTCTCATAATTAAAGGTATTATACAGGATCGAGAGCTGGCAAAATAGTCGCAGACAGTTTTCATGTTTTGTGTGGGCAACCAATTAAAGAACAAACCTTTGAAAGTTTGGGCTTAAACCGTTGTCTGAGTCAGGAGAAAATAGTTTAACAACCATGCACAAGTTTTATTTGAAACACATTGTCCTTGGTTGTTGCAACCGAATCAGCCTTTGCATTTGTTTTTGAAGGTTTTCAGATACAGTTTTCTCGAATATGACTTTGTGTTGCTGCTGTGCCTTTTAAGTGAACGTTGAGTAGGATATTTCGTTTCCCCTATACTTTGAAGACAAAACAACCATAAATCAAAACACACATAAGAGGTAAAAGAAAGCTAATAGTAATAGATGAAATGAGGAAAGTAACAGCCTAACTTGTTTGTTCTCATGTGTTATTTACCAAAGTTTGATTTTGAGCTCTGAATGCCCTTCCTGTCAGCTTAATCTTTGCCGCAACTTTCAATCCATCTAAGGTGGTCGTATTCCTTTTTGACGTCACCAATTTGTTGAAATTATCACAATCTAACACATACGTATCTACAGCTTCGAGACACGTGACAGTCTGCACGTGCGCAGAGATGTCACACGCTATCTCTAAGTCACCTTTGGGGAAATCAAGAAGGTAATTTATGTCAATTGTTTAATTAGAACCACTTTAAAACGAAATATGATGTGACTACTTCCGAAACGTAATTTTCCCATCGTGCCATTATTATCTATTTTATTTATTTATTTGTTTACTTGTTAGTCTCATTAAACCCGCTTTGCTTGAGTGTGAGTTTACCTAAACTGTAGTTTAAAGTTGCATCGCTCACCTTTGTGTTACCGAAAGATCGAAACATTTCAACCTTTTCTGTGAACAAATTTTGGCAGATTATGATTCAAAATCGAAAAAGATAAAAAACATATTTTTTTTTCGCTTATGCCACATACACTTGCCACGAAACTTGCAACAAGTTAAAATTGTTCATCCCTTCTGGTAACATACTATTTCAGGTCCTGACAAAATAAATAGGTCATAATTGTTTTTGTTTTGGGTTTTTTTTTTCGCTCAGTGTCTCAAATGAAAGTTTACAATTAAGGAAAATAGCTTGCTAAATTAATTCATGTTAAATCGGGCGATATGGTAACTGTATTATGTCACTGTTTTGTCCGTATGTATGTAAAGTGCATGAATTCTAATTATTATGGTTTACAATCATTTTTATGTTTTCGAAATCTTGTTTACCTATCAAGTCCCCTGGTCCAATGGTGCATACATCGATAATCATGTCGTTGGCGGCGCCCTTTGATCTAGCCTTGGTTTCAGTTGTTTTGGCTTCGTTAATTTCCGATGCAGGCCTTTGCTGCAAGTCCCTGGTTAAAACAAATTTCGATTTTTATTATTTTCTTTGACCTACCCACTAACACTTTCGGAGAAAATGCAATTTTATAACATTGATTAATCTGAAAAGTAGGTTGGGTGGGTAAACGTTTGTGCATAAAGTTAACATTTTAGCGTGTATGCAGTGGTGAGAGCCAACAGTTTAGGCACACCATGGAAAATGGATAAATAAATATACGGAACTCTGGAAGTGCCATCCGACATATTGAGATCGTGGGATAATTTACTGCAGGATGACATCAGAAACGTAAGATGACTTCATCCTGAGATGATTTGTCTCGGAATGGTGACATCCTAAAGTAAGATATCCCTTCCCGATTTATTTCAATACGTTGGATGGCATTTCCAGAGCTCCGTAGAATGTAATAAGTAGGTTAAATAAATGACAAATAAATAGATAAATAAATATATAATTATAAATAAATAAATGAATGGTCCATGACTTGCCTTTCAATAATCATTCGGTTTGGTTGTCGCCATGGAGATATCGACACCTTTGCTTGTCCCTTTAAGATAAAATGCAAGTTCTGTACGACTGCTCCTTGTTGAACCAAACTATTGCCAAACAGCGCCCTCTTGCGCCGTAAGCTCAACGCAAGAATAGACTTGTGTCGAGCCTTCCACTTACTACATTAAAAGGGAAAAATAAATGGGCGGAGGGATGAGCTAAGCAAACTCTAGAAAGCCAATGACATGGTGTTCCTTATAGAGGACAGCCTCCGTCGTAGTTGGTCCGTCGGAGTGTGGGTTTGTCTGTTGGAGTTGTGAGTTGGTCCGTCAGAGTTGTTTTATTTTATTTTATTTTATTACACCTCTTCACTGGCACATCAGATAAAAATTACAGGGAATAAATAGAATATATATGATTATTTGAAATGTATTAAAAACACTAACAGGCAGTAAATAAAGAATGTAAAAAAAAAACAAGTTGTGTGGAGGTCCGTCGTGTAGTTGTGAGTTGGTCCGACTCACAGCGGCCAGCTCGCGTATTTTATTTTTACACTGCAGCGATGGATGTTGTACTGTAAAACTGTCAATTCCGTCTTGACATGGGAGACTACTCTAACCCTACTAACTCTAACCCTAACCTTAACCCTAACCCTAACCCTAAACCTAACCCTTTAAAGGCATAAATGTTTATAGTCTCATCTCAAGACAGGAATTCGCAGTATTGCAGTACAAAACCCCTTGCTGCGGTGTAAAACAATATATGCGGCCAGCTCACACTACTCCGACGGACCAACTCACAACTCCGACGGACCAACTCACAACTCCGACGGACAACTCACAACTACGACGGATCCACGAACTCCTACGGGACAATCCACATCCACGACGGGGGCTGTCCTCTACATACAACAGCACACAACGAGTCATTCATTTTAAACGAGTGTATGGGGTTTACAACTGTGCTGGCGGGTTGCAAACCAGTGGAATATTTCTCCGCAGGAGGACTCGAATTTACCGATTTTATGTACCCAATTGCATTTTTATAATTTTTTTAAATTCAAATTAGTAAAAGTATAAACAAATAAATCATACTCAAAAAGTGGATGGTTTTCTACAAATCCTTTCTTCTCTTCAAGATCTCGTTTCTGGGCGAACTTTAGCGAGCGGCTGTACACCTTCCGATCAACAACAATAAAATCCGAAGGTTCATCGGAAACAACCGAAGCCTTCCGAATGCTCCCGGAGTCGATAAGTGCAAGCTCCCCGAAGCTCGTACCAGGGCCTAGAAAAATCGTCCATAATAATTATTTAGATTTATTTATACTTTAAAAAATCAGTTGTGATGGGGGGGGGGTGATGAACAGTTAAAGGGGGATTTCGATCATCAGCTTACCAAGTGATCTCACGCATGTGCCCAGCTCATCCCTAATGGTTCGAGGTTTTTCTGGGTCATCGTTGGGGGCGCTGGTAGAAGGTTCATCCTCGTCGGCGGTGATGTAAACTGATATTGAACCGTTTAATACGATGAAAAAACTGTCATGAGAAAGAAGATGAAGATGTACAAACTGAAGAAATTAAAACGATAATTCGAGAGATCGTAATGAGCACCCATCTTGTTATCCAAAACTGAGGCATACAGAGAAAATAATACCGGCCTGTTTTGATTAGTTGATGATAATATGATTGTGTGTATGGAGCTGGAGGCAAGATCTATTAGTTTATTTTAACTCTATTATAATATTTATTTATTTATTTATTCATCATATTTATTGTGGAGGGTATCGTTCACAAACGCCGCCAAATACTGGCTTTAACAGACTATTATTATTTTGTATATTGTGACCAAGGGACCCCCAATTTCAAATAGGTTAACACTGAAAACACTATGCCTCAATATACCTGTGTAAGACGAAGGAGACCCATTTCAGTTTCTAGATGGGGGAGGAAACCGACAAAATGGGTAAACTCGAGCAATCAGGTAAAGGGACTGGAAACATATTTATAAATGATTGCGAGGTCCCCAGTGGGATTCGAACCCGGGGTTCACTGGAGGTGGATTAGGGGGGGGGGGCAGCCCGATCCCTGTACCTTTACGTTAATTTTGTTTAACTTTATTCTGTTATTTAGGCTTATTTATTTTATCCTACCTATTTTTGGAAGGGTATCTTATCAAACGAACGCCGTCACTTATGTTCAGACATTTTTCACTAAAGAAAATCCCAAATAGTTTGTTTAAAGAAACTTTCATCACTTTGGTAAAAACCTGTTCTGTGTATTGTTTGGAAGTCCTAGACCATACTATGAAGCTTTTGATATTAAACTAGCTTCGAAGTGATATAAACCTACCTATGTCCCTTGTCTCCTTGCTTTATGATGACGTCATCTGTTCCATATCTGCGAAACACACAGTTCTTGATAATATCCTTGGTTACATCTGTTTAGAAACAAAAGTATAAAACACATTATGACAACCCTTATCATACATTTGTATTGATTGTAAAAAAAAAAACATTATAAGATAAAGGAATGCACTTTCTCTTGTGGTACTTTGTAAAACCCTGCGAGCTTTAATTACATCAAATATACTCGTCTGCAGGGTATAGCTGTTGCCGACAGTCAACAAAAGGAACAAACACTGTTTGCACTAATCCAAAACATGTTTTTACATCTTCTTAAATATATTGTCTTCTCTAAGGGTCTGCAGATATCAATCAATAAAAATATAATATTTTATTCATTTATTTATTAAAAATAAAAAATAAAAATGCATTTCATCTCGGGAGGCTAGATTTTTTTCTTCAATACAGTGACCCCCAGAGATTTCTTAAAAAAGACATTGGGCTGAAGTATTCTCACAGCTGAACTGGCTGAACGAAGTGTCTGAGACAAGTACAATTTGTTTCTGTTTGTTTGAGAGGATAGACCATACCAAAGAAATAAAAAATTGATTAAAACATTAGTTAGCCTTGTTAATTAACTGATTAATGATTTTGTGGGGTCAGCTACATCTAGAATGCCGAACTGCAGGTTATGGAAGGTGATTTATTGTGATAGTGAAGATGAACTTGTTTTATTTGTTGTAAGTATGACGCTTTGCTATCTTGTTTTGTTGTTTACTCCCTACCGTTATGCAAGGAAGAAAACAGCTCAGTTTTGCGTTTAAACCACGGTAGCAACAACTCGATATCTTTGTCAGCTCTCTCGTTGGGCGGGGCCGATGTCATGGCTATTACCCTCTCGTACATGTTGGCCATATTCCTGCAAAACAATAAGGCAATGTAACATCATTAAAGGTATCGTACACGTTTGGTAATGACTCAAAACAAATATTAGCATACAAACTTACTTGGCAACGGAGAGCTGTTGATAGTATAAAACATTGTAGGAAACGACTCCCTCAGAAGTTTTTGAGAAAGAGGTAATTTTTTTACTAAAATAATAAAAACTTCTTGCAAGAAGTTTTTATTCCTATCTGAAAGCACACATTTGTACAACAAGGGTGTTTTTTCTTTCATCATTTTCTTGCAACTTCGATTACCAATTGAGCCCAAATTTTCACAGGCTTGTTATTTTATGCATATGTTGGGATACACCAAGTGAGAACACTGGTCTTTGACAATTTCCAAACGTGTTCAGTGCCTTTAATGCCCGGGCAGTATTAGACAAGATCAATTATAATGTGCGGTTAGTTTTCACAAAAAGGTAATTAGGCCTACTGCCCAGCTAACCACAGTATTGACACACTGAATAATATGGTTCTACAGCCCGGGCAATGTTGTTAATAATTTTAGGTCAATAAAGATACCTGTTGCCCGTGACGTTTTCGTTAAAGGGTAAATACTGGGCCCCATTTCATAGAGCTGCTAAGCACAACAATTTGCTTAGCATGAAATTTCTTTCTTGATAAAAACAGGATTACCAACCAAATTTCCACGTGATTTTCAGGATAAACAAACAACAGCTGAATACCAGTAACAAGCAATGTGTATAACCCATGGAAATTTGGTTGGTAATCCTGTTTTTATCAAGGAAGAAATTTCATGCTAAGCAAATTGTTGTGCTTAGCAGCTCTATGGAATTGGGCCCTGCTCTGGTGATACCATAATCATGTCATTGAACAATAACTATTGGGCAATGCATGGCTTTTTATCTCAGTTCGAATAAACTCGATTACAATTTTTTCCTGGTGAGACAATGGACATGGTAACAATGAACAACCTCAATAATAGTAAATAACTCCAATAATTATACTGATTTATGTTTGTATCCATTTATACATGATGCAAAATCTGACCCCAACCCAAGGAAAATTGTAAGAACAATCACCATAGAAGTCATTCTTGCGTAGCCTAGTCATTTAGGTGTGCATGTCAGCGTTACACATAAAAGTGGTAATAATTCTATGTCACTGCTCAGTGGTGAGACAAACAAAAATTGAATTTTTACTCACCCAGTGTGATTAGCTCACATCAGTAGTTGGTTTAAGCATAGATAAAGGACCCACAGATTCTCTATGGTATAAGCAACAAAAAGCACCACCTTGTCTTGGGCAGATTTTCAGCAAACACCGACTTTTGCCGCGATTTATACGCAGAGCATTGCTCGTGTTGTACCCGCGTCTGCTTTCGGCGCAAGTCCCCTCGATCCGTACGACGTGTAGATTCCTAACAACAGTTTCCAGGGTGAGATGAGTTTTTATTTGTTCACTTGATGATAAAACAGGAGGCTGTTTTACCAACATTGTTATTGCGTAGATGGTTCATGTGTGTACTTGCGGAATGTTACGTAATTGACAAATAATGTGATATGAAGAACGGTGATCCGTTTCCCAAGAGATTGTGAATGACAAAATAGTCAGGTAGTGTATGGTATAACAAAATAAGAGATACCAATTTGCATCGGGGAAAAAGATAATAATTTTCTCGTGTTTTTATACAAAGGTGTACGGTAGTAACCCTATCAGGACCGGGGCCGCTATGTGCCCCTGCCATATTTTTGTAAACGCTGAATCTGATCACCACCAAATCTTCTGACTTTTCCCAATATTTATCTATAGGGTCATATTGTAAAAAAAAAATATATATATATTTATTTATCGGGAATCAGCTGTTACCATAGCAAACGATTGTTTGCCCTTGGGTCAAGCGTTTTTAACGTTTTGGGATGATTTGTTTGTCTTTTTCATCATATTAATTTTCAATTGTTTTTATTTGTTCTAAGTATAAGTGGTAGTGATGTGTCACGTAATGGTGTGAAATGCATTGTGGGAATTCAAAATGGCCGCCATATCCGGCGGCCATCTTAGATATTTTTCAATAAACACACCATACAACCAACCCAGGGGAAAAATCTTCAAAATAAGGTTGTCCTGCTTCTGTCAAAATAGCGAACACATTGGTTGTGTTTGTTGGGAACTGTACACTTCCACACACTTTGAAAACCTTGGATGTGAAACCACCGAGAAATCTCAGTGAAGTGCAGGAAATTGGCTGAAATTCAAGGAGCTATTTCTCTTTCACCATGCTTTAAGGGAATTCCCTCGAACCTTCTTGATAAAAGAGTCTCCAGACCATAAATTTCTGGCCTCTGTGAATTTCACCATGATTTTAGGGAATGCTCTCCATCCAAGCCCAGACCTATTTCAAGGAGAAAAGTGGATTTTCACTCCATTTTCAAGACGAAGATTTTCATAGCGACATCATGTTTGATTCGGTTGCAGCAATCGACAAGCAACAGTGAATTGGGGAGTATTTAAAAATGCTAATTCCTCAATTTTATTGACAGTATTTCAAGCATTAATATATTTTTTGACTGGTGTAACTTTTATCAATGAGTTTTCACTACCAATCCTGTGTATTTTAAAACAAAACAATTTTTTCCACCAGCATCTCCATATTTATCTTAAAGATAAGTTCGTAAATCGTTTACACGGTGAACATCACAGACCCCATCACCTAGATTCTAACATCCCATGTACTCCTTCAAAACCAAATTACGATCACTAAATAATGCGAATTTATCTCGTTAAATAAAAGCAAAACAAAAGTTTATTCCTTTCTCTGATGAACCAGACAAAATATAAAACACACTTTTACAAGTTCACTTCAAACTAAACATTTAACCCCCACACAAATTGAAGTTAAGTTAGAATCAGTTTGTTCCACATTGTTTGAAAAGTACTTTGTTTTACTGAACACTCTCATGTAAAAGAAATACACGTTCATCTGAATACACTATATTGACCCCTTGTTTATGACGTCACAATGTCAAACAGTGCCCTCAATGAGGCAAAAGGAGGCAGATCATTGGACGATAGCTGTTATTGGTGCGTAAAAACGTGCGCGTGACCTCAGCGTACCAGCAGCGTTGCGCGTTATGTAAGGGGTCTATAAATTGACCCAATTCACGTGATATGTGCCATTTTGAGAGTCTGATCCCGTTTACTTTGCAGGGCGCATTTTGGAGAACGCACGCGCGGTTCGACGCGCACCTTATCTTTATTGACCTTCTATATGGCAGACCATGGGCAGACAGTAGCCATGTGTGACGTCAGAGTGCAAGGGGCATTGACCTCAGTATAATAGAGATCAATGGCAAGGGCTCAACACAACTACTACGTAGTTACAAAAATAATAAATTAATTTCTTTACTGGGTAAACTTAAACTTATGAAGACATGATAGAAGATTAGTTATCATAAAATAAAATGTCCTTTTTGAAAATTTACTTTAAAATACGTTTCCTGACGATATCAACAAGGTTTGAATGACTTGAAACAACTGGAATAGTGGTGTTTTTTTACTTAAAAAGAAAAGCCTTTAGTTTAACAAAACATAATTTTTCTTGACAAGAAATATTGAATGAATCTTATATTTTTGAGTTGTGATCTCGTACCGTACCATCCCCTTTTAACAGGGGAAATATATTTCACATCTGAAATGTGCATAATAGTTAACTGCTGCCTTTATTTATCAGCCCCCTTGCTTAGGCCACCAGAGGTCAAACAATGGAAACGAGTGCGTACGCGCCACGCACAACTCTCAGCCAATGATGGGTCTTCATTCGACCTCAGTGAGGGCGCTGTTCGACCTTGTGGTGTCATAATTTTATGCAAGGGGGTCTATATTAAACGAAATGTGTTTCAGTCGAATGAAAATACTAACAATATAACACAAGTAATTAAAGATAATATATACAAGTCTTTCAACAGACTTACTCTCAAGTCACCAACTAGGTAACAGTGTCTTCATTTTCAAATGGATAACAAAATCCTGCTATGGTATTAAAGGGTCTGTATACGTTTGGTAATGACTCTGAAAATGAATGGCAATACAAACTTACTTGGTAAGAAGTACATCAGCTTTTGATAGTATAGTGCATCTTGAGAAACCTTTCACTTCGAAGTACTGCGGTTATGGAAACAAAAATCACTTTTTATCCCAAAAATTTTAATCTGAGAAGCGTGACTGCAGTGACGTTTCTCAGATTGTGTATTCCAATTGCAGATTATTCTTCCTGCGTGGACATAACCGCTCCAGATTTTCGGCAATATCTCAAAAATACTAACACCTTTTAAACAAACAGTGGGTTCAAATTACCAAACGTAATACAATCCCTTTAAATAACGTATTATGATCCACACAATCCGTTTTATCTTTTTCTAAGATTAAATACAACTCAATATTATTTACAAAACATTTTATTTAATGTATCGCAGATCTCTTTGCGAACTGAAACTGTCAAACAGTTGTTTCCTCAACATGAAATTTTACACAAGTTTTTGAATATAAGTTAATAATTTTTACATAAATAAAATTTAAACCAGTTGAAAGTATAAATGGTGACGTTTCTGCGTAAGGAATAAATAACAACAGGTCATAAATTAGGCCTATTATGTACATTGTCAAGTAAACATCAAAATGCAGACAAATCTAAATAAATGTTTAGGAGTGCAGTGGTGAGAATTTTTATCGGTTGAAATATGGAAGGCTCCATTCAAGGACAGGAAGCCGAGTTGACTGTCACATTCAATCTTTCAACAAATGAACATAATTATTCTCTCCATTGCATGTGAAACATTCTTTATTTGTTTTATAATGTCCAAGCAGATCTTTGTCATTTCATTGGGGGGTAAAACAATAAGAGTAAACAAGCAGTCTACGAGAGTTTTTTGAACTCCAACTGCTGTGTATTAATTTTGTCTTTCAAAATGGCGGACAGGATAGGCTCGGGTGAGTGCGCTGCGCGTTGCGTATATGCGCTGCGCGGTGTGTAAGTGCGTTGTGTAAGTGCGCTGCGCGTTGTGTAAGTGTGCTGCGCGTTGTGCAAGGGGTCAATAGACCTTATGCATTGACGTCATTCAGCCGCCATCTTAGAGGTAAAACGATGACGAAACAATCGAAACGCACAGATTAGTACGCGCGGCGCACAAGAATGGCCAATGAACAAGTGCCTTTTGACCTCTAAACGAGGGCGCCCTACTGAAATGACGTCATGTGCATAAGGTCTATAACGCATGTTGTGGTGTAGCGTGCAACGGTCAAGTGATGGGACGAAAATGCACGGTGATACAGTACCCAAATGCACGGTTTATGACGTAAGCTATGAATTGGTTTGATTAATGAAAGCCACGTGACCAACAATGGGGACTTTTATGTGGCAGCAGAATTACCAGGTAAATGTCCATTGTTTACGTCGTTCTGAGCATGCTCACATTTCCAAGAACAACGGAGTCCCCAAAAGTATCCCATTCTGTGATCAAATGACAAGGATCTGCTTGCATGGATGTTGTATACAAAATAAAAACCTTAAATATATTTATATGTATAATTTTAACAATGCAACTGGCATAGAATTTTCTCCTTCGGTTTTTGAAGAAATGTTCTTCCTCACACAACAAGCAATTGAATACTTTGATGAAAACTCAACCGTTAAGTAAAATTATTGCATTGCACCAGGCATGAACTTTTTTATTTATTATTTTCCTCAATTTGTTCAATTAATTTTGTCCTTCATTGCACAGCAAAAAGTAAAATTTCAAAAGTTAACTATCAAAAGGACCGTATTTTCCTGTGATCATTGAAATGCACCAGGCATAGATTATGTTTGTTTGTTGTTGTTGTTGTTGTTGTTGTTGTTGTTGGTTTGTTGTTGTTGTTGTTTTTGTTGTTGTTTTTGTTGTTGTTGTTGTTGTTGTTTTTGTTGTTGTTGTTGTTGTTGGTTTTTTTATTTTTTTATTTATTTTTTTTTTTTTTATGTGCTTCCTCTTCTTTTATCTCTTCTTTTTAAAAGTAATATTTTTCTTCCTTGCTCTGCAAGAAATTAAATGACCCCAATAAATACCTCGCTAGACTGATTTCCCTTCCTCTTCTTCTTTTTAAATTTGAAACTAATTTTCATTCATCGCACAGACACAATTGAATAGGCCTACCTATATAAAAATAAATATTTTTATCAATAGTTTTATTTATTATTATTTTCAACGCAATATTCTAACCATTGGCTTTCTTCCTTGCACAGCAAGAAACTCGGTACTTTGATAAGAAAAACACATTTTGTTAAATAAAATAATGCAATGCAAAGTTTGCATCGAATTGACTTAGCAGCTCTTTGAACTGTCCTTGCAGTAATATTCTTTTTTCCCTATTAAAGGGCGGGTATACTTTTGGTAACTATCAAGTTAATGATCATAAAATTGTTGGTGAGGAGCACTGAAGAGCGGTTGATAGTATAAAACATCGTTAGAAACGACTCCTTGGAAGTAATGTAGTTTTAGAGAAAGGGGTAATTTTTAACCCCCAAAAATTTGAATCTGAGAAAGGCTTCAGGCATAAGGCCTTTCTCAGTCATCTGAAAGCACACAATTCTATGCAACAAGGGTGGTTATTTCTTCATTATTGTCTTGCACATTTGATGACCAATCGAGCCAAATTTCTCACAGGCTTGTTATTTTATGCAAATAACCAAAAGTACACCCTTCCTTTAAAAAAAAATGTTACCCTTAGACAATTGGCGGCTGGTTGCTTAGCTCTTAGGTCGTACACACGCACAGGCAACTGGGATCTTTTGGTATTCTGTGTTGTACCTAAAACAAAAAACAAAAACAAAAATATGAGTTAGGACAAAATAATTAAAGTGAAACCTTTGCCGTCGTGAGAAGATGGACACTTTGAAGTCATTGTACTAGGCATTGTACTAGGCAAGAACTGGTGGTTTGACAACTCGACGTTTTGATCAGTATTCTCTGATCGCCTTCAAGAGAAGACAATCTCCAGACGGTCTTTATTCTCCTGAAGACGATCAGAGCACCATAATTTCGAGTTGTCAAACCACCGGTTCTTCTCAGAACTACCACTACTCAAAAAAGAAATTGATGCACATGGTGTCACCGCAAACCTCGCTTGATTGTTCCCCACCATGTAAAGTTTCAAACCCTACGTAAACTAAAATATTAAACAATTTGTGTGTTTTTAATCATTAGGCCACATAAAACAAAACAATTGTAGATCGTCCCCGCCCGACCCTATACGAAACCCCCGACCCCATTTGTTTTTTGGGGTTTTTTTCATAAAAAACGGTCCTTTCAATGATCTTTTCAGTCAAATTTGGCTCCCAAATGTTTCAGCTGAAATTTTTTCAAAATCTACAGGTTGGAAAAGATGTTTGAAGAAAGGTTATTCATGTTGGAAAAAACAAGATCAATTCCCCAAATATTTACTAAGGCTACACTGCGTTTTCATATTATTGCCATGTCCAAAAAACAAAAACAAAAAACTTGTTCAATCAGTATGTGTCCTTACCAATCCTGTAATACCTTTAAAACTGTAAAACCTTTAAAACCTTTAAAACTTAGACACTTTAAATAAATACTTACATATAGAGTCCTTGGACGCAACTACCTTTCTTGAGAACCTTCATACGGAAGTAAACTGGACGGCACGTGTTGTCCTCCGAAAATTCGCCGTCTTCTTCACTTAGTCCGGGTCGAATGCATTCCGGGCAGCGGCATACAGCGAACATAATCTTGCTTGGGTAACTTGAAAAGAAAAAAACAAAGAAAAATATACTTAAGACAAAATTAAAAGAAGTTTTTAATCATATATATATATATATTTGTAACTACACTGCAAAAATCGGGTGTTAAATTTACATGGGTGTTGTCACATATAGATACCGAAGAGAGAATCAAAAGTAACACAATAGGGTGTTAAAATAGCACTAATTTCTGCAAAACAATTACATTGGTGGTATTTTAACACGATTTTAAGATTCCCTCTTCGGTAACTTTATTTGACAACACCCATGGTGTCAATTTTAACACCCAGTTTGTGCAGTGTATGTTTGAAAGGGTTACTTGTGATTTATTTGACCCTCGGGGAGAAAGATGTCAGGACGATTTATTTTAATAACTGTGTTTCATGGCTATTATTTCCTGTGTTGTATCAGCAATTGACGCCATCAGAATGATAGAGTAGACATTTTCAGTGCGCTGACTTCCAAATTTACTTTGGGGGACTCGTAATGTAGGCTAAGTTTTCAATTTACTTGTCATGAATCTATCTTTGCTCTTTAGATTTAAATTGCTTTATTAGATGATTTCAGAAGTATGCTTTGACTGTTGCCAGCTTCTTGTCTTCTGGGATGGGCTGATGAGCTTGTACAAATTCTTGTTATGAATGTAGTGGTGCATGTCGGCGCAATGTGCACAATCGCAACATGTACATGACTGTACACACACGATGCAGCATGGCGGTTCCATGGATAGGCCTAATGTGATCATACAAAACAAATTTAAACCAAAGAAGGAAAGAAAGAATAATGTTGTGATCGAGCCCTATTTTTAGTACAATGCAAAGAATGACAATAAGTATTCGCAATGGATTTACACAATAGAGCTACATTATTATTGATAGTCGAATATTTCGTAAACGGGAAGAGGTGACCGGGGTTATTATAGGTCAGGGGTAATGGTTCAATGCGTATGTGTATACGTCAGCCCATCCCAACACCTTTGGATGAGGCGCTGGGAGCGAGCGAACTTCTTGTCTCCTTTTTCAACTCACCGGTTAGGATCTACATCTGCAATGTAAGTCCACGGGCAAAGACTCCTTATGCTGACGTCATCATGCCCAGAGACGTGCAGCAACTCACGGGGGCACGTCATATTAACATATTCATTCATTGGGCTTTGAGGCCCCACTGCCGACTCGTTCCCAGGTTGGTCGCTCTCTTCGACATTCTCTTTTTTCAGGATGGCTAGGGCGGGAAATTTCACGTTCTGATTGCTTTGTTTGAAGTTGAGATGGAGTCGCTGTCTTGAGGGCTCGTAGCAAGTTTCCCTAGCGCTTTGTAGGGAAAACTCGTCGTCATTCAGAGTGGCGGTGCTCAATTCTTGTGGTGCTGCTGATGTTGCGCCAGTCAAGACGTCAACAAGATGCAGTTGCTCTGTGATGGTGGTTGGCGTTGGGGTCTCATGACTTGTAGATGTTTCTATCGCCACAGTGCTTGAGGTGATATCGCGTGACGTTGTAATGTCACGTGTTGTTTCCCCAGGTGACGTCGATGACGTTTCTACCCCATGTTCTTCCTCGTCGACGTCATGTCCCTCTTGATATTCTTCATGTGGAAAGTTTCCCAGCAGCTCATTCGTCCACTCCTCTTGTTCCTCAACATTGTCTTCCTGCGTGTTTGTCAAATCGTTCGGATGGATTTCGTTGGAACTTAATTCCTCCGTCACCATGGCAACGGATGTTTCCTCGATGGCATCTCGTCTGATGATGTGACAGATTGAGATAGACGCACAGGATAAGACAAATAGGAATTGAGTTATGGTGTTCTGTAACAAAAAGAAAGGTCAATATGTCACTGAGTGGATCTCTTTTTAACATGAGCTGTTACAAATTGTAGTAACATAGCATATCAAAAACCCATGTTAAATTAGCTTTGGTTCAACTTATTGTCATTGTAAACAGCGCATCCTGAAAACAATGACATACGGGGCAGAGACATGTTCAACAACCAAAAAGATGAAACACCAATTAATATCAACAAAGAGAGCTATGGAAAGGGATGCTCGGACTAACTCTACGTGACAAGGTTAGATATACCAACATAAGGCATACAACTCAGATCAAAGACATCTTGCGATGGAAAAGATCAAGGAAATTAATGGAGACGGGCAGGACACTTGACAACAGATGGACCAAGAATGGCAACCTAGAAATGGAAAAAAAATGAAGAAGAGGAAGACAGAAGAGAAGATGGAGAGACGAAATCCAAACAGACAAAAACACGACAACTTGGACTA
Organism: Plazaster borealis; assembly: GCA_021014325.1. Taxonomy (NCBI): domain Eukaryota; kingdom Metazoa; phylum Echinodermata; class Asteroidea; order Forcipulatida; family Labidiasteridae; genus Plazaster; species Plazaster borealis. Next base: position 22,361,054 of record CM037461.1, read on the forward strand.
GAATAGCAAGAATTAGGAGAAGAGAATGGACATTGCATGAGGATGGCTTCATATAACAATGGACAAACACATCCTGATGATGATGATGATGATTGTCAAATATAGAATAATAAATTGGGTTTATCCACAACAAAGCCCCATTGCACAATACTTTCTGGACTTAAATAGGGGACTAAAAGTTCCAACCCCACCCATGATTCTGCTAACCGAATTCTTTTGTAAGAAAACAAAACCCACAAACAAACAACAATCACAAATGCTGATGTAATGTTAAAGACGGAAGTAACAATGCCACCAAAACATACCAATGCTCGTTTGACCAAGGATCCATCGTACATCCAGGTCCCCTATATTGTTAAAGTTATTACACATAAATGTTGATTGCTCTGACAAATAGTTATTTTGACTTTGAATTGTTGTCTGGCATGATTAGAGAGAAACGGAATAGAGTCAATCTGTTGTACGTACTTATTTCCTTCCTGTCTGTGAAGAGATCTTCGCCCAGGTTCCGTGTTGGACAAAATATTAATCGCTTGAAAGATCGCTTATAAGGGTATTAAGGCGGTACACACGCAATTTAGGTCTAATTTCATAGAGCTGATTTAAGCAGAAAGTGTTGGTCAAATTTTCTGCAAAGCAAAAGCTGACCAGTCACAGATCGTACAATGTGACATGGTATTTTGACTGGTAACCTTATTCTGGTAAGCATATGTGCATAGCTATACTTGCGCTTAAAAACAAAATCCGGATTGTGTCATAATTTTGCCAGATTTAAAGGGGCACTGTCTGCTTGTGGCTGGACATACATGAACTCTCACCTGTGCAGTAACTGGGTGAGAGTTTATAATTCAATGTCTTGCCACATACTCGCTGTGATCACGACGACAGTGCCCCTTTAATTATACCTGTGATTATTTTTGACACAATAACCCCGCCCTATTGAATGGAATGACGTGCATGCAGCTACCTCACAAAGGCTGCCGGTAGAGGGGAAAAGTTAGGGAAAGTCCCGGTTCAGTTTACTCTGGACACAGCTCATTGCACAACAACAGTTATTGCCTTACCTGTGTACTGACTTTATTTGCAGAGTTTTAAGGTTATGTGTATTATACAGGTTTATATCCAGATAGCACATTGTAAAGTTACATGGTGCTTACAGGTATGCCTACGCATGCACAAAGATTATAGTGCACCAAATACGCAAAGGTTAAGGCGTACCATAAGGAACCGAAGCTCTGTCTGTTGTTGGAACATGAAGTACGCGTGGGCGCCATTTCAGCAAGCAAAATGTATAATCATTCTTACCAAGCTGTTTCCAAGTGTTTCAAAAACTCATGATATTTTGGAAATTATCTTGCTGTGTAACTTACCCTAAAAGGGGTGCTTGCATCGTAAACCCTCCGGAGAAGGGTTCATTATCCCCAGGGGAGTCATCAGCTGTAGCAAGAGTGACTACTTTTTGTAACTAATACCAACATGAGTGAACAAGTTGACTTTAATTAGGCGTGCAACTGTTTGACAACATTCATAAATGTCTTTGTGGAGTGTAATATTTTTTGCGTTGTGATATTTGCATATGTCAACAGAAAATATATTTCTAAGTTGATCCTTTGAATTGATGTGAAATGCAATGGAATGGGCTTATCTGGAAAGATGGGGTAAGTTAACAATTTTGAGAGGTTTATGCACTAATTAGTGATTTGCTGAAACAGCTGCAGTACACGTGCTTCCCAGGTTTTGCTCAGCAACACTTTTAAAGCGAAATAGGACACAGGTAGTCAACAATAAGTTTTGTCTCAATGGTATACTAAATCTTTTGCTCAGTAAAATTTATAGCAATCTCAATGGTATCTTGAGGTTTTGCTCAGCATACTGTTAAAGCAACATGAAATAGGACACAGGTGTTAAAAATAAGTTATATCTCCTGGTATACACTTGATCTTTTGCTCAGCATACTTTTAAAGCAATATGAACTATAGGACACAGGTGTTCAAAATAAATTATATCTCAATGGTATGAGGTTTTCCTCAGCATACTTTTAAAGCAACATGAAATAGGACACAGGTGTTAAAAATAAGTTATATCTCAATGGTATACTTGATCTTTTGCTCAGCATACTTTTGAAACAATCTCAATGGTATTATACTTGAGGTTTTGCTCAGCATACTTTTAAAGCAACATGAAATAGGACACAGGTGTTAAAAATAAGTTATATCTCAATGGTATACTTGATCTTTTGCTCAGCATACTTTTGAAACAATCTCAATGGTATATTATACTTGAGGTTTTGCTCAGCATACTGTTAAAGCAACATGAAATAGGACACAGGTGTTAAAAATAAGTAATATATCAATGGTATATACTGGATCTTTTGCTCAGCATTCTGTTAAAGCAACATGAAATATGACACAGGTGTTTAAAAAAAAAGTTAAATCTCAATGGTATATACTTGATCTTTTGCACAGCATTCTGTTAAAGCAACATGAAATATGACACAGGCGTTAAAAATAAATTATATCTCAATGGTATATACTTGAGGTTTTGCTCAGCATTCTGTTAAAGCAACATGAAATATGACACGTGTTAAAAAAAGTTAAATCTCAATGGTATATACTTGATCTTTTGCACAGCATTCTGTTAAAGCAACATGAAATATGACACAGGTGTTTAAAAAATAAGTTATATCTCAATGGTATACTTGCTCTTTTTCACAGCATTACTTTAAAAGCAATCTCAATGGCACATATTTGAGGTTTTGCTTTATTCGATGTTTTGCTTTAATAGCATACTTTTAAAGCAACATGATGGAATAGGACACTGGTAGTTAAACATAAGTTTGATCTCAATGGTATGTTGAGCTTACCTTTGGAAGCATATTGCTTGGAGTATAGATGTACATGTACTGGATAATGGTGATATTCTGGAACTGTTATCACACTGTAGTTATGTGTTGGCAATACAGCAGCTCGGGTCTTAGGGTATATTTCCCCCACTTTGCTCTCTCTGTCACGTCTAAATTGTTCGAATGGCGGTCAGCGTGGAAAGAGGAGCTTTTTTATACCATCTTTTTCTGTCCCGCTACTCATCCTAAAAGCTCAGAGGGTTTCCCCCTTGAAATCACTTCCTCAAAACCCAGGCATTTCGTCACAGTTGTTCTCTTTCTAGAGTGGAGATATTTTGGGGATGACGTCAGGGAAAAATCGACGTAGCGGAAAATACCATTAACGACTGAGGCACTCCAATCCGCCAGTCTGTGAGGTTTGATACTGCATATTCACGAGTAATCCACAAGCTGTTTGGGTGTGCGCGGTAAATCGTGTCGATTCAACCTGTGATTGGAGTGGCAAATATGCATATTCATGAGTAGTCTGGATTGTGGGGCATTATATATAATAGCTCTTTGAGTTGTAAACTTATTGAATTAGAAATTTTTTTCTGTGATATCGTCTAATAAACCATTGCCACCATTGGATTAAAACAGAATAAACCATTTGTCACTTATGGAATTATCTTTGGAATATTTTGCGATATAGTCTGAACCACTGCTACCATTGATAAACAAAATAAAACTGTTTTAACTTTTTGAATTATCTTGGGACTTTTTCTCCGATATGAACTACTGTTACTATTGGATACAAATAACAATCTTTTGAAATTATCTTGGAAATTTTTATGCGATATGACTAGCTACTGTTACCATTGGATACAAATAACAATCTGTTGAAATTATCACGGGAATTTTTCTGCGATATTAACATACTTTTCCTATTAGATACAAATAACAATCTTTTGAAATTATACTGGGAATTTTTTCTGCGATATGAACAACTGTTATCATTGGATACAAATTTGTATGCGATATGACTATCTACTGTTACCATTGGATACAAATAACAATCTTTTGAAATTATCTTGGGAATTTTTATGCGATATGACTAGCTACTGTTACCATTGGATACAAATAACAATCTGTTGAAATTATCACGGGAATTTTTCTGCGATATTAACATACTTTTCCTATTAAATACAAATAACAATCTTTTGAAATTATACTGGAAATTTTTTCTGCGATATGAACAACTGTTATCATTGGATACAACTTTTTATGCGATATGACTATCTACTGTTACCATTGGATACAAATAACAATCTTTTGAAATTATCCTGGGAATTTTTTCTGCGATATGAACAACTGTTACCATTGGATACAAATAACAATCATGTTGTCACTTATAAAATGATCATGGAATTTTTCCCGCGATACCATTGCTGAACCATTACTTCCATTGGACAAACACATTCTTTTGTTTTATGTCATAACCAATTTTTTCACATTTCTTCCGTATTGAGAACAACAAGGTTATGGAATTCTCTTCCGTATACCATGCCTGCTATGTGGCAGAGGGTGTGCCCCCAAAAAAACAAAATAAAAATAATAATAATAATAATAGCTAAAATAAAATAAAAAAGGTTCCCATATTATGTTAAAGGTATCGTACACGTTTGGTAATGCTGTTTTGACTTTTTTAGATGTTTTTAACTGACACAATGGCTGCTATTCTGCGCGCATGATCAACTTGCATTGAACTTTGCTGGATTCCGAAACTTCCAGAACCTTACGTTCTGTATAGGACCGTAAAGCAGTGTTCAAGTCATAACACTATAACATTCGTTATTTCCACTGGCACATCGTTCACGTTTGGTAATGACTCAAACCAAATATTATCATAAAAACTTACTTGGTAACAAGCAACGGAGAGCTGTTGATAGTATAAAACATTGTGGGAAACGACTCCCTCTGAAGTAACGTAGTTTTTGAGAAAGTGGTAATTTCTCACTAAAATAATAAAAACTTCTTGCAAGAAGTTTTTATTCCTATATCTGAAAGCACACAAATTTGTACAACAAGGGTGTTTTTTCTTTCATCATTTTCTTGCAACTTCGATGACCAATTGAGCCCAAATTTTCACAGGCTTGTTATTTTATGCATATGTTGGGATACACCAAGTGAGAACACTGGTCTTTGACAATTACCGAACGTGTACGATACCTTTAACACTCGTGTACAGATTAAGTACCCCCTCCCCTAAAATCATCAACAAATTTCCTGAGATTCCCAGAACATGAAGACGCATGCATAATATTATATCAAGCACCATTAATTTGCTCTTCCGGATGCAAATACGGCTTCACACCAATAAAGAGCCGTTCAAAAACAGCTTAGAACTTTCCTGTTTCAAGTTTCTTATGAACCGAAGCAGCATTATTCGGTTTGTTTTGCTATTGTCACTGTAAATTTGTAAATGCGGAGTGAGTACCGGTACTCCTTCGGTTTTGAAATGTTCTTTATAAGAATAAATTGGGGTTCTGACCATCCGCCGAAACCACCTTTGTTTTTTGCCAATATTAAACAAATTATAATTTTGGGTTGAACAAAGAAAAAATTAATTGACTAGCTTGAACCTGCGATCAACTCAGCCATAGCTGTGTATTAAAGGCACTGGACACGTTTTATAATTGTCAAAGACCAGTGTTCTCACTTGGTGTATCCCAACATGTGCATACAAAAACAAGCCTGTGAAAATTTGGGCTCAATTGGTCATCGAAGTTGCAAGAAAATGATGAAAGAAAAAACACCCTTGTTGTACAAGTTTGTGTGCATTCAGATAGGAATAAAAGGCTTCTTGCAAGAAGTCTATATCTCAAAAACTACGTTACTTCAGAGGGAGTCGTTTCTCACAATGTTTTATACTACCAACAGCTCTCTGTTGCTCGTTACCAAGTCAGTTTTTATGCTAATACATATTTTGAGTAATTACCAAACGTGTACAGTGCCTTTAAGAGAGTTTCGACAACTTGCGATTGGAAGCCTTGTCGGTCAAAAAGACTAGACTATTAGGTTGTGCTGCATTTGGACCAAAAATGGAGTTCAGCAACCACGTGACTAAAGAAAACTGATCTCAATACACAGCTCTTAACTATTGTTAGCGGTCTCGCGTGGTTTATTACTTAATTGGTTATACATTAGGCCTAAAGGGACACGTTGTAATGGATTGGGCGATTTGGGCTATAAAATGTGTTTGCTATTAATGAATATGGTTGGAAAGATGTTTTAAAAGTAGAATATCACACATGTCTCAAAATTGTGTGGTTTTCCCTTTACTTAATGAACTAACACGGGTCGCCATTTTGTAGAACCAACTTGTTGACTCCTTTGGGGCTGAATTCGTTGTGTGAGTCAGGAGAAAATAGTTCAAAAAACCCACAAAAATTCATAATTTTTTCAGCATGTAAACAAACTGTCTTTAAGTTTTGTTGTAACAACCGAAATCAGGTGTTGTGTGATACAAGTTTCTCGAGTATAACTTCATTTCAGAGGGAAATATTTCACATAAAAAAATGGTTCTAGTAAACTTTTCAGACTAAAATTAAACGATGATGTTTATTATCCATACATCCTGTTTTTTTGATGCCTTTTCATGCCATCACACAGTCTTTGTAAACTTGTGGTATACCGATAACACCAACTGAACTCGCACAAAGCTTTCAACTTTATGAAACGCAGTCAACCGAGGCAATAGCAAGCAATGTTTGAACCGTTCTATATGCGTTAAACACGAGGTGGTCATGTGGATTTTGTCCGCTGACTCAGCAGGTTTGTTTTGTGTATAGAGAGGACAGGGTGGGTGATTTCCCGGGGGTTTTTTTCCCCATGAGATCCAACTGGTGAAATAAAAAAACACGTTTAACGTTGCCACGCTCCTCCATTATTAGTGTCTGTTGACCAGGATACCGTTTGTCAACTTATCCAGCCCCGTCTCGTTGCCATAGGCCTACCTTCCAAACCGTTTCCATTAAGTTGGTCTTCCCAACGTGACTATGAGTAATATTTGCTCTTCGACAATAAATCTGAACCTAGCCTACACATAATAATAAAACATATTTATATATATTAGTAAACAAATAATTAATGGGGGCTCACTAGCTCAATTAATAATTTTTTTAAATATTAATAGTAAAAAATAAAAAATTTAAGCAATATTACAATTAAATAACGTGCAACCTATAAATTATGTTTAAAATGCTCATTTCTTAATTTGCAGATGTGAATAATACATTTTAAAAATGAGGTTTAAAAAAAATTATTTTCTTTTTTTCTTCCCCCCTTTTTTTTCGGGGGGGGGGGGGTTAGTGTGCGAAAGTAACTTCATTTGACCTTTAAACTTGTTGTGATCGCTACCACTTATACATCGAATATGACGTCACCATTCAAATATCTTCCCTACAACATGGCGTCTGTGAGCGTGTGCGTTTGGGTGTGCGTGCATCTGCCGTAGAAATCAAACCGGGATTGATGCGTGCTTCATTGATGTACGCGTTTAGACGCGCATATACGGTTTGCCCTACAAAGATGGCGACTTTCATAGCAACAAAGGGGTTATTCAATAAGGTCTATACACGTTTAAAATATGGGATACTAATACTTCCTGGGGGGAAGTAAAACGCACAGTTACTAGCAAACGCAAAACCTGAAGTAACGAGGGGGCAATCGACGTCGGTAACCCCAAATTTGAAACGTTCCAATATAATTTATAACATTAAAATGGTTCCTTCTTCAGGTGCCTGCTTTACTCTTAACCATAATATTAAGGACACTCTGCAATTTATTAATTTCATTTGGTAATTTCATTTTCATACCAGCCTTTGGTTAATTTCATTTTGATTTCCTTGAGAAGGATTTCAACACTAAGTAATTGTGAAAATGTATAGTCTTGAATGCCTGATCGACTAAAACGAAACTGAAAGATGAAATCATAAATGTGCACGGAAACGAAATTGAAGATGCAATAGTAGCTAAAATATAAGCCCTAGTTTGATTGAAATAGGCAAACATGCGGGAATTTGGAAGCGTTTTAATGAAATGTAATTAATTTTTGCTAAAAGTTAATTTAATTTGATTTGATAAGAAGTTTGATTTAAATTGATTTGATTTGAAATGATTCACGTTCAGAATAAACTAAACGAAATACAAAACAAAATGTACAAACAGTTTTAAAGAGATGAATACGAAAACAATACAAACAATAGGGGGCCTACTCAATCAGTTGTAAAACTTATACATTTATTGGTTGTAATTTGACCGGGAAAACCTATCTTGCTCAACTTTGAATTTATTTCAGATGGAAATGGGTTGGGTTTTTATTTTTTAAAGTTTTGTTCTGGTATGTATATGGGTTTTGAGGTATTGCATGGTGACGTATCAATGTAGGCCTACACTAATTTGGTTAGCGGTAACAGCAAGTTTATAGATGTATTGATGTGGGTTGTGCTGGAGAACTTGTCTTGCTTAGTGTTGTACTGCCGCAGTAGATTTCGGAATTTGGGAGACAAATTTTGAAAAGAACTGCTTATTAGAGGTCCTACCTGGGGAGGTGGGACTAGTACTACTTCGCGTAGTGGATCGAGGGGACTTATTATTGCTGCCGCGGAGTGAGTTATTTAATGGTCTCAACGTTTCGAGTATCTTGCTCTAGTCATCGTCAGGAGACTGATATTAATGTTTTACTCCCATGAGGGAGCTTTCAGATTGACAAGTAGTGGCAGTAACTAAGGGTCGGGGCACGTGTGTCCCCCAACAAAAATAACGTCCGTGCCCCCCCCCCCATGCCCCCATTTGGAATCTGGACTTTGGGGAGTCAAATGTTACATTTTAAACGCTTTCAATCTGGACTTTGGGGAGTCAAATGTTACATTTTAAACGCTTTCATGTGATAATGTTGATGTTTTTAAAACTACTTTTCCATTTACACGCAGACAATTAATTGATTTTTTTTACACTAACCAGATTATCTCATAAAAAATAGTAAATTAAGTAAAAAGGCGCTGAAAATGGGCTTGTTTAAAGGCAAACGGAAACTTGGCTAGAAGTGCCCCGCCCTAAAAAACAAATGATGCACCCCTTGTGTCCCCCCCCCCCTAAAATTCTAGTTACGGTGCTAGTCTCAGGTGTTTACAATTCCTGTACTAAAGTCTTGAGTCAAACAAACCACACTCCAAATCGGGGTCGTATAAAAGGGTCAGACTCTATTTTTCGCCCGTTTGTAATGGGGGTAATCCCCATATACCTTGACTAATACACCAGTCCATCGGCCGGAACGTCCGCATACCAGACCCACTGACAGATGACCATTTAAATAGGGCGTCATCTTTTGATCCTCAAGGCTACTTCATTGTACCGTGTATATGGGGCATTTGTTATGAGCATTGGGGGATTTTGGGAGGCAGCGTGGAAATGTGTTTTGTGTTAGTTATTATTCTTTGTGTGTTCTTAAAACATATCCTGATTGCGTTGTGTTCTTGTGAAATTTAAAGAAATAAACCACAAGGGAAACTATAACTACATTTGTTTCGAAACGAGAACAAAAATATGCAAAAACCTTCACATTTTATTATGCCACTGACAATGCACAAAATACTTGTATTAAGGGGCCATTTAGAATAGTAAATGTTAAACAATTTCGATGGCTTCATAATTTATACACTGAAGAACAAAGTAATGCCTCAAATGAAACAGATATTTTAGAACAAAGGTATCCAACATAAGTAGTTTTCAATGGCTTTTCCTGGCTTAAACAAACAACTTTGTAGCTTAATCAGGAATAAAATTGACGATCTTGGCCAGCCGGGTATTTTTTCTTATTCCTTTTTTGTTTATTAATATATATATATATATAGGTAATTTTTTAACATTGACTATTCTGAATGGCCCCTAATACATGCAAAATTGTTTGACAATGTACAACAGAATTCCGACAATAATTCATTTTAAGTTTTTAATTAACTACCACTTATCATCGATGGACTGTTTTCGTTTTATACCTCAAATGAAAGTTAAACAATTTCTCGAATCTAGGAAAAATATATATTTAAAATTTGAAATTAAAATTGTCAGGTCAAATCGGCCACAAACTGGACCTAGCATCCGTAAGAAATGGCGCGACCTTTTGTCATTTTGCGATTTAAATCGCACATCTTTGCTCGAACTGAAAAGATATAGTCGATCTCACTGGTCAAAATGGCTAGACAATCTATTTTGTTGAGCAGAAGTTAGGATTAACGTTTACGTAAACGTAATGTACCTACGTACCAATTTTATATGAACAGAGCCCAATTTCATAGAGCTGTTCAAAGGTATTATAGACCCATTGCACAACGCGCAGCGTACTCACTGCGCCAATCCTGGGTGTCATTTTGGGTGTCAAAATCGTATACAAACATGCACAAAAGAGAGTTTTGACACCCAAAATGACGCGCATTGTCGGAGGCGCGTTCCGGGTCTATTATAAATCAATAGGTCCCCCTTGCATAACGCCGCGAAACGCTACAGATACGCTGAGGTCACGCGCACGTTTTTACGCACAGAGAACAGCTATCGTCCAATGATCTGCCTCCTTTTTGAGAGAGTGACGTCATATGCAATGGGTCTATACAGGATTGGTAGAGCTGACAAAATAGTCACAGACAGTGTTCATGTTTTGTGTGATCGATCATACATGAAATAACAAACCTGCGTGAAAATTTGAGCTCAATTGGTCATCGAGGTCACGAGAAAATAGTGAAAAGAGACCTTATGTGTTTTCTGTTTTTCAAACATTGAGTTTATTATCACGCGTGATAAAAACTATTGTTTTACTCATTTCTCAGAAACAATAGCATTTTAGGCAGAAATATTTTATGGAACCCTTTATACCATTACTTACTTTAAATCATGTAAGTTATGTGTAAATCTGTGAACATTTGTGTTTTTCGATCTTACCAATAGTGTACAGGGCCTTTAAGCACAAAAAGTAGCTAAAGCACAACAAAATTATGCTTATCAGACTAAGGTTACCAGCTAAAATACCATGTAACATGCACCATTTCTGACTGGTATCCTGCTATGTTCTTACCAGAAAACCATAGGAATTGCATTGAACTAGTTTGTATGTAAGAAAAGTTTAATAATTGGACTTGGCTTTTATGATCTTCAAAGACTAGAGGTATTCTTAGAATAGAAATGTCCCCCATCCAAAAACGGCAAATTGTGTAGAAATTTCGTCTGATAGCGCCCTCTTTTGAAACAACTTTCTTCAGCCCATATTATTTTACCGTACAATGTATGGGGAAAGTCGCGAAAACATTGGGCGTGTAGCAGATGCGTGTTCGTGTGACGCAATGACCTACCAACATGATTCTTAGTACTAGTATACAAATAGGATTACACATGACGTCATTGACCGCCATCTTTGATGACAAACAATGGAAAAGTGAACGCGATGCGCACGGCTCTTAGCCAATGATAGCCTTTCACGCGTGCACGTTTCATCAAAGATGGCGGCCAATGCAAGGGGTCTATAATTATTGACCAACCCCGTCCCCAAGGTGTTTCGAGCAGTGCGAGGTTGACCGCTCTCTCACCCTGGTATTGGATCATTTGCATATCCGAAATGTTTGGATACGTATGCAAATTAGAATAGTCTGGCTGTGAACATGGTGAATACTGAATGAGTACAACTTAACATGTTTACGTTAGACTTTTGTACACCAGTCGTTGTCCAATCAGGGTCCAAGTAAGGAGTTTCCCTCCCAAGGTTTACTATTGTAAACATGGTTGGAAATAAAGTAAACCATGGGACGAGGTTGTCTATTGACTGCTTCGAGTTCTACAGACCGTGTAAGTCTTGCGCGTATTCGAACATTTTTGGTCCCACATTACATTGCCATAAAGGCAGGGTGTACTTTTGGTATTTACTCCACAAGTTAATGACAATAAAAACTTACTTGGTAAAAAGCACTGGAGAGCTGTTAATTTTGTTATAAAACATTGTTAAACATTTCATTATTTTCTTGCAACTTCGATGCTCAATAATTGAGCCCAAATTTTCACAGTTTTTAAATATATAGTATGCCTAATGTTAGGATACACCAAGTGAGGATACTGTTCTTTGACAATTATTAAAAGTATACCCTGCCTTTAACGTGTGAATGAAACAAACTCGCACACTTTAATTAACGGGTTCCAATTTTTCGATTACCCGCGAGACTTGCACAGTCTTTGGTTAAAACTACGACTCCCGAAGTGATCCTTTGCGTTTTATATTTGTTGTTTCGTGCTTGGTCACTTTTGGTGCGAAATCGGGCCGTGAATAAAGCCCTTTTCATACTTTATGCGAAACGAATTTAGTCGTCATAAATTTGCAAGGAACAATGTTCTCAACTATTGCGAAACATTTACCGCTAATCTGTATCTGACATGTGACGTCACTTTCGCCATGAACCGGGCTTTAAAGGCATCGTACACGTTTGGTAATTACTCAAAATATATATTAGCATAAAAACTGACTTGGTAACGAGCAACAGAGAGCTGTTGTTAGTATAAAACATTGTGAGAAACGACTCCCTCTGAAGTAACGTAGTTTTTGAGAAAGAGGTAATTTCTCCATAAAATAATAAAAACTTCTTGCAAGAAGTTTTTATTCCTAACTGAAAGCACACAAATTTGTTCATCAAAGGTGTATTTTCTTTCATCATTTTCTTGCAACTTCGATGACCAATTGAGCCCAAATTTTCACAGGCTTGTTATTTTATGCATATGTTGGGATACACAAAATGAGAACACTGGTCTTTGACAATTACCGAACGTGTACGATGCCTTTAAGCACTTGTGCATATCCAAGCCTTACTAAAGGGTATAGGATATCCAGCAAATTATATAACCAAATCCGGTTATGCTTCCTTAACGTTTCCTTCCTTATAACTAGGCCAAAACAAGCCGCAGATAAACCAAGGAAAGGGATTATATTAGGGGAAAAATCCCACATGGGAAAAAAACACCTATGATGGGAAATCCTGTCAAACGATAGTTCCCAACTCCATTCAAGATCGTTTTTATAGATCGCTATCGCTGACATATCTCATCCAATGTTTAGGTCTTCCTTGATCTCAGTAATGAGGGCATTGTTTGTTGGGGCGGGTGGCAAATTAATATGTTTTATGAAATTTTCGTTCAACTCTATGACGTCTTAGAACTTTAGGATTCTGAACTTTTGGGTTGTTCAATGAAATCTATTCGTTAGACCAAAGCCTGTTTCATGCGCTATATTTTGTGGGTATGAAGTGACATTCAAACAAAAGTTTAGACCAATCTTGTTTTCGGTACTCCTTCGAGTCTTTATTCTGTATTTTCTGTTTCAAATAAGGCAGGGTATACCTTTGGTTATTACTCCAAAAATTAATGACCATTAACGCTTACTTGGTAAAGAGCACTGAAGAGCTGTTGATATTATAAAACATTGTAAGAAACGGCCCCTTTAAATTTAAGTGATGTAGTTTTAGAGAAAGAGGTAATTTTCTCCCAAAAGTTTTAATATGAAAAAGGCCTCAGGCATGAAGCCTTTCTCGGGCATCTGAAAACACACAATTCTATGCAACGAGGGTACTCTTTTTCTTACAATATTTTCTTGCAACATCGATGACCAATTGAGCCCAAATTGTTATAGGTTTGTTAATAATTATGCATAGTTTGGATATACTGTGAAGATACTACAGTCTTTGACAATTACTGAAAGTATACCCTGCCTTTAAACCGATTGTCCAAGTGCAGAGAATGATTATGCTTAAAGGCACTGAACACGTTTGGATTGTCAAAGACCAGTGTTCTCACTTGGTGTATCCTAACACATGCATAAAATAACAAGCCTGTGAAAATTTGGGCTCAATTGGTCATCGAAGTTGCAAGAAAATGATGAGAAAAAAACACCCTTGTTGTACAAATTTGTGTGCTTTCAGTTAGGAATAAAAACTTTTTATTATTTTAGTAAGAAATTACCTCTTTCTCAAAAACTATACGTTACTTTAGAGGGAGTCGTTTCCTACAGTGTTTTATACTATCAACAGCTCTGCGTTGCTTGTTACCAAGTAAGTTTTTATGCTAATATTTGTTTTGAGTCTTTACCAAACGTGTTCAGTGCCTTTAAACCGTTTTCCTGGATTTATAACCACATAAAAATATAGTTAATATTATTAACTAGTTCATGATTCTTTCCCGTTCCGAATTGTGAGAATATACTTAGGTCGTGTCCCAATTGGCGGCTACAGCTACGGCTACGGCTAGATTTCCGCGTCATCATGCGTTGAAGTATAGGACGTCCTTAGCAACACCCTTAGCAACAGCCGTAGCTCTAGCCGAAGTCGCCGCTTCGGACACGGCTTTACTATTCGCTAAACAGCACGGGACAGCCATTCAAAAGTACCAAACGGGTAATTTGTTCAAAGTACAATAGAAGTACAATGCATGCACAGGAAACAAAGTTCTGATTCTCAACCAAGGTATCGGTTAAGCTTTGGTGTTTTTTGAGGAAGTTAACACCTTTTAATTTGGTCACGCGGCATTGATGAAATGATTATGTCACACGATGATCAAGAAAGGGGGAAACGCCATGAGCAGACCCACAACCTAATCAACCGGGAAGCCGAGTGATTGATGTAAAGATACTTCCTGATCATGAAGCCATCTTGACGGGAATCTTGGGGATCTGTAGAGGCGGGAGCCCACCCCGCTAAGAAACTCCCACTTGCCCCCCGAACGGGATAGAAAAAAACCTATAAATGAATTGTCCGATACATTAAATAGCCCCCCTAAACAAAAAAGCAAACAAACAAACACCCCAAAACAAACAAACAAACACCCCAACAAACACCTCCAACAAACACACAAACACAAAAAACAAAAACAAAAAACCACCCCAACAAACAAACAAACAACAACAAAACAAATTCCAATTGTTGAGATTTTCTGAGAGAAGCCATTAAATTTTTCAATCATTTTTCATTGAACAGAACCGAAAAATTTACCAAGTCTGATAACCCAAAAAAAAAACCGACAACAACAACAACTTTTTTCAAGATTAGGGTATAAATGAATTGGACAAAGTGTTGGTTCCATTGTGTAATATTTTTAAAAACAATTATTAGCCAAAACCTTTCAAATTTTACCTCAACATGATATAGACCATGTGAACTATGACATAAAATGTTTACAAAAGAGTCACATTTGGCCTGTACACAGACCAATGGGAGAACATTGTGGCGTCGTGGCCGAGCGGATAAGAACACCGAACTCAAGCTCTGGTGTTTCTGATCAGCAGAGTGTGGGTTCGAATCCCAGTCGTGACACTTGTGTCCTTAAGCAAGGCACTTAACCACATGCTTCGTCCTTCGGATGGGACGTTAAGCCGTAGGTCCCGTGTGTTGTGTAATGCACGTAAAAGAATCCAGTGCACTTATCGCAAAGAGAAGGGGTTTGCCCCGGTGTTCCTGGTTGATTGGCTGCATATTGCGCCACAGCACCTTGTAAACCATTACATGGTGCTATGCAAAGGAATAGGTCTCATACTTCAACATGTAACTCCACTTACCTTGTGGGAAAAATACTGAGCGCTTTGATACACCCATCGGGAGTATAAAGCGCTGTATAAGAACTGCGTATTATTTATTATTATTATTAACATACAAACTTTTCATGGAGACTGCATTGTCTGATTTTAATCAACTTTTGATATGAAGAAGGGGGGACATCTCAAAGCTTGTCAAGCTATCATTCGTGTAACTCTTGAAATCTGTAGTAATTATGACACCAAAATATCAAATTTCCCATTGACCTGTGCAGTACCTCGCTTGTGTCAGGAAATGGCTTGGAATGTACGAGGTAACTCGAGAAAAAGAGAAAATAAACAACCACAGACAATGTATTTAACTCAATAACTAAGAACTATTTGAAATAACATTAATACTGACAAAGAAGAAGAAAAATCCAAATAAATATCAGGGCACTTTCAGAAGAAGGGAGGAGATAACTGTGTTATTATTATAACACATAGGCCTATCTGGTAATGAAACCAAGGATGCCTCTTAAGTGGACTTCACTATAGCTCGCAAGCCGGAGGAAACCTGTTAACAAGAGTGCTTGCTATGTGAACCAGAAACACCGGGTTAACATACTCTTCCACGATAAGTGTTCTGGGTTCTTTTTAAGTGCACAACCAATTCTGGTACACAGGACCTACGGGCTAGTAATGTTCCGTCCAAAGGACAAAGCAATTATGGTAAAGTATCTTGCTCAAGGGTACAAGTGCCACGACCGGGACTTGAACCCACACTCTGATCAGAACACCAGAGCTTGAGTCCGGTGCTCTTAACCGCTCGGCCACGACACGCCGTAAAATGTTGAAATGTACACTGACAAACACATACAAACCTTGGTCCATATCGATTTACCTTTCGCTACAGACACAATTAATGATACTAGGTTTGCATCGGTGATAAAGAAAAATAACACAAGACACAATGAATATCAGCAAAAGCAATTTTATTTTGAAATGATGCTTTTTTGTTATCTTATATAAAAAGTATTGGGTTTTAAACGTAATAGAAAATTGTCAATGTAGACATTCTTAATGACGGAAATTCAGAATCATATTATTTTTCGTGTGAATTTTGTTTAACAAACAATTAATAGAATATTATTCTTCCCTGTTTATGTTTTAAATTTAGCTTTCGCTTTTAAATACAAAACTAATTGCAGTAAAATATTATTTCTACAAAGTGGAGAAAACCTGGTTAATTTGAAATACACATGGACATGGTTTTAATATATTATGGTGAAACACATTTGAATTTGTGATAATTATTAATTTTAATGGACCATTATTACACGAAGCGATTTGCGTAATTTACGCAAGAAGCAATGTCATAGACCTTTATTACAGTGGCCATATTGGGTTCTCCCCCATTCAAATCAATATAACCAAACCGAGGCTAGAAGGGCAAAATGGTCTGGTCCCTTTTTGGTTATATACATCGTTGCTTTTGAACATTTGGTACACGACAAAGATGGTGGTGGAATGGTAAATATCAATTAAAGTTTCTTGTGGTTGGAAAGACACAGTTAAAAAAATAGTACACGTGCTCTTTTGTAAACATGTGTCAAATCACAGGTTTCGTTGTCTATATCTACTTGTTGTTACCAAAATTAGAAAATCTTCAGGCGTACATTTGAATAATAATTCTGAATTAGAAATAGGGAGTTTAGGGAAGTTTCTTGTTGATCGAGTTGTATAAAGGCAATGACAACAATATTTGTTTATAATATTGTATGTTAAGATCAATGATAGGTCAAATTTTTGGCTAATTTGACCCGAAAACGTAGATTTGAATTTGTTTTTGGTTTTTTTCAAGAAAGTTACAAGCTTTCATTTATGGTAATGCATGGGGAAAGAATTATCTGCATCCCGACACTAGCTCAACAATTTTGCATGCTACATGTATGTTGTGCATTGTCCGTGCGTGGCATAATATGCGAACCTTTTTTGAATAATTTTCGTTTTGAAAAGTCATCATCTGTCAAAATTCGGTCGTCCAGAGAAAAATTAACACCTAATTTTACCTTCTCGGCGAAAATCTTGCCGAGCAACTTTAAGAAAGCTATTATGCTAATAGGTAAATCTTTAAACAATTTTTAATATTTGATACAGTGATAGCGAATAAAATTTAAGTTATAAATAAAGCTTTTCGCAGTATTTTTGACCGCGTGAGGGCGTACGTGAACCAAATTAATTGCGCGATGCAACAACCGGGTTTCGTCATTGTTGTTATTATTGTTAATTTGTTTCGCAATTGATACAAAAAGTTAATACAGGCAGCCACAATAAGATAGAACTCTATTAATAGTGTGATCAAGGATATTCGCTGTTGAAAGCGCCCTCATGCGGTACAAATAATACGGTTAATGATAAGCGTGACATTGCCACATATCAGTATAGATTTTTTTGCACAAGCAAATACTAATTATACTGCACAAAATAGGCAAATATTATAATCTCATACTGAGATTTTGTAATAAATTATGTACAATAATTTTGAATCTTTATAAATATTAATACAAAAGATAAGCATAAACCTGTAAGCCACCGGTGCGTAAGCACTCGGGCAATATAAAAGACAGTGGGGAAAAAAAAAAGAGAAAAATCATATACATGCTTAAAGGTGGGGTGTCATAGATTCATATGTTTTTGGGTAAAAAATTATCCAAGCCATATTACTTCAAAGAGAATCCTTCTGAAAATAGTTCATCGACAGCTGCAATGCGTCTCACCAAGTAAGTTTTTATGGTCATTGATTTTTTGAGTATTTTACCAATCTATGACACTAGGCCTACCTTTAATTTGCGTGACTGTAAAAGTCGACCTTTTGAGATGTTTGCTAAATTGTGATCAGCATATAGGAACACCGTCATTTTTAATTAATTAATCAGCTGATAGTAAATAAATAAAGTTATAAATTTAGTGAACATTGCATTTAGAATCATCTTATAACAAACATGTACTTCTTGTAATCTGTACCGGTAAGATTCCAATCTCGACTTTTGGAGGAAATAAATAAATTATTAGGGAATATATACAAATAAATAACATCATTTAAAACCAAACTAGGACAAAAATGCAGAACAAAATCTTCAAAATTGCATATAGTTCAATCAAACCTCTTATCCACAATCACTCACCATACGAAACAAAAACTTCAACTACCCATTAAAGTTTCCATAACAGCACACACACAAAATACATCAAAAGTGGTTTATATTTCAGTAAATGTCAAGAATTAATTTCTCTCTCATATTCTTGCAACGCCCGTATAGGTTAACTTATTAGGCTTTTTTTACACGCAATATTATTGGTTAAACCTTTCATGACCCAATCAGAATCTATACGCACAAATTTTTAACACCAACGCACACACGATATAAAATAATGGGTTTTTTGGGGGGGTGAACACAACCCCTTTCAAAATAGTCTAAACCATCAGATATAGAAAATTTAGACCCAAATACAACAAATTCTAAGCCAAGTTATCTTGAAGACATATATGTCTTCAAGATAACTTGGCTTAGAATTTGTTGTATTTGGGTCTAAATTTTCTATATTTCGTCCAACTCTCATCAGGGAATTCCCAGGGGTAGTCATTGGTGGCACTTTTTTAATGTTTTGTTTATGTCAAGGAATCAATCGAGAGCAATTTTGTTTGTTTACTTTGCCACGCCATTGGAACTTGGAATTTTAGGGATTTTTGACCGAATTCTTGGCTGCAAACGAACCCTTCAAAACAGTCTGATGGCATTATGCATGGTTTAAAATAATATTATTGCAGCTTTGCTTTTGGTCTGTTTGTTTGTTTGTTTTGGTTTTTTAGGGAGGGGGTAATTATTCATTCAGCCCTCCAATTCCAACCAAACTGTCAACATTTCATTACATTGTGGGGTCATGTGAGTGAAAGAAACGAAAGACTGTACTTTTGTTTAATACGCTTTGGGCTTTATTTCGATTGCACCAATCGAATTAAGCAGTGGTAATTTGGGTTCTTGTAATTCATTTTTCTCTGGAAGATTGATACTGGTGAAAACTTTATGATCGGAGAGCTTTCATAAATTGAAACTGTTTGTTTTTTCTCGATTATATCCAAAGCCGTATAATTTATCTTAAGAACACACAAGCATAAAATGCAAGTTCTTACGCGTAAACTGGAATCTGAACTTTGTTACTTAGCTTAATTTCAATAAATAGTTTTATAAAAATACAAATAGTTTTGTTTATGTAGAGGCACGGGAAGTAGGCCCTCTATACTAAAAGGGCACTAAAATACTACACAGATGATGACGTCATATAAAGACGATCTCCTGCACTTGAATTGATCTTTAATCCCCCAGTCAATAGACCATGTGACCTTTGTTTACAATAAGTGTGACCTTGCACATTCTTGGGCCTTTCTACCAGGCAAGATACTGCACTGGTCATATGGAAAAGTTTACATTTTGTGTCATAATTTCCACAGAGTTTTAAAAGTAACAGCTGAACAAGTTTTGAGATGTGCCCCCTTCCCTCATATCAAAAGTTGATAAAAATTAGACAGTAAATCTCAAACAATTTAGGTTTTTATGGTTTCGTCCCATTGAGCTGTGTACAATACGTGCCTGCAGGAAGTCCAGACTTGGTGGCTCTTTTGTAAACATGTGATGTCACAGGTCACATCGTCTATAGCACACACTACAAACTAGCACAACCCAATCACTAATGTGAAGGGCAAAAGGTCAACACAAGGCTGGCTACATACAAGTTAGTATACCAGATACTAGCCCTGAAAATGAAAATATTTCTCTGAAAAAAGGGATTTAAACACAAAACGATACACTCACAAGGAGATTTGGGACATTATCCCTCTCACTAGACTGTGCAAGTCTTGCGCGTATCGAAAACGAGAAGAAGAAAACAACTCGAACGAAGACTTTATTTTTCTATGAAATCAATTCTTCTTTTAAAAATTATATTTTTAAACAAAATCCCGCCAGCGTAAAACTCGATATGGTTTGGACCACAATGGTCCCGGAAGTTCGAATTTGCGCGAGACTTGCACAGTCTATAAGCTAGTATTCGTATACAAAATAAAGAGAAATACCAACAGAAAGTAAAGGCTCTCTTATGCTCAAAGCTAATGGAAAAGAGTCAAAAGGTAAATATGCTAATTATAAAGTTGAATAAGCCACTTGAAAATTAAGGGCGCACTCTGTCTTCCTACCAATATAAAAAAAAATTAATTTCCCGTTGATTTCAACCTGACATATCAGCCAATATTAATTAACCAATCATTGAGAATTTTTCGAATGATCGATTAGTCAACCAGGCGTCATCAAACTGATCGATTAATCAATAAACTTAGCTTGATTTTGTAATATCAGCAATCAAATGCAACTCAAAAACTGTGATAAATAAATAAATAACATTGTGGTTTATTCCTTAAATAAATAAATAACGAATTTTTAGAAAACAATGCACTTTATTCAAACCTGCTTCTCTTGAACCCGTTTGTGTAGGTAAATGGCGCCATCTTGTGGTTGCCTATAACTTACTCTTGACACACACACCTGCAACGGGGACGTCCTCGTACAAATCTGACACCCAACTACGACAAAATATTTCAAAAGATAGCAATTAAAATCAAGATACTGGGAAAAAATACGTTGGCATGTTTAAATTGAGAAGTATACACCAGACGTGATTTTCTTTGTAGCCGTTTAGCCTCTTCTCCGTTGGGTGTAGAGTGATGTAACCAGCTCTCTTAAAGTTTTAGATTGAAATTCACCCTAATCGATTGAAACTAGTGACAACTGCAGATGTTTGTGTCCCTATAGTTTCAATTGATTAGGGTGAATTTCAGTCTGAAACTTTACGAGAGATATAACCCGTTGGCGGTTTATTGGAACAGTATTATAGCGTTAACTTGATAATCGTTATCAATCCACAAGGGGTGATGGGCTTTTGGTCGGTACTTTCTGCCCCAAACATCCCTTTAATTACCATTTGTGTTTGTTTTGTCAAGCTGTATATTAAAAAATATAAATGGTTTAGGCTTGTAGTTTTTTATCCCTGGGGCTTTTTCCAAATCTTGGCTCCGGGCTCCAGGCTCCGGCTCCGGGCTCCGGCTCCGGGCTCGGGGCTCCGTTTGATGCTGGAAATACTGTGCAAAATGTATACTGTTCTAAAATTGATGACAGAGCCCAAGCTGCAGCCTGAGCCAGAGCCAGCGCCGAGGTTTGAAAAGGGCTCCTTTAGCCAAACCTCCAGTTCTGTTGCATCTTTGGGCTTTTTCCCCAATCAAATAACATGTGTTTCCACTATTGGTCATTTTCAGCAATGAGATGATTGGGTTGCTAAAACCACAGCCTTACTTTCGTACCAAATCTTCTTCTGACACAGCGAGGGTGCTATAGAAAAGGCCCTTTTCCCAGAGCTGTGTATCAGAGTTGCGACATCATGGAGGGACCAGCTTTCTTTGGTCACGTGATTGATGGACGTCATTGTTTTAGTCCAATTGTAGCACATTAACCCAATATGCAATCTAGTCTGGCACCCTGTGTGCCGCACATAACTTTTTGTTTTCTTGTTTTCTTCTTTTGTATACCAAAAATGGCTTCTAATCGCAAGTTGTCGCAACTCTCTCAATACAGAGCTCTGTCTTTTACGTCATATTTTAATAAACAAAGGGCCAGGGTCGGAAGAAAAATAGGACTGAACACATACTCGTTATTGACTCTCCTTTGAACTTGAACTTTGTAGTAGACGAGTTCACAATGATTGTCGGTCACACTCTTACCAGCACTGTCAATGCACGGTGCGGATGCGCCATCTTTCAGTTCCGCGAATTGCATTACTTTCGGGCGCCTATGTTGTAGAAAAGAAAATAATACGTTATATACACTTTGAAACCCTGCAAAGAGGTACTTTGTCAGCACCTCGTGCTGACCATTGTCTTAGCCACGTCGTACACACTGGCATGGTCAGCTCATATGCCATGATATCCTATTAAGCTGGACCATGCCACACGTCCTAGAGGGGTTTGTCAATCAACAGGGGTCAGTGACTTGGTTGAGAGGGGGCAGTGAAACTCTGCCTGCATCCATTGTTGAAAAATTGGTATCTAAATTGTCAATTGTATAGATGAAACCAAATTATAAAACTTGTAAAGCAAACAAATAGGCTTAAATTAACCCAGTCAATACCTGAACGTTTGTTAACAACACTCTAAGATAAACAACATAAAATTCGTTGACAAAATTGCAAGTCTGGTGGTCTTGTGTTTATGAAAAATAATACCTCACCTCATCTTTAATTTTAAAACTTAGGCTTTGTTCAACTGTTGGCTTTGAGACTGATAAATATTTTTCAATTCTGCGGAGTATGAAAGTTTTACCGATGAGACAAATGAGATAAATCTTCTCTTAGTGCTTTTTCAAGTAAACAAGTTTAATTGTGACACTCTGTAGATAGATTTTGTACTCCTTTTGGTTCTGGTCTGGCAACAAATTATCTGGTTCAGTAAAAGTTTTGAGCTACATCCCTTGCATTCTTGTGGATTTCAATTCCCCCAAGTTCAAGCCCTGCTACTATAGACGATGTGAGCTGTGACATCACATGTTTACAAAAGAGCCACCAAGCCTGGACTTCCTGCAGGCACGATTTAAACCATAAAAACTTAATTTTATGGGGATTGCACTGTCTAATTTGTTTCAACTTTTGATATGATGAAAGTGGGCACATCTCAAAACTTGTTCAGCTGTTACTTTTATAACTCTTGGATTTATGTGGAAATTATTACACAAAATGTAAACTTTCACATATGACTAGTGCAGTATCTTGCCTGCCAGAAAGGCCCAAGAATACAAGGTCACACTTATTGTAAACAAAGATCACAAGGTCAACGAATGGGTTTTCAACTTGGATTGAAATACAGCAAGTGAAGATGATTGTCTAACACAAGGAGGGGGTTATTCCATAGTTTAGGAGCAGCATAGACACACCCGATCACCGGTATTGTCATAGTAAACCTCAGGTGCTGTCGTCATCAGTGATATTTCCAACAAATCCTTTTCGCTTTTCACTAAAGGATTTCATTTCCTTCCAACGTATATGCTAATGGGAATTAATTTCTAAGTGTGAATCTATGTTTACTCCTAATAAACTTAATATTTATTCAGCTGAATAAACTGTCATGAACAACGTGGCTTGATAAGACACGATCTATTTCTGAAGAGATCTTTACGTGTATACGGATGTCCCGTTCGGAAATGGGCTTCATATAATTATGATGCCCGTTTCCAAACGGGACATCCGTAGACACGTATACAGGTCTGTCCATGAAATAATAATAGACAGTGTCTTTATCAAGCCATGTGGTTTACTGATAAGGATGGCTTCCCTTGTGGGACCTTTGCCAACATGTTCTGTTAAAACAGACTAAATTCACCCATGGAGGTAGAATTCTACCTCCATGATTCACATGACGTCACATAGATATGACGACACACGGTATTTATGGCAATACACGATACACCAATTGCATGCGCCATTTTTGGTGTCAGATTCCCTTCCATGTGTGTGAAACCATGTAGGAATAAAACCACAATGGTCTTATACCTCCATGGTGAAACTGTGCAGTGCGCATTTTTGACAATGTATTATTCAATTCTCAAAAACTGTAGACCTTTCTCATTCTATTGCAACGTCACAGCCCGAGTTTTTGCCAACCAAAGGTGGACAAAATATATGGGAAGCCATAAATGCAAACCTAAGATAGATACAACAGTCAGTTTGTAACAATGTTACACCAAATATTATTCAAAAATAGTGTTGAATTTGTTGGAAGCAAAGCAGTCAATCATTGGATGTGGGGGTTTTTAATTGAAAATTTGCAGAAATGTTGACTTTGGTCATCATCTGTAAACACTGAGTAATTTGTTTGCTAACAATCGGCCGTCCATGACGAATAGTGCGGTTTGTTTTTTTAACAATAGAAAAGTCTATAGCATGTCAGGCAAAAATATTTATGTTGAGGTTTTCTACCATGAACATCTGTAAACCATGTAAAGTGATGTGCAAATCTGTGAACGCCTATATTTTCACTCTTACCAATGTTGTATACACCCACACTTCAAAGGAATGGGGTCACAATGTTTGTCCATACAGGAAATTGGTTGGTGGCCAATAACATCCTGATACCATACCAAAAAAACCCCCAGATCTTTCTGTCTTCCCAAAATGATAACATCAAGTTCTTAAAATACCACCAAATGTGAAGGACAGATATCGGTTTCACCCCAAACTCTAGTAAAGATATCACATGTGATATCACATGTGATGTCACAAATTAGCATTAAAGATGCTAGGTCAAATTTTCGGCCGATTTGTCCCGCAAACATTTTGATTTGAATTGAAAATGTAAGGTATTTGTATAGATTCGAGAAAGTCATATTAGCTTTCTTAAGGCATTGCACAAGAGCAAAATCCGCCAATGATAAGTGGTAATCAAAGACTTATAGTGAATTGTTGAGCTATGCATGATGCACAATGTGGCGTGCGGGACGTTGAAATGTTATTAAAATAGAGCCCTTGCATTGGCCGCCGTTGCCGGGGTCAAACAATGGAAACATCACGTGCAAAATTGTATATTTATTGCATGATTGACCCACTTAGAACATTTTGACGCAACTCAAAACCCAATTTACCCATAAAGATGGCGTCTATCAGAAACAATTTATGCAGCCTCGCTACCATGGGCAGCTCCGTATCGATACCTCTCGAGCAAGGCATTCTGGGAAAGAAAACAAAATGGCGCGGCGATATCGTACACCATGGGAACGAGGTTGCAATAGACCTTTCTTTTGTTGATAAACAAACCGCGCTGGTTGGCATGGACGGCCGAATGTTAGCAAAACATTCAATCGTGTTAACAAATGTTGTGTCCAAATTCAACATTTCTGTAAACTTTCAATCAACCAAAAATACATACAATGATTGGTTGCTTTGTTTCCAACAAATTCAACACTATTTGGAATATTTGTGTAACATTATTACAAACTGTGGCTATCTGCTTATGCTTTGCATTTATGGCTTTCCATAGTTTTCCAACCTCGGTTGGCAAAAACTTGGGCTGTGACGTTTCAAAAGAAAGGTCTATTTATGGACCTTTGATCCCTTATACGACGCGGAACGCATCTACGCACAATGCGCGTCTACCATTTTCACCACGTTGGCAGTCAATATAGACCCCTTGCATAACGCGAAACGCTACATGGATGTTGAGGTCACGCGCATGTTTTTACACACAAAGAACAGCTATCGTCCAATGATTTGCCTCCTTTGGCCTCAGTGAGGGTGCTTTTTGGCCTCAGTCAGTGCGCTTTTTAAGCGTGTGACGTCCTATGCGGGGGGTCTATTCCTTTGCGTACATTTTAACTCTCAAAATAGCGGACATGATAGGCAAGTGAAAGTGCACGCTGTGCGTCCTGAATTGGTCCTATAGACTATGATTGGTCCATAGACTGTGCAAGTCTCTTGCTTATTTGGACAGGGACCCGTTGAAGTGCGCGAGGTTGTTACCTTCACGCGTCGTTAAAGCAATGTACGTGGGAACAAAGTGGTCCCAAAAAATGTCGGAATACGCGCGAGACGTGCACGGTCTATAATAGGCCTAGGCCTAAAATAGACTACAACGTATTATTAACACCACAGACTTACCTCAATTCGTTTATGTTCGTGTTGTAAACCCACTGACACATTGCCCGTACAGGTATTGTGTCGTCTGACGCTGTTTCCGTGGGTAAACCTACATTCACATGTGTGCTCTTTGCGATGCGTTTGCTGTCTGTACCAAAAACCGCAGGTAAAACATCTCCTGTAGTCACTTTCATTCCGATCTCTGTACTCCCTGCTTCAAGAGACACGACATCAGTGAGCTGGTCGTTGCCGCTTAAGTTGAGATCAGTGCTTACTCCTTTCTTGGTCGGCAACAACTCGTGGCTCACCTGTAACTCGGTGTTTTCGACCAAGCTGTCGTCACCGGAGGTAGCGCCAGCAGGCGTGCCATTTGAGATGGTGGTTGAACAGTTGAGCCGGTTGCATTTTGATACAGTTGACTTCATAAACGTCGGAGATTCCCCCAGGGTGGTCGGAGCAGAACTCACAACTGAAGAGAGCATGGCGATGAAAAACAGTACACGCAGTACCAGCGACTGGGTCTGTTATAAAGTAAACATTGCTCATGTTTATGTTGAACCATGGTTTACACAATTATTTTCATGTGGGGAATTTCCTTATCATTGGCCACGTCAAAATAAAATATTGTTTGGCAGATCGAGGAAGCATAAAATGGGGGGAAACCTATAAATAAACAAGATAAAGGAAGTACCGATATAACATTCACAGATGTTTTAAAATATTTATAAAGCAAATAGTATGGTAAAAAACTTACTCGATATAAGTTTTTATTTGATGAGGACTTTCAAACTTTTAACAATATGCAGAATTCCACTGTTTCGTTTGCGGTTTCATTCTATACACATACTGCAGTACCGTGTCCCGTTACCGCACTAAATATGATTAAATCATTTCGTAACCACACGTGTCCAATTTCAGATCAGGATTCAACATCAATAAAAACATTTCTCCCATTCAAAGTATTAAATGCTTCTATATTGAAAAAAAAACAATAATCCCCTTAAAGTTTCCTCTTAATAAAACCAAATTGACGTCAACCAACCGCCATAATTAAAGGTAACCCGATGATGAAAACAATGGCAACGCACATATTTTGTACGCGCCGCGCATAGAATTGGCCAGTGAACAACCTCCCTTTGACTTGTGGGCGGGAGAGAGCGCCCTACTCAAATGACGTCATGTGCACGCGTAAGGTCTGTACACGTGGTTTCATAATCGCATCGCCACGAGGATTTCCCAGATAACCTATCCAGTATATCATGTTTCTCAATCAGAAGGATACAAATTAAGTGCACGCCTTACACCCCCACCCTTATCCCATTCGATTTGTAACCTTATGTATGTTTGTAACATAACCCAGTCCAAGGTTTTAGCCAGGATTTGGTAAAAGGGTGTCCAAATTTGGCTGAAATTTAAAAACTGGGTGTCCAAATTGTTCACTTACAATAGATTTACATGTAAAGGACAGGTGTCCAAATATAAAACAGGGTGTCCCAAAGACACCCAGACACCCCTCTGGCTAATGCACTATGACTCGGTCGTTCTTAGTTTTCAGGACATTCCCTGTTGGGTCTAAATTTCACGAGGCTCATTACCACTACGCTCACATTCTTCGCACATTGCCTCAAGAATACAAGAAGAGTTATGTATTACCCCGCACCATGACACGCTATGGCAAATCGTGTCTTTTTTGTTATAGCTTTAACACTTTGGAACAAGCTACCCACCCATATTCAAGCGGCACCTCCATTTGGGTTCTTTTAAATTATAGAAACATACGATAAGCGCTCTGTTATAATTATTATTTATTGTTATAATAATGATGCACAATAATTGATCTTCGTGAACAATACTTTACTGCTGTGCAGTAGGCCAACGTCCTTGTCTCATTGTCCTAGTCCTTGTTGTTTGTGTAACTTATTTATGTTCAATTAGTGTGTAATATACTAAACTGTAATTCTGTTTGCAATCAATACCTTTAAGCTACACATGTCTTGGGGGTCTCTACTCGACAAGCTCTACTTTTTGGAGACCCCCACCACCCAAACACCCTGTATTGTGTATTTACCCCTGTATTATTATTGAATGAGTGGAAATAAAGTATTGAAGTATTGTATTGTAATTAAATTAACATCTTGTTGTTTAGAGACGTATTGTGCGGATTTTTGTTCTCCCTAGCTGCTCTCTCCAACCCACCCCTCCGAAGCTAAGGTTAACGTACCCAAAACGAGGCTAGTTAAGCAAATCCCTTCTCATTACCACTTCAGTACTATTTATCACTGTTGTTGGTACCTTGTAGTTGGTAAAAGAAAACTTAATTATTGAACGATCTACTTTAAAGGGTGTGTACAACATTGGTAAGAGTGAACATTTAAATGTTCACAGATTTACACACAGTTGGTATAAAGTTAGTTATGGTGCCTTGTTTTTGCTATAGGAATGCTATGTTTTTGCGAAATACCGTTAGTAAAACATTTAGTTTTGATTTCGCGAGTCCAATACCAGATGTTTGAAAACAGTGAAAACATATAATTGGGCTTTTCACTATTTTCTTGCGACTCGAGTGTCTGATTGGGCTAAGACTTTCATAGGTTTAGTATTTCATGTATTGGGTCACATAAAGTGTGGATACTGTTCTTTGACAGTTACCAATGTTGTCATTGTGCTTTAAACAAATGAAATACCCAAAAGCTCTCATGTTTAAATAACAGTATTGCTAATGGGTAGTTATATTTGGAGGAAATAAAAGTTTCTATAAAAAAGAAGATAAAAAAGATGATAACCAAAATTGTAGGGCCAACCTTTTTCATTGAAACCCAACAACTGATTTTGTGTACTTTGTAGTTGATAAAACAAAACTTAATTATTGAACCATCTACTTTGCAAATACCAAAAAAGCTGTCCTGTTGTCATATTTTGAAGAAAAAAATGTAAGTTTCTTACATCTTCTGACAAGTTTTAGGTACAAAAAAGTCGTACATACAACTGAAAATACAAATTTGAATGATACTACACCGTATAAAGTTCGTCAGATATTGTTATCTGGATGTTTATGCTGTACAGAATGTTATTTCAAGCATACCGGCTCACAAAGCAATTCTTACCTTCAGATGATGAGGCATTTTCACTCGATGTGTTGATATGATCTCTCCACTGATTATTGTCGAAGCTATGGTGAATCTGTTGTTCTATTTGCCAATACAATTCAGAAGTGT
Organism: Plazaster borealis; assembly: GCA_021014325.1. NCBI lineage: Eukaryota > Metazoa > Echinodermata > Asteroidea > Forcipulatida > Labidiasteridae > Plazaster > Plazaster borealis. Next base: position 22,390,407 of record CM037461.1, read on the forward strand.
TGATATGAATTCTCCACAGCTTACTGCCGAAGCTATCTTAGTGAGTGCTTAACAGTTGTCCTATTCGCAAATCGGTTTAGAAGTGTTGCGAGTATTTCATACGAATGGAATGATTTTTGTCCCCGAGTGAAAGTCATTATATAACGGTTTAGCTCGTAAAGGGAAACCCCCTTTATTGTCTGTGTGTTTGTAAATATAAACTTCGTGTCGTCATCCTGTTGGGTTGGAACATTTGATCTGGAGTGAATAAACAAGGATGCGGAAAACACATAATTTAATCAAAGTCACCAACAGTGGGTAAAAACCACTGTCAAATATCGCCTATAAATGTTAAATCGAGGTTAAAGAAAACACAAAACAAAACTTCTTTTTTTTAAAGTGTTCATAACTAGCCTATTTATAACAATTAAAGAATTTTACATGAGGAAGTGACAAAATGGTATAAACATAAAACATATCAAATTATAAAAATTGCTAATGAACATCAGATAATACCCCCAACAAAAATAATGATAATAATAAATGTATATAAAAATAAAAGGTAATTATAGAAAAAAAACAGTTTTTCAGTAATTTCTGGCAGCTCGTTTGTAATTTTTCTGAAATACTTAATTAGTTTACCTAAGTAATTGCTAACTTTATGTGGTTGATTAGTAAGGCTAGTGGATTTAACAAGGGAAAGTACGATTCGGTTATTGTGTAATGATGATGAAATAGTTCAACGCGCCATTTTTTAAAGGGACAGTGTACCATAATAAATATAAACAGTTTCCAAATAATACACTTAAAGAGATTAAAAACATTGGATCTGTTTCCAGATAATAATTTTAAAGATATTACAACATTTTGGTTAGTGTGTAATTATGATGAAATAGATCAACACCATATTTAAGAGGCAGTAAGGTTTATTAAGGGACAGTGTACCGTAATAATACAAAAAAGTGACTTTAAGAGATTAAAAATAACCTTTTGGAAAATACAACATTTAATTTATTTTATTTTCAAATCCGTAAAAAATACAAACGTGAGACAGTGAGAAGCTGTTGCAATCACTAATTGTTTGTTTTACTTTATCTTAACTCTTTCTGGTAATGGAACTTTGGGATTATCAAAAGCGACTAGCGCCTTGTACCGTAGGACTGACCATCGAGAGGCCATGTAGAGAACACCGCGAAGAAACTATTCAGTTTTATCAAAATGTGTGATGAAAACTCCGAGGGACTGAAAACCAAATCCACATTTTGGTTAGGCTGTGGTCTGATCAACACGTTAGGCTCCGGGGTACAAAGCTGAAGGACAGGAAACAGGTCATAACCTTATCCACTCTCCTTCAAAAGGGCTAACTGTTTTGTATGACGTTTTGTTTTTCTTGCTTTCTTTCTTTCTTCTTTACGTGAAATCCCTGTACGAAGAATTATGAGGAATGTTTATAACCAAATGTCAGACGAAATAGCGTATTGATACCCATTTTAAATTCGCAGCCGTTGTGTTTTTGTCTCCTGTCCCAAACATTGTAAACCATACCGACAAAGAAATGAAAAATAACTACCCCCCCCCCCCCCGCTTTCGCATTGTAAAGTTGTAATTAGCGCTTTGTATCCTTTGGAAAAGGCGCTTTATAAATACGGTTATTATTATTAGTATTATTATTAATAAAACACTCTATACATTATTCACATACAAAACGTCCTTGCGGACGAGTCCATTTTAACTCAAAACATTACAAAAAAAGTTACCTCGAAATTATATCAGAAGCTCAGAGCCCAATTTCATGGCTCTGCTTACCACCGAATTCTGCGCTTGCGATCACCATTCTTTGCTGACAGGGGCAAGCACCGAATTTATGCATTTTGTGTAAGCGATGAATGCCTAGCATGGAGTAGGCTACGGGCACGCACAAGCAAAAATTCCCTGCTCACCTGTGAAATACGCTTGACGTAAGCGGAATTCCCTGCGTCCATGTAGGCGCCGAATCTTTGCTTAAGGTAAAACCATGAAATCGGGCCCTTAAAAAAAAATGAAAAAAAATAACCAGAAACCACGCGTAACGGCTGCACGTTGTGTAAGACTATATAGTCTTATACAACGTGCAGCTTTGAATAGTATAATGCATTTTGAGAAACTTTTCACTTCGAAGTACTGCGGTTATGGAAAAAGGTATCACTTTTTATCCCGCAAAAATGTTTATCTGAAAAGCGTTACTGGAGTTTGACCCATTAAAAACAAACTAAAACAACAAACAAAGACTTGTTCTCTCCCTTTAAATGATCTATTTAATTCTTGAGAGTATTTACTTTGGCACCATTCCTAACTTTTAGAACTTAGTAAAAACTTCCGATTTATACTTTGGTTTAAAGAGGGAGGGAGTAACCGATTCAATTGTATGATATACTCATTTTCCAACATTATAGAGTCATCATGTGAGTGTGGAAAAAAATGACAAGTATCTAACCTCACGTTAAGATGGTGGAATTTTTCAATTTTGTAGACCGATTGCGCGACCAATGTCACGCGACCTACTGTGGGTGTAAAACATCAATAAACAAAGCGTCTTCCATACAGGAAAAAGCCGTTGTTGTAAGGTATATGATGTTTGATGCATTTGTTTAATTGATCGAAAAATTTTCTGTATTTTTTCGGTTTGTGATAAAATATTCCAGAGTCTGTAACCAAACCTACCGGAGTGGCTGAAAAGGCCACTAAGGACAGGTTACAATGAGTCCAAATGCTACATGGAAGGAACGTTTATGTTCAAGATGATGTGGTGCTTACACACAAGAATCTCACAATTTTGAAGCTGAAATCATCAAAAAGAAAAGGTTTTCCAAAACTGTATGATTCCTTTGTCTATTTGAAATTTCGCAAGGCTAAACGCTCACCTTTCCAACGCTCTACTTTTACTACATGTATAGTGATTTATATTACAAACACAAGACCCGGTGCAACAGGTGTACTCCTCCTTTGCATACCAGGACGAGGGTCGCTACGGCGTCATCCGACGCCGGTAGGGCAAAACTCAAAACAAACTTCTCTGTGGTTGAATACTAGTAATTTATGAAACAGTAATGGGATTTAAATCTCGAAATTTGTGTGGTTTCTCATTACTTCGTGAGCTAACACTGTCCGCCATTTTGTATTTAGGACCAAATTGTTTTACTCCACAAAAACCACACAAATTCGAGGTATGTTTGTGTTGATTATTATATTCTACTTTTAAAACATATTTTCAAACATTCATTTCACAACAGCGCTTTTTGTAGCCCAAAGTGCCCAATCCGAAGGCAACGTGGCCCTTTAATCTGTTGTTTTCCGAATCAAGTTTCTTTCGTTTCATGGTTCAATGGTATAACAATGTGTCTAGACAACCGTGAAACAGCCGTTGATCTTGGAGGAAGTAACGTTAGAATTGTAAAATGATAAGATGAGGAAAAGGAATAATTTACTTGTAGTTACGCAATGCAATCATTTTTAACGATTAGAAAGGTTTTGGTTATAGGCCTATGCAAGCAACAAAAAAAAAGTAACTTCATTCATTTTTTTATGTTTTTATTTGTTTTCACAAGTTTTTTTTTTTTTGGCTTTTAAAGGAGTGATTTGGGAAAGTCCCTGATATTGTCAATACGATTCCAAATTATTCAGACAGTTTGTACACAATAGACTCCTTACATGGCCGCCATCTTTGATGACAAACAATGGAAACGTGCACGCGCACGACTCTCAGCCAATCATCTTCACGCACTCACGTTTCATCACAATGGTAGTCTTTAAGAAGAAAACGGTCATAATTTCAATCTAAAAGATCATACGAAAGCCCAATATTGCCGGCAAAATTACGAATTCGTTATTATGCATTCGAGCCCGTTATTACGGATTCACAATCTGTTAAGGATTCACAATCCACTGTTACGGAGTCACAATCCGTTGGTAAGGATTCACAATTACGGATTCCCTATTTCTATTTTGGAAATAAATAATAAAATTAATGGAAATTCACAGAGTGTGTGGGTGGGACGGGACGATTGGCTCACTATTTCACACGGATACTAAACAAAACACGACTATACAGATCAAACAAGCAGTAGTGTAAAATAGCTAATTATTGTAAACGTGTTGCCAAACATTGACGAAAAGTACGTGCACGCACTCTCACTTTTTTTTTCTTTTTTTGGGGGGGGGGGGTTGGAGGGCACGCGCGTGCAGTAACTTTATGAGGGTAATAGTCATTGATCTCAATATAATAGAGATCAATGGTAATAGTATACATTTTGCATATGACGTCATATGAGTAGGGCGCCCTTAGTTGCCTAGAGGTCAAAAGGACGTTTTTCATTGGCCAGTCCTGTGCGCCGCGCATACAAATCTGTGCGTTTTCCATCGGTTTACCTTTAAGTTAGCGGCTGTATGACATCAATGCATAAAGTCTATTCCATGTACAGCCATAGGCCTTCTTTGAGTATGACGACACAACCCCTTTAACTTCGGATGTGGTTTACCCTGTAGGCTACACGTTTTTTGAGAGCTGGGAGTTAGGTGTTTTTTTTATTGGAAGCACTGATAAATCAGGAAACTATTTTTACAAAATGTAATAGGGAAAATCCGGCCGTGTATGGGATATTTTTTAATCACCTCCTGAAAAGGACATTGGACTTAATTACAAGCTTTTATACTCGGATGAATTATCAGTGATTCTAAAATAGCATACCGGTTACATTAGAAATGTAACAAAATGCAAAATAATTGTTCATGAAAAATGGGGGAAAGCGAACTGATGTGGAGCTAGATTTCCCTAATATCATAAAGTATTGATGGGAATGAAAATCGTAGTTGCAGACCCGTTTTCTAATATGGAATACATGACTGTGTATGATTGTTAGTTTGTTGTTTGTTTGTTTGTTTGTTTGTTTGTTCGTTTGTTCGTTTGTGGGGGTGTCGGGGTGTTATTGCGTTAGTTAGTCAGGGGCCATTCAGAATAGTCAATGTTAGAAAAATTCGAATTTTTTTCTCGAATCTGTGGGTTGGTGAGTCGAAAGAAATTAAAAATCGAAATTCAGTTTTTGTTTAAACAAATTACAAAGGCCCCCCTATATACAAACGAAAAAGAGGAAGAACAAATACTCAGCTGGCCAAGATTGTCAATTTCATTCCTGATTATACTACAAAGCCAGGAAAAGCCATTGAAAACTACTGATGTTGGATACCTTTGATCTCAAATATCTTGTTCATTTGAGGCATTACTTTGTTCTTCAGTGTGTAGATTATAATATGAAGCCATTCAATATTTAAAAGTCGAAATTTGGGGTGGATGGTCGGGTCAGAACAATTCGAAAAATTTTAACATTGACTATTCTGAATGGCCCCTTAGTTTGTTTAATTGTTTGTTTGTCTGTTTTTTTGCTATTTCACTGAGTTGAAGCAAATCGATGCGTGTCTGTGAGAATGGTCTAGCACCTTGTTATGAAATGAGAAGTCCAACTGTCATTGCCAATGGGTACAAGAATCAAACAAAATGGTTTCACTGTGATTGATTTGTTTCTTTTTAAAAAAAACTGGTCCTTATTCAAAACAGCCCAAGTATTTGCATTTAAGAATTATTTAATTATAAAGATTCATACATTAAATGGCTACGTAAGGGTTAATTATATGTAGGCCTATTTAAAGTTCGATTTATTTTTTTATCTGTCTGTTTTTATGTATGAGAGTGTATGATGTGTTTGATGGTAATATCCTAACCTCAACACACTTAGATTTTCGGCGTAACATTTTTTTCTCTCAATATATTCAGATGACGCTAAACAAAAATTCCAACCTGTGAAATTTTCACAGGTTAGTTTTATTGTATATATCCATATAGGATTGAAACAAACAGTGGGTTACATTTACCAAACGTATACAATCCCTTTAAATCAAAGATCAATATTGTACCACAACTAGGGGATCAGCTTGCCTCGGTACCTTACCATTACCCTTTTTCATACTGCGGTTTAATATGGACAAAGATATCACTCTTTATCCCCAAAATTTAAATCTAAGAAGCGTTACTGACAGTCACGTTTCTCAGATAGTGTATTCATGACGACACATCCTCTTTACATAATTAAATTCCTGGAGGTAAAATTACAGTACGTCTCTTCGATATCCAACAGTTAACCACAATTATTTTCCCTCATATTTTGTCCGTCTTGTTATTTCGGGTGGTAAAATTAAACAACAGCTTCGATAACTTCGAAGATGGAACATTTTCTGGACTCTCTGGTCTCACCTTCCTGTATTCATTTACATTCATGTTCTAAAAAGGGTCAGTTTACGTTTGGTAAAGACTCTGAAAATTAACGACAATAAAAACTTACTTGGTAAGAAGTACATGCAGCTTTGGATGGTATAATGCATTTTGAAAAACTTTTCCCTTCGAAAGTACTGCGGTTTAATAATATGGAAAAAGATATCACTTTTTATCCCCAAAATTTGAATCTAAGAAGCGTAACCGACAGTAACGTTTCTCAGATAGTGTATTCCAATTGCAGATTATTCTTCCTGCGTGGACATACCGCTCCAGATTTTCGGCAATATCTCAAAAACGGTACCACCTTTTGAAATGAAATTTTCACAGGTTAATTTTATTGTATATATCAATAAAGGATTGAAACAAACAGTGGGTTGTGACATTTACCAAACGTATACAATCCCTTTAAATCAAAGATCAATATTGTACCACAACCAGGGGATCAGCTTTGCTCGACCTTACCATTAGGGCCTATTGTTCATGTATGTGGACCCATGGGTTCGATAACCACCTACGATAGATGATGTATCATTGCCCGTAAATTTGCCGACTTAACACTGCAAGGAAGTGGGAACTTTCTATTGCCCTTGACGAAATATGATTTATTATTAATGTTTCTGTTTTGTTATTTCTATTTGTATTTGTTTGTTTGGTTGCTTTCCTTGTCTCCTTCGCTTTGAAACCAAAACTTTGCAATAATTAGTTGAAACTGAAAGCAATGTATATATGTATTAATAATTGAAGTCCGACGTTGTGCGTACGTACTTCATGAACATACTTTTGATGGGTGGGTCAAAAGAAATAACTGAAAATCGAAATTCATTTTGTGTTTAAAAAAATTACATATATTAACAAACGTATAATTAGGCCAGGAAAAGCCATTGAAAACTACTGATGTTGGATACCTTTGATCTAAAATATATGGTTCATTTGAGGCATTACTTCGGTGTATAGATTATATTATGAAGCCATTCAATAATTCAATATTTAAAGGCATCGTACACGTTTGGAAATTGTCAAAGACCAGTGTTCTCACTTGGTGTATCCCAACATATGCATAAAATAACAAGCCTGTGAAAATTTGGGCTCAATTGGTCATCGAAGTTGCAAGAAAATGATGAAAGAAAAAACACCCTTGTTGTACAAATTTGTGTGCTTTCAGATAAAATAATAAAAAGTTCTTGCAAGAAGTTTTTATTATTATAGTGAGAAATTACCTCTTTCTCAAAAACTACGTTACTTCAGAGGGAGTCGTTTCTCACAATGTTTTATACTATCAACAGCTCTCTGTTGCTCGTTACCAAGTCAGTTTTTATGCTAATACATATTTTGAGTAATTACCAAACGTGTACGATGCCTTTAAAAGTCGAAATTTTGGGGGGGGGGGGGGTGGGTGGTTGACAGTTTCGAATTTTTTTAACATTGACTATTCTGAATGGCCCCTTAGAAGCAATTCAAAGATTTCGCATTCTCGTAAAGTGTTATAGCGGAACCATTATACCGTCTAATGACCATGTGCGAATTTTGTTGTTATTATTAATAATCACATCCTCTTTAAATATTAAAATTCCTGGAGGTAAAATTACTGTATGTATCCTCGATATCCAACAGTTAACCACCATTATTTTCCCTCATATTTTTGTCCGTATATAGTCTTGCTATTCCGGTTGGTAAACATTACGAATAAGGTATCTTGAATGAATTGATACCACACTGCAAAAACCGGGGGTGTTAAAATTGACACCATGTTTTTCTTCCTATCGTGTCCACACACGCTATAGACTCATTGCACAACGCGCAGCGTACTCACTGCGCCTATCCTGGGTGTCATTTTGGGTGTCAAAATCGTATACAAACATGCACAAAAGAGAGTTGACACCCTCAAATTACGCGCAATGCTCGGAGGTGCGTTCCGCGTTGTGTAAGGGGTCTATAGAAATCAATAGGTTCCCTTGCATAACGCGAAACGCTTCAGGTACGCTGAGGTCACGCGCACGATTTTACGCACAGAGAACAGCTATCGTCCAATGATCTGCCTCCTTTTTGAGAGTGTGACGTCATATGTAATGGGTCGTGTTGTGTTTCAGCCATGACTGAGCACTGTCTTTGGCATTTTCATTTAATTCAGCATGGTCTCCAGCCCTGCTCCAGTGGGGGACACCTGCTGAGTAGGTGATTCACTGTTTGTGGTTCAGAACCACAAGCATGGTCACATCCTGGTCGTTCAGATAGCCACATTTCTTTGGCGTTACTTTGCAGCGACCGGTAGGCTACATGATCTGAGTTGGTTGAGGCATTTCCATGCAGCCCAACTTGAGTCAGCACCGGTTAGGAGTTCTTCTTTTGCACTTTTAAAATAAATTAATACTACTGTGAATCGATGATTAATGTAATCAATAAATGATTTCTGTATTCGATAAGTAGTTACTGTAATCAGTAAGTTATGACTGTTATAATAAATCATTACTGTGTTTAATAAATTATTACTGTATCCAATAAATATTTTATGTTACCAATCAATCCTCACTGGTATATAGACCTTTATCATGGTGCGGCCATCTTGATTGTCTCCCAATCAAATCAATGTAACCAATCCGAAGCTGGAAGGAGAAATAGTCTGGTTCCTTTTTGTACAGTGAATGTTATTATTCATTGCTGGTGTTGGATACAGGGAACATGACCAAGATGGTGGCAGCATGATAAAGGTCTATTCAATAGTGACTGTATAGTGACGTAGTTAACAAATAGTGACTGTAATCAATACATAGTGGCTGTATTCAATAAAATGTGACTGTAATCAATAAATAGTGACTGTAATCAATACATGGTGACTGTATTCAATAAATAGTGACTGTAATCAATAAATAGTGACTGTAATCAATAAATATTGAATGTACGGTAATCAATAAATAGTGACTGTAATCAATAGTGATTGTAATCAATAAATAGTGTCTGATAGTGACTGTATTAATAAATAGTGAATGTCAATTAAAAGTGAATGTAATCAATAATAGTGACTGTAATCAATAAATAGTGACTGTAATCAATAATAGTGACTGTAATCAATAAATAGTGACTGTTATCAATAAATATTGAATGTACGGTACTCAATAAATAGTGACTATAATCAATAGCGATTGTAATCAATAAAATATAATGATTATAATCAATAAATAGTGTCTGATAGTGACTGTAATCAATAAATAGTGAATGTAATCAATAAAAAGTGACTGTAATCAATAATAGTGACTGTAATCAATAAATAGTGACTTACAGTAATCAATAAATAGTGACTGTAATCAATAAATTGTGACTGTAATTAATAAAAAGTGACTGTAATCAATGAGCCAGACCCAAGACACTTTAATGCCACAAAAACTGCTGTTTACCTCCCGCGATATTAGTGTAAGCAACAGGGAAGAAACAAAGCACAGCTTCCTACTTTCTTTGTCACTTTTGTTGCTTGTTTGTCCAGTTTGAGTTAATTATTTGCCAATGATTTGCCAAGTCGAGACCAGGAAGTTTGAGACCAAGACCGACACCAGGTTGAAAGGGAGAAGAACATCGACGCGTTTGATCAACAAAAGTAGATTACGAGACTGATACTGAGAGCCGGCTTGAGACGTAAACAACCCGCGATGAAATGAAAGAAACTGATTCACCAACGAAGTGTGCAATGTCTAACAAAAAGAACATAATTAGAAAGAACCTAACTCAAAATCTTCCCCCAAAAACGTCTTTAAATTTAAAAGAAAATAATAATAATAAGCGCTTTGAGACGCCCGTAGAAAAGGCACTTTATAAAAATGTGTTGCTATTATTATTTCAAATAACTATTTTGTACCAATCTATGTTTATGTAACATTTATTGTTGCGGTACCCGCTGCTAAAAATATATAATTCGAACTGCATCTGCTAACTGGTAATAACGGCGGTCTAGGGGTATAAGACATCTGCTCTGGAATAGACAAAGGTCATGGGTTCGAATCCTACCCGAGTAATATGCCTGTGGATTTCTTTTTCAAAGGACTCGGGCAAGTTAACAGTGCTTTACACACATCGGTGTTTGGGGAAAAAACAAATAATAATCTTATATATGCAAAGTGTTAGAAATAATAATAGCGATTATGATTAGTAATTGTTTACTGTGATCAATACGAGTAGGGCCCAAGACATGTTACTGATTTATAACGACACCGTTGTCGGTACAAAAGGTGTCAGACACCCGGACACGTTTGATCGATATTAATAGATTACGAAACTGATATACCGAGGACGGCCTTGACACGTAAAGAACCCGCGATGAAATAAAATAAACTATCATGATTCCTAGGTGTGCAATTGTCTAAGATAAAACTCTTTCTTGAATGAAAGTGATTTAACCCAATTGTTACTTTTGTTTTATATTTATCAAAAACCAACAACAGCCTTTTCAAAAGGCAGCTACAAATTAATTTGTTTACAAAAAATGTGGAGTCAACAATTTGGCTCTACAAAATGGCGTGCCGTGTTAGTTCACGATGTAAAAGGAAAACCACGCAATTTCGAGGCATATTGTGTGGATCATTGCATTTTACTTTTAAAACATCTTTCTAACCATAATGCAATTTATAACAAACGGTTACAAACGCTGTTTATAGACCAACTCGCCCGATCCAAGGCAACGTGTCCCTTTAACATTAATTTTGAAACAAGTTGTGCAATAACGGTGTAGAATCAAACCCTCTGTGGTCGGATAATAGCTCTTCGAGTTCAATAGACTTCATAGAAAAAATAATACCACTATAAATAACAATAAAGCCTTACACAAGGAAGTTCGGATCGGAAGTCCTATATACACAGATCAGATGAAGCGTAGGTTGAACGGAAACGAACAAGGTACTAACAGTGGGAAAACAAGAAAGCTTGTTTCATAATTTTAGAGAAGGTACGATGATTTTCGGAATCAAGCGCCGTGTATTCACCCATCGATTCCCCGCCGCCCCCGTGTGCGTGCGTTCGCACTAACACCATTTTTTTCTGCAGAAAAATACCATCCCGGAAAAAGTGAACAGAGAAACACCCCACATCAAGTAATACAAAATAAATACAGGGATTTTTGCATTGGACTTTCGGGAAAAAACGCCATATACCCTGTTCAATTATTATTTTATAATAATTTGTATTTTTGGTAGTTTTGTTTTGTGGTGTTTTTTTTATCCCCACCCACCACACCATCTCCATTGGACTTTTTGGAAAAAACGCCCAACCTAATGAATCATTAGTTTATAATAATTAGAATTTTTGTTTATTTTGTTGTTTAGTGGGTTTTTTCCCACCCACCATCTCCATCCGGGCACTCTAAAATTAATTGCTCATAAACAATGTTTACCCTTTCGGTATTAAACAAAAGGAAAATGGCCTCACTTGTGTAAAATTATTGCACAAAATCGAAAGTGGCAAAAAGTACCCATTACTGGATAATTTTTAATACAAACATGTGCGGCATTTTTAGCACAGCACAGTTGGGTAAGAAGTTTACCCATGTGACAACCATGTTCCCTTTTTACTAAAACAAAAAATGGGTAGACTTTACCCAATCTTCATTTTACCCAGGTGTTGTGTTATTTTCTCACCCAATAGTTGGGTTATTATTTTACCCAGCAAAGTGAAAGTTGTGTAGTTAATTTAAAGGGGCTATCTGAACAACCAGCAGGATGTGACCTGCACTATGCGGTTCTGAACCACAAGCAATGGATCACCTACTCAGAAGGAGAAGACATGCGAGGCTGACTGGAGATCTAGCTAAAAAAACAACATCTAGCGTGTCGACACGATAAGAAGAATAATGATGTTAACAACATTTTTCCATTATCCAGACAATGTATTTGTTTTTACACTCGCGATAGATTATATCTTGCAAAATACCAAACAGTCAATGAGCGCTGAAAAGAGGAAGCACCCCCCCCCGCGAATTTTTTTCCCAAACTTTTGTTTATTTACCTTTTTTATATATTTCATTTCTTTCCAACATCCGCATTCCGATCAAAATCGGATATCAAAATCATTTTAAAAAAAGGTCATCATAGCAAACCTGTTTGGAAAAAAAAATTCGCCCCCGCCCACCAAATGAGATCGAAAAGGCACAATGAGTGGTTGCATACATTAAATTGGCCAAAAATTATGTCATTGCCCCCACTTGCCACCCCTCCCCTTGTCTGGTTTAAGCCTCCGCATACCAGTTAGTTTAAAAACACGGTTATTGTAACACTTGACATTTGTTATCAGCTTTTGTGTATACATAATTTTGTTTTTAATTGGAGGTGGATTTTTATATTTCTTTTGTTGACAGGGCTTCAAATGTACTCGGATGTTTATATTTCTGTTGTTGTTGATAGGGCTTGTACTAACCTTTTGATGAGTTTTCGATACTCAGTTGTATTTCTCCGACAGCTCATGTGCGACTAACATTCAGTGTAATCTCCAAAACATAAATTAACCAATAAATAAACAGTGAAATATATAAGAACCAAACAAATAAACATAAAATCTTGTCACGTTATTTTAGCTTTATTAAATTTTCTTCACCGCAAAGTATTTATACCAACATTTTTCACTGTATAAACTTTGCCTCGTCGTAGTAAGACAAGCAAACAACAATCAAAAAACAAAAAGACCTTATTTCCTTAAAGTAAACTCGTACATACATGTATGTAAGACTTCTTTCTTATTGCTACGTGCTGATAAAAACAGCAGTCATCTACGAATATTGCTTAAATAACTTTGTACAAATTTAAGACCACATAAAATACATTATTTTTATACAGATACAATTCTTAATATACATAGTGACATTTTTTCATAAAAAAAAAACAATCAAATACAAAATTTTACACAATGATTGTGCCAAGTTGTGCAATGAAGGCCGATTCTCAAAAAACAGGAGAAATTTCAAACTTACAAACAGAAACGTTTATTTCCAAACGAAACTTGTTTTTGAGACCTCTTTTTATCACAATTTCTTAATTACATACAAACAGAAACAGGATCTTTGCCAAAAATAACAACACAAAAACAACACTTGATGAGACATTTATGTATCAACTGCTGTTTTTAAACGACTGAAACAAACAATATAATATTAGCAAATAAAAACAATACATTATAAAGCATAAATTAATTTCCATTCAATATATGGTACAATAAATATACAGCCCTTCCTATATACAATTAAAAAGTAAAATGAAAACGTCAACACCAACCAAAATTTATACAAATACAACGAAAATATCTAAAGTTAGAGCATCAGATCCGTGTCAAATTTCATAGAGCTGCTTAAGCACAAAAAACAACTTAACAAAATGTCTGCTTAGCAAAAATAAACAGGGAACCAGTCACAAACTGTGTACACAGTACGGTAATTTGGCTGGTAACCTCTTTCTGCTCTGCAGAATTGTTCTACGCTTATTCAGCTGTCTCTTGTGCTTATACGCAGCTCTATGAAATTGGGCCCTGCTCATAAAATAGTGCTTAAATGTCAGCTAAGCAAAAGAAAGCAGGATACCAGTCACATATTGTAGGCCTACAGGGAACGATTTCGTCCAGCATTTTTGCATGGCAATATTTAGAGTGAGCATGTTTTGTGCACACTGACTGCTATTTGAGTAGCAACTACCAAATGAATGTGTTGAATATAGCAACTGCTACATTTTGTGAAGCATTTTGCAATCAGTTATTTTTCAAACAGTGTCTTACGATCCCCAAGAAAAATATGTGAACATTCAAACGTGAATGAATTTTCTTCTTGGAGATTGCAAGGAACTGGTTGCCTGTAAATTGCCTCGTGTGACATCACAAGCTTTTTGGAAATTCCAAACAAAGAAGGGAAAGAAAAACGAAGGAAAGTTGAAAAAATATTAATATTAATACTATGTATACTAACCCTTATTGCTATGCATTTAAAAAGGATATGACTACAATAATTGGTGTACCCATGACTCGTATTACTAACCGACATTTTTTTGTGCGATTTCATTATTTCATAGTTCTCTTAAAGGTTTAGATTGAAATTCATAATCGATTGAAACTAGTGATAACAACAGACGATTTTGTCAATAGTTTCAATCGATTGAAGTGAATTTCAATCTAAAACTTTAAGACAGAAAAAAAATCTTACAATCTGTGTTGAAACATATCTATTTTTAAAGAAGTCAAAAGGTAAATCCTAAGAATATATTTCACCAAAGTGGCAGATGTTCTGTTCAGATCAGCTTTCGGTTTCAATCACATATAATATACGGGTATTATATTTCTGTGGTTTCAATATATCCCCTTTGCATATAAAAACAGCGCCCTCACAGGTAGACGTATCAATAGCTGGAAGTTGTGAGAAGTGCGTGCTCAGATATTGAGCACCGTGAAAACCATCAAATACAAAAATCATTTTGCTAAAAAAATGTTCAGAATTCCAAACGTGATGGACGAACGGAATATTTTATTCTGGATGGAATAATAATATTTGTCCATAGGGCCCCATTTCATAGAACTGCTTGAGCGCAAAAGGTAGCTAATTACAACAACAATGCTCATCATAATAAGGTAACAAGCCACATGTCACATGTACAATTTGTGACTGGTATCCTGCTTATTTTTGCTGAGCTGAAAATGTGGAGCAAAACTTTCTGATTTAATCAACTCTATAAAAATGGACCCTGGTATGGGTCTACAAATAAATTATTCACGTAAAACACACGTTCAAGTTGACCATACAACATACCACATACTTAAAAGGATAGCCTATGATAGCGTTTAAATGCGAGGCGAGCGCGACCAGTGCTTTACCACACACAAACCACACGGCATGCACAAATCGAAAATATAAAGTAGTGTCGGGTGATGCGGTTTTTGAAAATCTCGTTCAATGAAACTTTAGTAGCCCCACTGTCACACAACGGGCACAACGATCCGTGGCCCAGCGAGGTCTTTCTATAGATCTTAAAGGGATTGTATACGTTTGGTAATTGGAACCCACTGTTTGATTCAATCCTATATTATAGTTGAAGATATATACCATAAAACTAACCTGTAAAAATTTCATTTAAAAAGGTGGTAGCGTTGTTTGAGATATTGCCGAAAATCTTGGGCGCTTTGGAGCAATAGTCAGCAGTAACGCTTCTCAGATTCAACTTTTTGGGGATAAAAAGTGATATCTTTTTCCATAACCGCAGTACTTCGAAGTGAAAGGTTTCTCAAAATGCATTATACTATCCAAAGCTGCTGTACTTCTTACCAAGTAAGTTTATATTGCCATTAATTCCAAGAGTCATTACCAAATGTATACAGACCCTTTAATCGAATTGATTGAAATAAATCGCCTATTATACAATAATTATGTGTGACGTTAAGCAGGAACTTAATATATATAGAAAACGTATATCCTTTTTCACTGTAAGAACAGTCTCTTTGACAAGGCACCTTAGTAGACACTTAATTCTCGTTGCTGTAAATATCTTATAATCTTTACGAAAATACAGAAATATCACATATATAAAGTTGCGATGATTTACAGACCACGTAACCTGTGACATCACTAGTTCACCCAAAAGCCACAGAGCCCAGACTTCTTACAGGCACGATTTGTACACAGCCCGTTGGGAGACTTTGGAACGCTAGGTGGCAGCAGACTTAACCACTTTCCATTGTTTACGTAGTTCTGAGCATGCACACATTACCGAGAACAATGGATTTACCTGGTAAGTCTGCTGTCACCTAGCGTCCAAAAAGTCACCCATTGGAAGAACACATACAATCTTATACTTTATGGAGATTGCACTGTCTGATTTTTATCAATTTTTTTAAACGATGAAAGGAGGCACATCTAAAAACTTGCTCAGCTGTTTTTATTTTGTTTAACTCTTGAACTTATCTGGAAATTATGACACAAAATGTAACATTTCCCCTATGACCAGTGTAGTATCTTGCCTGCCAGAAAGCCCCTGAAATGTACATGGTCTATAAGCAATCAGAATCTATTTGGCAGTTTTCATCTTTTGCAGAAATTATCGAACATTTCCTTCCATTATTTTGCATAAATTTAAATATGCTAATCTATAAGGCACTCTGACCAATTATCTACAATGACGATCTGTATATTAACTTATTAATTAATTTATTTATTTATTTATTTGCAATTCATGATACTGAGCACTGTGAAAACCAACAAATACAAAAATCTTTTTGTGAAAAAAAAAACTGTTGAAAATTTCAAACGTGATGGACAAATTGATAATTTTATTCTGGATGGAATATTTTTCTAATTTTATTTGTCAACAATTTGTAAGGCAGAAATTTATGTTGCATAAATTACACTTTGGATCAAAATTTAGAGAAGAAAAATACAAAAGTAATACAAAACTTGCAAAACTGGCACTTGCAAAATTATCAAATGAAACAGCCAACACTTTGAACTCGACTTCAAAAACAATGCATCTTATTTTTTTAAAGAAATGCAGCAAAAAATATATTCAACAATCATTTTGTTTCTAAAAAAACTTGAGGCATGACAAGAAAATTGATACAAAATATATCTTTGGTGTTTAAGCCCCTAATATCTAGAAGGCAAGATTATTATTTAAACACTTGTATCATCAGATATTCCACAATGGAAATCTCGTTAAAAAAACCTACCCCGACCCTAAACCCACCACCACCACCACCTTAACGTTAACACCACCACCTCGACCTTAACACCACCTCTAAACTTTTCAAATGATCTCACATCAAAATAGTAAACATTCGTTCATAATCATGAACTTCAAAGGTAGGGTACTCCTTAAAAGAATTTGCTGAGAGAAGTTTCTTACCTTGAGAAGGTCACAACAATTTAAGAAACAGTGTGGGTCCTCCGAGTTGCTCTCTTTGTAAGTATCAAAGATGGGACGCTCATTGCAAGGTTTATCTAAGACGATTGTCTTTCCTTGAGATCTCAATTAAACAGCAATGACATTGCCTCTGATACCATACATGGACCTCTCTCATAGTTCAACCTTTTGCATGGGAATTCTCCCTATTAAAGTATCTTTGTCTTGAAGAACATCTTCAAGCCCTGAGTGACTCTCAGATCACACTCGGCATAAAACGTCTTGACAAGATTACCAACACCAAGTTGTACAACATCAGCCAGCAAAATGTATTAATACACACCATCCAAAAACGACAACTCGGATGGGTTGGGCACATCCTACGGAAACCTATATTAAGCCACTTGACATCTATGCTGTTTGCTCTCCATCTCACGGCCAGCTCAGACAAGGTCGTCAGCGCCTACTACACTCTGCTCTCCTGGCTTCATCACAACGCCATATGCGAGTAGAGTTTTGCGTTGGTTCTCTCCTATTCCATGAGGGTATTTCCCCTTGCCCTCCGATTTGCCCTCCAAGGTCATCAGCGCCTGCTACACTCTGCTCTCCTGACTTCATCACATGAGGGTTTTTCTCCTTGCCCTTCGATTTTCCTCCCTCCATAAATCAAACACTTTCGATCTAAAGCTGTGCTCCGTGGTCATATATGGGTCGAGGTGGCTGGCTGACAAAGGCGCCCTTGCATGCCTGCGACTTAAACACATTGTAGTCGCGTCCTTTGCATTTCAGCTTCTCATCTGTGAGTCAGGATGATTAGCCTCCAAAATTGTTATTATTATGTCAGAGAGAATTTTCTCATCTCAAGAAAGTTGCCGCTCATGAGAAGTGATCTCGTCTCTGCCTCTAGCATGCCTGCGACTTGAACACGTTGTAGTCGCGTCCTTCACATTTCAGCTTCTCAACTGCGAGTCAGGATGATTAACCTCCAAAATTGTTATTATTATGTCAGAGAGAATTTTCTTGTCTCAAGAAAGTTGCTGCTCATGAGAAGTGATCTCGTCTCTGCCTCTTCATCTCCCGGTCCATTTTGTCATCCTCTGAAGCGGGATGCTCCTTGAATGTGATGTTTGCATCCTCAAGGGTCGAGGAGGAAATTCTTGTCTCAAATCTGTCTCGTCCCCGCTCTCGTCTCTTCCTTATAAAACTGTGGGTCAGAAGCTGAGTCGCTGTTGGTCTCTCATTCTGATCTCTGGAATAAAGTTTATCGAAAAGAACATAAACCATATTGAAAAAGGGAAACGTTTGAAAATCAAATGATACCACTGTAATGATCATAGAAAATGCACGCCACTGTTAGTTTTAATGCATTTATTTATTATATAACATTTCCTGCCTTGACCTGTATCAATTATTCAATTATTCAAGAGAAGCACCCTCTTTTGACAAATAGGTTATTTTTGCGGACTTTCGTCACATTGATACTGCAAATTCAACAAAGACCTCACCACACGTTATGTCTTCGTCTCTCACAGCAATAAAAGCTCACTCTATATGCTTATAAAGAGAACAAACTGCCGAAGCCTCTATTTTTTATAAGACTCCAAGAATAAGTGAAGTTCACACAGCACCAATATATACAAATAATGACATTTTGCTTTTGATGGTATTTTAGGTGGTCACACGACTGGAACCTTACCCATGACCAGGAGGCATGAAGAAACATAATCAAACATGGGCCCAATTTCATAGAGCTGCTTAAGCAGGAAATATTGCTTAATAAATTTCTGCTAAGCAAAAAGGAGCAGGATACCAGTCATAAATTGTACATGTGAAATTGTATTTTAGTTGGTAACCTCATTCTGGTAAGCATAATTATTTTGATCCCGTCCATTACTCGACTTCTGGTAAGCAATGTTACACTGATTTCACAAAGACTAGAATAAGTATTGTTGTCTATTTTAAAAACTGAATCACGATTTCTTGATTTGTGAAATTCATAATCATAGACGTTAAACCAATGTTTGTATGAGAGATTTCAGCCCCACTCTAGTAAGTTTTTCTTTGTTCACCCCAAAATTAATTAAATTGATGCTAACCTTGTCAGGCAGGCATTGACAAACTCTCTGGCCTGGCGAGAGAACTTCTCAGGCAGCTGGGGTATAGGTCCTCCTGATCCTATGGCAAAAATGGCTGACATCGGCTGCATCTCTGACCACGGTGGCTTTCTCAGGGCCATCTCAAAGACGGTGCATCCGATGCTCCTGAAAGGCGGATAAAAAAGACATCTTCAGGGCTCAATTCTTTTTTTTGGGGGGGGGGTAAAAACCACAAGACTGCAGGGCTTGTAGCTCCAATTTTTTACTAGATCAGAATTTTCTTTACAAAACCAGAATCAAAACAAGTTGAACGAGCAATAAGAGACCTAGATACATGTAGATCTCATTTGTCTTATGTGTAAGCATACTTTGATACTCAAAAGAATTGAAAGATATTATCAGATTTTTTTCACAAAGATATTACACAATGAGGTAGCCTAATATATAATTCAATTGAAAACACAAGACCGCCGGGCTTGGCCAGTCGCGAGTTTACTGGCCCGATACTAAAATCACTGGCCTCGGGCCTGCGGTCCAGTGTTAAATTCGAGCCCTGATCTTAAAACATAGAAGAAACAACACTAAACCCTGCATTATGCGTGAAAATTCAGCACTTCTGATACTCAGTCCAAGGTTTTAGCCAGGATTTGGTTAAAGTGTGTCCAAATTTACTGGAAATTTAAAAACTGGGTGTCCAAACTGTTCACTTACAATACATTTACATAAATGACAGGTAAAACGGAGGGTCCAAAAGACACCCAGACACCCCTCTGTCCAAATTTGCTGGAAATTTAAAAACTGGCTGTCCAAATTGTTCACTTACATGTACAATACATGTACATTTACATAAATGACAGATAAAACAGGGTGTCCAAATTTAAAACCGGTGTCCAAAAGACACCCAGACACCCTCTGTCCAAATTTGCTGAAAATTTAAAAATTGGGTGTCCAAATTGTTCACTCACAACACATTTACATGTAAATGACAGATAAAACAGAGGGTCAAAATTTAAAATGGGTGTCCAAACCCAGACACCCCTCTGGCTAACACTATGATACTCACCACATACATGTATCTGATTTCTTGCCGAAAATATCAAATCAGTAAAAACAATAAACACTAATTCAAAAACCTGGCACTATAGGTGCTTATAGGCAATTATAACTCTAATTTGCATCTTTTGTTTTATGCCAAGACTGTACTGTAGTTTTTATACAATATCATTTTCTCATAACAAACCTGTGCCAGGAGTGTCAAGTTGACAGATATGGCGCTTTACAAATGGCCATTATTATTATTACTTAGTGGTTTAAAAAAGCATGTTTAAAAAGGTTTGTCGTAAGGCCAATCTTGAACCTATCAACAAACTAAACCCTCCACTCAAGCAAACTCATTCCTTTTTTAGTTTTTAGTACTGCGTGAAAATTCAACACCTCTGATACTCACCATGTGTCTGATTTCTTGCCGTGGCCCGTCTCCATAATAACCTCAGGTGCCATCCAGTAGGGTGTGCCCCTCATTGACTTCAGCAGATTCTGACTCTGGCTGATGTTGATGCAGAGTCTCTTGGCGCAGCCAAAGTCAATCAACTTGATCACCCCGTTTGACATCAGCATGATGTTGGCACCTTTGATGTCCCTGGAAAAAAATACAGACAGGATAAAAGTGTAATTACAGGATTGGTAAGGATAAAAAACATCACTGTTTAATTTTAGTCTGAAAGCTTACTGATTATGAGGTTCATACTTTAGAATAATTTTTCTTTGAAATATTTCCCTCTGAACTGAAGTCATATTCAAGAAAACCTAAACAAAAACATGCAATCAGCTGATTTGGGTTATTACAACCAAAATTAAGGACATGTGTTTACTTGCTGAAAATTGTGCATGTTTTTTTCACTATTTTCTCCTGACTTACACAACATTTTAATAGTCCATTGCACTTGTCATCTCCAAATAAAATTCTGTAAACTCTTTTGTCTTAAACTGGTCTTCTCTTTGTTATGCGCCTCGGAATAGACAACTGGAATGATGGCGCTCTACAAATACCTGATGATTGATTGAGTGATTGATTGATTGATTGATTGTCTGTCCGTCCGTTCTTGTCCCCGTTTATTGTCTGTCCCCAGGCATCCCTACATAAGCCTCGGCTTCCAGATGATGCCTCCATACTCTATTTATTTATTTTACTCTGCCTCATTAAATAGCTTTGTTTATTGGTTATTCCTTTATAGTAAAAAAAAAAAAAAATTGTTTGTACTCTGTTTTCATGAAGTATGGAAATAAATATAAGTTTGAATGAATGAATGAATGATTGATTGGTTGATTGAAGCTGGCATTTACCTGTGAATGACGTCTTTAGAATGAAGATACTCAGTTCCTTGTAGAATCTGTTTAGTGTAGCGACAGAATACGGGTTCTTCAAGGGCCCCAAAGCGGGCCAGAAGGGATGCGATGGAACCACCTGGGATGTACTGCATGAAGATGTTGACTGTGTTACCCTCAAGGGAAACGCCCAAGAATCTGAGATATCAAGACATAAATAATCAAAATAATATTCTTTATCCCCGCTGCAAATTTAACATCTATTAAATTGTTGCGGTACCCGCTGCTAAAATATAGGATTCAAACTGCCACTAGCTATCGAGCAATCTCGATGGTCTAGTGGTAAGACATCTGCTCTAGAATGGCAAAGGTTGTGGGTTCGAATCCCAGCGCTTTATCACACCCCTAGGGGCGTATCAAAGCGCTCATTTTTTTTCTTCTTCTTCAACAGACATAAATAATCCAAATAATATTCTTTATCCCCGCTGCAAATTTAACCTCTATTAAATTGTTGCAAAACTAGATCTATAACCAGACTGCCAGATGCATCAAGACTGGCCACAGATAGACCAATCTGGCACACCATCACCATACAGAAGCCATCATAAGGTCCCCTGCCTGCGTGGACAGCGTAAGTCAAGTCAAATTGTTGCGGTACCCGCTGCTAAAATATAGAATTCAAACTGCCACTAGCTATCGAGCAATCTCGATGGTCTAGTGGTAAGACATCTGCTCTAGAATGGCAAAGGTCGTGGGTTCGAATCACATCGGAGTAATATGCCTGTGGATTTTTTTACAGGACTCGGGAAAGTACTGAGTTGGTTGTTATATCTATGTAGTGCTTTATCACATCCCTAGGGGCGTATGTAAGTGCTCATTTTTGTTCTTCTTCAACAGAACAAGCAGAGCTGTGTTTTGAATTATGAGACCGATTTATGTAGCACCTTCTAATGGTTTACAATGGGTTTACAAGGTGCTGCGGCGCATTCAGCAGCCACTGCTAGAAACACCGGGGCAAACCCATTCTCTTCACGATAAGTGTAACCGGGTTCTTTTATGTGCATTACACAACAGACCAATGGCTTTACGTCCCATCCGAAGGACGAAACAATAGTGGTCAAGTGTCTTGGTGAAGGACACAAGTGTCCTGACCGGGACTCGAACCCACACTCTGCTGATCAGAAACACAAGAGCTTGAGTTCAGTGCACTTGACCGCTCGGTCATGACACGCCATGCCTTTTTGGATTTCATCTACTCACCCAACAATATTCCTATGTCTGAGCGTCTTGAGAAGCTCCACCTCTTCCTGGAGTTTCTCGTATTGTTGTCTTGACTTGTGTTTATTGTCTTTGTCGCTAAGTTGCACCTGTTTAACGGCAATGAGCTGGCCAGTGTTGGTGAGACCACAGTAAACCTATAACGAAAACAATCAACACATCATTATTCCTAACCTGTTGGCAACTTGGGGTTTTTTTTATAAGAAACTTTCGAAATCCATTCATTAGGCATGATATTTGGTCCTTGGAAAAAAGTAGAAACATTTTTATTGAGTACAAGGTTTAACCTTCATGTACTTTATTATTTTTTTGTTTATTGTTTTGGACTGTAAAGCGCCAGGGAGCATTTTTTTTCTTAATATGGATTTGGCGCTATAGAAATGTACATTATTATTATTATTATTATGTGGTGTGGGCTTTAATAGACTATTCAGACTATTAATCACAATTTTTCTGATTTTTCCGAGGACAACAAAATTGGAAATCAGACTAAAGTAGGAAGAATATCAAGCCTGATTCAATTTCATCGGCAGGGACACATACCGTTAACTTTCCCTACCCCAATTTGCTCACATTCCTCTCACTGGATTTCCCTTAGTTTGATACTACTTGGTTTGACACGAGTTCATCCCTCATGAACCAGAAAATTATCCGCAGTTTGCCCCCAAAAAGAGAAAGTGCCCGTCACAGCAAGACTTTGTACTGTGTTTTACAATTTGTAATGGCACAGCTGAGAAACCAAAACCACCTGACGTTTTTGCACAATCAAGATGCACAATATTTACAATAAACTCAACCCCATCCTGATGACTTCGCCACCAAGGCCCAATTTCATAGCAAGCACAAAAACTTGCTAAGCACAGAAAACCTTGGCTTAAGAAAAATAGGTTACCGGCCACAATACCATACAGTTACCATTGCTGTACCCCACTCATTTCTAGCTTAGCAAAGAAATTTGCTGAGCAGAGTTTTCTGCTAAACAGCTTTATGAAATTGGGCCCAGAAGTTGAGTCTGATGCACTAAACCGCTCGGCCACTCCACAATGGAGTGATAAATGATGGAGTGATAAACGTATGGAAAGATTAATTTAATTATTTAATTATTGACATCAGGCTGAGAAAGGTCTTGTCAACTTCAAATAATATTTCCAACAAAACCAATTTAAGATCATTTCATACTTTTCAACTGCTTTTCTAAGCTTTTGAAAAAAATTAAATCAACTACAAATTCTCACCACTCCAAATGCTCCTCTTCCAAGAATGTTGCCTTTCTTCCAGTGAAGTAGTTCCCCCTCGGATTCGGAGAAGTTTGTACTCGAGCTCTGGCTACGCTCACTGCTAAGACCACTTGAGTGAGTGTTCTGCAACTGAAAGTATTTATAAAGAAGAAGAAAAAAAAACAGTTGTAATTTTTTGAATGTATATATCCTAAATCATATGGCTCCAAGGCTTTTTCACACACCTCACCCAAGTTGTGGAATGCCCTACCATCTTCACTTAGAACAGCTGCTACCCTTGACAATTTCAAATCGAACCTCAAATCCCATCTATTTCACCTTGCCTTCTCTTGTTCTTTGTAATTTGCAGTTTTTGTAAAGTGCATCGAGATTTCTTCAAGTTATGTTGGCGCTATATAAGATTTATTTATGCATTTTTGGGTTGGCTCAGTGTTATATGGGCATTGGGTTGGCTTGGTGTTACCTTCCCTGTCTTTCACCTCTGTGGATCCCGGTTCGAATCCCGGTCCAGAGCCTTGCATGTGAGTTGGGTTTTCAGTCCCTACCTGAATGCGTGGGTTTTATTTACATGTGGAGTTTTCGTCTCACACCAGAAACTGACATTAAATTTTCGTCATCATCTTCTCTACACAGGTATCTTCAGGCCTATGGGTCATAGTGCTAGTCACTTTTGAGGATCCCTTTGTTTCACTACCAGAAAGACATAGTAATAATAATAATAGTAATAAAAATAATATACACTCAAGTGGCTCTTTATACAGCGCTCAAATACGTCACTTAGTGACGCTCATAGCACTCCAACATTATTACCCCTTGTCACTGTGCCATTTATTTCATTCCTTAAACCATCCCAGCTCCCTGGGGAGTGTACAGCCTGTGCTGCCAAATATGTAGAGTACCAAGCTAAATCAATCACAAAAACCATCTCTGCCCTCACAGGTACCCATTTTCCCCCTTGGTGAAGAGAAGCAATTATAGGTACATGTAAGTGTCTTGCTCAAGGACACAATTGTCATGACCGGGATTCTAACCCACATCCTGATGACTCAGCAACCAGAACTTGAGTCCAATGCACTAAACCGCTAGGCCACTCTACGCCACAATGAAGTGATAAATGATGGAGTGATAAACGTATGGAAAGATAAGTCTTTACCTCATTGGTATCGGACGTAAAAGTCCTGAAGGCTGAGAAAGGTCTTGAAGAAGCTTCGCTACACTCGGACCCAGCAAGACTCTGGTTCAACCAATCCGAAGATTCAGGCTCTAAAGCGACGGAATCAAGATCCCCTTCTCTGGACAATGGTCGATTCGGTGACGGGAACTCAAAATGACCGTCACCAGTCTGCGAGAGTAGTGTGTTGAACTCTTGAATGGCGCTCCTGGAAACACTTTGAACGTGTTCCGTTAGAATCTGCTCTTTGTCACGCACGGCTTCATCAACGTCCTCATCATCATCCTCAATATCAACATGATCATCAAGAAAGACTTCCGAGCCCTCTGAGATGTTACTTTTCTTGCGCTGAGATGAAGGCTCAAAGTCCTGAGGTAACCCCTGCTTGTCTCGTCTGAAATTTCAACCGGGTATGAGAACAACATTAATCAGATAACGGACCAAAAACAACAAAAAGATACGTAGTCAATGTGAAATCCCACCTAGCTTTACAGATAAAATATACAACGACATGTATTCATGAAATTTATTTATTTATTTACAATATCATGTAATAAACCACAAGGGAGACTGACTGTATATTTGTTAATAATTTTGACAAATAGGGAGATTGCCAACATAGGGCTAGATAGCTCAGTGGGTAGAGCACTGGCACGTTAATCTGGAGGTTGCAGGTTCAAATCTCCCTTTCTTTGTTCAACCAAAAAAATGATTGTTTATTCAGGCTTTAAAAAACATTACAATACATACAGACTTAGAATATTTATCACACCAAAATTTTGTACACAAAAGAATAATATGGAAATACCAAAAACAAACAGCAGCCTAGGGATGGCACAAAAGCGAACACAATCACTGCATAAAAGGGCAATTCTCATCAGAAAGAAATGCAAAATTAAACAAGCGAATTACCTCGAAAAACCTCAATAAAACCTAGAGGCTATCCTGGAGTTACCACCTGTTTAATTTTGCATTTCTCCCTTCAAAAGAAGAAACTAAGAACAAACACAAAAATATCAAAGGACGAAATCATCATTAGTCATGAAGAAATTAACTTATTTGTTTCAGTCACCATCAATAAAGATCCCTGGCAACGGAAGTCTTACATCACTTACCTATTTTCATCGCCAAGGTGATTCTTATTCATAACCTCTGGCATCGAGAACCCTCTCCTCCTTGTTGGTGAATCTTTGGACGATGACGGCGGACTGAAGTCTTTATCAGGCAGCCTACTCTTTAAGGGAGAGACCATGTCTTCGACCTTATTGACCTGACCTCTCCACTTTGGTCTCAATATTTTGCTGTGGTCTTCCTCAACAAGAGCTGCATCCTGACACTCCTTCCAAGAACTCTTAATTTTTACAAACTTCCTGGCATCTGCTGCACCCTCTTCATCAGCATTTTTCTTTTTCTCAGCTACTTTTGTTGGAGGCTCACTGTGCCTTCTCTTTATGCTTCCTCGTGGGACCCTGGTAAGCTCCGAGATGGTAATATTGGTCTTTGAAGGAAGAGGTGGCTTGTGAGAGATTTTCTCTGCGGTTGGGTCTGGTTGGGTGTCTTTTTCCTCAGTACTCTGAACTTCCATACCCTCCCTTTGGTTGAGGTCTGAAAGTTTATCAAAGGGTCCTTTCACAACTTTCTCTTGATGGTTAGAAGGATCTCCTGTATCAGCATTTGTTTCATGATCCCGTATCCTGAACACTTTAAGAAATTCTGGATTAGTTTCATATGAGGATACATCTTCACCTGCCCCGTAACTAGCATCACTTCTCTCTGTTTGACTACCTGACATTCCTGAGGTGATTACTCTAGGGGTAGTGGTAGAACTTTCAATTTTCTCACCAGCAGTGATTTTTGCAACAGGGCTGTCTTGCTGATACTGTTCATCTGAACTAGAAATAGTCTTTTCGGATAATACCTTTTCAGGTTCATCTTTAGATTGATTTGGGGGAACTGTTTTGATGGCAGCTGTGATCTCTCCAAGAGGATCAACTGTTCCATCTTCAAACCTGTCCACATTCTCCTTCTCAAAGTTGAATTTCTTTTTAATGTTGGCCCGGTTCAGGTCATTCTCAGAGGAGCAGTCACTCTTTAAGGAGTCACCAAACTGTTTGATTGCACCCATGGTGTCTGGGATGAAGTGAGGCGTATCAACTTCTAAGGGACTCATGATATTGGCGATGTCTTTGATCACATTGGGGCTTAACGGGTGAAGCCTGCATAGTTCATTCAGCATGAGGGTGTTGTGTGGGCTAAGCATCACTGTTTGACTGCCCGACGTTCCTGAGGTGATATGTCTGGGGGTAGTGGTAGCACTTTCAATTCTCTCACCAGCAGTAATTTTTCCAAGAGGGATGTCTTGCTGACACGGCATGGAATCTGACTCTGACGACGAGTCTGAGGAGCTGTCGAAAGCGGAGCGGTCATGAATGATGATATCTGATGTTTCGTTTTTCTCCGTCTGGATGTGCCAACCCTGCCCTGTGATGAACGCTTTTGTGGTCGAGTCCGATTCGCTGAGCAGGTGTAACTTACCCTGTTTTGAAGAGTTCTTTGCTTTTGCCTTCCCACCTGTTTTGATCTTTGCCTTCTTTTGCAAACTGATTGCATCTGCATCTTGCTTCTTCTTCGGACGAGATTTTCCTCCACTTCCAAGCTTGCCTCCTTTCCCTCCACTTCCTGGTCTCCCATTCTTCCCTCTACCTTTCTGGGAACTCTGCCCAATGATGGCGATTTTCCTAAGACTTCCCTTGACTGCCGGTTTTCTAGGAGCCTCTTTAGTGCTGACAATCCTTCTCCGGGATTTAGAATGCGTACCAGGCCTGTCGTAGGTGGGACAGCTACTGGTTGAAGTGACCTTGCCTCTTGGCTTCCAGGGAATTGGCGAGGGTTCCTTTTGAAGTTGGATCATTTTTATACACTCCATGATATCCGTGATGACTGGCGTGTGCTCTTTGATAACTCTTGGGTCTCGAGGAGTTTCGAAAGAAGAATCACTACGCGGTGATACCTCTGGTGATTTGAACTTTGACCAGTGAAATGTTGTTGCTTTTGGATTAGGGAGATGAGGGCTCTTAGGGCTTAGTGAATCTTTTATCTCTTCTGACATTTCATTCACAACAGTTTCTCTGTCATTTAAGGACTGTTCTTTTGAAAGCACCTCAGATGGCTTTTTGTTTTGTTCTTTGGACTTCAAATCCGAGACTGATTTGCCAAAGGCCTTGATGGCAGACCTCGATTGATCTTTGGTTTGCTTTCTTGACTGAGTTTTCTCAGCTGGGACATTCCTACTTGGTGGTACTTTCTTTGATACCGCTTTCTTCTCCTCACCAACAGTGATTTCCTTAATTTGAAGTTTCACTGCATCTTGGGACAGAGACAATTTTACCCCCTCTTCATTTTCACCTTTTTCTTCATCGGAGACAAATACAACCTCTTCATAAACTTCTTCGACACTCTCTGCACAGTCAGATTTTATACTTCCTTCCGATTGAGGTTCTGCCGTTTTTGAACTTCCTTTCAGCCCTTTAATATCTTTCTCTCTTATGAGATGTTTAGCGACTTTGGTATCAGTAATTGCAGATTTCTTGATGATGTCTGGTATAAAACTCTTCCTTTTGGCTTTTCCAGAGCCTACCACTGGAGATTTTATCACAGATTTGACCTTTTTCATGTCTTCTTGCATCTGTTTACTTTTTGCTCTTTCGTTACTGACATTTATTTTTTCGATAAGTTCCTCCAGCTCTAAGCCAACCCCTTCGTCTGACGAAACAGTCCATTTTGTGTTTGGGGATAGTTTAGCATCATGATTGACATTTCTTATTTCAGTCTTGATCAAGCTATTTCCTGACCCAAAACTTTTTGAGAGTGACGGCCCTCCCTTGGAGGCCTGAATCCTCGGTGAAGCTTTCTCAGCCGACCCTGCTGGTGATTTAGAACCCTGATTATATCCAGGCCTCGGACTGACCTTTGGCATCTCACTTGAAGCAGAGAGCAAGTCCATTTTATGGTCAGTGACGATTGGCGTTTCTGTTAATGCCTGTGATTTACCCTGTTTCTTTTCTTGTTCTGAGATTTTCAACGTCCTCTTCATAGAATCTCCCTTTGAGGTATATATTTTACTGTCTTTCTGCATAGCTTTGACAGATTTTCTAGTGACGCTGAATTCCGTGTCTGATTTGTCATTTACAGATTTGGAATCAGTTTTCTTCTTAATAGAACTTTGACCACTCAGTCTCCCAAACAGTAGTTTTGATTCTTGATTCCCAGATCTCTCTCCACTTGTCCTTCCATTCTCAGAGCTACTCTGGGAATTGATCTGACTATTATTCACACAGTCTACATTAAGTGATGTTGGCTTTTCTTCTCGACTTGTTTGTCTTGAAGGGCTTTTGCTGTTTTCAGAGCTTAATGAAGCTTTTGTATTTGAGTTCAGTCGGACGGAGTTGGACCCTTGTATAAGTTTGACATCCTTGGCTTCCTGACACAATACAGGCTTCTTGCCACCAACTTGTTGTTTTCCAAGCACGTTGGAATCAACTGCCATTTCCTGTTTGAGTTTACTTGCGTCAGTGAACTTTGTAACTTTTTCATTCTGGTAATCAGCTGCTGTTTCATGTCTCTTTCCATTATCAACCTTTTCTGTTTTACCTTGTTTCACAGAGCTGCCATGCAACAGTTGCAGCTTTTCCTGAGTAATCTTTGACTCAACCTCCTTCTCCATGGCAACAATGTTATTATCCAACTTTGCATTTTGAAGACTTCCTTGTTTCTCAGTAACACTTCCAGATGAACTACCCAAGCTTTTTGGATTTGTTCTTGATGTCTTATTATCTGAACCGAGTATAGAATTTCGTGAGATAGTCTTTTGCCTGCCCTTCTCAACTGCTGTTTGCTGTTTTCCTTCAGATGTATTCAGCTGTTGTTTTTCCAGTGGAACATGACCACTGTTAGTGTTCGGTACAACTGAAGTTACAGCAGAATGTAGAGTAATTTGAGTTGTTGCACTTGTGGGTATTGTCTTAGCTCTGCTTTCCTTTCTGTTTTCCGCAGACTTGGTGTCTTCCCTAATCGTTGTCGCCGACGGCGTCATTTTCACACCCAGTCGATTCTTCACAGGGTTTTTCACAAGATGCATGTCACCGTCGAAACGCAACAGGGGACTTGGCGTCGAGAATGTGCTCGCCGACGACGAGGAGATACTATTTGACCCTTGACCTGAGTCTGTAGATACCTCTTTCTGCGGAGTAATGCGTGTCGTTTCGATGCGGAACGTCTTCAGAGGATCCAAGATGGATTTTGTCCGGCTTAGCATCAGCTGTCCGCTGGGATTACACTCCTCTTTAATGTCCAGGTTGTACATACTCCCACTCAAGCTGTGAAGAACCTGCTCCTTGTCTGATTGCTCTTCGTCTTCATCATCGAATTCGAAAATCGTTTCTTGGACGTTTTCGGAGTGGAGGGAGGGAGAGAGAGGAATGACGTGACGAGACGTTGGGTTGAAGAGATGAGTAGTGTCTGGCATAGGGCTTGGGGTGCTTAGACGGAGATGCATTTGCTCTGTTGTTGGAGTGGAATAAAAAAAGAAAATGAAAATTAGTTTGAAAAGAAATTGGGTAATTTTTAGTAAGCATCCTGCGAGATAATTTCATCTGAATTGAACTTGTTGGTTAGAAATCAATAAAAGTATGTCTACTTTCAAGAACCACTCTCAAGTTAGTGTGCCCATTGCTTTGATGTCCTTTATCTTTGGTTATAATTGATTTAAAGGTAGGGTCATACTTTGGCAATGACCCGAAAAGACATTGTGTAAATTTTATCCAAAAGCCTACTTGTTATAAAGACGGTAATGATAGTAAGCATCCGGTGAAATTATTTTGTCTGAAATGCCCAGTTGATTAGAAATCATTAAAAGTATGTCAAGAAAATTAAATCTCCAAAAACTGCATGGAGGTGATTTTTTTTAATTTCTGTGGTGTCCATTCGAATGCTGCCCTCAACATGTCCAGAGAGATGCAGTTGGTACCCCGCTATCACCTCGCCAAAATGTGGATGGATTCACGTTCTTGATTAATAGGCCTACTATGCTTTTTTTGCTATTTGCTCAACTTTCACAGGTGACCTTAATAATTTTTTCTGTAAATCAGCATTATGTTGACATAAACCAAACATTTCAGCCCACATTCAAGTGCCTGAAATGGTTTATTTTATTTTTTTAAACCCAATAACACACAAGCCAATAACAGGGTATAACCATAAAGGCAGTTACAAAAGACAGTCAATACTAACGAGGCGTAACATTGGATCACATAAACCCCAAGTGGTGGTAACCTGACTATTCGTACCTAGATTTAATGGATGTATCTGCATGTTCGATCTCACTGGAGGTCTCTTAGGAGGCGAGTTACCAGATTCTTCATCTCCGCTAGTATTACTGCTATAGTTGCTTAACGATCTCTGGAACTTACGACCTGAAAATGACGAAACAATTCATTCCATGTAGATTTTTATTCTCAATCCACAATGCTCCTTTCATATTTTTGTTTTTAAGCCGGATGTAGCTTTTGGTAAAACATTGTGTAACACGCGTTTGCATCCGGAGGGGAAAGATCTGAACTGCCAAACACCTACAGTGCTATGTATGGTTGTTTACAAAAAAAGATTTAAATTTAGGAAATAAAGACCAAGAACTTGGACATTTATTGGCCAATTTCAATGATTTTTGGATTATATGAAAGGGAATTCAATAAGTAAGACAGTTTTTAATACTTCTTTTACTGTAAAACAATATCTTCATGGTGAAAATGGAATTTGTTAAAATGGCCTTTGAACGAAAGCTTTCTATTGTGTAAGAATGTTCGCTTCACATCGAGTGGTCAAACAATTCGGTCACCAGCTGTTGTTTATGTAAAATCAATCTGGTAACAAAAAGGTTTATGACACCAACTCTGGTTTTGTTAAACAACCAGGGCTTGATTTCACAAAGCACTAGGATTCATCTTAAGATGAGTTGTCAGTATTACCATGGCGATTTGTATTGTGACGATACATTTTGGTTTTTTCAGAACCACCGCAACTCATTAAACAAAATGGTGCTATTGCAACCTTTACTTTTCAAATTTTACAACAATTGATTATGTGCGCAATTTAGCAGAGTGCTTTTTAATTATAAAGGAAAAACAAAATTGACTGACCTTTTCTCATGTAGTCAGTGCACACCCCTGTGAGATCGTGCACACTGGGATTTGACCCCCTCCTTCCCGCTGATAGTCTCCTCTCTGCAGTTGGTGGTGTGGGGTTAATCGAGGCATCCAGTTTTTCATGACTTTGCCTTCGTTCCAAATATCGGTTGATCGGGCCGGTTACTAACCTCTGAAATCTGGAAATGGAGGTGAGAAATTGACTAGTGTACTGCAGAATATTTCTTCCCAAAGAATATAAAGGAAATGTTGACAAAATATCTGATATTGAATACATGACTTTGTTGGCGTGTCCTGGCCGAGCGGTTAAGAGCACCGGACTCAAGCTCTGGTGTTTCTGATCAGCAGAGTGTGGATTCGAGTCCCGGTCGTGGCACTTGTGTTCTTGAGCAAGACTCTTTACCATAATTGCTTTGTCCTTCGGATGGGACATTAAGTCGTAGGTCCCGTGTACTAGGATTGGTAGTGCACGTAAAAGAACCCAGAACACTTATCGTGGAAAAGTAGGGGTTAACCCCGGTGTTCCTGGTTCACATAGCAAGCACACTTATTTACAGATTTCCTCAGGCTTGCGAGCTACAGTGATTAAGTTCACTTATGAGGCATCCTCGGTTTCATTACCTGAATTATGTAATAATAACCACCATTTTCATCCAGTTGGCAAGTCAATGCATCACACACGAGTGCGAATCCGCTGCATGCCCAAAGTTTTTGCTACTTCCGGCTCCAAAGCTGGCATCTTGTTTGTGTGTAATTTTACAAAAATCTCCCATTTCATCGTTCAAAAGCAAATGAAAGATACTTTCAATTCTGAGAAGACCTTATAGTCTTTGAAGAGCATTTTACATAAATTCCAATAACTGTAGTTTTCTTGCATAAATCAAAAAGAAATCATCCGAATGCAACTCCTGGTAATCAGTGGAGCCAGTTTGTGTAAAGGGGGCGTGGCTTACACTTACGATCAGGATTCAGTTTAACCTATCACGTGTGACAAATCGTTAGCCTCCTTAAGTATGGATTAAAGTTTTATGGTCCTACCTCATGTCTTGAAGATTCTCATCAAGGTCCAGTCCAACGACAGTCACAGGAATCTGGGAGACGTCACATGTTGCCTTGGCAACAGGGTCAGCTGGGAGAAGAGCAATTTTAAAATCAATGATTGATAAGTTCTGAGGGTTGGTGTCTGTTTGCAAATGCGACGGACAGAGATGCGGTTGGTACCCGCTGTCACCTCGCTAAATGTGGATGGATACAACGTTCTTGTCAAAATACTGACAGTTTTGTTGCTGTTTTCTTAGCAAGTAAACACTGTATTCAGCTGAAACTTTCACTTTTATTGTATATTTCTTTATAATTTTGCCTACAAATCAGCATTACATTGACAAGAACCAAACGTATGACCCTACTTTAAAGTTTGTTATCATAAATTGTGAATCATGTACATGAATGAAAATAACCTTCATGGTTTCACAGCTAATAATTGTTACACTTACAGTGTCTTTGGCCGAGCTTGGCATGTGCTCTTGTCCTCTGTTGTCTCAACTGTACGTCGCCATCACTCCCTGGAATTGTGTTCGTCCGTGGACGCCCTCCCAATAACGACCTTTACAAAATTATAACAACATGATTAATATTATCAGCCTGTAATTTGTTTGTTTGTTAGTTTGTTGGGGTGTTTTTTAGCCCTGACTATGTCGTCAGTGTGTGTTGGTAATTCTGTATCCACAGGCCGGCCATTTCTTTAGAACCTATGGCAACGTTGGCAGCCTAAGGATG
Source organism: Plazaster borealis (assembly GCA_021014325.1). NCBI lineage: Eukaryota > Metazoa > Echinodermata > Asteroidea > Forcipulatida > Labidiasteridae > Plazaster > Plazaster borealis. Next base: position 22,424,608 of record CM037461.1, read on the forward strand.
GATATTCAGTCTAGTTTAAGAACATCGGCGGCACTCGAAGGGTTGAAGGTAAGTTAGCCTGGAAACCTGACGTCACACTTCGAGGCTCGTGAAGGTTGTAGGTTCCCTGTCTAGTCAATTTGTCTTTGTTCGACCAAAAATAATTTAAAATGTACCCAGTCAGTTTTCCTTGTGGTTTTCTTGATAACAAGTAAATCAGAATAAAGATGAGATCAACAAACCTGGCAGCAGGTTTCTTGGGTTTTTCAGGGGAGTTTCCCGGTGATGGTCCGGAAGAATACTCCAAGACTCTTGGCGTCTTAGGTGGAACGGGGAGTTTCACAGACGACGGAGTCCCATTCCTTGAGGAGGCACGAGGAAGACCAAGTTTCCGTGGCAATGTGCTTGGAGTGAAGCGACCGCTTTCTTGATCTCGATACATCTGCTCCTCAGCCAATATTGCTTTGTGAGCTTCAGTCATCTTACGAATTATGCGTTCTAAAAATCAAAGAAGGAATTTCAACAGATGACACAGATAATTTTATAAAGTATGAGATGCATCCGAGAAGTGCATCAAGTTGAGGTCAGGGCCTAATTTCATGGCTCTTCTTACTGTAAGCAAAGAATCGGCGATTACGGAAGCAGGGCATTCCGCGCTTACGTCAAGCGTATTTCACGGGTGAGTAGGGAATTTTTTGCATGTGTGCGGGCATTCTTCGCTAATACACAAATAGTGCAGAAATTCAGCGCTGCACATAAGCGGAGAATGGTGATCGTAAGCGCAGAATTCTGCGGTAAGCAGAGCCATGAAATTGGGCCCAGGTCGCATCAGGAAATCAGTGAACCTTTTACTTTTTCACTGTTATGCACTGTTAACAATTATGCAAAGCTCATCTCTGACACAAGAATTTCTTCATTCCCTTCTTGATACCTAGTTCCATTTAACTTTGATTGTAGGGTGTCATGGCCGAGCGGTTTAGAACATCAAATTCAAGTTCTGGTGGTTAGGTTATCAGGGGCGTGGGTTTGAATCCCAGTCATGACACTTGTGTCCTTTAGCAAGATGCTTTACTGTAATTGCTTCTCTTCACCCAGGGGTATAAAAGGGTACCTGGGAGGGTAGAGGTTGATATTAATTTTGAAAAAGCCTTTGGAATGCCCGGGGCTGTATACTCCCCAGGGAGCTGTTATTTACCCATTGACCAGGGCACCAATGTAAAGCGCATTGATACGTTATTGTAAAATGCGCTATCAGTGACCTGCTCTATCGAAATGAGGAATATCTCGGGCTTTTGACTTTTTTAGTTATTAATATGAGCCCAACAAAAAAACTTAACATTTTAAATTATATCAAAATTACGATCAAGTGACTTTCCTGGCCGAAATTATGAGTAATTTTTGACGACCTTGACAACCCGTTTTAGAAAATTTGTGAGAAAAATTAATATTTAAAAACGCATTACGTCACACAAACATTATACAAAAAATTAATTACAAGAACTAGTTGTTATTACAATTCTTCCATTTCCTGTCATTTTTTAAGTTTAGTGTCTTCAGCGCTCAAGGTAAGCGCTAGGGACTTAAGGAATAGCCATGACAATACATTTCGTTGAGATAATATTGATTTTCTACTAAGTTTATTTGTAACTACATCCAATTTTAAAATGCTGCTGTAAATTGTATAACTTTTAAAAACACACTTTAAAGTTGCATGGCCCAATTTTTGCAAAAATATTAGGGGGTTTTAAATATTGTTGTTAAAAAATCGGCCACAAGTTTGACCTAGCATCTTTACAGCTCCTACTGAATTTGATTAGCCCATAGATTTCTTACTTTCTGGTGTGGAGTTGATAGATGACACAGGTCTTGGAGTAACTCCCATGGAATCATTGGTACTTCTATCATCACATGCCCCCCGACTCTCTGCCATGCGGGATGGGGGTTTAACTGGAGTTAGCACCATATCACGCTTAGCTTGAGTGGCCTCCGTCCATGCTTCTGTGTACAGAACAAAATGTCTCATCGTTATCATCTTGTTATCACTAAATGAAGGAACAACACTGAGATGTCAAATAATCCTTAAAGGCACTGAACACGTTTGGTAATTGCCAAAGACCAGTGTTTTCACTTGGTGTATCCCAACATATGCATAAAATAACAAGCCTGTGAAAATTTGGGCTCATATGGTCATCGAAGTTGCAAGAAAACGATGAAAGAAAAACACCCTTGTTGTACAAATTTAAGTGCTTTCAGATAGGAATAAAAACTTCTTGCAAGAAGTTTGTATTATTTTAGTGAGAAATAACCTCTTTCTCAAAAACTACGTTACTTCAGAGGGAGTCGTTTCCTACAACATTTTATACTATCAACAGCTCTCCGTTGCTTGTTACCAAGCATTACCAAACGTGTATGATACCTTTAACCCTTTCATGCACCATTATATTTTAGTGATAAATTGATTATATGAACACATTAATTGTTTACTTTTTTTTTGCAAATAAGACCCCCAAAAAGAACAGGTCACAAAAGCACCCTCCAGAGTCCTCTTTAACATTCTGAAAACTGTGTGGCCGTGCGATTTGAATTTTTCATGTTACAAATATTTTTTTGAAGGGATTTAAACCGGTCGCTAGAGACCGGTCGGCGCGTGAAAGGTTAAGGTAGGGTCATCGGTTTGTTTTTTTTAAGCTCAATCGGTCATCGGAGTCACAAGAAAAAAGTGGGGAAAAAAACCTAAATGTTTTCACACATTGATTTTTTAACCACCATGACCATTTAAGTTGTGTGCAAATCTGTGAACATTTATATACTTGTACTCTTACAAAAGTTATGCACACCCTTTTAAGCAGCTATATGAAATTGGGTGCAGAACTTGTGTCCGGTGCAATAGACCACCCCATCACGACACCCAACAAAACTTCAAAATATAACAATACACACATTATCCTGTAAAGATATCTCGCAGGAAATTACTAGCTTAAAGAAAAGAGTAAATTTACCTCTCAGAGTATGTTTAAGTTTCTTCGTCTTGGCCACGTCAAGAGGAGTATTCCCGCTGTCATCGACTAAAGTTACATCAGCCCCATGATCAAGCAATTTGGTGGCTGCTTGTAGCTGACCCGAAGAAGCCTGAAAAAAAATGATAATAAACCTCTCTTAGCTCAGGGTTCTCCCTACGCACAAGCTAGCGTATCGGGCCGATACACGAAAATGCTTGCTGATACGTAAACAAAAAATAATAACAAGGTTTTTTTTGTACTAGTTTCACAAAAATCATTAAGAGAAAACCATACAGGATGCTCCAGATTGCACATTAGGTCTTTTAAAACCAAGCTAAACAGCAAGTAGAAAACATTCCGAAGACCTTGTTTCAATTCAGCGTCCTTTGGCCAAGCTCCCAAAATTTGGGTCCAGAATGCCCCCCCCCCAGTTTTGAAAAATCCTGGGGAGAACTCTGAATTCTACAAGTAGGAAACATTAGTTGTGCAATTTGATTGTAACTGTATCCACTGGTAAGATGTGACAAAACACTGAATCTTCCTGACTGTTGTGTAGCTGTGTGGAGATATAAACTTACAGTGTCTTACAGAACACATATGGACTGGCATAATTCAGTCACTAGTGCTAGTCTATCCCCGTCGGTCCTATGAGTGACCAGAAGGGGGACCTATTTGCCGAGTATATTTATTTGCAAGGCAGTAAATATTCAATGTTTGCTGTAATGCAGTAATAAGTGCTACATGGGCTTAGGTAGGAACAGGTACTGTGACCAGTCAGGCGGATATGGGTTAAATTTCCAGCAGAATTAGACACTAATTTCTAGACACCATATGCCTGATTTGTAAATTACCAGAAAGTATCAGGGTTTACCCTTAACTCTTTCAGTGACTGGCCAGCCGGACCAGTTAGTTCACTGGTCCACCTCGTTTACTTTTTTTTTTCAACACTGTCATTTTGTATGGTGCCTCAGTTTGAAACCAGTGCAGGCAGTGGTTTACATGTAGGTTTTGGAAGCAGTCAACTTGGAAGCAGTCAACTAGCCAACTGTCATTTTGTATGGTGCCTCAGTTTGAAACCAGTGCAGGCAGTGGTTTACATGTAGGTTTTGGAAGCAGTCAACTAGCCAGCCGGACCACTTGGACATAATTTTGACTGGTCCTCAGAAGTTATAACTGGTATTTGGCCAGTGGGTCTGCCGCGAGGGCGCTCTAGGCACCCAGGAAAGGTTCCTACCGGGGCCTGGACCCAGGTAGACCCTCGCCCGGTATACCCGCTCGAATCTCCTTGGGTCACAGATCATGTCTGCCCGGCCAGTCGGTGGGGAACGGAGCTCCGCCAGCCCCCATGAAGATGCTCCTCCGAAAGCCTTGAACGCTGGTAATGCTAAACTTACTGATATATGAAGCGGTGTTGAACCGGCATATCCTCTAGCATTCACATCTACTCCGTTCTCAAGCAACGCTATCAGTATCTCAACCTGTCCACTCTGAGATGCCGAGTGGATGGGCGCCAAGGATCTCCTATCCTTCATCTCCATGCCAATCGGCTTACTCATCAGGATCACTGCAATCTCCTCTGAGATCTTGGACTTGGAGGAGGCGGCAAAGTGAAGGGGGGTCCTTCCTTCTGAATCGGGAGTTGTCAGGTCGGCTCGGTGGAGGAGCAGCTCTCTGACCACGGCCTCTGGGCTGTAATTCTCTAGAACGGTCCCGACTGATGGAAAAAACCAAAGAAATTGCAAACAAACTTTTAGGTGTTTTGTCTAAAACCTCAAATCTCAATTTGTGTTTCAATAAAAACTGTTCACAACTCGACTTTTAGTTGAATGTATGGCTGTATACTCTCCAGGGAGCTAAGAAAGATTAACGATTAAAGGAATGTTATTGGCCCAATGACCAGGGCACTAATGTAAAGGGCATTGATATGTTATTGTAAAATGCTTGTTATAAGAACTAGTTTTTATTATTATTATTATTATTACTATGTACTCACTCTTTTCAAAGAGGTCCACGTCCCTGATAACAAGGAGCAGCGGTGTAAAGCCGTCAGAGTTACGACAGTTGATGTCTAGCACCTTACTCTCATTCTGAAATCAACAAGTGATCCAATTATTATAACATTTCTGGACCACAAACCTGGCAGGCAGGGCTCGAATTTAGAGAAAAAATCCACAAGACCGCAGGGCTTGTAGGTTACAGTATTTACTGGACCAGCATTTATTTTACAAGACCATAATGCAATGTGAGAGAACTTTCTACAAAGTTTAAAATGTACATGTAAACTAAGAGAATAATCTCATTAATTTGGTCTTAAAGAAATTAAGTATGCTTTAAAACCAAACACAATTGAAAGATATTTACCAGACTCAAAGATAACATTGAACATCATTTTCTTTGTTATTATTACACAGTAAGGTATTGTTATTGAATTGAAAAACACAAGACCACTGGACTTGTCCGGTCATGAGTTTACTGGCCCGAGGCTAAAACCACTGGCCTCGAGCCTGCAGTCCAGTGTTAAATTCAAGCCCTGCCTGGACAAGTCCGGCGGTCTTGTGTTTTTCAATTGAATAATAGAACCTCACTGTGTAATATCTTATAAACAAAAAACAAGTCATGTTCAAATGTTGACTTTGAGTCTGATAAAACACCTTTCAATTCTTGATAAACACCTTTCAATTCTATTGAGTAATGAAGTATGTATACCCATAAAGACAAATGAGATAAATTTTCTCTTTAGCGTATGTCAAAGTGCTTGTTCAAATAAAAACCAGTATGCATGTTAAATTGTTCTGGTCTTGTTTAAAACAATTCTGGGCCAGTAAACATTTTGAGCAACACACTTGTGGTCTTGTGGATTTTCGAGCCCTGATGCAGCTACATGTACACGTATATCTCAATTTGTTACTTACTTATTTGTTTACTTATTTACTTGTTTTGTAAGTATACAGTTTTAAGTTTTATTTAGTGTAAAATATTTTAATTCTTCAGCATAATTTGTAGTTCTATAATTTTTTTAATATATTTTTACGGTTATGAGCATGCTCGACAAAGCAAATTTCCCTTTTATGGACAATTAAATTGAATTGAGTTGAAATTTAATTTGAATACTGCACTACGCCAACCCGACCGACCAGTTTTAATTGAAACCTACCAATAACCGCTGCACGACCTCAATGTTACCCTGCCACGCAGCTTGCAGCAGGTGGCGTGGCGTGCAGCCGATACGATCAACCGACTGCAGCAGTGCAGTCTGGACGCCCGGCTTGGCCACATCCAGAGCAGTCTCGTTGTCATAGTTACGTATCGTAATGTCAGCACCGTACTTGAGAAGAAGCTGGACTATCTTAAGGTGACCATTTTTGGCAGCCCATAAGATGGGAGTGTTACCAGTATGCTTCTCTTTAACGTCAATATTTACAATCTGCAATGTATACATGTAAAGCAATTAATTGGCTAATTAATAAAAAAATAACAAATACATGTAATAAGCTAATCAATGAATTACATCTGGTAACTTTTAAAAAAAGTTTGAAATAAAAAATTGCATCCCCTTCAGCAGATCCCTGTCCTGCCGCTTCCCAGGTTATATTGTAAATTTGGGTGTGATCCCTGGCTATACAGCAGTTACAGGTTGAAAGGCTTCTGACCGGCACCCCCAAACAGATACTGACAAAATAGGGAGACGGCCAACATAAAGCTAGTTACATGTAGCTCAGTTGGTAGAGCATTGGCAAGTTAATCAGGCGGTCACAGGTTCAAATTCTGTTCAAATCAGGTTCAAATCATGTTCTTGTCAATGATCAATAAATCAACCAATCAAAGTATCAATCAATTAAACAAAGTTTGACAAACCTCATGACTCCTCCTGCGTAAGAAATTCTCAACGCGCGCATAATCACCGTCTCGAGCCGCCGTCAGGAACAGGTTCTCAACATCTTGTGCATGGCCAGGGTTGAAGATTTGCATAGCAAAGTCGTGGTACGTCTTGAGCAGGCGTTTGTTCCGATGGGAACCGGTGGAGCCTGCACTGCTCACTGTGCTGCAGCTGTCGCTGGAGCTGGCTGAAAGACGACCACTGAGGGACGCGGAGGAAGGGGTCCTCACACGGGCTGAGAGAGAAATGAAATAAATATGAATAATAACAATAATAATAACGAGCTTTTATTTACATGTAGCCCTTTGTCTACGGGCATCTCAAAGCGCTTATCATCATTATTTATTTCCAGACAGGTTTTTGAAGTTTTGAATTATGAGACCTGTTATGTGACACCTTGTAAAGGGTTTACAAGGTGCTGCGGTGCATTTAGCAGCCACTGCCAGAATCACCATATCAAGGTTTTTTGCCAGGATTTGGTTAAAGGGTGTCCAAATTTGCTTGAAATTTAAATACTTGGTGTCCAAATTGTTCATTTACAATACATTACATGTTAATGACAGATAAAACAGGGTGTCCAAATTTAGAACAGGGTGTCCAAAAGACACCCAGACACCCCTCTGGCTAACACTATGCAACATATAGGCCTACATACTTACAAATTAAGACACATTACCAAGTACACTTACAGGAGTTTGTCCTCAGCAGGTCAGCAGACATGGTGAGAAGCCTCTTCTGTGCTTACATCAGGAAAGTCTTGGACGGAATGTGGTGATGGATGGACGGTTGTTGCCATTGTGGAGATGCTGCATATCAGACTGCCTTAACTTTCTGGAAGACCTGTCCGATAAGAAATTAAACTTGAGATGAGATCATACACAAAATTGTGTAATTACTTATTTGAGGTTCCACCAATCAAATGATGAGGATCTGTGTGTAGATCTTTCATGAAGACCTACATGTATATCAGAAAAGAAATGAAATTTGAGTTGAGATCACAAACAATTGTTTTAATTTCTTATTTGTTTTTCCACCAATCAAATGATGAGGATCTGTGGTGTGTAGATCTTTCATGAAGACCTGTCAGTAAAGAAATGAAACTTGAGTTGAGATCGTGGACAAATTTTAAAGTTTCTTATTTGTTTTTCCACCAATTAAAAGATGAGGATATCTGGTGTGTGTAGATCTTTCATGAAGACCTGTTAGTAAAGAAATGAAACTTGAGTTTAAATCACAGAAATTTTTTGTTATTTCTTATTTGTTGTTCCACCAATCAAATGATGCTCGGATATCTGGTGGTACCTTACGCCCCTTCTCGCACTCTTCGTTCTTCTGCTAAGACCCTTTTAACTATTCCTAGAACTTCCTCATCATGGCAATCGTGCCTTTTCTGCTTGTGCTCCAAACTTTGGAACACTTTACCTAATAACATTAGATGCTGTAGTTCTCTTCCATTGTTTAAAAACTTGCTGAAAACTCATTTATTTAACTCCACATACACTTAGCTTGTAACATGTCTTAGATTATTCATTGTATAATTGTCTTTGTATTCTATATTTCTCTTTTGTTGCTTATATGTTTTGTTTTTTTGTTCTGCGCCTCGGAATAGGGTCTTGTACACTAGATAGATGGCGCATTATTATTATTATTATTATTATTATTAGATCTTTCATGAATACCTGTTAGTAAAGAAATGAAATTTGAGGTGAGACCATGGACAATTTCTTTTGTTTTTTAATTTTTTTGTTTCACCAATCAATTGATGAGGACCTGTGTGTGGTACATGTATGTACAATGTATTAATAATTTATAACAAATTGTGCTTAGTACAGGTACCACACACATACGTGTATATTATTGTATTTAGTACGAATTTATTGTCTCACGCAGTATCACAGAGCTGCAAGAAAAAAAACACGGATTTATCTAGAATTCAATTATATTGAAAATAATATGGAAACATATTCCATTATCAGGGAGATTTTCAAATTTGCTCAGCAGAACATGGAAAGATTGGTTTATTTCCTGGGAACTTTCTGCAGAATCAAGGAGAGTTGACAGCTCTGGTATCACCATCAAGTGATAAATTGCCTCCCCCCCCCCCCTCGTGAATTTATAATTTTGACAAAATAAGTTAATGAATACCAGACTGGTATGGGAACTTAAAATATGGGGCATTATTTTAACGCAAACAGTCCACGCACAGCTTGCGAAAATCCCATCACCCAACCATCTCATTCGAACCACTTCATCTTTTGTTCTGCAGCTTTCTTCCACCCTTTGCTCAACTAAGCAAGTACCAAGCCATAAATTAGCCCCGAAACAAACGATAATAATATTAAGCATTTTTTCAAAATACCAAACTGGTATGGGAACCCAGACAGAAGGCAAAATCAAACAGCCAACAGCCAACTTGCTAATATCCCATCACCCAACCATCTCATTCGAACCTCTCCATCTTTTGTCCTCGCTACAACTCTTCTGCACTCCGCTCCACTGAGCAAGCAGCCTTCACAATTATCACCCGGCAAGCAATTACTGGGAGAGGCAGACTGCCTGGTCTGAGTGGTATGGGAGATGGACACGTGGCTAGTTGAGTGCTGGATTGTAACGAGGTTGGGATTCCTTTGTTCAGGGGAGACACGGCACGGCAGTGGATGCTGCTCTCGTTAACAGTCTTTGCACTTGATTTGCATTTTTAATACCGGTATTAGTACCACAAACAATTCCTACATTACCATACCATGTTAGTGTTAATGGATGTTTAAAATGCATGGATATCAAACTATATCATTAGGCTGGCCTATACACTGTAATTTGCCTACTTTACAGTGCAAATATGCAAATAATCTTTCCAAAACCCTTGGCCAGTTGTACATTTTGACTTTCCAAATTATTTTTGCTACAGATTTAATCTGTAGTCAAAATAATTTTGAAAGTCAAAATATAATGTACACTGTACACATTATTATACACACTATTATTTAAGATAATCTATTTTGTTACATTAAGTTGCAATGCAAACACAAGTCATAAAATAATGTTTGCATACAGCGCGTTCTCACTGGTAACGTTTTTAGACATGTTACATGTAGTAGGCCTACATATTTGTAGAACATTACAAAAAATAGTGTACACATACATCCAGGGTTATGTGCTCATATTTTACCATAGCTGATGATTTGAAATGATTTTCACAAATTATGTATTTTTACAAATGTTTTAGATTGAAAAATTTGGTACTCTGTACATTATAATGTGCATTTAATTGGTACAATGTTGTACACATGATGCTGTACACTTGAATTATTATAATTCTGGTAGGCAAAAGAGAAAGATGAGAAAACCTCACACACCGGAACACCAAAAAAAGGGAAACAATTTTTACTCTAAGAATGTTCGGATTGCAGTGATGTACAAGGCAGTTCAAATTTTCAAAATCAGATACCAAGATTCCAATGGCCCGAGAGAGATTTAATTTTCACATAGGCCTACATGTACATGATAAACAAAATCAGATGCAGGGGGCTCCCCAGGTTTCTGTCATGTACTTGGTGCTTATCTTGGTTTTAAAAGCCCTACTGTGCAATATGGAGCAGATGGTTTTCTCTTGATGTTTTTTGTGAAAATATTTTATAAACAAAAAATAATAATGTTTGATTTATTTTGTTGCGTATTGGCCGATATGCTAGTTAAGTTTGTGCATTAGGAGGACCCATGAAAAGTCCCAAGTTTAGAATTAGACTTATTAAAAAAGAATTACACTGGGTGCACTGTACACCTGTACAGTAGAGTACAAATTTCAGGCTTCACGTTTGACAGGTTTATCTACCAAACAGTATTAAACCAAACAACGTATATCAGTCACAGTTGGTTTGTAAACGAAATTTAATGTAAGTATCAGGCCTATAGAGATGAGAATAAAGTAAATTTACAAACTGTTGTGTACAGTACTTGTACATGAATCAAATTAAACTGACTGCTCTCCCAATGTCAACATCTTTCTTTTTAGATCCATAATACAGTTGATTGATGCAAACACAAGAAAACATATTATAGGAAAAAGCTGGATTTACGTAAATGATGTGTACTTGCCTCCAACTGGATGTTGTTTATAAAAGTCCTCTACAATGGTCAGCTGTGTAAAAGTGTGTACAACTCGTACAGTATCAATTCACAAAACAGAAAAGAATTCTGTTTGTGTATCAGTCCACAAAGTACAGTATTTGCCTGCGGACCCTGTGACCCAGTATGTCAGCAATGTAAGGTATGGTATAAAAAAAGGCTTAGAATTATAAAGCAAACTTGTGTACTATAACATACAATGTATAACGTATCAATTCACAAAACAGAAAAGAATTCTTTTTGAAATAATGTAATGTACATACATGTGTGTCAGTCCACAAAGTACAGTATTTGCCTGCGGACCCTGCGACCCATGTACAACAATGTAAGGAACCGGTATGGTACATGTACATATAAAAGGCTTCCTGAGGATTACATGTATAAAGCAAGTGTACTGTAACATATAACGATTCAATTCACAAAACAGAAAAGAATTCTGTTTGAAATAATGTGCATTGTTTTAGTATTAAGTGCACAAAGTACAGAATTTGCCTGCGGCCCAGTACATATGTATGGAATTAAAAGCCATGGAATTAAAGGGCTTAGAATTATAAAGCACCAACATACACATGTACATGTACAACAAGTACTGTAACATACACATCAAAATTGCAAGAAAATGATGAAAGAAGAAGAAAAAAAACTTGTTGTATATTTGTGTGCTTTCAGATAGGAATAAAAACTTCTTGCAAGAATTTTTTATTATTTTAGTGAGAAATTACCTTGTAACATGAAAACCCACACAGTTACCATTAATGTGCACTACACATGTACCAGCAAGATGAGAAGAAGATCGCATCCATCAAATGTGTAGTGAGCACTTGTCCAATGACCCAATCACACTGTGTGTACACTTAGCATTTGGTCCAATGCAGGCTCCCTCCGAGCAATACAATGCCAGCTATAGGCAGCTACAACTGTTACTGTAATTTAGTGACTAAAGTACATGTACACATAGTACATTCTCCACGTGGTAGAAATTTACAAACATTCCCGTCCGGCGTACAGTGTACAGTACGAGTACAGTGTCTTTAGATACAAAAACAGCATCAACAGCATGCACTGTGACTTGTGAGAGATATAAATTACGCGCCATTTGGCAGCGGTCGTTAACTTGGCTCAATTAAATGCACACACGCATAATTAGGTGTGGATTGTTCCATTCCTAATTGACGGGTGTGTGCGTGTGTGTATGTATGTTTGGGCATGTGAAACTGAAAGCGTATAAACGTGTTAATTTGCCACTGAACATTTCACAGAACACATATATGTGTAATCAGAAAATGTATTGGGAAAAGTGCATCTAGGGCCTATTTGAAAATAGACAAAAATTAATTTTATGATCTGAATCCTAAAGTTGATGTTCTTGCAATGGGCAATAGGCCTACAGTAGAAAAACAAACACAAAATTCTTAAAGGCCCGACATTAATAAAAAGTGAAGGGTCATTATTTTTGTGTGAAAAAAACCCACATTCCAGCAACTTTATTCCACGTACTGCATCTCTTTGGAACTCCTTGCCTGGTGCATGTTTCCCTCCATCCTACAATACAGACTGTTTTAAGAGGAATATCAATTCCTACCTTCAGCTCCCCTGAGTTATTTTCATCTTTAATATTTTTCTAGCCCCTTACCAAGAGTGGATTTTTAGCCTCGTTTGGGGCAAACTTGCATTATTAACAAAATTGTTTTATTATAATATTTTATTGTACATAATGTACACAATCCTGTACATAGCATATTAATGTTGATGTGTAAAATGTACCACTTATGAAAATGTGCAGTACACAGGTTTTGATAATGTGTTCACTAATTGTACGTATGTAATTTAGATGCAAAGTCCAATTCAATTACAGAACAGATAGGCTATTGATAGAAGGGAGCAAACAATCAGCTCTGTAAATTAGAAAGTAAATAATGTGCTTCCGACAAAAACGTTTCTTTTAAAAAAATGCATAAAGAATTTGCAGTGATACATGTTATAAAAATTACAAACAAAAATGCACATTGGATGTTCTGTTCAGAAGATTTTGATTTGAATGATTAATACTGTAATGAGATATGAGTACATGTAAGTCATAATTATACAAAGATTGTACAAAGATGTTAAACCTTTACAGAAACAAAAAAGTCAAGCGAACAGCTCAAAGGCGAACTAATGTTTGGTGATGTTTAGAATTTAACCCCCCAAAAAATCGTGCACATTGGAAACAAAAACCATTAATTAGTGCAAAGAGAAAACATTCACAATTTTGAATAAGTTTTTGAGAATATAATCTGTGACACGTAAACAAAGTTGGACATCTGCCAACCCCGAAAAATTGAGCTACATGTACTTTCCCCCATGACTACTACTCTACTTGTAAAGCTTTGTGTCATTGTTAAAAACCAACCCAGCCGGCACATTTTGGGGAGAACTTGCTGCCAGGTTTGGACAGAGGAACCCTTTTTTGTACAAAGGTGAATAGAATGGATTTATCCAAGTGGAACCTACGCAGTGGATTTTTTCCTGACCACTTTTGCTATTTAGGGGCAGTGTTGCCAGACTAATGCGCCCGATGTGTTCCTGCCTTGGGTTTCAAACGAGCTCACTCCAAAGTGTTTGTGCAACAGTCGTGTTTGTGTCTTTTTGTTGTTGTTTGTACCGTTGTATGCAAATCTGGACACAAATTTTTGTACACAGTCCCAAAATGTGTCAAATTATTAGAAGCATTCTGAGGTAGCCAAAACCAAAATACAGAAATTCACAGCAACCGCTTTTGAAAGATTTTCGAATGCCTAAAATGTACACGTTTGTACCGTTGTACAACAAAACTGCAGTGCACTAACTAGCCTACATACATGTAGTGTGATTCAAATTGTACAGAAATTAATTTACTGCCACACTGAGGTAGTCGTACACAAAACACTGTAATATCATAATGTAAAATGTTGAAATGTCAAGTTCCTGCAGAAAGATGACTGGAAGTTTATTCCAAACAAATTTAGACTTTGAGAGCTTGCACATGGTACCCTTGTACACATACCAAACAAACTGCAGTGCTGAACTGTAGTAGCCTACGTGTGTGTGATTAAAATTTTATTTACAGAATTTAATTTACTGCCACACTGAAGTACATTGTAAACGTACACCATTTAACAAAACACTGTAATCAATAATGTATTAAAGTTCAATTCCTACAAAAAAAACCGGATGACTCAAAGTTCATCATATTTAGACTTTGAGAATGATCTACATAAAGCTTAAAGGTTTTCTTGTTATTCCATTTACCCTGGCAGTAAAGGGATTTTTTTCAAGGTAGGGTTACAATACCGTGTAGGTGTTGAATGTTGAAAGATTTGGTGCACATCTTTCAAAATGTGATTCCACCCCCACCCCACTTTCAAATCAGCAATCAACAGAAAAAGAATGTAAGACTTGCTTGTCTGCACTATCCACCGTCATACCAACATTATTGTACTATAGAATTGTTGAACAGTGCACCAGCTGAAATTGGACCACTTAAAGACACTGGACACCTTTGGTAATTGTCAAAGACCAGTCTTCTCACTTGGTGTATCTCAACATATGCACAAAATAATAAACCTGTGAAAATTTGAACTCAATTGGTCATCGAAGTTGCGAGATAATAGGCCTAATGGAAGAAAAAACACCCTTGTCACACAAAGTTGTGTGCTTTCAAATGCTTGATTTAAAGACCTCACGCGTGAGGTCTCGAAATAAATTCAAATATTTTACTGAGAAATTACTTTTTTCTCAAAAATGACGTTACTTCAGAGGGAGTCGTTTCTCACAATGTTTTATACTATCAACAGCTCTCCATTGATCAAGTTACCAAGTAAGTTTTTATGCTAACAATTATTTTGAGTAATTACCAATAGTGTCCAGTGCCTTTACATGTAAGAGCATGTTCAGCACTGTGTCATAATCCAAAATTACAAAGTGTACATTAATTTAAAGCTCCTCTTCACAACAAAAGCAATATCCAGGATTTTCTTACCATTTCTAGTTGTGTTTTTTAGCTCCTGAAGTCAGCAGAGCTTACACAGTACATGTCCCTATTAGGTACAGTTTCAATGCCAAAATTTGTACTTCTCAGCAATATCAATGTTTCAGAAACCTCAAAACAAACATTTCCCTTTGAAAAAAAGTCACATGGGTGCGCACCTGTCCAGCTGTTCCCTTGCAACTTTTCAATCCAAATGAAGTAATTTGTCTAAAGCCTGATTCATCAAAGTGGTTCTGCCACTGGCAAAAATCTTCTGAGTGATTTGACCGTGACCTCCACGGCCGTTTCATTCATGAAAAAAGTCCGGGATTAGGGCAAGGTCTTTGGACAAAACAGTCTGCAACGTTTCAGGAGGGTTTTAACTTCTCAGGGTAAATAATTAGATGTATTCAGAGAAACTCTTGGGTGACGATAAGGACTTTAAGTAATAATTTAAAAATTCTTTTCAAACGTTCTACACAACGTGGACGTCTCCATAAAGACAGACACTAACCTCGTCCGTCGTGACACGACCTTGCCTCTTTTGGACAAACAGGTCGGGAATGATTATTTTTGTTAACGATGCTGTGAAGCGTCCAATAATTATCCATATAGACCTTTATCATGCTGCCACCATCTTGGTCATGTTCCCTGTATCCAACATTAGCAATGAATAATAACAATCATTGTACAAAAAGGAACCAGACTATTTCTCCTTCCAGCCTCGGTTTGGTTACATCGATTTGAATGGGAGGAAATCAAGACGGCCGCACCATGATAAAGGTCTATTGGGCGCCTGTCTAGAGCATTAGGGCAGTAAATAAATGGCAAATAAAGGATGACATGTGGTGTGTGTTCCACCAATCAATTGACAAGGATCTGTGTGTGTGTGTGGTAACTTAAAATAATTGTTCAAATTATTACCGTTTGTAGGTCGTCACCAACAACCCACCCACAGGTGAAAGACTATACTTTCTGAAATTTGTTGCCAAAGAACCATGCTGGTTAAATTAAAGTCTGAATGTTTCAACCCAGTGCAGAAAGTAACCCTAAACAATACACAAAATAAGTCTTTTTGAGTTTCCACTCTATAGATTCTGAATGACTGATACCCAAAGTGTGTGACGTACAACCTAATTGGGATTAATAATCTTTCATCCAAGGATTAAGTAATTTGTCCCGAGTTGCATGACAAGATTTGAACAAAAGCGATTAGAAAATACTGACTAGTGTCCATGAAGGTTATTTTGTTTTGTCAGACTTCCTGGCCCCTCAAATTAAAAAGAGATCTTTAAAACAATTAAGAGCTGAGGCTTTTTGAGCTGAAGTCAGACTCAGTGACTTCAACAATGGAGTATCCATTTTCATTGTGAAAATTGTATTGTGATAAATTTCAATTGCGTTTATTGGAGATCAAACGTTTTATTTGAGACATTAAAATCAAAAGAGCTTGGGGCTAGTTTTAAACACTGCATAAATTTGTACTTCCACATGAGTATGCTCTGAAGTTATTTTTCCTTGGGATCAAAATTTAAACCTAATTATTATTGTTTTACTTTTTCTATTCTACATGTTGCTGAAATTAATTGTATGTATTGTGTACACTTTGTCCATTTTCCGCATAGGGCACGAACTTGTGGGGAAAATCCACTCTGTCCATTTTCCGCATTAGGGCGCAAACTTGTGGGGAAAATCCACAAGACCGCACGGCTATGGGCGTTCCTATCAACGCATGATGATGTGGCAATCTAGCCATAGCCAGAGCCGTAGCAGCCAAGTCATTCACTGCCTGAGATCCTTGACTCCAGAGTGTTTGGAATGCCTTCTTACAATTACATTGTACATACACAGTCACACGTGTACCATGTGGTGTACAATGTGCGTACAGTACACACAGAATATTTGTTTTGTTTCCTGCATTTAAAAGTAAAATTGTTTCCTGCAGTGTACAATAGCTAAAGCTGTAAAATCCACACAAGGTTAATCCTATTATGGCTGTATCTGAAAATTTCACCACAAAACTGCACCCAGCCGCAAATTTCTAAAAAAGCGTGTCCTCGCCGTTTAACTGCCAGAGTGCAAGTCCAGAAGGACCAATATGCACGGATTCACAATTTGAATATTATTTACAATAGATGTGACAGGTGCATGTAGGGTCATAGATTGGTTTTTGTCAACGTAATGCTTAGTAGGTAAAATTATAAAGAACAATAAAAGTCACATTGTGAAAGTTTCAGCTGAATTGTCTACTTGCTGAGAAAAAAGCAACAACCTGTCACGACAATGTATTTTTACCAGAACGTTGAATCCATCCAAATTTAGCCGCTAAGCGAGGTGACAGCGGGTACCAACCACATCTCTGACCACTTAGTAGGTAAAATTATAAAGAAAGATACAATAAAAGTCACATTGTGAAAGTTTCAGCTGATTTTTGCTAAGAACAGCAACAACCTGTCACGACAGTACAATGTACATGTATTTTCACAAGAACGTTGAATCCATCCACATTTAGCGAGGTGACAGCGGGTACCAACCACATCTCTGACCGCAGCATTCTTGAACAGACAACAACCCTCAGAAATCTAAGAAACGATTAATGCATTCAATCGTTTCTCATTTTCAAATGTTTTTTTGGTGAAAAAATTTCCAAACCATATTACTTCGAAGTGCTTCTTACCAAGTAAGTTTTTTTGGTCATTAAGTTTTGGATTACAACTACATGTGTACCAATCTATGACCCTACCTTTACCCAATGTCCAGAATATTGGAGAATTGGGCCACAAGTTACATGTACGTACCTCAAAAAGGAACAAGTCTTTAAAAGTACAGTTGGAAATTTAAAGAATAAATAGGCCTACATGCATACAGTACGTTTGTATCATAAAAATATTTGTAGTCCAGTGAAAATTGGTGCTACCTGTACAAGACCAATTTGAGTCCTGTATCATAGTCAAGTCTTCAGAGTTAAAGTCCACAAACTTCTTCTTTAGGACACACTGTTGAGACACTCTAACTTTCACAAAAATTACAAGTATTGGTTAAAAGGCAAAGCATGATGTTCATGGTATAGCCTTGAAACTCCAGGGTTATTGACAACCTTTCTTGCAATCCAACAAAGCCTTACCAACTGGAACTTTTAGGGTCTCCTTGCAAGGAGAGGCTCGAAGGTCGAAATCAGTTTTGTGATGCACTCATTTTCCAGTCTTTATGAAAGTCGCTAAAAAGTTACAAGCCTCTAAATATGTAACCTCACATCACATTAAAACTGTACGAAATGCTACGAATTTGATACCCTTTCGGTACGAATTTTGTTAAAATCCAAAAACGCCCAATGACGTCACATTTCCAGGGTTTGTACAGGATAATTTTGTACGGGAAATTTGTTAGTTCACCACTACTCACTAGTAGAATAAATAGCAAGACAAGTTTGGTAATTACTCAAAATATATTAGCATAAAAACTGACTTGGTAACGAGCAACAGAGAGCTGTTGATAGTATAAAACATTGTGAGAAACGACTCCCTCTGAAGTAACGTAGTTTTTCAGAAAGAGGTAATTTCTCACTAAAATAATAAAACCTTCTTGCAAGAAGTTTTTATTCCTATCTGAAACTGAAAGCACACAAATTTGTACAACAAGGGTGTTTTTTCTTTCACCATTTTCTTGCAACTTCGATGACCAATTGAGCCCAAATTTTCACAGGCTTGTTATTTTAAGCATATGTTGGGATACACCAAGTGAGAACACTGGTCTTTGACAATTACCGAACGTGTTCAGTGCCTTTAAAGATAATGAAAAGTACACAGGTCTTGTTACTCATCAAAACAAGCAACCAGCACATCAAGGCCGCCACTGTGTGATGTTTCCTTAACACAGTAGAACGTACCGAGTCTTTTTCATTACGCATTGAAACTAATCAATAACTAGACAAAGGATCCCTACAGAGATCAGCACAATCAGGCAAGGACAAGTTTCCAATAAGAGTCAGACAGATTATTGGAGGACAGAGTATATAAAGGGATGACGATTGCATCACCGTTGCAAAATATTTTTAACTAAGCTGATCGATACTGGTGTGTCACACTGTGAGACAAAAGATGAATTTCAGTAAAACTACAGAAAACTGAAAAAATTTGAAATTTAAGTCATCCAATAAAGGGGAGGCTAGGGCACGAAGTTGGGGGGAAAAATCCACAAGAAGGGCTTGTTGCTTACAATTTTACTGGACCAGAACAGTTGTTACTTGTTACAAGACCAGAATCAAAATGGGGGAAAAAAGTATACATTGTATGACACTATTTGCTATTTGTTTAAAGCAATGAAAACAGTATCTGTGAAGAAGAATTACAAAAGAGAATGGGTAAATAATATGCTTTATGTTTTTATATAAAAAATATATATTTATTTATCTTTTTAAAGTCATTTTTAATCCACGTTACTTTACGTTTATCTTTTTGTTTGCCTTGAATTTCATTTTAACATATTTTATTGGATGTTATTACCTTGTATTTATCAGGAGCTAAATGCCTGAGGGCAACAGTGATTTAATTCACTTTTTTAGTTCCTGACTGTCATCAGTTAGTGTCTCTTGTATTGTAAGTTTTCTTGTGTTGTATATTGTTTGAATGATGACAAATAAATAATAATAATAATATGCTAAAGAGTCATAGTTTTCTATACAGTATACCATGGAGGTAGAATTACACAGTGTCACAATTATACAGTTTTTATTTGAACGAGAACTAAGAGAAGATTTATCTCATTTGTCTTCTAATATGGGTAAATGCTACGTGTTCACTGTACATACAATGTCTCCTAGTTACATTCCTATTTGGACAGTGAACCAAGTCCCAGAAGTAAACTTACTTTTGTTACACTGAAATGTTAGTAAATAAACTGATTTCAAACACAACAAAGTTTTATTCCTAAATAGAAGTCAAGTCACTGGCCACAAACTACTGTAGCTACCCTATGGTCAGTACATGTTTACTTCCACTCTGATGGGCCATTAATTGGGTGATAAACATCTCAAATAAACAGTTAGTGGATTATCCTACTGATCCTAAACACCAAACACTGTGATGACCTTAAGGTGTTAGTTCAGGAGGGTCAAACAATCTAGGTGTTATCAGTAAATAAGTTTACTGCAAGTGTCTACTATGGGTCTAGCCTGCTGGTGGTCACTGCATAGAGAAAGTACCTCAGTGGTATTTGAATTAAACACTAACTGCACTGTTGACAAAACTACGTTGTGTAAATAGTACACTTAGGCCCTAGTAAAGTCAAACAAAAATATTTCCAATATTGGTTCTTTGTCATGTAAATAGTTGTGAGTCATATTTTTTCAACAATGTGGAGTAAAAACCTTACAACTAGTTTCAAGAGCAGTATGTGGCCAGTATGGGATACATACAGGGTTCTCCCCATGCACGATATCTGGCCGATATGCACAAATTACGGCCGATAGCAAAAACGAATATTGGGGTGGGGGTGACTTCAGATCAAATTCATTTTTGTCTTAAAGGCACTGTACACGTTTGGTAATTGTCAAAGACCAGTGTTCTCACTTGGTGTATCCCAACATAATGCATAAAATAACAAGCCTGTGAAAATTTGGGCTCAATTGGTCATCGAAGTTGCAAGAAAATGATGAAAGAAAAAACACACTTGTTGTACAAATTTGTGTGCTTTCAGATAGGAATAAAAAGTTCTTGCACGAAGTTTTTATTATTATAGTGAGAAATTACCTCTTTCTCAAAAACTACCTTACTTCAGAGGGAGTCGTTTCTCACAATGTTTTATACTATCAACAGCTCTCTGTTGCTCGTTACCAAGTAAGTTTTTATGCTAATACATATTTTGAGTAATTACCAAACGTGTACGATGCCTTTGAAGGCATTAAGCAATAATTGTTTCCCTTAACCCAGATGTATCTGAGAGGGCCAAGACATTGTGTTTGATTAAACCCTAAGCGCTAATTTAAGCAGCTTGGGGTTGTATGCTTCCAAGGGAGTTGAGAAAGTTATGTACACCAAAGAATCATAACAATGGTCTAAAAGAATGCCCAATAAACAGGGATAATATTGTTGTAAAGCGCCTTGATCTACACGCACAATGTAGCTAGATGCACTATGTAAGAACTAATTATTATTAAACAAAATTAAAGGACAGTACTGTTCAATAATGTCCAAAGTCCATACGCAAGTTCTACACTTCCTCGGCTATTTAAATGTGGAGAGGATAGATCAGAAAACCTCTGTTTTATGGCAGCCCTGCAAGAACAATGTCAAGTCCCTGTCAATATTCTTAGTCTCACCACAGAGCCTTACCACAGACCCGAATATCCAGGTAACCATGTAACAGCACACACTGCTGCTACACAATGAGACCTGTCACTGTCCGTAATAGTAAATCATTAACTAAATGAATGGTTAAATGGACTTCAGCTACACTGTAACCTATGACTCAGAAATCTCTCCACTTAGCCAATCATGGACCACCTCCCCTATGACTACAGTACTACGTCATGAGATCTGTTTAGCACATGGTGTACATAAACTGTCGGACTGATCCTACGCTATGGCGACTTGTTGACACGTTACTATGACAACGGATTCCGGTGAAAGCAGCTGTCTGGGTGTTGTCTGAGCATATATGCATGTACTGTGTGCATGTTAAATGCGGGATATATTAGTAAAACTGATATTATGATAGGCATGATTGTTCAGGGTGTATTCCAGCGCAGGGAACGATTTTGTCCAGCAATTTTGCATACATGTAGCAAAACATTTAGACTGTTCATATTTTGTGCATACTGAATGCTAATATTGAGTAGCAAATGATGATTTTTGAGTTGTTCTCTGCAGAGTGTATCTAATAAAATATTTTAACAATTAGAAATTGGCTTGGTATTAAACAAAACAAATGTCCTTTCATACACTAAAGTCAGTACATGTATGTCATACAGAATGAGTGTCAAAGCAAACAAAGTGCATACAATTTACAAACCATTTTTGTGTTTACTTAGAAGTTACAGCTATTTGTTAATTCAAATTAAACATAGTACAACAGCATGTGAAAATTTCATAAAATTTGCTAAACAGGAACATGTTTTCTAAGAAATACCAGGGAAAGGGGGGTGTTTTGAGGTGGATTTTTTTAATCAAAATAAAAGGGATTTTTTTGTATAATGTTCTCGTACTTTGGCAGTTTCTTTACTTCCTTGTAGTGTGAATAAATCTCTAAGGACCACTGGTGATGGTGTGACTTTAGTTTAAATAAAGTATCAGTAGATTTCAACAGTTAATGTTTGGGACCACTAAAATGATATATGATGTACATAGATCAGCAGAGCAAAGATTAACACTCTCGGCCTTGGCCTTCTGGACAAAGATATTTCTTCCTGCTTCCATCATGGGGAAATAGATAAACATAGTTTATTACCCGTTTCCTGGATTCAGTATCAATCACTGTGTGTACCAAAATGTGTCAAATCAAGATAACGTACAATGTGGCAGGGCTCACACTTTTAAAGGCACTGAACACGCTTGGAAATTGTCAAAGACCAGTGTTCTCACTTGGTGTATCCCAACATATGCATAAAATAACAAGCCTGTGAAAATTTGGGCTCAATTGGTCATCGAAGTTGCAAGAAAATAATGAAAGAAAAAACACCCTTGTTGTAAAAATTTGTGTGCTTTCAGATAGGAATAAAAAACTTCTTGCAAGAAGTTTTTATTATTTTAGTGAGAAATTACCTCTTTCTCAAAAACAACTTTACTTCAGAGGGAGTCGTTTCCTACAATGTTTTATACTATCAACAGCTCTCCGTTGCTTGTTACCAAGTAAGTTTTTATGCTAATATTTGTTTTGAGTCATTACCAAACATGTACGATACCTTTAAAACACTAGCCCGGCGTACATTGTCCAGTAAAAACTGCTACGGGCTAGTAAAAACCTCTTCTCAACTTGCCAAGTGGGCTGTGGGCTAAAAAACTGTGCAACCTTCTTCTTGCTTAGAAATAAATGCTAATATTTAGTCCTTTTCAGATGCGAACAATAAAGGTTTTAAATTGTGTTAATTTGTTTTTGATTTGTTGAATGTAACTTTGACCATTAAACTGTGATCGTTGTGATCACTATCAATCATTAAATGCAAAAGGAGATCGTTGGTTAGTAAAATAAGCAAGTTAATCGTGGAGAATTTCTCCATCATGGCCTTGTTTAATTGTTAGTGTTTAATATGTAGCACTTATTCACAAAATAAATTAATATTATTACCCAAGTCCGAACATAAAATTTTAAAAAAATTGATCTCGTTTTTGTTTATGCATTTACATTTTTTCCAACGGCCTATTCATACTTTTTCATATTTTTCTCCACTCCTTCCGGGAGAGGTAAGACCCAAAAATTTTCTAAATTCGGGGGTGGCAGCCGCAACCGGAATTTTACCCTTAACTTCTTTCATTGTACCCACAAAAATGCTGTGCACATATTGTGCTACGGACGAGTTGGTCTCAGTCGAGTCGGTCCACCCCTACACCGTACCGTTGAAACGCAACACCGTGCGGTACAACACCCTGGGACCAGACACCACAACACAACCAAGCTCCGTTCGGAGAAATCCCACACTTTGAATGCAAAACAAACTCGTTTTTGTATCTACTTCTGACCAGTTTTTCACAATAAATCTTTGCCCAGTGGAGCTATATATACCTTATGATAATAACAGGTTGGTAAAATTTGAAATCGTAGCTCATTTACTTACATTTTCAGTTGAAATTGGACGGAAAGTTTACGTTCTTGAGTCCTCGAAGGTGTACATCGTATCCAAAGTGCCGGATTAGTGCATTATTTCTGCAGGGGGGTGACATACTATTAAAGTTCAAAAAACTATTCAACCAATTCTCTCATACGTTGAGCACAACCCAAACAAAAGCAACAGAGGGCGCGCTGTTTCATAAACAACAGTGTTGAAAAAGTGAAAAATGAAAAGCGAATCCAAACGGGAAACGGACGAAACAACAAGAGGGGAATTTGTTGTTTTCCCCGAGCTTTGTCATCTTGCTGTGTTTAGTTTCTATTTGGCTAAACCTCACCGTACTAAGTCTAAACTCCAAAGGTAAGGCAGGGTTTCGTGTAAATACACTCACTCAATGGACTATAAATATAATAATTATAAAACTAGAGTAAACTGCTCGGTCTGCTATGTTATTTCTCTGTGCTTAGCTCGGGTACTGAAGAAGTTCAAGTAGAAAGCCGTACACACAGATACATGTTTCAGTATTCCTTCCTCCACAACCCAAGTCGATTGTGGACGAATTTGTAATTAATTTACAGTGGGCAGAGTGTTCCATTGACATTGTGCAATATCAGTTCTTGGCATGGCAGGAAGGTTTATAAACAGTCCTTGTAAAACGGGTGTTCACAGCATGAAGGAATAAATTTATTCCTCCATGTTCACAGTAGGTGTTTGAACGAAAGAGCTGGGCCCAATTTCATAAAGCTGTTTACTGGTAAGCAATTTTTGTGTGCTTACTGTAGCAGAAAATGCGTAAGCATAAGCGTATTTCACCATGATTTCTCAAGTTAGCAGAAAATTTCTTGGCGCGCATGCATGTTCACAATGGATTTGCATTGTTATGTCACTCGTGTGCTTAGCCAGCATTTACCCTTGCTTACGGTAAACACCTTTATGAAATAGAAATTCTGCTAAGGGACGCTCTGCAAGCACAAAACGGCTGCTTACATGTTTTATGAAATTGGGAAAAGTAGCTAAGCACAACAAATTGTTGCTTACAAGAATAAGGTTACCAGCCAAACTACCATGTCACATGTACAATTTATGACTGGTATCCTGCTCATTTCTGCTTAGCAGACAATTGTTAAGCAATATTTTGTGCTTAAGCAGCTCGATGATATTGAGCCCAGATGTTTGTCTTGTTGTCTGGTTGTTGATCTCCCTGATGATACATTGGAGCTTTGGTATTTACTGATGATGTCTTTTTATTGTATGTCTTTTATTTTACTAGTTTTAGATTTTGTGCTACAAACTTTGATGCAGGGTATTGTACAGGGTTCGTCTTTGTCACATCCCTCTGATGGATTAAGCTCTTTTCACCATTGTTCACACTAACGAGCCAATTCCCAGGAAATAAAAACCCACAAAGTATAGCAGACTGTCCTCCCTCCAGAGTGTTGGTAATGATAGGCCGCATCAAAAATGGCGACTACAGATACGGCTACGGCTGTTGCTAAGGTTGTTGCTAAGGACGTCCTATTCTTCAACGCATGATGACGCGGAAATCTAGCCGCAGCCGTAGCTGTAGCTGCCAATACGGACACGGCCTTAGTTGCGGCTCTATTTAAAGGGACTACTTTATGTGGCTACACCAGCATGACCGGCAGATGGACAGTCAGTCAAGAGATACGATGTACCTTTGTACCTTGTACATACATGTATTGTATGTATGTAGCTTAGTTGGTGATTGTTTTTCATTGTGTTTGATTTTTGTAATTTAACTGCTAACAACCCCCTCCCCCACACCTTCCATGTGTTGTACAGGTGCTGCGTAGCTAATTTCAATGTTGCATGCATACATGTTGTTGGTGTTCATTTTGTAATGTGCTGAAATGAGCAGTCATGACGGAAAGGACAGAGTCAAACAGAAGGAAAGTGTGGTCCGCAGGGGCTTCCGTAGTCTCAGTTTCCGCCGTTCAAAAAGTAAGTCTTAGGCCGTTTCTGAATTTATGGCTTACTATTGTTGAGTGTCGTGGTTGGGCGGTCTTGCACGCTGGACTCAAGCTCTGGTGTTTTTGATCAGCAGAGTGTGGGTTCGAGTCCCGGTCTTGACACTTGTGTCCTTTTTTAAAGCTCAAGACACTTTTAAAACCATTATCACTTCGTCCTTTGGAATGGGTCGTAAAGCTGTAGGTCCTGTGTGTTGTGTGATGCACGTAAAAGAACCCAGTTATACTTATCGCTAAGAGAAGGGATTTGCTCCGGTGTTTCTGGCAGTGGTTGCTGAATGTGCCCGCAGCACCTAGTAAGCCCTTACAAGGTGCAACATACTGTACACTGTAAATAGGTCTCATAATTCAGAAAATTCAAAAACTTAATAACTTTAGCGATTTGAGACGCCTGGAGATAAAGTGCTATATAAAAACTACTAGGTGTTATAATTTGGTTTTTTTGTGTAGCACTTTATCTACGTGTGTCTTAAAGCACTCATCTGACAGGTAGGCAATACAAAGCTGAATTAGAATTATGTACATGTATGAGACCCATTTATGTAGCACATTATAAGGGTTCACAAGGTGATGCGGCACAATCTGTTGCCAATTGCCAACCATGCCAGAAACACTGGGCAAACCCCCTTTTTTTAAAACTATAAGTGTACTAGGTCCTTTAACATGCATTGCTCAACACACGGGACCTTACAGCTTTACGTCCCATCCGAAGGATGAAGCGATTGCGACTCCCAAGACCCAAACCCAGCCTTTGACAACGCAAAAACTTGAGTCCGGTGCTCTAGACTAATCTGCACTGACACTCCACTGGTTAATGAGTGCACACGTTATTCACCTGTAAAGCTGATTGATTAAAATTCACTGAGCTGATTTCTAGAGAAGGTCAAGGTACCAGGGGACGATTTCACAAAGAGATAAGACTAGTCTTATCTGAAGTTAGACCACTGGTCTTGGTCTTAGACTAGTCCTAGTCCTTCTTCTTAGCATTACATGTAGGACTACTCCCTAAGTAGAAGAGTTTTGTGAAATGTACCAGAGCTGCCAACTCTCCCTGATTCTCCAGAAAGTTTCCTGAAAATAATCAAAATCTTTCCTTGTTCCGATGAACAAATTTGAAAATCTCCCTGATTATAGAATCTTTTTCCCCTGTTCTGTTGTAATGTAATTCTAAAAAATTTCCCTGATAGTTGTGCAAAATCTCCCTGATTGCAAGATGCAAATGTTGGCAGCTCTGACATGTCTGATGTGCATGTATTAGGGCCGTGTCACATGGGGGTAATTTACAGGCAGCCACTTCTTGGGGAAGTAAGGACAGCAAGTAGAATGGCCGAGCGGTTAGGAGCACCGAACTCAAGCTCTGGTGTTCCTGACCAGCAGAGTGTGGGTTCGAGTCCCAGTCTTAACACTTCCTTTTAGCAAGACACTTAACCATTCCTATTGCTTCGTCCTTCGGGTGGGACGTAAAGCTGTACATGTAGGTCCCGTGTGTTGTTATAACAACTATCAATGCACGTAAAAGACCCCAGCACACACTTATTGCTAAGAGGAGGGGTTCGCCCCGGTGTGTCTGGCAGTGCGTTTATCGTTAATTTTGAAGGCTGCGCTCAAAAGGAAGAAGAAGAAGAAATGTACGTTCAACGCTGTGCTACCAAAGTGTTCCTTTTGCATGCTGTGCAGTTGTTTGCCTCCAAATTGCCTGTAAAAATTTACTTGTGTTACAAGGACTAAAGAGGTCACTAGAACCACACACAAATGCTCAGAAAAAAACCTGAACAATAGGCCCTATGTTTATTTATTTATTTATTTATTTATTTATTTATTTTATTTATTTATTTTTTTTTTCTCTTGCTGTGGAGTTAAACTACTCCGTTTATTCAACAACAACATCAGCAACAACATACATCAAATTAAACAAGCTCCAATAAATACTGCTATCATATAACAGATACAATGAGCTACGGGAGGTAATACAAAAACATTAAATTGATATTTATTTATTTATTTATTTATTTATTTATTTTATTTTTATTTTATTTTTATTTTTTGTATAATATTATTTTATTTGTAAAGTAGAAAAAAGGCAATTAATTTCATTATTTTATTATTTATTTAATTTTATATTTTAGAAAAGAAAAAATCAACAGCTAATGACTCTGTAGATGTTAGACATTCAAGACATCGCCATTCTGCATCAGGTGAGGCTACAGTACAGTTTCAGTACAAAAGTCTTTGTCAGGGCTCGAAATTTGGGGGGAAAATTCATAAGATCGCAGGACTTGTACGCTGGACCAGAATTTGAATCTGAGAAACGTTACTGTCAGATATGTTTCTCAGATTGTGTATTCCAATTGCGGATTATTCTTTCTGCGTGGACTTATCCTCTCCGGATTTTCGGCGGTATCTCAAAAACGCTTCCACCTTTTGAAATGAAAAATGTTCACAGGTTAGTTTGATTGCATATATCTACATTTATTTATAGGATTTAAACAATCAAACGCTTCCAAAAACCAAAGGTATACTTTCCCTTTAAGCATGGCATCCAAATTAATAATAGGGTACAAAAAATTGTCCTGAAATCGCGTCTGGCTGACACACCTTCCGCCTTCTTCTTTTCCGCCTTCTTCTTTTCTCCTTAAGGTGATCCCCTGGCTGCTGCTTCCCAGGTTGTATTGTAAACTTGGGTGTGATCCCTGGTTACACTGCAGTTAACGGTTGTATGGCTTCTGACTGACACCCCTAAATAAAGATATTGACAAAATAGGGAGACCGCCAACATAGGGCTAGATAGCTCAATAGAGCGCCAGCACGTTAATCTGGAGATCCTTGGTTCAAATACCCCTCTAGTCAATTTTACTTTTTTTTTTGCATTTCCGAAGATATTTTTATTTTATTGGTTTATTATTTATATACATATATATAGGCTATAGACCCATTGCATATGACGTCACACTCTCAAAAAGGAGGCAGATCATTGGACGATAGCTGTTCTCTGTGTGTAAAATGTGCGCGTGACCTCAGCGTATCTGTAGAGTTTCGCCTTATGCAAGGGGGATCTATTGATTTCTATAGACCCGGAACGCGCCTCCAAACAATGCGCGTCATTTTGGATGTCAAAACTCTCTTTTGTACATGTTTGTATACGATTTTGACACCCAAAATGACACCCAGGATAGGGGCATGTGAGTACGCTGCACGTTGTGCAATGGGTCTACATGTATATGAATTGTTTTATATTACCCTTTCCTGTAATTGGCGGCTCGTCCGCTGTTGGTTTGGTCAATAAATAAATAAAATAACATAATTTTTTTGTTTACCCCAACAGAGCTAACCAACAACAACAATAGCTCCGGCAGTGCTTCACCCATGTGTTCAGGCATAGCCCTCTTTCCATTTACTGCGATTCTTCCATGTGACCTGTCCTTTAAAGCCGGCGACCGTATCGACATTCTGACAAAAACCGAGAATTGTTATGACTGGTGGGAAGGTAGGCTGAATGGCAGGACGGGGATCTTTCCGGCGAATTACATCAACGTTTTGCATTAACAGAAGGGCTTGGGACCACTTGGGTTTGGTTTGCTAGGGTTTGTAAATTACCTTGTTAATCCTGGTGAACCAACCAATGATTATTCCTTTTCAGTATTAATGTATGAAATTAATTTAATATCAGCCACCTGTGATCCATCACATTCAACCTTATGTTTTGTTTGATCCTATTGGAAGAGGGTCAGCACTTGAACTGTTACTGGGCCCATTTTCACAGAGCTGCTTAAGCACAATATATTGCTTAACAAATTTCTGCTTAGCAGATGTGAGCAGGATACCAGTCACTAATTGTACATGTGACATGGTAGTTTGGCTGGTAACCTTCTTTTGCTAAGCATAATTTTGTTGTGCTTAGCATCTTTTTGAGCTTAAGCAGCTCTATGAAATTTTGCCCTTATGTTTTGTTTGATCCTATTGGAAGGTCAGCACTAGAACTGTTCTTGTTCTTTACATTGGATCAGGGCCCAATTTCATAGAGCTGCTTAAGCACAAAAAGTAGCTAAGCACAACAAAATTATGCTTACCAGAATAAGGTTACCAGCCAAGATACCATGTCACATTTTCAATTTTTGACTGGTATCCTGCTCATTTCTGCTCATTTACACACATATAACAGTGCAAGCGCCGATAACAGGATGGTGAATTATAGGAAACGAGAAGAAATGTTCAGTTTTAGATGTTGGAGGAAAACCCCAAACAGGGACAACCTACACAATCAGGTAGGGACTGCCCTCACCTTGAAGTGGCCGTCCAGCCTTGTGATGTAAGGCTTCTTCTTTTTTTTTCAATACAAAAAATTAATGTTTTAGATTTGGCTGGAGGTGTCTGCTTGTGGCATTGAAGGTCACATTTGATTGTATGTACTTGCTTGTAAGAAAAATAAAAGTATTTTTGATAGACTTTGTAAAAAATAATCACATTATTTTTATTATAGTTGTGTTTGACTTTGGAAGAAATGCAACTTTTATTGACTGCTTAGTGTGAACAACAGTGCCTGAAATTATACTACAATTGTTATTTTTTGCTTCTCTCTTTCTTTATCTCAAAGTTAGGGTCATAGATTGGGTTTTGTCAACGCAATGCTGATTTATAGGCAAAATTACATGTATAAAGAAAGATACAATAAAAGTCAAACTTAAAGTTTCAGCTGAATAGTATCTACTTGCTGAGAAAACAGCAACAAAATGTTTTGGTATTTTTACAAGAACGTTGAATCCATCAACGTTTAGCGAGGTGACAGCGGGTACCAACCTCATCTCAGGCCGCAGCATTCGTGAACGGACACCAACCCTCAGAAAACTGAGAGACAGTTTTCATGCATAAATCGTTTCTCAGATTCAAATGTTTTTGGGTGATAAACTTATCCAAAATATGTTACTTTAAAGGGAATCCTTTCTCAAAAAAAGACTCAAAATAGTTTATACTATCAGCAGCTGCAGTGCTTCTCATCAAGTACGTTTTTATGGTCATTAATTTTTGGAGTATTTACCAATCTATGACCCTACCTTTAGATAAGAGTGTTACTTTTTGAAGTTAGTTGAGATGACCAAATATTTTACATTTTTCCTTAGTTCAGGAAATATTTAAATTTGTATATATTGCAAATGCCTCTAATTGTTTTTCTTTACTTGTACTGATGAAATTCCGTTTTAAGAACAATACCATTGTCTTTCACAGTCCTTGTTTGATTGTGTCTTTTGCGTAAATTTTTGCTTGGTTAGTGGTGTTTGAAGCTTTGCATGGTGTGGAAAAATAAGAAGTAATGTAAATAAATAGTAAAATAGTAAACTTGCTGGAACAACCATGTGTAAAATCTCTTTTGTGTAATTCAGGAGAACAGTATACTCTTCCTGAAGACGAGCAGAGCAAACTGTTCGAAACGTCAAGACCACATCGGCTCTTTTCAGAGCCAACACTCCTCCCAAGTCCCAAAAGAGATTTTACAAATGGTTGTACCCGCAAGTTTACTATTTATTTATAGTTACTTATTATTTTGTTGTTTGATTGCTTTGCTTTTATTTATTTGTTATAAATTGTAACCATTTGTTGCATAATTTCATCGTTGTTGTGTGTTACTGAAATATTTGTTGTTTGAACTGTTTGTAAAAATTACATTTGCTTGTTTTTGGCCATTTTAAATTCCTGTTTCTGATTTGGACTGATGTAACAATGTTAACTCTAACAAAGGACTTGGCTACTTTTAGTTTATTTCATTGTAAACGCTCTTAAAAAATGCTTCCCTTTAAAATTGATTTGATACATATCAAGTTGAACACATGCAATGTAAATAGCAGTTAAGCAGGAGTAATTGAATTTTTTTTTTAGAATTTGAATATAAATGCCATAAAAGAAATGTTAGATAATAATTTGTATTTAATGTCTAAACAAGTACTATGTAATATCTTTGCCTTTATTTTTGTATGGACAAATGGAATGGATCATAGTTTTGTAACACTTGGGTATCTTTGTAATTCGAACTTTAAATGATAGCATGCTCTTATGGATGAATTTGCTAGATATTTATATAATTTCATAAATGAGATTTTGGGTACATTTAATGGCAAAATGAAGATATTTATTTTGTGACGTCACAGACGCAAGTTGTTTCAAACCTGTGCATTTGGTGCTCGATGTGGCATCGTGTACCCCCTCCTAATGTGTATCTTCATTGGTGTTCTGGGATCCTCAAGAACTTTTAAGATAATTTTACGGTGGTACTTCTGTACCAGAGGAAAAGATTGTGTTGTATGGGAACATTTGGGGGTGGGGGTAGGGCACCCTCTGCCACATTGGGAATGGTATAACCTTGCGTATACGGGCGGCATTTACGAATTGTTTGATGCAATAAAATACTATTTATTTACATGCCACTGATAAACCCAAAGCAAAACAAAAAAAGCATTCTTCGTAAAAATAAGGGGAAACAAAAATGTTTTAAATGTCATAAAATGACATTTCTTCGTAACAAATATGGGAAACCAAAAAAACTTTTAAATGTCATAAAAATGGCATTTGGGGTTTGTTTGTTTTTTTCTTCAGCAAATTGGAAAACAACCTCATTGCTCCGAATTGCCTTGTGTGACATTTACCTTAGGAGTAGTACCGTATTGGTTTTAGATCCTTGTGCACGCTATTTACTCAGAAGCTACATGTAGTGTGGGTTTTTTCAAGGATGCAATTTGAACAGGAGAATAAAGAATAGAGCTTGGAGGACTGTGTGTCTTTATTTCTTTTTCTTCGTTGTTAATTTGTATTGATTCGTAGAAATTGTGTTTTATCCTACACTGTTGGTAGCCCAAGTGAACAGAGACATGCATGCGTTGATTATATAGGCACGATATTCTTTATACTTAGTCTGATTTCCGATTTTGTTTTGGCCTTCAGAAAAAATCGGCAAAAATGTGTATTAATCAGCCTGAAAAGTCAATTGAAGCCTATAATGCACGCGTATCACAGCCCTTGTACTCAATGAAGTTTTCCTACTTTTTTCCCAAGGGCCAAATATCATGCATGGTTGACGGGGCTAACTAAATTCTGTGGCGTTTGTAGCGAGGGCATTTTCCAGTATTTGGCGGCGCGGCAGGGCGCCACCCCCACTGAACACACCGAAACGACAAAGGCTTAATGCAAATAATTACGGTTATAATAATTATAGACCATGTAACCGGTGACACCATGTTTACAAAAGAGCCACTGAGCTTGGACTTCCTGCAGGCACGACACAGCCCAATGGAAGAAAACATAAAATATTATATTATGGAGATTGCAGTGTCCGTTTTTTATCGACTTTGGCGTCAATTATATGATGTGACTTAGCCAAGTCGTAAATTTTGTAATGAATTATTATTTGCGTCAATAACTTGAGACATAAGTCGATTTTTTTTCGTTTGGTGTCAATATTCATGCCTTCGTGGACAAGTCGTGAGACTTGTCACTATACTTGACGTCAATATTCATGACTTGGGGCACAAGTCGTGAGTTTTGACATGAATATTAATTTTACGTCTAAATTCGATGCCCTCGTCAGGAACGCTATATCGGCAACAGGCATTTGGCAAATCTTCAGAGGGCTTTGAAATAGGGCTATAATTTCAGTCGGCAAAAGTAGATTAGCCGAGAGATTTGTTTAGTTCTTTCTTGAATATCCTGGATCTTCTAACTGGCATGTTTAATTTTAAGTTTCATTTGCCGACCGTCTGAGCCTAAAATGCCGAAGCAAAGTAGGGATGTCACACCCTTCTTTATTGGAACCCACTGTTCGTTTCACTCCCGGTATACCATAAAAATAACCTGTGAACATTTCAATTCAAAATGTCAGGAAGAATATCCTGCAATTGGAATGCACAACTTATGTGAGAAACGTTTCTGACGCTTCTCAGATTCAAGTTTTTTTGAATAAAAACTGATATCTTTTTTCCATAACCACCTTACTTCAAAGTGAAACGTTACGAAATGCTTTATACTATCAGAAGCTGCTATACGCCTATCAAACGGAGACCGCCAACGTCGGGCTAGATAGCTCAGTTAGAAGCCCATGGTAGAGCGCCGCCAATCCAGCCAGAGGCAGGAGTTCATGTCCCACTCTAAGTCAATTTTCTTTACTCAACCTAAAATTAATCAAGTAATTATGGTTAGAAGGCTTGGCTGTCTGGGCTTCAGTGAAGAGCAAAGCGCCCAAAACTTCGATAGACCAGGCTTATAATAAAGTATTTCTTCAACATTTCCAACAACAAAAGTTGCTCATTACAAAATTATCATAGTCTCAGGTTATAGAGAATATTGATAACAATCATGATAGCAACACACCTGTTTTCACTTATTTTTTAAAATTCAACTGACAAACAGCACGCGTTATGCTTGTTTGTCCCCGAATAGTTTTTACTGATAACTATTTTTTGTTGAGGCACACTGCCCTCTTGTGTTAAAAACCCCCAACACTTTTCAACTCGTTCGACTGGTTCCACTGGCATGTGTGCGCTAAGAATATCGTATATAAAAGGGTACCAGACAAGAATTTATAAACAGCGCGACGTTCAATTTTTGTATAAATCCGGAATCATGACATGGCAAAAAAAACCTTGATTTTAGCACAGTACAAGAAAGGAAAAGTACAATTATTTCTCAATGGACACCAAAGAAGACAATGGAGAACTTCGTGGACGCCACAAATTTCCACAAACAGTCAAGTATAAGGAAGAAAATGGATCGTCCGTTACACAGTCTGGCTGTTCTGGCAGTGGCAAAGCAAAGGTAATGTATAAAGTCAACTGTCACAGTCACACTGACACAGTGACTGAGGAGAGAATAATGATGCTGAGGCAGCAAAGTGGCACGAGTGTGGTGACTATTAGTATTAAATTATGTTAATTATTGTAAGCCCCATATTACAAAAACGGTGCCAATACGCTGGATTTCCTCCGCTTCCTCTCCCTCCAAGAATTGCTAGTGCTAGGGTTGTATTAATTGTCAATTTTTGTACAACTGTTGTAACACTAACAGGTACAGGGGCTCATTGATAATTTAAAAAAAATAATCAAAGTACAATCTGTACATTGTTACTTGTAAATTTTATGAACTCAATTTTGGGGCGAATACAGCCACAGAGCCTGGATTCCCGCAAGCACATGTATTTATTTTAACAAAGCTCAAAGGGGGGGGGGGGGGAGGGGGGAGAGGCAAAGTTTGATATGTATGTAAAATGATGATAACTTTACGCTGCAATTATCACCATTGCCTTCACTTTCCCTTCACACGTTTGTTGTGTCATTGATTGCTAATAATTATAATGATACTCTTTTGGCTTTGCAGATGCCTTCGATGGATGACTTTGTAATCCTGAAGCCAATCAGCAAAGGTGCTTTTGGGTAAGCTGCTTCACACTGGAACTATGTTATGTATGAGAAGAAACTAGGCCAATAACAAGTCAACTTTCCGATACAACCATACGTGTAAATCTCTTTTGGGAGTAAGTGTTGGCTCTGAAAAGAACCAATGTGGTCTCGACGCTTTGATGAGTATACTCTGCACGTCTTCAGGAGACGAGCAAGGGCTCTTGAAGACGAGCAGAGTATACTGTTCAAATTTCATATTACCTCAAGACCACACCAATTCTTCTCAGAGCGTCAAACAATCTCCCTTAGTAACAATTTTCAAAACTTCACTTAAAACCTAGACCCAGTAACTGGGGCTCTGTACTCCTCTTTCAAAATTTGACATCTTCGGTCGTTTTAGTAACTGGGGCATTATTGTACTATTTTTTCGAAATTTTGACATCTTCGGTCGTACTAATTTTGACATCTTCGTTTGTACTAGACCATAGAGCAAGGTGCTGTTCCTTGCTTCAAGGTACAACCGAAGATGTAAACATTTTGAAAAAAGGAGTACAGCGCCCCAGTTACTGGGTCTAACTTAAAACCTACGTTCGAGAGCTTACTGAATACTGTACAGCGTTATCAGCAATGAGAGTTGGGTTGACGCCTTATAAATTGTACGATTGATTGATTGATTGAATTTTTCTCTCGTAGCAAAGTGTACCTTGGTCAGCGAAAGGATAAAGATGAACTCTACGCAATCAAGGTCATGAAGAAGTCGGAAATGCTGAATAAGAATATGGCCCAGCAAGTGACAGCTGAGAGGGACGCCCTAGCCCTCTCCAAGAGCCCTTTTATTGTCAAGTTGTTCTACTCCATCCAGACACAAACAAACATTTACCTGGTAAGGATTTAGAGTCATTTCTTTTCAACTAGCCGGCGCTTTATTCACTGAGCTATGTATGTAAGCAGACAGAGTTTGCCCTTTACTTTTTAAGTGACTGGCCAGCAGGACCAGTTAGCTTGCCATTTCACTATTCCACCAGTTTTTTCAAATGAAAAGGTGATGCTTTCCAACACCAAACTAGCCACCTGGAGTGAATTTTGACTGGTCCTCAGGTATTTTAACTACCATTTGGTCAGCAGACCAAAGGAGAACGCTGGTACTTCCTTTCCAACTTTTTACAAAGCAATTGTGGTTAAGTGCCTTGTTGTGACCGGGATTCTAACCCACGCTCTGCTGCTGACAACACCAGAGCTTAGGTTCGGTGAACAAGACCAGCTCGGCCACGACACGCCATGAAGATTTAATGTAAAGAAGAAAATTCATGTCATGATTTGTTTTACTTGCAGGTGATGGAGTACATGATAGGAGGAGATCTAAAGTCACTGCTTCACGTCTACGGTTATTTTGATGAAGACACTGCAGTTATGTACGCAGCTGAGATCATACTTGCCTTAGAATATCTACACAACCACCAAATCATACACAGGTACTGAAAACACAGCTCAACAGTTGGGCGGTGTTTGAATAGACGGCTTCGGCACAAGATTTTTTTGCCAGGATTTAGTAAAAGGGTGTCAAAATTTGCTGGAAATTTAAAAACTGGGTGTCCAAATTGTTCACGTACAATTCATTTGCATATAAATGACAGATAAACAGGGTGTCCAAATTTAGAACAGGGTGTTCAAAAGACACCCAGACACCCCTCTGGCTAACACTATGCTTCGGCAGCGGCTACGTTCAGATCGGTTACACACCTATGTTCCAACACCCCTATGTTCCGACACCTCTAGTGTATTTTCCTATTCCTTACCCTAGCCCTAAACCCTAGCATGTAAATTCTCTGTTATTCTTATTTTTATTATCTTTAAGGGATTTGAAGCCAGACAATCTCCTGGTAGCAGATGATGGTCACGTCAAATTGACAGACTTTGGACTCTCACAGATCACTCTCAATAGAAGTAAGTAATAATAATAACTGGTTTTTATATAGGGCGTCTCAAAGCACTTATCATTATTTTTTTCCAGACAGGTTTTTGAAGTTTGGAATTATGAGACCCATTTATGTAACACAGTCGCCGTGTCGTGGCCGAAGCTTTGGCGTTGTCAGCAGCAGGGTGTGGGTTCGAATCCCAGTCATGACAATTGTGCCCTTGAGCAAGGCACTCAACCATATTTGCTTCGTAAAAAGTTGGGAAGGTAGTTCATTCTGCTCTACCAGCCAGGCTCCTAGTTGATGATACCCATGCCTACATCCTTACAGACTGTGAAGGGGGTAACCCTGTTTCAGCCCCAGGATTACATTGTAGGTGGCAACGTGCCCCTGGTGACAGTTGATTTGGGTCGACAGCCTAAATCAGTGAAGTGTAGCCCTCACCTTGAAGTGGCCGTCCGGCCTTGTGAGTAAGGCATTTCATATAAAAAAGATCTATAAAAAAACCACCTTGTAAGGGTTTACAAGGTGCTGCGGCGCATTCCGCAGTGACTGCCAGAAACAGCCACTGCCAGAAAAAGTGTAACTGGGTTACACAACACACGGGACCAATGGCTTTAGGGCTCATCCGAAGGACGAAGCAATAATGAATATTATATTTGGTTTTACCTGTACACCGATGTAGCAATAATGGTCAAGTGTCTTGCTTAAGGACACAAGTGTCAAGACCGGGACTCGAACCCACACTCTGCTGATCGGAAACACCAGAGCTTGAGTCCAGTGCGCTTGACCGCTCGGCCATGACACGCCAAGTAAGGTGTCCATGACACAATATTCTGGATTTTTCATTTCTGTACAATCACATCCCCGATAAAATTTAACCCCCCTCAAAGGGCCAGGCATTTCCAGAAATAATGGGATTTTTGTTTGTATTTTTTTTCTCTTCTTTTTTTCTTCTTCATCCTTTCAGGAATAAATGTGACAGACATTATGAGCACACCATCCTTACCTAGCCCTAGCACCAAGTCAGGTTCCAGAGACTACTTTCGGACTCCAGGACAACTTCTGTCACTCACAACAACTTTTGCTTTTGTAAGTTGAGTCGCTTCAATCCTGTTTTAGCACTGTAGTGTGTTGATTGATTTTCAGGCAAATAAGTTTCAATTTCAATTTGAGTTGATTCATTTAATGTGAAGAAAAAAAATACACAACAACATAAAATCACCCTCAAATTTCCATTAAAAAATGGAAGGAAAAAATACCTAACTTTTTCGTCCATGACATCGCAAACAAATTTAACCAGCTTGTAATTTATTCTAATTTCAAAACAAAGCAAGTTTTTCCTGAGAAAGGTGCATTTTCATTTTCATCATCCATTTTGATGTTTCAAGCCGAGCGATTTAGTGCATCGGACTCAAGTTCTGGTTATAAGTCATCAGGGTGTGGGCTCGAATCCCGGTTATGACACTTGTGCCCTTGAGCAAGACACTTAACTATAATTGCTTCTCATCACCCAGGGGTAAATGGGTATCTGTGAGGGCAGAGATGGTTCTTGTGATTGATTTAGCTTAGTGCGCTACATACTTCGCAGCACAGGCTGTATACTCCCCAGGGAGCTAAGATGGTTTAAGGAAGGAA
This sequence comes from Plazaster borealis, assembly GCA_021014325.1. Classification (NCBI taxonomy): domain Eukaryota; kingdom Metazoa; phylum Echinodermata; class Asteroidea; order Forcipulatida; family Labidiasteridae; genus Plazaster; species Plazaster borealis. The sequence goes on from CM037461.1 coordinate 22,463,253, forward strand.
ATTATATGGGCCAGTAACCAGGGGTAAAAATGTTTGAAGCGCAATGATCATTCTTTGGAATTGCGCTATATAAGAGTCGATATTATTATTGTTATTATTATTTTTATTTATTATTGTTATTTTATCAGAATCAAGGATCTGTTGCAAAAACCAGACCTGCTCATCAGTCTCCTTTCACGACTCCCCTTACCGCGTTGGGTAACAAACCACACCACAGACCTCCGCCGTCAGAACACCAGGACAGTCGAGACAGATCAAGCAGTTATCTCGGTACCATAGACTTTCCCAGATCCCATGTGCCAAAAGTCGACATCAGTAGCAAACACCTGCCGAAGGTTGAAGAAGGAAGCAGTGGTCACGAGAATGCTTGCATTGACTCACCAATTGATAGTTCAAAGGTCGAAGGTGAAGAGTCGGTAGAGAAGGAAAATAGCATTGGTATCGTCAAGACGCCTCTGAACACTGGCGGAAGGAGACGACTGGCGAAAAAAGATTGCAGTCTTATTGGTAGTGACTCAAACAACGTCGCCATGAGGTGTTTGGAGAGTGTCTCCCCGGCTCCCCCTATCATGAGGCTGGAGTTTGATGCTTCCAGCAAGAACTCACAATTCACATCTCCCGATCTTGGCTACGACAGCAAGGGTTCGTTGAGGAGCTTCTGTGAGCCCTCCGGTGACAGTGTTGCAAGTGATGTCAAAGCGGAGTCATCTCTATGTAGTCCTGGGAATGTCAAGTCCTCAACTCCGTTAGCGTCTCCTTGTCTTGGAGCGCAGCAATCCACACCAGAAGGCGCCTTCAATAACTCGAAAGTTGACCAGTCCTCCAAAAATCTTCAAGAAGGGGCAAACTTTTCCACGTTACAGAGATCCTACAGCACCGACAGTGACGAATTTGCAACTTCAGGGAGTTTCAAAAGCCCCGATGTCACCCGTGGCCGGATTCTGACCTTCGACTCGAGTGAAATGTCGAAGCCCGTTGGAGTCGGCGGGAGAAAGCGCAACCGCTCTGAGCTGTCGGTTATCAGCCCGATCGAGGACAAAACCAAAGGAGGGTTTTTCAGCGGGGGAGGCCACACAGGTCTCACTATGGAGATCAGCGCCATAGGATTAATGAACAGCTCCAAGAAGGGTGATCCGACACCTGCATCCAGTCCATCTTCCACCTCGATCAGTGAGAGTCTGGAAGAGTCTGACCTCAGCAGGAGCTCAGATGTCTGTGATGCTGAAGGACGAGAGAGGAAGGCCAAAAGAAAGAAGAGGAATGTCAGCTTTGATCTTGAGGCTGACACTGAAGGCCTCACACCCCCAGGGCTTGTCCCACCTCGTCTGAGCACGTACTTGGAAAGAATTGCAGAATCATCGGCTTATCTGGACGACAAACCTTTGGACCAATCAGATTGCAGTATGGACATTCATGATGAAAATAATGCAAATGAGAGTGAGTCTAACCAATCAGCAGGCATCATAGGATCAGGTGGTCATGATGTCACAATTGACTTGGCCATTAAGAAATCATCTTTTGGGCCACCCAGGACTCCATTCAGGGTAAGTTAGAGTTCATTTCAAAAAGGGACAATTCGCACTAAAGTGCGCCCTCTACAGTTTACACTGGAGAGGCCATTTTCCCAAGAAGACTCGACTACAAAAGATTACACTTCGGCTCAGGATTATAGGGTCGTTAGTGTAATTTGTATGGATTTCATCAAATTGCGTATTGCATATTTTGGAGCTCCTGGTAAATGGAGATTATTAATCAAGAGTGGTCTTCAAATCATTTGGTTGGCAAAAAGAAACATTCATTTACTAAGTAAAGCATTTATTTGTTGATTTTGATTTATGTTTGTCAAATTGATGTTGGCATTTTTCATTTAACGTCCTTTTGGTCATTATGAAAATGAAATTGCAGTTAATGACCTTATAGCACTGAGTCGAAGACTCAGCGACGCATGGACTGTTTGAGACCTTTGGCTTAAAATGGCTGACGTGAAAAACACATATTTTTATTTGGGGGGGTTGGTGTTTTTCTTTGAAGCTTTGAGAAAATCCTGAAATCATGAAAATTCTTCAGAAATTCACACGCCTACATTTTGTAAATACCTCTCTCTTATTTACTGCATTTTATTACTCCTTAGTCCCACAGTGCCACTCCAGCCAAGACTACCTTCAAACCAGCACCCTGTACACCATTTAGGACCCCAGCTTGCACCCCTTACAGAACTCCCAAGAGCGTCCGTAGGGGGCCACCACTCCACGTTGAAGATCAACCACAGAGGATACTTGGCACTCCGGATTACCTTGCACCAGAACTTCTCCTACAAAATCCGCATGGTAAATTTTTTTCTTTTACTTACACCCCCTTAAAGGGTCTGTATACGTTTGGTAATTACTTATATAATTAATTTATATTTCTATTTTTTGTTTTTGTGTTTCTAATTTTGCCCCAAACAAGGCTACAAGCCACTTTCTGTAAGGGGCTACAAATATTTAAAGGGTCTGTATACGTTTGGTAATGACCATGAAAATTAATGGCAATAAAACTTTGGATAGTATAATGCATTTTGAGAAACTTTTCACTTAGAAGTACTGCGGTTATGGAAAAATATATCACTTTTTATCCCCCCAAAAAATTGGATCTCAGAGTGTGTATTCCAATGCAGATTATTCTTCCTGTGTGGACATAACCGCTCCAGATTTTCGGCAGTATCTCAAAAACGCTACCACCTTTTGAAATGAATTTTTCACAGGTTAGTTTCCTGGTGTATCTACAACCATAGGTTTGAAACAAACATTAGGCTCCAACTACCAAACTTTAAAACACATTGGTGTTAGGGTGAAAACCAATTGTATTAAAATAAAATAATAGTAAAATCAGTTTTGTTAACTATTTGACACTTACTATTCTTGGTTGATAGGTGTTGGCGTAGATTGGTGGGCCTTGGGTATTTGCTTCTTTGAGTTCCTCACCGGGATACCTCCCTTCAACGATCAAACGCCTGACCTTGTATTTCAAAACATCTTAAACAGAGGTAGGTTACCAAACCTGTGCCCAATTCCATGGGCTCTGCTTACCGGCGAATTCTGCGCTTGCGATGACCATTCTTCGCTTACGGGGCAATTAAGTGCCAAATTTCTGCGCTAGCCGCGAAGTGAAGAATGCCTTTTAAAGTGGAATGCGCAGGCGCATAAGCAAAAATTCCCTGCTAACCTGTGAACGTAAGTGTGGAATTCCCTGCTTTAGTAGGCACCGATTCTTTGTTTACGGTAATATAAGTGGAGCCATGAAATTGGGCCCTGCTCACTCAAATTCAGGCCTGTGACTTTTCCTGCTTTCAGGATATTTTTACATATTTGTTCACCCCCTTGCCACCAAGGGAGCTCAGCACTTTTGCCCCACCTCTTCCCTCCCCCAATGAGATAGAATATTGTTTTAAATAATTGTTTTGATACATCACATGTACTGCATGATTCCCTCCATCCTACGATCTTTAGACTGTTTTAAGAGGAATATCAATTCTTACATCCTGCTCCCCCAAGTTATTTTCATCTTAAATGTTTTTTTCTTGTAGCCCCTTAACAAGAGTGGCTTTTAGCCTTAATTGGGGCAAACTTTCATAAAATAAATAAAATAAAAAATAATAATAATAATTGTGTCTTGGCCCCCACTTGAAGAGGAATATCAAGAAGAAATTCCTACCTTCAGCTCCCCTGAGTTATTTCCACCTTAAATATTTTCTTCTTGTAGCCCCTTACCGAGAGTGGCTTTAAGCCTTAATTGGGGCAAACTTTCATAAAAAATAAATTGTGTCTTGGCCCCCACTTGCCCCCCCCAATGAAAATGTCTAGTTATGCCACTGCAGCCCAAAATAGGTCTTCCTTTGACCTTAGTGAGGGGGCTGTTTGCGCTTGTAATGTCATAAGCAAGGGGTCGAGACTGACATCCCTTTCTGTTCCTTACAGACATTCCTTTACCAGAGGGGGACGAAGCTCTTTCCAACAACTCTTTGGATGTGATTGATCGGTTACTGGTGATGGAACCAGAACTTCGAGCTAAGGCAAAAGGTACGCCCCTCAGCAACAGGAACATTCTCAATTTTAAAGAGGGGCTCTAAGGTCAAACTCAGTTTTGTGATTGTCTATTTCCCTTAGAAAGAGTCCTTCTGAAAGTGGGGGAAAAATTGGAAGTGTCTAACCCCATGTTAAAATGGTTTAACCCTGCAGAAAGCACATGGTGCTGACGTAATAATTTGTAATATTTCCATTTTATCATTTTATACCATTTTAACGTGAGGTTAGAGACTTTTTTAAACCACAAGGAAAACTGACTGGGTAGATTTTTAAATGATTTGAGGTTGAACAAAGAAAATTGACAAGAGCGGGAGTTGAACCAATGACCTTTAAAGGCACTCTACACGTTTGGTAATTACTCAAAATATATATTAGCATAAAAACTGACTTGTTAACGAGCAACAGAGAGCTGTTGATAGTATAAAACATTGTGAGAAACGACTCCCTCTGAAGTAACGTAGTTTTTGAGAAAGAGGTAATTTCTCACTAAAATAATAAAAGACTTCTTGCAAGAAGCCTTTTATTCCTATCTGAAAGCACACAAATTTGTACAACAAGGGTGTTTTTTCTTTCATCATTTTCTTGCAACTTCAATGACCAATTGAGCCCAAATTTTCACAGGCTTGTTATTTGTTGGGATACACCAAGTGAGAACAAAGGTCTTTGACAATTACCAAATGTGTTCAGTGCCTTTAATGTGGCGGTGCTCTACCAACTGAGCTATCTAGCCCTTTTTTGGCGGTCTCCCTATTTTGTCAATATCTTTGTTTGGGGGTGCCAGTTAGAAGCCATGAAACTGTAAGCTGCCGTGTAGCCAGGGATCACACCCAAGCTTATGATACAACCTGGGAAGCGGCAGCCAGGTTGGGGAGTCTCAGGTTAGAAACTTGTAATTTTTCCCCCACTTTCATGAGGACTCTATCAATTGGAAAATGGGTGCATCACAAAACTGAATTTGTCTTTGGAGCCCTTCTTTAAAATTATCATTCGTGGTCTTTCTTAAGCAGGACTCCAGACTTGAATATTGCTTTTCTATAACCAATAAATTGTTGTCCTTGCACCAGACTTGAAGTCCCATCCACTGGACTGACCCCTTGTGATTTTTTCAATTTTGGACCCAAATTTGATAAAAATGCTGGACTAACCCCTTGTGATTATTTCAAATTTGGATCCAAATTTGATAAAAATGCTGGATCTACCCCTTGTGATTTTTTTCAATTTTGGACCCAAATTTGATAAAAATGCTTGACTTACCCCTCGTGATTTTTTTCAATTTTTGACCTAACATTTTGGACCCAAATTTGATAAAAATGCTTGACTTACCCCTCCTGATTTTTTTCAATTTTTGACCTAACATTTTCGACCCAAATTTGATAAAAATGCTAGACCTACCCCTTGTAATTTTTTCAATTTTGGACCCAAAATTGATAAAAATGTTTGACTTAACCCTTGTAATTTTTTCAATTTTGGACCCAAAATTGATAAAAATGTGTGACTTAACCCTTGTGATTTTTTCAATTTTTTACCTAAAATTTTTTGACCCAAATTTGATAAAAATGCTGGACTTAACCCTTGTGATTTTTTCAATATGGACCCAAAATCTTGGACAAAAATTTGATAAAAATATTGCTTTTCTTGAACAAATAAATTGTTTTCCTTCCAACAGACTTGAAGTCCCATCCACTATTTCACTCAATCGACTGGAAGCGAATCAGAGAGACAGAAGCTCCTTTCATCCCAGCTCCAGATGACAAGATGGATACTACTTATTTTGACGGTAAGAAAAAAACAAAAATTTCTTTGTTTCACCATACACAGAAATGCCATTTATAGGCTCCTGCATTATGCGCTATAAGAAAATGTCTTGTATTATTATTATTAATATTATAAGGGAAAAATGCAGAATTAAACAAGAGGTAACTCGAGGTTGAACCCCGGAAAACCTCAAAAAACCTCATGGCTGACCTGAAGTTACCACCTGTTTTATTTTGCATTCCTCCCTAAGCTACTCGCTGCTTTTCCGAGCCCAGGACAATTGGATTGTTGTTTTGTTGTCTTCCATTTTCAAACTCTTAAAGACCAGCTTGAACGCAAACAGCAGTAAGAAATTTTCAATCAATAAGGAAATCGAGTTCACATGGGATTAAACATATTTTAATTGTAATAAAAACAATCATTTTGAACACCCTTCTGCTGTGCTTTTTGGAAGGGTTCGCGAAAAGCCCTGCTACGTTATCACTCATCTGCCTTGTTGCAACAAATCACGTACAATTTTTGTCTTTGACGCACACCGTGAGGTTGGGGCCTAATTTTCTGATCGATTATAAACAAGTTAAAAATAAATTCGCTCAAGTAGCTGTTAAAGGCACTGCACACGTTTGGTAATTACTCAAAATATATATTAGCATAAAAAGTTACTTGGTAACGAGCAACGGAGAGCTGTTGATAGTATAAAACAATATAGAAAACGACTCCCTCTGAAGTAACGTAGTTTTTGAGAAAGAGGTAATTTCTCACTAAAATATTAAAAGACTTCAGGCCAGAAGCCTTTTTTAGGCATCTGAAAGCACACAAATTTGTACAACAAGGGTGTTTTTTTCTTTCATCATTTTCTTGCAACTTCGATGACCAATTGAGCAATAAATTTTCACAGGCTTGTTATTTCATGCATATGTTGGGATACACCAAGTGAGAATACTGGTCTTTGACAATTACCAAACGTGTCCAATGCCTTTAAACTTGAAAAATTTAACAGTTCCTTTATCTAATTTTCTTTTCTGTCTCCCTTTTTTTCCCCACTTCTCTTTAGCTCGGAACAACATGCAGCATCTTCAGATGTCTTCATTTGCACTTTGACCCATTGAATGAAACTGCAATCCACAACTCATCAAATAATTCGGCAACCCTTCTCAAAACTATTGCAGGATAACTTGCGGAAAGACTTCCCCAAAGTTGATTTTTCCAACCCAAAAGATATCCCCAAGCAGTCCAGTTGTACGGTGGATAAGTTTGAGGGGAAAGTTTTCCAACAAGACCTGACAATTTGTTTACAAGACGATTATTATTAATTATTATATATTTCTGGTAATGAAACCAAGGGTGCCTCATAAGTGAACTTAATCACTGTTGCTCGCAAGCCTGGGGAAACCTGTAAACAAGGGTGCTTGCTATGTGAACCAGAAACACCAGGGTTAACCCCTACACTTCCACGATAAGTGTTCTGGGTTCTTTTTTGTGCACTACCAACCCTAGTACACAGGACCTACGGCTTAATGTCCCCTCCAAAGGACAAAGCACTTATGGTAAAGCATCTTGCTCAAGGACACAAGTGTCACGACCAGGACTCCAACCCACATTCTGCTGATCAGAAACACCAGAGCTTGAGTCCGGCGCTCATAACCACCCGGCCACAACACGCCAGGAAACCACAGACCATGTGATTCTTATCTACTGGAAATTAGGAGGTAGCCCAGGTTAGGCACTTTCATTGACTTCGCAGAAGTAGTATTCTTGAGTAACAAATCAGGCAGGTCAAAAGACGTAAACATTGCTAAGGGCTATAAGATCAAAAAATCAGTTGTCAAAATACAGTAAAAGATGAGGCAATTCGCAAAAACCAGTTTAACAAAATACTTGAAGCGTTTGCAACACCATCGAGGCAAATTTAATGTCAAAGTCCTAAGACAGCAACATCCAGGGCCCCCAGGGAGAACAGTTTTTTAAAAACTGATGGGGCTACCCTAGTTTAAATCAGACGAAATAAATAAGCAAATAAATAAAAACACAAAATCCTGGGTCATAATCCCTTGAAGATAAAACCTTATACAATTGTGATTTAACCTTATACATGCGATTTAAAGGGTCAATATACGTTTGGTAATGACTCTGAAAATTAGTGGCAATAAAAACGTACTTGGTAAGAAGTACAGCAGCTTTGGATAATGCATTTTGAGAAACTTTTCACTTCGAAGTACTGCGGTTATGGAAAAAGATATCACTTTTTCCCCACAAAATTTGAATCTGAGAAGCATTACTGCAGTAATGTTTCTTAGATTGTGTATTCCAATTGCAGATTATTCTTCCTGTGTGGACATAACCGCTCCAGATTTTCGGCAATCTCAAAAACCTACAAATTTTGAAATAAAATTTTCACAGGTTAGTTGTATGGTATTTATCTATATAGGATAGAAACAAACAGTGGGTTCCAATTACCAAACGTATACAATCCCTTTTACCTTATACAATTGCGGTATAACCTTATAATACAGTTGCAATATAACAATTGTGATTTAACCTTATACAACTGTGAATCAGTTTCATACAATTGCATTTATATCCATATATACAATTGAGATTTAACCGTATGTAAATTGTGATTTAACATTATACAATTGGCACAAAACCATATTCCTTGTATTATTCCATTGAATTAAAAATTTACAAAAATTTTACAAAAATGCTGGAGTTATGCCTTATGATTTTTTTCATTATTGGCCCAAATTTTCAAGTTTGATTTTAAGCTTTGATATGAAGAAGGTATCCTCACTGATAGCATTTCGCGTCACTTGCACCTTTCATATTTTTCTAAACAATTTAGGATTTTTCCGCAAAAATATATTAATATTGAACAAACTATAGCTGAAATCCTCAGTGCAGTTAAACAGGCATCAGTGGTACCTACTGCATCATTTTTGAGCATAAAAACGCACCTTACAAATTTAACAAAATTTGATAAAAATGCTGGACTTACTACCCCTTGTGATTATTTCAATTTTTGACCCAAATTGCTGATAAAAATGCTGGACTAACCCCTTGAAATTGTTTCAATTTTGAACCCAAATTTGATTAGAGTGCTGGACTTACCCCTTGAGGTTTTTTCGATTTTGGACCAAAACTTGATAAAAATGCTGGACTTAGGCCTACCCAGGTATGTGATGTTTTCAATTTTGAACCCAAATTTGATAAAAATGCTGGTGATTATTTTCAATTTTTGACCCAAATTTGATAAAAATGCTAGACTTAACCCTTGTGCCCTTTTTTTCATATTTTTACCCAAATTTAGAAACATTTCTTGACTTGGGCCCTACCACTGTAAACAAGAACCTGTGAAATTTCATCAATATTTGTGTCAGTAAACCCACAGGCAGGGACACCCTAAACCAGGTGTTTTTTGATCAGCTAAGAAAGGTCGTGTTGAAAACTGCTCATTCCCAAACCGGCAAGTAGGCCTACCGACCCAAGTTTGTCATAGGCAAACTTGGGTCTGATTGGGTGATTCACGTAATGTGGCCCAAGTTTTATGAACAAAATGCTAGACTTGGTTCCTATCCCATATGATATTTTGCCTAAATTTCAAATGTCAATATTTCCGCAATTTTAGCTGAAATCATGGGTCAAGTTAAATATTAATGCCTACTGCATCATTTTACGCCATAAAATCACAACTGAAACTTAAATTCTTTTGATAAGATCGCTGGGCTTACCCCTTATGATTTTTTCAGATGTCAAAATTTCTGCAAATTAAGCTGAAATCATGGGTCAATAATGACCCAAATGTGTTATTAGTAAAATAATTTTGAAACAATATATTATTTCCCCAGAGGAAAGAAACCTCTAGGCTTAATTAAATGAAACAATTATGTTAATAATTCCGTCAATAGTGGCGTGTTAAATTGGGTTTGTTTAAATTGTGTTTTACTATAATTATTCTTTTGGAGTAGCTTGTACAAGTGGCGCCGTAGCTAGACGAAATACGTATCGGACTTGGAGCTACGAGACCCGGGTTCAATTCCCAGTTGTGTCTTTTTCTATTTTGCTTGGACGCAGTGAATCATTTAAGTAGTAGTAAAATCACCTCCAAACACCAACGGACACTTCGGTGTACTGGATTGTTCAATTGCGTGCAGTCCAGAGCTGGGAGACCCGGTTCGAATCCTACCCGTACCAAAAAGGACATGACTTTTACTGCTGGCCGCTGTAATGGATTGGGGTCCGTCATGTCTATCCCCAAATTAGGTAGGGTGAATATTCCGGGTCGGAAAGGATAAGGAGGGACCGGGAACTAGCCAATCCCAGAAGGGTACTATATGGGTGATCACCATGCTGGTTCGACCAGACTTTGAGTCCCCTGAACGCCTGGTCGTCACTCTGACTAACTTTCTGCACAAATTTACTTAAAATTAATTTTAATTTTAACTATCTATATACCAAAGTATTTCGACCGTTTTTTTGATACAATCATAAGGGGGATCCTTGCAATTTAGTCAAAATTGCAATAAAAAGTATATAAAAAACGCTATTAAAATTGACAAAATTGCAAGGCTTACCCCTTGTGAATTATATCAAAAAGCAGTCGAAAATGGATAAATTTCCGTGCTTCTCCCTGCGATTATCGAGTGTCAATATTTCTGCCAGTTGAGCTAAAGTGTTGGATGTGATTTTTTCATATTTTGACCCAAATTAATTTTTAGATAAAAAGACTGGCCCTCCCCCTTGTGATTTTTTTCAATTTTGGGCCCAAATTTGATAAAAATGCTGGACTTAACCCTTGTGTCATTTTCAATTTTGAACCAAAGTTGATAAAAATGCTGGACTTAACCCTTGTGATATTTCAATTTTGGATCCTAACTAATTTTTTGATAAAAAGGCTGGACTTACCCCTTGTGATTTTTTCAATTTTGGACCCAAAATTGATACAAATGCTGGACTTGCCCCTTGTGATGTTTTTCAGTTTTAGACCCAAATTTGATAAAAATGCTGGACTTACCCCTTGTGATTTTTTTTCAATTATGGACCCAAATTTGAAAACAAAACTGGACTTACCCCTTGTGATTTTTTCAGTTTTAGACCCAAATTTGATAAAAATGCTGGACTTACCCCCTTGTGATTTTTTCAATTTTGGACCCAAAATTGATACAAATGCTGGACTTACCCCTTGTGATTTTTTCAGTTTTAGACCCAAATTTGATAAAAATGCTGGACTTACCCCTTATGATTTTTCAGTTTTAGACCCAAACTTGATAAAAGTGCTGGACTTACCCCTTGTGATTTTTTCAGTTTTTGGCCAAAATTTGATGAAAATGCTGGACTTACCCCTTATGATTTTTTCAATATTTGGCCTAATTTGAAAAAAATACTGGACTTACCCCCTTGTGATTTTTTTAGTTAAAGACCCAAATTTGATAAAAATGCTGGACTTACCCCTTGTGATTTTTTCAGTTTTTGGCCAAAATTTGATGAAAATGCTGGACTTAACCCCTTGTGATTTTTTCAGTTTTTGACCTAACATTTGATAAAAATGCTGGACTAACCCCTTGTGATTTTTTCAGTTTTTGACTAAAAATTGACAAAAATGCTGGACTTACCCCTTGTGATTTTTTCAATTTTAGACACAAAATTGGTAAAAATGCTGGACTTACCCCTTGTGATTTTTTCAATTTTAGACACAAAATTGGTAAAAATGCTGGACTTACCCCTTGTGGTTTTTTTTTTCAATTTTAAACCCAAATATGATAAAAGTGCTGGACTTACCCCTTGTGATTTTTTCAGTTTTTGACCAAAATTTGACAAAAATGCTGGACTAACCCCTTGTGATTTTTTCAATTTTAGACCCAAAATTGGTAAAAATGCTGGACTTACCCCTTGTGATTTTTTTTCAATTATGGACCCAAATTTGAAAACAAAACTGGACTTACCCCTTGTGATTTTTTCAGTTTTAGACCCAAATTTGATAAAAATGCTGGACTTACCCCTTGTGATTTTTTCAGTTTTAGACCCAAATTTGATAAAAATGCTGGACTTACCCCCTTGTGATTTTTTCAGTTTTTGACCAAAATTTGATAAAAATGCTGGACTTACCCCTTGTGATTTTTTCAATTTTAGACACAAAATTGGTAAAAATGCTGGACTTACCCCTTGTGGTTTTTTTTTTCAATTTTAAACCCAAATATGATAAAAGTGCTGGACTTACCCCTTGTGATTTTTTCAGTTTTTGACCAAAATTTGACAAAAATGCTGGACTAACCCCTTGTGATTTTTTCAATTTTAGACCCAAATTTGATAAAAATGCTGGACTTACCCCTTGTGATTTTTTCAGTTTTAGACCCAAATTTGATAAAAATGCTGGACTTACCCCTTGTGATTTTTTCAGTTTTAGACCCAAATTTGATAAAAATGCTGGACTTACCCCCTTGTGATTTTTTCAATTTTGGACCCAAAATTGATACAAATGCTGGACTTACCCCTTGTGATTTTTTCAGTTTTAGACCCAAATTTGATAAAAATGCTGGACTTACCCCTTATGATTTTTCAGTTTTAGACCCAAACTTGATAAAAGTGCTGGACTTACCCCTTGTGATTTTTTCAGTTTTTGGCCAAAATTTGATGAAAATGCTGGACTTACCCCTTGTGATTTTTTCAATATTTGGCCTAATTTGAAAAAAATACTGGACTTACCCCTTGTGATTTTTTTAGTTAAAGACCCAAATTTGATAAAAATGCTGGACTTACCCCTTGTGATTTTTTCAGTTTTTGACCAAAATTTGACAAAAATGCTGGACTTACCCCTTTTTTAATTTTTAGACCAAAATTAGATAAAAATGCTGGACTTACCCCTTGTGATTTTTTCAATTTTAGACACAAATTTGGTAAAAATGCTGGACTTACCCCTTGTGATTTTTTCAATTTTAGACACAAAATTGGTAAAAATGCTGGACTTACCCCTTGTGATTTTTTCAGTTTTTGACCAAAATTTGATAAAAATGCTGGACTTACCCCTTGTGATTTTTTCAATTTTAGACACAAAATTGGTAAAAATGCTGGACTTACCCCCTTTTTTTTTTTCAATTTTAAACCCAAATATGATAAAAGTTCTGGACTTACCCCTTGCGATATTTTCAATTTTGGCCCCAAATTTGATAAAAATGCTGGACTTACACCTAGTGATTTTTTCAATTTTGGACCCAAAATTGATAAAAATGCTGGACTTACCTCTTGTGATTTTTTCAGTTTTTGACCAAAATTTGACAAAAATGCTGGACTAACCCCTTGTGATTTTTTCAATTTTAGACTCAAAATTGGTAAAAATGCTGGGCTTACCCCTTGTGATTTTTTTTCAATTATGGACCCAAATTTGAAAACAAAACTGGACTTACCCCTTGTGATTTTTTCAGTTTTAGACCCAAATTTGATAAAAATGCTGGACTTACCCCCTTGTGATTTTTTCAATTTTGGACTCAAAATTGATACAACTGCTGGACTTACCCCTTGTGATTTTTTCAATTTTAGACACAAAATTGGTAAAAATGCTGGACTTACCCCTTGTGATTTTTTTTCAATTATGGACCCAAATTTGAAAACAAAACTGGACTTACCCCTTGTGATTTTTTCAGTTTTAGACCCAAATTTGATAAAAATGCTGGACTTACCCCCTTGTGATTTTTTCAATTTTGGACCCAAAATTGATACAAATGCTGGACTTACCCCTTGTGATTTTTTCAGTTTTAGACCCAAATTTGATAAAAATGCTGGACTTACCCCTTGTGATTTTTTCAGTTTCAGACCCAAATTTGATAAAAATGCTGGACTTACCCCTTATGATTTTTTCAGTTTTAGACCCAAATTTAGAAACATTTCTTGACTTGGGCCCTACCACTGTAAACAAGAACCTGTGAAATTTCATCAATATTTGTGTCAGTAAACTCACAGGCAGGGACACCCTAAACCAGGTGTTTTTTGATCAGCTAAGAAAGGTCGTGTTGAAAACTGCTCATTCCCAAACCGGCAAGTAGGCCTACCGACCCAAGTTTGTCATAGGCAAACTTGGGTCTGATTGGGTGATTCACGTAATGTGGCCCAAGTTTTATGAACAAAATGCTAGACTTGGTTCCTATCCCATATGATATTTTGCCTAAATTTCAAATGTCAATATTTCCGCAATTTTAGCTGAAATCATGGGTCAAGTTAAATATTAATGCCTACTGCATCATTTTACGCCATAAAATCACAACTGAAACTTAAATTCTTTTGATAAGATCGCTGGGCTTACCCCTTATGATTTTTTTCAGATGTCAAAATTTCTGCAAATTAAGCTGAAATCATGGGTCAATAATGACCCAAATGTGTTATTAGTAAAATAATTTTGAAACAATATATTATTTCCCCAGAGGAAAGAAACCTCTAGGCTTAATTAAATGAAACAATTATGTTAATAATTCCGTCAATAGTGGCGTGTTAAATTGGGTTTGTTTAAATTGTGTTTTACTATAATTATTCTTTTGGAGTAGCTTGTACAAGTGGCGCCGTAGCTAGACGAAATACGTATCGGACTTGGAGCTACGAGACCCGGGTTCAATTCCCAGTTGTGTCTTTTTCTATTTTGCTTGGACGCAGTGAATCATTTAAGTAGTAGTAAAATCACCTCCAAACACCAACGGACACTTCGGTGTACTGGATTGTTCAATTGCGTGCAGTCCAGAGCTGGGAGACCCGGTTCGAATCCTACCCGTACCAAAAAGGACATGACTTTTACTGCTGGCCGCTGTAATGGATTGGGGTCCGTCATGTCTATCCCCAAATTAGGTAGGGTGAATATTCCGGGTCGGAAAGGATAAGGAGGGACCGGGAACTAGCCAATCCCAGAAGGGTACTATATGGGTGATCACCATGCTGGTTCGACCAGACTTTGAGTCCCCTGAACGCCTGGTCGTCACTCTGACTAACTTTCTGCACAAATTTACTTAAAATTAATTTTAATTTTAACTATCTATATACCAAAGTATTTCGACCGTTTTTTTGATACAATCATAAGGGGGATCCTTGCAATTTAGTCAAAATTGCAATAAAAAGTATATAAAAAACGCTATTAAAATTGACAAAATTGCAAGGCTTACCCCTTGTGAATTATATCAAAAAGCAGTCGAAAATGGATAAATTTCCGTGCTTCTCCCTGCGATTATCGAGTGTCAATATTTCTGCCAGTTGAGCTAAAGTATTGGATGTGATTTTTTCATATTTTGACCCAAATTAATTTTTAGATAAAAAGACTGGCCCTCCCCCTTGTGATTTTTTTCAATTTTGGGCCCAAATTTGATAAAAATGCTGGACTTAACCTTTGTGTCATTTTCAATTTTGAACCAAAGTTGATAAAAATGCTGGACTTAACCCTTGTGATATTTCAATTTTGGATCCTAATTAATTTTTTGATAAAAAGGCTGGACTTACCCCTTGTGATTTTTTCAATTTTGGACCCAAAATTGATACAAATGCTGGACTTGCCCCTTGTGATGTTTTTCAGTTTTAGACCCAAATTTGATAAAAATGCTGGACTTACCCCTTGTGATTTTTTTTCAATTATGGACCCAAATTTGAAAACAAAACTGGACTTACCCCTTGTGATTTTTTCAGTTTTAGACCCAAATTTGATAAAAATGCTGGACTTACCCCTTGTGATTTTTTCAATTTTGGACCCAAAATTGATACAAATGCTGGACTTACCCCTTGTGATTTTTTCAGTTTTAGACCCAAATTTGATAAAAATGCTGGACTTACCCCTTATGATTTTTCAGTTTTAGACCCAAACTTGATAAAAGTGCTGGACTTACCCCTTGTGATTTTTTCAGTTTTTGGCCAAAATTTGATGAAAATGCTGGACTTACCCCTTGTGATTTTTTCAATATTTGGCCTAATTTGAAAAAAATACTGGACTTACCCCCTTGTGATTTTTTTAGTTAAAGACCCAAATTTGATAAAAATGCTGGACTTACCCCTTGTGATTTTTTCAGTTTTTGGCCAAAATTTGATGAAAATGCTGGACTTAACCCCTTGTGATTTTTTCAGTTTTTGACCTAACATTTGATAAAAATGGTGGACTAACCCCTTGTGATTTTTTCAGTTTTTGACTAAAAATTGGTAAAAATGCTGGACTTACCCCTTGTGGTTTTTTTTTCAATTTTAAACCCAAATATGATAAAAGTGCTGGACTTACCCCTTGTGATTTTTTCAGTTTTTGACCAAAATTTGACAAAAATGCTGGACTAACCCCTTTTTTCAGTTTTTGACCAAAATTTGATAAAAATGCTGGACTTACCCCTTGTGATTTTTTCAATTTTAGACACAAAATTGGTAAAAATGCTGGACTTACCCCTTGTGGTTTTTTTTTCAATTTTAAACCCAAATATGATAAAAGTGCTGGACTTACCCCTTGTGATTTTTTCAGTTTTTGACCAAAATTTGACAAAAATGCTGGACTAACCCCTTGTGATTTTTTCAATTTTAGACCCAAAATTGGTAAAAATGCTGGACTTACCCCTTGTGATTTTTTCAATTATGGACCCAAATTTGAAAACAAAACTGGACTTACCCCTTGTGATTTTTTCAGTTTTAGACCCAAATTTGATAAAAATGCTGGACTTACCCCTTGTGATTTTCTCAGTTTTAGACCCAAATTTGATAAAAATGCTGGACTTACCCCCTTGTGATTTTTTCAATTTTGGACCCAAAATTGATACAAATGCTGGACTTACCCCTTGTGATTTTTTCAGTTTTAGACCCAAATTTGATAAAAATGCTGGACTTACCCCTTATGATTTTTCGGTTTTAGACCCAAACTTGATAAAAGTGCTGGACTTACCCCTTGTGATTTTTTCAGTTTTTGGCCAAAATTTGATGAAAATGCTGGACTTACCCCTTGTGATTTTTTCAATATTTGGCCTAATTTGAAAAAAATACTGGACTTACCCCTTGTGATTTTTTTAGTTAAAGACCCAAATTTGATAAAAATGCTGGACTTACCCCTTGTGATTTTTTCAGTTTTTGGCCAAAATTTGATGAAAATGCTGGACTTAACCCCTTGTGATTTTTTCAGTTTTTGACCTAACATTTGATAAAAATGGTGGACTAACCCCTTGTGATTTTTTCAGTTTTTGACCAAAAATTGACAAAAATGCTGGACTTACCCCTTGTGATTTTTTCAATTTTAGACACAAAATTGGTAAAAATGCTGGACTTACCCCTTGTGATTTTTTCAGTTTTTGACCAAAATTTGATAAAAATGCTGGACTTAGGCCTACCCCTTGTGATTTTTTCAATTTTAGACACAAAATTGGTAAAAATGCTGGACTTACCCCTTGTGGTTTTTTTTTTTCAATTTTAAACCCAAATATGATAAAAGTGCTGGACTTACCCCTTGTGATTTTTTCAGTTTTTGACCAAAATTTGACAAAAATGCTGAACTAACCCCTTGTGATTTTTTCAATTTTAGACCCAAAATTGGTAAAAACGCTGGACTTACCCCTTGTGATTTTTTTTCAATTATGGACCCAAATTTGAAAACAAAACTGGACTTACCCCTTGTGATTTTTTCAGTTTTAGACCCAAATTTGATAAAAATGCTGGACTTACCCCTTGTGATTTTTTCAGTTTTAGACCTAAATTTGATAAAAATGCTAGGCTTACCCCTTGTGATTTTTTCAGTTTTAGACCCAAATTTGATAAAAATGCTGGACTTACCCCTTATGATTTTTACAGTCTAGACCCAAAATTGATAAAAGTGCTGGACTTACCCCTTGTGATTTTTTCAGTTTTTGGCCAAAATTTGATAAAAATGCTGGACTTACCCCTTGTGATTTTTTCAATATTTGGCCTAATTTGAAAAAAATACTGGACTTACCCCCTTGTGATTTTTTCAGTTATAGACCCAAATTTGATAAAAATGCTGGACTTACCCCTTGTGATTTTTTCAATTTTAGACACAAAATTGGTAAAAATGCTGGACTTACCCCTTGTGATTTTTTCAGTTTTTGACCAAAATTTGATAAAAATGCTGGACTTACCCCTTGTGATTTTTTCAATTTTAGACACAAAATTGGTAAAAATGCTGGACTTACCCCCTTTGGTTTTTTTTCAATTTTAAACCCAAATATGATAAAAGTGCTGGACTTACCCCTTGCGATATTTTCAATTTTGGCCCCAAATTTGATAAAAATGCTGGACTTACACCTAGTGATTTTTTCAATTTTGGACCCAAAATTGATAAAAATGCTGGACTTACCTCTTGTGATTTTTTCAGTTTTTGACCAAAATTTGACAAAAATGCTGGACTAACCCCTTGTGATTTTTTCAATTTTAGACCCAAAATTGGTAAAAATGCTGGACTTACCCCTTGTGATTTTTTTTCAATTATGGACCCAAATTTGAAAACAAAACTGGACTTACCCCTTGTGATTTTTTCAGTTTTAGACCCAAATTTGATAAAAATGCTGGACTTACCCCCTTGTGATTTTTTCAATTTTGGACCCAAAATTGATACAAATGCTGGACTTACCCCTTGTGATTTTTTCAATTTTAGACCCAAAATTGGTAAAAATGCTGGACTTACCCCTTGTGATTTTTTTTCAATTATGGACCCAAATTTGAAAACAAAATTGGACTTACCCCTTGTGATTTTTTCAGTTTTAGACCCAAATTTGATAAAAATGCTGGACTTACCCCCTTGTGATTTTTTCAATTTTGGATCCAAAATTGATACAAATGCTGGACTTACCCCTTCTGATTTTTTCAGTTTTAGACCCAAATTTGATAAAAATGCTGGACTTACCCCTTGTGATTTTTTCAGTTTCAGACCCAAATTTGAAAAAAATGCTGGACTTAACCCTTATGTTTTTTTTCAGTTTTAGACCCAAACTTGATAAAAGTGCTGGACTTACCCCTTGTGATTTTTTTCAGTTTTTGGCCAAAATTTGATGAAAATGCTGGACTTACCCCTTGTGATTTTTTCAATTTTAGACCCAAAATTGGTAAAAATGCTGGACTTACCCCTTGTGATTTTTTCAGTTTTAGACCCAAATTTGATATAAATGCTGGACTTACCCCCCTTTTTTTCAGTTTTTGGCCAAAATTTGATGAAAATGCTGAACTTAACCCCTTGTGATTTTTTCAGTTTTTGACCTAAAATTTGATAAAAATGGTGGACTAACCCCTTGTGATTTTTTCAGTTTTTGACCCAAAATTTGACAAAAATGCTGGACTTACCCCTTGTGATTTTTTCAATTTTAGACCCAAAATTGGTAAAAATGCTGGACTTACCCCTTGTGATATTTTCAATTTTGGCCCCAAATTTGATCAAAATGCTGGGCTTACCCCTTGTAACTTTTTCAATATTTGGTCTAATTTAATGAAAATGCTGGACTTACCCCTTGTGATTTTTTCAATTTTGGACATAAATTTGATAAAAATGCTGGACTTACCCCTTGTGATTTTTTCAGTTTCAGACCCAAATTTGATAAAAATGCTGGACTTACCTCTTGTGATTTTTTCAGTTTTTGACCAAAATTCGATAAAAATGCTGGACTTAGGCCTATCCCCTTGTGGTTTTTTTTTGGTTTTTTTTTCAATTTTGGACCCAAATTTGAAAAACAAATGCTGGGCTTACCCCTTGTGATATTTTCAATATTTAGCCTAATTTGATAAAAAGGCTGGACTTACTCCTTGTGATTTGTTCATTATTTGGCCTAATTTGATAAAAATGCTGGGCTTACTTCTTGTGATAAATTCAATACTTGGCCTAATTGTAAAAAATTGCAAGGCTTACCCCTTGTGGGTTTTTGTCAAGTTTTATTTGTTTTGAATTTGTTGCCTATTTCAAACCTATCAATATTTGCCAAGGAGATATAGCTTGTAATCTTGGTCAAGTTGAATAAAAAGGCATCAGTAAAGCCTACTGCATCGTTTGAGAGCGTAAAATCCCAACTTGAAAATTGGCCTAGATTTGATAAAAAACCTGGACTTACCCCTTGTGATTAATTTTATTTAAAAAAGAAAATACATATTGAACGGTGTGGTAGTAAATATTGGCCCTTTCGCTCGGCGTGATACAGTCTGGGGCATGCCACGTGCTTAGATAATTAGAGATTTGTGTCAACTACTGGTTGCTAAATGACTCAAATAATCCTAGACAATAGCTAGGCATTCAAAGAAGTCACTTAGATGTGAAAATATTGGAAAATGCACATAGTTATTTAAAAAATATATAATTTGATTTTGTGGTGATCAGTTTTGGCCCTTTCACTTGTCAGGGTAAGGTCCTGGTGTTTCCACGCCCCCAAGGATTTGATAATTCGAGAAATAAATCAATTACTGGGTAGCTAAAGCAAATAATCCTAGACAATAGCTGGACATGTAAAGAAGTCACTTAGATGTAAAAATTGTTTGGAAATGCACGGAAAATATTAATTAACACCTTATAATTTTTTGGATTCAAGCATTGACCATTTCAAGCATTTGAGTATAGTCAATGGAGTTAACGGACATAAGGGTTTTAAAAGGGTAGGCCTATGCACAACATTGATAAAAGTGAAACATATAAACATTCACAGATTTAACCTTATTGAATTGCAATTTACTTTTATACAGTTGGGATTAAAACCTTGAGGCATGTAAATAACATTTTACACAATATTATGCAAATATTGGATGCATTTGAGTGCATTGCCACATTATATTAGGTGAAATCTGGACTATTCCATTTCAAGAGGGAAAGCCGAGTGAAAATTAAAAGCCATATTTCACTGAGTGATTGTATTGAACAATAATTGTATTCAATATTTGTTTAATATAACTTACACATAGATCCATGTCATTTGAATTTTTTTTTGTCACAATAAACAAAAAACTAAAAAAAACAAACAAACAAACCTACAGAAAGTTGTCCACCCCAAACTTGGAATCGGCACAGCGAAGCGCCCAATAATTGTCCATATTGGACTCTGAATTTCAGAGAGTCGCTGCAGTATACATGGCAAAATACTGGATGACATCGTCACGTGAGTTCCTCCAATCAAATGACAAGGCAGCCTCGCTACCATGGGCAGTGGGCCGTATCGATACCTCTCGTCACTAACCCCTGGTAGGGATGCGCTGCTTTGTGTCCTCGATTGTTCAAAACGCTTGAGTGCTTGTATGGGGATTGTAGGATGCTTTGCGCACGGCAAAATATTTTGAAGTGATAATTTGGGGTTGAACAAAGAAAAGTGACTAGAGTGGGATTTGAACCAACGACCTCTGGCTAAACATTCCGGCGCTCTAGCAACTGAGCGCTCTAGCCCTCTCCCTATTTTGTCCATATCTTTGTTCGGGGGTTGAACAAAGACAAATTGACTGGAGCGGGATTTGAACCAATGACCAACTGCTTAACTATCCGGCGCTCTAACAACTCTTGGCGGTCTCTTGGCGGTCTCCCTATTTTGTCATTATCTTTGTTTAGGGGTTTAGAAAAATTGACCAGAGCAGGATTTGAACCAACGACCTCCAGGATTTGATGTGATTTTAAAAAAAATAATTGTGTTTTTACACGGTCACCCTAAACTGCATACAGTTAGACATATCACAAGATCAAAGAAGAATGAGTAGGGGACCAGTGGCACTTGATGCCTCTTTTGCGGGTTACCATTCATAAGCGTGCGCATAGAGTGGATCGGCCACAGGCCTTATTAAAATGTGCCAAATGCTGGCACATTTTAATTAACCAATACCAGGGGGTTATGAGTGAGCAGTGCATGCTGGGGGAAGAAACTGGCGTGGCGAGATCGATCACCCCTGGGAATGAGGTTGATGACAAGGATCTGTGTGTGTGGTAAAGACCTTTCTATTGCAACGTCACAGCCCGACTTTTTGCCATCAATGCCAACCGGCGGGGTTTGTTTATCAACAATAGAAAGGTCAGTTTAGTAGCAGCATCTATTTATCTATTAGCAGCTTCATATTAAAGGATGTGTACACGTTTGGTAATGACTCTAAAAATTAATGGCAATAAAAACTTACTTGGTAAGAAGTACGGTACAGAAGCTTTGGATAGTATAATGCATTTTGAGAAACTTTTCACTTTGAAGTACTGCGGTTTGGAAAAAGTAATCGCTTTATGTCTCCCAAAATTTGAATCTATTGTATATTCCAATTGCAGATTTTTCTTCCTGCGTGGACATAACCGCTCCAGATTATCGGCAATATCTCAAATAAAATAAAATTTTCACAGGTTAGTTTTATGGTATATATCTACAACTATATAGGATTGAAACAAACAGTGGGTTCCAATTACCAAACGTATATAGACCCTTTAAATAATGTCATAGTAATAATTGCATCAAAGTATAACATCTAGGAAAAAAAGTTTAGTAATTAAAAGATTGTGAAAAAATGTTCCCCATGCAAAAGCACTTCTCTGATAAGCATATTCCCACTACAAAATATTCAAATAAATATAAAGGATCTGTTATTTCATAACATTCCAAAAAAACATCTGATATGTACAGTTAAAGGGGGCTGTGTCGTCTCAATCAAGGCAGGCCTGTGGTTGTACATGGAATTACTGTATATGAACACTCAACCAGTTACTGCACGCGCATGCACTCCCTCCTTATCAAATCTGTGGAGAGCGAGGGCACGTATAAGTGAGAGTTCATAATTCCATTTACAGCCGTAGGCCTGGGCCCAATTTCATGGCTGTGCTTACCGTAAGCAAAGAATCGAAAGCAGGGAATTCCATGCTTGCGTCAAGCATATTTCACAGGTTAGCAGGGAATTTCTGCTTGTGCGCACTCCACGTTACCTGGCGTTCTTTGCTCACACAGCTAGTGCAGAAATTCGGCGCTTGCCCTGTAAGCAGAGAATGGTGATCGCAAGCAAAGAATCGGCGCTTACGGACACAGGGAATTCCTTTCTTACTTCAAGCGTATTTCACAGGTTAGCAGGGAATTTCTGCTTGTGCGTACTCCACGTTACCTGGTATTCTTTGCTCACACAGCTAGTGCAGAAATTCAGCGCTTGCCCTGTAAGCAGAGAATGGTGATCGCACGCGCAGAATTCGGCGGTAAGCAGAGCCATGAAAGTGGGTCTTGCTTTAATCATGACGACACAACCTCATTAGTAAAAAAAAAAAGAATTACACCAGAACAGTTACTTCTTCCAGAAATTCTGATCCTGCGCCATTTTCTTCTTGAAGTTCTGGAACCATTGGTCAAGGACAGTCAGGGGTACCCAGCTGACGTTTGGCTGAGGTGTCATCTGAGACTGGGTGATCCCGAACGATGAGGCATAGTTGTAAAAATTCTCCAACATCTTCATGGAGAACTCGGAGAAACTGGTCAATGTAGACGTCTAAAAGAATGGAGAGAAAAAACAAACTTGATTAAAGGGTCTGTTTATTTTTGGGATTACTCATAAAATTAATGGCAAAAAAAAGTTACTTGGTAAGAAGTATAGCAGCTTCTGATAGTATAAAGCATTTTGAGAAACATTTCACTTCAAAGTTATGTGGTTATGGAAAAATATATCAGTTTTTATCCCCAAAAATTTGAATCTGAGAAGCATTTCTGTCAGAAACGTTTCTCAGATTGTGTATTCCAATTACAGATTATTCTTCCTAAGTGGACATAACCGCTCCAGATTTTCCCGCAATATCTCAAAACCTTTTGAAAATTTTCACAGGTTAGTTTTGGCGGTGCGTTTCGGTGGTCGTAACAAATAAGTGTTTTGGTTAAATTGGCCATTGGTTAATCACTGGCCAGTGACAGTTATTGGTTACAAACGCCAAAACTATGCCATGCCCAATTCGCCGTATTTTTGACCATGTGAGGGCGTTTGTGGACCAATGTTTACGTGATGAAAAACAAGTAAACAAACAGGGTATTTTCATTTTTGTTATTATTATGTTTATGTGTTTCGTCACTGACGCAAGAAAACTACATACAGCCAATTAAAATAAGATGAAACTGTAATTGTGATGCGAGACACTCCCTGAAGAAAGCGCCCTCATGCGGTCAAAAATATGGCCAATTGGCAGATGGCGTTTCCCCCCCAAAAAAGGTTCCCACACTATTTCCCTATTGTACAGAAGTACCCATCCAAAAAAATAAAAAAAATCCTCTAAAGAATTCCTGTGGAGCCAGTTTGTGTGAAATGGGTGTGGCTTACAGAGGAATTATGTCACACTTCATAGATTGGTAAATACTCCAAAAATTAATGTCGGAAGGACTGCAGCTGTTGACAGTATAAACTATTTTTTAGACAGGTTTCCCTTCCAAGTAGCATGATTTTGATAATTTTTCAAAACATTTGAATCTGAGAAATGATTCATGCATGAATCGCTTCTCAGATTTCTGAGGGTTGGTGTCCGATCGCGAACCGCAGTGCTTCTAAGTGAAAAGTTTCTCAAAATGCATTATACTAACCAAAGCTGCTGTACTTCTTACCAAGTAAGTTTTTATTGCCATTAATTTTCCAAGTCATTACCAAACGTATACCCTTTAAGAGGAATATCAATTCCTACCTTCAGCTCCCCCAAGTTATTTTCATCTGAAATATTTTCTTCATGTAGCCCCTTACCAAGAGTGGCTTGTAGCCTTGTTTGGGGGCAAACTTGCATAATTTTTTTTTAAAAATTGATCCAAGACATACCTGAGCAGTTTCTGCAGGAATCTGTTGCTGGATAACTTGAAGCGACTCCACAGAGATTCCAATCTGGGACATCGTATTCATCTGCTGCTGTGCTAGCATGGACTGCATGAATCCGTTGTTGGTGACACTCCCTTGAAAGACATGTTCAAACAAAATAATTATCCAAGATGTTACTTCGCCTTCTTTACTTTGCATACGCGAACGGACACCGACCCTCAGAAAACTGAAAAACAATTCATACATGATGAATCGTTTTTCAGATTCAAATGTTTATGACGTGTCGTAGCCGAGCGGTTAAGAGCACCAGACTCAAGCTCTTTGCTTAAAGGGAACTTCTCAAAAATCAGGTCCTGCTCTCGGCACGGAGGAACGTTCCCGTAGCAGGCGCGATACTTGGCTCTTGGAAAAAAGTAGGAAAATTTTATTCAGCACAAGGGCTGACCTACATGTACACAAGTTGTAGGCTTTTCTAGTACACAGGACTTTAGCTTAATGTTTCATCCAAAGGACAAAGCAATTATGGTAAAAGTATCTTGCTCAAGGACACAGTGCCACGAGTGAGACTCGAACCCACATTCTATTAATCAGAAACACCAGAACTGGAGTCTGGTGCTCTTAACGGCTCAGCCAAGACTTGCCAAAATGACTTTGATGAGATTTAACGCTTGTCTTATCATGGAGGAAGGAATTCCTTCGCCTAATGTTGATGCCAATGAAACCAGATAATGATAATAACTAGTTCTTATATAGCGCATTTTACAGTACTGTATCAATGCGCTTTACATTAGTGCCCTCGTCATCGGGCCAATAACATTTCTTTAATCTTTCTCAGCTCCCTGAGGAGTATACAGCCCCGAGCTGCCATAGCGCTCCAGAGGCTTTTTCAAACAAAATATCAACCTCTACCCTCACAGGTACCCATTTATACCCCTGGGTGAAGAGAAGCAATTATAGTAAAGCATCTTGCTACAGATACAAAAACAGGCCTGATAAGCTATTATTGGCTCAGGACACACTTTTACTTTATTTTTTTTAACAAGGTTGAAACAAACCTTTCTTCAGGCCAACTACTTTGAAAATGGCACTCGGCTTTTCGTTGGTGATGTAACCCAGAAACATCCAGACCATTTCACCCTCTGCTGACGGCCAACTGAAATAGATGGCTCCGCCCATTC
The DNA here is from genome assembly GCA_021014325.1 of Plazaster borealis. Taxonomy (NCBI): domain Eukaryota; kingdom Metazoa; phylum Echinodermata; class Asteroidea; order Forcipulatida; family Labidiasteridae; genus Plazaster; species Plazaster borealis. The sequence goes on from CM037461.1 coordinate 22,488,937, forward strand.
CCTCCGGAAACGCTCCAAGCCCTGTCAGGAAGACAACGATGTGGTTGATGCTAGCCGCATTGTCAATGTTGAAGATGACGTGAGTGTCGTCTATCCGTTGCATGTCTGTCTGGACCTACAGTAGAGTGGGTTAGGATGGTTTAGAGTTGATTGTGAGTGTGAGTGTTAGTGTTGGGGGCCAGACTCTCTCGACTAAAGGTCTCGTCAGGAGGACAACAATGTTGTTGGCTGCTGCGGCCACCTATCACAGGTCAGGCATGTCAGACCATTAATTTAATATTTTTCGCATTTAAAAGAATAACTAAGTAAAGGACAGGCATGATATTTGGCCGCTTGGAAAAAGTACTAAGAAAAGAGTAAGTGTAACTAGTACCACCTGTAATGATTGTTTGTTCGACCCTAGCAATAGTACCATAGTCTTTTTTAAACGCTATGGTAACATTTTCGTATCACACTGCCACTTTTTCATTCATTTTTTACCCGCCATCCATCTCCAAAACCAGCAAGGTCCCATAGACTGCACAACCACAAGAAGTTACGTTTTTTTTTTTTAACAAACTGCTAGTGTGCTAGTATACATGTAGTAGTACTAGTTACACTACTCTTTTCTTAGTACTTTTTTGTAGTCTTTACTTATCCTACCAATCCAAGCTGTAGATTGTTTGCTTATTTGTTTGTTTAGACGATCTTTCCGTCAAGAGAACTCGGGGATATAAACACCGAGCTAGAAATCAGCCAATCTCTCTCTTTATACAAACATTGGTTTAACGTCTATGATTATGAATTGATAAATAAATTGTGATTCAGTAACTAGACAACAATAATTATTCTAGTCATTGTGAAATCAGCAGTTAGCTTGGTGGGACCATAGAAAGGACAGTGGTACTACGGTAGGACCTATACCCAGTAACTGGGGCGCTGTACTTGTTTTGTTTTGAAATTTTGACATCTGCAGCCGTACTAGCGCCCCAGGAATGCGTTGCATATATGCACAGCGATCTTCAAATTGATATAATTATAAGTTGACACAAAAAATGCCTCAGAACGACAAAAATACCCAACAAAAAACGCCTTTAAAAATGCCTACTGGCTTCTTCACATGTCTAAGATGCAACATCAGGCATTTAAATGCACTCACGATTTGATTTTGAGCTGCAAATTTACGATTTTCAGAGAAACCACCATGACGTCAAACTCTCAGTTGGACCGACGTTCATACTGTGTGCACTCGCCGCAGCGCGCGATTGATGTATTCCTGGGGCGCTAGTACGACCGCAGGTGTCAAAATTTCGAAAAAAAACGAGTACAGCGCCCCAGTTACTGGGGCTAGCTAGGACCATATAGGATAAAAAAGTATACAATACATTATACAGCACTCAGTCAGGGCCGGCTGGCCTGCATACGTACATTCATATAATTATATAGGCTCCATATAGCAGATATAGGCATGATAGGCTAGGCTTTTATATTATTTTCATGCTACTTAATAACCATTTTGCTGAACTTTTCTGAGGGCAAAACAATCGGAAATCAGACTCAAGCAAGAAGAATATATCATGTCTGAAGTGAAAGGACTAAAACTAAACATTTTAAGATAGGCTGGTCCCCTCTTTGAAGCGTCTCATAAAAGTAAAACTATCCCAAGCATTCCCACGACATACCCAAAGACTTCAGGAAACCAGACCCAGTTTGTAATGCTTACTTTTGAGCTGAAATTATTACTTAACTTACCAATCGCCCAGCGACTAAACAGCCGAACATTGTGGGTCTTCTGCTGATCGACTGCGTAGGAAACTAATTTTCAGCAAAAACCTCAACTTTGCATTGAAGCAGCAAAGGCAACACGTTCGTTCATTCGACCCCTTACACTAAACACTGGTACTACTGAATAGTACTACTGCATTCATGTACATAATGCACAGCTAGCTAGTACTCTGTCGGGTTCGGTTCGGTCAAACGTGGACAGAGGGCGCACTTGTAGGCCCTGAAAAAATAATTAAGGAGTCAAAGGGCCACTTTGCACTGAACTTGACCCGGGGGGTTCTGTTGACTTCCCAACTTGAATTAAGTATTGTGGATGACACTTTGCACCGAACTTACAACCTCGGGGTTGTTGGCTTCCAACTTGAAGTAATTTGGCTGACATAGGCCTTGCAAAATGGTCCTATTTGCTGAGAGGTGTGTGGAGAGCGCGTGCGGGCGTACAGGAACTGGTTCATTATTCCATGTACAGCCACCCACAGTACAGCCTGCTTTGATTACGACACGTTATTAAAAATAATTATTTTTAATAACGTGTCGTAATCAAAGCAGGCTGTACTGTGGGTTAATTATGTTTACATCCCAGCATAATTTATTTTTGGGCATTATGCTAATGAGCCCATCCCTCACAATAACAATCCAATCATTATGAAAGACACACATCACCAAATCGCATGCCGCCCGTGGCAGGAGATTCTGTCCCCCATAAGGCTAACTGTGTACAAACTTCTTTTGATAACGCCCTCTTTTGAATCATCCTCCTCCAGCCCATGTTAATTTCCCATTTGGGGACAGAATCTCCGGGGACAGATTTCCCTGGGACACATCCCAGGGAAATCTGTCCCCCGGAAACCACTGCTCAAATGGGAGACTTTAGAACGCTAGGTGGCAGCAGACTTAAATTTCTATTGATCACGTAGTTGCGAGCATGCGCACATTACCGAGAACAATGGATTTACCTGATAAGTCTGCTGCCACCTAGCGTCCCAAAAGTCCCCCATTCTCTCGAGGTTTGGATTTTGGGGATGAGAGGGGGATACGAATTGGCCGCCATCGTTTATGAAACGTGCACGCGGGAAAGGCTATCATTGGCTGAGAGTCGTGCACCTTTCCATTGTTTGTCATCAAAGATTGTGTTCAATAACGTCATGCGCAATCCATCTCACTAGACAATAAATAATCTTCTGCAACATTTGTTTTAATAATAGTAACAGTATACAACTGCATGCACAGCACAACACAGTACAGCACAGTACGATAATGTGTAAAGGTCAGAGGTCAACACATGGCTTGCTATAATAGGTCTACATAGTGCTTGACTACAACAACTTAGGCTACATTGTTTTCCAATAGACTATGTGCAAGTCTCACGCGTTTTCGAACATTGCGACCTGTTAAAGTGCGCGAGTTTGTTTCCATCATAGCAACGTACGAGGGGACCATGTGGTCCCCAAAATGTTCGAGGCGCGAGACTTGCACGGTCGATTTCAATTCAACTCAACATTTTATTTCCACATTGAAAACAATAATTATAATGATATGAGACACAATCAAGCAGGGGAAAATAATATTCCAAAGACTCGCAAGTCTTGTATAGAAATACCTTTAGAAAGCAGGACTTCCAAGTTACAATAGATCGTACACAGGACAGACACGTGATGGAAAAGGACAAACAAACAAAGCTATAAACACGATCTAACAAGCTAGGATGAAACAAGAAGATCTAGAAACTTATAGAGGTGAAGGATGAACAGAGAAGAAGCTATAATACCAAAATGCTGCTCACTGTGGGTTTTATCCCTCCAAGATGAAGAAGAGCCCTAAAATTAAAGAGAATTTACAATGAAAAGGTGTATGCCAAAAGAAAAACGGTCCAAAGGTCGCGGACACAAGCTTTGTTTATAGTAAATATTATGCAAACAAGAAAGTTGCACCAGGCCCAAGAACACTGAGGGCGCACTTGGTATCGCTACATTAAGTTAAGGTGAAAACTCAAAGGCCCCATAAGACACCAGTGTGAGCGGAGTGGCGGGATAACCAACAATCATTTCACTTATTCAATTGCCAGAGTATGCCTGTCCCAATGCGCATGATCGGCGCGCACAGGATCCTGGGTGAAATCTGAGTCCAAGCAACACCGGCAACTATTGTGGCGCGCTGATTTTTAAGCAAAATGCGGTACACAAACTATAAAACCTGACGTATAGTTACAGGAAAACTACAGCATGACGTCCATCTTGGCAGCTTGATTTTTATTTTTTAACTGTACTCGGTTTCCAAAGATGCATTGCTGATATGGCACATTTAGTCATCATGCTGGCAGTTTATCGTCTATAAACCAATCCTATTATATTAATGCTCAAAGCAGATTACAATAATCTATATCACGGTTTATGAAGCATAGTTTTAATTACCATAAGAACACCGTACAGATTAAAGGCATCGTACACGTTTGGTAATGATTCTGATTATTAATAGCAATAAAAACTTACTTGGTAAGAAGTACAGCAGCTTAGTATAATGGATTTTGAGAAACTTTGAAGTATACTGCGGTTATGTAAGAATATATCACTTTTTATCCTCTTAAAACGCTTGTGCATATTGCCCATGTTTAGTCATCATGCAAGCAGTCATCTAACCCAATAAAGCTTCAAGCAGATTACAATAAACCGCCACCGACGCCACGAAGTAGCAAAAATGGTACATATTTCAATTTTGTTTACATATTATTATTATTTAAACAATGTTAACGAGGCCTACAACTTCATGAAGTTTCAACGCTTCATGAGCTTTACTTACTTTTTAAATTACGGTAATTAGGCTTTGCAACTTTGCACCGAGCCTGACATATTTTGTTGACGCCACGAAGTAGCACTGATATTCAATTTACAAACACGCATAGTAATACATTGCTGTGCTACTTCGTGAAAACGGAAAAATGTCAATTGTTCGTTAATTTTCGACGTCACGAAGTGGCACGCATCTTATTGCTTATTGTTTATTTATTTATTTAGGACGAAAAACATTTAAAAAAACACCGTATAAAAAAAATAAAATAATGAAGTTCAATGCATCAAGTCTCCACTGTAATAAAACTAGTTGAAAATACCCTACAATTTTGTAGGAAAGCTTGATTTTAAAAAGCGTTCAACTTTAAAGACACTGGACACTATTGGTAATTGTCAAAGACCAGTCTTCTCACTTGGTGTATCTCAACATATGCATAAAATAACAAACCTGTGAAAATTTGAGCTCAATTGGTCGTCGAAGTTGCGAGATAATAACACGAAGTTGTGTGCTTTCAGATGCAATTGATTTCGAGACCTCAAAATCTAATTCCGAGGTCTCGAAATCAAATTCGTGGAAAATTACTTCTTTCTCGAAAACTACGTTACTTCAGAGGGAGCCGTTTCTCACAATGTTTTATACTATCAACAGCTCCCCATTACTCGTTACCAAGTAAGGTTTTATGCCAATAATTATTTTGAGTAATTACGTGTCCACTGCCTTTAAACGCCGTTTTCTCCGATTGTTACTTTTTACTGGTATCTACTTCTGTGCTTCTTCGTGGCGTCGGTGACGAAACGATCTGGTTATATAAAGCATGGTTTTAATAATAGCTTAAACACACCGTACAGATAAAAGCCAACTTTTCACAATAAGTATTTAGCTATACACTTCACTTTCCTGGATCAAAGTACTTTATTGAATTCTTTCGTGAATTTGTACAGACCCATTTTTCTCAGAACGATGTCATCTGATGTTTTGGATATTGTTAACTTGGGACTGTAAGGATATTTACATAATATTGGATGGCTTTGAGTGTGATACAAGAATATGTTGCTCGAGCTATGACAATATTGGACGAGTCGAAGACGAGTCCAATATTGTCATAGCGAGAGCAATATATTTTTGTATCACGCGAAAACAAAGCCATACAATACAATTATTATTATCTATATCAGGCTGACTAGCGAAATAACCAAATTTAACTTGCCTACATGCTAAAAAAGACGGGACATAAAACTTCACAAAAATCGAAAGTTTTAAAGAATATTCAGGAATAAAAGATATATTCGTTATCACACGCGCGCTCGTGGAATACGGAAAATATAGCGCGTCTGCGTCCCAGCGAAAACAATATTGAAATGTCATCCGGGTACTTGCGCGAAGTTCCAGGATGACAGAGCAATATGAAAACAATATTGATCAGTCATCCTGGGGTGCGTTTTGGCGGCTGTAACCAATAATTGTTTCTGACGTCATAACCAAAACGGTAACCGAGCTCACAACTCGGTTATCGTTCAGTCTGAACAGCAGAACCAACGACCAACAACCGAAACAGTTTTTGGTTACTGCCGCCAAAACGCACCCCTGGTACTTGCGCTGAAGATATTAAATACACTGATTTATTTTACCACTTGGAAGCCTTATATAGATAATATTATAAGTTATCACACAAGCACGAGTGGTATACGGAAAAATATAGCACTTCTGCGTATCCAACGAGGCCGAAGGCCGAGTTGGATATGGGACGCAGACGCGCTACATTATTCCGTATTCCACGAGCGCGCGTGTGATAACGTATTTATCTTCAAGCAAACTTGATGCGTAGTTAGAACACACAATACGCAGAGTGTGATATGGGCCGTGCAATATAAGTTTATATCACACCCCTTGTTGCCATGGATCGACCAATCAGAATCGAGTATTCAGGCCTGCTTGAAGATAATGAATGCTATGACAATTTTTAACAATTAGACATGAATAATAGGGACTTGTGTAATGTAATTTCCCACTCAACTTTCTAGGAAACTTGATAAATTTAGGCTTTAAAGTTGGTCCTATTTGGCTTTGGAAGTGGAGAAGTGAAAACTCATGAAAACTTGCAGAAAGTCGGTTTGGGAAAAAACACATTGTTTCGGGGGTGGGTTTTTTTCTGGGGTAATTAGCAAAAATTCCAAACGGTTGACCTTCCAAAAATTGAAAAGAAATCTGAAGTTTGGTTGTCCGAAAATAACGTTCGAGGTTCTCAAGAGGCTGAGAGACTTTAAATATGTTTTGAGTATTTTGAATATTTTGCATTTAGCCTTGGTTGATGGGGAGCTTATTTAGTATGGTGCACCCGTACATTTCCATTGCTTAACGGTTAACGTAAAGTTCAGAGCATGTGCACTTTACCGAGAACAATGAAAATCCCGATAAGTCTGCTGCCACCTTGCGTTCCAAAAGTCCCCCATTGAATTTCAGGTTATTTTTAAAATATTTTAATCGAGCAAAGCAAAACATACTAATAAGGAATATTCTGGGATTTCCTTCCTCAGCACATATAGGAAATTCAACATCTGAAACTGTTACTTATCAGAGACTGTGGTTGCCTGGTGATAATTTTATTGAGTTTCCAAGATGGAAATTAGATCTGAAAAGTGTTTGTTCATTTTACGAGTTTCTGCAAGATTGTCGCGCTCAATCTTTAGGCGATCCTGTTCCACCTGCAGCAGAAGTGTGTCCAATGAACTGTCGGTAGAGGGCGATGTTTCACTTATTCCAACATCACCATCAACGTCTTCAGGGCCTGGCGTCATTGATGCTGTATTAAGAAGACAAAATAACAACATCCCGAATACCATTGGATTATAAAATAAAAAGCAGTTCAAATAACAATTAGGGACCCAAATTGTCCCCCAACCCAAGTTTGTTTTTGGTTTGTTTTTCAAACCCAGATACAAATGAGATTGTCCAAGTTCAGAGAATGATTATGCTTAAAGGCATCGTACACGTTTGGTAATTGTCAAAGACCAGTGTTCTCACTTGGTGTATCCCAACATATGCATAAAATAACAAGCCTGTGAAAATTTGGGCTCAGTTGGTCTTCGAAGTTGCAAGAAAATGATGAAAGAAAAAACACCCTTGTTGTACAAATTTGTGTGCTTTCAGATAGAAATGAAAAATTCTTGCAAGAAGTTTTTATTATTTAAGTGAGAAATTACCTCTTTCTCAAAAACTACGTTACTTCAGAGGGAGTCGTTTCTCACAATGTTTTATACTATCAACAGCTCTCTGTTGCTCGTTACCAAGTCAGTGTTTATGCTGATATATATTTTGAGTAATTACCAAACGTGTACGATGCCTTTAACATTGTTTCTGGTAATGAAACCAAGGATGCCTCATAAGTGACCAGCATAAACACTTGAGCTTGCAAGCCTGAGGAAACCTGTAAACAAGGGTATATGCTGTGTGAACCAGACACACAGGGGTTAACCGCTATACTCTTCCTATACTCTTCCATCTTTAATTTCTGTGACTGTTAGTAGGATGAATAATATTGTCAAGTTTGGAGAAGGGTCCTGATGGGAACCAAATCAAAGCTTTCAGGGTGGGGGCGCCCTAACAAAGGATGATATTGATTGTAATGGGGGCGATGTTTCTTAAAACCTAGCCTGAACATCTGACGTCACACTTCGAGGCTCGTGAAACGCCAGATAGCGGGCAGGGTCCTGCTAGTTGATCTCACATCCACAGTAAATTCACATGTAGGCCTACATGTACACATAGTGAATAAAACGTACATGATGTATACAAATTATGCACACGCTGCATGCAGACGACCGAAAGTGCAAGCTGACATACATCACCTCCGACCAATCGTAACTTTATCCAATGAAATCATTGTATCCAATGAAATCATTGTATCCAATTAAAATCATTGAGCATGTATTAAAACCCTTCAAGGATACGTTCAATCAGAATCCTATGGTAGCACGCGTACTGTAGCTGTACCGCAACTTATGAAACCTCAATGTTAAAGATGACTTACTGTTGGTGCAGATCTTGCAGCATTCCCCTTCAACTTTGATTCTCTGGCTCGAACTGCAGGTTAATGGAGGACATGTCTCAAACTGACATCTCAAGGTGGAATTATCACAGACGCAGTATGAGCAGTCAGTCAGCTCCTCACGCTCACCATGAAGTACACTTTTGCCATTGTACATACAGGGAAGATCGTTTACGATGACATCTACAAATTGTAGGAAAAGGGTAAAATGAAAAGACAATTCAACAAAGCTTAGTATCACTCTGATGTGTTTTTGTCGAAGTGTCAAACGTTTGATGGGGAAATACACTCTGAAAACTCCCGTGTCAGTATGGACAAGGGTTCTGATGGGAACCAAATAACAGATTTCAGGGTGGGGCGCCCTAACAAAGGATGACATTTATTGTAATGGGCGATGTTCCTTCAAATCTAGCGTCACACTTCGAGGCTCGTGAAACGCCAGATACCGGGGTCCTGCCAAAAATGATCTGACATCCATTTCACATGGAGATTCGCAGTCAATTCACACGTAGGCCTACATGTACACGTAGTGAATAAAACATTACCGGTACATGCATGTACAAATATTATGCACACGCTGCATGCAGACGACCGAAAGTACAAGCTGACAAACTACATCACCTCGGATCAATCATGGAAAGCTTATGTCAATGCACGTTTATCCAATGAAATCATTGTATCCAATGAAATCATTAGGCCTGTAAGACCAGTGCCTGTGACAGGGGACCAGTCTACTTAAAACCCTACAGGGATAGGTACAATCAGAATCCTACGGCGGACTGTAGCTGTACCGCAACTTTTGAAACCTCAATGTTAAAGATGACTTACTGTTGCGGCAGACCTTGCAGCATTTGCCTTTAATTTTGATTTCCTGGCTCTGACTGCAGGTGTGTGGTGGACATGTCTTAAAGTGACATCTCAAGGTGGAATTATCACAGACGCAGTATGAGCAGTCAGTCAGCTCCTCACGCTCACCATGAAGTACACTTTTGCCATTGTACATACAGGGAAGATCGTTTACGATGACATCTACAAATTGTAGGAAAAAGGTAAAACGAAAAGACAATTCAACAAAGCTTAGTATCACTCTGATGTGTTTTTGTCGAAGTGTCAAACGTTTGATGGGGAAATACACTCTGAAAACTCCCGTGTCAGTATGGACAAGGGTTCTGATGGGAACCAAATAACAGATTTCAGGGTGGGGCGCCCTAACAAAGGATGACATTTATTGTAATGGGCGATGTTCCTTCAAATCTAGCGTACCGGGCAGGGTCCTGCCAAAAATGATCTGACATCCATTTCACATGGAGATTCGCAGTCAATTCACACGTAGGCCTACATGTACACGTAGTGAATAAAACATTACCGGTACATGCATGTACAAATATTATGCACACGCTGCATGCAGACGACCGAAAGTACAAGCTGACAAACTACATCACCTCGGATCAATCATGGAAAGCTTATGTCAATGCACGTTTATCCAATGAAATCATTGTATCCAATGAAATCATTAGGCCTGTAAGACCAGTGCCTGTGACAGGGGACCAGTCTACTTAAAACCCTACAGGGATAGGTACAATCAGAATCCTACGGCGGACTGTAGCTGTACCGCAACTTTTGAAACCTCAATGTTAAAGATGACTTACTGTTGCGGCAGACCTTGCAGCATTTGCCTTTAATTTTGATTTCCTGGCTCTGACTGCAGGTGTGTGGTGGACATGTCTTAAAGTGACATCTCAAGGTGGAATTATCACAGACGCAGAATGAGCAGTCTGTCATCTCCTCGCGCTCACCATGATTTAAATGTCGGCCTTTGCGCATACAGGGAAGATCGCTGGGAGGCAAATCTACAAATGTTAGGAAAAGATAACATGAAAAGACAATTCAACAAAGCTTAGTATCATTCTGAGGTGTTTTTGTCCACGTGTCAAACGTTTGATGGGGAAATACACTCTGAACACTCCCGTGTCATAATATATGGACAAGGGTTCTGATGGGAACCAAATAAAAGATTTTAGGGTGGGGGCGCCCTAACAAAGGATGACATTTAATAATAATAATAATAATAGTGGCTTCTTATATAGCGCACATATCCGTCACTTAGGGTGACGCTAAAGGCGCTTTTAACGTTCATTATTTTCCTGCAAGGTATTGTGGAGCTACGTTTTTGAAGTATGAGACCAATTTGTAATAGACCTTTTTTGCAAATACACAGTGTGCACAAGTTTCCCATAGAGCCGCAGTGCATGCTGGTCTTGCTAGCGATCAAATTGATTGCTTTTGATCGCTAGCTAGACCTGCATGCACTGCGGCTCTATGTTCCTTAAAACATGGTGGGGAACCCTAACAAAGGATGACATGCATGCATGTACACATAATTATTATGCACACGCTGCATGCAGACGACCGAAAGTACAAGCTCACAAACTACATCACCTCGGACCAATCATAACACAGATATGGAAAACTTATGTCACTGCACGCTTATCCAATGAAATCATTGGGCCTGTAAGATCAGCGCCTGTCTTCATCCGCAAGAATAGAGATAGGGGACCAGTCTACTTAAAACCCTACACTATAGATCAGAATCCTACCGTAGCACGCGTACTGTAGCTGTACCGCAACTTGTGAAACCTCAATGTTAAAGATGACTTACCTTTGGGGCAGATCCTGCAGCATTTCCCTTCAACTTTGATTGCCTGGCTCTGACTGCAGCTTAGTGGAGGACATGAATCAAACATACAATTCAAGGTTGAATTATCACAGTCGCAGAATGAACATTCACTCAGCCTTGAACGATCACCATGAAGTAACATTTGGCCATTGTGCATCATACAAGGAAGATCGTTTACGATGACATCTACACATTTTAGGAAATGATAACATGAAAAGATTCTTCAACAAAGCTTAGTATTATTATCATGCTTAAGCTACGTTACTGTTGCTGGGATTTAATTAAAAGTGTTTAACCTGGATGAATCATTGTGACAACAAAAGCAACGGCATTTTGTGTACTAAAGTATCTTGTACTATATACAAAGTATACACTGCACAGAACTATATTAGAATTAATAATAATTAATAATGCAGTTCTTATATAGCGCTTTATACTCCCGAAGGGTGTCTCAAAGCGCTCAGTATTTTTCCTACAAGGTAAGTGGAGTTACGTGTTGAAGTATGAGACCTATTCCTTTGCATAGCACCATGTAATGGTTTACAAGGTGCTGTGGCGCAATATGCAGCCAATCAAACCAGGAACACCGGGGCGAACCCCTTCTCTTTACGATAAGTGCACTGGGTTCTTTTACGTGCATTACACAACACACGGGACCTACGGCTTAACGTCCCATCCGAAGGACGAAGCATGTGGTTAAGTGTCTTGCTTAAGGACACAAGTGTCACGACTGGGATTCGAACCCACACTCTGCTGATCAGAAACACCAGAGCTTGAGTTCGGTGTTCTTATCCGCTCGGCCGTTGCTTTTGTTGTCACATTAGAACATTCAAATAATATGAAATGTAAACCAGTCATATGCAAAGACGTAATATTCAAATAAATAACTGGATGTGATGCTTCGATCAGTCAGACTTGGTCTCATCATATTTTTGACCGCATGAGGGCGCTTTCTTCAGGGAGTGTCTCGCATCACAATTACAGTTTCATCTTATTTTAATTGGCTGTATGTAGTTTTCTTGCATCAGTGACGAAACACATAAACATAATAATAACAAAAATGAAAAAACCCCGTTTGTTATTTGTTTTTCATCACGTAAAAATTGGTCCACAAACGCCCTCACACGGTCAAAAATACTCGAATCGGACCATAATAAACTGATCATGGCACGGCCATTTTTGTAGACTTGACTCAAGTCCCAACCCCGTGCCATCGCCAGAAAACTATTGTTTTGTGGGTCCATTCTCGGGACCACATTTTGACGGCGAGCGCGCACTGTACGGCTTGTTTGCTAGTTGGCGCGATATGCTTGGGACCTCTCCAAGAGAACGGGACATGAATCAAGTCTACCATTTTTGTAATACCGTAGAATGTCATAATAAGAACAGCTTACATTAAACAAAACCTTTTGAAACTTCAATTTTAAAGATGACTTAATACCGTAGTCGCAGACCTCGCAGCATTCCCCTTCAACTTTGATTCTCCGGTTATAACTGCAGCTTAGACGTGGACATGTCTCAAACTGACATATCAAGGTGGAATTATCACAGACGCAGAATGAGCAGTCAGACAGCTCCTGGCGCCGACCATGAAGAACAATTTGGCCATTGCGAACACAGGGAAGATCGCTGGGAGGCACACCTACAAATGTTAGGAAAAGAGAACATAAAAAGAAAATTCAACAAAGCTTAGTATCATTCTGAGGTGGTTTTTCAACTGTCAAACGTTGGATGATGAAATACACTATGAAAACTCCCGGGGTCAGGATGGACAAGGGTTCTGATGGGAACCAAATCGAAGAGGGGGCCTGTAGTCATTTCTGGGTCAGGCTGACCAGGAAACTGGGATCAATGAGATATTGACTAGGATTCTGCGTCAGTATGACTTATTTGTTGGTCATTTTAGACCCAGAAATGACTACAGGTCCCAGGGGACCCGGATCGGGTCAACTCTGACCCAGGAGTACTTTTATTTAGAGTGTAGCCAACAATCCTGATGCTTCACGGAGGCAACGGAGGCAATTGCCTCAATGCCCTTGGTGCCCCTTGAAAGGTTCCAATAGAAATGACTTATTTATTGGTCATTTTAGGCACAGATTCGAGGTCATACTGACCCACAAAAAGAATCCTGGCCTCACGGGAACGGGATTGAGGGCGTATGTGAACCGAATTCACATGATGCAAAACAAGTAACTGGTTTTTTTTTTCATTGTTATTATTGTGTTAATGTATTTCGTCATTGATGATGAAAGTGCCCTCATGCGGTCAAAATAATAAAATGGTCAATTAGGGAGATTGACAACCCATGGTCAAAATGTTAAAGCTACTGGACTGTCGCTGGGGTTTTAAAGTGTTCAACCTGGATTAATCATTGTGACAACAAAAGCAACGGCATTTTGTGTACTAAAGAATCTTGTACTACAAAGTATACACTGCATAGAACATTGAAATAATATGAAATGTTAACCAGTCATTATAAGCAGTGACATAATATTCAAATAAATAACTGGATGTGATGCTGCGATTGGTCAGACTTGGTCTCATCAAGACCAATCAGACCATATCAAAATGACATGTGAAATGATTTACCAGTAAGCACGGCCATTTTTCATACGATAATAAGAAAAGTGTGATAATAAGAAAAGTTTACATTGCAAAACACCCTTGAAACTTCAATGTTAAAGGTGTCGTACACGTTTGGTAATGACTCAAAACAAATATTATCATAAAAACTTACTTGGTAACAAGCAACAGAGAGCTGTTGATAGTATAAAACATTGTAGGAAACGACTCCCTCTGAAGTAACGAAGTTTTTGAGAAAGAGGTAATTTCTCACTCAAATAATAAAAACTTCTTGCAAGAAGTTTTTATTCCTATCTGAAAGCACACAAATTTGTACAACAAGGGTGTTTTTTCTTTCATCATTTTCTTGCAACTTCGATGACCAATTCGAAGTAATGCATGTTGGGATACACCAAGTGAGAAGACTGGTCTTTGACAATTTCCAAACGTGTTCAGTGCCTAGATGACTTACTGAAGTCGCAGACACCGCAGCATACGCCTTCAGTTTTGACTCTCTGGCTACCACTGCAGCGAAGTGGTTGACATGCCTCAAACTGACAAATCAAGGTGGAATTATCACAGATGCAGAATGAGCAGTCAGTCAGATCCTTGCGCTGACCATGAAGAACAACTTTGTAATCGTGCATACAGGGAAGTTCGTCTGAATCTACTAATCCTGGGAACAGATAAAATGAAAAGACACTTCAACAAAGGTTAGTATTATTCTGAGATGGGTTTTTTTCTCTCAAATTTTTAAAAGTTTGATGATAAAATATACCCCGGGTCAGAGTTGTCCCGAATTCCGGGTCTCGGGGTTGGGGGCCAACCCATTACTGGGTTTAGGCTGACCGAGAAGCTGGTTAAAAACTGCGATTTTGTTGACTCTGTGTCAGTTTGAAATGGTTTCGGTTAAGTTTGATACAAATTTGACCCAGAAATGCGTCTGGCCCCCTCTGATCCGGAATCCCGGGTCAACTCTGATCCGGAATCCGGGTCAAGTCTGATCGGAAATCCGGGTCAACTCTGATCCAGAATACGGATCAACTCTGATACGGAATCCGGGTCAACTCTGATCCGGAATCCGGGTCAACTCTGATCCGGAATCCGGGTCAACTCTGATCCGGAATCCGGGTCAAGTCTGACCCGGAATCCGGGTCAAGTCTGATTCCGAATCCGGGTCAAGTCTGATCCGGAATCCGGGTCAAGTCTGATTCCGAATCCGGGTCAAGTCTGATCCGGAATCCGGGTCAAGTCTGATTCCGAATCCGGGTCAAGTCTGATCCGGAATCCGGGTCAAGTCTGATTCCGAATCCGGGTCAACTCTGATCCGAAATCCGGGTCAAGTCTGATCCGGAAGTTACACATTCACACAATTCCATTGAAAACATTAAATACAACAGTTCTGTTTGATTAAAGATATTTGCAATTTTACGGCCATGAATTGTTTGTAAATTAACGAAATAACCTGTCTCTGAGTCAAATTGTCGTTACTGACTGAAACTGTACTCGGAATCGGTTTTAAGTACTCGTCGTGGTCAATTTACGGTTGACTAAAATTCTGATGCGTCAATGTATGCCCGTGTTATCCGAGGAATACACGTATTAAAGGGATTGTACACGTTTGGTAATTGGAACCTATTGTTTGTTTCAATCCTATATAGTTTTAGATATATACATAAAACTAACCTGTGAAAATTTCATTTTAAAAGGTGGTAGCGTTTTTGAGATATTGCCGAAAATCTGGAGCGGTTATGTCCGCGCATGAAGAAAAATCTGCATTGGAATACACACTCTGAGAAGCGTTACTGCAGTAACGCTTCTCAATATTCATAATATTTTGGGGATAAAGAGTGATATATTTTTCCATAACCGCAGTCCTTCGAAGTAAAAAGTCTCTCAAAATGCATTATACTATCCAAAGCTGCTGTACTTCTTACCAAGTAAGTTTTTATTGCCATAAATTTTCAGAGTCATTATACCAAACGTGTACGAAGCCTGTAAAGCACTGGAACAAGTAACATTGTTGAAGTTGTCTTTGATGTTTTCATGTTTTCATGTTTTAAAATATATTCCTTACAACAAGCACACACTGTTTAACAAATTAGTTTAACAAATACTTAATATGCTAATACCGCATTGCAGTATTTTATCTTTATAAAGTACCCGTACTCAGAGATCCAATACTTGGTACTCAGACAATTTAATCGTAATCAATCAATCAGGTACTACTCGGCCACCCTAGTACTCGGCAGTACTTGATACCCAACTGAAAAGTACTCGACAATAACACTCATGTAAACAATGTAAAAATTCGATAACAGGTGGACCGCTCTTATAAATAGCCTTTTTAAATAAGATGAATAAGAATGATTACCGGATCATGTCTGATTTTCCACTTCTGTTTTTCCCTGGTATGTACTATGTTTGTTGTATTGTATTGTGTTAAAGAGGCACTGTGGCTGGACATAATTAAGGAAACATGAACTCTCAGCAGTTACTATGCGCGCGCGCTTTGACGGATGACCGTCACATCACAAACAAAAGCTTCAAAGGGCGCCGTCATAATTATCGCGCGCGCGTGCATTAACTGGGTGAGAGTCCAGAATTTAATGTCTGGCCACAGACTCGCTCTACACTTGTAAGCTTGGTTTATGGGCACCCATCGGTTCAGGTGGGGCTGTTCCAACCATTTTGTTCAGGCGGTGGAAACTAACTGTGCTTTTTGGACTGTAGTTTCCTGAGACTTCGTAATAAATTGCTCGAACCATTAAATTTTATGTAATGATGGGCGTAAATAAGGGATAAGAACTTTGACCGCCTCATTTTGTGATTTTTTCATCGTTAAGTAATTAAAGCTGAATTTGTAAGTAGAGTTTTGGCCCTCGCGCGCGTGTGGAGTCACTGTGTGAGAGTCCATAATTTAACGTCTGGCCACAAACTAGCTGTGATCACGACAAAAGTGCCCCTTTCAATAGACCCTTCCCATGAAATATGCTAATTACATTTACGCATGCGTATGCATACACTCTTGGTTGGCAAACGCCATAGAGTTGTGCACTATGCAGACGCACAAACGCGTACGCGTCACGCCACCATCAGTCCAATGAAGGCGCTATGTGTCCTCATTTTGCCAACCAGCTAGTGTTCGTGCGCATGCACGATGTGTAATTTAAATATTTCATGGGAAGGATCTATTGAGCAAACAAAAAGTTAACAACAACAACAACACTCATATAGTCATAACAGTATGGGATTGTTACGCTATCGTCGTTACTACCGTAATGATTCATTACACATTATGTCACCTACCATCGTCGTCCGAGGACGGGGATTCGTTTTCGTCCGGTAGTGTCATACCTTCAGCAGTCCAACAGCAAGCTACAGCAATAGATAAGACCAAGAGGCCTCGACAACCTACGAAGATACACATGACAACACGCAGTATTTGTAAATTACTTTATGGGAAGAACAACACCACTCAGTCAGGCAAACAAGTTCCAGCATCGGGCATACTGAATCAACAACTTGTTTGCAGCTTGCTTTTATAGCAATATTTCGGTGCGGGTTCTACTAGCATTGCAAGCTTAACCAATAGGGTGCCTCAAGAATGACCTGGCCTTACGATTGTGGAGCACTATTGGCGCTTCAGGTAAAACTTGAACTGGAGGTGAGTTGTACTTGATGGGTGGGGGTGGGGGGGGGGTGGCCTTACCAAGACACACAATGTTCTGCATGACGCATGTTGGCGAAGAGGAAGGAAACTGATGATGGAAACAAACAGTTTGCTAAACGTTTCAAGTTGCAAACATCAACAATGTCTTGGAATCTGTTTGTGAAAAAATGTAACAGCCAGACCGGTGATGATTTAAAGTGATGTTTATTACTCTGGAGTTCTGATGTATTCATTTCCTAGTGTAGGCTTTAACCCATGACCCGTGATTCTACAAGATACATAAACAAGATAAAACCTTATAAGTTTACATGAAATGCAGGTTGCACAAAGTATGAGAACAATAAAAGGGCCCTACAACTTACATAAATCATCAACAATAGGGACAGGATCAACCATCGCCCCAAAATATGGTTATAATAAGAAAAGGCTTAGAAACTTTAATAAAGACTTTACAGGCAGGTAAATTCCTCAATGAGCTGGAACATTAGATCCTCATAACACCCCAGAAGATATCTAGCCATTAATCATCATAATAGACTTAATAATCAACAACGATAATGTACTCAGGAACTTGAATAACTACAATAAACACTACCATATCATAACTGGTTAACGATAAACTTTTCTAGGCAAGACATGTGAAAATCTGAATGTAAACAATCCCCAATTTATCCCAGTAACCCATGATTAATATGAAAGATTGTACTCACTTTAATACATGTACGCACGGGAGGATATCTGCTGGTTAAAAGCTTAGGTTAATTTGGAATTTCAGGAAATTACTTGGATTTAGCTGTATCCTCCCGTGTCCGGTTTTCGATGTACTATGCCTTTTTCTTTGAATTGAAAAAAAATAATGATGCCATATATCAACTGATGCCCTAATTACCTTCCTTTGTTTATAAGAAGTATGTAAAAATATATTAAAACTTGATAGACATTGAAACTTTCACACCACGCACCGATCTTCGATGACTTCAATAGCGTCCCCGTGTTTTGAGTTTGACCTGTTTTCGAGGCAAACAAGAAAGTATGGTGTCCTGGTGAAGCCATACGCAGAAGAAACATCTGCAGTGACTTCAAGTGTTCTGTGAGACGTTGTGTATGACTCTATAGCCAGCAGTTGTCTTCATTTTATTCAAAATATTTTTTATTTAATTTTAAAAATTACGATGGTAATTTGCAAAAACTAAAAATAAAAAAAATAATAAAAAAAAGTGTCAATAAGTCTTGGCTTTCAAATCTGATTTTTTAAAAGGTTTTGAATCTTTTTATGTTTCTTAACATTTATAATAAAGCATATCAATAAACAGTGATATTTGAATCACCAAGCCAATGTTTAAATTTTAATGTTATTAATAATAAATGATATGAGGGTTTTAAAAAAAATTCTCCAGACTATTAGAAAATGATATAAGGCACATGGCTTCTTTAAGCCTCTGTATTTTTTTCCCCGGAATGCTCAGCAGAATTTTAAGTCACATGATTTTATCATCATGAATTGTGAATTGAAAAATTGTTCGATGAAACTTTTTCGGCGGGCAAATTTTTTTTTATGGCCCCGACAGTATGACATATTTTTGTACCTTGTAGAAATGCCTAAAATACCACAATTTTTTGCAATACAAGTGCAACTTGCCAGTGGAGCCTCACATAACTCTAAGTTTTGGTCGAAGGAGAGGAGACTCTTTGCTTGGCAAGTCAAACCACAAAAATTGTATCTAGGGACTGTTTACATCGCGCGCAGAGAGGTAAAAGATTTGCATCGATTTCAGGGACGCCCTGAAAACAGGACCTCCTACGATACTCATTGGTATAAAACATGGAATTTTCGTGATCATTGGAATCATATGCCAAAAACGGTCAAGAGAGGGCGCCATCCAACATTTCGACTTGAGACTTTTGAACAGTTTGTGTTCTTATGAGTGTAGCAGTATCCGTCGATTCGATGATAACTTGGGGTGGTTGGACATACATTTTTGAGGGTATATAATATGGAAGAGAAAAAATGTGTGAGAAGCCGTATAGATCAAGGAAGGAACCGATGAAACAAACCATAGTTTTTTGCTAATCGTTAATTTACAAACACGGTGTAGCTTCTGCAAGATTTGTTGGGGTCGCTACGTCACCATTTTTTGTCTATTTTGTGTTCTGATTGTGTGCGAAGGAGTCCGTCGATGCAACGATTAAGGGTGTTGATCACCGTGGTCAAGTTACTGAATCACAACCTCTTGTTTCGTGCAGTTCTTAATTAATAATAGACGTTAAACCAAATGTTTGTGAGAGATTGGCTGTTGCCAGCTTGGCCTTTATTTCCCTTTGTTTTCAATAACAAGGGACCATCCCAGCGCCCCCATTTGAAATCTGAACTTTTGAGATTAAAAATCACCAGAGTAACATGTTACATTATATATAAGCTTTAATGTGATAATTTCAGTGTTTTTAAAACTATATTTTCCATTTACAAGCAGACAATGTATTGTTTTTACACTCACGTCTGATAGTTTTATAAAATAGTAAATGGCACAACAAGAGCTCTGAAAAGGGACTTGTTTAAGAGAGATGCAAAAACGGAAACTACAGTTTTAATCGGCCAGAAGTCCCCCCCTCAAGAAACTGATGTGCACCCCCTAATTGTGCCCCCCTTTTTAACGCTAGTTTCGGCTCTGAAAGGGCCCACCTAACCTAATGAAATTTTTACAAGCAAGTTTAGTTGGATGGTGTCGACAACAAGCCAAGGGCTGCATCTTTTGAATATTAACTTTTTGACAAAATTGCGCTTTAAAATAATTTAACTGTTGTCGGTTAAATCACCCTTTTTGTTGTTGCTACGGTAGCCTCTCAAACGACCCACATCCCCAAGGTACCCACATACACCATTGCACATGAGGCGGTCCACTCCCCCAGATGTTAGTTCGAAAAACATGTTGCACTGAAATAGACACTCCTGAAGTCATTCGTACACCTTTTAGAAGTTTAAGAAATTTGAGCACATCGTCCATGAACTAAAGAGTACGTCTATATACATGAATTGTTCTGCCTTATGTAAGCAATCTGAAGTAACAAAATATATACAAGTTCAACCAGCACACTGTTTACGTCAAACCTTTGCCCCCTGTGCCCCTGTTCACCCGGTCCCCTGGATCGAAAACAAAATTGCACAAACGAATAATTCGATAAATCAAAAGCTCCACCCCACTCCCCAATGTCTTTGGCTTGCAATCCATGACCCCCACCCCCGCAATGAAAATGTTCTAGTTATTGTCGGGAAACAGAAATTGCCCTTCTTCAGTTAATAATGTTTAATAGAATTACTAAATCGTGTTTGTCTGGTGTGTTTCAAATAGTCATTGTGAAACCCTATTTGAATTCCTAAATTGTTCCACCTTGAAGGGCTCACAGAATTGCTGACCAAAGTAAATAATTTTAAGATGACGAGCCAGTCTTTTATAATTCCTCTGTATTTCATTGTTTTGAAGGGACCTTTCCCACAGCCTTCACATTTATTTTTGGGTTGGATTGCATAGTTTAGTGCCCCTTGAAGGATGAAACAATCAACTCTTAAGGTTGAATAGAGCCCTGGAAGATTTCCACCCAGTCAGCAAAATCTTAAGTTACACAACCCCAGAATTGGTGATCTATGCAGAATACATTGCGGATTGACCAATGGCAACATTATGACAACCTTAGACATTATAAATATTCAGTTTTCTTCGGTGATTAACCAATCAGAGATTGGTCTGGCGTCACTGACCAGCAGCAGATAATTAGGGTTTATAAGGTGTTGCACAGAGAGTCAAAAGTCATTCTGAATCGATGAGCCTTTTCCATCAATATTGCAATATCTGAGCGTAGAGCTAGAGGCAATCTTCACAGCCACATCTCGGGGTCAGTTTTGATCTTTGATATTTAAGTTAGAATTGTAGTTGTGACAATTTCTTAATCTTAATTTCTAATTTCTTTAATCACAAAGTTTAAGGTTTATCATCATTATACAAGACAGTGATTTATTTCACGGCGTTTGTTTTACAGTCAGATATCACTTATCTTTTCGAGTATGTTTCAAAATAACCTTTATTCATAGTTTATCCTAAAGATTTATAGCTATGTTCTTAAAGTCGAACTAAGTTGATCTTGTTGAGTTCCATGTTAGTGGAAATTAATGCTAAAATTGTAAGTTTAAGCCCAGAATCTTGAAGACACTGGGCACACAAAATTGTTGGCACTTTTAAGAAGTTTAAGAAATTTGTACCACATCTTCCATGAACTAAAGAGTACGCCTACACATGAATTATTCTGCCTTATGTGAGCAATCTGAAGTAACAAAATAAATACAAGTTCAACCAGCACACTGTTTACGTCAAACCTTTGCCCCCGTGACCCCGTGCCCCAGGTCTCCCGATCCCCTGGGTCGACAACAAAATTGCACAAAACGAATAATTCGATAAATCAAAAGCACCACCCCGCTCCCATTGTCTCTTGGCCTGCTATACCACCCCCACCTCCGCAATGAAAATGTCAAGTTATTATGACGCACTTGTGTTTACAGGGTTTACGTCAATGAACTGCTTTTTTAGGGAATTCAATTTGTTGGTATCATGTGATTATGAATCATATATTTTTGTTTTGTTCTGCTCATCATGGGAACAGGGAGATTGGTCCCTACGCTCCGGGTTGAGTAGACTTGATTTCAAGTCTGAGTCTGCTTCAGCCACGCAAAACTCCCCCGCAGATTGGCTATCACACGCTCTAACTTGCGATCTTAGACTTGACCCTCTTGTGTATACTGGATATTCATTTATTCACAACTAAAATTTGCATAACAACGCTGATACTAGAGAGATGGCCAATCAGGAGGCCACATATCCCATCTTGGCCGTGTCTATTACCAATAGGTTACAATCGCTTCAGCATTTTAAATAAAATCTTATTGTCTTAGTAAGTATGATATTTATAATTTAGAGCTAAAATAATACAGGATCATAACATGTTGAAAAACATACCTAATAAAATACCTGATTTTTACTAGAAGAAAAAGTGTGCACCTATGGTTAGAATGGAATCGTCGAGTGATTTCCCCGAACGTTTTTATTTATTTTAATAGAAAAACTACAATCGATTTGGGTTTTTTAAATTCTAAAACTGCAAGTTGAATTACTGAGCAGAGGCGGACATGTGTATATCAATGTTGTGTCCCGTGGTATAAACGGTTAAATTTGAATATGTATTTTATTGACGGCTATTTCGATTCTGACCAATCATATTGTTCCGTCCACTTTTGGACTAATTCGCCATAGGGTTAGCCTTTTGTCAAGGCCATCGTGGCTTTGACAGCTTTGTAAACAGTGGAGCGACTGGAACGAGAGACCACGCGCGCGAGCCGAGGCGAAGCCACGAGGGCCTTTTCCAACTTGTTTGCGGTTTTTGTAATGAATTATTCATGAAGTATGAAACGCGCGTTATGCACTTCTGATTGGTTTGGACTTTTGCTACCGTTTCGGGTAGCAAAAATCGAGATTATAAAGAAACACATAAGAAACCGCAAACAAGTTGGAAAAGGCCCTCGTGGCTTCGCCACTCGCGTGCGTGGTCTCCCATTTCAGTCGCTTGGGATCGCGGCTCCAAGACACGAAGGCCTTGACAAAAGGCTACCATAGGGTGTGTACAAACCGACGATCAATGTTTCCAAGTCTGTGAATCGAAGGTTGATGTCGGGGGTTAATCCACAGGAGGGCGCTATTTCAGGCAATACTCTACTGGCTATGACGGGAGACAAAAAAAACACGATCATAGACTTGGAACCAAATCTACGGGTTGAGGGGGAATAGTTAATGTGTGATATCACAAGTATGCAAAGATGTTTTTGTCAGTGATAAATTTGTGCGACATCACAAATTGCGAATAAAAATTGCGACATCATCTTGCAAAGATATTTTGTGATAACATTTGTGCCATCAAACATGTTTGGTTTTATTATCTCTGGTGTCCCTTTAATTAAGGCCGCCATAATTTCTTAATATTTGGAGTGTTGTTTTTGGAGTGTGTTCTGGTATAAAAACAAGCATTTTACGTTCCCAAATTTTAACTTTCTATAGAGGAAACTTTTTCTGACTCCATAATTGTTAAAGGCAAAGTATGTAAACCTTTGGTTTTTGGAACCGTCCGGTAATTGTTTTAATCCTATAGACGATGTGACCTGTGACATCACATGTTTACAAAAGAGCCACAGAGCCTGGACTTCCTGCAGGCATGATTTGTACACAGCTCAACGGAAGAAAACATAACATCTTATATTTTATGGAGATTGCACTGTCTAACTCTTATCAACTTTTGATATGATGAAAGGGGGCACATCTCAAAACTTGACCAGCTTTTACTTTCATAACTCTTGGTTTTATGTGGAAATTATGACACAAAATGTCAACTTTCCCATAGGACCTGTGTAGTATCTTGCCTGCCAGAATACTGAAAGAATGTACAAGGTCACACTTATTGTAAACAAAGGTCACATGGTCTATATGAATGTAGATATTTACAATCAAACAAACCTGTGGAAATTTCATTTCAAAAGCGTTTTTGAGATATCGCCGACATTTGTTTAATTTACATATTAAATACCAGGAAAAAAACATTCACCTTAAGTTAACACTGATGCATTTAAAGGCATCATACACGTTTGGTAATGACTCAAAATATTTATTAGCATAAAGACTTACTTGGTAACGAGCAACGGAGAGCTGTTGATAGTATAAAACATTGTGAGAAACGACTCCCTCTGAAGTAACGTAGTTTTTGAGAAAGAGGTAATTCTCACTAAATTAATAAAACCTTCTTGCAAGAACTTTTTATTCCTAACTGAAAGCACACAAATTTGTACCACAAGGGTGTTTTTTCTTTCATCATTTTCTTGCAACTTCGATGACCAATTGAGCCCAAATTTTCACAGGCTTGTTATTTTATGCATATGTTGGGATACACCAAGTGAGAACACTGGTCTTCTTTTGACAACCCAAACGTGTACGATGCCTTTAAGACTGGTTCTTCTCGAGAGCCAACACTTCTCCCAAAAGAATTGTAGGCCTATTTTATGGTTGTACGCCCAAGTTTACTACTTTTGTTTTTCTTACTGGCATGATTCATGGTCCCTGTGTGACGTTTGAGCCATCAAAAGTATGTGGTTTACATATACAATCAAACAAATCCCTGGAAATTTCATTTCAAAAGGTGGTAGCGTTTTTAAGGTATCGCCAACACTTGTTTATTTATTATAAATACCAGGAAAGAACATTCAGACCACACCAGTTCTTCTCAGAGACGACCCTTCTCCCAAAAGAGTTGTACTACAATTATATGGTTGCTGTAAACCCCCTAAGTTCACTACTATTACTTTTCTTCCTGGAAGTTACGACTGATTCATATGGTCCCTGTGTGACTTTCCAGAAAAATGACGTAATGGTTTTTGTATTCTAGAGGTTGAAATATATGTAACTGCGCATGCGTGTCACAGTAGGGATTTTATGAAATGAATTATTGGCGCCATAGTTCAAGGTTGAGCTTATAGGTTGGGCTGTCTTCGGTGGATTTCTTGTGAAGACTTAAAGGTATCGTACACGTTTGGTAATGACTCAAAACAAATAAGCATAAAAACTTACTTGGTAACAAGCAACGGAGAGCTGTTGATAGTATAAAACATTGTAGGAAACGGACTCCCTCTGAAGTAACGTAGTTTTTGAGAAAGAGGTAATTTCTCACTAAAATAATAAAAACTTCTTGCAAAAAGTTTTTATTCCTATCTGAAAGCACACACATTTGTACAACAAGGGTGTTTTTTCTTGCATCATTTTCTTGCAACTTCGATGACCAATTGAGCCCAAATTTTCACAGGCTTGTTATTTTATGCATATGTTAGATACACCAAGTGAGAACACTGGTCTTTGACAACTTCCAAAGGGGCACGGGGGCACGGGGGCAAAGGTTTGACGTAAACAGTGCGCTGGTTGAACTGGTATCTTTGTTTGTTACTTCAGATTGCTTTCATAAGGCATAATAATTCATGCACATGCCTACTCTTGAATTCATGGAAGATATGCTGCAAATTTATTAAACTTCTAAAAGTGTACAAGTGACTTCAGGAGTGTATATTTCTTCGAATAACATTTAAGATGTGGGTCGTTTGAGAGGCTAGCAAAAAGAGCGATTTAACCGACAGCAGTTAAATTATTTTAAAGGGTGTGTACAACATTGGTATAGAATGAAAATATAAGTGTTCACAGATTTGCACATAACTGACATGGTATAAAGATGGTCATGGTAGAAAACTTCCCTTTAAATAGTTTTGCTTGAAATGCTATAGTTTTTACCAAATGAGTAAAATATAATAGTATTTATCCTGCAGGATAAATTCCGATGTTTGAAAAAAGGTCAAAACACCGATTTGGCTTAAACTTTCACAGGTTTGTTATTTCATGTATATGTTGGGTCAAATCGAGTTTGGATACAGGTCTTTGGCGATGCGCCTCTGGCTACGCTGTCGACACCATCCAACCAACTTGCTTGGACAAAATATCATTGGGATACACTATCCCAACATATGCATAAAATAACAAGCCTGTGAAAATTTGGGCTCAATTGGTCATCGAAGTTGCAAGAAAATGATGAAAGAAAAAACACCCTTGTTGTACAAATTTGTGTGCTTTCAGATAGGAATAAAAACTTCTTGCAAGAAGTTTTTATTATTTGAGTGAAAAATTACCTCTTTCTCAAAAACTACGTTACTTCAGAGGAAGTCGTTTCCTACAATGTTTTATACTATCAACAGCTCTCCGTTGCTTACCAAGTAAGTTTTTTATGCTAATTTGTTTTGAGTCATTACCAAACGTGTACGATACCTTTAAAGGGATTGTATACGTTTGGTAATTGGAACCCTAATTGTTTCAATCCTAACCATAAAACTAACCTGTGAAATTTTCATTTCAAAAGGTGGTAGCCGAAATATCTGGAGCGGTTATGTCCACGCAGGAAGAATAATCTGCAATTGGAATACATAATCTGAGAAACGTTACTGTCAGTAACGCTTCTCAGTTTCAAATTTTGGGGAACAAAAAGTGATATCTTTTTCCATAACCGCAGTACTTCGAAGTGAAACGTTTCTCAAGATGCATTTTACTATCAAAAGCTGCTGTAGGCCTACTTCTTACCAAGTAACTTTTTATTATTCCCATTACTTTTCAGAGTCATTATACCAAACGTATACAGAGACCCTTTAACAAAGCTATTATTAGCAAAAAACTATGTTTGTTTCATCAGTTCCTTCCATGATCTATACGGCTTCTCACACAATTTTCTCTTCCATATTATATGCAAAAACAAATGTATGTCCAACCACCCCAAGTTATCATCAAATCGACGGACTGCTATACTCATTAGAACACAAGCAGATTCCGGGACATTGTTGTGGTGTTTTTGTAGCTTGAAACGTTTAGCAAATGTCTGTCTGTTTCCTTCATCAGTTTCCTTCCTCCATGCTTCAACAACATGCGTCATGCAAAAACAACGTGTGTCTTATTTCTTGGTAAAGCACCCCATCAAGTTACAAATTTCACCAGAAGCACTGATAGTGCTCCACAGTCAATCGTATGGGCAAGTCACTATTTATTTGCGGCACCCTATTGGTTAAGCTTGCATTGCTAGTAGAACCCGCACCGAAATATTGCTATAAAAGCAAGCTGCAAACAAGTTGTTAATTCAGTGGGGCCCGATGCTGGAACTCGTTTGCCTGACTGAGTGGTGTTGTTCTTCCGATAAAGTAATTTACAAATACTGCGTGTTGTCATGTGTATCTTCGTAGGTTGTCGAGGCCTATTGGTCTTATCTTTTGCTGTTGCTTGCTGTTGGACTGCTGAAGGCCTGCCGACAGACTTCTCCTCCGCATCATCGGCCTCGTTCTCGTCCTCGTCATGTAAATAACATGTGTAATGAATCATTGCGCTAGCGTAAAGATAGCGTAACAACCTCAAACTATTAGGAGTACATGAGTGTTGTTGTTGTTATTGTTGTTGTTGTTATTGTTGTTGTTGGTGGGGTTTTATCCGGGTATCAAGTACTGCCGAGTACTTGGGTGGCCGAGTAGTACCCGTCAGGTAAATAACAAGTAATGAATCATTACGCTAAAGATAGCACAACCTCAAACTATTAGGGGTACATGAGTGTTGTTGTTGTTATTGTTGTTGTTATTGTTGTTGTTGTTGTTGGTTGGTTTTTTTTGGTTCGGGTATCAAGTACTGCCGAGTACTAGGGTGGCCGAGTAGTACCCGTCAGGTAAATAACAAGTAATGAATCATTACGCTAAAGATAGCACAACCTCAAACTATTAGGGGTACATGAGTGTTGTTGTTGTTGTTGTTGTTGTTGTTGTTGGTTGTTTTTTTTTGGTTCGGGTATCAAGTACTGCCGAGTACTAGGGTGGCCGAGTAGTACCCGTCAGGTAAATAACAAGTAATGAATCATTACGCTAAAGATAGCACAACCTCAAACTATTAGGAGTACATGAGTGTTATTATTATTATTATTATTATTATTATTTATTCGGCCAGTGTCAAAAACAAATACATACAAGTAGAACAAAGGATAAATAAGACCTTAAAAAAAACAAAAAAACAAAACCTTAATTACAGGGTACAGGACAGGTACGGGGTGTGGGGGAAGGAAGAGGAAGGGACAACAATCCATTCTAAGACGGCCAGGATAAACAAAAGCGTACTACTACACTATGACTCAAAAGCCTGCTTATCCAATCCTCGAATAGAGTATAAATAAAACAATCACTATAATAAACACTTAGATACTATAAAATAAACAAATATAAAAATATACTTTGAGTAAAACTAATAGAAAATTTGAAGCACTAGATAGATATTTGATAGATTAGGAGCTGCTAACAAACTCAACAACAATTGATGTTATTTAAAAAGAAAAACAGAATAGATAAATATTAAATAATTACATTAAGTAAAATAAATAAGTAAATAAATAGATAAATAAATGCATAAATAATTTAGTAAATAAATAAATAAATAAAGGAATAATTAAATAAATAAATAAATAAAGGAATAATAAACAAAAGAACGAACGAATGAATAAATAAATAAATTAATAAGTAGCTAAATGAACAAACAGATAGATAAATAAATAAAAAATAAAAAATAATAAATCAATCAGTTGTTGTTGTTATTGTTGTTGTTGTTGTTGGTTGTTTTTTTGGTTCGGGTATCAAGTACTGCCGAGTACTAGGGTGGCCGAGTAGTACCCGTCAGGTAAATAACAAGTAATGAATCATTGCGCTAACGTAAAGATAGCGTAACAACCTCAAACTATTAGGAGTACATGAGTATGGTTGTTGTTATTGTTGATGTTGTTGTTATTGTTGTTGTTGATGGGGTTTTTCGGGTATCAAGTACTGCCGAGTACTAGGGTGGCCGTGTAGTACCCGTCAGGTAAATAACAAGTAATGAATCATTACGCTAAAGATAGCACAACCTCAAACTATTAGGGGTACATGAGTGTTGTTGTTGTTATTGTTGTTGTTATTGTTGTTGTTGTTGTTGGTTGTTTTTTTTTTTGGTTCGGGTATCAAGTACTGCCGAGTACTAGGGTGGCCGAGTAGTACCCGTCAGGTAAATAACAAGTAATGAATCATTACGCTAAAGATAGCACAACCTCAAACTATTAGGAGTACATGAGTATGGTTGTTGTTATTGTTGATGTTGTTGTTATTGTTGTTGTTGTTTGTTTTTGTTTTTGTTTTTTTTTTTTTTGTTCGGGTATCAAGTACTGCCAAGTACTAGGGTGGCCGAGTAGTACCCGAGTACGATCACTTATTGGTCATTGATTACGATTGAAGTGTCTCGGTACCAAGTATTCTGATAACCGAGTGCCGAGTACCAAGTATTGGATCTCCGGGTATATACTTTATAATGAAAAAATACTGCAAAATGCGGTATCAGCACATTTAAGTATATTTATTTTATTAGTAGTATTTTTAAAACTAATTTCTATATGACAGTGTGTGCTTGTTATGAGAACTTTTTTTTAAACATGAAAACATCAAAGACAACTTCAATTTTACTTGTTCCAGTGATTTAAAGCACTGAACACGTTTGGTAATTGTCAAAGACCAGTGTTCTCACTTGGTGTATCCCAACATATGCATACAATAACAAGCCTGTGAAAATTTGGGCTCAATTGGTCATCGAAGTTGCAAGAAAATGATGAAAGAAAAAACACCCTTGTTGTACAAATTCGTATGCTTTCAGATAGGAAGAAAGACTTCTTGCAAGAAGTTTTTATTATTTTAGTGAGAAATTACCTCTTTCTCAAAAACTACGTTACTTCAGAGGGAGTCGTTTCCTACAATGTGTTATAATACCAACAGCTCTCCGTTGCTTGTTACCAAATAAGTTTGTATGCTAATATTTGTTTTGAGTCATTACCAAACGTGTACGACACCTTTAAAGAGCGTGTCCAAGGTGACATTCAGTTTTGTGATCCATCCATTTTCCAAGAGTCCTTTGTGAAAATGGGCAAATTATTACAAGTCTCTATACCTCAGGTAAAATGGTGTCAAAATGCCACTATTGGTACAATTCAAGTGTAAATTGTTGTCAAAATAAAAAACCGTTCGATGACGTCACATTTTTTCGTTTTTTTGGATGGCGCAAAAAAATCCTCTGTGGGATGTAGCCTACATACAGACCCGTTCGTTTATTGATCTTCGACGACGTCATGTTTCAAATTTCGCTCTAAAAGATGATCAATTACAATGATTTTTACACCGTTTCAATGTGAGGTTAGAGACTTGAAATTTTTGTCTCCTCTTTCATGTGGACTCTTTTTATCGGGAAATGAGTTCGTCACTAAAATGACCCTTGTTGTACAAATATGTGTGCTTTCAGATAGGAATAAAAACGTCTTGCAAGAAGTTTTTTTTATTATTTTAGTGAGAAATTACCTCTTTCTAAAAAACTACGTTACTTCAGAGGGAGTTGTTTCCTACAATGTTTTATACTATCAACAGCTCTCCGTTGCTCGTTACCAAGTCAGTTTTTATGCTAATATATATTTTGAGTAACTACCAAACGTGTACACTGCCTTTAATACGTGTATTCCTCGGATAAACACGGGCATAACATTGACGCGTCAGAATTTTAGTCAACCGAGTCCAGTTTCAGTAGAGTATCGAGTATTTGACTCCGATTAGGCCTACGGGTTTGTGAAGTATCACCGATATGTGAGATGAGAAGAAATCACCAATATGAACACAATCACCAAAATGGAGAATAATAGTTTTTCCTTTAACGATAACTGTGTTATTGCTCAACAACTTTAACTTGCGAACTGCAATAATTGTGTGTCTGCACCACATGTGCATTAAAACAAGAAGTGTGTGGCTCACACTGTGTGTGTGTGGTTAAACAATACAATTGTGTGTGTACCATTGAGTACAGTAGACCAGCTAAATGCACCATGACCTCATTTGCATAATGTTGTGGTATGGAGCGCCTGCTAGGGCACAATTAGAAATAAAACAAATCACAAAATTGTCACTACAGGTTATTTCGTTAATTTACAAACTATTCAAAGCCGAAAAAACTGCAGACATCTTTTATCAAAGAGAACTGTTTTTTGTTTTTTCAATGGAATTGTTTGAATGTGTAACTTCCAGATTAGAGTTGACCCGGATTCCGGATCAGACTTGACCCGGATTCCGGATCAGACTTGACCCGGATTCCGGATCAGACTTGACCCGGATTCCGGATCAGACTTGACCCAAATTCCGGATCAGAGTTGACCCGGATTCCTGATCAGAGTTGACCCGGATTCCGGATCAGACTTGACCCGGATTCCGGATCAGAGGGGGCCATGCCCATTTCTTGGTCGATTTTTTGTCAAACTGACCCGAAACTATTTCAAACTGACTCAGAATCCGAGTCAGAATCGCAGTTTTTAACCAGCTTCTGGGTCAGCCTAAAACCCAGTAATGGGATGCCCCCCTACCCTGAGACCTTGAGTTTTGGACAACTCTGACCCGGGAGTGTATTTTATCATCAAAGTTTGACACTTGAAAAAAAAAGTAAAACTCACAGAATAATAGTGTCTTTTCATGTTGTATTTTCATATTGTTTGTAGATTACGTCATAGACAGTCTACCTTGTTTGCAACATGGCAAGATTACACTTCATGGTGAGAGTTTTCAGATGACTGACTGTTCAGGCTGCGTCTGTGATAATTCCACTTTGACTTGTCAGTTTGAGACATGTCCACCACTACCCTGCAGATACAGAATCAAACTTGAAGGGGAATGCTGCAAGGTCTGCCCCTACAGTAAGTCATCTTTAAAGGCATCGTACACGTTTGGTAATTGTCACAGACCAGTGTTCTCACTTGGTGTATCCCAACATATGCATACAATAACAAGCCTGTGAAAATTTGGGCTCAATTGGACATCGAAGTTGCAAGAAAATTATGAAAGAAAAAACACCCTTGTTGTACAAATTTGTGTGCTTTCAGATTGGGAATAAAAACTTCTTGCAAGAAGTTTTTATTATAGTGAGAAATTACCTCTCTCTCAAAAACTACGATACTTCAGAGGGAGTCGTTTCTCACAATGTTTTATACTATCAACAGCTCTCTGTTGCTCCATACCAAGTCAGTTTTTATGCTAATATATATTTTGAGTAATTACCAAACCTGTACAATGCCTTTAACATTGAGGTTTCGAAAGTGTTTTCCAATGTAAACCTTTCTACTTATCCCATTCTACGGTAGGAATAATGCCCGTGCTTACTGGTATATCATATCATGGCCAATTTGATATGGTCTGATTGGTCTTGAGAACAAGTCTTGACCAATCAAAGCATCACATCCAGTAATATTGATTTCAAAATAACGTCTCTGCATATGACTGGTTTACATTTCATAGTAGTATTTGAATGTTTTATATGCAGTTCTGTGCAGTGTATACTTTGTAATATGAGATCTTATTGTGCGCAATAGCGTAATAGCGCAAAGGGAAAACAAACTAAACAAAAAAAAACAAGGAAATAAATGAAAATCAAACTCAAACGCCTTGTTCAAGGCTATAGACTGTTTTTTCTCTACGGACTGAAACATAACTTGACGTTCCTATAAAATTATATCATTCAGATATTACTGTGAATGAAGTGGTTCCACTCGTGTCTCCACATACTTCCCTGGAGCAAGGCAAAGCAGACCATATTGCAATGGGTCTAGAAGTCAAGTATTCGAAGGCAACGCGTACTTCTGGACAGGGACTATGGACACTGAGGCTGTGGATGTCTCGCAATGAAGACGGGACTGATGAGATATCTGGTACCGTCATGGATGAAGCCTTGTCCGAAGGACAACAGTCACAATCTTTGAGGAGGTCCCCCAGAGGAACACTCGTCTTTGAGGACGTCAGGTATAGCTTTGACCTAACAGGTCATGCGTGTAAAGATGCTAAATTCATCTGTGCTAAATTCAACAAGGGACGCTACCCAGAGGTGGAAGGTCATCACCACATTCCTTTCAATTTTTCCGCTCGGCCATCTGAGGACATTTTGACAGGCTGTGTTGAAAATCACTACTGCGAAGGTTAGATTTTGTTTACTTGTTGAAATTTTGATAAAATGTACATAATCTGCAAAATATTATCAAACGATGAATTGACCAATTATATAAAGGCCCTTATAGAACAGTGCTTTTTTTTCAAACGTGGTCTTGAAATCTAAAGATCTTACAGAATAGACCCCTTGGCATTGGCCGCCATATAGCTGAGGTCAAACAATGGAAACATGCACGCGTGTACGCGCTGCGCCCAACTGTCAGCCAATGATAGGTCTCCATTGACCTCAGTGAGGGCGCTGTTTGGGTCTTGTGACGTCAAGTTTAAGGGGTCTATTTAAAAGGTTGCATCACCCATCAGCCCCTCTAAAAGGAATCATCACAGAGCCATTAAACCCCTGTCGGGAAGAACGTGTACTCTAGCTGTCTCAACAAAACCACTTATATAAATAGTGCATTATTATAATTCTTTCTCAAAAATTATTATTATCCCCATCCTTCCAGATATTAATAATAATAATAGTGAACATTTATAACGCTCCATGTCTGTCAGACTTGACACTCCTGGCGCTAACATTTTTTTTTCCTGTAAGGTGTGTGGAGCTACGTTTGAAGTATGAGGCCTATTCATTTATAGCACCATGCAATGGTTTACAAGGTGCTGTGGCGCAATGTATGCTGCCGATCAGACCAGGAACACCGGGCGAACCCCTTCTCTTTACGATAAGTGCACTGGGTTCTTTTACGTGCACTACACAACACACGGACCAACGGCTTTACGTTCCATCCGAAGGACGAAGCATGTGGTTAAGTGTCTTGCTTAAGGACACAAGTGTCACGACTGGGATTCGAACCCACACTCTGCTGATCAGAAACGCCAGAGCTTGAGTTCGGTGTTCTTATCCGCTCGGCCACGACACGCCACAAATAGTCTCATTCCACTGCATTTCACGTCAGTTCAAAGAATCAACTGAGAAAATACTACTCCAAAAAATTTTTCAGTGAGTTATACCACATGGATTTTCACTTAGTAGCCAAATGCAAAATAAATTATATTAATTAGTCAGCCAACTTGATTAAATTAAACTATTTATAGACCTGAACACTAGAATACTCCACAAGGACATTTATGAACGTTGTCAAACAGTTGCAGAGCCTAATAAAAGTCAACTGCAGCACTTATTTGTGTGTTTTGGTATGGGTTTTTCAAGTCACTTTTACTGCAGCTACAGTACACTGCCGCCGTATAGATTCCGATTGAACCTGTCCCCGGAGGGTTTTAAGAAACATCGCCCCCATTACAATCAATGTCATCCAGCCCCCAGCCTGAAATCTTTGATTCGGTTCCATCAGAACCCTAGCCTGAACATCTGACGTCAAACTTCGAGGCTCGTGAATAACGCCAGATAGCGGCCTTGAGCAACTGGCAGGCTCCTGGTAGTTGCTACCGTGTATAAACAACATTACATGCAAACCTGCGCACCTTGTCCATAATGAAATCATTGGACATGTACAACCAGTCCCTGTCTTTATCCTTGCGGATAAAGACAGGGGACCAGTCTATCAGAACCCTTGTCCACACTGACCCGGGAGTTTTTATCATCAAATGTTTGGCACTTTGAAAAAAAAAAAACCCCACCTCAGAATGATACTAAGCTTTGTTGAATTGTCTTTTCATGTTATCTTTTCCTAACAGT
This sequence comes from Plazaster borealis, assembly GCA_021014325.1. Classification (NCBI taxonomy): domain Eukaryota; kingdom Metazoa; phylum Echinodermata; class Asteroidea; order Forcipulatida; family Labidiasteridae; genus Plazaster; species Plazaster borealis. The sequence goes on from CM037461.1 coordinate 22,523,763, forward strand.
TGTAGATATGCCTCCCAGCGATCTTCCCTGTGTTCACAATGGCCAAATTGTACTCCATGGTGAGCGTGAGGAGCTGACAGACTGCTTATTCTGCGTCTGTGATAATTCCACCTTGAGTTGTATGCGCGAGTCATGTCCACCACTAAGATGCAGTTCGAGCCAGAGAATCAAAGTTGAAGGGGAATGCTGCAAGATCTGCCCCAACAGTAAGTTATCTTTAACATTGAAGTTTCGAAAGTGTTTTCCCGATTCTACCTTTCTACTTATCCCATTCTACGGTATGAATAATGCCCGTGCTTACTGGTTAACGCCCTGTACACTATTGGTAAGATCGAAAAACACAATGTTCACAGATTCACACATAACTTACATTATTTAAAGTAAGTAATGGTTGAAAGGGTTCCTTAAAATATTTCTGCCTAAAATGCTATCGTTTCTGAGAAATGAGTAAAACATTAGTTTTTATCACGCGCGATAATTTGAAAAAACAGAAAACATATAAGGTCTCTTTTCACTATTTTCTCGTGACCTCGATGACCAATTAAGCTCAAACTTTCACCGGTTTGTTTGTTCTTGCATATGTTGAATCACACAAAATGTGGACACTGATTTTGAGCTGTTACCAAAAGTGTACAATACCTTTAAATCATTTTCATGGTCAGTTTGATATGGTCCGATTGGTCTTGAGGACAAGTCTCACCAATCAAAGCATCACATCCAGTTATTGATTTGAATAATCATATCACTGCATTATGACTGGTTTGCATTTCGCATTATTTGAATATTCTATGCAGTTATTATTTTATTATTATTTTATTTCTCTCCACAAGTTCAATAAAATTACACACAAAAGAGATACAAAATAGATATGAAGAAGGCTAGACTGAGGAGGAAAATGTAAATTTTCCTATAACCTAAAGGTTCAGTCTGCCGATAAAAATATTTATAATAAGTACAGACACGCATTAAACACAGGGGAAAGAAGGATACAAATTACAAAGATATAAGCAGCTAATAACTTTGAGTTGCATGGGTTGAATCAAGGAGAAAACTGTTGACTCATGCTGCTTTAAAGGGCACTGTACACGTTTGGTAGTTACTCAAAATAAATATTAGTATACAAATTTACTTGGTAACAAGCAACGGAGAGCTGTTGATAGTATAAAACATTGTAGGAAACGACTCCCTCTGAAGTAACGTAGTTTTTAAGAAAGAGGTAATTTCTCACTAAAATAATAAAAGACTTCTTGCAAGAAGCCTTTTATTCTTATTTGAAAGCACACAAGTTTGTACAACAAGGGTGTTTTTTCTTTCATCATTTTCTTGCAACTTCGATGACCAATTGAGCCCAAATTTTCACAGGCTTGTTATTTTATGCATATGTTGGGATACACCAAGTGAGAATACTGGTCTTTGACAATTACCAAACGTGTTCAGTGCCTTTAAATGAAGAGATATATGTCAAACAACGGATATCGATTGGCAATGAGTTCCACAAGGCAGGCACACTATGAAAAAAAGAATACTTTAAACTATTACATATAGAAAAGGGAATTTTGAAGAAAAACTCGACGTTGGTTGATTTGAAACAAAGAGTTGTCAATGCCGGTGTGATTATAAAAGATTTGATAATAGTTCTATGCAGTGTGCATACTTTGTACCGAGATTCTTTAGTACACGAAATGCTATTACATTGTTGTCACAATGATTAATCTAGGTTGAACACTCACTGAGCTAGAACAATATCCCGAAGACAACCATAATCATTTCTTTCAGGCAATAGTTGCTTTATAAAGATTGATTTGTGAAAGATGCTGGCCATGTGAATTTACAAGCTAAGCTCAGGCCACAATGATGCTTCGTTCGGGCACCTCTATTTGAGGAAATTTATATTGGAACCTTTCAAGGGGCACTAAGGGCATTTGGGCAAGTGCCTCCGAAGCATCATGAAGCACCACGACTGTGAGCTCGGGCCACAATGATGCTTCGTTCTTGAAAGGACATACGCACCCAGGAGTCCTTAGTGAAGGGCACCTCTATTTGAGGAAATTTATATTGGAACCTTCCAAGGGGCACTAAGGGCATTCGGGCAAGTGCCTCCGTTGCCTCCATGAAGCATCACGACTGTAAGCTCGGGCCAAAACAGGTGCTTCGTTCTTGAACTGGCAAAAGGCGCCAGGGCGTTTCCCCTTGAAGAAAAAAACCCACTTGGGTTTGGGGACAGTTTTGGTCCCGTGTATATTGGAACTGATTGCTATTTTATTCAAATTGTGTCTTCTTTTATACAGCAACAACGACGCCAGTCCCTGATGAAGACGTTGATGGTGATGATGGAAGAAATGAAATACCGCCCTCTACCGACAGTTCACTACAATCTCTACTGCTCTCCATCTTAGAAACAGAAAGAGCTCAGCTGCAGGTGGGACAAGAACGCCTTAAGCTTGAGCGTGCCCATCTTGCAGAAACTCGTAATATTAACAGACAAATTGCAGATCTAGTTTCCATCATGGACCAGGCCACCACAGTCTCTGATGAGAAACAGTATCAGATGTTGAATTTACCAGCTTTGCAAAGGAAGTAGACCTCAGAATATTGCCATTATCAGTATGTTTTGCTTAGCTCTACTATTATTATTAATAAACTGATGACCTGAAATTCAACTGAATTGATAACATTGTATAGTTTATTTGAGTGACCAAGGATTTAATATTGCACATCACTACACTCTATTAAACTTCAGGGTCAGAATTGACCCGGATTCGGCTCCCATTGGGCTTGACCCATTTATGGTCAGTGTGACCCTAAATCGGTCTCAAAAATTACCCAGAAATGGGTCAAACTGACGCAGAGTACAAGTTCAATGTCCCATATTTGTTTTACATAGTTCCTGAGTCAGCCTGACCTGGAAATGCGTCAGGTTCCCTGCGACCCGGAATCCAGTTGACCATATTTTTGACCGCGTGAGGGCGCTTTCTTCAGGGATTGTCTTGGAACACAAATTACAGTTTCATCGTATTGTAATTGATCTTATTTTTGACCGCACGAGGGCGCTTTCATCAGGAATTGTCTTGCATCACAATTACAGTTTCATCTTATTTTAATTGCTTGTGTGTAGTTTCCTTGCATCAATGATGAAATGGATAAACATAATAATAACAACAATGAAAACCCCCAGTTTGTTTACTTGTTTTGCATCACCCGAATTCGGCTCACAAACGCCCTCACGCTGTCAAAAGTACGGCCAATTCTGACCCGGAAAGTTTTAGAGTGTAGGTCAATGTGTATTTTAGTGATTTCTATTCGAATATTATTTGATTCTTAAATGCTTATTCTGTCGGTTCTTTGCGATGTAAAAACTGCTATTATCTCATTGTTGGTTTCTCTCATCAGTTCATCATATTCTTACCTTTTACCTGGGTCAAAGTTCACAGAGCTGCTTTAATAAGCAGAAAATATTGCCTAACCATTTTCTGCTAAAGCAGGAATGAGCAGGATTCCAGTCACAAACGGTACATGTGACATGGTGATCTTATTTTGGTAAGCATAATTTAATTGTGCTTACCTACTTTTTGTGCTTAAAGGCACTGTACACGTTTGGTAATTACTCAAAATATATATTAGCATAAAAACTTACTTGGAAACGAGCAACGGAGAGCTGTTGATAGTATAAAACATTGTGAGAAACGGCTCCCTTTGAAGTAACGTAGTTTTTGAGAAAGAGGTAATTTCTCACTATAATAATAAAAGACTTCTTGGAAGAAGCCTTTTATTCCTATCTGAAAGTACACAACACGGGTATTTTTTCTTTCATCATTTTCTTGCAACTTCGATGACAAAATGAGCCCAAATTTTCACAGGCTTGTTATTTCATGCATAATGTTGGGATTCACCAAGTGAGAATACTGGTCTTTGACAAGTACCAAACGTGTTCAGTGCCTTTAAAGAAGCCCTGTTAAATTGGGTCTTAATGATGACCAATTGATTTGTTTTGATAATGATGATCTCTTTCAATTTCACTTGGACCACAGTCTCACTCACCAGACATTTTGAATCAAAGGAAAGAATTCAATGAAGTCCAGTGATCCAGGAAAGTGAAGTGTAATCGTTAAATACCTAATGTGTAAGAGCGGCTTTTATTTGTACTGTGTTAAAAAATTACATTACATTTACTGTGCTATAATTAAAACCATGCTTTATATAACCATGATAGTTTATTGTAATCTGCTTAATAAACTTTATTGTGATTGGTTTTTAAACGATAAACTGCTAGCATGATGACTAAAATAGGCCATATTATGCAAATAAACCCCCCCCCCCAAAAAAAACCAATCCCCCCCAAACCCCCCCCCCCCCCAAAAAAAAAAAAAAACAACAACAAAAAAAACACATACACAATAAACAATGGAAATAAATAAACGAAAGTAGAAAACAAGAAAGAAAACTGCACAAAATTATCCAAGGTTAGCCCCCAAAGCCAGTAACTTAAGACTTATTTCCATTCGGGTCCATTACACCAATTACCCCGATTATGTACGTCTTTCCCCCGGGTTTCAAACCCGACCCAAATGACAATGTAATAGGTGCGTCACGTGTGTTCAAAAGGTGACGTCAATTAACTTTTTTTTTTGGGGGGGGGGATATTTAAGTTTTTGGTATCACGTGATCATGAGTCATAGTTTGGCCGTTATGTTTGATCGTGAAAATACTCTTTGCATAACCATCCCAGGAGAGTGAAGTTCACGGGGGTGGGGGGGGGGGGAAACCATAGTATGTGTGACTGAAGAATGTTGTGGTGTCAGTTAGTGCCAGTTGGTGCTGTCACAAGTCACTGACATCGGGCCTGCACATCCGACAATAATAAAATTCAAAAGTTTTGCCAGGATTGGGCACATCTCACAGCCTTCTCGTTTGCTGCCGTGATGTCTTCAAGGCAGCACTACTTCTCAAGGGCTGGGCATCGAAGAAGGTGTGGCATAGATTGGGGTGATGTGCCACAATCGCAATAGGTGTCGTTGTTGTTGGTATATCCCCATTTCTTCATGTTTGTCTTGCATCGTCCCACCTTTGTGTGTAGTCTATTGAGGGACTTCCAAGTTCTCCAGTCCTGCCTATGTCCAGGGGGTAGCCGCTTTAGTTGGGATGGGCAAAGCAAAGTGTGATGTCACAATATTGTACAGCTCATCTTAAGATCAGTCTCAGTCTCAGAAAAAAAAACGCTCAATCTGTTGTTTCCCCTCATCACTTAGAAAGCTCAGAACAGCGGCTGCCGGTGTCCCTTTCGGCCTCCACTAGTGCGTTGCGTCGCGCGTTCCACCGATCACGCGCATACACCATTCATAAAATCAGAGCGCGCGAAAAAACAACTTGAGGCGGGAAGAGAATTCGATTCCAGATCCAAAGAGACTTGTTCACAGTTCTCACTCCCGAACAATCTTCGCTAACAAAGCATGATGACTCCATGCGAAATTCAAGCTTGTAAAGTGTTTGTGGAAATAATGTGAAAACAAAAATGAAACAAAAAATAACCCAAAACAATGTCGTCGCAAACTGAAATTACCACCAAACATCCGGCCAGGAATTCCACCAACAACGTAAGTATTTTATAATTTAATAGATAAGTTAAGTTAAGTCACAATAATAATTATATATACGTTTGGTAATATTGACTCTGAAAATTAATGGCAATACAAACTTACTTGGTTAGAAGTACAGCAGCTTTGAATATAGTATAATGAATTTTGAGAAACTTTTCACTTCGAGGTACTGCGGTTATGGGAAAAAAAATCACTTTTTATCCCCCAAAATTTGAATCTGATGAGAAGCGTTCGGTCGGCCGTAACGCTTCCCAGAGTGTGTATTCCAATGCAGATTATTCTTCCTGCGTGGACATAACCGCTCCAGATTTTCAGCAATACCTCAGAAATGATACCACCTTTTGAAATGAAGTTTTCACAGGTTACTTTTATGGTATAATTATATCTAACTATATAGGATTGAAACAAACAGTGGGTTCCAATAACCAAACGTATACAGACCATTTTAGTTAAATATTACGTCATCCTTTGGTCTTGACTTTACGTATCCCCACTCATCGGACAACAACACACCCGAGCAAATCGGAGAAGGGAGGGCCGGCGCGGCGGCCTGCGATTGGGTTTGGTGATGTTTTTGCTGTAAAAAACTCATAATGTTTTCGTTTTACAAATTCAACTTGACTTAAAGGCACTGTACAAGTTTGGTAATTACTCAAAATATATACTTAGCATAAAAACTGACTTTGGTAACGAGCAACAAAGAGCTGTTGATAGTATAAAACATTGTGAGAAACGACTGCCTCTGAAGTAACGTAGTTTTTGAGAAAGAGGTGATTTCTCACTAAAAAAAATCTTCTTGCAAGAAGTTTTTATTCCTATCTGAAAGCACACAAATTTGTACAACAAGGGTGTTTTTTCTTTCATCATTTTCTTGCAACTTCGATGACCAATTGAGCCCAAATTTTAACAGGCTTGTTATTTTATGCATATGTTGGGATACACCAAATGAGAACACTGGTCTTTGACAATTACCAAACGTGTACAATGCCTTTAAATAAGGCTCACCTACAAGCACTGTTAAAACTTCAAGTCGTGATAAGTTTAGCTTCGGGCCAAAGTAAAGGGTCTGTATACATTTGGTAATTACTCTGCTTGACATTAATGGCAATAAAAACTTACTTGGTAAGAAGTACAGCAGATTTGGATAGCATAATGCATTTTGAGAAACTTTTCACTTAGAAGCACTGCGGTACCGTTATGGAAAAAGATGCCACTTTTTATCCCCAAAAAGAGAAGCGTTACTGACAGCAACCTTTATAAAGCCACGTCTATTCATTTCACTGAAACTGAAAATGAAAAACTGATTTCGTTCCATTTATTCTGGTTGTGAAGCCAATGACTCCCAGAAAAGCGAACTTAATCACTATACTCTAGCTAAGAACACCCAATGGAGAGAAGACAAGGAAGGAAGTTTTAATTATAGATGTGGGAGGAAAAAACCCAGAGAATTATTCCCGGTGGAAAACCCACGCAGTCAGGTAGGGACTGAAAACCCAATCTACATAGTGCCCCGGTGGGATTCGAACCGGGGTCCTACAGGTGTAAGGCGAGGAAAGATACCACTTCACCAACCCTGACCACCGTCTTGATCTTATAATGGCAAATTAATGTAAAGGCCTAGGCCCAATTTCATAGAGCTGCTTAAGCACAAAAATAAGCTAAGCACAACAAAATTATGCTTACCAAAGTAAGGTTACCAGCCAAAATAGCATGTCACGAGTACCATTTCTGACTGGTATTCTGCTTATTTCGGCTAAGCAGGAATTTGTTAAGCAGCAGCTCTATGAAATTTGTCCCTGATGTTTTAAAACCTGCAGGTGCAGAAAACGATTCCTACGGATGGAATCAATTGATAAGCGTTCGCCGGGGACTCCGAGTAAGACAGGAACGGCAATGGGTGGCCGAGACCCTCCACACCATTCCCTCCATACACGTCGGCGTGAGGCAGTTCATGAAGCTCCCTCAACGATACAAGGTGAATGATAGACTGGTCCCCTGTCTTTCGACAGGTACTGTCTTTACAGACCCAATTATTTCATTGGATTCAATGATTTCATTGGGTAAACGGGCAGTGACGTAAGCTTTCCATATCTGTGTTATGATTGGTCCGCTCCGAAGTGACGTGTTTGTCAGCTACACCATCAGCATGAACTTTTCGGTCGTCTGCTGCTGCACGCGTGTACAAAATGTTTGTATGTTATGTGGTTTATAATTATACACAATGCAATTTCTGTACACGTGTGTGTGACTACGAATCTCTGCCGTATGAATGGATGCGAGGTCAAAGGTACAAGTACCGGGATCCCACCCTAAGCCCGAAGGCTGGTCTCTGGCGTTATCCACGAGCCTCAAAGTGTGACGTCAGATATTCGGGCTAGCTGAATGATTGCTATATTAATTATATTTACTCTATACAAATGTACGTTTTGTCGGTCATTTTCGACAAATAAACGGCCAGTTTAAACGTCGCGTTATTCTGTTTCGCGCGAAATTGAAAGCTCCCCGAAACAGTAATTGAATTTCACTTAGTGTGCACTTGCCTGCGTGAATCGTTTCTCATCCGATTTAAAAGTTCGGGTGAAAAATTATCCAACCAATTATTAAATCGAAGGGAATCCTTTCTCAAAATAGTTCATAGCCTACTATCAATAGCTGCAGTGCTTCTTACCAAGTAAAATTTCGTCTGCTCAGGACTATAAGGTCATTAGTACAATTTATATGGATTTCATAAAATTGGTTTTGCATATTTTGGAACTCCTGGTTAATGGGGTTTGATCAAGAGTGGTCTTCACAGTATTGGTCTGGCAAAAAGAAACATTCATTTTCTTAAGTAAAAACATTTATTTGTTGATTTTGATTAAAACAAATTTCAAGTTACCCTTTTTTCATTAATGACCTTTTGATCATTACGAGTGAGAATTAATGAACTTATAGCACTGAGCCGACGATTTTATGGTCATTAATTTTTGGAGTTCCTACCAATCATGACCCTCGTTTTGTTTTCAGCAGATGATCAGAAGAAATCGCCTGCACGTTCTCCGTGCACATCGGTCTTAAGAACGGGACACCAAAAGAACGTATCAGCTTCATCCGTTAATAAGCATGACGGATTCAACTTTGCGGCAATTGCCTTTTCTCCGCTGGTTACCAAACAGACGCGGCCACCAAGGAATAGGAAAAACAACAGATCCATGAAGCAGCAGCCACAGGAGCAGACCCAGAAACCCAGTGTGACGAAGGCGACCCTCCCAGATGTAGATTGTGGCGAAATGAAGGCCGTTGCTGGGAAGCCATCGACCGCCAAGCGGAGAGTGACTTTTAGGGATGAACTCTTCAATGTGGTGGTCGTCGAAAACTTGACGCAGAATGCAAAACAGACATTTTCAAATGAAACAAAAGATTATGTAAATGACGCAACGGCTCCTGCATCGGTAGAGGGTAAAGTTTTGAAAAGAAACGACGACAGTTCAAGAGACTCTGTTTTGAGTCCTATCAAAGACGGGAAGTGGCGTGATGACGGCGAAGGTGCACGACCGACAATTGATACTTCAACTGAAACAGCCGTCGTGGGAATTAGAGCAGGCATCAGTAAGCCTCGATTGACTGGGAGACTACGCCGGGCTGAAGGGAATGACGTCACTGCCGAATATTGTCAAGATGAAACCATAACTCATCCGGAACCGGAACGGAGTTCATCACAAGATGAGCCAAGTCAAGTTTGCACTGTGAAAAATGCGGAGCAGCTCACGATGACGTCAGAACGACTACCCCATGACCGATGTGATTTGAGACATGGGATTGGACATCCCATCATAATCTGCAAAGTGACTCCAGGTGATGAGTCTATAGATGCAAAAAATCACAGCCTCATCACTTCCCAATACACATCGGTTGCAAAGACAACAGATAAACGAAGACATCTAGGAGAATATCTTCCAGAAGTCGATGACGACAGAGTCCTCGTGATTGACGAAACTCCATGTAAGGCTTCAGGTGACGATGATGAATCAGTTGCAAGGAGAGCAACTGCAGTAGAGGATGTAGTTGGTCGAGGTCTCCTTGGCACTGTCTCATCTGATGTGGACGGTACAAAGGGTACCCTGAGTTCAACACAGCATCAAACAACACTGGCTGGTGAGGTGGTACTTCCTGCAGAGTTGTCACAGAAAGACGATGAGCAGGACACCAACCAAACTAACACCGAGTGTGAACCGCCATCCTATCCACTTTGCAACAACCCCGAAAGTCGTCCAAACAACTCTTTCGAAACCAAGAGCCAAGAGGTAAAAGGAAAAAATGACAACAATCAAACAACGGTGGCAGTACTTCCGAGCTCATCAGCTGTATGCTTTACTAAACCGTCTTTGGTCTTGTGCGGCGGCCGTTCTTCGTCATATTCTACTCCCCAGTTTCTCCCGCCCACTAAAACATCCGGAGGCTATGAAGGCAACTCCCGCTACATACCTGCGTCGACGCCAGCAGACACCTCATCAAAACATTCCCGGTTCATGGCAGCACGTCTGCAGACGGGCACCGCACAAAGCTCGTCAATCCATCCAACTTTAGTGACGAGAGGTCCTCACAGCCAAAACACCCTAAAGGAAAATTTGATCTCGGAACAGAGTGTCGAGACAAGCAGACTCCTAGCCCCATCTTACTTCAAAAGCCCACGTGCACCCGAACAAAGCCTGCAAAAGAGTTCATTTATAAACGACGTTATCCAGACCAACAACCACTCTTCGGTGCCTCACACTAAGACAACTTCCCCCTCTGTCCAACTACTGGACAATACAAATTTCGATGGACCCCATTACATGGTTCTGACGCGTAAAGTTGCGACGACTGCCCAACAAGGAGCGCATCAAACTCCGTTCGCTAGACCACAAATTGCATCACTCCAACCTCAGTTTGTTCCACCGCAGGGGACTGTTCTCTATCGAGCACCATTCACCTCGACAGGTGGGCCAGCCCAGTACAACCAGTCAGCTGTTCAATCAACTTATCCTGGTGGTCAAGGAAGTTTTGTAATCAGCGGACCATCATCTCAGCAGAGGTTTAAACAATCACAGCCATGGCATCAGATGACTCCTCAAGTTGTCAGACTGACACAGCCGTCGGTGCAGACAAGTAATCAACCCATCCGTCCGGCCGTTTTTGCAGCACCAGCTCCAATAGACCCCTTGCATGTGACGTCACAAGCCCAAATAGTGCCCTCACCGAGGTCAAAGGAAGACCAATCAATGGCTGAGACTTGTGCGCGGCGCGACAACGCACGCACGTTTCCATTGTTTGACCTCAGCAATGGCGGTCAATGCAAGGGGTCTATAGCTTATCCTAACCAGACAGCTCCAGCGATGCCTACTACTCAAACACAACCACCTCAATGGACTCGACAAACAGGATGGTCGTCAACAATAAAATCACCATTCCCTCAGAGAACGGCGCCACCATCTCTTCAAGGGATACAACCGCAACCGCCAGAGCTTCCGCATCAAGATAGGATTATGAAGCACCCCTCTGGAGCAATTAGTGAGCAACATGTCACACATAACGGAAGACAAGCTAGGGTTACTCCGTCCTCCTTGATTCCAAATGGCACACTTTTTGTTCAAACTCCACAAGGACTTGTTCAAATCCAACAACACGGCCAAATAAACCGCCCTCAAACGGGCTGTCAGCAACAACTATCAGCAACAGGAAAGACCACCCGTGATAATGTGGGTCGATCAAATACGTTTGAGAGACAAAATCAAGATAGCTCTGTTTCCAAAGGACAGAGAACTTCAACAGCAGCAGTAGCAACATTAACACCAGCATCGACTGTGCTTATGAAGTCTGACGGGTTAACCGGGGTTCGCCTGCCATACCCGATGCCTACACAGAAACAACTTTTGTTTCTGTCGAGTAAAACCGAAACACCAATTCCTCCACAGACAATAAATGGTGCTCCCCCTTCAAACCGGGAAGTAAAAGCTGGCATCAATGTTAACTCTGACAAACATACGGGTTCTACAAGACCTTCAACAAGATCGGACAGTAAGACCACTAGGAACAGAAGTGAAATACATGCTGAAGGTGACAGTAAAAAGTCGACACGTACAACAACCAATGAGACCACAGAAGGTGGAGTCACAAATGGGTCCAAAGAAGGAAAAAACCACTCCAAGACCTTAGCAGCATCAGAGACCAATGAAGACGGGTACAAAGACAAATATAACACTTCATCTGGAAAGGGAAATCTCCGTGATGCAGCATCGAAAACCAAACCTCGTATTGAAACCAAAGCCAGTCGACTAGACGACTCTGAACAACAACGCAACAAAAGCGTTTCCGGTTTACCAAGAAGTAGTTATGTGAAGTTTCTTGACAGCTCAGTTACTGTCAAGTGCATGTACTTCCCCAAGGCACCGTCGGTTTTAGGAATAAATGAAGACAGGGAGGCGGGTGATGAAGGATCAAAAGACCCACCTCCATCTAAGACACTGTCAGTTGATAAGGAGTCGGATGTAACAACAAGTGAAGGCTGCAGAGAGACTTCGGTAAGTTTCTCCGTGAAGTCGGCACCACTAAGAAATGAGCCGGAGCCGGAAGATGAAACTAAGGTGCATGACGTTCATTCTTCAGAAAGACAAAGAAGAGGGGGTAACAATAAGTCCTCCTTAAGACATATGGAGGCAGAGTCCCATGATGACAACGATGACGAGTCATGGCATCCCGGGCCAAGAAAATCGCCGCCAAGATACACGAGGAGGTTTAGAAACCCACGGACTGGTGGCTTGTCTAAATTAAACATCCAGACATCTGCGACAGAGGGCTCAGAGCAACCCCCAGAGGGAACTTTGACAAGTCCAACAACTGAGGAGGACACCAAAGGGGGAAATTTGCGAACTGAACATGAAATAAAGAGTGAAAGCAAAGCCTGTGGTGCAAAACTTAAATATGGAGAACCTGATTCGAAAAAAGACGAGGAAATTGTGGATAAATTGGGGCATCCAGAAACCGGTGGAGCGTCAACGAATATTTTTGAAAGTGAGATCGATGGTGATGAATCGCCCCCATTTTCAACATCTTCCTCAGGGTCGTCATTCCAAGCTAAAAGAAAAGTGGAAGCTTCACAAACCAAGAGTACAATTCGTATGACACCAAGGACACCAGAGAAACGTCTCAACAGTAACTCAAACAAACATGAGAAGCAAGCTAGAAAGACAGCCATCCCAGGCACACCGAATGTAAAGACACAAGCTGGGAGCAACGCGAATAGCCCATCTAAACGACCTCATCAGCGATCATCTCAACGCCGAAGCAGCGATTCTGACAACCTGTCATCCAAATACCCAAAGAAAATCAGCTCCAAAAAGGGTCTCCACAAGCTTGCAGACACTGCAACCAGCCCTCCAATTGGACAGCCGCCGAGAGCATCACCTAGAAGGCTACACGATGGACATACGAAACAGAGTAATGCCCCGTTGTGGCAAAGGGTGTTGAAGATGCTTGGTCTGAAGAAGAAGAAACCTGCACGGTCACCACTATCTGGTGCAAGGGTGTGGCACAAACGACGAAGCTCGTCGGTGGTGCTGGCCGAGTCCTTAGCTGAGTCTGCCAGGCGTTTAGAAAAAATGAAGAATGACAAAAATGAGGGGAAAGAAACTTTTACTGAAACTGATGGCCTTCCTTTGAAAAAGAAAAGTATTGAAAAGAACCGAAGCTTAACAGAAGAAAAACATAGTTCTAAGAAGAGTTCCATGAAGAAAAAGCAGACGAAAACAAAGAAGCATCACAAGAGACAAAAAATTATCAAGAAGGCGAAGGTTTCGCCGGAGAGCACAACCGATCCTGCATCCGGAAGCCTGACCTCGATAGACTTTGATTCACGAAGGCAGACACGATCAAGGACCAGACGAGATTCAGACTCGCTCAGCAGTCTGGCAGACAGTGCCTCGTCAGCATCCCCTTCGTCCCGTCGCGGGCGCCGAACACTTGCCTCGATCTCAGCCCAGACGTGGGAAGATTGCTACCGGTGTACCTACCTAAAGTGGAAAGAGACAAACGAGAGTCCCGAAACACTTACGAACGATGAAGGATTTAAAGTCATGACAAATGAGCTGGCCACTCCCTCGAGAGCTGGCCCCTCCAAGGATAAGAAATGCTTCCAGAAGCTCCTCATGTCCAAATGGGAGGACATCGTGCAGACTGCTCAGACAGGGACCGTCGAGGGAAAGATTGAGCCCAAGGTTGGTGATGACGAGGGCTGGCCGTTTGAATTGACAAGCTGTTCCTTTGTGGAGACGCCACCCGTTGCATCTGAGCTCAGTGTTTGTACAACTGACTGCTTCAGGGATGCGTCTACATTTCCTCAGCAAGGCGACTGGGATGTTTACAGGGAAGATACGGATACCGTAGACTCCTCTCAAGTTGACATCAAGAGTGAGGAACTAGATGATGCCGCTGCTGCGTCAAATGCTCTCTTGGGTTCCGGTGATAAGAATGTCGTTGAATCCTACGGGTATCCACCCGTTTTGAGTCCGATCCAAGACTACTCCGAGATTCAAGATGCACAGGGCATAAAGCAAGACACTCTTCCGTACTTCATTCCGCAGACCCTGACGGGGGAAACCCTTCAGCTCCTGGCAGAGAGTGGAAGCATCGACTCGGACCTCAACGGACTACAAGCATTTGCTCTCTTCATGCCAGAATCCGGAGGAACCGACCAATACGGAGATCCAAGTTCGACTCAATCTGTATCATCAGATGGCGAGGAAGACGTACCGCCGGTCATCTCCTGTCACAAACTGAACACCGATGACGTCACAACTGAAGACAGGACAGCAGATGTTGAAGAAGTCGAAGAAAACACCAACCAGTCCGGGTCTAATGTGTTTTACATTCCCATCCCACTGACCAAAGAGCACGATTCGCAAGAATACGTTAACGAACTCTTAGAACTATCGGATGCACCTCATCCCGGGGCAACAGAAACAGAAGAACGGGGTTCTTCTTTCCACCACGAAGATGCAGAGATGGGAAATAACAGTGACCATGGCAACGAAGAGGAAGGTGAAACCGTGACGCATCTGTTCCTCCGGAAAATGGAATCATCTCTTGAGGAGGGGGAGATTATCGACGAGTCGGGGTTTTCCGAATACTAAGAGACGTAGACAAACGCCTCTTTGTGCAACTGAAGAGGTCTATACATTTTAAAGGATTTGTAAGGATAAAAATATAATTGTTTAATTTTAGTCTTCGGTTGTTACAACCAAAATTAAGGACAATGTGTTTATGCTGAAAGTCGTGCATGGTTTTTCACTATTTTCTCCCGACTCACACAACAGATTAAGCCCAAATTTCAAAAGATCACACAAAACATGAACACTGTCTGCGACTATTTTGTCAGCTCTTCCAATCCTGTAAAATACCTTTAAATATATGTTATTAGTGATTTGTTTGTGGTATTGATGTTTATTTTTAATTCTGATGTAAATAATATTTTTCCAAAAACAAACTTGAAGAAGACGCATATTTTTAAAGAACTGGACATGTCTACAAGAATTGATTAAGACTAGGCCTACTTGAAATTTGTGCCTTATGAGGATTATTGTAAATAAGTAAAGATTCACACATCTAGTTTTGATGGGTGTTGTTTTTTCTGAAATCTGTTTTTCATTATTTCGTTTTTGCTTTATAACTCCCCCAGTGTTTCGATAGTTATTTTAATAAAATAAAATCTCGGGTCATTAGCTTCTTTATCTACTGACAATTCTACAATAGGAATAAAATGATATCACTTTCCTATCAATGCATTGTGTTGCTGAAAAAATAACTGTAAATTATTTGATTCGAAAAAAAAATTCTCCAGTCATTGTAAATAAGTTAATTTTTTGAAATTGTAACAGTCTTTTACTTTTAAGTTTCGCAATTGTAGACTTATTTAATTGTAAGTAAATTGTAAAATTTTACTGAATTTTCTGTACATTTGGTATAGACTTTTTATTGTTGCGATTGTGGTTGTTGTTAAGTATTTTTTTGTCGTTTGATTGTTTCTAATTGCCAATGGAACAATAACGAATTATATTTATACATTCATATCATTCAAATTAATTTTTGTCCTTTGTAAATACAAGAAATAAACTAGTTCACGTGAGGGAACCTTGCAATTGTCTCGTCTTGCAAGAACTTGCCAAGAACTGGTAAAACGTCAAACATGACAAAATGACTTGGTCACTTAAATCTGTGAGTATTTATTTATTCATCATATGTACATTGCAATGTTGTGGTATATATCTCTATAGCTGTTGGAATTGTAAATCAGGAACACATTTTAGTGGAAAACACTGAACACAAATTTTCTAAATTTAATAACAAAGAATTCAAAGAAGTCCAAAGTTAAACATTTCGTTTCAGGAAAAAACCCCAATTTGTACTTAAAATGTAAAAAAAAACTAGAACTCAATGAAAATTATCCTGACCTCAATGTACATACAGTTCTTTAGTATCAAATTGAATACTGTGACTTAGTCTCACATATTTGTATGAGTAAAGTTGGCATCTATCAAAGTGAGATTATATCATTTCTGAATTCAGAGTAGAAAATAAATAGTTCCGGACACAAATAGATCAAAAAATATGTAGAGGGTTCAGAAAATCATTCCAACATCTTTGTTTTATGCACCGTGACATTATGTTCATCTTGAAGATTTTTTTTTTGACATGTGACTTCTCTCCAACCTTTGAGTACAGGCCACGGAGTTACAAAGAAGTAGCATAAACAGCGCTGTAACGGGGGTAAAACTTTAGGGGAGCACAAGGGAGTGCACCACTTTGTCTAGGGGGGCACTTCTGGCAAAGTTTACGTTTGCCTTTTTGTTAAAAAAACAAAAACCCTTTTCAGTGCCTTTTTAATGTAATTTATTATTTTTTGTTAGATAATCTGGCGTTACTGTAAAAAACAATTACATTGTCTGCCTGTAAATTTCAAGTGGAGGTCACGAGAGGGGGGGGGGAGACACGGACATCAATTGGAGGGGCACGTGCCCCCCGTAGATACGCCACTGAGCGTAAAGCTGTTGTTTTGCGCAGTGCCGCTGTAATTTTGACAGAAGACAGTTCTATTACTGAGTGTTTTCAAGGATCACAGCAATGCCTTGTCCTCCACCGATACAAGCCGAGCCAAGAGCATATTTTCCACCAACACGCCTGCAAATAAGAAACCATTAATATTTGTATTGTATTGTATTGAAACTGGAACAAACCCCATAGCCCTAGGGAGGGTAAGATCTCTATAGAAATAAATAACAACTAGTAAACAAGTCGTAACGGAAAGATAACAGTGCTAACATAGAACAAAACAACTTTGGTCAAACCTAGTAAGCACACTGTTTTCTTTTAAAACAGTAAATAAAAATATATAATTGGCAACGCAATTAATGATAGCTTCATCGGGATAGAGTCAACAAATTAAATCTATCTTCCCTACCAAGGAATTCAAAATAATTATATTGATTAAAAATATAGCCTAACATAATATTCCTAAGGTCATTGTATATTGGGCAATCTAGCAGAAAATGGATTTCTGTTTCAACATCAAGGTGACAATTCATTACATTTCTAGTGCGCCCTCACCATCCAAGGATGTTTGAAGGAGCAAATTACAAAAGAATAAAAATAAAATATAAATTACATCGAAATACAAACAATACAAATTACATCAAAATACACACAATACAGCCTAAAAATTGGAAATAAATGCAGCACAAAATCCCACAATTTTTGCTTTTTAAAGCAGACACCCACGCCCTTTTATAAGGGGGAACAAAACACTGTAATGAACACAGTACAGTAAAGAATGAATAGAGAGTAAAATATGGCTATGCACACAAAACAAATCAACAAAATAACCGGCCAAAATACCATACAGTTACAATTGCTGTGACTGGTACCCCACTCATTTCTTGCTTTAATAGCAATTTGCTGAGCAGAATTTTCTGCTAAACAGCTTTGTGAAATTGGGCCATGGGCTCGATTTCACAAAGAGTTAAGATTGATCGTAACTGCAAATCCATCGCAGTTGCTTAGCAAAGAGTGATGTCACAATACAAATCACTATGGTAATTACTGCTAACTCATGTTAAGATGAATCTTAGTGCTTTGTGAAATCGGCCCCAGAGCTCGAGTCCAATGCACTCAACCACTCAGTCACAACACGCCGATTGAAATTGAATTGAAATTAGTTTATCTTTAAAGTCAACTTACCTGAGTTCATGAGCGAGATGGGCGGTAATCCGACTCCCTGAAGCACCGACAGGATGGCCCAGAGCAACAGCGCCCCCATTGGTATTGGTCTTCTCAATGTCTAGCCCAAGCTCTTGTTGGACAGCCAAGAATTGAGCGGCGAAGGCTTCGTTGACCTTGGTGGAAAAATGACAGCAGGCAGAAACGTTTTAAAAAGTGAAAACTTATAATAATAATAGTAATATCGACTCTTAGCTCAGTCACAACAAATTCAAAAAAACGATCGTTGCGCTACAAACATTATTATGACAGCAGACAGAAACATTTTAAAAAGTGAAAACTTATAATAATAATAATAATAATTATAATAATAATAATAATAATATCGACTCTTAGCTCAGTGCACTACAAATTCAAAACAACGATCGTTGGGACCCCTTGGCTCAATTTCACAAAGCACTAAGAATCATCTTAAGATGAGTTGTCTGTATCACCATAGTGATTTGTATTGTGACATCACACTTTCATTAGCAAATAAGATTGATTCGCAGTTAAGATCAGTCTTAGCTCTTTTTGTTAAATGTTAAATGGTCACTGGGCCATACATTTCCTTCCTTAAACCATCTCAGCTCCCTTGGGAGTATACAGCCTGTGCTGCCAAGTATGTAGCGCACTACGCTAAATCAATCACAAGAACCATCTCTGCCCTCACAGGTACCCATCTACCCCCCCTGGGTGATGAGAAGCAATTGTAGTTAAGTGTCTCTTGCTCAAGGACACAAGTGTCATGACTGGGACTCAAACCCACACCCTGATGACTCATCAACCAAAACTCAAGTGCGATCGCTAACTCACTTGGCCATGACACAACAGGGTCAAATTATTCATGGAACAGTCAATTTTTTTATATTAGTAATGACAGGGAAGTTTTGTGGACAGACATGGCTACCAGTTACGATTCCTAGTCAAGCTTCTCCCCTGGGGCATTCTTGAACAAACTTTTTGGAAGTTTGGCTCTAAGCACGCTGAATTGAGACGAGGTCCTCAGAATGTTCTTGACTTAGTGTTTATCATTGGTTTTTAAAAGCCCTACTGTGCAATGCCGCATTCTTAATGGTTTCTTTTGGTTTGTAAACTTAATCTGAAGTCCCCCCCCCCAAAAAAAAAGAAATTAAAATAAAATTCATTATTTCTTTTTTGCGTATCAGTACGCGATTTGAGCATATCAGTATGCACTTCGCATGTATTGGCATGCAATTTGCGCGCATCAGCTTGCGATTTGCAGGTATCAGCAAACGATTCACACGCATCGGTACGCGATTCGCCCATATGTATCGGCACGCGATTCACACGTATCAGCACACGATTCACTCGTATTGGCATGCGTGTTATAAATTGATTAACACTTTTGGAGTTATGCGTTCAATGGTGATACACCAATCCAAACTCTGCCCCTTACCTCGCATAAATCCATATCTGCTATGCTAAGCCCCGCCTTCTCCAGCGCTCGTCTGGCTGCTGGCACTGGGCCAATACCCATGATGCTCGGGTCACAGCCAGAGACGTGGTAGCTGACGAGCCTAGCTAGAGGGGTCAGACTGTGCTTGGCAACGGCTTCTTCACTAGCTAGAATGACAACACCAGCTCCATCACATATACCCTAAGGAAAGAAGGACAAAATAAGTTTAACTAGAGCGTGACTTGAACCTGGGACCTTCAGATTAACGTACCAACGCTCTACCAACTGAGCTGTCTAGCCCTATTGTTGGTGGTCTCCCTATTTTGCCAATATCTTTTATTCGCGGTGCCAGTCAGAAGCCATTTAACCTGTAACTGCCGTATAGCCAGGGATCACACCCAAGTTAATCGTCATCCTATATATCTCAGAAGCCATTCATAAACCAGCCAACTAAACCAGTTGCCGGACCACTCAGCTAATCAGTTAGCTAACCAGTTAGCTAACCAGTTAACCAACTCATTAAAAAATCCATCGTCTAGCAAATGAAGTGATACTGGTCCAACTGTATAAGAGGGAGGAAAGAGGAAAGGACCTCTAGTGAAAAAGAACAAGTATTCACCAAAAATACTACAAAGTGCACTATATGACGTCTCAAACTACTCGAACCCAAACTCTGTTGACCAAAAACACCAGGGCCAAATTTCATAGAGCTGCTTAACGGTAAGCAAATTTTTTCGTGCTAACTGTAGCAGAAACATTTGCTTGTTCATAAGCGTATTTCTCAGGTTAGCAAGAAAATTAGCAACCATCTTGTGCTTTCACCATGGATTTGCATTGTTAAGGTCAAACATTTTTATACAGTAAGCATCGGAAGGTTAGCATGCCTTTTCATGTGCTTACGGTTAGCAGCGCTATGAAATGGAAACTTGCTCAGTAAGCACAAAATCGGCCGTTAAGCAGCTTGAGTCCGGTACTCTTAAACCGCTCAGACCGACTAACTAATCAATCACATACTCCACAACAAAAAGCAACTCACCGAGGCATTTCCGGCCGACACCAGTCCGTTCTTCTGGAACACTGGAGGAAGTTTTGCCAAACTCTCCAGAGTGGTTTCTCTGGGGTGTTCATCAGTATCCATCACCTGAACGCCCTTCCTGGACTTTATTTCAATGGGGGCCATCTCCTCTTTGAACCGTCCTTCGTCATTGGCTGAAAAAAGGGATCATAATGTGTCGGCTCAGTGCTACAGGCATGATATTTGGTTCTTGGAAAAAAGTAGGAACAAGTTTAAGAGTACGAGGGCTGACCTACATGTACATATTGTTTAGGTAGGCTTTAACGGACTTTTCAGGCTTTTTAATCACAATTTTTCTGATTTTTCCAAGGGCATAACAATCGGAAATCAGACTAAAGGAAGAAGAATATCATGCTATAAGGTCATTAGTTGCAATTTCATTTTTCGTAATGATCAAAAGGTCATTAAATGAAAAATGCATATAAATTTGAAAAAATACACCAAAATCAACAAATAAATGTTTTACTTAGAAAATGAATGTTTGTTTTTGCCAAACAAATACTTAGATGACCGCTCTTGATCAATAAACCCTCCTTTTACCAGGAGCTCCAAACTATGCAAAAAGCAATTTTATGAAACCCATTCAAATTGCATAGTCCTGAGCAGTCGATAAATACAGGTCAATATAAACAATGCATAAATATAATAATTTTGGAGGCTACCTCTTTCCCACCGTAGGTCTGTAGCCAGTGTCTGTCTTTTCAACAGATATTTTTAGGGTAAATGTGACACCAGTGTGTCCAACCTGGGCCCAATTTCACAGAGCTGCTCAAGCAGAAAATATTGCCTAACAATTTTCTGCTAAGCAGAAATGAGCAGGATACCAGTCACAAATTGTGCACGTGACATGGAAGTTTGGCTGGTAACCTTATTCTTGTAAGCAAAATTTTGTTGCGCTTAGCTATTTTTTGTGCTTGAGCAGCTCTATGAAATTTTGCCCTGGTTTCTACACCAAAAATAGTTCCTGTAATTTGATTACTACGAATACATGTATTGTTTACCTTTCTTCCACCGTTGCTGTGACAACAGTGAAAATTTATCACAATCTTCCCTGGTCAGGCCGTATTTTGCACCAAGTTTCTCTGCAGTCATTCCCATGGGGGTTTTGATGTGGTAATCAGTAAGTGTTGCCCACAAGGAGTCTTCAAGCTGTAGATCACAAAACAAGACCGTGTTAACCCTTGCATAATGACGTCAAACCAGAGTATAAGCGCACACGGGGTACCAGACTCAGACTGCACATTGGGTTGAAAATGGTATGGCCCATTTTCACTGATGAGTTTTCACCCTTTCAATTATTAGTGTGTATATTGGGTACTAGACAAAGATGGCTGCTACCTACCTTGAGGTCTACTCCCAGTTTAGTCCCAAAGCAAGTGCCTCGGACGGTGTAAGGAGCCATGCTAAGGCTGGAGTGAAAATGGTATGGCCCATTTTTATTGATGAGTTTTCACCCTTTCAATTATTAGTGTGTATACTGGGTACTAGACAAAGATGGCTGCTACCTACTTTGAGGTCAACTCCCAGTTTAGTCCCAAACCGAGTGCCTCGGACGGTGTAAGGAGCCATGCTCATATTCTCTGTGCCTCCAGTTAGAACTACCTCTGCATCTCCAGTTAAAATATCCTGAAGTTGAACGAAAAAAAGAAACAACATTGTCATTATTGTCTCAATCTTTGACTTTTGTGTCCTTAAAGGTATTACACAGGATTGGTGAGGATAAAAAGCATCAAATTTTAGTCTGACAGTTTACTGATTAAGTTCATACTAGAACTATTTTTTCTCTGAAATAATTCCCTCTTAAAATGAAATCACTTTTCCTTGAATTACTCGGTATTTTACATACCTGAGCTCCACTGACTATGGACTGGAACCCTGACCCACATAGGCGATTAACAGTCAAAGCAGGCTTATCTTCTGAGACGCCAGACCGAAGAGCCACATGCCTTGCAACGTATGCTGCATCAGGGGCTGTCTGTTGATATAAAACAATGAACAAAAAGAATAAAGACAATTCTCCCTCTTCCCACCTTTGATCTTGTCCTTTTTGTTTCTAACTTCTTGTGGTCAAACCAGCCCCCTCTTTGCAACCCCCCTGCCTCCCTATTCATTGTTTACCCCCTTGCTTTTTCTGTGTGCTTTCTGCCTCTCTCTCTCTCTATTCATGTATTTCCACTTGACTGCTTCTGTTACACTTATATACATGTACCTGTTTATGTGTTGTGTTGTCATTTAGCTTTTTTGCAAAAAGATAATTTAACATCTATGTTCATAATGTTATGATAAACCAGCAAACTGCTTGCATGAATCGTTTCTCAGATTTCTGAGGGTTGGTGTCCGTTTGCGAATGCTGCGGCCAGAGATGTGGTTGCTATCCATTTTTTGTTGCCGTTTTCTCAACAAGTAAACACTGTATTCAGCTGAAACATTCACGGTGACTTTTATTGTATCTTTATTGATAATGCAGCCTATAAATCGGCATTGTGGTGTCAAAAACCAATCTATGACCCTAACTGCACAGGTCATCACTCACAGTATTATAACAATGGCACCCTTTGTGATGTAACGGCCAGCATGTGCAGTAATTAGGTTAGAGTTCATAATTTGTTTTTACTCTTACACTGATGTGTATTAAGCACTGTATACTCGGTATTTCACGAGTTCTGTGAAAAAAAAATCCACAAGCAAATCACTTGGGTGGGATTCAAACCCACAACCTTTGCATTGCTAGAGCAGATATCTTACCACTAGACCACCGAGCTAGTCCGGTGGCTAGAGGCAGTTTGAATCCTAGGTTTTAGCAGCAGGTAACGCAAAGATTTAATGGTATGTTAATTTTGCATCAGGGATAAAGAATAGAATTTGTTTTTACCCTTACACGTGTATTTATAGTAGGCACTGTATACTCAGTACTTTAGGTTAGGATTCATAATTCCATGTACATCCACATGCCTGCTATGATCATGACAACAGTTCCCCTTAATAATTAGACACAAAACAACGTCAACATACCTGGGCAACATTTCCAACGAATGTGCTGTCGATTATCTCTGGATTGATATTACCAGCAGCGAGGGCAGCTTTTGCTGCGACTTCACACAGATCCGTCTGCGTTAGGTCTTTAAGCTTCCCTCCAAATGCTCCGAAGGGAGTTCGCTTAGCAGCAACAACGAATATACCTGGAGGGAATAATGCGGACAATTAATACCTTATCAAGAAATAAACCACTTAAAAAGGCATCGTACACGTTTGGTAATTGTCAAAGACCAGTGTTCTCACTTGGTGTATCCCAACATATGCATCAAATAACAAGCCTGTGAAAATTTGGGCTCAATTGGTCATCGAAGTTGCAAGAAAATGATGAAAGAAAAAACACCCTTGTGTGCTTTCAGATAGGAATAAAAAACTTCTTGCACTAAGTTTTTATTACTTTAGTGAGAAATTACCTCTTTCTCAGAAACTATGTTACTTCAGAGGGAGTCGTTTCTCACAATGTTTTGTACTATTTTATCAACAGCTCTCTGTTGCTTGTTACCAAGTCAGTTTTTATGCTAATATATATTTTGAGTAATTACCAAACGTGTACAGTGCCTTTATGGGAAACTGATTAGTTTTTTGTTGTTGATAATTTGGGGTTTAACAAAGAAAAATTTCCCAGAGCAGGACTTGAACCTGCGACCTTCAAATTAACGTGACGGCCCTCTACCAACTGAGCTACATTACCTAGCCCTAATGATGGCAGTCTCCCTATTTTGTCTTTGTTTGGGGGTGCTTGTCAGAAGCCGTTCAACCCGTTATTGCCGTGTGTCAATAACAACCTAGACCACGGCGACCATGCATCTGAGTTTCATGTACATTACATCTGGCCTGAAACTTCATCTTTGAGAGGGAAAGGCCATTTTCATTTTGCAAAGGGCACTTCCATTGTAAAATCTTAAAGTCTATGGGAAACTTTTGAAGGGGCACCGAGGCCAAGACAAGGGGTAACACTAACACTAAGTAACAGAGAGGTCACGACCTCCATGTAATTCTAGGGTAGGCCTGTTATGTGTATCACCAACGCAGTGTGGAAACGAGGTCGCGACATACCGGCGATTGTTCGCCACCTCAACCTCACTTTGCCATTTTGGAGTAACTGCAGAATAACCGCAAGTTGTTCCCTTCAGAATGGCATGCATATTAATTGTGCAGGTAAACCAATCAAACGTGACGCTCCATACAGTAGCCGTAGCGTAGCTAGCTGTGGCTTCCAGAGTTGCGGGGTATTCTGCAGTTCCTTTTGTTGGGACTTTGGAAACTGCTGCAGTTCTACCCCTAGACAAGTGAGGATATAATTTGATCTAAACCTGCTATATTAAGGGAGAGAAAGTGGTGGCCGGCTGCGGAATTTTAGCCGGACTGGAACAATAGTAACGTTGCAATTGCGCAGTTTCTCGGCCTATAGTATCAAGTTAGAAATAAACACTGCAAAATATATCGCAACTGGTTAAGTCATTTTTATAATCACTTTTAATTGGCGACGGTCGGTGGAGTATTTTGCAACATTGCATTGTTAATTTGTTTTTGTTATCAAGCAAACTTCTATCCTACATTAACGTATCGTTGTAACACACAAGCTATGAAGGGATGAAAAGCTTCACCATATTAAAAACAAAATCTGTAACAGCACGAATAATTTCTTACCTCTGGTCATCGCCATCTTGGTTCTAAAATAGGCTGGTGGCGTTTCGCCATCTCACGAAACGCACGTCGCGAATAGGGTAACCAGACTGTGGGTATCTTTATTGTCGTCACGTGTGAATAATTTAAGTTATTATGCCCACAACTTGGGAAACTGGGTAAATTTGAAATGATTTTTTGGGTTGAACAAAGGAAAATTTACTAGAGCGGGATTTGAACCAACGACCTCCGGTAACGTGACGGTGTGGCAGGAGATTTTGCCCCCCCCCCCCGGAGATTCTGTCCCCCATACGGGTGCACCCCACTAAATTAAGGAGAAAACAAAGCGTCGAGCTCATTATTTTTTTCTCTAGACAGATGAGAGTCCCAAAAAAGGGTTTCAGTGTACAACAAATTGTCCAATTGTGACCTGGGGGTTGTTGGGACGTCCAACTGGATGTATAGTGACATAGGCCCTAAAAAAATGGTCCTATTTGCTGGTGTAGGGACATTTTTCAAGATTGATGCTCGGACGTTTGGAAAATTACACTTGTGTCGGGTGTTTTTATTTGGAGGGGGGATAACTCGACGGGCCCAGGGACTCCCCATATCAAATTGAGCAGAAAATAACAGTTCAAGAGTCAATTAATAATTTTCCCTTTACTGTAAAAAGCTGTGAGACTTCTAAGTATTTTTCGTGTACTTTTGAATATTTAGCATTTTGCGCTGTATGCTATGGGAGTTGATTAAGGGGGTGGGGGGGGTGCACCCATACAGCAAATTGTGTACAAACCCCTTCTGATAGCGCCCTCTTTTGAATCTCCTCCTTCAGCCCACACGGGGGAAAGAATCTCCGGAGGACAGATTTCCGTGACACCCTATCTCAATGATTAGCCATCTATAGCCCTATATATGTTTGCGGTCTCCCTATACTACTTTGTCGATATCTTTGCTCGGTGTGCCAGTCAGAAGCCATACAACATGTGTCGTGTAGCCAGGGATCACACCCAAGTTTACAATACAACCTGCGGAAGCGGCAGCCAGGGGAATAATATTTTGTGAGGAAGGTTGGAGGGGGGAAGGTGCGGGAACCCCTCCCGCACAACCCTCCCTCCCTCAAAATGAGATCGCAAAATGCACAGATGAATGGTTCGATACATTAAAAGCCCCCCCCCCCCCCAATTAAAATATTTTTCTGGCCATCTGAATAATTTACTGCTGGACTTTCATCTCTACAATCTTGTTCAAGCAAAGTAGTCGATATTATGAGTGAAGGTCAAATCCACCAGTCGATACGCGACATGGCCGCACGGCTTGGAGTGTGTTGTTTTGTTTTCGGATTATGCCTTATAACAGTAATGATATGAATCCATTCGAAATGATTAACACAGCCCCTGAATTAGTCATAGATCAAGACGTTGCCTACGTTGTGCACACTAGTACAGACCATGCGTGCAACCTTTGTTTACAAAAAGCCTCGACCTCTTTATACATTCCAGAGCTTTTCTGGCAGGCAAGATCGATACTACGCTCATATTCAATGGGAAATGTAACGTTTTGTGTCATAATTTACACATGAATTGAGAAGCTGTAAAAGTAACAGCTGAACAAGTTTTGAGATGTGCCACCGCCCCACCCCTTCCGTCGTATCAAAATCAGACACTACAATCTCAATATACAACTAGAGATTCAGTTTTTGTTGGTTACAAAAACAAGGTGTTCGTGATGAGTGATGTCATCAAATTATGATTAAATGAATTGGTGACAAAAATCTTATGTTTGGTTCAGAAGTTAGTTTTTTCCATTATAAAACTTCAACTTCCGGTTTGAACTGGAAGTCAGGTGAAAAGGGGTCACATTTTGTGTAGTGCTTGGTTGAGATTTTAAAGACCTGTTTAATGACGTAATTATTGTAAAAACCCATTGTGTACATGGTACAGGAGATATGTTTTTGACCAACATTAAATTTCATTGAAACGGAAGTCAAGGTCAAATGGGGTCACACTGTCAGTACAATCTCAATATATACAAATATCATAAGATTGATTGTGTACGTGTTCTTCCATCGGGCCGGCTGTGTAGAAATTGTGCCGGCAAGGAAGTGCGGGCTCTGTGGCTCTTTGTAAACATGTCACGTCACGCTACATGGTCTACTATACAATGATGACGATTTTCGAAGTTAAACTCCAAGCTTGGACAACAAAATGGCGTGTTGAAACAAACACCGATTCGGCATATTATTTTACGAGAAATCAAAATATTAATTTGTTGTCAAATTTGCCAAAAGAACCATAAGTTGATTCCATCAGCATTGGGAGTAATAGCTGCCCGAACTTAAATGAGTTTTTATTTTTATGAGAGATCACCCAACATCACAAGGCCGGGCCACTTCAAGGTGAGGGCTATACACTTAACTGATTTGGGCTATCGACCAAAATCAACTGCCACCAGGGGCACGTTGTCACCTACTCTTGGGGCTGAATTCACAGTCCGTAAGGATGTAGGCATATGGGTATCGTCCACTAGGAGCCTGGCTGGTAGAGCAGAATGCACTACCTTCCCAACTGTTTACGAAGCAATTATGGATAAGTGCCTTGCTCAAGGGCACAGCAAGTGAGGTATGCTGTTGTCACACTTATCTATTAAATCAACAAAATCAAACACATCTTTAAAATATAATGATTTATTCAAAAAAGTATTAACGCCATTTCGTCAAGATACAGAACAGCCGACTGCTCCGAAGTTAGAATATTGCGGTTGCCACACCGACTGAATGTGTATTTATGATGCAACAAAAATGAAACTTAACTAATGATGATGATTAAACAAAATAATGTTTAACCTTACATTTTTCGACCCTTCGACCCTTTTCGGTGAGCCTCCGATTACCGGCAGGAGCTCAAACTGCACTCTGTGTCCTGTGCCCAATATCACTGATCTGGTAAATGGCAGCAGAAAATATTGCTTAAAGGCACTGAACACGTTTGGTATTGTCAAAGACCAGTGTTCTCACTTGGTGTATCCCAACATAATGCATAAAATACAAGCCTGTGAAAATTTGGGCTCAATTGGTCATCGAAGTTGCAAGAAAATGATGAAAGAAAAAACACCCTTGTTGTACAAATTTGTGTGCTTTCAAATAGGAATAAAAACTTCTTGCAAGAAGTTTTCATTATTTTAGTGAGAAATTACCTCTTTCTCAAAAACTACGTCACTTCAGAGGGAGTCGTTTCTCACAATGTTTTATACTATCAACAGCTCTCCGTTGCTCGTTACCAAGTAATGTTTTATGCTAATAGATATTTTGAGTAATTACCAAACGTGTACGATGCCTTTAACGATTTTCAGCTCAGCAAAAAAATATATATATGCAGGGTACTAGTCACATGTTATTTATGCTGGTAACCGTATAAATCTGGGATGCATTTTTGTTGTGCTTAGCTACATTTTGTGTTTATGCAGCTCTACAAAATTGGGCACCGTTAGTGGACGAGGCGTGTGATACCAAGTGACATAGTGCCGTAAGAACAACATTATGTGTCAAGTAGCGCAATTAAATTGGGCGCTTCTACTTCTGGCGTGTGTCTTCGAAGCAATGGTATACAGCTTTCCATTTGTCCACAAAGTGCTTGGCGTCATATTTCATTATGACGTCATATTTCACATGATGTTAAGATTATTAGAGTGGTACACACCTTTATCATGCTGCCACCACCTTGTTCATGTTCCCTGTATCCAATACCAGCATTGAATAATAACATCCGTCGTACAAAAAGGAACCATACTATTTGCCCTTCCAGCCTCGGTTTGGTTACATTGATTTGAATGGAAGAAAAATCAAGATGGCCGCACCATGATAAAGGTCTATTGGCCAACTTCAAGAAATTTCTTCGGCCCAATAATGTGAATAAACCAAATTAGCACCTTTTAGTAAATCCAGCTGCAATTCATAATCAACGTTCACATTACCAGGAAAATTTTCGTTTTGTTCTCACCAACCCACTCTGAAATAGTCTCCAAAGAGGATGCTGGTAGTGCGAGACTCGTAGTGTTGTAAAGGAAAAACGCTCACAAGAAAGCGTCGCGCGTACCACGAACCGACCTAACTCGTACACAGTATAAAAAAACGTGTTTGGAGAAAATCACGAATGAAGTTGCACTATTTTTCAAACTGCTGTTTTGGGGTCTGCTAACTATTTGTATATTATTTTTTTAAGACAAAAATAAAGCCGACTACTTTATTAATACAAAACTGTCAATTTCATTTAATCCCTGCAACTATTTTCATTAGTAAATAATACCTAAACAGATAGGTCACTTTGTGAAATTGAAAATCTGAGTTTTGCCCGCAGAGCGCCGTGTACAAACCAATGCATGATAGAGACCTATCTAGTTAGGTCACTTTGTGAAATTTTTATACGCTTTGAGTTAGGTCGGTTCGTGGTACGAAAATTTTACACGCGCGCCCGAACTGCGCGCGCTGTAGCGCATAGTACATCATTGGTAAAGTGGCGTATCTAGATAGGTCACTTTGTGAAAAGACAAAACGGCAAATCTAGTGATACGTCGTTTTTAGTAATTAGTGTAATTACAAAACTACTACGTATTTAGTTCTGAAACTTGCTGAAAATGTTAACAGTTACGAGTATATTAATAATTTGTAAAAAAAAATATTTGCAAAAGTGTGTGATTTTTGTCAGTTAGGTCGGTTCGTGGTACGAGCGACGATAAGTTAACACAAAATATGATAAGGCTTTTATGTACAGGAATTATTAACAATCTCGTAAAAAGAGATGAATGAAAACACAGAAGATCTTCCAGTATTCCTTTTAAGGTTTTCTCGTCCATACTTCACTCAATGTGAGTGGCACAGAATAGTTAAAAAGATCGAACTCTGCCTCGTGTCGACTGACGATTTTAGGTAAAAGCTCGGGTGATATTTGGGAGTAGTACTTCTTCAGGACATCTTGGGATGAGCTAAATGTATGGTGTGTCTCAGTCGAAGGGTAGGTCTCCAGTTTATCGATTCCAATCTTCTTGAAGATATATTTGGCGTCTTCCGTTGCTGTCTCCAGCTTCCCAATGTAATCGTAGTGAATTTCGCAAGGGTGGTACCAATCGAAGAGCGGTCTCCAGTGGTAATCCCCACCGCGGTCGTCTGGCTTCTCCACCAGCCACCGAAGAAACTCCTCAAAAGTGGGCTTCCCACTGGCGATCTCAGCCCTGGTGGCTCCCTTCCGGAAAGTCTGGATGATTTTCGACCCGATGGGCTTGTAGTACGGGAAATGGCGAAGTTCAACGTACTTGTCTCTGTACCCGGACAGAAGCCGAGCGAACGGCTCTCGGACGAAGAGGACCTTGGTGTAGTTTTCTAGCTCACGAAGGAACTTTTCATTATCATATTCCCGGATGGAATAATCACCATAGGGTTGGGACTTTTTGAAAGACGGGCTGCCTTTTGTGTACAGTGACCTTATGACCTGTCTCCAGCTGAATGACCCGACTTTAAGTACCCGACAGATCATGAACTTGAAATCGTCATTTGCGTACGCGTGCTCGTAAAACGTCTTCCAGGACAGAATTTTGTCCCGATCCTTTCGGAAGTCCAAGAGCGTCAAGTTGTAAAGTTCACTACACTTTTGATGAATAAGGTCGTGTCGAAACTTTTGTACCTTCTCCATGCGATTCAAGAAATCGTCTTCTTTGGAGAGGGCCTTCTTTGTGACCAGCGACAGTTTCCGCTGAAATAATAAGAACATCAAAAGGGTTAGAACAAAGAAGTGATTTTTATGTAGCCTGTCTATTTTTATAAAAGTGTTCACGGACTTGCTCCAAGTCGACTATGGATGACGTAGAAAATATACTTCGATTGGTAATAAGACTTGCAGACTCTCTTAATATTGTTGTCCCCAAACAGAATGTCCAGTGTTTAATTTGTATTTATTTTTAAGTTCGCCGGTGCTAAAGTTTGGAACACTATTAATTCTTCTATTCAAAGTTCCTCCTACATTGTTATTTTTAAATGTTGATATAAGAAACTGTACTTTCAGTAGTTGTACATTTTATTCAACTTTATTCTAGTCTGTTGGCAATTTTATGTAAATTTTATGTAAAACAGGACAATCCCATTGATGTGAAACAGCTTTTGCTGATCTTTTTATCCTGTATAAAGATGTTGCAATAAGTTAATAAATAAATAAATAAATAACAAAAACATTACGTAGTCTTTGCTCGAACTGTTCACCATCTGAAACTCAGAGCATGTTGCGCTGACTCATCGGTAAAGGTATCATACAGGATTATTAGAGCTGACAAAAATAGTCGCAGACAGTGTTCATGTTTCGTGTGTTCAACCATATACAACAAATAACAAACTTGTGAAAATTTGGGCTTAATCCGTTGTGTGAGTCAGGGGGAAATAGTGAAAAACTATGCACAATTTTCAGCATGTAAACACATTGCCGTGAATTATATTAAGCAGAAAAGAGGTCAACCCAGCTTCGGAGAGGAGGTAAAGTACCAGGCGAAACACGGCGGTTGGGAAGACTGTCTCTCGTTAAATGGTCTTTCTCTCAACAATCAATTATTTTCCTTCCTTTCCCCAACCAATCTCGATAATTTAATTAATTAATATATGCAGTCTATATTGTAGGATGGAGGCACCCTGGTATCCAGAATCAGAGTCATTTCCGACCCGGGGGCTTTACAGTGTAGTTAAAATTAGACTAAATAGAATTAGCTGTTGCAAACTGCTTACCAACTAAAAGGACCTATGGTATAAATACAAAAAAAAAAGTTAATGGCCTGACGTTTCGACCCTAGCAGAGTGTTTCTCGAAGGATAAATGAAAACATTTGTATTTATTTTTAATTTTAATTTTTATTTTTTTAAACACGCTAACCAAGTATCTTTTCGCTGTAGAATATGTGTTATATATCACCGGTCACAAGATTCTGACAAAGGTCCGGTTTGGATCGAAGGCTAATTGGCCATTTCCCCTTCAATTTTTATATATCACGGTCACCAGGATTCTGACGAAGGTTCCGGTTTGGATCGAAAGCTAATTTTATATAGGTGTGACAATAAAACATACATACTATAATAACACACATGAACAGGTATATAAGTGTAACATAAGCAGTCATGGAAATACATGAATGAGAGAGAGGGGGCAGAAAGCACACAGAAAAAGCAAGGGGTAAACAATGAAGAAGGAGGCAAAGGGGGGGGTAGGGAATGGACTGGTTCGACCAAAATAAGTTTGAAACACAAAGGACAAGATCAAAAGTGGGAAGAGGGGGAAAATTTGTGAATGAGGCAAGCTAAAAAGGGGGATATCTGTAGGGGAAAAGGAGAAGGCAAAGATACAAAATTAAAATTTGAATCTAAACTTTCGGGTCAAATCGGCCAAATATCGGACTTGGCTTTTAGCTCTTCCATACACAAAATACAGATTTCAAATCCGTGGCTGATAAAAACGTCCGCCATGAGTCACTCGATGTTTTCGGGCATGCCTCACCGTGACATTCTCTGAAAGGACCGGTGCTAGTCGTTGAGTAGACGTCTTTCGAGTCGTGTTAAAAGACTTATCGAGCGGGGAGCCAGTCATTTCCAAGCTGGAAGGTGGGACAGACGCCTGGGCTTGTAGACTACGTGACACATCGGGCATTGGGAAATGCATCCACATTCTATCCATTTCTAAAATGCCCAAGAGATAATAAATGCCTTTCATTGTTAAACAATTAAATCCATATAATAATAATCACGAGAGGCAAACTCTAACAACTTAATGTTGTTGTCCCTAAACTGAACGTCACGTGTTTTAAACAATCCTGTAAGTTTGGCGGTGCAAAAGTTTAGAAATATTCCTTCCTCCATTCAAAGTTCCTCCTCCATTGCAATGTTTAAATGTTTATAATTTTATAAGAAATAAGTAGTTTTACTTTTTATTTGTCTTTATTCTAGTCTATTGTTTATGTTGACCATTAATGTTTAACAGGACATTGATGTAAAACAGCTTTTGCTGATCTTTTTATCCTGTATAAAGATGTTGAAATAAATAAATAAATAAAAAAATAAAAAACTCCCGGGTCATTCGGGTCCCAGCTGCAGGGGCCCCCTGACCCATTTCTGGGTCAGACTGACCCGGAAACTATAGTGTCTAGTTTGTTTTTCTTCTTCTTCTTAGCTGTTCCGACATAGTAGTCGGAACAGCTATTGTTTACGTCAATATTTTTATTAGCTGTTCTCAAACCCACTATCAACACGGAAACATCTGGTTCCTTTTTATTGACAATAAGGAAACAAAAAATTGTCAAAGTCCTGGTATGGGCAGATTATATCAACAGATCTATATTCTGGTGTCAACTGCCGATTAAATGAAACGCAAATGGCAAACAACTAAAAATGAATTTGAATGAACTTGTCCATAAGTCCAGTTCACACAGGTTCCATCGAACAACATTTACCGAAGTAAGAGGAATGCTGCGATCGACCTTTAATTATTTTAAATACAAGGCAAAGAATGACACTAATTATTTGAAATGTACTTACACCATAGGGCTACAATATTACTGATAATTGAATCTTTCGTAAACAGGAAGAGGTGACCGGGGGTTATTAGGTCAGGGGGAAACGGTGCAATGTGCTCGTGTATACGTCAGCCCATCCTGGATGGGGTGCTGGGACTGAGTGAATGAGCAATAAGCTCCTTGGTTTTAATACACTAATCTATATAGACCATTAATAATAATAATAATAATAAAGAGAGATTTATAAAGCGCAAACAGTTGCAGATCGGTTCCGCCTCAAGGCGCTGAAATACAAGCAAGAAAAAAAAGAAAAAAAAGTAAAAGAATTTTTTTTATCGTGTTGACACCATCCTGTTTGTTTTCATTGTATTCAATAAAAGTAATGGATGCTATTATAGTAATTGTACAGGGACAAGTCTATTTCTCCTTCTAGCCTCGGTTTGGTTACATTGATTTGAATGGGAGAAAATCAAGATGGCCGCACCATGTATAGAGGGCTAATTTGCCATGCTTACCGGTGTATTCTTCTATGCGGCGTCTCCAAGATGTCGTCACATCAAAAACAACGAACAGACCAACACTCAAGACAGTGACCACACCCAGTGCCAGTTTCTTCCTCCGTATCCTCATGATGCTGTTGTTGTTAACTGAAGAGGAGATGCAAGCACACAAAACACTATTGTTATTGTTAGTATGTACGTACACTCTCTTTACTACGGAGTTCTTAAAGTGCCATCAAACAAGTTGAGATCCTGAGATGAGTTATCTTGGGATGACGACACCCCTATGTAAGACGTCGTCCTCCCAATATATTTCATCTTATGATGTCGGCAAGATGAAAAAAGGATGTCGACAATGT
Source organism: Plazaster borealis (assembly GCA_021014325.1). Classification (NCBI taxonomy): domain Eukaryota; kingdom Metazoa; phylum Echinodermata; class Asteroidea; order Forcipulatida; family Labidiasteridae; genus Plazaster; species Plazaster borealis. The sequence continues at coordinate 22,558,165 of CM037461.1, forward strand.
GAAAGAAGGATGTCGACAATGTGAACGAAGGATGTCAACAATATGAAAGAAGGATGTCGACAATGTTAAAGAAGGATGTCGACAATGTGAAAGAAGGATATCGACTTTCAGAGATAATTCATCTTGGGATGATTAATGAAAATATCGAGAACCCAAGATAAATTGCCTTGAGAAGACGACATTCTACTTTTAAGATGTCGTTATCCCGAGATAAATCATCTCAGGATGTCGTCATAAATGTACGTTTATGATGTCATCATCCTTTGCAGTAAATTATCCCAGGATCTCAACAAGTTGGACGGCACTTCCAGCGAGCTCTGTATACTTTATGTTTGTGTGTTTATTTGTGTCGATTTGATTTGAAGGTCTGACACAAAAGAAAAAGAAGACTGTGTGACATGCAAATGAGTCTCGATGGCTTCTGTTGACGTCCGTTTCGCAGCTTTATTATTATTGGAATAGGCCTATTAAAAAACAAACAGACCAGGGCCTGAATTGTTTTCAAGGTTCAGCAAAATTAATTACAAATTAAAAATTGCTGGAAAAAACCCAAGAAACCTTTCAAGGCTTAAAGGTATTGTACACTTTTGGTAACAGCTCAAAATCAGTGTCCACATGTTGTGTGACTCAACATGCATGAACAAACAAACCTGTGAAAGTTTGAGCTCAATTGGTCATCGAGGTCACGAGAAAATATTGAAAAGAGACCTTATGTGTTTTCTGTTTTGTCAAACATCGAGTGTTTGTCGCGCGTGATAAAAACTATTGTTTTACTCATTTCTCAGAAACGATAGCATTTTAGGCAGAAATATTTTAAGGAACCCTTTTTACCATTACCGACTTTAAATCATGTAAGTTATGTGTAAATGTGTGAAACGATTAACATCCTGGAAATGTCGAGAACCCAAGATAAATTGTCTTGAGAAGACGACATTCTACTTTTAAGATGTCGTTATCCCGAGATAAATCATCTCAGGATGTCGTCATAAACTTACGTTTATGATGTCATCATCCTGTTCAGTAAATTATCCCAGGATCTCTACAATTAAGTTGGATGGCACTTCCAGCGAGCTCCGTATACTTTATGACATAATGTACCTGTGTTTATTTGTGTCGATTTGATTTGTAGGGCTGACACAAAAGAAAAAGAAGACTGTGTGATATGCAAATGAGTCTCGATGGCTTCTGTCCACGTCCGTTTCGCAGTTTTATTATTATTGGTATAGGCCTATTAAAAAACAAACAGACCAGGGCCTGAATTGTTTTCAAGGTTCAGCAAAATTAATTACAAATTAAAAATTGCAGGAAAAAAACAAGAAGCCTTTAAAGGCTTAAAGATCACATTAGGGATTAGAAAAACAAATATAATCAAGAATATATAATAGCAAAATAATTAATAAATTACGGAGAGAAATGAGACCAAACGGCGAATTTATTGATTGAGCAAGTATAATCAAGAACATATAAACGCAAGATAATTAAAAAAATTACGGAGAAAAATGAGAACAAACAGCGAATTTATTGATTGGGCAAATTAACTAGAGAGGGAATGCAGCTGTTTTTGTACCGGTTTTTCCCGCATGGTATTAACGGAACTGTAGGGAAGGTGTATTTTTGGTAATTAATCCACAAATTAATGACCATAAAAACTGACTTGGTAAAGAGCTGTTAATATAATAAAACATTGTTAGGATCGACCCACTTTGAAGTAATGTAGTTTTAGAGAAAGAGGTAATTGTTTATCCCAAATTTGAACCTAGGGCATGAAGCCTTTCTCAGCATCTGAAAGCACATCATTCATATGCAACAAGGGTGTTTTTTCTGTCATGATTTTCTTTCAAAAAAATTCGATGACCAATTTAGCACAAATTTAAAAAAGTTTGTTATTTTATGCATAAAATGTTGGGATACACCAAGTGAGGATACTGGTGTTTGAAAATAATACCAAAAGTAAACTCTACCTAAGGTCAGTCTTTATAATCTTTTGTTTGTATTGTATATTATTGTAAACAATTATTTCAATAAATAAAAATTGCTTTGCTTGTACTGTCTTCGTGTGACATGTAATTGTAATTAATTAATTGATACATTCCTGTATTTCCCGTGTCTTAATTAATTAGTTTACGAAGGAATGCACTGACGGCAATTCAACAGGGACAACGGCAATTCAACAGCAATTCAATTCATTCAATTGCATCCGGCCACCTTTTTTTAAAGGGATTTATTTGAAGTTTAAAATAAGATGTTGGACTTTATTTCCCTTTTTAAAAAATTTCTCTTGAAAAATTGGTAGCTAAAATGCTAATTTTTTACCTTTATAGATAAAAATCAATAGCACATTTCATCGCGCGGACGGAACTCTCGCGCACTAATGCCCAAAGGAACTAAAATAGAGTGTAACGAGCAGCGTTGTCAAGACCACCATAGACCCGAAAACTGGGTTTTTTCCCTAATGATTTTGACCTTTTGTAATAGTTCAAAGTGCCTCTCTGTATACATTCTGTCAACTCTTCTGGACAGATAAAAATATAATTTGACCTAAATTACCAAGGGAGATAAAGTGGTGGCCGGATGTGGAATTTAACCCTAAAGGGTGTAGAATATCTGGTAGTTTTGGTATAATAATCACATTTAAAGGCATAATACAGGATTGGTATTAGGATACCTAAAAAATAAATATTTATTATAATTTTTGTTTTTAAAGCATCGGCTTTAATCTCAAAGGGGCACGGACATCAAATTTAGGGGGGGGGGGCCTCAAACTAGAATCATGTTTTCCCCCAGTGAAATATTTCCCTCTGAAATGAAGTCATATTCGAAAAAACTGTATCTGGAAAACCTTACCCCCAAAAATAGCGAACAGCTCATTTCAATTGTTACAACCATTGTGTTAACATGCTGAAAATTGTGCATGGGTTTCTCACTAATTTGTCTCTACTCACACAACGAATTATATAAAGCCCAAATTTTCCACAGGTTTGTTATTTCACGTGTGTATGGTTGATCACACAAAACACTGTCTGCGACTATTTTGTCAGACATCATAGGAGTCAGATAGCAAACAATCCCCGTGAATTAAATTACTCGACATCACATCCCGAAAACACGTATCACTTAACCTTGCTACTAGCGATCGGACAACCCATCCAAACTAGAAAGTCAACTTGGTTCTTACACTAGTATGCCCACTTGCTTTTACTGTATGATTTCTGCTTCCCTCTCTCTCTATTCACGAATTTCACCTTGTTTGCTTCTGTTGTTTAGGCCTATGTGTGTTGTGTTGTCATTAAGCTTTCGAGAAATAATTAGACTCTGCTTAGGTCAAAACGTCATCAGGCCGTTAACTATTTTGTTTGCATTTATCTTAAAGGCCCTGTGCACTATTGGTAAGATCGAAAAACACAAAATGTTCACAGATTTACACATAACTCAGGGGCGGATCCAGGATTTTCCAAGCGGGGGGGGGGGGCGTGATTTTTTTTTTTCAGAATGAAAGACCGCGCCATCCCCAGACAGCATTTTAGAGAGAGAAATTGAACATAATTTTTCTATAGAGATGCACGAATGAGTATGACTTCTGATTTTTTTTTTCTCTCCTTTTTTTTGTTTTTTTGTTTTCCTGGCAAAAGGGGGGGGGGCGTGCGCCCCCCACGCCCCCCTGGATCCGCGCCTGTAACTTACATGATTTAAAGTAAGTAATGGTAGAAAGGGTTAAATATTTCTGCCTAAAATGCTATCGTTTCTGAGAAAATAATGAGTAAAACAATAGTTTTTATCACGCGTGATAATAAACTCGATGTTTGAAAAACAGAAAACATAATAAGGTCTCTTTTCACTTTTTTCTCGTGACCTCGATGACCAATTGAGCTCAAGGTTTGTTATTTCATGTATATGGTTGATTACACAAAACATGAACACTTTCTGCGATTATTTTGTCAGCTCTGCCAATCCTGTGTAAATACCTTTCCTTTTGGTTGGTAAGCAGTTTACAACAGCAAATTCAATTTTGTCTCGTTCTTACAAAGAATTACAAAATGTTATCTCTCTCCACAAAATACTACTTCTGAAAAGAATTTTGTTTAGAACGACCATTGGAGTAAGTCTAGCACCAATTACCGACCCTACCACCTCCATCTATGGTTACGCCACACTGCTTGCTCTCCGTCGGTCTACCGCAGATGACGTTCATTAATGGGGGACACTCGATCATAGTTGGCGCGTGTTTGGCCATTATCACACTGACTGCGTGCGGCCGTGGCTGAAAGCATCTAGGCCTATACGCCAATCAAGCACTGTTGCATATGCTGCAGCATCTAAAAAATACTGCCAACAGCCCAGTCTTAATCAAAGTGCAGGATGACCATAGGAATTTAAGGAACACTGTACTATGCTTGGATCGTAATGGACGAAGTGTCATACTTCAAAACGTAGCTCCACTTACCTTGCAAGAAATAATAATACCTTAAAGCGCTTAGAGGCTGGCCTGGCGCTGTACAAATACGTTATACTACTACTACTACTATAATACAATGTATGCACTACATAAAACGTTGGAGCCGGACACTATTGTGTACATCCATTGCATTCATTTGCAAATTTGATATTTTAAAAGCTGTAGGTCAGTAATTGTCGCATGACTGCTTGCAATGGTTTATTGACATATATACAATTTTCACTATACAGCCCATGCTGTTAAGCCAAACTAGAAAACCGATGACGTCTTATCGATACATTGGTATTTAAGTATTATGCTTAAAATGTTAAATGAAAAAACAAAGTTGAACTTTCAAAGTGTTTTCAGCAAAAAATTGGTTGCATATCTTCAAACGAGCCGTTGAATTACTCACAAGTACATCTATCATGTATGCCATTTACTGAAGTTTAATTATGTTTTGTTGACATTCTTAATTTACAATTATTAGAAGTTTTCAACAGGGTTTCAAATACAGTGAGTGGACACTCATTAAGTATCGGTGCATGAAACATTGATTGTTCAAAACATAATATGCACTGATGATGATGTCATTAAAATAAGTCAAGCATAGTATGAGCTATCGGTTGCATACAGGCAATGGCATGTGGTCACTTTTTGACCTTAAATGGCTTGTAATTTGACACCTGATGACGTAATCGTGACGTCACAACTTACTCATACGCCAATCATGCACTGTTGCCTATGCTGCAGCATCTAAAAATACTGCAAAAAGCCCACACTCTTAAAGTGCGAGATTTAAAACGTTAATCTATTATGGGATTTATAAAAAAATTAATCTACTAAAAAATTAAACTATTAAAAATTAATCTTAAAAGATTTAAAAAAGCTAAAATTAACCATCAATTCGAAAACGAGTTTTAATCCCCCGACTGATTTAAAAAGGACGCTACAATTATCGACAAAGGACCAATCCGGTGATTGGCTTGCATCACGTGATGAGCATTTCGGGGAGCGGGATTTTCAACGACATCCGCCATCCTGTTTTACGAAGGGCGATCGTCCTTTTGTTCTAACGTTGCTTTAAGTTGCATAGATGGAGGATCAATTGCTCCTGTTTTTAAACACAACGCTTGGTGACAGGACAGCCACCGTTCTTGAAATTTTTCAAGGTAAGTAAATCTAGTTTTTATGTAGAAAAACGGTATGTTTTAGGCCGTTAAAGTTTCTTGACTAGCGTCGTTAGGCCTCGACTACAGTACCGTGATAGTACACATAGTACACACACAGTCAGGCTGTTTTTAAAAAAGGCGTGATTAAAAAATGTATTTGTTCTTTGCCCAGCTGCAAATCTGCAATATTACTGCACTGGCTTGCAGATTAAGACATCTAATACGATTCAGTGAATGTTTAACTTCTCCAATTACTTACTAATTTCTTATCACTTATTGGCGTATTGCCATAGTAATTAGTCAAAGATAGGCCTAGTGTCGTCGTAAAACAACAAAAGTGAGATGATAATCACCAGTTTAGTCACACACACTCTACGCCCGTGTGTTTTACGTATACGCGCATCGCTTGATCACGCACACACGGTATACACGTACTGATGACAGTGAGTGTACTACTGCAGTTCTTCATCGAAAAACAAGTTGACATGTACATTACACACATTTCTGGTTCTTCATTGAAAATGTAATATATTGTATCTTTAACTTACAAGATATACTTTAGACATAAATAACTCAACATCTAGCTGATGTGGCCACTGTATTAACTAGACGAGTACGTCCAACGCTAGTGCTATGCCTAACTTGCTTAACACGATAATTATAGGGATGGGGCTAGATTAAATACCTAATTTTCTAATTTCCACAAAAAGCAAGAACAGATACACAACATTATCATGTCAATTTTGTTTTCCTTCATTCATAACGAATGGTTTATTCCGTGCATCGCAGACGAAAGCTGAACTGAAAATGATTTGCAGAAACAATGATGTACAGTAAAAAAAAATAGACACAGAACTTGGTCGTTTACTTGGTCGTGAAACGACCGCTAGAGAACAAAACAATAACATGATTTCAGCAAGTTTGTAAACAGCAAGGTCCAATTTCATAAAGCTGTAAAGCAACAAAAATCTGTTTAGCAACAAAAATCTGCTTAGCAAAAAATTGCAAGATGCAAAATTCATGCAAAATTCATCAAAACATTTCCTTACGACCAGAACAATACTTCCTCCCATTTAATAACAGCAACTTTCAAACCTTGTCAAAATAAATCTCTATATTTGAATTACATCTGTTTGTTTTCTTTAAAAAACAGGCGGGGACACATATCGAACATGCAGTTGACAGCATCAAAGCGAAAGGGATAAGGCAGCCAGTAATAATCAACCTGGGGCCAGAAAAGAAGCCGAATCAGTTTTTCTTGTGCGTGGACTCTATTCCTATCAGAGGCGGTTCGACAGCGGTGGAAGCATTTGATAAGTTGTTCAAAACTTTCTATGTGTTCGGGTTGGACTACCCAAAAGTTTTGAACAGCTTTTGAATTCTTTGCCGCTTTCATCTATGGAGTGATGCCTCCTCCAGGGTAAAGCCTCTGGTTCGATCTTTCGCAACCGCTGTTAAATCTGTTTAAAGGGAAAGTATACTTTTGGTTTTTGGAAGTGTTCCATTGTGTTAATCCTATATAAGTTACGAGGTAAAAATAAAAATTAAATGTGCACATTTCAGTTAAAAAAGGTGTTCTAGATTTTAAAAGAATACCGCTAAAAATCTGGAGCGGTTATCTATGACCATTTGCTGGTTGTGTAATCTGAGTTCCCATGTCTGCACTTGTGTAGGACTGGTAGTAATACTTCTGCTCGGGTTGTACTGACTGCAACACTGCCTGGACTGGTCGTTTGCTGTGGGCCTAAAAACTGGTGGTGAAACTGTTTACACTGGATTCCATTCCCTGTGCACTATCCTCTTCTTGAACATGTATACACATGGCCCTTTCCTGGCTTTCGAGGCAGCTGAAGCAGACATGGTTCTCTTTAACAATGTTGAATCCGTTGTCTAAACTTATCCTCTTAAGCTTGATACACGTCGCAAGTGTACGATCCATCGGATATAAGTCAAAACTATTGGTGTTTTTTCTCATTCTTAATTCAATCTTTCGCACTTATACAAAAACAGTTAACAATCTAAAAAATGTACCTCTTGTAATTGACGTACTATGTAAAGGTTTATCTGTGAAACTTTGTGCATTGTATTTATTTACTTGACAATAAAGTTTAATACTGGTCGAGAATTTCGATTGGCTGTTTCCGATTATTGTTATTTATAGGTAAATCTCCTGGTCCATAATTGGGTGTTTATATTTTAATCCCAAGGAAAGTTTATAAATAAATCCAAACAGACTAGGTTTTAATTATCAAAGGGTAAAGGTTAAATCTGTAAAGTTTGAAACATTTTAATCCACTGGGATTAATTTAATTAATCCTCCAAAGACTAATTTTTTTAAATCTTTTGAAAGATTCATTTTAAATCCACGCAGATTGGTCCCTAACCACACTCCTTGAAAGATTTAAAATTTAATCCTGTGGATTTAAATTTAAATCCTTGTAATTTAGAGTGCAGTCTTAATCAAAGTTCAGGATGAACATAGGAACTTGAGGAACATTGTACTATGCTTGGATCGTAATGGACGGAATGATTATGAACCAACTATCAGCAAGTCTGTGTTTGTGGGGGATCTTGGAATAAAAAAAAGCTTGGGAATTACTGGTTTATGTTTGGTGTGAAGGGTTACCAAAAGAGCAAGTAGAGTAATGGCTTCCGTAACTAGGGTAGAGGGGGAACGCCCTCCCAATGTCCGTACCGCCCCCTCCCCCATTTGATATCTGGACCTTTATGATTCATTACCAGAATAACATGTTTAGACCTTACAAGCTTTTATGTGACATTACTCTTTTGACACACACAGACAATGTATTTGTTTTAACCTCTTCGTCAGATTATGTGTTTAATAATAATACTAATAAACGGCATAAAAAGAGTACTGACACCTCCAGTTAAAATTCCAACTGGAGTATTTTGTAGGAGGTTTCATCAACCATCCAAGAAAAAATGGGCTTGCTTAAGAAAAATGCAAATGCTGAGTAATTGGCCATGCAACCCCACCCTCCTCTATCTTTAAAGATAATGGTGCTACCCTTTCTTGCCCCACTTCGCCGCAGGGGAGCTCAGCCGGGTTATCTAGTCAAAATGAGCAGAAGTTTATGGTGAACAAAGTTATTATGCATGCAGTCACTGTACATAGTGTCATCATTTTTAAGCCAACGTTTAAACTCTGTGGCAGACAATAGCAGGACGAGAGTCCAGCTTTGCCATCTAGGGCTTAGGATTTAGAACTGGCTCAATACTGTTTATTGATCTAGTGGGCTTATTGCGTCATCCTACGGAATGGACTATTCAACTTTTGGAGCAGGGGCTTAACTGATTCAACATGGCTGTGGACGTTACCCATTCTGGGCGGCTGGTGGTCGGAGTTTTTTTTCACGTCAAAGATTTGAAGACACTTCTTTTCATGATCGATGGAAATGATCCATTAACGCGCCCCGAGAAGTTTCCTGACTTTAAACCAGCAATCCGGATACATTTGTCCTGAAAACAATTCCCTAATTTCGAAGCACAGGCCCCTTTCCCAAGATGGGTTCATGGGCATTCGTTCAGGGTGTTTCAATTTGATGTCATAACGTCCGAACTGGCGGCCACAGCTACGGAAACGGCTGGATCACTGCGTTATCATGCGTTGAAGTATACGACGTCCTCACACCCTCAGCAAAGGAGTCGTAGCTGTAACTGTAGCCGCCAACTCGGATAGCCTACTGTCTTCAATATGCCCCACTTACCACAAATTGAAAAGAAGAAAGGAGATGTCAGCAATTGAGTTGACTTCGCCAGCCTGGAATCTTTGAGAGGGCAAGGCTTCATTTTGCAAAGGGCACTTCCATCGGACAATCTAATTAAAGTCTACTTAGGAAACTTTTGAAGGGGGACCATGGGCCAGACCAGCAGCGTTCTCACATAAAGGCACTGATGAACACGTTTGGAAATTGTCAAAGACCAGTGTTCTCACTTGGTGTATCCCAACATATGCATAAAATAACAAGCCTGTGAAAATTTGGGCTCAATTTGGTCATCGAAGTTGCAAGAAATTGATGAAAGAAAAAAACACCCTTGTTGTACAAATTTGTGTGCTTTCAAATAGGAATAAACACTTCTTGCAAGAAGTTTTTATTATTTTAGTGAGAAATTACCTCTTTCTCAAAAACTACGTTACTTCAGAGGGAGTCGTTTCCTACAATGTTTGTATACTATCAACAGCTCTCCGTTGCTTCTAACCAAGTAAGTTTGTATGCTAATATTTGTTTTGAGTCATTACCAAACGTGTACGATACCTTTAACAGTGGTCCGCTATAGCCAAATTAAAGTTAATGCGGCAGAACAATGATTCAAATTTAATGATACAAATTTAATGATACAAATTGTACTGGTCAAAACAGTTATACGTCTAAAAACTTTACCTGCAGAGTGCGAGCATCACTACTGGGTTTGGCGAGATGACTTAGACCAATTGGCCACTTCGAAGTGCTCATTGGTTATGAGATAAGAGGCTGGGCGATGTGACTCCTTCTATATTCCTTCCTCCATGGTTAGACTGTCACCAACGAAGACTGTAGACCAGACGAGCGCCTGACACTAAAACGTTATACGCGACAGGAGATGAGCCTGTTGTCAGCGCCTTGCGATCATGTAGCGATCGATGCCGACAGTGACAGCGCATATACATGTACACGCACAAGTTAACTGAACATGCATTATTCATAATCGCTATCTTTACGAAATCCCTAGTAAACAGCGCCCTCTGTTGATTCTGCCTCAACTGAGCGGGGAAAAAAATATATCACGGCCGGCTGGCTAATAATGGACTAGTGAAATATGGACAAGTGAAAAAACCTGGCAGACTAATAAAACGGTAAGCTAGCCGGAGTCCCTATGGCTAATCACTGAAACATTTAAGGGCGAACCCTGACCAGGGCTCGATTTCACAAAGAGTTAAGATTGATCGTAACTGCAAATCCATCGCAGTTGCTTAGCAAAGAGCAAGATGTCACAATACAAATCACTATGGTAATTACTGATCACTCATCTTAAGATGAATCTTAGTGCTTTATGAAATCGGCCCCAGAGGCAACAAAAGAGGTCATAACTTCCGTGGCCTCCGTTTGATTCCAGGCCTGACTTAAAGGCACTGAACACGTTTGGAAACTGTCAAAGACCAGTGTTCTCACTTAGTGTATCCCAACACATGCATAAAATAACAAGCCTGTGAAAATTTGGGCTCAATTGGTCATCGAAGTTGCAAGAAAATGATGAAAGAAAAAAACACCCTTGTTGTACGAATTTGTGTGCTTTCAGATAGGAATAAAAACTTCTTGCAAGAAGTTTTTATTATTTTAGTGAGAAATTACCTCTTTCTCAAAAACTACGTTACTTCAGAGGGAGTCGTTTCCTACAATGTTTTATACTATCAACAGCTCTCTGTTGCTTGTTACCAAGTAAGTTTTTATGCTAATATTTATTTTGAGTCATTACCAAACGTGTAATTAAAGAGGTTAAGAAACTCAAAAGATATGTTGAATATACAGCATTTAGCATCGGTGGATACGGGAATCTTATCAAGGCCTTTTCGAAACCAAGTCTTCGGAATGGGCTCCGTTTTACGCTCCTTCCGCCCGTCTGGACACACGGTTTTTTTTTCAGGGCGTGGTTTCGAAAACGCCATACTCAGTGGCGCCCTCACTGTTTGTCACTCAATAGTGGTATTGAAAAAAGGGGGCTGTGTGGGGTGTAGAAAATAATTGTGTTCGCTACAATAAACTCATTATTACATTATTTCATTCATACTGTTGTTTCTTAAAGAACAACAGAGGGCGCTATGTATACACAGCTCTGACAAGGGACATAGCTCCGACAGGGGTCGAACTGAAGTTCAAAAGTAAACGCTTTCACAACAATCTGCACCAAACAGTTCGACCTTTAACGACTTTTTAAAAAGCCTTCCAACCCATAAAAAGTACAACCTGTCTCAGCAAACTGAAAACGTCCATGTTTATTCAATTAAAAAAAAAATTAAACAATGAATTCAAATTTGACAGTAAATCAACAAGTGTGGTTTATACAATTATTCACACAAGATAATTAAAGGCAGGGTATACCTTTGGTAATTACTCCAAAAATAATGACCCTGAAATCTTACTTCGTAAAGAGCACTTCAGAGTTGTTGATATTATGTTACAATGCTATAGAAACGATCCCCTTTGAAGTAGTTTTAGAGAAAGAGGTAATTTTTCACCCCCAAATTTGAATCTGAGAAAGGTTTCAGGCGTGAAGCCTTTTTTTCGGGCATCTGAAAGTACACAATTCTATGCAGCAAAGGTGTTTTCTTTTTCTTTCATTATTTTCTTGCAACTTCGATGACCAATTGAGCCCAAATTTGCACATGTTTGTTATTGTATGAACTAAGTGAGGATACTGGTCTTCGACAATTACCAAAAGTATACCCTGCTTTTAAAATATAATATCAAAACAGTCACTAATCCTGGAATTGAATACCATCTGAACATGTTAATATAACAATATAAGAGGAATTATCCCCACACCTGTATAGACCAACGCTTGTTTACAAAAAGAGTGACCTTGTACATTCCAGGTCCTTTCAGGGCAGGCAAGACACTACACTAGCTAAATGGAAAAAACCTACATTTTTGGGTGTCATAATTTCCACATTAATTCAAGAGTTATAAATATAACAGCTGAACAAGTTGATGTGCCCTCTTTACTCGCAACGAGTAACGATAATTTATTCTCATCAAGCTAGTCTGCTTAGATCTCCTTTTTACTCATTTTTAGTAGTCAGCTGATGTTTTCTCTTTATATACATTACTTCACTTTTAATTGTTATTGTAGTTTTTATCATGGTTATTATTATTATTAATAATTTATTGCTATAATATTAATATTATTCTCATCATTTCTGTCTTTTTGCAACTTGTCTGTCCGTACTTACTTGTTCCTGTTTACGTTCTGTTTGTCTGTCCATCAGGCATCTCACCACAAGCCTCGGCTACTAGATGATGCATCCATACTTATTTTATTTTCTGCCTTGTAATTAATGCTTCTTTGGATACTTCTTTAAATCAATGTTTTGGCTATGTACTGTTTGGAAATTTCATAAAGTATGGAAATAAATGTGAGTTTGAATTGAAAACGAAAGTTGATAAAAATCAGCGCAATCTCTATAAAGTTTAAATGTCATGTTTTCTTTCATTGGGCTACGTACAAATGGTGCCTGAAGGAGGTCCAAACATTTTTCCTTCCAATGTGTCTTCAGTAGAGTAGTTTCTTGTTAAACTGATTTCATGTTTTGATTTTTTAAGGGTCTATAATCAGGATTCTTAGAAAATAATTAATACATCTAATTTACACTAGGTATAATACTTCCAAAACTTGTACAATATATTCGAGTTTTTTTTCCATTAACTATAAAATTAGAAAAATTACAATAATCAGAACATCTCCTAAAGCTTGTTGTGCCATAGAAAGTCTTTAAGCCCATGCCAGACATCAGAATCCCTGTACAGATATGTCATTGACTTCTGGAGAGATGGTTGGAGGACTTCCCTGTGATTTGAGAACTGCCACATGACTACAGCCCAGACCACTGCTGCAAAGATTGGAAATGGGTCCCTCTTTGGAGGGGCGATAGCACCTGTTTTGACCGCGAGACGGGCAAAGCCGAAGAGCACCCGCGAAAGAAGGTACATGTTAATCTGCATATGCAACAACAAACAGTTATTAGGTAATTAGACTGGTCCCCTGTCTTTATCCGCAAGGATAAAGACGGGCACTGGTCTTACAGGCCCAATGATTTCATTGGATAAACGTGCAGTGACGTAAGCTTTCCATGTCTGTGTTATGATTGGTCAGAAAAGATGTAGTTTGTCATCGGCATGCACTTCCGGCGGTCGTCTGCATGCAGCGTGTGCATAATGTTTGTACATTCATGTAGTGTTGTTCACTATGTAATAATGTGTACAGTCTGCAAATGTGAATTGACGGCGAATCTGTGGAATGCGAGGTCAAAGGTACATCTGGCAGCATCCGGTCAGGCAGGTATCTAGCGTTATTCACGAGCCTCGAAACTGTGACGTCAGATGTTCAGGCTATTGACCATATTTTTGACCGCATGGGGGCGCTTTCTTCAGGGAATTTCTTGCAGCACAATATTACAGTTTCATCTTATTTTAATTGCCTGTATGTAGTTTTCTTGCATCAATGACGAAATACATAAACATAATAATCACACAAATTGAAACAAAAAAAAACGTTTGTTTAATTGTTTTTTGTACGCCCTCATGTGGTAAAAACAACGGCGAATTCATATCGTCATGAAAATTGGTTTAATTTTAAAACGAACATGAGAGCACAAGAGGCAAACTTAAATGTAATTATTCTTTACTTGATCGTTCCTCTGTTTAGTGTTTTTACAGTATTTTATTTTTTGTATTTTTGTATTTGTGTTCTTTTTGTTGTTGTTCCCTATATCTTTGTTTTGATATTCTGTACTGTTTTTGTTTATAATTTCTTTGGCCGGACATTGAACAGAACAGCATTTGAGATGTTTTTTTTTTCTTTAATTGTTAAATACCTGTGAAAATATAATTAGCTGTTGCAAACTCTTTACCGACTAAAAGGACCTATGGTAAAAATGCAAAACAATAGATAATGGGCTGACGTTTCGACCATTCCAAAGTCTTTCTCAAAGGCTAATTAATTACATGATAGCTTTTGAGAAAGACTCTGTTAGGATTGAAACGTCAGGCAATTAACTACTTTTTTGTTGTTGCAATAAATACCTTTGTGTATTTTACAATAATTGAACATAATACATGTCTTAATGACTTTCAAGGTTGTTTTTTAATTTATACTGGGATCCATGGGAGACCAGTTGTTGCTACAAACGGTTACATTTAAATGGACCACCAAGTTAAAATATGAAAGAAAGAATATATATATACAGACAAAACACCCCACCAAAATGAAAGCACTGTCTATGATAATTACAACCATGATTTGCCCAAGTTTTGGAGCAAGACAATTTTGGAAAGAGTTACAGTTAAACTGATTCGGAAGGTGGCTCGAAAAACAGGGTGTGCAACTTTTTTCACCGAAAATCCACACAGAGCGCACAAACTCTCTCAAATTACCTTGAAAACGTAACTTTGTTTATCAATTGTCTTAAGGCCCAGCGGGAAGCTTAATTTGCTGGTTGTATACGCTCTTATTCGCTGATGTATTCTGTGCCTTGAATTTGGGTTGCAATGTAGGTTCCTATAAATACTTTTTTTAAGTTGTGGAGTTCATTCTCAGAAAATAACTTGTTTGTCCTTTAGGATGAAACTTTGTTTTGACCACAAAAATTAATAACACAAGAATTACAATTAAAAAATTGTAAAGAAAGAATGTAATATATAGGCCAAAGAATCTTTAAAACTTCACAATTATTTGTTTAACCTTTTGGCAATTAATTTCAGATTACTTATAATGATTGGCTGTCATTGTGAATTTTTTTTTTTGAATAATTTTTATTATCGCCTAACCTTGCTTCATGGTGTTTTTCATCAACAACCATTTCAATAGATTTCTAATTTGAAGATATAGTACATCAGAACTTTTTTTGCAACGGCATCTTCGCAATTCAATAAGCAGTAAATGTTCATCCAAAGAGAAAGGACATAGACTCTAAGGTTCAACATTGATGAAAAATTAACAAAGTGCCACGTCCGACGATAACGCACTTCGGTGGCATCGCGCGGAGGCAACGTTAAAACAGGGTCTGTTCTCCATGTTTTAGTTAGCCTCAGTACAAGGGCATGTGTAGTACAGAAATCCACAGCCTCCACTACCTACACTGTGAACGTGTACCGAGTTGGAGTCTAGCCAAGCTTTCTTCATGATTATGGATATAATCTACAGCCAATCACAGCGTGCTGATAGATGGACTTTGCACCATGTGGCTTCATGCGCCATCATACAAACATGTGTGTATCGGTCTAGCCGTGCCATCGCCGCAAGCACGGTGCATGTGACCATAGAGAAAGGACAGTGGTTGACATCGACAGTGAGCTAGCAAGTGAGCATCAACAACGATCGCGGCCGTGATTGCAGAACAAATGTTCCGACATTTCGAACCATTTCACGAGCTTAAAATACCGGAGACTTGACCACCGGAGACTTGACCGATGTAGGCCTCAAGGAAAATAATGTTTTCTCAGGACCAGAGCAGAATTGTTGGTAATAATAAAGTTTTGACTCGCCCGCTGATGTTTTGAATCGCATTTGACGACTGTCTAATTACGAAAAACAGAATGAGAGAAATTTGAGTCAACCTTTACCTTTTGACAAAATCTGTTCCGGTAACTTTCGTTTCTTTTCTGTCATTTCCCCACTTTGTTTCGTCCGTTGAAACACTTGCTTGCTCTATGGTTGAAACGAAACAGCTACAGCTAATCACCCGGGCGTCCATAAGATATTACGAAGGGAGTGGTATGGTTCCTAGACTTTATTTCGCCTCTCGGTGTTTAGAATTACACACGAAAACGTTTACCAAAACTAAACACGGGGTATCCGACTAACACATGCTCCAACTTGCGTCTTTATTTGGGGTATATTAATATTAATTGCATCGGAGTCAACGATGTTTTCATGTCTTTCTCCAACATTATTAAATTTTAGAAATATTTTTGTCATGTTTTTTGAAGGGAAATACATTCAATTCAGACCATATTTTATACAAAATAATGTGGTGCACGGCTTGATTTGCAGCACAAAAGCCGTGCTAGAAAAAATAGGCCGTGTTTTCAGAAAACTGGCCGTGCAAAACACGGCTGCACGGCTCGCTAGCTAAAACGCTGCACCGAACTCAAGTTTGGCCTTCGTTAGCGCAATATCTTTCTCACGACATACTCTGACTGTGTGCCGAATTCCATGCTTGCATCATCAACTTCCACAATCCTCCCAAATATTTCCCCTATCTGCCCCACTTTTATGATCATTGCAACACATAAGCCACAATCATGTTTCTGACTTTGGTCCGAATATGATTTTAGGAGCAAAACAAGGAGTTGAAAAGACACAGAGATGATAAAGTAGAGTGCCAAAGATATCCTACCTGACTATTGACATTATTATTGGTGCCAAATATAAGATATCCTCCAATGAAACCAGCGACCAATGGATGGAGGTTGTGTGCTTTGCCCTCTGCCCATCTCATAATAGCCAGTAGAGACTTGTAGAGAAACACGAAGGAGGCAAGGTTCTTAGAATGCGTATAAGTCGCTCTAAGTATTGCCAGAATTTGTTTACGCCAACTGGAAAAGAAAAAAACAAATACTTAAAGGTATCGTACACGTTTGGTAATGACTCAAAACAAATATTAGCATAAAAACTTCCTTAGTGACAAGCAACGGAGAGCTGTTGATAGTATAAAACATTGTAGGAAACGACTCCCTCTGAAGGAACGTAGTTTTTGAGAAAGAGGTAATTTCTCACTAAAATAATAAAAACTTCTTGCAAGAAGTTTTTATTCCTATCTGAAAGCACACAAATTTGTACAACAAGGGTGTTTTTTCTTTCATCATTTTCTTGCAACTTCGATGACCAATTGAGCCCAAATTTTCACAGGCTTGTTATTTTATGCATATGTTGGGATACGCCAGAGAACACTGGTCTTTGACAAATTCCAAACGTGTTCAGTGCCTATAAAGACATGAAGAAAACAAAAATAACAAAGTGACAAGTAAATAAATGAATAAATACATCACAAAAATGAAATAAATTTTTTTTTCTATCACAGAATGCAGAATCAACCATTTCACAGGATTTGTTTATGCCAACTGGAATTAAATAACAAATAAATCAATATAAGTAAATATTTGAAGAATTGTTTTTGTTTAAATTCATGTTGGCAAAAACATTCATTGAATAACCTTTCTTCAAACAATTTTTCCAACCTAATGATTTGTAAAAATATCAGCTGAAATTTTTTAGAGTTACGGAGCCAAATTGAATGAAAATATCCTTAAAAAGGCCGTTTTTATGATAAATTAAGGGAAAAAATGGGGTCAGGGGTGTCGTAGGGTCAAGAACGATCAACAATTGGTTTTGTTTATTTAGTTTTCAGGCCCAGGAATGTCTATCTTACCTTCCTTTTCCAAAGAGGAATGTCATGACCAGAGCATGTGGAGCTCTGATTTTAACGCCATACCTGTGAAAGGTTGAACATCAAGAACAGATTAAGGAGGTTCTACGGCATTGAACAATTTGGAAAGAGTAAATTGAATAAGGATAACGTCAACTCCACATTTTCATGTTCAACAGTGATTAATAAAATTTAACATGATAACAATATTTAAGATTAAGGTAGATAGATGTTCTTTCTAATTCAACAATACAATGTCATTCATATAGACAGTGGCAAACTTGCTGTGCTGTGTTCACTACCCAATTTCTTTGTACCTTATTTTCAAATTAATTAAATCATTTAATCTTTAGCCCCTAGCATATAGTTATTGGTAAAACAAGAAAGAAAAGTAAACATATAATAATGGGACGTATGAAAAGCCTCAACATATTGTGTTTGTTAAATGTACTTAAAAAACGTCAACAATTTACGTAACTCCTAGTTCTACCATACCAACTCTGCTCAAAATGAAAACAAACTGTATACTTATAGTTATAGATTACAATTTATCAGAGGTGAATCACCACACCATGGAGGTTACTAATTCTACCTCCATGGATGATCACACATACACTACAGGCAAGTTGACTTTTAAAAGTGGAGGTCGGACCATGGTCGGACGGCATTCCCAATGTTTTCCCCCTTGCGTTGCGTTTGCTGTTGTTACTGTAGTTAGTACTTGAACTCGTTGTGGTTGTTAATGTTATGTAATGTGGTTAACTTTAGCCTAGGGCATGTGTAGTAGAGGGAGGGGACCATTCTCCATCGCGACCATGGACTCCATGTCCTCATCATACATGTCATAATGATCTTGATTCCTTGAATTGAAGAACGAAGTTTTTGAACATGCGGACACCACAACCACCCTTCGATTTCAAGCCCCTAAAACACGGTGAAATTTCAAAACTATGTGTATACTCACACAGCTCCATTACGAAGGCCTTTCAGGACAGCTAAAGCTTCCCTGTGTTTCCCTGAAGTCAGAAACGTGTTGATCGTCTGTAACACTTCCATTGCCATGGGCGCCGCCATTTTAACACTGCAGATGAGCGCCCTCTTTTGACTTTACATGTTGTATTGGTCGCCGGTCGGTAGGGGAGGAAGGCACAACATCGACTGGCATGGATGGCTCGGAGGAGGTGGGGGTGTTCAGGGGTGTTTGAGAGCCTAGCTCAAAAGCTACACGGCTAACCTATCAAAAGTTGAACAGAAAAATGAAGTTTAGTTGTCAGAAAATATATGTGGTTTGTTTTCAAGAGGCTTGAATACTAAAAATATTATTTGAGTATTTTAGAGTATTTGCTAGTGGTGCATCCGAATGGACTGGCCAACTCTACGAATCCTGTTGATGCAGATGTTTGTTTGATACAGATATCTTTTCTCCAGTAATTCGTGTTGCGAACGGCGACCAACAAACTAACAAAACATGGAGGTAAAAAACGTCGCCTATCAAGACTAGTCAGCGTACGTTTGATCAGGCTACACCCACCATGGAGGCTTCCTCCATGCACCCACCGTGTGATGTTGCACCCATGGCGCGAGAGGAACCACACACCGCTCGTGACTTCCAAAAGTTCGATGAACTTGCGAAAAAACGGGAATTTACCTCCAGCGCGCGGTGGTATTGCATGACCTTCAACACGTACCGCTCGTCTATTCTCAAGCATCTACTCGTTTGCACATTGTTGAAATCATGAAACTAAACCGTGGCATGAAAAAGCAAACCCCGCCTACTGAATGGTGAAACCCAAATCAATCTCTCTCTACTCTCCGGCAGCGAACCATGGAGCTGAAATGACTGAGTTTTTATACACGGTATCAATTGTAATGCCCTTTGTGTAACAACAAGTTTATGTAGGCCATAGTATAATGCGGTCTGTGGGGTTGATGTAGATCATCAACACGGACGAATGCTATCCACCGCTGAAGTACTAGGAGGAAACCGCAGGCCTTACCGAGGCGAGCTAACAGTTGACCGTACTTCATCCATCAAAAGGTATACAATGTTAAGGGTCTACAATATTATATAGTGCAATGTATGTGCAATTTAATTTATACTGGCAGGTGTCGTTTATGAGTTGTGTGCAGCAGAGCCAGGTCACAAAAATAATCACACAGTCCTCCACAGGGAGATGGCATTTGGGATCCTCCCTCCATCACTGCCATGCATCATCCATTAACCATTCTCACTCTAGAGAGCCGTTTTGTTTTTAAAAATGAGTCTTGTTGTCAGTTGTCATCGATGACGTTGAGGTATACCTGGATGGACAGATATATTGTATACTATAGTCGTTGCACAAACAGGAAATCAACGGGTAATATATACTTTATAGCCTCGTGTCTGTTCACTCTATGTTCATACATGCACTCTGATGCTATAGCTAGGAAGAGTTCAAAGTATTTCTCTTGTGTTGCATCATAACATATAGTACAGTGAAATCAAAATTATAGTTTATGTTCATTATCATCATCAGACTGTGTTTGTCCATTGTTGGATGAAGCCCTTCTCGTGATATTTCCATTCTATTCAAAGCAACGTTTTTTACCACATTTCATCATCAACAAATACAGCCAAATTATATATGAATGTGGAGGCACGTTCCAAAAAGCGGGGCTTGTCAAGGAACAGACTACAAAACGAAACAAAACAACAGCTTTACAATAGACGAGTAAATAAAATAACACCTACAACAAGTACAACAAGTAACAATAACAGTGTGTGTCTACGTGTACGTCGACGACTATAGCAACAATAGTAAGATGAGATATAATTCAAAGGGCAATTCTCTTCTCTTTCTTGCTATAAATCTGTTCCAAATTGTCGTAGTTTTGTATGTTTGTCATGTTTGTGCGTGTATCTTCTTCGATTCCTGTTTGTCCATTTCTAGGTTGCCCTAATTATGTTACTCTTTTGTTCCACCTGTTGCCCACGTATTCTCAATAAGTGGCCTTCCCATCTCCATTTAATTTCATTAACCCTAAAGGGCCCATAAGTCCTTCAATATCCTCATTGCAAAAGTGCAGGATTGAGAAGGATTTGGGCTTTTAGGGATCTGCAACACAGGAGGATTTAGAAGGGTTTGGGCTACAATGAGTTTTTGTCAGGGTAGGATTTAGCAGGACTTGGGCTATCGGGTTGTTTTTACATAGGAGGATTTAGAAGGTTTTAGGTCTGACGCAGCTTAGCTAAAATAGGATTCTGAAGGTTTTGGGCTTTTAGGGGTGGAGATTGTAATAAAGCTGACATATTTTTTTGTTTGATTATTTGCAACTAAAGAAGAAAAAAAAAGTCTCCCACTGTACATACAAACAACCCCCCCCAAAAAAAAAAATAAATAAATAAAAATAAAAAAAATAAAAAAACACAACATAAAACACAGAAAAGGCAATGATGACATCAGGATATTTTGCAATCTGAGTGGCAATGAACTGGTCCACCATAAAAATATCTGTTGACTGAGACACAAAAAAAAAACAAGAAGAAGAAATACAAACACATAATTGATCAAAGATCTTACACCAATGGCCCCAGCAGAGCACCTAAAGTATATCACAAAGTTGACTCCCTAACTTCTGTCTCAAAAGGATTTAGAAGGATTTGGGCTAATATGTATATTACAATAAGGAGAGGATATAGAAGGATTTGGGCACTTTAGG
Source organism: Plazaster borealis (assembly GCA_021014325.1). Taxonomy (NCBI): domain Eukaryota; kingdom Metazoa; phylum Echinodermata; class Asteroidea; order Forcipulatida; family Labidiasteridae; genus Plazaster; species Plazaster borealis. Next base: position 22,579,610 of record CM037461.1, read on the forward strand.
TTTATGACAACTTTAATCTGAAGGATATAGAAAGATTTGGGCACTTTAGGTTTATGACAACTTTAATCTGAAGGATATAGAAGGATTTGGGCAGTATGTTTACCCAAGGGTCTAGTCTGTTAGGGTTAATCTTTTCCATGCCATGTCTTTGCTCTTAGTTTGAATAACGTTAATATTTTGTGCAGCAATTTTTACGTTTGAGCAATAATGTTGACCCCTGTTGTAGCGTGTCTATAGATCGAAAATCATTGACCCTTGCAACAGCGATGTGGTATTAAATTGATGGCTGCTGATTGTGGTGCTGGTAATAATGGCGGCAGTAATTTGTGACATTGGGGTATATTTCGCCCGTGTATAATTATCTCCCTTGATTGCAAATGAGCTGGATGTCCTCCTTCGTTTTTCAAACACTACCTATAGCCTTGCTCAAAGCGTCCGCGGTTTTCACTCCCAAAAAGAGTGTACTAATGTGCGTGTTTCTGGTCCTTGCTCTATGTGTAAATGACACCATGGAGGTAATTCTAACGTGGAGGTATTGTTACCATGATCACACTGAACACGACGCCTATATTGTGCGTAGGTCATTCAGCATGAGGTCGTCACAACCCGCACAGACTGCGTATACATGTACTGTACATGTACATACAAATGCATGTGCACACATACTGCACATTATCTAGCTCGGGCGGGTAGCGCACTAAACGCTAAGGGGGACAAGTATAAAAAACACAAAATGAAAAAAATTAAGAAAAAAACCCTCCAACGCCTTGGTCCAGGCTGAACAGTGCATTGCTTGCTATAGCTGTACCTCCATGCTATATGAGTGACATGTTAATTCATGGGGGGGGGGGGGCACTTGATGCTGGATCTAGAACCTTGCCCTGGAATAACATTCCCACAGTATTTCTTTCTGTACAATGCAAAACTTTCACTCTACCGGGGGCCCTGACTATATTTCTGTCAGGACTAGCCGGGAACTGGTTTTAAACATGGAATTTTGGGCTATTGAAAAGCACCATGATTTGAAATGAACGTGGTTGGACAGAATTTTTAAATTAATGTAGAATATAATGATTCATATAAATATCTCTTGAAATTGTGTGGCTTTTGTGTAATTTCATGACAAAGCAAGGTCCGCTATTTTGAAGAAAAATAATTTTTTGACTCTACAGAATGGCGGACCGATTGTTCCGCTGGTTGTATTTCAAGCGGGAAACTTATGGTTTTTTTTTAATATTAATCATAGGCAGGGATTCATAGGCCTATGATCACTAATTACAACACACTAAAGGGTTTTTGTGCATGAACAGCTCCTGATAGCGGATATTGAATTCCAGCAACAAAAAGAGTCTCACTTCGTCGCCATCTTCTCCCCCTTATCAAGTAATTGGACCGAGACAACAGCTTTGCCACGCGGATTGAAATAATGTTCGGATTTTGCGTTTCCATCGCTTGAGACAACATTAGTGTTTACACCGCGGATCCCCTTTTGTACTGTGGTACAACACGTATAGCAAACCGTGGTCCTCTATTTTTGCATTACAACCGCCATGGTGACAACATATGCTCCGTCCCAACTTAAGAATCATACCCAACTACAGTTGGGACCGGTCCTAACTTGGGTGTTAATAGACTGCGCGTTGTCTTGTGCGTATTCGAACAATAATGGACATGTTAAAGTGCGCGAGTTTGTTTCCTTCACGCGTTAAAAGCAATGTCGTGGGACCAAAGTGGTCGAAAAATGTTCGAATACACGCCAGACTTGCACGGTCGATTTCACAAAACTCTTCCTAACTTAGGACTAGTCCTATAGGCTATGGTACGAGATGGGACTAATAGTCTTAAGTTAAGACCAGTTACTGCTGGTCCTATAACTAGTCTTCTCAGTTGTTTTCTTCTATATTTCCAGCGATAAAATTACCGAATATCACATAAATATGAGCTCCGTTCTAAAGCTGGAAATAATCGAAACTTATACTTGAGAGGCCCATTCTGGGTCCTTTCTCTATGTGTGACCAATCGCGTTTATCCTTATCCGACTATACATCAGTCCCCGCTATAGCTGGACCTCCTAAACTGTAATACTCACGTTGGGACAAGTCCCATTTATAGTTGGTACGATTCTTAAGTCGGCACAAAACAAACGATCGAAGACATTTGTTAAACATTGATTACCATTGTTTGCTTTCAACAAACAGCCCTTTAGATCCTGAGTCATTGAATAAACACGGACTGTGCTATTGGGACGACCGATGTACTTTCCAGCAAGTACCTTTTTTACCAGAGCAGACATTCTGCATTAACACGTCTGCCATACACAGAAGGGTCTAGCTGTGGCAAAGAAGGGTCCAACAGCTGTGGGATGCCCGGAGGTTTGTTCCATGAGTTTGGAAACACACACTGGCTGCTGTTTTATTTTTAGCGAGTGAAGAGGACATACTCCTTCAAGAATGGATGCAGAAGCACTTAAAGAAGGTACATGTATGCGTAGTTAGTTGCGTTCAGTAGGCCTACATCAAATGCTGATTTGTTGTTATATGTTTCTGGTATTGAAACCATGGAGGAATAAGCCCACAATAAGGAGTTACAACGAACAGGAGATCAAACGTCCAAGGTCTGGTACCGCCACAGATAAAAGAGCAGTTGTAACACATTTCCTAACCGCTATAGCCTTCATGCCTTTTCCACTGTACAGCCAGGGTCGATAATTGGTCAGTAATTACCCTGTGGGGGCTTAGCGGGCCGTTCAAACTCCTTGTGGTCTTATACTTCCATGATGAAACCAAGGATGCTTCATAAGTAAACTTAATCACTGCAATTCACAAGCCTTAGGAAACCTGTAAACAAGGGTGAACCAGAAACACAGGGGTTAACCCCTACTCTTCCACGATAAGTGTTCTGAGATCGTTTAACGTGCAGTACCAATCCTTGTACACGGGACCTACGGCTTAATGTCTCATCCGAAGGACAATGCAAATTATGGTAACTGTTGATATGGAGAAAGGGGGCACATCTCAAAACTTGTTCAGCTGTTACCTTGTATTTATGTAGAAATTATGACGCCAAATGTTAAACATTTCCATTATGACCAGTGTAGTATCCCACAAGCCAGAAAGGTCATGGAATGTACAAGGTAACTCTTTTTGTAAACAGAAGTTACATGGTCAATATCATATCAGGTACTTTTTTACTACCACCAATCATTTCAGAAATAATAGCCCGTAGGCACAAGCGCCATCCTATAAATATAGCGCAATGCATCTTGGGAAACCGAGTACAGAGAAAATAAATCTAGCTGCCAAGATGGATGTCATGCTGTTGTTTTCCCGTAACTATACGGTTTTGTAGTTGTGTATCGCATTGATTCAAAATCAGTTGGGCGCCGATCATGCGCATTGGGACATGGATATGGGCTATTGCATAATATGTTAATAACTGCAAGGCAGAAACCATATAGTTTCTAAAAAATAAACTGCGCATTGTTTCAACGTGTTTTTGACATCCACAGCTCTTATTTCTAAATCTGAGAACTATCTCGATGCTGGTGAGGACGAGCCGTCCACCTCATCAGCGTCACAGCTCAACACGGGAGGAGCGTGTTCCTACGACCACTACCAATACCCAACCGAACCAGTCGGTCCGAAACGCGGGGAAAATGCCTTGAGGAACACCCATCAGATGAAATCGAGCAACGGTGATCCTGACAATCAAGTATGTGTTATTTGTTTAAGGCACTGAACACGTTTGGTAGTTTTCAAAGACCAGTGTTCTCACTTGGGGTGTATCCCAACATAATGCATAAAATAACAAGCCTGTGAAAATTTGGGCTCAATTGGTCAAGTTGCAAGAAAATGTTGAAAGAAAAAACACCCTTGTTGATAAGAATAAAATCTTCTTGCAAGAAGTTTTTTTTTTATTTTCGTGAGAAATTATCTCTTTCTCAAAAACTACGTTACTTCAGAGGGAGTCGTTTCCTACAAAGTTTTATACTATCAACAACTCTCCGTTGCTTGTTACCAAGTAAGTTTTTATGCTAATATTTGTTTTGAGTCATTACCAAACGTGTACGATAGAAAACAAAACGTGGGTATCAATAGACATCCGGGACTCCTTCCGGTTAACTCTCATTGACACCATGCACTTCAACAACAGGGGTGTTAAAATTGACACCATGGGTGTTGTCACATTATATAGATACCCACAAGAGAGAATCAAAATTTACACAATAGGGTGTTAAAATAACACCGATGTAATTGTGTTGGCAGAAATTTGTGATATTTTAACACCCTATGTTGTAAATTTTGATTATTTTTTTGGTATCTATATTATGTGACAAACACCCATGGTGTAAATTTTAACCCCGTTTTTTGCAGTGTAGGGCCATTTATGTGAGTATGTGGTCTCCCGAGCGAGTTTTTTTTTCCTTTTTTCTCCCCTCCTCCCTCCTCCTCCGGTGAAATCGAGCATTTTCGAACTCTGGCTGTGCTCTATGGGTCGATGTGATGGTTAGCTGTCAAAAGCACCATTGCATGCCAGCGGCTCGACTACGCTGTAGCCGCGTTCTTCGCAATTCAGCTTCTCAGCTGCGAGTAAGGATGATTAGCCTCCCAATTAATTATAAATATTGTAAGGAGGAAATAATAGAGTAAATTGCGCACACAAATCAATGAAGGTTCAAAGTACGATTAACAGTCCTCTGTAATCATTTTTGTGTGGTATATTTTGTTGTTTGTCACGAATTTTGCAGAATACCGACCGATGCAATAATGTAGCAGTAGACATAGAGAGAGTAAGACCACCAGCGCCCTCTACGACGGTTGGGATGCCGGTCATGTACCCACGAGATTCTGACGTCCTTCCTACAGCAGTACTAATGACGTTTTGTTGTCCTGTGTGTGGATGCATGGCGATATCACAAGCCAGAAAGGTAGGTATCCAGGTTGTACACAAGTCTTAAACTTTAATAATTCAATGCAATTCAATGTAACATTTATTTCCATACTCGAAATAATAGACAGAATCATTTGGACAATAGTACAATACAAGCAAGGAGTATATATACATGACCAATGATAAGATGATGAAAAATAAAACAATAGAAGCCGCGAGTATAAGGAGGCTGTTCAAATAAGCCGAGGCTTGTTGGGAACAGCCCTAGACAAAATACAAAAAAAAAAATAAACAAATAACAAAAAAAACCACAAACAAATAAGCACGAGAGAATACAAAATGAACTGGTAATGAGCTAATTAAACAGATAAGGCCAGGACGTAAGCAAAGCTAAAAAGCTCTATTTGAAAACGAGCAGTGAAGTCTGGAGAGAAAGCTAAGTTACATAACTTAAGTAGTAGAAAAACTGCAATAGTAAACTTGCGGGTATAACCATGTATAAAACTCTTTTGGCAGGAGTGATGGTTCTTATAAGAATGGGTTTGGTCTCGACGTTTCGAACAGTATACTCTGCTCGTCCTGAAGAAGAAAAGTAGTGTTATCACAGTCTATATAGCTTATGTAGACCATTATCCACGCAGTAGGTACCTTCTCAAAACTATTCCGGGGTATTTTTGCGGGTAGACTTATCCGCAGTTGATTTTCCAACCCGCAAGATATCTCAACGCAGTCCTGTATATTGCGGATAACTTTGAGGGTAAATTATTCCAACAAGACCAGGCAATTTGTTTGGCAAGATTGCTATAAACCACAGACCTTGAGATTCTTATCTACTGGAAACTAGAAGAATGGTTTAAAAGCTCTGGTGTTTCTGATCAGCAGGATGTGGGCTCGAGTCCCGGTCGTGGCACTTGTATCCTTGAGCAAGATACTTGACCATAATTGCTTTGTCCTTCGGATGGGACATTAAGCCGTAGGTCCCGTGTACTAGGATTTGTAGTGCACGTAAAAGAACCCAGAACACTTATCGTGGAAGAGTAGTGGGGGTCAACCCCGGTGTTTCTGGTTCACATACCTCAGGCTTGCGAGTATAGCCGAAGTGGCCAAGTTCACGTGAGGCATCCTTGGTTTTATTACCAGAACTTTATAATAATAATAAAGTATAAACAAATAATGTTTCTTTCTCTTCCTTGTTATAGGCGCGACGACTACGGGAGGAAGGAAAGTACACGTCATCAGCGCTGGCTTCGGATGCTTCGTCCTGGTGGGCGTGGTCAGCCGCTCTGTCAGGCTGCTTCATCATCCTCGGAATGGCTTTATCCGCCATGGTCTTCATGCTCTTGAAACTGATTCAAGTGTAGACTCTCGACTAGGTGTAATACATATAGAGGGCGCCCTAACAAAGCTACAGTTGACATGTAGGGGTGGGAGTCTAACTGTCACTGCAAGACAAACGAAGATACTAAGCCACTAGACTGGTCCCCTGTCTTTATCGGCAAGGATAAAGACAGGCACTGGTCTTACAGGCCAAATGATTTCATTGGATAAGCGTGCAGTGACGTAAGCTTTCCGTATCTGTGTTATGATTGGTCCGAGTTGGTGTAATTTGTTAGCTTGCACTTTCGATCGTCTGCATAAAGCGTGTGCATAATGTTTGTACATGTTGTTTTATTCATTATGTAATAATGTGTACATGTACGCGTGAATTGACTGCGAATCTCCGTGTGAAATGGATGCGAGGTCAAAGGTACGTCTGGCAGGATCCGGCCAGGCGCTCAAGGCAGGTATGTGGTGTTTTTCACGAGCCTCGAAGTGTGACGTCTGATGTTCAGGCTACTATCTCATTTTAGTTGACGTCGAGGGCGTCTTTTTGTTCAAGCATAAGTTTATATTCCTAAGGTTACAGTACTAAAACTGTCATTAGCCGTCCCGGTTGCCTTTAATAGAAATTGACTTATATCATTGACTAGACAGACGAAACAATGCTGGGGTCGATTTCACAAAACTCTTCCTAACTTAGGACTAGTCCTATAGGAAATGCTAAGAGATAGGACTATAGTCTTAAGTTAAGACCAGTTACTGGTCCTAACTTCAGATACGACTAGTCTTATCTCTTTGTGAAATCGGCCCCTGGTTAGCTATGCTGTTAAACTCATAAATTGTTACTCTCATCAGCGATTACAGTAAAGTTGGCGTAACCTGGTTTGTTCAGTTCGACTGGATTCGTTTGGCCATTGTTTGCCACACCAAGAAAAAGTGCTAACTTGCGAACGAAGTTAGGATTAGACCGTTTCGAAACCGAGCCAGTGTCCGATTGGAGTGAGTTTGTGGAAATGGCTGCGGCTACTGGAGAGAAGACATCAGTGATGCGAGACGGGTTTCGCTGATTGAGTTGGCTACGTTGGGACCATCATTGCAAATGCCTCTCCAACGTTGGCATCAGAACTGGCTGGGAACTCCGTAGTTTGAGCATAGCTGCGCACAACCATTTAGGCACTGATTTGTCTGTTGTTTTAACCATGTTGATTCAGCTGCCCATGTGCGTGAGCAATAACCACTTTACAGCCACGCAACAGGACTAACACTATAGACTGGTCCCCTGTCTTTATCCGAACGATAAAGACAGGCACTGGTCTTACAAACGCAATGGTTTAATTGGATAAGACATTTACACGCAATGACGCACACAACTAAACTAATATATGCACACACAAATGTGTACACATAGTATTATGGCATGCAATGTCAAAGGTACAACTGGCAGGCAACCAGCAGGTTCTACAAGGCCGGTATTTGGCGTTGTTCACGCTCTTGGAAGAGTGACGTCATATTTTCAGGCTACGAGAACACTTGTTTTAATGCACGACGAATGCAAACTGCATATTATTATGTACATACTGTGGGGTTCAAGTGTTTTTATTTTTCAACGTCGTACAAAAAAAAGGTCTGCGTGCAGTAATACGTACATTACGTACAGCCACGTGGAAATGTTTTTGCTCTGCACATGCTTGTACGTAACCGCCTTAGACAAGTCTATGTTTGAGTTTGTTTTTCCCGACCTACAAGGACAAGCTGCTTCAATGGTTTTGCCGAGGAACAAAGTAACACATACACAAAACTGTTTTTCTGTAAATATGAAACAAAAACTAATTACTATTCCCATTCAGCCTTTCAGCATAAAATCGATTATGGCCTTATAAATGTTAATCAAATTAAATTTATTTGTATAATTTTTCGTTTTTCATCTCAAAGTATCGAACTATGAGAACACTTGTATCCAACTTATCTCGCAAAGTATATTTTTTCTTAAATGCTTTCTCGTGTAATCTGAAATCGACTGTATAAATAATCAGCCTTCTTTCTTAATTTGTATTATGCCACCAATTCTGATGATAGATGGGCAAGTTCGAGATTTAATTTTGAGAAACGAGTCTTCTCAGATTCAAATGTTTTGGGATGAATATTATATCCAAACCATATACTTCGAAGGAATCCTTTCTAGAAATAGTTTATATTATCAACAGCTGCAGTGTTTCACATCAAGTATGTTTTTATGGTCATTATTGTTTATGGTCATGAGTATTTACCAATCTATGACCCTACCTTTAAGGCCATTTAATGCCTAGCTTCATGACGCTGCTTACCGCGGACTTGTGCGCGTTTGGGATGCCGTAAAAGCAGAATACTGTTGTAAGCAGTGCCATTATTAGGCACAGCTTTTACTGACAATACGGGGGCCTTTTCCAAACCCCGGTCTGGGCTCCAGCTCCGGGCTCCGGGCTCCGTTTAATGTTGGAAACACTGTGCAAAATGTATACACTGCTCCACAATTGATGACGGAGCTCTGAAGCCGGAGCAAGAGCCGCAGCCCAAGCCGAAGTTTCGAAAAGGCCACTGGTTCAAACTGAAATGCAACATACCAACCATGGTGAGTTTATATGCTCAACTGACAATAATTATCAACTTCACCTAGTCGCCTTACCAGAAACCAGAGCTGTGTATAGACCTCTATCATGCTGCCACCATCTTGGTCATGTTCCCTATATCCAGTAACAGTAATGGATGCTGATATTCATTGCACAAAAAGGAACCAGACTATTTTTCCTTCCAGCCTCGCTTTGGTTACATTGAGTTGAATGGGAGAATATCAAGATGGCCGCACCATGATAAAGGTCTATTGAGAGAGTTGTGACAGCTTGAGATTGGAAGCCATTTTCGGTCAAAAATGTGCCGACACACAGGGTGCCAGAGTAGTCTGTCCATTAGGTTGTGCTCATTGATCTCTATATAAATATAATAGAGATAAATGGTTGTGCTGCATTTGGACCGAAAATGGTGTCCAGCAACCACGTGACCAAAGAAAACTGGTCCCTCCATGTCGCAACTCTCTCAATACACAGCTCTGCCAGAACTCAATGATTGTGCCTTGGCCAGGTTTGTCAAAATCTGTTGAAGTCTAGACGTGTCTTTCATATTTTTTTGACAATTTAACACAACGTATTGTGTTTTTTGTTATTGGAAATAATATCCCCCGAACTAATCTATAATAACTTTCAAATTTGAATAATTTTTTATGAGCTGAAGCAGCGAAACCGGCAGTATAACGAAAAGCATGCTTTTTTGATCCCAACGAATTTTTTTCATGATTGAAATAATTACGTATGTCAAAACAGTTTGATTATATAATTCACAATGTTCAAAAAGTATGTATATAATTGACCCCTTTTGCACCAAAGTCACACCTGACTGTCTGCCACGCTCGCCATGTTGATAGTTAATTAAAGGGACACGTTGCCTTGGATCGGGCAAGTTGGTCTATGAAAGGCGATTGTAATTGTTTGTTATAAAATGCATTATGGTTAGAAAGATGTTTTAAAAGTAGAATACAATGATACACACAAATATTCCTCGAAATTGCGTGGTTTTCCTTTTACTTTGCGAACTAACACGGTCCGCCATTTTGTGGAGTCAAAAATTTAAAACATTATGGTAAGCGTGTGAACGCCGCGTTGTCTTTAAAATGCGCACTACACTGTATGACACTTCGGGACATCAACTTCCAAAATGGCGGGCGCGACCTGAATTATTGTGATGATGACGTCGGGCGAATTGGGTCAGTAGGCCTACACAATTGCTGCAGAGGGTTTGTGTGATGGATAACTAATCTTGTAAAAATTATATTTTTCATAAAGATTCAACATAATAATTGTTATACGGTGAAATATCAAATTAAAAATTATTTTGTTTTCTTAATATTAAAAATCAATGTTATTATAAATTCTCTAATAAAGATCTTACAAATTGTTATGTTATCTTGATCTGTTACTTCACTTCTTAATGAACGATATAACAAACTGAATTATAATGCTATTGTATGTTTACCAGGACAATTTAAACAAAAAATTCTTCAATTTAACACCTGGCTCCTTCCATTGTGTTTGAAAATGAATGCTCCGTCGGTTGCTTCAGAAGGAGTTATTCAATTTCACCAGTTTAGCATTCACTGGTCAAATAAGATCGTTCAAATTCATTTAGAGCACATTCAATTTGATTCGTAAAAGCCAACATCAGCCATGGCTGGTCTACCATCCAGTTTCATCATTTTGTATTTATAAATTCAAACGAAGAATATAATGTTGAAAATGTAGTATTGATTGTCTATAGACGATGTGACCTGTGACATCACATGTTTACAAAAGAGCCACCAAGTCTGGACTTCCTGCAGGCACGATTTGTACACAGCTCAATGGAAGAAAACATTAAAACCTACATCTTATGGAGATTGCACTGTCTATTTTTTTCAACTTTTGATATGATGAAAGGGAGCGCATCTCAAAACTTGTTCAGCTGTTACTTTTAAAACTCTTGGATTTATGTGGAAATTATGACACAAAATGCAAACTTTCCCATATGACTAGTGCAGTATCTTGCCTGCCAGAAAGGCCAAAGAATGTACGAGGTCACACTTATTGTAAACAAAGGTCACAAGGTCTTTAGAACGACCGACATGAACCTGAATGCATCGAAGGGCGCGCAGATTGTAGACTTGACCCTGAGTCAGACATTTTGATAGCGGTCGTCGTTGTACGATCTGACACTAGAGGGCGCACCATATGGCGGGGGTGTGACAACCTGATGGACTCTAGACCATTATTGTATAACAAAAGTCAGAATTGAGTCACGTCTACGCAACTTGTAGAGTTTGAACTCGAGTTCAAGTCAGACTCCGGTTCAAGGACTCGTTCAAACACGTCGCTTGGTATGTCATACAAGCCCCAGATTAACGTGAACCCACTATAACAGGGCCCAATTTCATAGAGCTGCTTAACAGTCGATTCTGTGCTTACGTTACGAGTTTCTATTTCGTAGCGCTGCTAACCGTAAGCACACGAAAAGGCATGCTAACCTTCCGGTGCTTACTGCACGATTGACGTAACAATGCAAAACCATTGTGAACGTGCAAGAATGGCTGCCGTATTTTCTTGCTAACCTGTGAAATACGCTGAGGCTTAAGCAAATTTTTCTCTACAGTTAGCACGAAAAATTGCTTACCGTTAAGCAGCGCTATGAAATTGGGCCCAGGGCGCAGCAAATCCAAAGGTGGGACCACAAGTACATTCGGTCAAGATTTCTTGGCCCTAAAGGGACCTAACATAATTTATCGTATAGGCCTATGTGTTACTTTACGTATATGCAATGTGATGATTCTCAAAATATATGAGAACACGTAGGCGATGTCCGCGAAATTATTCGCGAATAGTGTGCGCATGTCATTCACGATATCGTGATTTTTTATCATTTCGGGGTCAGTATAAACCTCCTAGAGTCTGTGTTAAAGGTATCGTACACGTTTGGTAATGACTCAAAACATTAGCATACAAACTTACTTGGTAACAAGCAACGGAGAGCTGTTGATAGTATAAAACATTGTAGGAAACGACTCCCTCTGAAGTAACGTAATTTTTGAGAAAGAGGTAATTTCTCACTAAAATAATAAACTTCTTGCACGAAGTTTTTATTCCTATCTGAAAGCACACAATTTGTACAACAAGGGTGTTTTTTCTTACATCATTTTCTTGCAACACTGGTCTTTGACAATTTCCAAACGTGTTCAGTGCCTTTAAACTGACCCAGAAAAGGGTCAAAATGACATATTGTCAGAGTTAAAACCCGATTTGTTTTACCATTTTCCTGGTCAGCCTGACATGAAAATGGATCAGGCCACCATGAGACCTGGAATCCGGGTCAATTCTGACCCGGGAGGTTTTTTAGAGTGTGCATCCCGTACAAAAAAAAAATTGTTTGGGTACAGCTGCGTTTGATGAAACGCAAAGCTCACATGTGATTTTATTGTTGGTTTATGAAAACACGTTACAACAGCTGCAGCACCGCACATTATTTCATTGTCGTACTTGTATTATTAAAGACACTAAACACGTTTGGTAATTGTCAAAGACCAGTGTTCTCACTTGGTGTGTCCCAACATATGCATAAAATAACAAGCCTGTGAAAATTTGGGCTCAATTGGTCATCGAAGTTGCAAGAAAATGTTGAAAGAAAAAACACCCTTGTTGTACAAATTTGTGTGCTTTCAGATAGGAATAAAAACTTCTTGCAAGAAGACTTTTATTATTTTAGTGAGAATTTACCTCTTTCTCAAAAACTACGTTTACTTCAGAGGGAGTCGTTTCTCACAATGTTTTATACTATCAAAAGCTCTCCGTTGCTTGTTACCAAGTCAGTTTTTATGTTAATATATATTTTGAGTAATTACCAAACGTGTATAGTGCCTTTAATTAGACCTATCTCATACCCCAAGTGGTTCACCTTTGGTCTCGACATTTTGATTTACGATATGGAGTGTGTATTAAAACAGCATTATGATTGTAACCCAGTAGAGATATAGAAATTTAGTATGTAACAACCATTCTATTCTGCAAGACAGCTCCCTGGTATTTGCAGCACAATGGACGATGATATGAAAAAAGGCAAGTTTGTTTTCGTTGTGTGCCCGGAAGATGGTCGTAACGAAACGTACTTCACCGGTAAACGGGCGTAAAAAGCAGTTTGTAAATTTGATTGTGTTTCAAGAAGACGGGGCTTGAAAGTTCGTTCGGGTATCTGCTATTCATGCGTCATTATTATAGGGAGGTTAAATACTGCATGGGAATTGTCACTTAGATACCGAATTTTTTTTCTTCAAATTTACACCATAATTATGGTGTTAAAATAACACTTATTTCTGCAAAAAACCATTACATAGGCCTGTGTTATTTTAACACCCCGGGATGTTAAGTTTGATTCTCTGATGTTCGGTATATATCTGTGACAACACCCATGATGTCAACTTTAACACCCCTGTTTTGCAGTGTAGTCATGTTTGTACACACTGTGGTAATAGCTATAAGATCGCCCACTCTGGTGACAATATTTCTTCCAAGGGTAGATTGTGCCTTTTCAGTACGTTTCAATGCTATCGGTTTGTATTTAGGCAATTTTACAACATTCTTGTGAAATCTTGGTTTTCTCAATAATTGTTTGTTACAGATTTGGTGGAGAACGCAGTAGGCGTTAATGTAGACGTCGAGCGACCACCGCCGTACAATGTGAGGAAATTTTGACGAAATGAGATTCAAATGCAATAAGATCATCACAGCAAATCTGCATTCATAAAGGGGCACTGTCATCGACATCACAGCGAGTCTGTGGCCAGACATTAAATTCTGAACTCTCATCCAGTTACTGCACACGCGCGCGCGATAATAATGTCGGCGCCCTTTAAAGCTTTTGTTTGTGATGTGATGGTTAACGCGCGCGCGTGTAGGGGTCAGAGTTCATGTTTCCATGTCCAGCCACAAGCAGACTGTGATTACGACGACTGTGTCCCGCTAACACAAACTGTACATTGGTTTTAATTTTACAAAAATTAACGAAAAAGGACTATGATTTTAAAATAAAAACCACTGCCAACTTTTGTTACTAATGAGTCGGGTTTTTTCTTCTGACAAGCACACAAAAAAGTACGCTTTTGAAGACGGTAAATCTTTTTATTTTAATGTGTTTGTGTAACTTTTTTTTCTTTCTGTTAGCTTGTTCCGCCCCCTACATACCAGCAGGGGCAGCAATTGGCACCCGCTTTTCCAGAACAGGTAAATGTCATTTCAGAAGGGGTTGTCTCATTTGACTTTGGCCGCATTGTCTGTATCGGAACTTCTACTCCACAAAATCTCTCTTACCCTAACCCTAAACAAATATCTCGGTTCAGATTTGACCCATATTTCGGGTTCCAGGAGGACCTGACCTCTACCCGGGTCAGGCTTACCTGGAAGGTGTTTAAAAACTTGAATTTTGCGTCAGTTTCAATGACCCATTTCTGCGTCAGTTTCAATGACCCATTTCTGCGTCAGTTTCAATGACCCATTTCTGCGTCAGTTTCAATGACCCATTTCTGCGTCAGTTTCAATGACCCATTTCTGGGTCATTTGGACACAGATTCCGAGTCACACTGACCCAGAAATGAGTCAGGATCCACGGGACCCGGATCCGGGTCACATCTGACTGTTTTTTTTTGTAGAGTCTACATGTACAAATAATAGACACAGCAATATAATGCTGCAGGCGATCCGTAAACTGTAAAACTTTGGGATATTCTTAGGCCATCAGGAGGTGGCCCCGGGAATATCATTTCCAAGCACGACAGTTATTTACCCAACGGATTATTTAAAGGGTGTGTACAGCATCGGTAAAAATGAAAATATAAATGCTCACAGATTTGCACATAACTCACATGGTATGAAGATGGTCATGGTAGAAAACTTCCCTTGAAATAGTTTTGCTTGAAATGCCATAGTTTTTACGAAATGACTAAAATAATACTATTTATCCTGCAGGATAAATTCCGAAGTTTGAAAAAAAGTTAAAACACATGCGTTTTTCCCACTGTTTTCTCATGACTATGAAGACCGATTTAGCTTAAACTTTCACAGGTTTGTTATTTCATGTATATTTTGGGTCACATTGAGTTTGGATACAGGTCTTTGGCAATTACCAATGTTGTACACACCCTTTAAGTTAACTATTTTCAGGAATCTTCCATCATTTTTTCGTTTTTTACTCAAATTTACTTAAAGCTGTGAATCCGTAACTGAAGTTTGCAGAGGTTTTTGCTAAATAATTGTTATTTTACTCTGCAAACGAATTTACTCATCTGGTGCACTTCTTAATGGTAGATGCCCAGCTTAAAGTTTCCATCTAACTTTCTAGTGCAGTTATAAATTTTGCTGCTTTCGTTCTTAAATATACATAATTAAAATTTTTAATGATGTTTTATATGTAAATATGTACAAAAATATGCTATTTGGTATACGTATTTTTATTGTAGTGTTGTTGCTCTAGTTGGTATTTTTAAACTGTTTTTATTATGGAGCTGAACAAATTTCTAATTGCTTATCAAGGATTAATAAAGTTTTTTGAATTGAATTGAAATTGAATAAATTAATTTAACACGATCTAAAAGGGAATATGTTTTTAACATTAAAAACCACTGCCAACTTGTGTTAATAATGACTCGGTTTTTTTTCTTCTCACAAACATACACAAATTTACGCTTTTGAAGACAGTAGATCTTTTTATCTTAACGATTTTTTTGTAACTTTTTTTTCTTTCTGTCAGCTTGTTCCACCCCCTATGTACCAGCAGGGGCAGCAATTGGGACCCGCGTTTCCAGAACAGGTAAATGTCATTTCAGAAGTGGTTGTCTTAATTGACTTAAGCCGCAATGTCTGTATCGGTTTCTGCAAGGGAACTGATAACAACGACTGTTACATTCCTTCGGCTCAGTGCTATATAAAGTCATTAATTGCAATTTCATATTCGTAATGATCAAAAGGTCATTAAATGAAAAATGCGTATAAAAAATATATATATAAAACAAACTCAGCAAATAAATGTTTTACTTAAAAAATGAATGTTTCTTTTTGCCAAACAAATACTTTGAAGACCACTCTTGATCAATAAACCCCATTTACAGGAGCTCCAAAATATGCAAAAGAAATTTATGAAACCCATACAAATTGCACTAATGACCTTTTGTCCTGAGCAGACCATTATTTTTTGGGTCCATAGTACCCAGCATCTATAGTCAGCTCGTCAATTAACAATTAAAACTTCGTTTTTTTGTGTGTTTGTTTTTCGTTGTTTTTTTCCAGCCAAATGTCGGAGGCATGTACCCAGCCCAATCTCCCGGTAGTCCACCGATTGCATCTGTGCAAGCAATAACAGTAAGTTTACATTCCCTTTCATTCTAATGGGTCAGAATTGACCCGGATTCCGGGTCCAAGGGGGATTGACCCGTTTCTGGGTCAGTGTGACCCGGAATCTGTGTCGAAATGACCCGGAAATTTGTCAAACTGACGCAGAATTCCAGTTAAAAATAAATGAAGTTTAAACTATCAAACAACCAAAATATTACTAGAGAGAAGACAGACAACGAAATTATAATAATCAGTGTATTTCGTGGCTCGAATTTGGGGTAAAAATCCACATGACGGCAGGGCTTGTAGATACAAAATTTTACCGGACCAAAATCTATTTTACAAGACCAGAATCTTAATGACAAAGAACTTTCTACCAAGTGTAACATGGAAACTGTTTTTATTTGAACAAGCACTAAGAGAACTAGATTTATCTTATTTGTACTGTGTGTAAAAGAAGGCCTACATTTTGGTACTTGACAGAATTGAAAGTTTTTACTAGACTCAACATTTGAACATCACTTTAAAAAAAAAAGATATTACACAGTGAGGTATTATTATTCAAATTAAAAACACAAGACTGCTGGACCTGTCCAGTCATGAGTTTACTGGCCCGGTGCTAGCTAAAATCACTGGCGTCGAGCTTGCGGTCCAGTGTAAAATTCGAGCCCCTGGTGTTAAATATTGTTTTGTTACAGGCCCTGTCACACGAGGCAATTTTTACAGGCAACTTGGAGGCAACAACTACACTGCATGCAAAAGGAACGCTTCGGTAGTACAGCATACATTTTTCTAATACTATCACTGTCCCCAAGACATTTATGTGGCAATTAACATGTGAATGTTTGTTCTTCTTGGAGATTGCCTGGAACTTGTTGCCTGTAAATTGCCTCGTGTGACATGCTGTAATGGTTTTGCTTTGTATGCAATTTAGGCACAACCGACAACAGCAGAGGTCTTTGCTGCCGAGGAATGCTTTGCAGAATGTGTTCGTTTCTGTTGGTGTCGACCTATTGGTTGGATGGCAAAGGGAGAGATTGCACGGGTTGGTAAATATGTTACTTCCAGAGTGATGTGAAAAAAAGTCCGTAAATATTCTGGTACTCCGGTAATGATCGTGTACGTACATAATTTTATATTGTACGTATATGTATGATAATTGCCGTGTACGTACATGATTTTATCTTGTACGTACATGATAATTATCTTGTACGTACATGAGTTTACCTTGTACGTACATGATAATTATCGTGTACGTGCATGATTTTATCTTGTACGTACATGATTTTATCTTGTACGTACATGATTTTATCTTGTACGTACACGATTTTATCTTGTACATACATGATTTTATCTTGTATGTACATAATAATTATCATGTACGTACTACGTACATAATATTAACGTGTATGTACACGAACATTTTTTGTGTACGTACACGAAAATTCAACAACCTGTTGAATTTGGTGTGAAATCATCTTTACACTTACGGTGTTCTTCTATTCTTCCTGCAGGCCCGATCTCTGTACATAGCAGGTGACTATGAGGGCGCACAGTCTGCGGCAAGGTGCGCCAATGCATGGAGTTTGGCTGGTCTGATATCGGGTGTCATCTTATGTGTAGCTGTTGGGGTCAGTTTTTATTTCATCTTCACAAGCCTTGACTTCTAAATAGCCGTTTCAATCAATGCAATGAAACCGAGGCTGGAAGGGAAAATGGTGTACTTGATTTGTGTTACACAGTTGCGTTACTAGTTATTTTCATCGGGGTGGATGGGGGGAAGTATCGTAGCCCAGAAGGGATATCACATATCAGTTTTAATTTTTATCGGCAAATGTGAGACACTGTTTGGTAACAATAAGATGTGATCTGCAAAACTGGTCGAAGTGCTCAAATGACCACTTCAAACTTTGATAGAGTTACTCCATTCTGATACACGCTCCAGTGAATGAGCAGTTTTGGAAGGGAAATGTCAAGATTATTTTTGTGATTTACTCATCTTTCCAATAGATAGAGTCTTCATGTGGGTGGGAAAAAATTTCAAGTCTCTAACCTCACGTTAAAATGGAGTAAATTTCCGTTGCATTCGATACCCTCCCAGTGCAAAGTTTGTTAACATATAATAAATCCGATGACATGATTCTGAGAAAAATGGATCTGTACATTTTTGTACGGGGATGTTTTGGTTCGTTACTTTTAATAATAGTCTATTCTGACTATTACATTAGGATCTGGGTGTCT
Source organism: Plazaster borealis (assembly GCA_021014325.1). Taxonomy (NCBI): domain Eukaryota; kingdom Metazoa; phylum Echinodermata; class Asteroidea; order Forcipulatida; family Labidiasteridae; genus Plazaster; species Plazaster borealis. Next base: position 22,597,993 of record CM037461.1, read on the forward strand.
GCGTTTTACAACTAGTATTTGCATAGGAAGACACTATAAATAAATAGTAAATTTGCGGGTACAACCATTTCTCCTGAAGACGAACAGAGTATACTGTTCGAAACGTCGAGACCACATGCGAGCCAACACTCCCACAAAAGAGATTTACACATGGTTGTACCAGCAAGTTTACTATTTATTTGTTCCTATTTATCCACACTATGCAAAGCTTCAAACAATACTTAGTATATGCATATAACTGTTAAAAATAATATAGTATTTTATTAAAAAATTGGTGTAACATCATTGTAATAATGGTCTATATAGCATATAGCACATTTTGCTTTATTTGATGGAACTTTGTTATTTTGTTAAGTAAATTCATGTATATAACAGTAACTAAAAGAGATACAATTGACGAGGCTCATGTAGTACAGTATGACCAATCCTAATTTCTAAAAGACTCACACAATTTGGTTAGTTTTCAACTTAGTTTTTTGAAATACAAGTGATCAGTTTGGGCGAGATCCCTGGCTATAAGACATTACGGTTGAATGGCTTCTGACTGGCACCTGAATAAAGATTGACAAACTACGGCGGCGACCCAACATAATAGAGCTATATAGTTTAGGCCACATAAAAATAAAAAAATGTTGATCGTCCTTTTTTGATGGGAAGTGGGGGAGGGAGGGCTTTTTTTTTTTTTTTTTTTTTTTTTTTTTTTGACATGGCAAAATATAAAATAAAGAATAAAGATATCATCATAATCACTATAAAACAAAGAATTTGTGTGATTTTGATGTTTTCAATTGTTTTGTTAAACCCTTTCAAATCCTAGATGACATTTTCTGTAAACATTTTAAAAAAACTAAAACGCAGCCTAAGTAAATATTTGAAGAATTTTTCTTGTTTTGCGAACATGAATAATCTTTCTTCAATCATCTGTTTCCGACCTATGGATTTTGAAAAAATATCAGCTAAACAAAAATCTGGGAGCCAAGTTTGACTGAAAAGATCATTAAAAATACCGTTTTTTATGATTTAAAAAAAATAAATAAATAAAAAATGGGGTCGGGGTGTTTTGTAGGGTCGGGCGGGGACGATCAGCAATTTTATTTTTTTATGTGGCCTAATTTGGTAGAGCACCGGCCAGAATATGGAGGTCGCAGGCTCAAATCACGCTGTAGTCAATTTTAGTTCTTAACCCGAAACTACTCAGTCAGTTTCCCTTGTGGTTTATCTCAACATTATTACACAACATTCTAAACAATTTATATAAACATGCAGTTATAGTTATATGCTGCGATAAACACCAAAATGAGTTCGTCAGGTATCTTGTGTTATTTTATGATTAATAGTCGTTTATTCTTACGATATAAGATCTCCAAAATAATCTCAAAATAAGGCAAATTAGCCCCCATTTACGCTCCTACATTGTTCCCGTATCTGATATACCAAGGACGTAGCAAATCAAAGGGTGACATTATACATGAGTATGGCCAAATATAGCCCGATCTAGGGCTGGGCTATAGGTATTATACATTTAGGTATGACGTAGCAAATCAAAGGGTGACATATACATGAGTATGGCCAAATATAGCCCGATCTAGGGCTGGGCTAGGTATATTATACATTTAGGTACAAGTACGTTAGTAGCATATGTGGGTCAATTCAAATATGCATATCGGGTTAAACACGCACACATATGCTATAATATTTTAAAAATTGTATAGTAATTGTGGACATAGCTGGAATAGTAAATATTTTGTATCTGTTCGCTCTGCAGATCTTGAGAACTAACCGTGTCTATTGTGCTGTCTTTTTACGATTGCATCTTATGTAATGCGCTTTTGAACATAACTATTATGAATGGGTATTATTACTATGTATATTATTATTATTTCTGGTAATGAAACCAAGGATGCCTCATAAGTGAACTTAATCACCGTAGCTCGCAAGCCTGAGGAAACCTGTAAACAAGGGTGCTTGCTATGTGAACCAGAAACACTGGGGTTAACCCCTCTCTTCCACGATTGGTTCTATTACGTGCACTACCAATTATGGTACACAGGACATACGGCTTTATGTCCCATCTGATGGACATATCTTGCTCAAGGACACAAGTGCCACGACTGGGACTTGAAACCGCACTCTGCTGACCAGAAACACCAGAGCTTGAGTCCGGTGCTCTGAACTGCTCGTCCACGACACGCCACGACCGTGTATTACCGTGTAGAACCTTTCAAACTCTCCGATGGCCTGTCGGTCTGCAGCCAGTAGACCGAACAGACATTTTAGTTAATTACTCGTTCAGTTTTCAGCAAAAATAGGTGAAACCCTCTAAGTTCTATCCTCAGACAGGCCCAATTGACATAGTCTATGACCCCATAAGGCAGTGTGACTCATGGACTCGGAATCTTAAGTTAGAAAACACTTTCTACATACTTGTGCACACACAAAAATGCGGTTTTACAGTGTAAACACATACTAATTAACAAACAAATAATAATATTTGTTAATTTGTTTGTGTCAAACTGTCTCTACAACACCTGGAAAGGTAATTAGCTTTGAAAAAAAGTATGAAATCAACATTACAAAGGAGTTATACACGTTTCCCAACGGTCTACTGGCTGCAGTAACCAATGGCAGTCGTGTAAATCTGACAGGGGTGGGGCATCGCAGGGTTTTAAACACTGTAATTTGGCCCACCTGAGGACGCCCTCAGAAGATGACACTTAATACGGCAGGTAGGTGACGCACTCTAAAAAGCTCATGGGGCATTTCAGTTGCCAGGGTGTCTGACTTGTTTCTGGGTCAGGGTGACCCAGAAACTGGTCAAAAAATGTGATTTTGACCTGGATTCGTCAATTTGACCCCTTATTTTGGGTTATTTTGACACAGATTCCGGGTCATACTGACCCACAAATGGGGTCGGGTCCGACCAGAAACACCAGAGCTTGAGTCCGATGCTCTTATACCAGCTCGGCCACGACACGCCACAATTATTATTTTTATTAATAACTTTAGTACTTTAGACTTTTAACTTTAGACACCAGGACCCTATAATTGCGACTGTTTTGTTTTCAGCACAAAACACTCCTACGCTAAAGTGCACCAAGCCCCAGAAACACGTGAACCCGACCAACGGCTGTCGATAAAAGAGGCAAAATTATCATCGAGCAAAGTCATGTCTTTTGTATGTACGCCAACCGTATGTCACTTTAACATTATGAACTCACGAACCCAATCTAGTAATTATTAACCAAATTAACGATAATGTCGCGTTACTCACTTTCGTGGGCATGATTCAAATAGTAGAGTAAAATGTTAGTTTTCAACCGAAACACTCGAATAAAGTGCGGCTGCCCTGGAAAATGTGACCGTTTTAAATGGGGCAGTCATTGTTGTACTTTTACATCCTCTGAGCGAATTGTAACAAAATTCCCCCTTCAATAAAAACGAATAACCGTGTAATAAATACGTTTTTTTTCTCCCGCAGGGCAAGATGTCGTTTTGGAGAAATAAAAAGGATGACATGTCCAATGATAGGCTCCACATTCAACATCCAGATCTAAATTTTCAATTTCCATGCTCCCCTACTTCACTTGTACACAGTTCATTATCCACTTCTTTAAATATTAATTTCTAGCTTGATTATTGCTTTATATTAACGTTCATTCGCTTTCATATCTTGATTTAGTGATTTTTCTGAAGTATACTGATTATCTTTAATTATCGGTGCACTTTCACAAAGATAAGGACCTATGTGATAATGGTCTTCTTGAACATTGAAAATTTAACTTCAAACTCATTAAATTTCATCTCATTTAATTTATTCTGGTTGTGAAGTCAAGGACTCTCAGAAAAGCGAACTTAATTACTTTACTAGCCAAGAATCCAATGGAGAGAAGACAAGGAAGGAAGTTTCAGTTTTAGATGTGGGTGGAAAACCCCAACAGGGAACTATTCCAGGGAAAACCCACGCAGTCAGGTAGGGACTGAAAACCCACGCAGTCAGGTAGGGACTGAAAACCCACGCAGTCAGGTAGGGACTGAAAACCCACGCAGTCAGGTAGGGACTGAAAACCCACGCAGTCAGGTAGGGACTGAAAACCCACGCAGTCAGGTAGGGACTGAAAACCCACGCAGTCAGGTAGGGACTGAAAACCCACGCAGTCAGGTAGGGACTGAAAACCCACGCAGTCAGGTAGGGACTGAAAACCCACGCAGTCAGGTAGGGACTGAAAACCCACGCAGTCAGGTAGGGACTGAAAACCCACGCAGTCAGGTAGGGACTGAAAACCCACGCAGTCAGGTAGGGACTGAAAACCCACGCAGTCAGGTAGGGACTGAAAACCCACGCAGTCAGGTAGGGACTGAAAACCCACGCAGTCAGGTAGGGACTGAAAACCCACGCAGTCAGGTAGGGACTGAAAACCCACGCAGTCAGGTAGGGACTGAAAACCCACGCAGTCAGGTAGGGACTGAAAACCCACGCAGTCAGGTAGGGACTGAAAACCCACGCAGTCAGGTAGGGACTGAAAACCCAATCGTGGAAGATGAGGAACGATACCTCTATACAACAACCTGACCACTCTAACTCAAACAGTTGGGGAAATTTGGGGGTTCCAACGTTCATTATGAAGGAAAAAAATCACGCCGGTGTAAGGAGTTACAATTGCGCAAGAGACATACATATAGCTTTGTTGATTCTTGGAATATCTTCTTTTTCTGAAAAAGTTGGGATGCATTTAGGGAAAAAAAAACAATAATGAAGGGTGTGCACAACATTGGTGAGATTGAAAATTGTTTAAATAATAATACATTTTTACACTACAATAGCATGATGGTAAAAAGAAATTGCCAAGGCTGGAAACTTCCCTTGGAATATCGTTGTTTACAATGCTATAGTTATTGAGAAATTAACCAAACAGTTTGTTTTAATCTTAAAGGCCCTGTACACTATTGGTAAGATCGAAAAACACAAATGTTCACAGATTCACACATAACTTACATGTAAGTAATGGTTGAAAGGGTTCCTTAAAATATTTCTGCCTAAGATGCTATCGTTTCTGAGAAATGAGTAAAACAATAGTTTTTATCACGAGCGATATTTTGAAAAAACAGAAAACACATAAGGTCTCTTTTCACTATTTTCTCGTTCGATGACCAATTGAGCTCAAACTTTCACATGTTTGTTTGTTCATGCATATGTTGAATCACACAAAATGAGGACACTGATTTTGAGCTGTTACCAAAAGTGTACAATACCTTTAAGCGTCCAAACTCCGATGTTTTCAAAAAAAAAAGTTTTATTTTGGGGGGTTTTCCTATCAATTTTTTCTTGTGACTCTAATGACCAATTTAGTGCAGCAGATAAGTTCCAATATTGGAGCCATCTAAAAAGATAGTTTTTATCCAAACAAATTGAATTTAAGAAGCGTTTCTGTCAGAAAAGTTTTTCAGATTGTGTATTATTCTTCCTGCGGAGACATAACCGCTCTAGATTTCCGGCAATATCTCAAAAACGCTACCACCTTTTGAAATGAAATTTTCACAGGCTAGTTTTATGGTATATTATAATCTACAACTATAGGATTGAAACAAACAGTGGGTTCCAATTACCAAACCCATACAATCCCTTTAAAATTACTGGACATTGAAGTGGTGTCAGATTTGGTGCCGTGTGGCAACCAACACATGCAAAGAGGAGCAAAGGAAGACCAAACAAAACATACATTTGGTGACTGCTCTATATTCCGACACCCCTATATTCCGACACCCCTATGTTCCGACAACCCCGTCATGATTTACATAGGGTTAGGAATAGGAAAATACACCAGGGTTGTCGGAACATAGGGGTGTCGGAACATAGGGGTGTAACCCATACATTTACCAACTATGTGAAGACTCCAACCTGACCTGTGAGGACATAGGCAACTGCATGCTGGACAGGAACATTTGGAAAGCCATCACAAAATGTCCAGTGGAAGCCGATGGAATTAAAAAATGAAATAATCTGGGCCGAATTTATTGCCACTGCCTATAATTATACCGCAGAATTCTGCGCGTATCTTGTGTAGCAGAGAATTATATACACTGATATAAAGGCAGTAAGCGCAGAACTCGGCAGTGGGTACCGGGGCTCATGGATCTGCTTACCGTAAGCAAAGAATTGGTGCTTACCGAAGTGGGGAATTCCTTGCTTATTTACGTCAAGCCTATTTCACAGGTCAGCAGAATTGTTTTGCTTGTGTGCGTGCGTACTCCACGATAGGCATTCTCCACTTTACACAGCTAGCGCAGAAATTCGGTGCTTGCCCTGTTAGCTAAGAATGGTGATTGCAAGTGCAGAATTTGGCGGTAAGCAGAGCCTTATTTTGGCCCCTGATCCTTAGAAATGCACTTCCCTTTAAAATGGTGAATAGTGTTCTCGTGATTTCAGGTTTGTATAGCTCTGCGTAAATGATTAATGGAGAAATCTTAAAAAACCCAAAACATGTATATTAATATATAAACAAACATTGAACATTATTTAATCATAAACCTACGATTAAAAAAAAACTTCGCCCCTCGAAAGTTTTTGTGTGTGTATCTACAGTCATCTATTCTTAAGAAAAATACAATTTTCACAAAATATGTACCAAAAGCTCAGTTGTAAAGCAAGGAATAACACATTTACTATTTAGTAATCGCAATAATAAGTGATTTATTACAAATGCGATGGGTTTCCATATTGTGGACCACGTGACACAAAAACAACAGTATCGGCCAATCGAAAACTAGGCGTGGTTTATTAGCATGTGTATAAAATAAGTATGGCTGCCCATTTCACTCCATTTTTGGAATTGGACCAAACTGTCTATACGTGCAAGGTAAGACGCAGCCAAGTGCTTAATTTTTTGTTCCTTTAGAAACTATTTATTGTTTGTAAAACAAATATCGTGTTTGTGTATCAAATCATTCAAATCAGTGAGCAGAAATTGTGTCATAAAATTGAACGTTTTATATATGTCTTTTAGACCTTACAAATTATTTGTCTCCTTGAGGGGGTAGGGCTAGGGAAACTGCAGTATCTACAAAGGCATTATGTCTAGCCTTTTGTCGAAAAGAAATATTGTGCAAAACTAATGAAAGTGTTGTCATTTTTTAGTGCAATGTTTAACCCTGCGCGTGCACCCTAGGGTGCAGACTACATAAATCACTAATTAGTTAATATATAAATCTTTTAAAAATAAAATAGAGATAATTTTTGATAGTCTATCCTTATATCAACGCAAACAAACAGAAACACTTTCAATTTGTATTTTATTGGTAATAACCTATTTGTTTTTAAATGATTGTTATCTGCAGACCCTCAGGATAAAAAATATCTTCGAGAAGATGTAAAAGCTCATTTTTGATTTAAAGGAACGTTACAGAACTGGTAATTAAAATTTTCTTTAAGATCACAGATTTACATAAAACTTACACGGTCTAATGATGATGATAGTAGAAAACATCCCTAGAAACATTTCTGTCTGAAATACCATATTTGATGAGAAAGAAATAAAATTAATTTCCGATTGGAGTTTATCGCTCATGAGCGTTTTATTCATGCATTGTATAACACATGCAAATGTGTAATCGGTTTTTCACTATTTTCTCGTGACCCAGATGGCCGATCGATCTCAAACTTATACCGGTTTGTCAGTTTATGTATATGGTGGATTGTATAAAGTGCTTACACTGTCAGCAACTGTTTTGTTTTTTAGCAAAAATCAATTCTGTAATGTTCCTTTAAGGCAATGAATCGCGAGCTAATGGTCGTAACCCAAAGTAGCCTGCTTTGATGACATTATCTCTGCAGCAGGGATCGGGGTTCAATCGGCCGGTGATCGGCATTCGGTCTTAGTGTTACATACGAAGTTTGAACCTGAGAACAAAGTCGACATAAAAAATATAGGGACTTGAAACACAGAGCTGTGTGTTGCGGTCGAGTCTGAAATGTTGATTGGGTTGCCGGTGTCCCAGGGAAATCTGTGTGTCCCCCCCCCCGGAGATTCTGTACCCATACGGTAAATTAACATGGGAGGAGGATGATTCAAAAGAGGGCGCTATCAAAGGAAGTTTGTACACAGTTCGCCGTATGGGGGGGGGGACAGAATCTCCGAGGGGACAGAATCTCCTGCCACACCGGCTTACGTTTGCGGACCGCTGCTTTGTGGCAGCTTTATATTTCATGAAGTTAAGGCCAGAGCCACAAAAGTAGAGAATTATATCTGTTTGGAAGAGAATAATGAAATAGAAGCTGGAAGGAAACCAGTACCAGCCCATTGCTGTGTATTACAGGTAGTGACCGGAAAGTGTTGGGGTTTTATTTAACATGGACATACATATGGAATAAACAGTCAACAAGTGAAGACCAATTTACTGATTCAGGGTGTTATCTTTCTCTGCGTTAATATTGAGTACACACTCATCACAAGAGATAACCTCCAGAAGGTATCAGCACCAGAGCCTGCAAACTCAGTTCTCTACAATAATGCAAATTATTCATGTTTAGATGATAATATTTTTTCTCTCTCTCCTGATGCAATACACTCCTGTCTTGATTGTCTTTATCATCTGTGTCTTATTCTCTTTTTCCAAGGTACTTTCTAACAATACTTTTTTTAAAGATAATATTTTTAAAGTCGAGTTTAAAACAAACGATGATTTAAACACACATTGAAGCCAGTTTTACACGTTCTAGTACGAACGATATCTCATTTTAAAAAAAATTGTCTTTCTTTTCAAAATAGCCTACGGAGCCTATGAGTCTTGTTTTCGAAAGGGCCTCATAGACTGTGCAAAGTCTCGTGCATATCGAAATCGAGAAAACAACTAATCTTTTTCTATGAAATCAAATCATCTTTTTAAATTTTATTGATACAAAATTCTTGAAAATAAAAACAAACCCATAACAATTTGTTATGAAATACAAACTCTGTTTTTTTCAAAATATCGCGCGTGATAAAAACTATTGTTTTACTCATTTCTCAGAAACGATAGCATCTTAGGCAGAAATATTTTAAGGAACCCTTTCAACCATTACTTACTTTAAATCATGTAAGTTATGTGTGAATCTGTGAACATTTGTGTTTTACCAATAGTGTACAGTGCCTTTAAGATTAAAACAAACTGTTTGGTTAATTTCTCAATAACTATAGCATTGTAAACAACGATATTCCAAGGGAAGCTTCCAGCCTTGGCAATTTCTTTTTACCATGTTATTGTAGTGTAAAAATGTATTGTTATTTATATAATTTTCAATCTCATCAATAGAAATAATAATGTATGCATGCACAAACAATAAAACCACACAATGCACATGTAAGCATCTGCAACCAAACTCTACATTGCTGTATTAAGGACAAACCCCTATATGTTACCAGATTTATTACTGCAGCAAGTGTATCAAATGTAATCTTGATGTCATCTTTTAGGATTCATACTATACTGAAGTAAATGTGACTTTGAATTAATTGGATTGCTATTCTTTACTTGTCACTATTTCTCAGACATTCTCGTGTCACTTCAAAGAGAACAATTTGACGTCGCAACCATGAAGGTCCTGTTTGTACTTATGATTCTGGCCGCTATTGGTAAGTACAGACCAGAATAATGGTCACCAGCCAAAGTACTGTCACATGTACAATCTTAGGGATTGTTCTGATATTTTCAATTTTTGACCCAAATTTGATAAAAATGCTAGACTTAACCTTTGTGTCCCTTTTTCAATTTTTTACCCAAATTTAGAAACATTTCTTGACTTGGCCCCTACCCCTGTAAACAAGAACCTGTGAAATTTCATCAATATTTGTGTCAGTAAACTCACAGGCAGGGACACCCTTATACAGGTGTTTTTTACTCAGCTAAGAAAGGTCGTGTTGAAAACTGCTCATTCCCAAACCGGCAAGTAGGCCTACCGACCCAAGTTTGTCATAGGCAAACTTGGGTCTGATTGGGTGATTCACGTAATGTGGTCCAAATTTTATGAAAACAAATGCTAGACTTGGTCCCTACCCCTTAAAGGTATTGTTCACTTTTGGTAAAAGCTCAAAATCAGTGTCCATATTTGTTGTGATTCAACATATGCATGAACAAACAAACCTGTGAAAGTTTGAGCTTAATTGGTCATCGAGGTCACGAGAAAATAGTGAAAAGAGACCTTATGTGTTTTCTGTTTTTTCAAATTGTCGCGCGTGATAAAAACCATTGTTTTACTCATTTCTCAGAAACGATAGCATTTTAGGCAGAAATATTTTAAAGAACCCTTTCTATCATTACTTACTTTAAATCATGTAAGTTATGTGTGAATCTGTGAACATTGTGTTTTTTGATCTTACCAATAGTGTACAGGGCCTTTAACAGAATTAATTTTAGCACTAGTTTTTGCTTAAAGGGAAGGTATACGTTTGGTTATCACTCTTAAAATTAATGGCAATAAAAACCTACTTGGTAAGAGAAGTACAGCAGCTTTTGATAGTGTAAAGCATTTTGAGAATCATTTCGCTTCGAAGTACTGCGATTATGGAAAAATATATCAGTTTGTTGGGACCTAAAGCTGCTCAGAGGCTTGCCATACATAATGGCACCGCCTGATACAATACACAGATGGCTGGAATGGTTCCACTTTATCAGAGAATTTGGATGTGTGTGGACTGTGTTGACACTCAAGCTAAGCCATGTGGCAGATTTTGTGCGTTGGGTATAGTAAAACAAAAAAATCAATCCCATAAAAAAACACAACCCTTGGAACCGACCCCCCCTCCCCCATCCCCTCTTAGATATGTGGAATGATCCAGTCTAGGATATCAAGGACGTTCAACTTTTGGTGGGCTTTGCAACTTGGAAAAACAATGAAATACATAACTAAACACCTGTTGTGATGTTTTCTATTGTATTGCATAACAGGACACAGTGCTCTGGCGCTCAAGTGCAAGAGTTGTAAAGGGGCAGCATGTGCCGCTACGTTACCGTCAATAGACTGTACTGAGACCTACTGCTATGTACGTTAGCCAATATTTCAATTTGATAAACCACAAAATAGATCCTTAATTTTAAAGTTATTTCTATATAACAAATGAACAAGCACCCCAACAAACAAACAAACACCCCCCCCCCCCAAAAAACGAACAAAAACAAAAACAAGAAAATAAAAACTTAAACAAGTTGTATGATTATATAATACAGTGATGATTACACTTTGTAGAATCCCTCTGAATAAAGAGTTAAACATCTCAAAGGAGAATGAATCAAAGCACATGGTGAGGCAACGATCCAGCAGCAGCTGTAGCCATAGCTGTAGCCGCCAATCGGGACGCGACGTTGCTGCTGTTGTTTGTATGTTTTTTCTTGTGGGTGGTGGTGTATTTAAAAGCAAATTATTTAACAGGAGGTATTTGTTGTTGTTTACAGCGAAAAAGTAAGGAGTACGTGCTCCTTGAAGCTGGTTGCGGAACCACTGCCTTGTGCACAAAAGAGGAATGCAAATCTGAATCCAATGACGTCACTAAATGCTGCTGTAAAAAAGCTGACTGCAACAGCGCAGGCTCTGTGACCTTCAACCTTGTTGCCCTTGTAACACTGGTTACAGCAACATTTGTGTTTTAGAAAATCACGGTGCTTTTTAAAAAAGTAGTTTTTTCAAGATTATTTGCGTTTTCAATGTTACTTTAAAGGCATAGGCCTACCAGTGTCAAAGGTCATCCACACATCTAATTAGCGTAATAAGCCCTTATCTCATATTGTTCCCATATCTGATGACTGGTAATATTTCACTTTTGTTAAGTGAAATATTCCCCTCTGAAATGAAGTCATATTCGAGAAAACTGTATCAGAAAACCTAGACAAAAAGTGATATTAAACGAACAGCTGATTTCGGTTGTTACAACCCCAATTAAGGGCCATGTGTTTACATGCTGAAAACTGTGCATGGTTTTTCGTTACTATATATTTTTTCCTGACTCACACAACGAATTATGCCCACATTTTCTCAGGTTTGTTATAATAATGGTTAACCACACAAAACGTGAACACTGTCCGTTTGTCAGATTCAAATACGTGGTGTTTGAAACTTTGCATGGTGTGGAAACGTAAGAAGTAACTATATAAATAAATAGTAAACTTGCGGGTAAAACCATGTGTAAAATATCTTTTGGAGGAGTGTGTGCTCTGAAAAGAGCCGGTGTGGTCTCGACGTTTCGAACAGTATACTCTGCTCCTCTTCAGACGGGTCAATAGTTCCCCTGTCTCCACTTGCTTCTCCTGAAGATGAGTAGAGTATACTGTTCGAAACGTCGAGACCACACCGGCGCGCCGGTGTGGTCTCGACGTTCAAATCTTTTGGAGGAGTGAAGGCGCCGCGGCGCCTTCACTCCTCCAAAAGATATTTTACACATGGTTTTACCCGCAAGTTTACTATACATAATAATAATAATAATAATACTACAATATCTTACATAGCGTAGAATCCGCCAAAAAAGGCGCCCAAAGCGCTTCACACAAATAATTGTGTTACTTCCTACCTGTATATCTTACCTTTAATCTAGAAGAATGAATTGTATTAATTTAACAATTGAACTAATGTCAATTGTAAGATAACATTGGTGTGTGCCATTTTAGAGCCTAACAATGGAGCAATTAATAAGTTTACGTATTTTTGTTTAGGCCGAAGTAGACGTTTTCCCACACATTTTGAGCTGGTGGGCATTGATAGTTTAAGTAATGTAAAAATTTGTTCAATGTGTGACTCTATACACTTCAATGATGGAAGATTTGAAAGTCTGTGACGATGTTCTTTAATTTAGTTCATTCATCAATTGGTGATTTCTCTCTTAAAGAAACTGTACACGTTTGGTAATTACTCAAAATATATATTAGCATAAAAACTGACTTGGTAACGAGCAACAGAGAGTTGTTGATAGTGTAAAACATTGTGAGAAACGACTCCCTCTGAAGTAACGTATTTTTTGAGAAAGAGGTAATTTCTCACTAAAATAATAAACAACTTCTTGCAAGAAGTTTTTATTCCTATCTGAAAGCCCACAAATTTGTACATCAAGGGTGTTTTTTCTTTCATCACTTTCTTGCAACTTCGATGACCAATTGAGCCCAAATTTTCACAGGCTTGTTATTGTATACATATGTTGGGATACACCGAATGAGAACACTGGTCTTTGACAATTACCAAACGTGTACGATACCTTTAATTTCTCTTGATTTAGAGGTAATTATAAAAAATAAAAAAACCTCTAAGGAATGTAAGTGATAAACTAATAATTTGACAAAAGATGATGTATGTTTAAACCTTCTAACAAATACTTATGAAGGGAATGGAATTCCTTTGGATATTGTTAAAGGGGCACTGTCATCGAAATCACAGCGAGTCTGTGGCCAGAATGAGAACACTGGTCTTTGACAATTACCAAACGTGTACGATGCCTTTAAAGGTTTAGATTGAAATTCACTGTAATCGAATGAAGCTGATGACAACTGCAGATGAGTTTGTCCCTAGTTTCAATCGATTGGAGTGAATTTCAGTAACTCTAGGAGAGTTACCCATCATTTGAGTATGTATGTTAGTATTGAACATTTGAGGCTTGATGTCATTGCGCCTGTCGTAATGTTCCATCATGTGTGAGTCTTTTTTAGATTTTAATAGTTTCGCAAAAATACACTCTAAAAAAAAACACTCCGGGTCGGAATGGACCAGGGTTCCAGGTCCCAGGGGGGCCTATCCCATTGGGTCAGGCTGACCGGGATAGTGGGTTAAAAGAAATGGGATTTTTTTTTTTTTTTTTTTTCCCTCGGGGGAAAAAATATTTATTCAATTAATTACACATCCTCTTGCAAAATACAACAAATGTAATAATTTAAAACAAAATATAAATTAAATTAATCATTACATAAAGTAGAGAATATGTCCCGTTTCAAATTAAATTTAGCGAGATTGTCATTTGTGATGCAGATGAATTTTTCTAATTGAAAGTACCGTTTAAGCTCTTTTTTGAAAGATAAAAAAAAAGGTTTACTGCCGTTCATCTTCATTCTATAAATATGGAAACGACCTAGCTGTAGAACTAAATTAAGGGCAGTCATTTTCTTATTTAGAATACCGAATAGTTTGGCCTCATGGTTTAAACAAACATTGATATCCAGGTCATCCTTGATCCACATTGATTTCGGTCCAAAATGACGTAGAAAACTTGCAAAAGAAATGGGATTTTAACTCGTACTCTGCGTCAGTTTGACCAATTTCTGGGTCATTTTCACACAGATTCCGAGTTATACTGATCCGGATTTGGATCAAGGGGACCCAGATCCGGGTCAGTTCCGACCCGGAAATTTTTGTGAGTGTTTAAAGGTGGCTTAAATCAATGATTGGTTTAACTCTTGATTTATTTTATGAAAAGGATGATATTTCAAGAAGCAAGAGATTCGTACTTAAAGAAGTAAAATAAAGGGAAATTAATTGCAAAGCGTTAATTTTCTCTTTTTTGCTAATTATTTTGTGCTTTAAAACAATGAGGCCTAATGGACCATATTTTTGACCGCATGAGGGCGCTTTCTTCGGAATGTACAGCATCACAACTACAGATTCATCTTATTTTAATTGCCTGTAGGTAGTTTTCTTGCATCATTGACGAAATACATAAACATAATAATAACAAAAATTGAAAAACCCTGTTTGTTTACTTGTTTTTCATCACGTAAAAATTGGTCCACAAACGCCCTCACGCGGTCAAAAATATTGCGAATTACGGAGCCACTAAAGGGACAGGTCAACAAGTTTTTTTCGAGTGAACAAAATAATATTTTGAACTCGTGGTGAGTCTTCAAGCGCAGCTACAGCTGATGATAAAACAAATTATTTTGACAAAGAAATACCTTCGAAACAATATGATTTGGATAATAATTGTTCAACCAAAAACATCTGAATCTGAGAAACGATTCATGTGAGAAACGATTCATGCGTGAATCGTTTCTCAGATATCTGAGGGTTGGTGTCCGTTCGCGAATGCCGCGGCTAGTGATCCGGTTGGTACCCGCAGCTGAGTCACCTTCGTTAAACGTTGATGGATTCGACATTCTTGTAAACAAATACCGTAACATTTTATTGCTGTTTTCTCAGCACGTACAGAATGTTATACACCAATCCTTCACCGATCTTGAACTCTTGGTGGCAGCAGACAAACTGCGGTGGTACTGCGGTGGTACGACCTTGCCACTAATGTAACTATTATTTATAAACAACCATTATTTACATATAACCATTTATAAATTAACTAGTGTAGCCCAGCCCTTAAGCTCATCGATAGGCAGCACAGTACCACCCAGGTACCACCGCAGTAATGGAGGCGTTTCTGCTGCCACCAAGAGTTCAAGATCGGCGAAGGATTGGTGTATTCAGCTGAAACTTTCACAAGTAACTTTTATTGCACCTTTCTTTATAATTGTGCCTATAAATCAGCATAACATTGAACAAAAAATCAATCTGTGACCCTACCTTTAAGGGGTCCCCCTTGACACACCCCCGCCTACTGAAGACGACTAAAAGTGTATCACTCAAGTGGGAGTCAATAATCTACACAAAACTATCAACACAAACAGGTTTATAAACAGGGATTTATCTCCCTACCCTATAACCACCCAAACATAACCACATTCCCCCCTCCCCCAGGTATACGCAAATGGGTATCACTTCAAGCTTCCTACGCTATAAGTAACTGTGGTTACGAGGCGATCAAATCTACCGAGTCACAATATTTGTATAACCCTTAACCACATTGTTTTGCCCGTACACCAATATAGCCCTACATTTTGACGTATGCTTTTAATACCCCCACTATACACAAGTAATCTCACAGCCCACGCTTACGCTCAGAGTGCTGCCGTTCACGGCCCTCCTCGCGTTTATTTTTAAAGTCGTGTAAGCCACCTGCCCTTTCTGGAATAATCGCCAAAACCGTAGCTGTACGATTATCATACATCTATACGATTTGGTGAGTATTAAAGTCAATGCTGGGGATATTTTTGGTTGTTTTGATGGTTTTTTTTCCCCGGACACTAATCACCTTCAACCCCGAGGGGATCACTTGGTGATGTTTTGACATGATATGCCTTAACACCGTGCACGAAGTAAGACAATTATAGCAAAGTTTTTTTGTGTTTTTGACAAAATTGCTGCCGCTGAGCTTGCAATCCGGCTCCCTTCTAAACCAATTAAATTTTTGTTGCTTTCAAAAATACACATTTTTTTCTAAAACTTCTTTAACATCACCTCAAAATGTCCTAAAATGTAATTATTGATATCAAATATTAAACCACAAGTGAAACTGACTGGGTAAATTTTAAATGAGTTGGGGTTGAACAAAGACAAATTGACTATAGCGGGATTTGAACCAACGACCTCCGGTATAGTGCCGGCGCCCTACCAACTGAGCTAAATAGCCCTACGTCGGTAGTCTCACTTTTTTGTCAATATCTTTGTAATTATTGAGTAAACAAAACTACATTAAACAAAAATGAAAACGATTATGGGTCTGTCAAACACATGTAATTATTAAATAAACAAAACAACAACAAATTAAGTAAAACAACTAGACTTGTGGACAAGTCGGTTTAATGTTTGTCGCGGTGAAAGCGTAACTTCGGCCCTCACGCAACTCTCGCGTAATTGCTAATGTCTGGGGAGCTCTCACGTGAGACTGCTGGCTCCCGACTATTCGTCGTAAGAGCAGTAGTCTCGCGGGGAGCCAGCACTCGCGGGGAGCCAGCAGTCTCACGAGAACAGCACCAGTGTCGCGAGATTCGCGGGGTCGGTAAGCTATTACCGAAAGAAAAAATAACAACAAGTTTTCCACAAGTCTAAGTAACAACAAGCAAGCTTAGCATCATAAGGATATAGGGCTGATCACGTGACATATGCGCCCCTTTCCTATGTAAAATCACGTTAACCAGTTGGGTGTTTAAGTAGGTCAACTCACTTTTTCGGTTTCACGAAGAGCCACGTATATTTGACTAATTACTTTGGCAATTAGCCAATATATTTAACAAAATTAATTAGTCAATAGGGAGGTTAAACTTATACAGAATCATATGAGAGGTCTTTAATTGAAAACCCTAGCTTCAGTATTGCAGATATTGCAGTTTTAAGCCAAGCACAGTGTAAAATGTAAATCTCAATCAAGCCTTTTGACACATGTGGCTCTTCGTGAAAACGGTGACGAATATGGGCATCCACCCAGCTATGGTTGGCTATGTTTAAGTTGTTTGAGAATTTTCTGACCGAAACATGGTGGAGTAAACAATGTTTGTTTATGTACAAGCATACTTATAAATCATTGAATCAAGATAAAGTACGATCTTATTTGTTTGTTTTTACAAAAGCAAAACTGCGTAATATATTGTTTTGACAGAAATTAGTGTTAATTTAAAAACCTATGGTGTAAATTTTGATTATTTTTTGGTTTCTATATGTGACAACATCCATGGTGTCAATTTTAACACCCAGTTTTTGCAGTGTATGCTTTTTTGGTCAAAGCATGGCGATCTAATTTTCTTCCTCCATGGTCAAAGTGTACCGTGTAACAAAATGGCAACGAAGTGGTTTCAATTGATTAGATAGTCATTCTAGAATTTACGTACTTTCCATTTCGGGTAGCCACATTTACTTTTCAATGGCTCGGGTAAATTGATGGCATTTTGTGATAATATTCCAAGTTGCTGTATTGTATTATGGCAGTGCAGGCTGCCCGTTAATATTGTCCTTACTGTCCGTGAAATCACGCTTGAGGAAAACGCCGCCCTCTTGTGGCGACCGCTAACATTATTTTTTGTATGCAACGAAGGACCGCTGAACATGCGTAATGATGACCGTGGCAATGATTGATCTTTCTCGCCACGATTTCGTCCGTTCAGTTTGAAGACCACCAATAATGCTACGACGAAGACAATGAATTAGTATTAAATGATGTGACTAAGAATAAATAAATAAACGAAAAGCTCGTATGCAGAATTTGTTTTACATCGTCATGACTAACATTAACAATGAGGTTAACTTCGTAAAGCAAAAATGTAGTTTCGAGTACGGTTGGTTGGCAATGCTTTTGGCAGGGGAGGGGAGGGCAGGGTTGATCTACTAACCTGTTTGGAAAGCAGTACGAGAAATACAGATATATTTTTCAATAATAGCAGTGAAAATGAATAGAAAATAGTGTGAGGTGTGCAGCACCCCCATCC
Organism: Plazaster borealis; assembly: GCA_021014325.1. Classification (NCBI taxonomy): domain Eukaryota; kingdom Metazoa; phylum Echinodermata; class Asteroidea; order Forcipulatida; family Labidiasteridae; genus Plazaster; species Plazaster borealis. The sequence continues at coordinate 22,616,239 of CM037461.1, forward strand.
ATTCATATATATATAATATTTCATTTGCACAATTTTGCTCGACCCCATAGTCTCATCCCAAGACCGCTGGGATGGGATGATGCTTGTACAAATTCTTGTACATCAGGATGTAGTGATGCATGATGGGACTGATTGTACTGCTGATCGGTGCAATGCACACAGCCACAACACGTACATCAACGATATGATAATGTACGCGTTCAAGGGTATTCGTACACGTTTGGTAATGACTCAAAACAAATATTAGCATAAAAACTGACTTGGTAACAAGCAACAGAGAGCTGTTGATAGTATAAAACATTGTAGGAAACGACTCCCTCTGAAGTAACGTAGTTTTAGGGAAAGGGGTAATTTCTCACTAAAATAATAAAAACTTCTTGCAATAAGTTTTTATTCCCACCTGAAAGCACACAAATTTGTACAACAAGGGTGTTTTTTCTTTCATCATTTTCTTGCAACTTCGATGACCAATTGAGCCCAAATTTTCACAGGCGTGTTATTTTATGCATATGTTGGGATACACTAAGTGAGAACACTGGTCTTTGACAATTTCCAAACGTGTTCAGTGCCTTTAACGACAGGCCGACATATTGCTCAATACCAGGTCCTGTTCCATGCCACTGTTAATAAATTAACCTGGGCAATACCTGGACATGTAAACCACACAGTCACTTGGATAAAAACAAAAATCGTTGTAAACATGCAAAACAAAGAACCATCTTTATATATCCCATGGAAAAATCTGGTCAGCATGTTCTGACAACGACTAACAGGGGCGTTGCAACCAAATATGTCCCAGGCTCACTGCAGTGTTCTGACTAAACAAAATACAAACCTTGTGGTTTATAACTTGATAAATAAAAAAAAAAATAGAAACAAAATAAAAATAATTATAACATACCGCCTAACTTCAAAAGCATAATCCCTAAGCGCTTTCAGAGAACGCTGCATAAACTGGAATGTTAAAAATAACACCACGGGTGTTGTCACATATAGATATGCCAACAAAATATTCAAAATGTACATCATTAGGGTGTTAAAATAACACAACATTTTGCAAAAAAACAATTACATTGGTGTTATTTTAACAGCTAATGAGGTTAATGTTGATTCTCTGTTTGGGTATCTATATGTGACAATACTCACAGTGTCAATTTTAACACCCCAGTTTTTGCCGTGAAACAACGAGAAGCACCGATAAAAGGAGACTAAAACACAAGCACTATACAACAGGAACGAGCACTGGCAATGGAATTGTAATTATTATAACTATTGCCATGGAATAAGGACCGTTTTTCCCAATCCTACATTATGTTCATGACTGGCATAATAATATTCAATACTGGCCCCATAAGTCATTACATTCTGCCATGGCGTACGTGCGTGAGTCAGTCACTCCATCAAACACCCTCTCGTCCCGCTCGCATAGAGCACGAAATGAAAATTACTTGATCTCGCCTGCAAACGGTTTGCATATCCTCCGGTGTTGAAGTGATGATTATATGAATGCCTATGTCGTAAAGGGTCTGGAGCACGGACACCGTGTATACCTGACACTAGTCACGTCCAGCACGACGGCTGTATATTAAAGGGTGTGCATAATATTAGAGTAAAAGTATAAATGTTTACAGATTTGCATACAACTTACATGGTATAAAGATGGTCATGGTGGGAAACTCCCTTTAAAATCTTTTTGCTTGAAATGCAATAGTTTTTGAGAAATGAGTCAAACAATCAGTTTTGATCTTGCAGGTCCAAAACTCAATGTTTGAAAACAGCATGTGCTGACAAAGTACCTCTTTGCAGGGTTTTGAACTAGAACAAGAACATCAGGTTTGTTCAAATTTTTTCTCGTGACTCCAATGACCGATTGAATTCCTTTCGGAGTAGAAATTTACAAGTTGTACTATAACTTATCCAAAACCTTAGTATATTGGACAATATTGCAGCTCCTCTGAAAAACGCTAAATACCTTTATACGCGCGTCTCTGTGTGTATCTTAAAAGATTCGAAAAAAAATTGCAATCATATCACATTATTTCAACCACCACCAAATACTTTTGAATGACACGAGCGACGAACGCCCGCGTATCATTGAAGTTGTGTGGACCCTTTAATTTGCCGGCGGTGACGACATTAGTATGCGAGCAGCACACCTATCGCTGGTCGATTATAAAAAGGGTCGCAATGACACAGAGTGGACGAGTTGACGTAAATGACGATACTAGAGCTATCGCTCTGTCGTGCATACATCATCCCGTCTTATTAGTTCACCGGACTGTGTTCGTAGACAAGCGTGAGTCAATCTAGCGCCGTACGCACAGGCCGCTAGTTTGTGGGTAAAACGAGTCTGTTTCTTACACCATGCCTTCAGTGCAAGACGTACTAGCCCAACAAGCCCGTGACGATAGACTAAGCTTTTACAGCTCGCCGAGATTCTGTCGACGCAGTCGGTTGGACAACGAATTAGTCCGAGAGAAACCAGACGAATTCGGCTGGCTGAGAGCTTTCGATCCGAGGAGGTGCATCTCGTCGAAGTTACCACCCGTGATGGCCAGCAAGACCCCACCCCGTCCGGCGTCTGCGTGCACGATCGGACGCACGCGGACGCAGTCTGATGCTGATACAGTATCTCTCAGCGATAAGGACTGTTCGAATTCCATCCCACGCACGCCGCCGATTGACGGTAAGTCAACCAACCCCACCCTTATGTCACAGAGAAGGAACAGGCGACCGATATCTCTGGTCATGGACAATCACAAATCGTTGAGCAGCTTAGACGTGAACTCGAATGACAACTACCCAAACCCTAAGCAAGAACGGGAGGTATCCACCGGTTCGCCACGCTCTAAGAAGTTTCTCTCCGTTGAGCGGAGCGCCGTGGAAAGCCTGAGCAAAAGTTGTGGTGATTTAAGGCAGGGAGACACTGAGTCGCCATCGTTCATGAGACAACTTCACCAACACCAGGGGCTCCCAGACCCCCTGCGATGTCCGAGCCATTTATCCTTGTGCTCCGTCCAAGTATCCACCCCAACCCAGACGGACTCCCACGCTGGTAGTCGAGTTAGTTTGCTATCCGAGGGAGTGGACTCGTACGAAGGACTATACGAGCGAGCGTACCGAGCGACGTTCGTCGTGGGCTCGGCCGAGCTGCCGAGCATCGCCGAAGGTAAGAAGGAACGAGAGAGGATGGTTCGAGAATGGTTAGCCAAGCAAGCGGAGGCAGAAGATGCGGGGAATAATGTCAATGGACCCTCTTCGTCCTAGTAATAATACCTCTCGATCATCATCGAGGTTTCTTGCCTGACGACCTCCTATCCAACGGAATGAGAGCGAGGTCACAACGAACTCTATCAGGGACGACCTTTTGCATTAAACATGGCCTCCCAATTTTGCCGCACAACAACTGATTGAAATGTGTGAGCTTGACCAAGTCTTTGTATTTTGTATCCTTATTATACCAACTGTACTCCCACCTTTGGGGCAAGGCCTTTCAAGTCAGCCGTAAAACAATAATTGATTGAATTTTGTATCTTGAATCCATATAAATGCTAACTTTACTCCCACATTTGGGTGCAGGGCCCAATTTCATAGAACTGCTTCAGCACAAAACTGTAGCTGAGCACAACAAAATCATGTTTACCAAAATAAGTCAACCAGCCACAATACCATTCCACATGTACAATCTGTGACTGGTATCCGTCTTATTTTAGCTTAGCAAAAAACTGTAAACCAATTATTTGCTGTTTAAGCAACTCTATGAAATTTGGCCAAGGAATGATTTTCTTTTGTACTAAAATTAACAGGTAATTTATTAATTATTTACTTAATTGTTATTATGTGATTTCTATTCACTCTTGCTCCAACAAAGAGTGTAACAAGTATTTCTAATTTATAAATCTGTGAATACTTTAAAAAGGTATTCAACATGGAAGTTTGATACCGATTAGAGGAGTGGAAATTGTGGCATGTTCTTTCGTTTATTTAAGAAGATTCCAGACAAAATCAATTGGTGTTTTTGCCTGTATGTGTGTAGAGAGAGATCATACACATTTAACGCCACTTTGCCAATCCCAGATCTTCTGTAAATTCAATCCTGTCATTCTCCACTATGTTGCTTGGATGTTGATATACACTCTAAAAACTGCTGGGTCAAATTTGGTAGTTTTTAGAGTGTACATCAGTTTAACAGAGGGCAATGCAACAACCCTTGTTGGCCAGTATTACAAATTATTATCAAATGTCTACCGTTTCATACAATGATTTATTAATAAATTAATTTTATATTATTATTAATTTTTATACGTAAATTAAGGCATCTATTTAAGCAAGCAGAAAGACCAATAACATACCGATCTTATGATAGATCAGTGAGTCAGGGCACCAGACCACTTTTTGTACAATGGCCAAGGGCCTTTTCCAAACGTCGGCTCGGGCTCCGGCTCCGGGTTGGGCTTCATCAATTATTTTGGAGCAGTGTACAGTTTGCACGTTGTATCCGGTACCAAACGGAGCCCGGAGCCCAACCGAGGTCGGTAGTCTGTTTTTTCTAAGCAACATCTAATCTGCTTAGCATTTTTATTAAGCTTAGAGCCACTTTATGAATCAGGATCGATTGATGTGTGAGAGTTTCGAAATTGAGAATCGTCGCAGCAGTAAACGATTACGCGTTATTACGTAACAATTGTATAAATTGATTATGGTAATTGTAACCAATCGTACTGATGAGATTTTATACTCATGTATTATTCGTGAGGATGGTAGACTAGACTTTTATAAAAAATAATAATTTAATATTTATTGATAATAATCTCTATACTTATGATGCTTAGGGTGATCGGTTGAAGTGATCCTACACTCTAAAAAAAAAAAAAAAAAAATGGGGTCAGAATTGACCCTGATTCCGGGTACCAGGGGACCTGACCCATTTCCGGGTCATGCTGACCCGGAAAGTGGTTAAAAATTGTATTTACACTTGGATGCCATAACGTCAGTTTGAACCATTTCTGGGTCATTTTGACACAGAGTCCGGGTCGTACTGACCCAAAGATGGGTCAAGCCCAACGGGACCCGGATCCGGGTCAGTTCTGACCCTGATCGGGGTCAATTCTGACCCTGATCGGGGTCAATTGTGACCCCGATCAGGGTAAATTGTGACCCTGATCAGGGTAAATTGTGACCCTGACGTTTTCAGAGTGATGTTCGAGGGCACACGATAACAGTACCATGATGAACATAAGCGATTCATCCATTGCATATTGTTTTGTTTGAGTAACTGAAGCTGTGGAAGACTCGGACAGAAACTAAAATGTCAATAACTTTTCATTAAATACAGACAACCAATTTGGACGTCAGTAGATCGATTGGTTCATTAGTGTTTCGTAGGATTTCTGACATGGCGCATAATGTGTATTTTTCTCTTGAAAATGCGAAGTTTTGAGCTGATTAAACCATTCTTCCAAAACACATCACACTAGGGGCCCTCTATCCATTTACTGTATTATTAAAACAGGGTGAAGATTTTACAGCGCTATTCATTGTAGATCCCACATGGGCCTAATGTCATAAAGCCTGTAAGCACAAAACTTGCTTAGCATTGAAAAAACATGCATAGCAGAAATAGTTTACCAGCCAAAATACCATACAGTTTACATTGCTACGACTGGTACCCTCTTCATTTCTTGCTTAGCAAAGAAATTTGCAGAGCACAATTTTCTGCTTAACAGCTTTATGCTGAGCCGAGTTTCATAGATTTGCTTAAGCACAAAAAGTAGCTTAGCACAACAACAAAAACGTGCTTAGCAGAATAACGTTACCAGCCAAAATGAAATTTTACATGTCGGCCTACCATATGTGACTGGCATCCTGCTTAGTTTTGCTTAGGAGAAAACAATGTTAAGCACCGTTGTCTGCTTAAGCAGCTCTATGAAATTGGAACCTGGTCCATTATTGTATTGTTATTGTAGCTGACTCGGCCTAAAACCAAACGTGTCCTAAAGAAGTAAGTTTATTGGTGTAAATAATAAATACGTATTAAAACATTTATACACTTCCATATAATGCATATATTATCTATATTTTTGTGTGTGAAGTCGATTACTCAAAGAATACATTTTTCTTTTGTATCGATAACCACTTCTAATTATCGGTAACTGATTCCAGAGGTATATCAATTATTTGTATAAATTCACTTTTGAAACAGCTTTAAATTTGGAAAGAGTTTGTTTAGTTTAATGTTACTTATTTGATTATTATGCAGACATACACTGAATCAAAGTTGAAACAGGGGCTGTTAAGAAAATACAATTTTGAAACTACCACCTACACTCTAAAAAGTTCCGGTCAGAATTGACCCGGATTCCGGGTCCATTGGGGTCGGACACATTTCTGGGTCCGTATGACTCGGAATATGTGTCGAAATGATCAAGAAATGGGTCAAACTGAAGCAGAATTCCATTGATTTTTTTTTAAACCAGTTTCCGGGTCAGCCTGACTCAAAGTGGGTCAGCCTGACTCAAAGTGGGTCAGGCCCCCTGGGACCCGGAACCCGGATCAATTCAGACCCGGGAGTTTTAAGAGTGTACGTGTTGCAATGCTCAGTTAAAGGTATCGTACACGTTTGGTAATGACTCAAAACAAATATTGGCATAACAACTTACTTGGTAACAAGCAACGGAGAGCTGTTGATAGTATAAAACATTGTGAGAAACGACTCCCTCTGAAGTAACGTAGTTTTTGAGAAAGAGGTAATTTCTCACTAAAATAATAAAAACTTCTTGCAAGAAGTTTTTATTCCTACCTGAAAGCACACAAATTTACGTTTTTTCTTTCATCATTTTCTTGCAACTTCGATGACCAAATGAGCCCAAATTTTCACAGGCTTGTTATTTTATGCATATGTTGGGATACACCAAGTGAGAACACTGGTCTTTGACAATTTCCAAACGTGTTCAGTACCTTTAATGTGTATTTTAAGAGTCTTATCGTTTTGTTATTTCACTTATTCCGCAAATACTTCAATTTTCTTTTCTCAACACTTTTAATGAATACTCAATTAAATAAGTGCTTATAAAAGGGACACAATTTAATCCACTCCTGTATGGTTTGAATAATGAATAAGTAACTGTGATAACGTAAACATGTTAGAGATTATTATGTAGGCAGTGTACGTCAATGTTGCGTCGAACTTTGCTTCTATGCAATAGAGGCTGTTTTACAAACAAATAATTATGTATTCGGTAATGAATATCAATGTAATTTTATTCCAATGTAAGCATTGTCAAAATATTGAAGTATAATGTAAATACACTATTTATTAAAGTTTAAGTTTATTTTTGCCGTGCATGGAGTAGCTGGACTACTAAATGTTTTATTTAAAATAAAATATGAACAAAAATAAACCAGTATAATTAACAGAGTCTGGAGATTTCACTCGACTGTTTTTCTTTCAACCGCAATGTTATTTAAGGAAGAAGAAGAAGAAGAAGAAGAAAAACAAAGAGGGCGAGACAAATTTTTCAGACACGTGGGGGCGGGTTGGGTGAGTCATCCATTTCCAGACATTATTACAAAACATATGTAGAGCCGTAAACATGAAAACATCGAGAACGAAAGGAGAAAGCTTTTTGTATTTTCTTTTTTTCCCTCTCTCTATCTCATTTATTCTTATCCCCCGGGTATAAATGAAGATGAATTGCGCATGGGGTGAGGGATAAGGGGTTGAGGGTCAAGGGTGAAAACAAAGTGAGGGACAAGGGTGAAGGGGGAGGGTGGGAAACAAGAGTAAAGGACGAGGGTGAGGGACAAGATGGAAGGACGAGTGTGTAGGACATGAGGAAAAATGGTTGAACAAGGTTTGGGGAAGATGGTGCAGGACAAGGGTAGCAAAGGGGTGCAGGATGAGGGGTCGAGGGTCAAGGGTGAAAACAAAGTGGGGTACAAGGGTGAAGGAGGAGGGTGGGAAACAAGAGTGAAGGACGAGGATGAGGGACAAAGGTGGAAGGACGAGGGTGTAGGACATGAGGAAAAATGGTTGAACAAGGTTTTGGGAAGACGGTGCAGGTCAAGGGTAGCAAAGGGGTGCAGGATGAGGGGTCGAGGGTCAAGGGTGAAAACAAAGTGGGGTACAAGGGTGAAGGAGGAGGGTGGGAAACAAGAGTGAAGGACGAGGATGAGGGACAAAGGTGGAAGGACGAGGGTGTAGGACATGAGGAAAAATGGTTGAACAAGGTTTTGGGAAGACGGTGCAGGTCAAGGGTAGCAAAGGGGTGCAGGATGAGGGTGGGGGAAGAGGGGTGAGGTCCTTGGCTTTGACATAGGTTGTGCGCTTTAGATATTCGTTTTGTGGAAGGTCAAATTCACCAAAATCCACATAATGACCACAATCGTGGTCATTATGTGGATTGCCTCACTCAATTTCCTCATTTTGTGGATTTGTTCATTATGTGGATTTTGGTATTATGTGGATTGCCTCCATTTGACCTTTGAACTGAAAGTAACTTTCATTTGGGTTACAAACTTTGCTGGTCCGCAACGGGGAGAGGTGAGGGGGAGGGGGAGGGGGTGAGGGTGAGGGGGGAGGGGTGAGGGCACATGGGTGAGGGGAGGGTGAGACACAAGGGTGAAGGACGAGGTGTCACAAGGGTGAGGGAGAAGATGATGGACAAAGTAATGGCAAGGGTGGGGTACAGGGAGAAGGACGAGGTCGAGGGACAGGGGTGAGGGGAGGGGTAGGCACGAGGGTGAGGGACGAGCATGATGGACAAGGTTATATGACATTGATGGCACAAGGGTTGGGACAGGGTGGGGGCGAGGGTGAGGGACAAGGGTGGGGACAAGGGTGGGGACGAGCATGATAAACAAGGGTATAGGACAATGATGGCACAAGGGTGAGGGACAGGGTGTGGGACAAGGGTGGGGGACAAGGGTGGCACAATGGTGAAGGACGAAGGTGAGGCACACGGTTGAGGGACGAGGATGTAGGACAAAGGTGGGGAACAGGTCTGGAGTGTTGGGCACCACGCATCCACAAATGGGCCGATTCCCCATATAATACAAGTGAATAAGCACATATACAAGGGTACAATACACGACAAAGAAATTATGATAAAAAGACAATCGCAATAGCTACTAGTACTATAGCCAAACTATACATGTTTATAACTCTAGTAATGCTATGTTATCTTTAAAGTACATTAAAGTGCCATCATTATAGTATCATCATAGTATCAATTAAGTACAACTCAATGCAATGTCAAGATTTGCGGAAAAAAGAAAGGGTTTTAGTATAAGCTTCATAATCAGTAAGCTTTCAGACTAAAATTAAACAGTTATGTTTTTTATCATTATCAATCCTGTATAACACCTTAAAGCCCCCCTTTACTCGGAAATGTATCAACCCAAATTAATCAAGGATTTATTCAACTAACAGGTGTTTTCCCCAATTATACACCTATTTGTAGATAGCGCTACTATTCCAACGATACCCGTCCTGTACCGAGAAATAATCTCATTATCACAAATTTTGCAATATTTTTTTTTCTTTTTCTGTCACATGGGAAATCATCTCCATTCAAACATGCTAATACGTGATGCATCATTCCTCAAGATTCGTCACACCCTTCGGGAAAACACGTATTTCGAAGAGTAAATGCGTTGAAACTGTCTCGCGTTGACTTGTTTAAGTGTTACATAAATGAAGTGTGGATCTGGGATCAAAAGAGGTCCACACATTGTAGGGACTTGAAAACACTATGTGGACTTACGCACGTCCACACAGTGTTTTTGTACAGTGTTGAAGAATAGGATTTTTTTTAAAGGGCCTGTATACGTTTGGTAATGACTCTGAAAATGAATGGCAAATAAGCATTACTACATTGCCATTTCGTGTTACGTACGAAATGCGGACCTTAGATCAAAGAGGTCCACACAATGTAGGGACTTGAAACACTGTGTGGACTTACACATGTCCACACAGTGTTTTTTGTTTACAGTGTTGAACAATAGGATTTTGTTGAAGTGTACAGAACAAAGGAATGTCCACAGAGTGTATGCAACACTCAAACCGAGGACTTGCAACAAAAGGGACAAAAGGCCCTCAATTGCTATCACAAAGGAAAACAATGGTGTCCAGGACAAAGAGTTGAACAAAGGAGGGTCCACGAGTTGAGGTCACACTTGTGTGGGCTTATGGCAGGGCCCCTGTGGTGTCTTTTACGCACTGGAACAATGGATCCCCCCAAAAAATGTATTTGTTCAATTTGTACACCACATAGGGACTTCTTTACGAAAGGAAAGAAAATAAGAGAACAACAATATCAGTGCCATACAATCCGTAAGTTTGTGCATGTGGAGAAGTCTAACCATTCAAACTGGGGACTCTGACACAAGGGATTCGGGTGTTTTGACAGAGCGATGACGTCATCGCTTCGCTTTCGTGTACAAAACCAATGGGGACGTCGCTAAAAAAAACAAAAAACATAGTCCAAACAATGGGAGAACAAAGAGAAGACCTCGAAACAGCGTGGGAGTGTAGGAGTGTCTATTTGTCCTTTTTTGTATTACACTTGCGTTGCTAAACCTTCGGAAGTTTGGTTCCTAATAATGTACGGTATACAGATACGCTTTTAGATTTCCTGTAACTCAATGTCTTGTCTAGAAATAAGAGTGATTGATCGGGGAGTTTGGAATTCAAAATTAAAAGGGAAAAGGGTAAATGTCAACCAAGTTCTACCATCATCACAAATTGATGGCATCATTTGTAAAATTCATGACCTGACTGAAACGCAACCCATTACAACAGGGGCTCCCGGCTCCGGAGTCAAATTCAGTTTTTGTAATCCACTCATTTGTCTATTATAATAATATTAGTGGCTTTTTATATAGCGCACATATCCGTCACGCAGTGATGCTCAAGGCACTTCAACATTCATTATTTTCCTGCAAGGCATTTTGGAGCTACGTTTTTGAAGTATGAGACCAATTCCTTTACATAGAACTATGTGATGGTTTACAAGGTGCTGTGGCGGAATATGCTTCCGACCAAACCAGGAACAGCGGGGCGAACCCCTTCTCTTGTCGATAAGTGCACTGGGTTCTTTTACGTGCATTACACAACACACGGGACCTACGGCTTAACGTCCCATCCGAAGGACGAAGCATGTGGTTAAGTGTCTTGCTTAAGGACACAAGTGTCACGACTGGGACTCAAACCCACACTCTGCTGATCAGAAACACCAGAGCTTGAGTCTGGTGCTCTTATTCGACAACATGCATAATGATTTGTCCCTATAGTTTAATTCAATTGGGGTGAATTTCAGTCTTACTAAAAGTTAAGTGAGTATGAAAATGAGGGAAAATTATAAGGCTGTAAAGTGCATTTTTTGTCAACATTAAAAAATCTTCAATGATGTCACATTTCAAATACAATAGTCTGTTTTGTTCTGTATAGGGAATTTTAAATTAATTCCTGAATTTTGATGATATTCAACCAAAACGGCATTCAACTTTACCTTTTGACTGGCGCAGAAATTCCTCTTTGGCATGTATGCCTACATTTTCTTTTGCTGTCCGATGAAGTCATGTTTCAAATTTAGCTCTGAAAGAGTATAAGATAAAATGACATTACGTCGGCTCAGTAATAGAAGGTAAAAGTTCATTAAATGAAAAATGCATATACATTTGAAAAAAAAAATCAAAATCAACAAAATGTTTTACTTAGAAAATGTTTGTTTCGTTTTGCCAAACAAATCTTTTGAAGACCACTTTTGATCAATAAACCCCATTTACCAGGAGCTCCAAGATATGCAAAAGCAATTTTATCAAACCAATACAAATTGCACTAATAATGACCTTAATACAGTTCTGATCAGAAGATTTTACACCAATTTAACGTGAGGTTAGAGACTTGTAATTTTTTCCCACGAGGACCCTTGGAAAAATGAGCGCATCACAAAGCTCAATTTGACATAGGATTCCCTCATAGCACGCTTTATGGAGAAAGGTAGGGGGCTTTAACCACAGACGCTCTGCCCTAGATTTAGTGATGTAACACCGCCCTGCAGTATTCCCTAGAATATTCACCAGCCTGAAATCTCATTATATAGGCTACCCGTCCTCTTTGCGTTAGATTTCCCCGATGGGACACACTACATTTTTTATTTATTTCTTTCTTCTTCTCGCAAGATCTCCTCATCCAAGCCTACCCCTGGACCGTGACATTTCGCCATACTCACTCCACCCACTTTAGAGCACTTTAATGCACTCTTGTCTCGGACTTTCTACACTGTTCAGGAAGACCCTCGGAACAGCTGATTTTCCCGGTAAATATAAGCTTAAGTGGGGTCAGTGGGCAGGTGTTTCAGATAGGCATTTACCTGTAAGTGTTGTATCAACCGTTTATTTTATACAAAAATTACTTGGGTTTGAACCGAACTGATATTTTCGCTATATTTACTTCAATTTCAGACTCGCCTACGTATTTTATTATATATATATTTTTATTTAATTAAATGGTCGATCAACTGCAATATTGCTTGTGATATTACGAAGTATGAAGCACGAGTTCTGCTGCAGATTTGTATTAAATAATAAAATGTGACTGATTGAATAGTCATTGATATTGTGGTCGAGCATAACTTTCAGTGGGCAATAAAGTATACCCTGCGGGTCACACAGCATGGACTAAAAAAGAAAGGCGCTGATGGAAAATGTGGCGTGTCGTGGTCGAGCGGTCAAGCGCACCGGAATCTCTAGTCTTGATCAAGGCTTTCGTACGCAATCCCTTTGCCCGGCGGTAGTTATCCGTGCACAGAGTCCGTATTGATACACAGTCGCACACACGCAAGACCATACGCGCAGTCCGTCAGGACGATATCACACGCACACGTATAGTCCGTCAATACGATACACACGCGCACACGCACGCAGTCCACACGCAGTACTGCATGTGCAAGCAACATCAGTACACATACTAATATGAGCGGTTGGGCATGTATGTAAAACAGTGAATGGATCCATATGTGGTGTGTTTGGGGTAAAAGCACCGCAAACCTCGACTAAAACGCGTTCCGTCCGGCCGGCGCGCGTTAACTGGACTCAAGCTCTGGTGTTTCCGATCACCGGAGTGTGGGTTCGAGTCCCGGTCTTGACACTTGTGTCCTTGAGCAAATCTGTGGCGTTACGGGTGGAGACAGGGGGCGGGAGCCCAACCTCAGCTCGGAACCACCCCCCCCCCCGCTCTTGTCGAACCTCTACCCAAGTGAGAAAATGAATGGTTTTGGTACATTAAATAACCCTCCAATTATTTCTTTGCCCCCGCTTGCCTCCCACACACAAAAAAAAATGTATGGTCACACCACTGATTAGTATGTTTATGTAAGAGTATGACTCATTGAAGCTGGGAAGTTCGGTAAATTCCCCCGACACTGCATCCTGATTTCAGAATCACGACTCGTATTAAAATAAATATAAAGAGTCAGTAATCAAACACGGATTTTGGGAATTTTTTGTCTCAATTCTATTATTACTTTAAAGAAATGTCAACCTGCACTTTAGTGATGCCCATGGGGGTGGGAGGAGGGTGGTTGTTACATTTTAGTGGCGAAGACAAAGAGACTTTTCGAGACCACGGTTTTGGCTTGGGGCACCGGCTTAGGCTCCGGCTTGCTGTTTGAACTCCCCGTACTGTACAGCACACACGTTCAAAGATAACCGATAGAGCCTATAGGCTGTACGAAGCCCGGACCCGGAGCCATGGTTTCAGAAAAAGGGCCATAGATAATCACAGTTACTTTAATGGTAGCCCTATTATATAGGATTGGTAAGGATAAAAAACATCAGTGTTTAATTCGAGTCTGAAGCTTACTGATTATGAAGTTCATACTAGAACCATTTTGTTTTTCTGTGAAATTTTCCCTCTCAATTACTGAAGTCATAAATCGAGAAAACTGAATCTGAAAACCTTTAAAACAAAACAAAACCGCAACAGCTGATTTCATTTGTGCCAACCAAAATTAAGGACACAGTGTGTTTTAAATCTGAAAATTGTGCATGGTTTTTCACTATTTCATCTGATTCACACAACAGATTAAGCCCAAATTTTTCACAGGTTTGTTATTTCATGGTTGATCACACAAAAAACATGAATGCAGTTTACTAATTTCCCCAGCAATCATATAACATCGCACATAAAACTGTTATTTGATGTTTGAGCTGCTTGAATGTTAATCAATCTGATCCAAAGGTTAGTCTAATATTGACAACAGTCTCTTGACATTTTTTTCCGCTCTTCTGCTTCTATTTTTAAAGGCATAGTAAACGTTTGGTTGTCACAGACCAGTGTTCTCACTTGGTGTATCCCAACATATGCATAAAATAGCAAGCCTGTGAAAATTTGGGCTCAAATTGGTCATCGAAGTTGCAAGAAAATGATGAAAGAAAAAACACCCTTGTTGTACAAATTTGTGTGCTTTCAGATTGGGAATAAAAACTTCTTGCAAGAAGTTTTTATTATTTTAGTGAGAAATTACCTCTTTCTCAAAAACTACGTTACTTCAGAGGGACTCGTTTCTCACAATGTTTTATACTATTAACAGCTCTCTGTCGCTCGTTACCAAGTCAGTTTTTATGCTAATATTTATTTTGAGTAATTACCAAACGTGTACAGTGCCTTTAATCCTTGGCTATAAAATATACAACATGCCTGAAGGTTGTTTATTTCACATCTTGTTTTTCTTTCTCTGTGTTTTGTTGTTGAATTCAGTTTCACAAACTTGGGATTCCAATAAACGACTGTAATCGGCGTTTTGTTTTTGTTCTGTTCTGCATTTCATCTTTAAAAAGTAGCTCACATAAATGAATTAAATCACACTCAGTATACAGTGTTGCCGCTCAAGTGTAAAAATAGAATAATTAATGCAATAATTCGAGGGATCTTTGTGCTCGCAGTCGTGACGGATTGAATTATATTTTGCCCACTTTTGCTAATGTGTTTTTCTTTTTCTTCTTTTTCTCTACGTTTAAAAGAGGATAACGAATGCAGTGAAAAGCCCTGCGCTTATAGGCATTAAACCATGGCGCACGATTGCCTATAAATAATCCCAGCTCGATCTCGAGGGAACTCTAGAGGTTCTCCCTTTTGCAGGAGACGGGACAAACTGCCGGATTTCATTCAAGCTGCTGTTGGTATTTTTGTGTCTCCCGGAGACGGTTACACGAGATGGTTACTTTTATGATTGGTTTAAAGGTGTCGTACACGTTTGGTAATGACTCTAAACAAATATTAGCATAAAATCTTATTTGGTAACAAGCAACGGAGAGCTGTTGATAGTATAAAACATTGTAGGAACGACTCCCTCTGAAGTAACGTAGTTTTTTAGAAAGAGATAATTTCTCACTAAAATAATAAAAACTTCTTAGTTTTTATTCTTATCTGAAAGCACACAAATTTGTAAAACAAGGGTGTTTTTTCTTTCATCATTTTCTTGCAACTTCGATGACCAATTGAGCCCAAATTTTCACAGGCTTGTTATTTTATGCATATGTTGGGATACACCAAGTGAGAACACTGGTCTTTGACAATTTCCAAACGTGTTCAGTGCCTTTAAACAAAAATAAAAAGATTAGGACCACACAAATTGCTAGTCGTGCTATGATTACAATGTGGACGTTCATCGCAAGTTTTGATGTTTTTTTCCCGGGAAGAGCGTGTACAAATAATTAGGTTTGTTTGTTTCTTTGTTTTTGTTTTTTCTTTTTTTCTTTTTTTCTTTGTTGAGATGTTTGTTTGGTTTTTTGGTTATTTTGTTGGTTGTTGTTGTTTTGCTGTTTATTATTTGGGTTTGGTTTTTTTTTTCCTTTGCTTTTTATATTTGATGTATTTTTGTCATGTAATCGATTGGAACCGCCCCTCTAGGTTGTATATTGTGTTTATGTTTTCATGAGGCAAAATAAAGTTCCAGTTGAAAAGTTAAAAAAAAGTCCTTTGCTTTTTGGATCATTACTTATATTATAAAGTATGGCATAATTTTTCAATAAATGTAGGGTCATAGAGTGGTATAAGCACAAGGAATTACAAAAGTTGTCGTCGAAAGATGTGCACAACCAGGCAACTGCCAACAATAAACACAAGTACGGTAGATTTCGACGCTAAATATTAAAACAATTGCACACACAAGTAAAACATTGACAACAACCAAAATATTCAAAGCCGGTAAGATGCAAAACGTTCTGAAAACACTTCTTTTGAAACAGACCAATGAAACATGAATAAAGAGAACCCCCCTCGTCAGACTAAGATGCCACCTACCCCCGCCCCTTCTCAGAGTTTTTACAGCCTTCAATGTGTTTACTTTGTCTCTTTAATTCTCCTGACACTGAGTTTCGAATCGCAAATACTCTAGCTTGCTATTCGGGCGCCTCGCGTTACAATGAGGTCATTCGAATTATTTATGAAATGGATTACGCGGGAGGAAAATTGAACATACACGAATCATCACTGATTATTTTCAATGCTATAATTGTGCATGCAGCGTGTGCTGTCTTTTCGAAGTGACTGTCTGAAGTGCGGACAACAAACTCCTGCTTCGTATAATCTTAAAGATTTTCACAGAGACACGCTTTTGTAGAAAAACACTCCGATCTGAAATTAAGGAACAATTCCATGAACAGAGAATAATTTGAGTAAACAGGTTAAAAATGTTTGTGGAGGCTCTACAATGTTTCTTTGTCCTTATTTAAGGAGCCTAATAGGAGAACATTTGGTGCTCGATATGTGGCAAGGTGTACCCCCCCCCCCGTGTCTTCATTATGTGCTTGGACTCTCAGATTGTTTTTAGAGGATTTATTGGAGGGGGGACTTCTGTACAAGAGGAAAATAGTGTGTTAAAGTATAGGAGCATTGGGGGGGTACGCCCCTTCCCCATATCGGGCGTAGTATAGAGACGAAAAGGGGCAAGTCCCCCCCCCCCAACCCCCTTCCCCATTGAAACAGGTTGTTGTCAATCGTGGACATCACTATAGATTTCAACACCTGTTGTTATTATTGGTTTTGGTTTTTATCCATAAACCGATGTGTAACTTGTCGGTACATATGAAGCCACAAACACAGCCGTTGCAATATGCGTGGTTGTGGCAGGGAATTGGGCTTCATACTGATGCCACAACCACGCAAACGTGCCGTGGTTGTGGCTTCATACATATGAAGCCACAACCACAGCCGGTGCAATGTGCGTGGTTGTGGCAGGGAATTGGGCTTCATACGTCTGATGCCACAACCACGCAAACGTGCCGTGGTTGCGTTGCAATGTGCGTGGTTGTGGCAAGGAATTGGGCTTCATGTGTTTGATGCCGCAACCACGCAAACGTGCTGTGGTTGTAGCTTCATAAATAATGAAGCCACAACCACGGCCGTTGCAATGTGCGTGGTTGTGGCAGGGAATTGGGCTTCATACGTCTGATGCCACAACCACGCAAACGTGCCGTGGTTGTGGCTTCATACATATGAATTGAGCTTCATACGTCTGTGGCTTCATACATATGAAGCCACAACCACAGCCGTTGCAATGTGCGTGGTTGTGGCAGGGAATTGGGCTTCATACGTCTCATGCCACAACCAAGCAAACGTGCCGTGGTTTTGGCTTCATACATATGAAGCCACAATCACAGCCGTTGCAATGTGCGTGGTTGCGTGGCAAGGAATTGGGCTTCATACGTCTGATGCCACAACCACGCAAACGTGCCGTGGTTGTGGCTTCATACATATGTAGCCACAACCACAGCTGTTGCAATGTGCGTGGTTGTGGCAAGGAATTGGGCTTCATGCGTTTGATGCCACAACCACGCAAACGTGCCGTGGTTGTAGCTTCATACATATGAAGCCACAACCACGGCCGTTGCAATGTGCGTGGTTGTGGCAAGGAATTGGGCTTCATACGTCTGATGCCAACCACGCAAACGTGCCGACAACCACAGCCGTTGCAATGTGCGTGGTTGTGGCAGGGAATTGGGCTTCATACGTCTGATGCCACAACCACGCAAACGTGCCGTGGTTGTGGCTTCATACATATGAAGCCACAACCACAGCCGTTGCAATGTGCGTGGTTGTGGCAAGGAATTGGGCTTCATGCGTTTGATGCCACAACCACGCAAACGTGCCGTGGTTGTAGCTTCATTACATATGAAGCCACAACCACGGCCGTTGCAATGTGCGTGGTTGTGGCAAGGAATTGGGCTTCATACGTCTGATGCCACAACCACGCAAACGTGCCGTGGTTGTGGCTTCATACATATGAAGCCACAACCACAGCCGTTGCAATGTGCGTGGTTGTGGCAAGGAATTGGGCTTCATGTGTTTGATGCCGCAACCACGCAAACGTGCTGTGGTTGTAGCTTCATAAATAATGAAGCCACAACCACGGCCGTTGCAATGTGCGTGGTTGTGGCAGGGAATTGGGCTTCATACGTCTGATGCCACAACCACGCAAACGTGCCGTGGTTGTGGCTTCATACATATGAATTGAGCTTCATACGTCTGTGGCTTCATACATATGAAGCCACAACCACAGCCGTTGCAATGTGCGTGGTTGTGGCAGGGAATTGGGCTTCATACGTCTGATGCCACAACCACGCAAATGTGCCGTGGTTGTGGCTTCAATTACATATAAAGCCACAACCACAGCCGTTGCAATGTGCGTGGTTGCGTGGCAAGGAATTGGGCTTCATACGTCTGATGCCACAACCACGCAAACGTGCCGTGGTTGTGGCTTCATACATATGTAGCCACAACCACAGCTGTTGCAATGTGCGTGGTTGTGGCAAGGAATTGGGCTTCATGCGTTTGATGCCACAACCACGCAAACGTGCCGTGGTTGTAGCTTCATACATATGAAGCCACAACCACGGCCGTTGCAATGTGCGTGGTTGTGGCAAGGAATTGGGCTTCATACGTCTGATGCCAACCACGCAAACGTGCCGACAACCACAGCCGTTGCAATGTGCGTGGTTGTGGCAGGGAATTGGGCTTCATACGTCTGATGCCACAACCACGCAAACGTGCCGTGGTTGTGGCTTCATACATATGAAGCCACAACCACAGCCGTTGCAATGTGCGTGGTTGTGGCAAGGAATTGGGCTTCATGCGTTTGATGCCACAACCACGCAAACGTGCCGTGGTTGTAGCTTCATACATATGAAGCCACAACCACGGCCGTTGCAATGTGCGTGGTTGTGGCAAGGAATTGGGCTTCATACGTCTGATGCCACAACCACGCAAACGTGCCGTGGTTGTGGCTTCATACATATGAAGCCACAACCACGGCCGTTGCAATGTGCGTGGTTGTGGCAGGGAATTGGGCTTCATACGTCTCATGCCACAACCAAGCAAACGTGCCGTGGTTGTGGCTTCATACATATGAAGCCACAACCACAGCCGTTGCAATGCGTGGTTGTGGCAGGGAATTGGGCTTCATACGTCTCATGCCACAACCAAGCAAACGTGCCGTGGTTTTGGCTTCATACATATGAAGCCACAATCACAGCCGTTGCAATGTGCGTGTGCGTGGTTGTGGGAGGGAATTGGGCTTCATACGTCTGATGCCACAACCACGCAAACGTGTCGTGGTTGTGGCCTCATACACTGGTCTTAACTGGTGTTAAATTAAGACTAGTCCTATCTCTTAGTATTGCCTGGGACTAGTCCTAAGTTAGGAAGAGTTTTGTGAAATCGACCCCTGATGCCACAACCACGCAAACGTGCCGTGGTTTTGGCTTCATACATATGAAGCCACAACTTCCTTGTGGCAAGGAATTGGGCTTCATACGTCTGATGATGCCACAACATATGAAGCCACAACCACAGCCGTTGCAATGTGCGTGGTTGTGGCAGGGAATTGGGCTCAGAGCCACCACTCCCACAAAAGAGATTTTACACATGGCTGTACCCGCAAAATTTACTATCTATTTATAGTTACTTCTTATTTTTCCACACCATGCAAAGCTTCAAACAACACTTAAGATCTGCTTAAAAGAGAATGTTTTTTGTTTGTTAACGTTTTTTGCAGTAGCAAGTTCGAGAGTGTACGTCATTATTTTTAAAATTGTTGTGTTATTAACTTAAGATAATTTTGTTTCAATTCCCTCATAACGATTTTGTTTTCTTTTAAAACTAGTGTCGGATAATAGCTCATACATTGTAAAATGATTCGAGCAAAGTTTTTTGTTTTTGCTGTTGTTGTTGATTGTTGTTGTTGATGTTGTTGTTGTTGTTGTTGTTGTTGTTGTTGTTGTTGTTGTGTGTTGTTTTTTGTTTTTTTGCTTCTTCTTTTTTTGTGACTATTTTTACACGACTTCCTGGGTGTTTATTCCCCAATGACTTCAACGAAGGACAAACGGAAAATCTTCACAAAATTAGTGGGTATCATTAAAACTGAACGCGATATCTAACATGGAGCACGTACGATGAACAGTACACAACACTTTAGGCCTTTTAGATTCGTCATCAGTAAAAAGGCACTGAACACGTTTGGTAATTGTCAAAGACCAACATATATGCATAAAATAACAAACCTGTGAAAATTTGGGCTCAATTGGTCATTGAAGTTGCAAGAAAATGATGAAAGAAAAAATAAGAAAGCTAATATATATTTTGAGTAATTACCAAACGTGTACGATACCTTTCAGATAGCCCTTTACACTGTGTTACGTCAAGTGACGGGAATTTCTCTTTTGTGATGGGAAAATTTATAATTTCTGGGACATTCCCGTCGGTAAGAGTCGAGCACCGTTTCAGACAAAGGTTATTAAAATTCCTCGAAAGAGAGAGTGGGGAAAAAAAGCATCGGTGTGATTTTTATCGGGTTTTATAATGTAACAGGAGACGGGTTGTTCACTCGTTCTTTTGATTAGAATTGTAGTTGTCGCTATTGTTGTTAAGAGTGTCTGGAATCCTTCCCCTAATTAGGCCACATAAAAAAATGTTTATCGTCCCCGCCCGGCCTTACGAACCCCCCCCCCCCCACCCCATTTTTTTCATAAAAACGGTATTTTCAATGATCTATTCAGTCAAATTTGGCTCCCAGATTTTTCAGCTGATATTTTTGCACAATCTATAGGTTGGAAATAGATGTTTGAAGAAAGGCATGTTGGCAAAAACAAGAACAATTCCTCAAATTTACTAAGGCTACACTGCATTTTAGTTTTTTGGAAATGTTTAAAGAAAATGTCATCTAGGAGTTAAATGGGTTTAACAAAGCAATTATAAACATAAAAATCACACAAACCCTCTGTTTTAGTGATTGTGCTGATTTCTTTATTCTTTATTTTATATTGCCTTGTGAAAAAAAACACGCCATCCCACCCCTTTTCCTAACAAAAAGGACGATCAACAATTCGTTTTTGTTATGTGGCCTTACAGTGTTTCTAGCACGTATCTTGTGCGAGTCGCCTAATTCTGTCTGCTGTATAGTCTGGTCTCCTGATGACCGGCAGAGTATACTACTCAAAATGTCTAGACCACACCAGTTCTTCTCAGAACCAGCACTTCTCCCAAAAGAGTTTTAAACATGGTTGTACTCGCAAGTCTACTACACTATAGTTTTTCTTATAATCTACACCATGCAAAGCTTGAAATATCACTTGTACATTACTCTAAAAGCTCACGGGTCAGAACTGACCCGGATTCCGAGTCCCGTGGGCCTGACCCCTTTCTGGGTCAGTGTGACCAGGAATCTGTGTCACGATGACCCAGTGGGCGGTTGGGTTGGTGTAGTGGTATCTTTCCTCGCCTTCCACCTCTAGGACCCCGGTTCGAATCCCATCGGGGGCACTATGTGGACTGGATGTTCAGTCCCTACCTGACTGCGTGGCTTTTCCCTGAAGTATTTTCTCTGGGGTTTTTCCTCCCACATCTAAAACTGAATTTTCCTTCTTTGTCTTCTCTCAATGGGGTTCTTGGCTATTAAGTTCGCTTTTCTGAGAGTCCTTGGCTTCACAACCATAATTAATAAATGAAAATGAAATATGTGTCAAACTGATGCAATATTCGAGTTGAAATCCACTTTGTCTGACCAGTGTCATGGTCAACCTGGCCTAGAAATGGGTCAGGCCCCATGAGATCCCGAATCCGGGTCAATTCCGACCAGGGAATTTGTTTGAGAATGAAGGCTTTTTACTAGAAACCAACTCCCACATGTCATTGAGGTATCACGTGCACAAACTGTTCAGTTCGTTTAAAGTACTTTGGGGTGGATATGCGGTGTTTGCATTCTCGTGCAATGGGGCTCCCTGAGCACTCCTACAAGTATAGTGTACACAGTAAACTCGACAGGTTGGATGGAATACGCGGCCCGGTGAGGCCCAGGTATAAAACTCACCCAAGATATAGAGCATGATGGTACTCCTGTAGTCATACCCTGGTTCTTTTAGACTGAGTTGCATTAGTTCAAAAATAATGTTGAACTCGGGAAAAGGAAGAAACGAAGAAACATTTACTCCTCTGGTCGTGGCTCGTGTCAATTGGTGCTCGATATGGGGCATGGTGTACCCCTCCCCCCTATTGTGTCTTCATTGTGGGCTTGGAATCTCAGGAATTCTTTTGAGGATTTTAGGGGGGAGTTCTATACAAGAGGAAAATAGTGTGTTATAGTATGGGAACATTGGGGGGACCCTCAGCCCCATATCGGGCAGGCTATAGCTCGTGTGGTGCAGCAATGGCTCTTGCCCAAAGATTATAGAGCGCCGAAGGCGCAAGATGGGGAATTGGAGCCTTTATCAATTGTTGGAACGTGAAGTTCGCATGGGCGCCATTTCAGCAAGCAAATATTGTTTATATCATTGATAACAATGCATTGTCTGCACTGATCTATTGTAAACAGTTGCTTGCTGAAATTGCGTCCAGTGCATGCACATTTCACATTTTTTTAGCCTGAGTTTCCCCATCTTGCTCCTTCGGCGCTCTATAATGTTTGCTCTTGCCTTATACTCCACGGCATGTGAGCAATGCGCCACACCCTTTATATGGTTCATTGCGTTTTAGTTATTCAGATGGTCTTATCGAGTCCTGATCCCAATTTCATGGATCTGCTTAATTACCACGGATTTTGTTTTGCTTACAGCGCCCTGCTAATTCTATGGGCCGTAAATGCAAAATTCCGCGGTAAGCAAAGCCATGAAATAATTGAGCCCTGCTCTGAATTATTTGTTGTGGATGCAAATTTGTGCCAAATTAAGTACGCAATTGACTGACAAACAACTTGACTCAGTCGGTCGGTTACATTATATCATGGTAAGTTGATTTATATGTAGTATACATTATTGGTAGAGCTGACAAAATAGTCGCAGACAGTTTTCATGTGTGTGTGATCAACCATACTAAATTGGGGCAGAGTATCATATCATGATCAGATAGATAGATAAATGGCTTATTTATTTCCAAAAAACCTCAAAAAACCATGACATCACAATCAAAAGATTGAGTTGTTGCGTCTAAATTAACATCATTTCTATTAAAAATTCATTAGAAAATTATGAAGCGGTGTCGGGCAGTTCCGCTCTGTCGCCGACCCTGGAATATCATCAGTGTCAGCATCGCTACCATGGGCAGCGCGCAGTATCGATCTCTCGTCGCTTATGATCGAGCAAGGCATTCTGGGGCAGTAATTGGAGCCCACTGTTTGTTTCAATCCTTAGTTGTAGGTATATGCCATAAAACTAACCTGTGAACAATTCATTTCAAAAGGTGGTTGCGTTTTTGAGATATTGCCGAAAATCCATGTCCACGCAGGAAGAATAATCTGCAAATGGAATACACAATCTAAGAAACGTTACTGTCAGTAACGCTTCTCAGATTAAAATTTTGGGGATAAAAAGTGATATCTTTTTCCATAACCGCAGTACTTTCGAAGTGAAAAGTTTCTGAAAATGCATTAAACTATCCAAAGCTGCTGTACTTCTTTATACCAAGTAAGTTTTTATTGTCATTAATTTTCAGAGTCATTACCAAACGTATACAGACCCTTAAACTTATCAAACAGTTACAGTTACAGAAAACAGTGCCATTTTGTTCTCTAAAACCTAATGGCATTTTCGATCAGCAAACATTTGGTGGAGAAGGTGAATATTTTAGTAATGAGAAATTCATGGAAATCCCAGTTGTTGTTTTTACAGTATTATTGGCAATGTGTGCGATGTATAGAATTAATAGCCCGCCCGTAATGCGACGGTCCATAAACTCCCTGCCAAATAAAACGAACAAGACAACCATGTCTCGTCAAAATCTACTGGAAAATCAAAGAGGCCGTTGCTATAGAAACCGCATCATTGGCGAAACTTAAGATGCCCGGAGTTGGTAACCCGACTCCACGGTTAATCATCTCGAAGATTTCACTTCCTGTATTGTGTAAAGTCTGCAAATCACATGGGGGAGTTGGTATAGGTTAACCTATTGCCCCTCTTCTGTGTGAGCAGGTTGTCTGATGAGATGCGTCATCCTGGGTTGTTTTTTCTTGGGACACAGACTAGGCCAAGTTCGCGCAAACACTATCGTTGACCATAGTTCGACTAACTTAGCCCGAACTCTGTCTAGTCGACGATAGTTGGACCACTCTCGTTGACTATTTGGAACCAGCCTACTGGGCATGGTCGCATCGCTGGTTACCAATAGCCGTTTTAATAGCACATTGAATGGTGGACCAGTTATAAAAAATGTTGAGTCGCCGGTCGTGTTGACATGACCGGTTGACTAGAGTCGTTCGAACTGAACAACCACTAGTTAACAATTGTTCCTTGCGCGAACTTGGCCCTAGTGAGTCTAAAGGAAAGGCTCCCAACATTATTCATCATTTATGTGGACTCGGTGAAAGTAAACGCCACCAGTCTCGGGCACCGACACTGAAGCGCCGCGCATTCTCTAAAGGGGTCATATCATGCTGCCATAACGTACGCCCGTCTGCAAGTAACAGGCAACCAATTGGCATCACTATCCAAAAATACCATAGCTCATATAATTAATAATAGCAAGAGTTTTTGTTTTTTAAAGAGGGGTTTTAAAGGCACTGAACACGTTTGGAAATTGTCAAAGACCAGTGTTCTCACTTGGTGTATCCCAACAAGTGCATAAAATAACAAGCCTGTGAAAATTTGGGCTCAATTATTGGTCATCGAAGTTGCAAGAAAATGATGAAAGAAAAAATACCCTTGTTGTACAAATTTGTGTGCTTTCAGACAGGAATAAAAACTTCTTGCAAGGAGTTGTTATTATTAGAGTGAGAAATTACCTCTTTCTCAAAAACTACGTTACTTCAGAGGGAGTCGTTTCCTACAATGTTTTATAATATCAACAGCTCTCCGTTGCTTGTTACCAAGTAAGTTTTTTATGCTATTTTTGTTTTGAGTCATTACCAAACGTGTACGATACCTTTAAGGTCAAATTCGGTTATGGGATGTACTCATTTTCAAATAGATAGCGTCTTTATGAATCCCGAATGAAATAACAAGTCTCAATTAACTCACATTAAAATGGTGAAAAATGCCATTGTATTTGATACTCTTTCAGAGCTCAATTTGAAACATGACGTCATTGGATGTCAACAATAAGGTGGTTTTTGCATTACAAGGAAGAATAAATACTCGTTAATTAAACAAATCTAATTCAACGCCGTTTCGATTGAATGTCATGGAAAGTCAGGAACGGACCAAAAGTTCCCTGTAAATTTGTTTTTCACAAACCCATGCATTTGAAATGTGACGTCATTGGATGTTTTTGGATGTTGACAAATTTCGCACTCATCCACCGGAAGGGTATCAATAACAATAGCATGCTACACCGGTTTAATGCGAGGTGAGAGAAATTGTAATTTGCTTTCCACTTTCGTAAAGACTCTATCTATTGGGAAATAAGTACATACGAAAACGAATTGTGACATTGGAGCCCTTTTTAAAATTGAGATAGCCCTGAGTGAAATGTTGTTGCCGAACTCTATAGGGAATCGAAGCGAAAACATTGCTACCCTTTCGCAAATTTGTTTTCGTCCGTTTTGCAAATGAGTGACAAAATAATAATCCAAAATATTTATGCTGTACAGCACGCAGCCATCAGGGGAATGGGGGGGGGGGCGGTGTGGTAGTGTCTGCTCCTTGATCATTGCGCCTGGAGTTGTATCTTCCTAAAGAGCTGTCGTGTAGCATGTTCACTCTAATTGTCCGCCCGGAGTTTAACAACAAAATGATGAGCTCGTGCACACAATATTCTGCTGACTGCCCCTTTATTACTGTGGCAATTATTAACTGATGAAGAGTACCGGATGCCCCGGCGCATTCATGATGTCTCCTCGTCAGAGGCTGTGTGGAGATTACCGAGAAGATCTTGGTCAGCTCATCATGAGAAAACATGAGGGGAGCAGTTTGCAATCTGGGCCCAATTTCACAGAGCTGTTTCTAGCAATTGGTGCTCGATATGGGGCATTGTGTACCCCCCTTATTGTGTCTTCATTGTGTGCTTGGAATCTCACGAATTCTTTTGAGGATTTTAGGGGGGGGGGAGTTCTATACAAGAGGAGAATAGTGTGTTATAGTATGGGAACATTGGGGGACCCTCTGCCCCATATCGGGCAGGCTATAGCTTCTAGCTAATCACAAAAACATTTTGCTTACCAAACTAAGGTTACCAGCCGAACTACCATGTCTCATGGTCTCATGTATGACTGGCATACTGCTCATCTGCGCAAAGCAGAAAATTGTTAAGCGATATTTTCTGCTTAAAGGCCCGGTACACTATTGGTAAGATCGAAAAACACAACAGATTCACACACAACTTACATGATTTAAAGTAAGTAATGGTTGAAAGGGTTCCTTAAAATATTTCTGCCTAAAATGCTATCGTTTCTGAGAAATGAGTAAAACAATAGTTTTTATCACGCGCGATATTTTGAAAAAAAAACAGAAAACACATAAGGTCTCTTTTCACTATTTTCTCGTGACCTCGATGACCGATTGAGCTCAAATTTTCACAGGTTTGTTTGTTCATGCATTGAATCACACAAATTTAATGTGGACACTGATTTTGAGCTGTTACCAAAAGTGTACAATACCTTTAAGCAGCTCTATGAAATTGGGCCCGGTTTGCAATCTGGTGAATGAAGGGCAGTCTATTAGATCAACGGGGTTGATTCTGGGTGGCTTGACCCCCCCCCCCCCCACCCCCACCCCTACCCCCTCCCCCTGGGCCCTGCCAATTGTGTTTTAGAAGTAAAGACACAATTTGCCAAAAATTAGCTTTTAAGAAATTGTAAAGAGGGGACTTTGCTAACCTCCAAAACCTGCCGTTCTATATTGGTTTACATTGTTTACTAGAGCCCTTACCACCCCACCCCCCCCCCACACACACACCCCCATTTTTTTGACTTAGTTTTTTTTAGGGACGTCCCCATTGGTTTTGTAAACGAAAGCGAAGCGAGGACGTCCTCGCTCCGTCAAACACCTCGGTTTCAACGGGTAGACACGCACACACAATTAGTGTGTAAATATAGCTGCAATCACTTTCATTGTCTCTCTTTTGTATGACCCGGAATAATTTGCGTCACAATGACCCAGAAATGGGTCAAACATTCGCATAACCCAAGTTAAAATCAAATTTTCTTTTCTTTCTCCTTTTATTAAAGCCAGTTTCCATGTCAGCCTGACCCAGAAATGAGTCAGGCCCCTTGAGACAAAGAGTCCAGGTCAATTCTGACCCTGGAGTTTTACAGGTGTAATTTTATCAAAATTAAACTGTATTTTCTTGGAAACAAAAAACGATCTATTTTTAAATGCAACATAATCGAATCTCTTGTATCAATTTAAAATGCATTTCGGCGAAATTTGTCGTATTATTGCAACACCTGTGCCGTAGCCGACTTGATTAATTACGTGCGAGAGCCAATTTCAGTTGCCCCAAGACGTAAACATCTTGCAGCTATTTGACGTTAGCGTCTTGCCGGTGCATAAATTACAATACGTTAAGCTAATTTCTCACCCATTCAGAAAGTGGATCTACACAAGTGATGTTTGAAGCTTTGCATGGTGTGGCTCATAAGCAAGACTGTAGTAGTAAATGTATTGGTACAACCATTTAAATAACTCTTTTGGGAGAAGTGTTGGTTTTTGAGAAGAGCCGGTGTGGTCTCGACGTTTCGAACAGTTTACTCTGCTCGTCTTCAGGAGAAGGGATAGTGTTATCACAGTCTATGTAGACGATTATCCACACAGCTGTTTGGCACCTTCTCAAATCTGTTCCGGGATAACTTGCGGATAGACTTCTCCAGAATTGTTTTTCCAACCCGCAAGATATCCCCAAGCAGGCCTATTATATTGAGGGTAACTTTGAGGGGAAAGTGTTGCAACAAGACCAATCAATTTGTCTCCTGAAGATGTGCATAGTATACTGCTCGAAACGTCGAGACCACACTGGTTCTTCTCATAACCAACAGTCTCCTGTACACTTATATATCGCACGTATGGATCCTTGTCATTTGATTGGTGGAACACACGTCACCTGTCATACTTTATTTTGCCATGTTTTTACTGCCGCGACTCGTGACACTCCACAATTTAATATAGGAGTCCTATATTGATGTATATTATATAATATAGGACGCTTGGGAAACTTCGCATTGATTCTTTGCAGCGTCGTTTCCAGAATAATCGCTCCCGTCCGTTCGTCCCAACGAAACAAGTTCGTGTCACGGCGGTGAAGGTTGTGACTAATTCAAATAACAATAAGGTTATGAGTTATTATACAACAAGTATTTAATGCATTTCGTTCATGCACTGTCGCAGAATGTTTACTCAATCTCTTTTTTTTTCCATTTCACTTGACTTCGCCTCCTGAAATCGAACAGTCCATATTCCAGCCCTTGATTACATTCTGCGACAATGCTAGCCTTGATCAAGGCAGTCGCATTTTTCACCCCAAAAAAGACGCCGTAAACACACCCGTATACGCTGTGCGAAAGGTGTGTATCACATCGCACGACCCACCCGTATACACTGTGCGTAATGTGTGTATCACGTCGCACGACGCCCGTACACACACTGTGCGCAGGTCATCCGCACTCGTACCACTCTCACGCATGCGGAGGCCGTCAGGCCGACAGCCTTGACAGGTCTGTAACTTCCGGGTTTAATGTGTTTCTTGATATTTTCGTCCAATACTGGACGAAAATGGGGGGGCTCTCGGATATGTTAGTATGCAGCTCATGAATATTTAAATCTTTCGTCAGACCTATTGCAGACAACACAGGATGGGAAGCAAATGAATTATTCATTTTGACGTCCAATCACGAGCTTCTCTCACTATGAACTTTGTACCATATCGTGCTTGCTGTATGTGATGCGATGTGAGTATATAGTTACCGACTTAATGGCGTTTGTGTGTAGCATTGTCTCAGCCATTTTGGACCGGTAATCTGCGAGGCAGGTCAGTCAGCTCACAAGTGCTGAACCCGGGCGCGGCCCCTGGAGCTTTATGCGCTGCACTCAAGTTCCCTCATTGGACTACCCTGATCACTTGCCATTCTTTTGGTTATTAATTCTGGAGTTGATGTAGTTTCTGCATCTGTCTTTTCCTGACATGTCCTCTCGAAGTCCGACTCTGTGCAGCCACACCGTCTTCATATTTTTTAAATTCATGCTTCTGTATTTTTATAAACATGTATGCTATTTGTTGGAGGGGTCTGGGAGGGCACATCGCTTTGATGACAGTTTTTAAAACTTTTGCCTTACCCTGGACGGCCCCTGCCAACAAAGAATTATGTCCGAAGATTTAAAATTTATACTTTTGAATTGTTCTCAGACAGGGTCTTATAAGAATTTACTGCTAAACAAAAATTGACAGGATACAGCCACACATGATACATGTGAAATAGATTTTTAGCTACCCTATTCTAGTGAGTGTACTTGGGAAATTTGGTGTTAGGCAGCTCTTTTTTAGTGGGGCGGCCCAAATGATATAAAAAGTGAAATGAGCTATATGCCTTCATGATGAAACAATCAATAATGGTAGTTTATTGAGGTCTTTGTTTTGTATATTCTACCTCCAATGAATGCACCAACAATGATTAAATCACTGTTTAATGATGCAAGATGGAGACAGGAGATGGTCAATCGGGCCTTACGTCACCACGAAAAACACATCAGAAAAGCGTGTATATAAGAACGATCCACGCAACCTCATTTTGTTTTTGTTTAATACCTGCCATGCCCTCATTGTCTTGCTCAGCTGAGGAGAATACGCAACCATAGATAGATATTATTATAACAAAGTATTCCCAAATTCAAACCGGCGCGCGAGTGCAGCAGCCACATCTGGATTCTGCATGCATATTCATAAGAATGAGTAAACAAGACTTCCGCCACTGACCAATGGGGTCTCGCCTTTCGCGCGCATTATAGTAATGAGTCATCGGCTTCGAGACAGACCCGTCAAGGCGTTGATTTGGTGAGTGGCGCATACAGCTCACACGAGCACGCGCACGGGTTGGTAGCTCGGGTTGGTAGCTCGGGTTGGTAGCTCGGGTTGGTAGCTCGTGTGGGTAGCGCGGCGCAAATAAAATAAAAATGAAAACAATACAATAAAATTGAGAAAAAAACTCCAACGCCTTGATCAAGGCTACGACAATGCACTCATACGCATCCAATAATACTTCAAATTGATTTTTGAGCTACAACTGTATTAAAGGGATTGTATACGTTTGGTAATTGGAACCCACTGTTTGTTTCAATCCTATATCCATCATAACCATCTTTATACCACGTAAGTTATGTGTGAATCTGTGAACATTTATATTTTTACTCTTGTATACCAATGTTACAAACACCCTTTATAAAGGATCAACTTCGAAGTAACTACTGCCAATTTTCTTTAAAGGCATCGTACACGTTTGGTAATTGGAGCCTATTGTTTGTTTCAAACCTATATATTGCAGATATATATACCATAAAACTAACCTTTGAAAAATTCTTTTCAAAAGGTGTAAGCGTTTTTGAGATTGCCGAAAATCTGGAGCGGTTAAAGCCACACACAGGAAGAATAATCTGCAATGGGAATACACAATCTGAGAAACTTTACTGCAGTAACGCTTCTCAGATTCAAATTTTTGGGGATAAAAACTGATATTTTTGTTCATAACCGCAATACATTGAAGCGAAAGGTTTCTCAAAATGCATTATACTATCCAAAGCTGCTGTACTTCTTAGCAAGTAAATTGTTATTGCCATTATTTTCAGAGTCTTTACCAAACGTATACAGACGCTTTAAGTAGCAGCGTGTCCTCGTACTGTCGGTACCACGAGGACCCTTGAGCCGCTTACATAAAGGCTGATAACAATCATTAATATAACGAGGGCAAAATAAATGGGGGAAAATAAATCACGACAGAGCCATTCCGGTGTGCAGAACAAAAGAGGAAGGGGAAACAACCACATCATTTTTGTGTTATACATCAAAGTAGTCCACACACCAAAAAAAAAAACCACCTCCCGGGTCAGAATTGACCCGGATTCCGGGTCCAAGGTAGACTTGATTCAAGTCCCGTTCTCGTACGGTGCGCGCTCGCCGTCAAAATGTGGTCCCGAGAATGGCGTGCGGAACAGGTTGGGGAATACAGACCATCACAAAACAATAATTTTCTGGCGATGGCACGGGATTGGGACTTGAGTCAAGTCTAGGTCCAAGGGGGCCTGGGCTCGATTTTACAAAGCACTGCGATTCATTTTTAAGACGAGTTGTCGGTGTTACCATAGTGATTTGTATTGTGACATCACAGTTTGCTTAGCAATTAAGATTGA
Source organism: Plazaster borealis (assembly GCA_021014325.1). Lineage (NCBI taxonomy): Eukaryota > Metazoa > Echinodermata > Asteroidea > Forcipulatida > Labidiasteridae > Plazaster > Plazaster borealis. The sequence goes on from CM037461.1 coordinate 22,648,054, forward strand.
TACACAGTTAAGATCAATCTTAGCTCTTTATGAAATCGGCACCTGACCCATCACCGGGTCAGGCTGACCTGGAAAGTAGTTAAACACTGGGATTTTAACTCGGATTCTGCATCATTTTGACCCATTTCTGGGTCATTTTGACACAGATTCCGGGTCGTACTGAACTCCGGGTCAAACTGACCCAGTCAGTTCCAACGGGACCCGGATCTGGGTCAATTCTGACCCGGAAGCGCATTTTGTAAATGAAGGATTGTGGTCAAGCGATCAAGTACACTGTATTGAAATTCTGTCGTTTACATGGTTTGGGTTCGAATCCCAGCATGGCTGGTCATGATGCTTGTGTCCTTGAGCAAAATACCTAATACCATGATTGCTGTGTCCTTTGGATGGCGACGTAAAGCCATAGGTCTCATGTACTAGGATATGTAGTGCATGTATGGAAGAGTAAGGTGTTTATCTCGGTGTTTCTGGTTCATTGCAAGCACCCTTTGTCTATATAGCGGTTTCCTCGGGCTCACGAGTCACGATCAAGTTTGCATCTGAGGCATCCTTGATTCCATTACCAGCAATTAATCAGTATTTTATTGGAGAGTTTATGCATTCTATTGGTCAAAGGCTCGTCACGTGGGGTGTAACATTTGGTATAAAGACCGGCCCTGACTCGGTCCATTAACAGCGGCTAGCCACCAACCCGGTCATTACTATGCAATGAAGACCGGGCTCTGGCTCGGTCCATTAACAGTGGCCAGCCACAAACCCGGTCATTATTTATGCAATGAAGACCGAGCTCTGGCTCGGTCCGTTAACACTGGGCAGCCACCAACCCGGTCATAAACTATGCAGTGAAGACAGGGCTCTGGCTCGGTCCATTAACAGTGGCCAGCCACAAAACCCGGTCATTAACTATGCAGTGAAGACTGGGCTCTGGCAGGGTCCATTAACAGTGGTCATTAACGATGCAGTGAAGACTGGGCTCTGGCTCGGTCCGTTAACACTGGGCAGCCACCTACCCGGTCATTAACTATGCAGTGAAGACAGGGCTCTGGCTCGGTCCATTATCAGTGGCCAGCCACCCACCCGATCATGCAGTGAAGACTGGGCTCTGGCTTGGTCCATTAACAGTGGCCAGCCACAAACCCGGTCATTACTATGCAGTGAAGACCGAGTCATCACACTGTTACTCGCTAATACTCATAATAACAAGTAAGTTAATGTGAGAATAATGTTTTAATTGCATGACGACACCCGTACTTCTTAATGGAACTACTTCCTCTGGAAACAAACGAATCACATAATCAGGTGTAACAAAACAAAACAAAGTCAACGAGATGAATCCCGGACCGTCAAGTCGTCACTAAAGCTTCCTGTTGATGATGAAGTCAAGCTTCCCTTTCAACGGAACTAAACACAATCAACTCACGGTCCTTGTTTTTTTTTACACATCGGTCTAATTGCGCACAGTGTCAATCAATGAAATTGATACGGCATCGCGTGTGTGACGTAACACTATTAATTAATTTGTTTTCCTTTTGCCTCTGATATGACTCACACCCGTGTCCATTCATCAATTCCAGACCACAATCGACGTCTCTAATAAGACGAGTCCGGAACAAGACTTGCTAGACACCTGAATAAATGCATTAAACCTGTTTTGGGGTCCATGGGATAAAACCGATTAACGGGTTTCTTGTAATAGACCATGTAACTTGTGACATCACATGTTTACCAAAAGAGCCACAGAGCCTTGACTTCCTTTTGGCATATTTTGTACACATCTCCATGGAACAAAAACATTAAATATACAAGTACAGATTGCATCGGCTGATTTTTATCAATTTTTGATAGGAAGAAAGGGAGTACATCTCGAAACTTGTTCAGCTGTTACTATTGTAACTCTTGGATTTATGTGGAAGTTATAACACACAATATACAATTTTTCACATGACCAGTGCAGTATCTTGCCTGCCAGAAAGGCACTGGAATGTACATGGTCACTCTTTTCGATTAAGCCCCTTTTTAGTCGGTACAATATTCATTATAGTAATCTCTTCTGGCTGGCCCAGATATGTTGTTATATATAATTGGCCTCATGGTTTACACGTAATGATCTCATCAACCTACTTGCTTCATTGTACTATTTATTTTATATCTACTCAGTAACATCGTTGTAATGTTTCGTACAATTTTGTTTTAAATTTTTGAATGTTGTAACTGCTGGGCACCTTTGAAACAAAAACCAGTGTTTCACTGATTGAATCAGGGATAAACAAGAGAGAAAGAAAGACTTTTTGACTTTTCAACTGGTACTTTATTGTCTCAACAAAATTAACTCATATTACAAATAAAAAAAGAAAGTGCCAATTGAATACAAAACATCAAATCAACAATAAATAGCAATGGAAATACAAAACAGTAATTAATTAATAAGAAAGAAAGAAAGAAAAAGAAAAAGAAAGAAGGGGAGAAAGAAACAACTACAGGATGGGGTGGTCGCTGAGCTAAATGACAGGTCTAACGTTGAAAAGATAACACAAACGAATGGATATGTCGCCAGGGAAACAGCATAACAAATTGAAAAGACGCAGATCTGAGCAGCAGATTATTGGAGAAGCCTGCACCCTCTCTGTAAATGGATATTTTACCATAAAAAGATAGCATCAAGATCGTGACTAGAATTGCCTTTAGAAAATTTAATAGTTTCATAAAACATTCATGAGGGGCTTATACTCATAACTGGTACACCGTGTTTAGCAAATGCCCCCTCAAAAATCTGTATTTTGTTGTGCACTTAATAAATTTAATAACACCTCTTCAGGTTACGGAAGTTATTTATTTGGTTCTGCAATGTTTTTTTACCATCGGAATGCAATTTCAAATTTGGTTTTGTTATTATTTCTTGATTTGGAGGAGGAGGGGGCATGAAGTGTGTATATAGATTATCTTGAAATCTTGAAGTCAGTCGAATGTAGAGAAGTACTTGGGCGCGTCTCGGTTGACTAGAAAGCATGCTATGGGTCAAACCGACACATACAACCGCGGCTGAGATGTTTACCGACCCTCGTCTCTGTGCGTGTAATAATTGACCGATGACGACAGGGATCGGTCTTATTGGCGACCCCGGGCCGCAGAATCTCTGCCGCCGCCGAGGGAAAATCGAAATGCCGCAAATTGGATGTGTTCGTAAATCTCGCTGTTTTAATATCAGCAGAGAGCTCATATCATTATCTGGCGCGCGGTAATGATGAGAGAAAGATTTGTGCAGGCAAGCGTGCATAATGACAGCAGTAATATAAGAAAGTGTGATTGAATGGAACCAGCGTACTCCCCCAGTGAAGCCGGTTGGGATTGATAAACAATTTAACTCGATGATGCCATCGGACTGCAGTCCACTGTCCGGTTTTAATTAAATAATCAGTACTCCACCATTTTGTTTATATTTTTTATCTAAAACAATCAGCATTCCCCATCTACACCTAGCCAAATAGCATGGTAATGTCTTGTTACCATCCGGGGTCTTTTTCACACACACAAAAATCCATCAATGACCAGCTCTCCCGGAATTCCCATAGGAATTGCACAGCAGTTGCTTGACCTTGGTGTCAATAGCCACTACTAGGTGAAATGAACCATATGGTTTCCAGATGGTTTTTCTGTATACTTGTACAATGGCTGTAAGCAGTGACCTGGTTGTTTATTTGGATGAATTGAGTAGGGTTCATATCTAATGGTTTGGGCCATTTTAAATTGATTGGGTTCTCCACAAAAATTAATTACACGCAAAATACAAACGGACTGCAGCCTACTGACTGATGGCCTCACCGTGTGATTTGTTTTTGAGGATGTCACGCAGGGTTAAAAGTTAGTTAGACAGGGTGTTTTTTTTTTGTCAAAGACGAGTATCCTCACTTGGTGCATCCCAACTAAAATAACACCCCAGTTTTTGCAGTGCAAGATGTAATCCATTTTGCCCGCGAGCACATCCAGAAGCTGCCACCAGTGCTCAATTTCATAGCGCTGTTTAAGCACAACAAAGTAGCTAAGCACAACAAAATTATGCTGACCAGAATGGGCAAAATTTTATAGAGCTGCTTAAGCACAACAAGTAGCTATAGGTACAACAAAATGTGCGTATACGAGAATGAGGTTACCAGCTAAAATACCATGTCTCATGTATCTTCTGTAACTGGTATCCTGCTCATTTCTGCTTACAGGGTCATTAATTGGGTTTTTGGCAAGGTAATGCTTATTAGGCAAAGATCTAAAGAAAGATAACATGAAAGTTACACGTGAAAGTTTCAGTTGCATACAGTGCCTACTTGCTGAGAAAACAGTTTAAAAAACCTGTTACGATATTTTTACAGGAACGTCGAATCCATCAAGCGAGGTGACAGCGGATACCAATCGCATATCTGACCGCAGCATTCCCAAACGGACACCAACCCTCAGAAATCTGAAAAATTATTCATGCAATTGTTTCTCAGGATTCGAATGTTTTGGGGTGAACATTGGTCAAACCATACTACTTCGAAGGGAATCCTTTCTCAAAATAGTTTATACCACCAACAGCTACAGTGCTTCTCATCAAGAATAAGTGTTTATGGTCATAATTGTTTGCAGTGCTTGCCAATCTATGACCCTACCTTTTTAAAGGCACTGAACACGTTTGGAAATTGTCACAGACCAGTGTTCTCACTTGGTGTATCCCAACATATGCATAAAATAACAAGCCTGTGAAAATTTGGGCTCAATTGGTCATCGAAGTTGCAAGAAAATGATGACAGAAAAAACACCATTGTTGTACAAATTTGTGTGCTTTCAGATAGGAATAAAAGGCTTCTTGCAAGAAGTTTTTCATTATTTTAGTGAGAAATTACCTCTTTCTCAAAAACTACGTTACTTCAGAGGGAGTCGTTTCCTACAATGTTTTATACTATCGACAGCTCTCCGTTGCTTGTTACCAAGTAAGTTTTTATGCTAATACTTGTTTTGAGTCATTACCATACGTGTACGATACCTTAAAGCAGCTCTATAAAATTTTGCCCTGAAAATAAGGAGGTGGTGATATGGATTCTGGCATGAATAACTATTATGTAATAGTAACTGTTTTCGTGGAATTAATTTCTTGATGAGGATACCTAGAATGACGGCTTGATTATCTTTGGACCCGAAGGCGTAATAATCATCGGATGGGTCCGTGTGTCTAGACCGAGTCGGCCTTTGGTTCAGGAAATTGGGATTGGCTGGAAATGCAACCAGAGTCATGTCTATGAGGAGACCTGACATTCTTAGTCATTTCCAAGATTGGTGTAATAATGATGTAACAAACCAGTCCCTTCCCTCCAGCCCCCCCCCTTGTCTCCTTATTCATTGTTTATCCCCTTGATTTTTCTGTGTGCTTTCTGCCTCGCTCGCTCTCTCTCTATTCATGTATTTCCACTTGACTGCTTCTGTTCTATTTCTACACTATACCTGTATTATATGTGTTGTGTTATGTGTGTTGTTATTTAGCCTTCGAGAAAGACTCTGCTATGGTCGAAACATCAGGCCATACTTTTATTAGTTTGCATTTATACTACAGGTCCTTTTGGTTGGTAATCAGTTTGCAACAACTTATTCTAATTTCTCAATGATGGAGGTCTGGGCATGCGCACATTTCTCAGAGCAATGGATTTACGTGGAAAGGCTTTATCAAAATTGGCGGCTATCTACGGCTATGACGACGTATGCTAATAATGTATCATAGGGCCTATACATCAACGCATGATTTTAAATTAAACTTTAAATTGAAAATTTAGATTTAAATTTCAAAGGCAAAGTACACCTTTGGTTTTTGGAACCCTTCGATTGGTTTAATCCTATATTAATGTAGATATACACAATAAAACTTACCTATAAAAAATCATTTCAAAAGGTGGTAGCGTTTTTGAAATATGGCCAAGAATCCGGAGCGGTTATGTCCACACGCAGTATGAATAATCCGAAATGGAATACACAATCTGAGAAACGTATCTGACAGTAACGTTTCTCAGATTCAAATTTTTGGGGGATAAAAACTGATATCTTTTTCCATAACCACATTCCTTCGAAGTGGAATGATTTTAAAAATGCTTTATTAAACTGTCGAAAGCTGAGTTACTTCTAACGGAGTAAGTTTTTATTGCTATTAATAATTTTCAGAGTGATTACCAAACGTATACCTTCCTCTTAGGGTATTGCACGAAAAAAAAATCACCAATGAGAAAGTGGTATTTAATAATAGACCTTTTGCATTGACGTCATCAAGCCGCCATTTTAGAGGTAAACCGATGATGAAACAATGGAAAGGCACAGATGTGTACGCGCAGCGCACAGGATTGGCCAATGAATAACCACCTTTTGATCTAGGCGAGGGCGCCCTACTCAAATGACGTTATTTGCATAAGATCTTTTAACAACTATTAAATGATCCCGACATCATCTTACGTACATAAATTTTGCAATGTTACATGGAATACAAGTATTTTGTGCATTGTCCGTGGCATAAGTAAAAGTGTGTATAAGGTTTTTTTCGTTTTGAAACAGCTGCTTAATCTGTCAATTTAAATCAGAAATACAAAACAAATTTTGCGAAAATCGGGCAGTGCAACTTTAACAACGGGTTCAGATTTGGCGACATCGTTACCATGTTCATTAATGTCGACATCGTTTTAACGCTACACAAGACTCTGTGGTTACATACTATGTATAAAAACCACATAATGTGCAACAGTGATGGTGACTAACTTGCAAAAACACTGCCGTTAGTCATAATGACGTAGCAGTGATCGAGCTGACCACCATATGCCAATCCGAAAGCAAACATAGAATCGGGGACACGGAGGTCACTTTCCGTGAGGCCAAGTCGTGCGAATCGCCGGCTTGCCGACTACGGAGTATAGACCTAAGTGCCGGCCGTCTTCCGTGGAAACATCATCTTTAGTTACCGACGTGATCAATACCGGATATTGATCCAACATGGGCGAAGAACACACGTGATCGCGTCACAAAATTGAATGTAAAATGTTAAGTTTTAATTTTCCTTGATCAAAATTATGTTTCTTAAAGGCACTGAACACGTTTGGTAATTGTCAAAGACCAGTGTTCTCACTTAGTGTATCCCAACATGTGCATAAAATAACAAGCCTGTGAAAATTTGGGCTCAATTAGTCATCGAAGTTGCAAGAAAATGATGAAAGAAAAAACGCCCTTGTTGTACAAGTTTGTGTGCTTTCAGAGAGGAATAAAAGGCTTCTTGCAAGAAATCTTTTATTATTTTAGTGAGAAATTACCTATTTCTCAACTACGTTACTTCAGAGGGAGTCGTTTCTCACAATGTTTTATACTTTCAACAGCTCTCTGTTGCTCGTTACCAAGTCAGTTGTTATGCTAATATTGAGTAATTACCAAACGAGTACAGTGCCTTTAAGCAGCAAGTACGTTGTCATGTTACCAGTATGCACAATGGCAGTCATCATTACTGATGTATTACACCAAAGGGGGACAGACTATGTTGCCCTGTCAGCCTCGGTTTGGTTCATAAAGTTATAAATATGTAACGGACGGCCGAGCTGCCGGTATAGACCTATATCATGGTGCGGAAATCTTGATTTTCTCCCTGTCAAATCAATGTAACCAAACCGAGGCTGGACGGGCAAATAGTGTGGTTCCTTTTTGTTTGATGAATATTAGCATCCATTACTGCTGTTGGAAACAGGGAACATGACCAAGATGGTGGCAACATGATAAAGGTCTATAGGCAACCGCCGGTCAGTTCACCAAACTGTGTGAGGACACATCCTGCCTCCGGAAGTATGGACTATAAATATATACTAATCTACTGTTCTTTTCGCTCCAGCGGGAATATGCTGGCTGATGACCATTGGAGCTGACGACCATTGAAATAGAAAAAGAAAACCATGTTTACCGTAAAATGCTCTCTTTAACAGTTCTGAAAACATAACAGGAGTATTCCAATTGTAAAGTTGGTCAGTTTTATACAAAATGCGTAGAAATATTACCGAAAATTTTGAGTTGGTTGATTGCAGCGGCTAACGTGTATGAATGGGTCTAGGTGGGAATTTCATTACAAAACGTCTCCTCAAAATGGCTACAAATATCGACATAATGTGAAGAAAAAAAATCGTTCATCCTCTGATTCTTTTTCACTGAATGTAATATTTAAGGGTAGATCTTTCATTCCTGAAAGTTTAAACATGATCCCTATGTACATCCTCTAGACATTTGATGATTGTATAGGTTTTTTTTTTTGAGAATGGTTTCTTCCTTTACGTGGTTTGCGTAAAAACGGTTTCAGTTGACGGACGGGAACATTTGCCGCAGGTAATATTAATGTACACATCTTAAACAGACATGTAATACATGCCGTTTACGTTAAATATATGTTGCTTATTATATTTCTAAATTACTGAAGCAGTTATCAACACAACAAAATTACGAATGTTCTCTAGTGTAAAGATTTGGTGAAATTACAATATTTGAAGATAACACTACCCTCAGATAAAATAGACTCGTCCAGGCAGTCTCAACAGCCGCCAACATGCAGTGAAATTCAAATCTTGTACATGTATTAATGTACATGTACATGCACATGCACGTAGCGAACGACGTGTACTTCGCCGTTTGCGCAATGCGGAGCTTCGAACTGTCCACGTCGCGAGAGTCGGCGAACGAGATAACTTTTAACGTAATGGCGCTTTGGTTGCGTTACCCCTTCCCCCCGGACTGTTGCTAAGGGTGTTGATGTGGTTGATGTGGACGTCCACTTCAACGCATGATGACGCGGCGATCCAGCCACAGCCGTAGCTGTAGCCGCCAATTTGGACACGACCGAACATTTGGACCGAAAATGGCGTTACTAATTAAGTCTATGCAATAAATATACATGATTGGTGAGGATAAAAACCATCATTGTTTAGTTTCAGTCTGAAAGCTAACTGATAATGCGGTTCATACTAGAACCTTTTTTTCTGTGAAATATTTCCCTCTGAAATGAAGTCATATTCGAAACAAAGTGTATCTGAAAACCTATAACAAAACGAGGCAGCTGATTTCGGTTGTTACAGCCAAAATTTAAGGACAATGATTTTTTTTACATGCTGAAAATTGTGCATGTTTTTTCACTATTTTCTCCTGACTCACACAAGGGATTAAGTCCAAATTTTCATAATTTTTTTATTTCATGTATAATGGTTGATCACTGTTGAACACTGTCTGCGGCTATTTTGTCAGCCCTACCAATCCTGTATAATGATACCTTTTAACCAGTAGCAGACAACCTATGGCATTGGCGCCATTAATATTATTCGCAACACGTTTTCTACATCCGCTAACAAGGGCCTCAACCGGTATACTCGAGGATCCCCGAGGCCGCTTTATACTTGCAACATCGTTCACCGTTCATCAACCTCTTTTTCCACTGAAGCAACCCATTTCCGCTGCTGTCTCAGCCCGTATTTTGTATTCGGTCAAAAATAATGGAAGCTGTTCTTTCTCACTCGAGTGTTTGACTCGTGCATCGTGCGACTTTGCTGGAGCAAAGGTCCGAGTAAAAACAAGCGTGTTTACTCCTCTCGTCGACAGGTCCACTATAAATGTGACGTCACTCAGGGATCCGGGTAAGAACCGGAAGCAAGATTTTGTTTCCTACAAACTTTTTGTCCCCAAACGGGAAATTAACATGGGCCCGGAGGAGGAGGATTCAAAAGAGGGCGCTATCAAGAGAAGTTTGTACACAGTTCGCCTTTTTGGGGACAAAAAAGTTCGTAGGAAAAAAAATCTCGCGGGGTAAGAACCGGAACGCCAGGGTACGCTGGGAAAGTACATAGGCGAGGTCACGTGACGGTGTACGGGGAGACAGTCATGCGTTTGTTTTGTTGTTGTTTTTGGTGGCGTCTCCTCCTCTGGGGTTGGATGTTTTTGTTTGAGAGTGTTTATTCGGATTATTTCCCACGACCTGTCTGGAGGACATGTTATTATTCAAATTATTGTTGACTGATTTAGTGAGGTATACATATAGGTGGTCTATCGCTAAGCGATAACGACTTTGTAGAGAAAACAAGATAAAACAACTGATGCATTTACTATGGTATTTCAGTATCTATACACGTATTGTTTTAGTAGTATTTGTAGAATGGATGCAGTGCAGAAAAATCTCATTTTTATAATGGTTTATTGGTTTATTGGTCTATATTGTTCCAGGCAGCCATAGGCCTACAGCTGAACTGCAACAGGATTACGATTGTTTTTAACCGAAAAACACCGTACATGTAATTTGGTACAAAAGCAAAATATCAACACAAGTGTAACATTAAAATCTTCATAAAGAAATATTAACATAAATATAAGAAAACAATTTTAAAAAGTTCTTAAAAAAGGGAGAATATTAAAATTTCTTATTAAAAACACTAGATTAGCTTCAGAGTTAAATGTGTTGTACATGATTATTAAGGATAACAAACATATTGTTTAATTGTAGTCTGAAAGTTTACTGATTATGAAGTTCATAGAACCATTTTTCTGTGAAATAATAACCTATGAAATGAAGTCATTCGAGAAAACTGTATCTGATAAACTATTTTGTAAAAAGCAACATCTGATTTCGGTTGTTACATTCCAATACAATGAGCTTACATGCTAAAAATTGTGCATTGTTTTTCACTATTTTTGTCCCGACTCACACACCGGATTAAGCCCATATTTTCACAGGTTTGTTATTTCATGTGTACGGTTGATCACACAAAACATGAACACTGTCTTGTCGACTATTTTGTCAGCTCTACCAATCCTGTATAATCTCTAATGGTTACACACCGATTTGCTTGAAGTATAGTGGGATCAGAGCTGTGTATTGAGAGAGTTGGGACATAGAGGGACCAGTTTTCTTTGGTCACGTGGTTGCTGGACGCCATTTTTTGTTCCAAATGCAGCACAACATCTTACCTTCTCCGAGGCACACACTCAGCGGTCGTTGCCTCGTGCGATATTCAAGAGGCCACCCTTGCAAGTGAAAATCTATACTACAGTTAACAGACAACTTTGCATTACACCCAGTTGTAATATGCTCAAGATAGAATTTCGTTTTCATGAGATCGAACCCGGATCCGAGTTTTACAAAGTTATACCAGTTATTTTGTTTACCGGGTGAAACAGTAGAAATTCAAGGTTATAAACATTTTAAATATCAGAGTGCTAGAATGGTTTGATTCTACCGAGTGTCCCTGTGGTTAACAATATAATACATCTATTTTGCAATTAAAGGCCCTGTACACTATTGGTAAGATCGAAAAACATAAATGTTCACAGATTCACACATGACATGATTTAAAGTAAGTAATGGTAGAAAGGGTTCCTTAAAATATTTCTGCCTAAAATGCTATCGTTTCTGAGAAAATAATGAGTAAAACAATAGTTTTTATCACGCGTGATAATAAACTCGATGTTTGAAAAACAGAAAACACATAAGGTCTCTTTTCACTATTTTCTCGTGACCTCGATGACCAATTGAGCTCAAATTTTCACAGGTTTGTTATTTCATGTATAATGGTTAATCACACAAAACATGAACGTTGTTTGCGACTGTTTTGTTAGCTCTACCAATCCTGTATAATACCTTTAAAGTCACTGGACACGTTTGGTAATTGTCAAAGACCAGTATTCTCACTTGGTGTATCCCAGCATATGCATAAAAGAACAAACCTGTGAAATTTTGGGCTCAATTGGTCATCGAAGTTGCAAGAAAATAATGAAGAAAAAACACCCTTGTTGCACAAATTTGTGTGCTTTCAGATGCCTGAAAACGATTCAAATAGTTTAGTGAGAAATTACCTCTTTCCCAAAAACTACGTTACTTCAGAGGGAGTCGTTTCTCACAATGTTTAATCAGCAGCTCTCCGTCGCTTGTTACCAAGTAAGTTTTTATGCTAATATTTGTTTTGGGGCATTACCAAACGTATACGATACCTTTAAACTGATGTAAAATGCATTGGAATAGACTATCTGCATGGAAGGATGGGGGTGAATTCATAGTTTTTGAAAGAGTTTATGCAGTAATTAGTGGTTTTGCTGAGACAGCTTTAGTACACGAGCTCGACCCCAGGGTTAAGAGGTGCAACAGCCTCTTGTCTGATCAACCCTGGCCCTGTCATCAGACCTGGCCTCTTGGTGGTCCAGAACAAATGTCACATGAAATGCTTTCTCATATTGCCCTTCGAACGAGTCTTCCGAGAGGAGATGCACTCTCCTCGTCTTGCGGAACGTCGGAACAGACTGGCGCCGCGGGGGGAGACTGGGGCGAGTCGGCCAGCTGAGACGATCGGAGACGCCACTGAACCTCAGTTCATCAATTACTGCTTCATCAGAGCTTTCCGAGATACATTTGGAGGACCGGTAGCTGTCCCTATGGGGAGGCTCTTGTTCCTCTATCGTCACTAGAGTGGGTACCGTCGAGTATCTGGCAACAAGGGGGGTTAGAAATAAAGGGTTATCCCTTGTTTCCCGTAGCGTTGAGTCGTAATGTGGTGACCGATACATCTGGTTCCTGGTTGCCTTTGGGCGATCGATTGGGGGTAAGACTAGAGAGTGTGTTGAAGCGGCCATTGAAAGAAGGTTGCAGTTAGCTCCCGGACGAGGGTATGTTCTGCTGGGATCAAAAGCCTTAAGCCAACCGAAGCTGTCAGGCTTCTCTTGTATTGGGGTACTCTCAGCGTTGCATTCTACCGGTACCTTTGAGTGGCTGCAACTGTAAAGTCTTTTGGTGGGCATGCTTGAAGACACGTTTGACATTTCTATGTGGAATAAGTCATCAATGAGCACCACTGCGGTGTACGAAAGTACCGGAGGTATCAACAATCTTACCTGTCATGTAACTCGTTGCATCGATGGATGGAAGTAATGGAACGAATGAGGTCTGTGTTCAGGTTTGCGTCCAGCCGCTGTGATTCGATGTTGCTTGTTGTAGTACTCAAATGAGTTCCCGCAGTAACATGCGGGAGAGGCTATCGATGCACGATGTCTGTACGCTGTGGTCGTGCCAGGTACCCTGTATACAACAGTATTAGTTGCAGTTCTATTCTCGCATCACGAAAGGAACCAGACTACCTTTTCCTTCCAGCCTCGGTTTGGTTACATTGAATCGAATATGAAGAAAAGTAAGATGGCCGCACACCAAAAGTCAATAGTCTGGATGGAGAGTCCAAACATGGAGGCTCGTCCAATTCTCCCAAGAGAAAATCACTGGAATGGCTGCTGAAGTACGGTTACAACGATGCTTCTTGCAAAACAAAAAGTGCACGTAAATGATGTCCTGGTTGTGACTTCCAACACTCGCCCTGTATTGGTTTTACTTGACACTCAACTAATCATGAAAGTTACTCAGTAACAGCAAAATATCAAAATATTTAAACCTCCAGGCGACAATCCTGAGCTGCGCTCCGTTAGATCATGGAGGAAGAATGAACAACGAGATGAGTGTATCTTCACATGTCTATCATCAATCTTTATTTATCTGAACACACCTGTACTGTGGAGTTCTTTCCTCATGCGCGGCTATAGCCCATAGTGGTGATTAGCAGAGTATATTTTATTTCTGTGTTCAGACCGAAACACAGGCCTATAATCACCTATTCTATAATCACCTATTTCGGTCTTCGCCTAAAACTCCCATTAAAAACAACATTAAAGGCACTGTACACGTTTGGTATATACTCTAAAAAAATATTACATATAACGAGCAGCAGACGAGAGTGAGAGTATGTTGATAGTATAAAAGAAACTGAGAAACGATGAAGTGATTTGAGAAAGAGGTAATTGTAATTTTAATAAAAAAAAAAAACTTCTTGTTTTTTTTTTTTAAACTTTATTCCTACACAAATTTAACAATAAAGTTGACATTTTTTGTATTTTTTTTCATCATTTTGCAACTTCGACAACACAATGAGCCCAAATTTTCTTATTTATTTTATGCATATGTTGTTGATACACACTAAAGAATGAGAACACTGGTCAAATTCTAATTCCTAACGATGATGCCTTTAATAATTATTTAATAATTACATAATCAGGGACTAGGACCGTTGGCGACAGTGTGTGACTAATCACCTATTTTGGTCATCTCTGCGATATAAATAGAAGACTCCCGCCGCTTACAGGAAGATTAACAATTATTATGTGCGTGGACTAATTCGATAAAAGCACCGGACAGCATTGGTAGTAATTTCGTCGCTCATCAGATACGGTACAAAAGTCGGTTTAAAAGGCACTGAACACGTTTGGAAATTGTCAAAGACCAGTGTTCTCACTTGGTGTCAATAACAAGCCTGTGAAAATTTGGGCTCAATTGGTCATCGAAGTTGCAAAAAAATGACGAAAGAAAAACACCCTTGTTGTACAATATTGTGTGCTTTCAGATAGGAATGAAAACTTCTAGCAAGAAGTTTTTATTATTTTAGTGAGAAATTACCTCTTTCTCAAAAACTACGTTACTTCAGAGGAGTCGTTTCCTACAATGTTTTATACTATCAACGGCTCTCCGTTGCTTGTTACCAAGTAAGTTTTTATGCTAATATTTGTTTTGAGTCATTACCAATTGTGGACGACACCTTTAACCATGGAGGAAGTAAAACAAAATGTAAGGTTCATCCCGATCAATTCAATACAATTTACTTCAAATAACATTTAGGCTATTTCTATAACGCAAAACCAATGAATACATGTACAAGTAAATGGAAGGTGTACAGTAAAACAGAGGGGGAAAAACAAGACAAACAAAGATAAATGCAAAAACCGAGAAAAATGATAATCCACTGTTGGTGGTGGAGCGAAATAGAGGCAAATCCCAAAAGCACAGCTTATACGGGAGGCCTATAGACAAGATACGACGAACAAAACAGACAACGAGCGGGCAAATACGATCGAGTTCAGCTGCGAGTGTTTGAACGCGGGTTCTAATGTCAAAGGCCCGCGGTATTACCTCATTATGTGGACAGACATATTATACATAATTAACAAACCTGTAAAAGTGTAAGCTCAGTGCCGTTACGAGACATTTTCATCTGGGGGTGGGGTGGCGCTAAGTGGTGTTAAAATACATAATTTTTGATTGTGGGTGTTCCACCAATCAAATGGCAAGGATTATGTGTGAGTTATATATTATAATAATAATAATATTTTACATTTATAACGCGCTTAAGGTTTTTTTGTTTTTGTTTTTTTTCCGTTGTTCGATTGTAATAGCATACACAAAAATGAAAATTTTAATTTATTTCAAAAGGCGGTCGCGTTTTTGAGATATCGCCGAAAATCTGTAGCGGTTATGTCCATGCAGGAAGAATAATCCGTAATTGGAATACACAGTCTGAGAAACGTCACTGACAGCAACGTTTCTCAGATTCAAATTTTGGGGGACAAAAAGTTATATCTTTTTCCATAACCACATTACTTCGAAGTGAAATGATTCTCAAAATGTTTTATACTACGGAGCTACATTTTGAAAGTATGAGACATATTCCTTTACATAGCACCATGTAATGGTTTACAAGGTGCTGTGGCGCAATATGCAGCCAATCAAACCAGGAACACCGGGGCAAACCCGATCTCTTTACGATAAGTGCACTGGGTTCTTTTACGTGCATGTGACCTATGGCTTTACGTCCCATCCGAAGGACGCGACAAAAATGGTTAAGTGTCTTATTTGCTTAAGGACACACGTGTCATTACCGGGACTAGAACCCACATTCTGCTGATCAGAAACACCAGAGCTTGAGTCCGGTGTTCTTATATCCGCTCAGACACGAAACGCAAGTGTCACCCCAATTGATGTCCGTGCCCCGGGTTCCCCCTCCCCCATTTGAAATATGGATTTATGAGATTAAAAATTAAGAAAGTAAAATGTTACATTTTAAAAGCTTTAATGTAATAAGTTCAATGTTTTTCAAAACTACTTAACCATCACGCAGACAATGTATTTTGTTTTTACACTCACGTCAAGTTATCTTATAAATACTAAATGGCACAATAAGAGCGATGGAAAGGGGCTTCTATGAGAAACGCAAAGGGAAACTAAAGAAATGCCCCCTCGAAAGAAATGGTGCACCCCTTGTGCCCCCCCCCCCCACACACACACACCCTAACATGTTACCTCAGTTCTGGCGCGTGGCTTTCATTCGTTACGGCAAATTTATTTTATTTTGTTAGTCTGTTTCGTAAATTATTTATAAGGGACAAGTCTTCAAATCTTTGGTTCAATCAATAACATCGTTCATAATTGGGACATCACTTGTTTATTCATGCCATAACCCAATGCCCTGTGCCCTTAGTATACATTGATATTTTCAATGCACCATAATGGAAAGCTATCACCCAGTACATCCCCAAGACAAGTCGACTGAGTGTTAATGCCCCAGTTTTTGCAGTGTGGCCAGAAGTGCCCCCTAGAAAAAATGGTGCACCCCCTTGTGCCCCCCGCCCCCTAAAATGTTACCCTAGTTCTGACGGTGGCTTTCATTCGTTACTGCAAATTGATTTCATTTTGTTACAGTCTGTTTCGTAGTTTATTTTTAGGACATATACAAGTCTGAAAACCATTGGTTCAATCAATAACATCGCTCATAATTGGGACAAGTCACTAAAGATGTTTATTCATGCCATAACCCAATTCCCTGTTCACTTAGTATACATTGATTACTTTCATTGAACCATAATGGAAAGCTATCACCCATGCAGTACATCGCAAGACAAGTCGACCGAGTGTTAATGCACATAATATTTACATGACCGAGTTTTCAGCGCTACATTCTTTTTCGCAGAAAAAAATCAAGCCGGTCATGGGGCACGCGTGGCTTCACGTCAATTTACACTCTACACCGAATTCACCATCATGCATGTGCGATTCCATAATGTTCACAGATGGTAAACCTCTCCACAAACCAAACAAATCTCAAGCTATTTGTTTTACCGAGAAACCACAGACAGAGGGAAGGAGATAGGGTTGAGGTCACAATACTTCACTCTCGGATTGAGAAGACAATCTTGAAGGAGGAATTGATACTCAGAATCTTATATCCGACGGGGATGACTAACTTAATATGGAGGAGGCTGACTGGCGCGGCTGCTGTAACTCGACTCCTCCGTTGTTAGTGGAGATGTTTTTTAAAGATATTGATGAACCTGGCAAGACGCTTATCTTGGGTATAACGACCGCCTGTGTTTAGTTCCCTGTATGCCACATAGCTAAATGTGAAGATAATTACAGAACTCATTAGAGGGATCTGTCTATCATCATGCTGTAAACCCACCCAGGAATCAGAACATACATACCAACCTCGTCCCCATGGTTTACTTTATTTCCAACCATGTTTACAATAGTAAACCCTGGGAGGGAAACTCCTTACTTGGACCCTGATTGGACAACGACTGGTGTACAAAAGTCTAACGTAAACGTGTTAAGTTGTACTCATTCAGTATTCACCATGTTCACAGCCAGACTATTCTAATTTGCATACGTAGGCCTATCCAAAACATTTGGACATGCAAATGATCCAATACCAGGGTGAGAGAGCGGTCAACCTCGTACTGCTCGACACACCTTGGGGACGAGGTTGCATACATACATACATAAACCGTTAAAGGGATTAAATAAAGCGCCACTCCATCAAGATTGGATATGAGGGCCTGTAAAAAGTGTTTGATACACTTCTTGAATTTTTCATGAAGAGTCAGATTCTCTGATGGAGATAGTGAGTGCATTCCAGGTTTGTGGAGCAAAATGAGAAAAGGTGCATATGGAAAAGTTTAATAGGAAAAGTCTCAATAAATCAAAGCGCTGTGTTTATAATGCACAGTGCATTAACACTGTGTGCGTGCGCGCGCGGATGATATACACACAGAGGTCAAATTGTAATACATTGAACCTTACCGTGGTGTAAGTTACATCGCATTTGATTGGAAAACAGTTTTAATGTTTTCACTGTTTTCTCCTGTCCGACGAAAATATTCAACCAATCTTAGCAAAGTTGATACACAAGGTAAAAGAATAAATACAGCTCTAAATGGTGGAAACCCCACCTACACAAGTGATTTAGTTAACGAATGAGGGCGTCTCACAATAGTTGTCTATTGGAAGTGCGCCGTGTAGGCCACACAATATTTATCTAAAATGCTGCGTTTTGGGTTATTTTAAAAAGCATTTTGCATGACCGTCCGACGAGTTATTGTGATCATTTTAAATAAAATCACAATGATTTTAAAGACAAATTAATATAAATTAGAATGCCGAGCACCCCGTTCTTGTACATCTTTTTAATTTTTCGTGGCAAAGCATTTTGCGTCGAGATACTGATTTTCAGCCTGTACTTTGAGTGCGTGTTTAATTATCGAGCGCAAAAGAGACTACTTTTCCATATGAATTTGATGCAGACTTGAGAAGCTTGACAGAGGAGTTTGGGGTTTCACGAGGCGAGTAGTGTCAGATGCTGAGCGAAAGCTTGAGCGTCCAGGCCGGTGGGGGAGACAGGGACGATGATAGGTGACCAGGGGTCGATTTCACAAAACTCTTCCTAACTTAGGATTAGCAATGCTAAGAGATAGGACTAGTCTTAAGTTAAGACCAGTTTATGGTCCTAACTTCAGATAAGACTAGTCTTATCTCTTTGTGAAATCGGCCCCAGGTGTTGTGCCGTTGAGGCATTTAAACACATAAACCAATATCTTGAAGGTTATGTTCTCCCTAACCGGCAGTCAGCGAAGTTCTCTAAGATAATGGTGTGGCATGGTCACGCTTTGAGGCAAGGCAGGCAAGTTTAGCCGCCCAGGGGCCGATTTCACAAAGAGATAAGATTATATAGTCTTATCTGAAGTTAGGACCAATAACTGGTCTTAACTTAAGACTAGTCTCATCTCTTACTTGCCTATATATAGGGCTATAGTCCTAAGTTAGGAAGAGTTTTGTGAAATCGACCCCAGATCTTTATCCCATCCAGAACACCCATTTTCCCCCTCAACATTGTTGTAATGCGAGGGTCATAGCTATCGAGACGAGGTTGACTATTGAAGTAAGGTTGACAGATGACGATGGAACCATGACATGGGAACAGAGGAAAGGGGCGACCAGCCATGTGTATATACATGTATCAATTTATTGCTATATGTAAGGACTTTCCACTTGTCCCTCCAACTTGACACTTTCCATAGACTAAAGCGCACGAAAAAATGTGAGGACTCAAATATACAAAGGATTCCAATGTGAGGACAGCATTGTTCCTTTTGTGTTCCTTTGTTCTACTGTCCTCCTCTCTTCTGAAATTACCATGACATAGGGCCTGATTGGGCAAGATACGGGGATGAACAACATACCGAAAATCCAAAGTGTCATTGAGAATAGAGCAAGCTTGAAGTCCATCATTGGTCGGGACTTTGAGATTGAGCCGATCAACGTAAAATAAGAATATGCACTCCAAAAAACTCCCGGTCAGAATTGACCCAGATTCTGGGGCCCTGAAGGGGGCCTGATCCATGGGATTTTAACTCTGATTCTGCGGTCATTTTCAACAATTTCTGGGTCATTTTGACACGGATTCCGGGTCATACTGACCCAGGAATGGGTCAGACCGCACAGGACCCGGATCCGGGTCAACTCTGACCCGAAAGTTTTTAGAGTGTGTGGTTTGGAGACCGGTAAATCACGGTTGTCAGTCAGTTTCTATCCTTAGTCGATTCACGTTCTTCACGAAAAAGGGAGACCCATGACAAAAATCCCTGAAAACATTAAAACAACCGATATTCCAAAAATAGTAACAACCAAATACATAGCGTGACATCATCAAAAACAAATCACACGGTGAGGCCATTGGTCAGTAGGCCACAGTCCGTTTGTATTTTGCGTGTAATTAATTTTTGTGGAGAACCCAATCAATTTCGAATGGCCCGAACCATTAGATATGGACCCTACTCAATTCACCCAAATAAACAACCAGGTCACTGCTTAAAGCCATTGTACAAGTATACATAAAAACCCATCTGGAAACCATATGGTTCATTTCACCAAGTAGTGGCTATTGACCCCAAGGTCAAGCAACTGCTGTGCAATTCCTATGGGAATTCCGGGAGAGCTGGTCATTGATGGATTTGTTGTGTGTGAAAAAGACCCTGGATGGTAACTAGACATTACCATGCTATTTGGCTAGGTGCAAATGGGGAATGCTGAATTTTTTAGATTAAAAAGAATAAAAATGGCAGAGTACTGATTGCATCATTGAGTGTTAACTTCCTGTTCAGGAAATATCAATACTCATTATTGGGTTCGGTTCGATTCACACCTATTAGAGTAACGAGGCTGGAAGATCACGTCGATGGTATTGATTTGACGTTATGTTAAAAGGCACTCTTGGTTTATCCAAACAACCCATTAGGGATATTAATTCACTGCATCATACACTGCAAAAACTGGGGTGTTAAAATTGACACCATGGGTGTTGTCACATAATAGATACCGGGGGGAGAATAAAAATGTACACCATAGGGTGTTCAAATAACACTCATTTCTGCAAAAACAGGTACATTGGTGTTATTTTAACACACTATGATGTTAATTTTGATTCTCTCTTCGGTATCTATACGACAACACACACGGTGTCAATGTTAACATCCTAGTTTTTGCAATGCACAGACTTTCCGTTTGCGAACAACCTTACTTTGGTTATCAGACGTATGCGGACTTTACTGCAGAAATTTACAAATCATTGAACACAAAAGTATAGAAAAACACGAAATAGTCAACGGCTTCGCTTCATGTGACTGGACTCACCAACGGACACATACACACTCAGCTTCTGGCCAAGGACATTTATACTAATAATACAAGCATTTATAAAGCGCATTTTTTCCAATGGTTGCAATGCGCTGAGGGCAATATTTCCAGAGAGGAACATTGTAAAGAACAGGGACATTAAGATGAAAATAGGTATGACTTAAGTTTACGTTTGAATTGAAGAATAGAGTTGCAATTTTAAATGGTTACTGTCTGTTTGCATACGGTACTTTGATCTGTCTTTCTGTTTTTGTCATTTTCGGGGCTCCGTGGGAGGCCATATTGTTTCTGAACAGGTTATCCAAATACATAACAAACAAACAAACAAAACGGAAAAGAAAAAAAGTACTCTTCATTAAATCAGGAAAACATTTTTTTAATTCAAAACAGCAGATGTGCGCAAATCCTAACAGAAGTTATAACCCTAACCTTAACCTTAAAGGGATTGTCCACGCAGGAAGAATAATCTGTAATTGGAATACACAATCTGAGAAACGTTTCTAACAGAAACGCTTCTCAGATTCAAATTTGTTTGGATAAAAACTGATATCTTTTTCCATAACCACATTACATCAAAGTGTAATGTTTCTGAAAATGCTTTATACTATCGGAAGCTGCTATACTTCTTACCGAGTAAGTTTGTATTGCCATTAATTTTATGAGTAATTACTAAACGTATACAGACCCTTTAACCCTAACCTTAAAGGCACTGTGCACGTTTGGTAATTACTCAAAATATATATTAGCATAAAAACTGACTTGGTAACGAGCAACGGAGAGCTGTTGATAGTATAAAACATTGTAGGAAACGACTCCCTCTGAAGTAACGTAGTTTTTGAGAAAGAGGTAATTTTTCACTAAAATAATAAAAACTTCTTGCAAGAAGCCTTTTATTCCTACCTGAAAGCACACAAATTTGTACAACAAGGGTGTTTTTTCTTTCATCATTTTCTAGCAACTTCGATGACCAATTGAGCCCAAATTTTCACAGGCTTGTTATTTTATGCATATGTTGGGATACACCAAATGAGAACACTGGTCTTTGACAATTACCAAACGTGTTCAGTGCCTTTAACCATAACCTTAACCTTAAGCCTAACGTGTAAATCACAAGGGGTTGTCGGAATATAGAGCAGTCACTGTGTTTCGTTCCATCGCAACGAGGATCAGTTCGAAACCTAAAACAGTACAATAATTATTTACAAAACTGAATTAAAATATGTCCACTTCCTTTTCGTCGAATACCAAATAATTGCACATTAGAATTACAAATATTCATACTTATAAAAAAAATATTGCTTTTTTTTTTCGTTATAGCTGCAGTTCAAACTTTTTTTCTATTTCAAATTGAATATATACAAGGCACAAATGTTTTCTTAAAATTGCAGAAATAAATTATACAAAGATTCACTTCAAACGAAAGGCCACTTGGGTTATTTACACAGGTTTACATCTGGTTGATTGCAAAAGCCTCTTGTAGTTGCATTTGAGAACATGCCATTCTCCTTTAAGACAAAGTGCAGAATTTGTAATGAATAAACAAATATAAAATAAAAAATAAACAAATAGCAATTCTTAAAAGATCATTGATAACAAAGTTCATAGATGTTCAGTTTGCATGGGGGATAAAGAATATGTTTGCCTTACCCGACATCGTTGTATGTTAAAGGCAAAGTATACCTTTGGGTTTTGGAACCATGCAATTGTTTGAATCAAAAATGTAGATATATACAATAAAGCTAACCTGTGGACATTTCATTTCTAAAGGTGGTAGCGTTTTTGAGATATCACCGAAAATCTCGAGCGGTTATATCCATGCAGGAAGAATAATCTGCAATTGGAATTCACAATCTGAGAAACGTTACTGCAGTAACGCTTTTCAGATTCAAATTGTTGGTGGATAAAACGTGATATCTTTTTCCATAACCGCAGTACTTCAAAGTGATAAGTTTATCAAAATGCATTATACTATCCCAAGCTGCTGTACCTCTTACCAAGTAAGTTTTTATTGCCATTAATTTTCAGAGTCATTACCAAACGTGTACGATGCCTTTAAGTACTGTATACTCGTACTTCCCCCGTACTTTCCCCCGTAAGGTACTTTCCCCCGTAAGGTACTTTCCCCCGTACTACTCGATTACCATTGATGGCACATGTACTTATACTTGGCTAGCAAATTACTTGTACTCAAAGTCCATACTTCAAAATTGATTTAAAAATAACCTCTACTTGAAGTCATGTACTTAAGACTTGAATGAAAATGAACTTGGACTCTGATTTTTAAGTACTTGGTACTCGTACTTAAGTACTACTCGAGCACCATTTTGATGGCACTTGTACTCGTTTTCATACTCGGCTCAATACTCGACTGAAAATGAACTTGGACTCTGATTTTTAAGTACTTGGTACTCGTACTTGAGTACTATTTGAGTACCAATTTGATGGCACTTGTACTCGTACTCATACTCGGCTAGTAAAATATTTTTACTTGAAGTCATGTACTTGATACTTGTCTGAAAAATGAGCTGTACTCAAAATCATGTACTCGATACTTGACTGAAAATGTATTGGACTCTTGATTTTAAAGGCATCGTACACGTTTGGTAATTACTCAAAATATATATTAGCATAAAAACTGACTTGGTAACGAGCAACAGAGAGCTGTTGATAGTATAAAACATTGTGAGAAACGACTCCCTCTGAAGTAGCGTAGTTTTTGAGAAAGAGGTAATTTCTCACTAAAATAATCAAAACTTCTTGCAAGAAGTTTTTATTCAAGGCTGAAAGCACACAAATTTGTACAACAAGGGTGTATTTTCTTTCATCATTTTCTTGCAACTTCAATGACTAATTGAGCCCAAATTTTCACAGGCTTGTTATTTTATGCATATGTTGGGATACACCAAGTGAGAACACTGGTCCTTGACAATTACCAAACGTGTACGCATGCCTTTAAGGTCATGGTCAAAATAGAGGAATAAAGACGTATTTGATGTCTTTGATGTATTCATGTTTAAAATATACTTATCATGACAGACACACATTGTTGTCTGGAAATTATTCAAAAACAATGTACATGTATCTACCACATTTTGCAATATTTTTGTTGTACAAAGTCCCTGTACTTGTAAACCAGAATACTTGGTACCCGGACACTTGTATTCCTATACTCAATGGTCCAAGTTCTTGGCAGTACTTGATACTTGACTGAAAAGTATTTCAACTCTGGAGGCTAGCTGGTTTTTGTTTTTTTAACAGTATACGACCCTCAGGGATTTATAACCAAAGAGATTGGGGTCAAATATTCACACAGCTGAACAGGCTGAACAAAGTTCCTCAGACAACTGAACATTTTCCTGTTTGTTTGCATGGTTACACCCCTATGTTCCGACACCCCTATGTTCCGACAACCCTGGTGTATTTTCCTATTCCTAACCCTAACCCTAACCCTAACCCTATGTAAATCATGAGGGGGTTGTCGGAACATAGGGGTGTCGGAATATAGGGGTGTCGGAATATAGAGCAGTCACCGTTTGCATTGATATGAAGATGGACTGTCCAAACAAAAATGAAAATATTTGATAAAGACAATAATTAGTTATTAAATATTTTGTGATTTTGTGTGGTCAGCTACAGCTTAGGGTGCCGATGTGCAGGGTTAAGACAGTCTAGACTGGTCCCCTGTTTTTAACCACAAGGATAACAACCAGCACTGGTAGACTGGTCCCAAAGACAGGCACTGGTCTTACAAACCCAATGGTTTCATTGGATAGACATAAAGATGCAATGACGCATAACTACCAGACTGATCTACACACAAGAGTGTGTGCGTATTATGGCATGCAAGGTCAAAGGTACATATGGCAGGCAACCAGCAGGTTCTAAAGGTCGGTATCTGGCATTATTGAAGCGCCTCGAAGTGTGACGTCAGATGTTCTGGTGAAAGACACTCCATAGCAACCTGTCGATAAATACCATATCTCTTCTTCACAGCCCCCATGACTTAAAGGGATTGTATACGTTGGGTAATTGGAACCCACTGTTTGTTTCAATCCTATAAAGTTGTAGATATATACCATAAAACTAACCTGTGAAAATTTCATTACAAAAGGTGGTAGCGTTTTTGAGATATTGCCAAAAATCTGAGCAGTTTGTCCACACAGGAAAAATAATCTGCAATTGGAATACACAATCTGAGAAGCGTTACTGCAGAAACGCTTCTCAGAATCAAATTTGTTGGGATAAAAAGTGATATCTTTTTTCATAACCGCAGTACTTCTAAGTGAACAGTTTCTCAAAATGCATTGTACATGTACTATCCAAAACTGCTGTACTTCTTACCAAGTAAGTTTTGTATTGCCATTAATTTTCAGAGTCATTACCAATCGTACACAGACCCTTTAAGATTCTCATCCAAACTGTAGACATGGATACTGCAGCTTCAGAGCACCTAGATTACGAAGCCCTTTCACTCCGTAAAGGTGTAATGTCTTCAGTCTATAAAATCAAGAAAAGAAATTGTATATCAGAAACTTAAACTTGACGTTTTCCCAACTTTCATGTGGACTCTATCTATTGGAAAATGAGTGGATCACACAAATGAATTTGACCTTGCAGCAGCCCCTCATTACAAACCAAAATAATACAATATGGTAATTAAAAATAATCATTATTATTATACTTATTCACAAGAAAAAAGTAACAAAGACAGTGACACTAATGCTATTTAAATGGTTTTCCCGGCCAATATCAGCAAAAAATCATTCAATTTCATTAACATTCAAATTCAGGTATTTTCCCTTAATCCACTCAAACTAGGGTTTTTTTTTAGCTATTGATGCATTCAATTTCGTTTTTGTGCACACATGATTTCGTTTTTCTCTTTCAGATTCGTTTCAGTCATTATATTTCATTTCTAGGCATTCAAGATTACACTTTGACCATTCTTAAGTTGAATCCACTACCTATTTACACTTGATGAAATTGAACGGTTGACCAGCTCTTACTGCTGACCTTTACGAAACCTTGCAGCCTAGAGATTTTTGAATGATCTTATTTGACCAGTGAATGCTAAACTGGTGAAATTGAATTACTCTTTTTGAGTGTTGAATGCTGATTCAATGGAGCATTCATTTTGAAACAAAATTGAATGAGCCGGGTGTTAAAATGAATGGATTTTGTTGAAATTGGTCGGGAAAAACCTATACTATAAAGATCAATTTGTAAATCTACAATCTAGGAAATGGAACACAAATACAATTTTAGTTATTTCTGTATTTATTTAAAGTAAGAAAACAACAAGGGAAACTGACTGGGTAAATTAAAAATCAATTTTGAGCTGAACAAAGAAATAATGAGGAGAGTGGATCCTAACTGGCCTGAGGGAAGATAGATAACAATAATAATAATGAAATGCATTTATATGGCGCTTTGTGTTAAATTCCCCAAAGCGCCTCACAATAAAAACCATAAAACCTAGGAAATAAAAATACTTTACAAATTAGAAAATTTATTATTAACAAATACTTAAGTTTACAGATAGCAGCCAAGCAATTAAACACGGAAGCAAACTAAACTAACAGTAGGTTGAAAAGTAAGAAGAAAACAAATTATCTAAAAAGCCAAAACACAGTGTGGGAAAAGAAATTGCATTAATGACCGATTTATACCAGTAAATAATATTGTGTTTTTTATGGCACACCTCAGTAAAGAATATGACAATTAACAACAAATTTTTCCCCCTTTAAATATCCTTTACGTCATACGTATTCCACAGGTTAGCGGGGATTTTTCGCTTGTGCGCGTGCGTACTCCACGTTACTAGGCATTCTTTGCTTACACAGCTAGCGCAGGCATTTGGCGCTTGCCCTGTAAACGAAGAATGGTGATTGGGCAGTTGGGTTGGTGTAGTGGTATCTTTCCTCGCCTTCCACCTCTAGGACCCCGGTTCGAATCCCACCGGGGCACTATGTAGATTGGGTTTTCAGTCCCTACCCGACTGCAGGGGTTTTCCCTGGAGTAATTTCTCTGGGGTTTTCCTCCCACATCTAAAACTGAAAATTTCCTTCTTTGTCTTCTCTCCATTGGGTTCTTGGCTAGTATAGTGATTAAGTTCGCTTTCTGAGAGTCCTTGGCTTCACAACCAGAATAAATGAAATGAAATGAAATTGCAAGCGACTACTTTAGAAAGTTTAGACTTACTTTTTGCAGTTTTTGAGTAGTTTAATTGTTGCAGCCTCAGTGATGTCTTTGCAACAGTTAAAGCGAGCCGACACCAGCGTCTTGTTGCAATAACTGGCCAGAGCGGAGACACTAATATCAACGTTAAAACAAAACTGTTATCAGTCACACTATGAAAATCTTTGCTGTGAAACCACCGAGAAATCTCAGTTAAGTGCAGTATTTGGCTGAAATTCAAGGAGCTATTTCTCTTTCACCATGCTTTAAGGGAATTGTAATTCCCTTAAAGAAACTTTACACGTTTGGTAATTACTAACAAAAACCTAAAAAAACCATACAACTTTACTTGGTAATGAGCAACGGAGAGCTGTTGATAACATAAAACATTGTGAGAAACGACTCCTTCTGAAGTTACGTAGCTTTTGAGGAAAAAGGTAATTTCTCACTGAAATATGTGAATCCGAAAAAGACTTCTGGTCAGAAGTCTTTTTCAGGCATCTGAAAGCACAGAAATTTGTGGGTGTTTTTTCTTTCATTATTTTTTGCAACTTCGATGACCAATTGAGCCCAAATTTTCACAGGTTTGTTTTTCATGCATATGTTGGGATACACCAAGTGAGAATACTGGACTTTGACAATTACCAAACAGATAGCCACAGTTTGTAAAAATGTTACACAAATATTCAAATATTCAAAAATAGTGTTGAATTTGTTGGAAACAAAGCAACCAATCTTTAGATGTATTTTTTTTAATGTTTGCAGAAATGTTGAATTTTGACACAACATCTGTTAAACGCACTGAACACGTTTGGTAATTGTAAAAGACCAGTGTTCTCACTTGGTGTATCCCAACATATGCATAAAATAACAAGCCTGTGAAAATTTGGGAGACTATTTAGAATACATTCAACATATCAGGGAAAACGTTTCATAATCAGGGAGTTTTTTTCAAATTTGTTCCTCAGAGCATTGACATTTTGGTTTACATGGACAGATTGGTCTGCAGAATCGAGGGAGAGGTGGCAGCTCTGCACTCCCTTCACCCTGCAATACCCAACCCTGACCCCCTTTGGAGTTCAGTTGTTTACCTTTTGTGGTCAACCCCTGTTGAGCTGACATCCAGAGAGGTCAAGTGATGACAACACGTTGCTAGGGAACGCACTCCTTCATTGCTTACTTTCTTACATCCCGAGACATCCAAAGATCTGAAAACAACGAAAAAGAAGAAGAAAAATAATAAATCATTAAAAAACCAGGAATTTTAACTAGTTATACAGGCCCCATAAATAAGTCAATTTTGTTTTTTTACGACAGGTGTAATTAAAGGTAGGTTCATCATTTGGTTTTTGTCAACGTAAATGCTAAATTTACAGGCAAAATCTTAAAGACACTGGACACTATTGGTAATTGTCAAAGACCAGTAAATGCTAAATTTACAGGCAAAATCTTAAAGACACTGGACGCTATTGGTAATTGTCAAAGACCAGTCTTCTCACTTGGTGTATCTCAACATATGCATAAAATAACAAGCCTGTGAACATTTGAGCTCAATTGGTCGTCGAAGTTGTGAGATAATAATGCAAGAAAAAACACCCTTGTCACACGAAGTTGTGTGCTTTCAGATGCTTGATTTCGAGACCTCAAAATCTAATTCCGAGGTCTTGAAATCAAATTCGTGGAAAATTACTTCTTTCTTGAAAACTATGTTACTTCAGAGGGAGCCGTTTCTCACAATGTTTTATACTATCAACAGCTCCCCATTACTTGTTACCAAGTCAGTTTTTATGCTAATATATGTTTTGAGTAATTACCAAACGTGTACGATGCCTTTAAAGGTAGGTTCATCATTTGGTTTTTGTCAACGTAAATGCTAATTTACAGGCAAAATCTTAAAGAAAGATATACAATAAAATTCACATGTGAAAGTTTCAGTTGAATACAGTATCTACTTGTTGATATCAGTTTTTATCCCCAAATATTTGAATCTGAGAGCCTGGCTAGTAGAGCAGAATGCACTACCTTCCCAACTTAAACCATGGTTATGACACAGTAATCGTTTGACACTATATCGCGGTGATTTTAACATGGCTGCTATTTTTTGGAGGAGGTCTAGATCTCTGTTAAAAATAACAAGGGTCCAAGGTTATTATTTAACAAGGATAACTTTGTAAATAAAAAAACCCTGTAATTTTCAATGCTATTGCACATAGGGATCATGACAAAGACAGTGCATCGTGGTAAAGAACCCCTAAGGCCAAATAGGTCCTGAAAGTACAAGTGTCTACATAATGCCCGTTACCTTCCTTAGCACCGCACTTGAAAATATCCTCATTAATATTTTATAATTTCCTTTTTTTAAAAGAGAGAGAGTGTGTGCAATTTTCTCAAGAAGCTGGTTGTGCAACAGCAAGAATGAATTTCAAAGACTGTGAATCTGAGAAGCGTTACTGTCAAATACGTTTCTCAGATTGTGTATTCCAATTGAAGATTACTCTTCCTGCGTGGACATAACCGCTCCGGATTTTCGGCGATATCACAAAAAACGCTACCACCTTTTGAAATGAAATTTTCACGGGTTAGTTTTATTGTATGTATCTACATTTACATAGGATTAAAACAATCGAACAGTTCCAAAAACCAAAGGTATACGTTCCCTTTACAGAAAGATGGATAATAATTTACCTGATGGTAGATAGATAAGTGGCAATCTCAACGACAGCAGCATTGGTGATGTGGTTGCAGTTAGCCAAGACTAGAGTGACCAATCTCTTGCAATTCCTTACGATCTTTCTTATGCACGAATCTTTTATCTGAAAAAAAAATAATTATAAATCTTTTTTGTAAACAATACAGACATTAAATGTTGTAATTGCAAAAGAAGTGGAAATGGCCAACCACACTTAAAGGCACTGAACATGTTTGGTAATGGTCAAAGACCAGTATTCTCACTTGGTGTATCCCAACATATGCATAAAATAACAAGCCTGTGAAAATTTGGGCTCGATTGGTCATCGAAGTTGCAAGAAAATGATGAAAGAAAAAACACCCTTGTTGTACAAAATTGTGTGCTTTCAGATAGGAATAAAAGGCTTCTTGCAAGAAGTCTTTTATTTTTTTAGTGAGAAATTACCTCTTTCTCAAAAACTACGTTACTTCAGAGGGAGTCGTTTCTCACAATGTTTTATACTATCAACAGCTCTCCGTTGCTCGTTACCAAGTAAGTTTTTATGCTAATATATATTTTGAGTAATTACCAAACATATACAGTGCCTTTAAAGGGACACGCTGCCTTCGGATTGGGTGCTTTGGGCTATAATATAGTTTGTTATTTATGAAATGAATATGGTTGGAAAGATGTTTTAAAAGTAATGATTCACACAAATATTCCTCAAAATTGTGTGGTGTTCCTTTTTACTCCATGTACTAACACGGCCCGCCATTTCGTATTACCAAATTTTTGACTCCACAAAATGACTTGTTAACTGTCTTGTCTGTTTTGTATTGTTCTTTCTATATTTTGTATTGTTCTTTTTTTTAGTATGTATTGTTCTTTTTACATTGTTCTTTTTTTGTTTAGCCTTCGAGAAAGACTCTTCTAGGGTGGAAACATCAGGCCACTAATTATTTTTTGCATTGATACCATAGGTCCTCTTAATGGTAAGCAGTTTGCAACAGCTAAATCTATTTACTTTTTGATATGTCAAATAATTAAGATTGTAAACAAATAAATACAATTTGCAAAAATGATCTGCAAGTAGGGATTGAGCAAGACTTTCAGAAAATGCAGATTTGTTAATTTTGTTTTATCATCTTACCTGCTTGCAGCCTCTGAGATCTAGGTGTTTAAGATTCCGTAGATGCCCAGCAAGAACGCTAATGCAGTCATCAGTCACCTGTTAATAAAGAAAGACAATCTCATTACTTAAAGGTAGGGTCATAAATTGCTTTTTCTCAACGTAATGCTGATTTATAGACAGAATTATCAAGAAAGATACAATAAAAAGTCACATATGAAAGTTTCAGCTCAATACAGTGTCTACTTGCTGCAAAAAACTGTCCATGTATTTTCACAAGAAGAACGTCAAATCCATCCAAGTTTAGCGATGTGACAGCGGGTACCAACCGCATCTCTTGCCGCAACATTCGTGAATGGACACCAACCCTCAGAAATCTGAGAAACATTTCATGCATGAATGGTATCTCAGGTTCAACTATTTTGGGGTGAACAATTATCCAAACCTTATTGGAAGGGAATCCTTTCTCAAAATAGTTTATACTATAAACAGCTGCAGTGCTTTTTACCAAAATAAGTTTTAATGGTCATTTGGAGTTACCAATCTATGACACTACCTTTAAAGGGATTATATATGTTTGGTAATTGGAACCCACTGTTCGTTTCAATTCTATATAGTTGTAGCTACACCATAAAACTAACCTGTGAAAATTTCATTTTAAAAGGTGCTAGCGTTTTTGAGATATTCAATTTGGAGCGGTTATGTCCACGCAGGAAGAATAATCTGCAATTGGAATACACAATCTGAGAAACGTATCTGACAGTAACGCTTCTCAGATTCAAATTTTTGGGGGATAAAAAGTGATATCTCTTATCCATAACCGCAGTACTTCTAAGTGAAAAGTTTCTCATAATGCATTAAACTATCCAAAGCTGCTCTACTTCTCACCAAGTCAGTTTTTATTGCAATTAATTTTCAGAGTCATTACCAAACATATACAAAACCTTTCACGACGAGAAATGATTATAATGGAGACGTAAGTTCTGTCTAAGCCACAGTGTCAGAAATCGTTTGTCCCTCAAAGCAATTTATGCACTTAAGCTGCAGGATGTCTGAACCGGTACTCACAGGTAGAATTATGCTTCACCCGATGGGATTTCACCGGTAACACTTATTCTTAACGCTTGAGGCTAAACAGAGAGTTGGTCTTTTCCGCATCTCTGTCTTTTCTTTAAATTTTCGGGCAAAGTTCAATTTCAGGTACCCTTGATGCTTCAACTCAAATATTCTTTGAAATAAACTTTTGGAAAACTAAGACCAAATATTCATTCCAGCTGATGATACCTATTAGTTCCAATGAAAATTATTAATTCTTTTTGTCACTTTTTTTTTCTTTCTTTTCTAACTTGTTTACTTTTTATTATTGAGGCTCAACAGACAGTTGGTCCTTTCCGCTTCTGTCTTTCCTTGAATTTCAGGGCAAGTTCAGTTTTGTAAACTATGACCAAACATTGCATTATAGCTGATAAAACACATTAGTTCCAATGAAAATGTTTGGTATTATTATTTTTCTTTTGCTTCTAATTTTTTTCACAGGCTCAACAGACAGTTGGTCCTTTCCGCTTCTGTCTTCCCTTAAATTTAAGGGCAAAGTTCAGTTTCAGGTAAGCTGGATGCTTCAACTCAAATATTATTTTGTAAACTATGACCAATTATTGCATTACAGCTGATAAAACACAATAGTTCAAATGAAAATGTTTGGTATTGTTTAGGAGTTTTGGGTTGGGACACTGTGTCTGACATTTATCCATATTGCCAACATAGGGCTAAGATAGCTCAGTTGGTACAGCGCCGGCACGTTAATCCGGAGGTCATTGGTTCAAACCCCGTTCTAATCAATTTTTCTTAGTTCAACCCCAAATTATTTATCCATATCATTAAAAGCATTCTTACATTTGACACAATTGTATCATAAACTTGGGTGCGATTTTACAGAGAGCTAAGATTGATCCTACGTGCAAATCAATCTTAATTGCTATGGTGATACTGACAACTCATCTTAAGATGAATCTTAGTGCTTCATGTATTTGGGACCAGGGGCCAATTTCACAAAGAGCTAGGATTGATCTTAACTATGTATCAATCTTAATTGCTAAGCAAAGTGTGATGTCACAATACAAATCACTATGGCGATACTGACAGCTCATCTTAAGATGAATCTTAGTACTTTGTGACATTGACCCCAGGTTATTCGCCCCTTTGCACGGTCAGCCATTTGCGTGTAGAGCGTCGAATTGGGGACAGCAGGGAATAGAAACATTATATAACTCTGTATTGTCCTGGCAATATAACGACACTTTCATCCAAACAGATACATTTAATACAATACAAATGAAGCATGAAGTCGAGGCTCTACACGGACATGGCGGACCAGTGCAAGTAGCGAATACAGCAATTACAGGTTTAATGGCTTCTGACTGACACCCCGCAAACAAAGATATTTACAAAATAGGGAGACCGCCAACATAAGGGCTAAATAGCTCAGTTGGTAGTGCTGTGGCACGTTAATCCAGAGGCCGCAGGTTCAAATCCTGCTCTTTGTTTAACCCAAAATTTGTGTGTGAATTGAAAGTGTTCGTTCGGGTTTTAAATTTTTCAAATATATTTCAACAAAAAGATTACCATCTACATATGTATGTGCCATGTTTAAATCTCTGAGCTAATGGGAATGCCCTTTTGGGGTCTTTTACACAATGGAACAACGGACCCCACGAGGGACTTCTTTGTTCAACCTGGACCCCCCACAAGGGAAATCTTCAGAAAAGGGAACAATAGAACAACAATAGCAGAAACCCCACAAAGCGGATCCATTAGGTTGTGCGCACCTGCACCGCCAAGTGTGGGGCCCTTTTCTTTATTATCCGAGTAGTGGAAATAAATGCACATTTCGTGATCTTAAAATATTAAATGAATAGTGCAACAAATCAATACAGGGATCACTCCATAAATATTGAACTATTATAAAAACTCTTGGTTTAACAAAAGAGACTCACGTACCAATGACCAAAACGTGCATAGACCATTACCAGGTAGCGGAGGTGTACATGTAATTGCTAAGATGTTGAGTGACTGCTGGATTCATCAGTGTGTACATTTATAGTGCATTGGGATATTAATCAAAGTCATGTTTAAAAAAAAAGGTTGTGGTGTGAACAGAAAAAGGTTTTGCATAAGAGGTTTTTTAAAGGGATTGAATACATTTGGTAATTGGAACCCACTGTTTGTTTCAATCTTATATAGTTGTAGATATATATACCATAAAACTAACCTGTGAAATTTTAATTTCAAAAGGTGGTAGAGTTTTTGAGATATTGCCAAAAATCTGGAGCAGTTATGTCCATGCAGGAAGAATAATCTGCAATTGGAATACACAATCTGAGAAATGTTTCTGACAGAAACGCTTCTCAGATTCAAATTGTTCTGGATAAAAAACTGATATCTTTTTCCATAACCACATTATTTCAAGGTGAAATATTTCTCAAAATGCTTTATACTATCAGAAGCTGTTGTACTTCTTACTAAGTAAGTTTTTATTGCCATTAATTTTATGAGTAATTACCAAACGTATACAGACCATGTAAAAAAGGTTGTTTGAACAGAAAAAGGTTTTGCATGTAAGTATTTTTTTTAACTCGTCCAATTCTTGAACCTTTCTCTGCCCTAGGGAAAAGTATAAAGTTATTTTGCTTAAAGGCGCAGGGCCCCATTTCAAAAAGCTGTTAAGCAGAAAATACTGCTCAGCAAATTTGCTTGCTAAGCAAAAAATGAGCTGTGTACCAGTGGCAACAATGTAATCTCTATGAAATTTTGGCTGTTACCTGTTTCTTCTGAGCAAGTTTTTTCCGTGCTTAGCAAGTTTTTGTGCTTACGCAGGCTTTATTTTTCATAGTGCTGCTTAACGGTAAGCAACTTTTCCTGCTAACTATAGCAGAAAAATTTGCTAAAGTGTTACTAAGCGTATTTCACCGGTTAGCAAGAAAATGAGGCGGCCAGCTTGCGCGTTCACCATGAATTTGCATTGTTACGTCATTCATTTTCATACAGTAAGCACTGGAAGGTTAGCATGTGCTTACGGTTAGCAGCTTTTGCATAAGGTTTTTAATCTCATTCAATGCTTGAACGGGGTTCTCCCCATGCACAAGTTAGCTTATTGGGCCGATACATCCAATTTGCGTGTCAATACGTGCAAATTTGCGGCCGATACGCAAACAAAAAATAATAATAAATTACAACAAAATTATTATAATTGCACAAAAAACATCAAGAGAAAACCATATAGAATGTTCCAGAATGCAGTAGGGCTTTTAAAACCAAGATAAACACCAAAGAGAAAAAACATTCCGAAGACCTTGTTTCAATTCAGCGTGCTTCGGCCAAACATCCAACAATTTGGATCCAGAGAACCCTGCTTGAACCTTTGTTTGTTTAAGGAAAAGTATAAAAAGTGATTTTGCTTAAAGGAGCAGGTTGCCTTCAGATTGGGCTCTTTTTGCTATAAAAAGCATTTGTTTTGAAATAAATAACTTAATAAGGTTTGAAAGATATTTTATCAGTAGAAAGTAATGATTGACATAAATATCCCTTGAAAAATGGGCGGTTTTTGTGTAAATCCATGACAGAACATAGTCCCCTATTTGTAGAACAAAAATTTTGACTCTACTTGCTGAGAAAACAGCAAAACAAATTCACGGTATTTTCACAAGAATATCAAATCCATCCATGATTAGCTAGGTACCAACTGCATCTCTGGCCGCAGCATTCGCAAATGGACACCAACACTCAGAAATCTGAGAAATGATTCATGCATGAATCGTTTCTCAGATTCAAAGGTTTTGGGTGAAAAATTATCCAAACCATACTTCAAAGGGAATCTTTGTTTCTCAAAACAGTTTACACTATCAACAGCTGCAGTGCTTCTCATCAAGTACGTTTTTATGGCCATTAATTGTTGGAGTTTTTACCAATCGATGACTCTACCTTTCAAATCTCTGAGAGTTCCAGAGTATGGCAGCTGCCTTTCCAAAACTGCCTATCACCCTAAGTGGTAGTTTTAGAGAGGGGCACTCTCTTTGAGATAGTTAGCCCATACCTTAAAGGCAGGGTGTACTTGTGGTAATTACTCGACAAGTTGATGACCGTAAAAACTTACTTGCTCTGTCTTTGATAATTACCAAAAGTATACTAGTGCCTGAATTCAACACTGGACCGCAGACCCGAGGCCAGTGATTTAGTGTTGGGCCAGTAAACTTATGAACGGTCAAGTCGGCGGTCTTGTGTTTGTCAATTGAATAATAATACGACACTGTTTAATATCTTTAACTGAAAGAAATGATGTTCAAATGTTGACTTTGAGTCTGGTAATACAATTCCGTTGAGTATCAAAATATACTAACCCATAACACAAATGAGATAATCTTCTCTAAGTGCGTGTTCAAATAACACAAAATTTACGTTTTAAAACTCTGTAGAAAGCTCTTCCTAATGAAGATTCTGGTCTTGTAAAATAAAATTCTGGTCCAGTAAACAATTTGAGCTACACAAGCCCTGCGGTCTTGTGGAATTTTGCTGCAAATTCGAGCCCTGTGTACCCTGCCTTTAAAGATCCGCTTGGTCTGTATTTTTACCAATTATTTTTGATTGATAATTACCACTGTTGGCCGAGCGAATAAGAACACCAGACTCAAGCTCTGGTGTTTCTGATCAGCTGAGTGTGGGTTCGAGTCCCAGTCGTGACACTTGTGTCTGTAAGCAAGACACTGAACCATTCTTGCTGTGTCCTTTGGATGAGACGTAAAGCCGTAGGTCCCGTGTGTTGTGTAATGCACGTAAAAGAACCCAGTGCACTTATCCTAAAGAAAAGGGGTTCGCCCCGGTGTTCCTGGTTTGATTGGCTGCATATTGCGCCACAGCACCTTGTAAACAATTACACGGTGCTATAAATGAATTGGTCTCATACTTCGAAAACATAGCTCCACATGCCTTGCAGGACAAAATACTGAGTGCTTTGCTACGCCCATTGGGTGTGATAAAGCGATAATATAAGAACAAAGTATTATACTATTATTATTACTGGAGACCTACCTTGTAGCATTGTCCGATATTGAGAGTGCGAAGGTGTCTGCATTCTTTGCCAATCAAACGCAGAGTCTCTGGTGACAATTGAAGACATCCCAACACCTCCAAGACTTGTAAACTGTCAATAAAAACAGTGTAGGGTGTTATTACAAAAAATTGCTTGCCAGATTTGGCTGTAAAGGTTGGTGGCTGGCCGCCGTTAACACTTTGACTGCTAATCCCAAGAATTCTCAAGATACTACCCAAAGCAGATGCTATGCCCAAGATTTCTCGGACTGGTAGTACAATGTTGTGCTGCCCTCTGTAGGTCAATAATTTAAATGTTTTTCCTTTATAAAACGTATTGACGTGCATTAGGGGACATAATAGAGTTATTTTGGATGGTTTGAGTCGTTCGGCCTGGGGAGGGATGTTGTACAAAAATTGCTTCAGTCAAAGTGTTAATAAACCTCGCCTTTGGTTCACTCTGTGAACAGCGGCCAGCCACCGACCCCGGTCATTACCATGCAGTGAAGACCGGGTCATGACACTGTCAATCCCTTTATGTATAGTTTGTTTTTATTGTCACATAATATAAACACATATACAGTGAAATGCGTTTTGGTTTTGAGTATCTCAAAAAAACAAAATCTCTCTCTCTAGTCGACCGAGGTCAGATTCATGTTGAGATTTGCCCATTCTTGTCTATCCCTCATTAAATTAGGAAGATCAGTTGGAAGCACCCTGATGTCCCTAGCAACTACATCTGTGGATAGTTGAGCCTTTTTCTTGCCCTATTTCTCCATCCATGTTTTGGTGACCAGCTGATAAGCTGAGAGACAGGTTCTTTGGTTCTGTCTGAGTGCCCTGCTAGTCTCAGACGACGCTGTTGTATTTTAGTGGATAGTTTTGGTTCATTGCCATACAGTTCAGTATTTGTCATATGTTGACTCCTCTAAAATACACATTGATCAAACTAAATAAATGCCACATCAGAAGCTAATTTACTGCAGTGAATAAAAATACATTATTGTTATTATTATTATAAATACTACTCACCTCTTTCCATGTCTAGTGATGACTTTACTCAGACATTCATCAGAAACTGACTGGCATCCATTCAGACATAGAGACGTCAACCTGAATTCAACCATATCCAACGTAAACCGGTTAAAAACTTTCACAGCGTTATTACAATGGACTGCAACGTTGGAGCTACATGTACATACATTTACCGCGTAGTGAAGCGCACTGGGCTCAAGCTGTGGGCCCAATTTCATAGGGCTGCTTAGGCAGAAAATATTGCTTGCTAAGCAGAAATGAACAGGATACCAGTCACAAATTGTACATGTGACATGTTAGTTTGGCTGGTAACCTCATTCTGGTAAGAATAATTTTGTTGTGCTTAGCTATTTTTTGTGCTTAAGCAGCTCTATGAAATTGGGTCATAGTGTTTCTGACTTGTTGTTGTTGTTGGCTGCAGGTTGCGTCACAGCACCTTGTAAACCTTGACATGGTGTTATGTAAATAATTTGGTCTAATATTTCAAACATAGATCCGCACACATTGTCAAAAAATAATGAGCGCTTTCAGACGCCCTAGAGCAGATTTATTTTCTGTGGGTATTTCTCTCTATTTAGTACAGAGCATGGCTCTGGCCATGCTCCGAACACCGTTTACTTTGGAGGGATAATGTCCTAGAACTCTCTGTGAGTATTATTCTGTGTTTAGATCATCTTTTTATCAGAGAAATATTGCAATTCATAAGGCTAGTTGATTTGGGTATTGTAAACTTGTATGTAATGTAACCAGCCTCATGTTGACCTTTTGCCCATCACATAAGTGACTGTGTTGTGCCATATTTGTATTGTATTGATTGGAGGATTAAAATCAATTCAAGTGCAGGAGATCATTTTACATTTCAGACGTGCCATCGTGTGGATTTTGCTCAGTGTTACATTATTGGTGAATGCTCGGCCTTTCACATTAGGGGTCTTGTCAAAATAATCCCGGACAGTTAGTTGGATAACAATTCTCCGATATCAAGTTTTGTTGGATTTCCCTCGGACTGTATTTCTATGACGGACATGGTTTTACTCTCTGAAAGGCACACAGTTCTCAGTTAAGACATGCCCCATGCCAATGCACCCTGCTGAGTTGCTCTGCGGTTTGACTGGCTGATTAAATGTAGTATATTTTATAAACAAACTTGGAGTGATCTGGAAGGTTTGGAGGTCTAACTAAGATGTGTAGAGGAGTTGATTATAGTGAGCCATGTAGAGACCCCCTGCTTGTTTTCCCAGTAGATAGCGATCCAAGTCTCTGCGGTTTGTAAACAAATGTAACCCCAGGCACTGTGAACTTCTCCCATGTTTTCTTCGGCACCCAATTTCAAACAAGGTGAATTAACGGCGGGTAAAAAACCATGTCCTGGACAGTACTTATCCGCTGGTTGTCCTGGACTAATTTTGACAAGGTCCCTTAGAGGAACAGCTTCCTTCCTGTGCCCCAACATATATTGAATCAGGAATTTAAATTTTGGTTAGGAAAAAAAAATCATTAAGCTCTCACCGAAAAGTTTGGGACTACGTACCTTTTGCAACTGTCCGAAATTGCGGCCAGTCCATTATCAGTGACTTGACACCAGCTAGCATCTAAGGATGCTAGATATTGACATCTTGATGCGTGTAGGAGTAAAGAGTCACCAGTCAGTTCACCACCTGTACATCCGCTTACATTCAGCTCCTGAAACACAAAGCAGTCAGCATAGCTCAGATTCAAGATTCTGCTCACTGTTACAGAAACATTTGCGCTTAAAGGCATCGTACACGTTTGGTAATTGTCACAGACCAGTGTTCTCACTTGGTGTATCCCAACATATGCATAAAATAACAAGCCTGTGAAAATTTGGGCTCAGTTGGTTGCAAGAAAATGATGAAAGAAAAAACACCCTTGTTGTACAAATTTGTGTGCTTTCAGATAGGAATAAAAACTTCTTGCCAGAAGTCTTTTATTATTTTAGTAAGAAATTACCTCTTTCTCAAAAACTACGTTACTTCAGAGGGAGTCGTTTCTCACAATGTTTTATACTATCAACAGCTCTCCGTTGCTCGTTACCAAGTAAGTTTTTATGCTAATATATATTTTGAGTAATTCCCATAGTGTACAGTGCCTTTAAAGAGGAAGGGAAATGCCAAATTCAATATTGTAACGGACTCATTTTCCAATAGATAGAGTCCTCATGTGAGTGGGGAAAAAATTACCTAAAGTCTCTAACCTCAAGTTAAAATGGTGTAAATAGCTATTGTATTTGATACCCTTCCAGTGCGAAATTTGTCAACATCCAAAACTCTGATGACATCATTCTGAGAAAATGGGTCTCTACATTTTTGTATGGGGACGTTTTTATTCATAACTTACTTTCAATAATATTCAATCAAAACGACCTTGAATTTGATCTTTTGACTGACGAAAAAAGTCCTCTGTGGAATGTAAAGATCCATGAGCTGTTGAAATCCAATGACGTCATGTTTCAAATTTAACTCTGAAAAAGACGACATCCGACTTGAAGTGGTTCAAGAAAATTTACACTTGTTTACCTGAAGGCTGTCAGCACAGCTGCGGAAGAGATTGCGCAATCCATTCTCGGTAACGATGTTACCATGGCACTGAGTGATTGACAGGCGGACAGGATGTCTCTCACCAATCTGGGTCAGCCAGAAGTCTGTTACCTGCCTCTTGTGAAGTCCGATTGTTCTCCCTGTGGATATCAAACAAATAATAATAATATTGACTCTTTTTTGTTATCATTGCGCTTCAAACATTATTACCCCTGATTATTGGGCCATATTCATTCCTTAAACCATCTCAGCTCTCTTGTGAGTATACAGCCTGTGCTGCCAGGTATGTAGTGCACTCTTACGATAAATCAATCACAAAATGAAGTGGTTGCCATGAGACACTCTTGTACATTTTGGTGATCGTTTTTTCCTTCAA
Organism: Plazaster borealis; assembly: GCA_021014325.1. Taxonomy (NCBI): domain Eukaryota; kingdom Metazoa; phylum Echinodermata; class Asteroidea; order Forcipulatida; family Labidiasteridae; genus Plazaster; species Plazaster borealis. Next base: position 22,688,914 of record CM037461.1, read on the forward strand.
ATGACAAAACAAATAAGGAATCAAATAATGAATCTTTGTAAGATGGAAAGCTCTATTCAACTAAGCTTTACCTCGGTGAACGAAACGTTCCATCTTTCAACTCTTGAAAATATTCTCACCATTGCACACATAAACATTTCATTATTTGTATAATATTGTTTTATTATTACATATCTGAATGCCTACTCACATAATGTATCGTCCATGGCAATACGATGAAACCTGGAGCAACTTACAGCACATTGAATGAGATCGGAGAAGCGCAAATAACTGAAGATATGAAGAAGAATCTCATCTGGTAGAAGCTCCCATATGGAGAGGCCCTCACCACCTCTCGGACTCTGTGAACGAGTTCAAAACATATGTTGTGTTATTGCAAAACGTTGTATCTCGATTTTGCAAAAGCGTTGTATCTCGATTTTGCAAAAACGTTGTATCTCAATTTTGCAAAAACGTTGTATCTCGCACGAAAATGCTCCGTGCAAAAACATTGTATCTCAGCGCGTAATCATTGTGTGTGTATATCCCAGTTTTTTTAAGCGAAATACAAAGTTTTTGACAAATTCAAATTTGGGCATAACGTAAGTGCTACTCTAAGAGATATGATGTTTTTGCACCGACTTGACGAAATAAAACATGTACATTGCAAAACAAAAGTCACTGTCAAAGAGATTGCAACTTTGCATCAGAATTGAAAGATTATGACGTGCTCTGTCAGCTTTAAAGAACCTCCACAACTCAAAGAGATATACATGTATCATATATGTGGTATACTGCAAACCTTACTAGATACATGTAAGAATGATTCAGTGCTTAAAGCACAAGGAAAACATTTGAAACAACGACTTTTGAAACTAACTGGCCATGGGCAAAATTGTGTGAAACAACCTTTGACTATTTTGAGATTTCTCATATATACTTACATCACACATGAGCTGAAAGGTAAGAGGTGGGATAGTATGACCTGAAGACGTATTCAAAGCTCTGGAAGCTAGACCTTCTGTTAACAAAAAAAGAGCATCAGAATAATTGGTTATTCTTTTTGTTTTCACTTCAGTCATGATCAACCCACAAAAAGGTAGGGTCACAGATTGTTTTTTGTCAATTTAATGCTGATTAATAGGGAAAATTATAAAGAAAGATACAATAAAAGTCACGTGTGAAAGTTTCAGCTGAATACAGTGTCTACTTGTTGAGAAAACAGCAAAAAAACTATCACGGTATTTTCACAAGAAGTTGAATCCATCAATGTTTAGCGAGGTGACAGCAAGTACCAACCGCATCTCTTGTCAGCTTCTACCAATCCTTTATAATACTTTTAACTAATTAGCGATACTTTACTCTCAGCTACAGTAGGGCAGTTGTGCAGGGTTAAAAGAAGTTGTTTAATAACAATATCAACAATTACCTTTAAGTTGGGCCGAGTTTATTGCAAGAAACTCCTCCTTCATCTTCTCTTGGCTCCTCCCTTCTCTGACGTCTTTTGATTCTCTTGATCTCCAACTTGCTGACTGGGGTCGTGACTTGTGAACTCTGACCCCTGGGTCGACATCTCCCTTAGGCGGGGTCGGTCGAGACTTCGCTGATGTTGGCCTCTTTGTGTGCACTGAGGGGGAGCCAGATGCTGTGATGGAATCGGCCAAAGTTGGCCTTTGGCCACCGGCCTGTAGACTGTCTCCAACTGATCGTCTGGATCCCCAAGTGGAGCTGGACGTTGCCCAGCGTCTGTTGTACATTGGACTGTCAATCAGTTGCCCCGTTCGGCTCTTGGTGGTTGACGATTTCGGTCGCGTGACACCCTGACTGCTTCTCTGAGGTCCAGCACTGCTTGGACGAGGCTTTATTTGTCTATCATCGGAACTCGGCACGGGGCAGTTCGTGTTCAATAGTTTGCTCACGTCAGCTTGGTGTAGAAGGGCAAAGGTCACTTCATGAGCTGCTGGCTGAGGATGACTTTCAGGATGATTCGCGTCCGTATCAGAGACCTTAGAGAGTCTTCCAGTTTCGTTAGCAGCAAGCCACGCATCAACTCTGTTTGGCAAGTCACCTGTTGCAACTCCATCGTCCCTTTTACCATCACCTTGTCCCCCAAGAAACTCTTCTACCGCGCCTGGACTTGCTACTCTTGGGAAGTCTCCTCCGCCATTGGTGGTCAATCTGGGAACAAAATTGGCAATTTTTCCCATCACGGTGGCAACATTGTCGGCCCCTTTCCTAAGAACGTTTTCGTCTTGAACCTGTTGAGCCACTTGAATGTCCCAGGCACTCCCCGATGTCATCCCAGTCCGGCCGGTATACGCAGGAGCTGCAGAAAGATCTAACCTGTCTACAAACTGAAGACCAGAAACATCTTGGTCTTTAGAAGCTGCGTTGAGAAAATCAGCTTCACACACCTGACACCTAGAGCTCTCGGTTGCATTTAAACCATTACACTCTGGGCACGTCTTAACAATTTGGTTTTGAACATCCTCCAGTCTTGGACCATCACCAGCTGGTCCGACCAAGAGTGGTTTTACAGTCTTTAGACTCTGTGATGTCTTGAAAATGTCTTCAACGATCAAGTCATCATTGAACTCCCTCTCACGTGCATCAGTAACCTCTCGACCTCCAACTCTTTCTTTACCAAAATTCAATTCGTTTAATTCTCTTGACTCAAAGGCAAAACTTTCCTCTTGTAGGGTTTGACTTTTACGTGGAGAGACCCTTTTCTGATAGTCTCTTCTCCGTTCGTGATGTTCCCTTACCCCATCAACGTGTCGCTCTGGAGTCTTTGGTCGCCTGGGACTCTTATTCCTTACGGGCGCTTCCGAACTATTTTGGGGTTTATGTCGCTTTACGTGAGTACTTTTCCTTTCATTGTTGGGTGGCCTAGGTTTGAATGCGGCACTTTTCATCAATCGATCTTGATCAGAGTCTGTACTCTGCTCGGAGCAGAGAAAGTTTCCAATTTCAGTTCCCAAAGGGTGTGGGAGAGGTGCAGAGCTGACTACTAGGCCTATGTCTTTGTTGGTATTAGCGTCTAAAAATGGGTGGACGGTACCAGTGAAAACAGAACTTGTCTTTTCTTTAGTTTCGGAGTGGCCTTCCTTGTCTTCCAATGCGTGCTTTATATCGTCACGTAAAGATTTTTCCGTTGAAAAGAAATCGTCAACGTTATTGCTGGTGACGGCTTCTTCTTGTCTGCTTTGAGAGTTTGAGGAGCCAGCTTTTTGACTCCTTGACTTCTTCTGCAAAGGCAGTTCAGGGTTACTCAAACGATCAGATGCCTCAAGGTTACTTCTTAAATGACTTCCTGTCCCATAGAATTCCTGATCTGGAGCCGGCTTAACCTCGTTGAACGTAATCACTTGTTTGAGGGGGGAAAATGGTCTCTCTTCAGGCCGGTGAGTGCTCAAACCAAGATCCTCATCGTAGTCATCCTTAGCTCGGTCAACATTTTGTTCACCGACTTCATCTTCCCAAGTGTCATCAAGCTTGGATGAATCTTTGTGACTTGATGGCTGGGGAAAGTTGCGTTTCATTTTAAGGTCCTCAAACAGCCCGAGGCCCTCCAATTCACTGGACGTTATTGCGGGCTGGGAAACCTTGGGTCTGTAATGCTTTTCTATTTTTGAAGTTTCCTTTAAATGACTCTTTGAAATGCTCACATGAGGTGAGACTGTTTCTAATGGTGATGGTTGATCTATCCCTTCACCATCATCAAGATCACGGTTAATATCCGACTCAAGATTCTGTTGAGTTCTCGATGAATTCGTCTCCTTTGCCAACTTCTTCTTTTTCAGATTTTTGCTCAAACTCTGAATGTATTTCCTCAGGATATCATCTCCTTGTTTAGCTGCTTCCTGTAAAGCCCCGAGGTCAAAGGTTGTGTCATTCTCCAGAGACTCCGATGAGGTGTTTCCTTGAGGGGCATCGAGGGTATCCTCGCCAATGTCATTCTTGTCCAGACTTGAGCAGTTACTAACAGATGACAACTGAGGTTCGGAGACTTTCTTGGAACTCAATTGAACCGAATCGTTTGATGGCATGACATCAGCCCTCTCACCTTCTTCTGAGATTTGCCGTTTCCAAGACATCCTTACATCTTGTTTCAAGCTCGATGGCATGGGAGCAAATATTCTCTCCACTTCTTTCTCACTTGCTAATCGTTCTTGACGGCCAACATGAGCTGCTGGTTTCAACCTCGGATCCTGCTGTGGCAAACCAGCCATGAATTCATCATGAACGTGATTTCTCATCTGCATGGGAGCAAATCTACTCTCGACTTCCTTCTCACTTGGTAATCGTTCTTGACGGCCACCATGAGCTGCTGGTTTCAACCTCGGGTCCTGCTGTGACAAACCAGCCGTGAGTTCATCATGCACTTGACTTCTCATCTGACGGACCTTGCCCATCTGATGCAGTATATTCTGAGCGTACATCGCACTGTGGTCGCCTGCTGCCCTAACCACTGGTTGCGTCACAGCGTCATCTTGACGATAGATGTACTTCTTCAAGTGCATCTTCCTGGAGTCCAGATGCTCTACGTGACCACTGGAGGAGGTCTGATCTCCTGTGTTGTGATGCTCTGTGAAATCAAGATGATATCTGTAATCAGCTGGATCTTTCAAATCAACTTGATCTCTGAAATCTCTTGACTGATCGGTGAGATGATCCTTATCTTTTGAGGACAACTTATCTCTTGAATCCAACTGTCTTGAAACAAAACGATCGCCAATCAAATCAGTATGAGTCCTTGAATCAACATAATCTCTCGAATCAGTAGATGTTTTGTCTCTTTTTACAACTGCTTTTGACCTCGTTATCTCACCGTTTAAACCCTGGCGGTGTGGTTTTTGAAGGTGATTTCTGAGCCGAGCCTCATAATCACTTGAAGCTGTTTCTAAACTGCTGTGATTTGAAGGTTTTGATGTCGACAGATGAGCTGCTTTGTCACCTTGAACACTTCCGATTGCTCGAGATCTCGGTTTGTGTGATCGGAAAAGCTCGTCGACATCGTTTGATATCTCAAACTCCTCAGAGTTCAATAGTTCCATCGTTGATTTCCTCTTTTCCGCCACTTGTTGAAAACTGATTCCAATGCTCTCATGTTTATTGCCATTCCGAGCATTCCTTTTATCTTTTCCGTTAGTATTAAGAGAGTAATGCTGCGTTTTCTTGTTTGATTTAGGAATGGCACCAGTCTGGCTGTAAGTTGTAGTTCCGTAACTTGATTTGCTCTTGGATCCATTTTGTTCTGCTTGGCCGTTTATTTTTGATGCGGAGTCGGTCGTGATGGATTTCGCTTTTGAGGGTGGGCTTGGACTTGGAGGATAGTGTTGATCAAAGTAAGCGAGTCTTTTGAGTCGCAGGTCACTCAGATGAGGTTTTCTTGCACTCTCCATGACCAAAGAATCACCAGTTACCTATCAACATGAAGTAAAGATATGACACGGTTAGCCAAGAAAACTTAAAAGGGCACATTGCCTTCAAGTCTCTCAAAATTTTGCTGATTTGGAATTACTCATTATCTTTTTGTAAGAGTTGTTCATGCACTAGAACACCTACCCTACAGACAGTGTGTTGTAATTAGTAAGTAGTGATTAAAAAAAAGAAAATTTGCCTCTGGAAATACAACCAGCAGAACATACCGTCCGCCAGGTGCGATATCATTCATAGCTCTTGCTTAACATACAATGTAGACATGGTAGAACTAAAAAACCAAGGCAGACCTCAAGTTAAAAAATACTCAGACAATGTTTTTTTCCCAATTCATTCCAAATTGATCATATTTTTGACCGCATGAGGGTGCTTTCAACAGCAAGAAAATTACAGCTCTATCTTATTTTGACTGCCTGGCCAAATGAAAAGACCTAATAAAAATAATAGGCCTAAGAATGGAAAAAAGAAGAAGTTTGTTTTACTGTTTCGCATCATGTAAATTTTGTCAATTGAATTCATTCAAAGTATACAAAACTAATTGTCAAATATTAACCAACCAAGATGTGGTTCGTCTAGCGTGAGGACCGAGGGTTATTATTCCTATATAAATGTAAGCTGTGGGAATCATGCTTTAAAAAGCAATTGGCCCTGTCAGTGTCAGTGTCACTGTGTCAGTGTCACTGTGTCAGTGTCACTGTGTCAGTGTCAGTGTCACTGTTTCAATGTGTCAGTATCACACTCTTGTTACACGTACACAATGCAGACTTCCCACTCTGAGTCCCAGTGAACAATGATTTGTTGTAAGCTATATCAGTCCACTGTAATGACTTTAAACTTTATTTAATAACATTTATAATTCCGGCATTGGTAAATTACTACATTCATTAGCCCTGGATTACTGTCAGTGAAAGGTAGATACTGTAACTAGGCGCTGTACTCCTTTTTTCTTTTATTTTTTTAAAAATCTCGACATAAAAATGTGGGTTTCTACTCGAAAAATCTCACCTCCTGAAGATTTGTAGGGCCAATCAAGAAGCAGAGGGAGTCCACCGTATCTGCGTATTGGCACTGCGTATTTATTATTTGGGGGCTAACTTAGACCCAGTAACTGGGGCGCTGTCCTCCTTTTTTGAAATTTTGCCTACAGCGCCCCAGTTACTCCGTCTAGCGAGGGCTAACCTATAATTATAAACCATGGAGGAAGTTTCCTCCCCCATGACTAAACTAACACAGTAACACTACACTACTGAGCATGGAGGAAGGAAAATACATACATAAATACATGGACTGACACATGACCGAGTATAAAGTCAGTGTCACTACACTCTCATCAATAATCTGAATCAATCTGGCTGCCTGGCAGTGGCATCTCAAATTCTCATCTCTCGATCCATTCTCCATTTCACTGCAATCTCCTCTCTGTCTCTGACTGAATCTGAGTCTGAGTCTGATCTGCTGGTGCTGATAATTATCTTAATTTAACGAAACGGGCATGCATGACAAAAACCGTGCTTTACCAACTCACTATACACGTCAGATTCTAAATCAGATTGTATACCTCAAATTCAAGGACGATTTATAGATTTTTTTATGGAGGTTCTTTCTAGTTCTACCTTCAGCTGCTGTCCATCCCAACCTGTCATCACATACTGTTTACGCCGCGCCGTTGTTACCAGGGCTGGCCGGCTGAAAAGTGAGCACTATGCATGGTGAGCTGGCACTCATTTTTGTCAACGACCGTCACTGCACAGCGCGAACGGCACATGCGATTACCTAATTTAAAAAATTGCTATGTTTTCAAAGTAATCTATGCTTTCGTCATAGATAGCATATTGTGTTCTACAGAAACCAAATCGTGTCACTGACGTTTATATCAGTATTACGAATTAATTATCCGATATAACGAAATAAGAATTACGAAATAATATTTGATAATACGATCGAAGTAATCCATTATAACGCTTATAATAATTCGCTAGAACTGGTTAATAATTAGTTAATACAAATTAATCCATTAATTATGACGAATTAAGTAAATCGTTGAATTATTAATCCGTTGCGAATGACATGTAAACATATAGCCTATTCAAATTCTGAATATAATTCATAAAAACGGATTTACTTCGATCGTAAATAACAGATAAAATTCATCAGAACGATTTATTAGTTCGTTATAAAGATTATTAATTCGTAATTAGGAATTATCACTTTCTTGCTAATCTAATGGAGATCTGACACATACTTCGTGGCACGTATGATATGCTTCCGTGTTCCCCAATGAATGAATCCAAAACGATAATTATTAGACGCCCTCAATAAATATTGTTCTTTCTATTCGCACCGGGCTGTAATTGTGCTAATGTTTAATTAGTTGGGCTCAGCTAATTTGTGGACTAATTATTGGGGGTGCCAATGCATTTTGGTTTTTGGAAATAAGGAACAGTGATCTACGAAGAAGGCAAGATGTCAAGATAAATTGGAATATTAACTCAAAATTTGACCTTGACCGTTGTTGACGGCCGTAAACCGACTATTTCAACTCACTTCGCCCTTGTGCCGTATAGTCTAGCCGTAGTAGCTGTAGCCACCAATTCGGATACGGCCTGAGACTATTGAGGGCGCCCTACTAAATGCAACACTCTTATTTTGATGAATAATTGCCTCGATCACTTTACTTCGATGAGGCAAAGTGCAGGCAATTCAAGTGCCGGTTTGTGTGGACGCCGACAATCATGATAATTAGCAGATTGTGATAATAAACGTGGTGTATTTTGGAGTTTGACTCCGCGCGTCCGATGTTCAGATGTTTGTGCAATGGTGCTGCAATTCAACATTCAAGTACTTGCTGGTTTGTATACTTTACACGTGTCCTTAGATTTCCCTCCCTCTTTACTTTTGTTAATTGATAACATTGTACTTTTTGTAGTCTGTTGTAATGACCTGTTTTGCCGGCCTAAAGTAATGTCTGTGGTCTGAGCAAAGGTTTATAATCATTATAACCGAGCTCGTTCAGCTGACATGGTAGGTAGGTAGGTGTGTGCATATTATGGGCAAAAACTAACACTCGCTGCAGTGCCGTTTATTTTATACATAACAACCAGCCAGCAAGCAACTTCACTTGGTCTTTTTTTGGTGAACAGAACAGTGCAATATTCAAATTGGTAAGCAAGCAAGTCCACCTGCTGCATGCTAGCTCTGCTGACTAAAGGTTTTCAATCAGAGCATGGAGGGGTTCTACCTATGATCATATTCATAGCTACAGTCCACCTGCCATTCATACCACACATCATTATGAATATGATTGTTACACATAATAATTGTTTATTTATTCATTTTCTTACTTAGTCATACCTCATTGTACCTCTAATTTGACATTCTATATAAAATAGTGTAGTTAGTTATCATTAGGCATATAACTTGTATACTCATTTTTAATTGAAAATAACGTTTGAAAAAAACATGTTTATAATTGTTTTCCAGGGTCGTCGTAACTTGCAATTTTGATGGTGGCAAAACCACAAACGTTTTTGTTTGTAATTATAATACGATGCATTCACCACATGGACACAGCCTTCATTTAGGCTGTCCCAAATTTGGACCGATTCTTAGGAACAAATGAATGAACTACGGATGAATTTGTAAAAATTCATTAATTCAGAAGTTTGTTCTCATTTCTTTTTCTGCAGGTGATTTTCTTTTACAGATAGAATTACTCTAACGCTCTAAAGGGACCATGGCTTCCTACATGATGTGGCGATCCTCAATCTACTCCACGCTATTCGTGGGGTATTTTCTGTACTACCTCAACCGAAAGTCGTTTTCATTCCTGATGCCATATGTTATCGAAGAGGAAGGAATGAACAAGAGTGAACTTGGTGAGGAATTCATAATTTTGTAAACAAGTTATTGTTGTGGATAAGTCTACCTATCTGAGGGTAGATGTTGCACACAATTGTACCTTCAGATTTCATATTGTTATTATTATATATTTCTTGTAATGAAACCAAGGATGCCTCATAAGTGAACTTAATCACTATAGCTATAGCAATCCTGAGGAAACCTGTAAACAAGGGTGCTTGCTACTGTGAACCAGAAACACAGGGGTTACTCTTCCACGATTAGTGTTCTGAGTTCTTTTACATGCACTACCAATGCTAGTAGTAGTAGTACACCAGACCTACGGCTTAATGTCCCATCCAAAGGACAAAGCAATTATGGTAAAGTTTTTTGCTCAGGTACACAAGTGTCACACCGGGACTCAAACCCACTCACACTCTGCTGATCATGATGATAATGAATGGTCAGACAGTAGGAGGGTTGACTAGTGTGTACTGTGATGCATTCACAGCAAGATATCATATTGCAGGCTGACATAGTTTATCTGTCATTCAAAGCCACAGTGAATGATATTGAATGGTCACACAGTAGGAGGGTTGACCAACTCTGTAATCTATAGCATTCACTACATTGTAATTATCATATTGCAGGTTGGCATAAATTTTATCTATGATTCAAAACCACAATGAATGATTGAATGGACAGATAGTAGGAGGGTTGACTGTACTGTGTAGATAGCATTCACCTCATTTTCATATTGCAGGCTGGCATAGTTTGTATATCATTCAAAACCACAGTGGATGATGTTGAATGATCAGACAGTAAGACGTTTCAAAGGGCACCAAGGCAATGACCAGGGGGCATGGAGGCAATTGCCTCTGTTGCCTCTGTGAAGTATCAGGTCTGAAACTGGAACATTTCAAGGGGCACCAAGGCAATGACCAGGGGGCATGGAGGCAATTGCCTCTGTTGCCTCAGTGAAGTATCAGGCCTGAAACTGGAACATTTCAAGGGGCACCAAGGCAATGACCAGGGGGCATGGAGGCAATTGCCTCTGTTGCCTCTGTGAAGTATCAGGCCTGAAACTGGAACATTTCAAGGGGCACCAAGGCAATGACCAGGGGGCATGGAGGCAATTGCCTCTGTTGCCTCTGTGAAGTATCAAGCCTGAAACTGGAACATTTCAAGGGGCACCAAGGCAATGACCAGGGGGCATGGAGGCAATTGCCTCTGTTGCCTCTGTGAAGTATCAGGCCTGAAACTGGAACATTTCAAGGGGCACCAATGACCAGGGGCATGGAGGCAATTGCTTCTGTTGGATGTCGGACACTTCGTACCTTTGCCACTTCGTACCCTGGACACTTCGTACCTTCGGGACACTTCGTACCGTAACCAAATTGGTCACTTCGTACCGTGGGCGGGGTACGAAGTGACCATCAGCTGAGTCACTTCGTACCTTCAGCCGAGTCACTTCGTACCTTCAGTAAAATGGGTATTTCCTTAATAAGATAATGTTCGTTGAGATACAAAATAATACTTAATCGGAATTTTCATTTTGTTTAATTATGTGAATGTCCTTTTTAATGTGAAATGTTATTATTTTTATTGTATAAAAATATCTTTAAAATACCTTTATTTTGTCCGTATTTTGTAAACCCTATATTTTTGTTTTTATGTTCTCATTATCTCGGCACGTAAATATGATATTGAACACTTTCCAGCTTTAACTTTTTAAATGATTTTTAAATGTTTCATTTCACTGATTGTTTTAGAAATTGTTTTTTTTGTATAAAATTGATCTCAAAATAAGTGTATCACTATCAGTCAACAAGTAATTAAATAAATCACCATTTGGGTTTGATTCGTTTTTATTTCATACTCATCACTATCAGTCAACAAGTAATTAAATAAATCACCATTTGGGTTTGATTTGTTTTTAATACTCATCACTATTAGTCAACAATTGACTTGAACTCAAGTTTAGTGACAATAACGGGCCATTACTTAATTTTAGCGGTGTGACCCTGTAGAAACGATGCAGAAATCCAGAAACGATGCAGAAATCCGAAGGTACGAAGTGTCTCGTGAGAAGGTACGAAGTGTCTTGTGAGAAGGTACGAAGTGTCTTGTGAGAAGGTACGAAGTGTCTTGTGAGAAGGTACGAAGTGTCCAAGGTACGAAGTGTCCAAAGTCACTTCGTACCTTGCAAAAGGTACGAAGTGTCCAGGGTACGAAGTGGCAAAGGTACGAAGTGTCCTGACACCCTTCTGTTGCCTCTGTGAAGTATCAGGTCTGAAACTGGAACATTTCAAGGGGCACCAAGGCAATGACCAAGGCATGGAAGCAATTGCCTCTGTTGCCTCTGTGAAGTATCAGGCCTGAAACTGGAACATTTCATGGGGCACCAAGGCTATGACCAGGGGGCATGGATCGAGGCAATTGCCTCTGTTGCCTCCAGGATATCAAGCCTGTACAGTTCATTCTGTTTCCCCTCGGCAGGTGCCATCACAAGTAGCATCTCACTGGCATACACAATCAGCAAGTTCGTCAGCGGCATCTTGTCAGACAAGGTCAGCGCTCGCGTCATGTTCTCTAGTGGTCTCCTAACTGCCAGTCTCCTCGTCTTGCAGTTCACCAGATTCCAGTCCATGAATGCGTTTATGATGATTTGGTTTATCAATGGGCTAGCTCAAGGAGGGGGCTGGCCAGGCTGCTCCAAGATCTTAAAAAAGGTTGGTGAACATAAACACGCAACATGTGTCTGGATCCAATTTCAGCTGAATACACTGTCTACTTGCGGATAAAACAGCAAAAGAACTGTCGCGGCATTTCACACTGAATGTTGAATCCATCTATGTTTAGCGAGTTGACAGTGGGTACTGACTGCATCTCTGGCCGCAGCATTCACAAACAGACACCAACCCTCAGAAATCTGAGAATCTATTCATGCATGAATGAATCGTTTCTCAGATTCAATTATTTTGGGGTTAACAATTTTCCATGGATGGATACAACATTCTTGTGAAAATACCGATTCAGTATTTTGCTGTTTCCTCGACAAGTGGACACTGTATTCATCTAAAACTTTCGTATTTGACTTTTATTGTAAATTTCTTGGTAAATTTGCCTATAAATCAGCAAAACCAATCTATGACCCTACCTTTAATCTCACATCTATCAGGTACATGCAGACAAACACCTGTCTGGCATCACTTCATTCTTCCTAACCACTCTATTTCTGACATGATTTTTGCAGGGGATGGAAGCACCTGGTATCCACAGAGAGACTGTTTGTCTTCAGTAGTGAGAGACTTTGGATGAGGCGCCTCCAGACTATTTGACCCCCATGGTCTGAAAATCCAAGAAGGGAATGTTCAATAACTTTCTGTTTTTTCTTCTTTCTTTTCCCAACAGATTGCTCCGTATGTACAATGAGAAATGTACTTTTCTTTCTCTTTTCCCAACATTACATGTAATTTTTATTTTTCTATCTGTCCTTTGATAGTTTGTCGTTACCCTATCCAACTCGGGTTGGCGAAGTGGTATCTTTCCCCACCTTCCACCCCTGGGACCCCAGTTTGAAACCCACTGGGGGCACTGTGGATTGGATTTTCAGTTCCTACCTGATGGCATGGGTTTTCCCTGGAATAATTATCTGAGGTATTTCCTCCCACATCTAAAACTTAAACTTCCTTCCTTGTCTTCTCTCCATTGGGTTCTTGGCTAGTATTGTGATTTAAGTTCACTTTTCTGAGAGTCTGTGGCTTCACAACCAGAATTAAGAAAAATAAAATGAAGTTTGATAAACTTATTGTTGCTTTCTTGTAGTGGTTTCTACCCTCTGAGTTGGGACTATGGTGGAGTGTTCTCTCTACAAGTGCTAACTTGGCTGGGGTGCTCGGACCAATTTGTCTTGCTATGGTTGCAAAGGAGTATGGGTGGAGGGGTGCAATGAATGCGGGAGGTAAGTATGCTGTTGTTGATATTTTCCAGGAACGGAGATGGATTTAGGTGTGTTGTGGACGAGTGCGGTCTACTGCATCAGACCCACGTTCTGAGGGTTGAATCAATGGAGTGTGGGTTTGAATCCCGGTCACGACAATTGTGTCCTTGAGCAAAGGCACTTAACCATAATTGCTTCTCTTAACCCAGGTTTATAAATGGGAACCTGTGAGGGCTGAGGCAGTATTGTGTTTGATTAACCCTGGCACTAGTTTAAGCAGCTTCAGGTTGTATACTCCCCAGGGAGTTGAGAAAGTTAGAGGAGTGGTCTAAAAGTATGCCTGATGATCAGGGATAATAATTTTGTAAAGCGCCTCAATCTAGCTCTGAAACAGTATCAAATAAAATGACTTTTTACCCCATTTTAACGTAAGGTTAGAGACTTGAAAATTTGTCTCCACTTTCATAAGGACTCTATTGGAAAATGAGTGGATCACTAAACTTAATTTGACCTTTGAGACCCTCTTTGAAGGTATAATGACCCTAATTGAAAGTCAATTTAATAATTCAATAATTTTCCAGACAATATTTCAAAAATCATTTTGATTAACTCCTTCGTTTGGTTCATCTCTACTCAGCAATTTTAGGTATTGTTTGGGCTGTTGTGTCATTCTTGATGATCAAAAATTCTCCTGAGGACGTGGGCTTACAAACCCTGACTGCTAAAGATTCACAAAATAATAAAGTTGGTAAGTACACAGCGTTATTTTAAGTGGTGGTTGAAGTTTTGCATGGTGTGGAAAAACAAGAAGTAACTATAAATAAATAGTAAACTTGCTGTTGTGGTCTCGACATTTCAAACAGTATACTCTGCTTGTCTAAGAGTAAACTGTTCGAAATGTTGAGACCACACCAAGACGAGCAGAGTATATTGGTCGAGACCACACTAGCTCTTTTCAAAAAGTTGATTATGAATCTGAAGATATCTTTTAATTCTTGTGAGTATCAAAGTACGCTTTATACACATATGAGATCTATTTAGATCTTCTCTTTATTGCTTGTTTAAACTCATTTTGATTCTGGTCTTGTAAATTAAATTCTGGTCTAGTAAACATTTTGAGCTACAAGCCCTGCATTTTCTTGGATTTTCCGCCCAAATTCGAACCCTAATATGGTGTTGGCCAAATCTCAAAAAGGCTATTAGGACTATGTTTTGGTTGTTTTCTTTTTGTTTATAGGTCCTGCCAAAATGCAAAGTTCTGCTACAACCCGTGACATCATCGCAAGCCCGTTCCTCTGGATCGTTAGCATATTATTCTGCCTTAATGCCCACATATCATACGGCATCATGGACTGGGGCCAACTCTTTCTTATACAGGAGGTAGGATTCAACAACGCAGTTGGTGAGTTATTGCAATTGTTGCAGTTGTATTCCCAAGTTTCAAATATGAATATGTCGCGGGCTATAAGCTCGTTTCAAATCCATTTTTTCGTGTTTTCGTTTCGCTCGCCTACGGTCGTAGCTTAATCTTTGTCACCCATTTGAACCTTTTGTAAGTTCAACTGGCAACTTTTCGTCAATTTCCGAATTCCAAACATTGACGTCTAGGTACCACAAAGCTGCTGTTAATATGGGTAAGGTACATTGGTTGCTAGGGTTGCTGTGGGTATAGTCCGTTCGCTCACGTGGCTTTGTAGTACAAAAAGACATATTATGAGACCCGCTCTAAACCAATCACAAGGCAGATTCAATTTTGGGGGGATAAAAAGTGATATCTTTTTCCATAACCGCAGTACTTCCAAGTAAAAAGTTTCTCAACATTAATTATACTATCCAAAGCTGCTGTACTTCTTACCAAGTAAGTTTTTATTTCCATTAATTTTCAGAGTCCTTACCAAACGTATACAGACCCTTTAATATCATGAATTGTAATAAGTCGTAAATCCTGAATTCTTAAAGGATACAGTTATTAAAATGAGAGAACATGTAAAAATAACTTTTTCTTTTTTAATAGTTGTTAAAGTACTGAGTATAAAGTGCTTTATACACATCGGTGTACGGGTAAAACCAAAATAACAATAAATTTTTTCTTTCTTTTTCTTTTTTATCCCCCCCAGGGAGTGCCTTTATGAGTTCGTATTCCATCGGGGCGATTGTGGGAAGCATAGTGTCTGGCTATGTCACCGATAAACTTATTGCAAGGGTAAGTCCCTAATATTCCCAATTAAGTCTCATGATATCGTGGGTCTTATCTTACCGTGGGTATGTGGATCTCATATTACTGTGGGTACCTTTGACAGGAAACTGAAAGATAATTTGTATCTGTTTGAAATATCTTTTTTGTAAGGACATAATACAAACAATAATGATAGTTTGGCCACTACACGTCACATGTATTTATGTAGTGACATGTAAATTAATCAACCGTTTGCGCGAGCTATTTGCAAAGTGTGTGCGCAGTTGGTTTCTTTTTATAAATAATAATAATTTGTTTTAGAAAATGATGAAAAACAAAGATTGGAATAAAGTAAAGAAATGTAAGACAAAAAGGTCAGTTTGGGAGAGATACTGGAGAGGAGCACAGCTCCTCATAAAACCTTGTTTAGTTCATCATCAATCTATTGCGTCAAGTTATTCGTAACCATTCTGCACGGAAGAAAAGGAGAACCCAGGATAAATCCTACCCAAGATCAAGACACTAAATTTTAAAAACAGTTTTTTTTCTTTTTTGCTCCGCAGGCCAGCAAGCAGTCCAGAGGAAGCCCTCGTTTTATATGGTTTCTAATCATGGAGGCTGTAAATCTGCTCTTTATACACATGTTCAGGACTGAGGTTAATTTGGAAACAAGTCAGGTGATAAAAACTTTCATTTTATCTTTTCTTTTTATTTTTTTAAAATAAATTTTCTATGTTATGAGTTCCAGAATTGTTTGACAATGCAGCATTAATGTTTTTTATAAGCCATTTGCAAGTTAGATTTGAATAACGCCTGGTACAATGACTTGCTTAACTGTCACAAGTTACCGTTTAAATTTGAGTTGCTCAGACTATAGAGACAGTTACTATGTCAAATGGTTCAGGGGAAAGCTTTTGCGTAGTTAACGGTAACACATATACACAATTCTGAATGAATGTGTATGGCAAGATGGTACTATGGTTTGCCCATGCAAGCAAAAAGCAAAGTCTGTCTAATATGGCTCATCAGGCCGGTGTTTTTATCCGGTTTCATTGAGAATATTTCTACTCCCCTTTGGGTAGAATGCCAGTCCATAGCAAGTTACTCCCCAGCTCTCACCAGTACCCATTTTCAATCCTGGGTGCAGAGAAGCAATTATGATAAAGTGCCTTGCTCAGGAACACAAGTGTCGTGACTGACCTGGCCAGGATTCGAACCCACATTCTGAAAAAAATACAGAACTTGAGTCATGATATCGTATTGCAGGCTGGCTTAGTTTATCTCTCATTCCAAACCACAGTGGATGATTATTGAATGGACAGACAGTAGGAGGGTTGACTATGTACTGTGACATCATATTACAGGCTGGCTTAGTTTATCTCTCATTCCAAACAACAGTGGATGATTATTGAATGGACAGACAGTAGGAGGGTTGACTATGTACTGTGACATCATATTGTAGGCTGGCTTTATCTATCATTCCAAACCACAGTGTATAAGAATGGTCAGACAGTAGGAGGGTTGACTGTGTACTGTGGCATCATATTGCAGGCTGGCTTAGTTTATCTATCATTCAAAACAACAGTGGATAATAGTGAATGGTCAGTTAGTAGGAGGGTTAATAAAACTTCCCATTATTGATTTTTTTATTTAGGTATTCCTTCTGCTGATTAGCTTTGTGATGGGTGTATGTCAGTATAGCTGCTTCTCTGTCTATGGTGTCGTTGCTATTGAGAATGCACCAGCTCACCTATCTGGAACGTCACATGCTTTTGCTGGCATGGCTTGCAATGGTTGGTATACAGTTGTATTCGTTTCTGCTAGGGTGAAATTTCACATGATGGGTTTGCTCCATTAGAAAATTTTGGCTGTTGTATACTGCACTTTTGCTTTCCAAGTCTTCCACAGGTCATTAATAAGTAAACAAACTCCCAACTGAGTGAATCCTGAAAAGACATTTGGCATTATCTTTGGTTTGCGGTAAAACCATGTGTAGATCTACGTTGCTGTGTAGATTTTGTTATTTGAGAACTTTTCTTGCTATTTATTTTACTGCCGCAGAGTAGATTTCAGAACTCGGGAGACTACTTAGTTCCGAAAAGGACTGTCGTTCTTTATTAACTCCTCCTGACGATGACTAGAGCAGGTTGGTCGAAACGTTGAGACCAATTAAGAACTCACTCCGCGGCAGTGAAGTTAATAACGAGAAGTCCCCTCGATGCACTAAGCGAACAGAGTAGTCCCGGCCGATTTCCTACCTTCCGCCCAGGTAGTAGTTATCAAGCAGGACAGTTCTTTTCAGAACTAAAGCAGTCTCCCGAATTCTGAAACCTACTCCGCGGCAGTAGAACAAATGGCAAGACAAGTTCTCAAAGAACAAAATAGACACAGCAAATTAGAAATATACACATGGTGTTACCGCAAACCAAATAGTCATTGATACCTCACCATGCAATGCCTCAAAGCCCACATACAAATGATCTTCTTTGTCCACGATACGAATTGATCTCAATTTGATATCCTTTGATATATTTTTTCCCCTTAGTTGGCGTCCTGATGGCAGGGTTTCCCTTGACCTACCTTGCCGAGGTGTACAACTGGGGAGTCGTATTGCTGTACCTTGAACTCATGTCACTGGCGAGTGTTTTCATTCTGATTGTAACGAGGAATTCCGATGCCAGGATTGGAAAATCGGCAAAGAAGCTGGAGTGAGGAGGTGAACAGGTACGACAACTTCACGAGGAGGCTATAAAGGGGGGGGGGGGGCATTAATAAGCCTCCACGCCCCAGGGGCCAATTTCATAGAGCTGCTTAAAGGAACATTACAGAATTGGTTTTTGCTAACAAACCAGTTGCTGGCAGTGTAAGCACTTTATATAATCCACCATATACATAAACTGACAAACCTGTAGAAGTGTGAGATCGATCGGCCATCTGGGTCACGAGAAAATAGTGAAAAACCGATTACACATTTGCATGTGTTATACAATGCATGAATAAAACGCTCATGAGCGATAAACTCCAATCGGAAATTAGTTTTATTTATTTCTCATCAAATATGGCATTTCAGACAGAAATATTTCTAGGGATGTTATTTACTATCATTATCATTAGACCGTGTAAGTTTTATGTAAATCTGTGATCTTAAAGAAAATTTTAATTACCAGTTCTGTAACGTTCCTTTAAGTAGAAAATATTGCTTAACAAGTTTCTGCTTAGTGCAAATTAGCAGGAAACCATTCACAAATTGTACAGGTGAATTTGTATTTTAGCTGGTAACCTATTTTTGGTAACCAAACTTGTTTTCTGCTTGAGCAGCTTTATGAAATGAGCCAAGGGCCCAATTTCATAGAGCTGCTTAAGCACAAAAAGTAGCTCAGCACAAACAAGTTGCTAAGCACAACAAAATTATGCTTACCAAAATATTGTTACCAGCCAAATTGCCATTTCTCATATACAATCTGTGACTGGTATCCTGCTAATATTTGCTTAGCTGGAACTTTTTAAGCAATATTTTCTGCTTAAGCAGCTTTATGAAAATGAGCCCTGGCCTTGGTGCCCCTTGAAATGATCCAATAGAAATTTACATTTTCCTTACTGGGAGTCACTGAAGTACCATGTAGTAACCAAAAAATGCCTTCGTCTTTCAAGGAACGGAGTATCAGGCCTGATGAGGTAATTTATATTGCCGGTATTTGTTTTATCACTATAGACCGTGTAACCTTTGTTTACAAAAAGAGTGACCTTGTACATTCCAGGGCCTTTCTGGCAGGCAAGATACTACACTAGTCATATGGGAAATTTTACATTTTGTGTCATCATTTCCACATAAGTTCAAGAGTTATAAAAGTAACCGCTGAACAAGTTTTGCGATGTGCCCCCTTTCTTCATACCAAATAATTGATGAAAATCACACTTCCGTAAAATGAAAGATTTAAAGTTTTCCCCCTTTGAGTTGTGTACCAATCTTGCCTGCAGGAAGTCCAGGCTCTGTGACTCTTTTGTAAACATGTGATGTCACAGGTCACATGGTCTATAGATGAAGGGGCCCGCTGGATTGGAAGATTTAAACTGAAGCATTCCTGAAAGGTTTGTGGTAAATAAGTCTTCCAGGTACAGTATAAATCAACAAATAATTTGGAATGGGAAATTTGCAGGCAATTTATATTATAACAATGGTGTTTTATATCAGAATATAATTGAATATACTGGAAGGATACGAAGGTATAAACTGAACTATTCCTGGTTTGTGATAAGCCAGTCTTGTTTAAAGGCCCTGTACACTATTGGTAAGATCGAAAAACACAAATGTTCACAGATTCACACACAACTTACATGATTTAAAGTAAGTAATGGTAGAAAGGGTTCCTTAAAATATTTCTGCCTAAAATGCTATCGTTTCTGAAAAATGAGTAATACAATAGTTTTTATCACGCGCGATATTTTGAAAAAACAGAAAACACATAAGGTCTCTTTTCACTATTTTCTCGTGATCTCGATGACCAATTGAGCTCAAACTTTCACAGGTTTGTTTGTTCATGCATATCTTGAATCACACAAAATGTGGACACTGATTTTGAGCTGTTACCAAAAGTGTACAATACCTTTAAAGTATAAATCAACAAGAAATTTGAATGGGAACATTTCAGCATTTGCTGTGTTCTATATTGTATTTCTGTGGATGAAACAAACCTAAAAAACAGTGGGGTGCATATCAACTTTTTATTTTTTAAACAATTGCCAAAAATGAACAACCAAGTGCTTAATTTTTCAGAATACAATTTTTATTTACTGCCAATTTTTGTAACTATACATTTTTTAAATATGTAAACAAATTAAATCGATGCAAAATAATTGTTAGGATAATAACCAAGACAATCAAAAAGTGGATGTTGCATTAGTTATTTGCATCATTATAAACAAAGTTTTGCTAGTTGCAATCAGGTATTTAATTAACTTTTTCAAGATTATAAATTTTGTAAAAAATTCCAAGATGACCGGAGAAGAGCAATGGCATCATGAAAAATTTGTGTTTTTTTTCTTCAGAATTATAAACTACATGCAATTGCATGTTTTTAAAGAATCATAAGTTCTTCTTAACCGACTAACAAACTTGTTTTGCTGCAGTCCTGATGCTTCACAGAGGCAACGGAGGCAATCGCCTTCTATCACATTGTTGATGCCCCCTTAAAAGTTCCTGTATAAATGTCAACTTCCTTTTTGAGATGACCTTTATAGGGATTGTATACGTTTGGTAATTGGAACCCACTGTTTGTTTCAATCCTATAGAGTTGTAGATATTTACCATAAAACTAACTTGTGAAAATTTCATTTCAAAAGTTGGTAGCGTTTTTGAGATATTGCCGAAAATCTGGAGCGGTTATGTCCACGCAGGAAGAATAATCTGCAATTGGATTACACAATCTGAGAAACGTTTCTGACAGAAAAGCTTCTCAAATTCAAATTTGTTTGGATAAAAACTGATATCTTTTGCCATAACCACATTACTTCAAAGTAAAATGATTTTCAAAATGTTTTATACTATCAGAAGCTGCTGTACTTCTTACCTACCAAGTAAGTTTTTATTGCCATTCATTTTATGAGTAATTACCAAACGTATACAGACCCTTTAAAAGTTCCTCTATAAATGTAAACTTCCTTCTTGAGATGCCCTTCACTAAGGAAGAAATGCCTTGCCCTAGTGACAACCAAGTATCTGGAGTCGATTTCACAAAGCAAAAAATTCATCGCAAGACAAATTTTCAGTATCACCATAGTGATTTGTATTGTGACATCACACTTTACTAAGCAACTACGATTGATTTGCAGTTACGATCAATCTTAGATCTTTGTGAAATCGGCCCCAGGACTGACACTGGTGGGACAGAATGTTCATTTTCATGTTTAATACTTTTAAAAACTGCATAGGGTGGCATGGTTGGCTTACGTGCGTAAAGCACTCGCCTCTCACCAAGGTGACCCAGGTTCGATACCCGGCCAGGGCCATATGTGAGTTGAGTTGTGCGTTGGTTCTCCGCTGTGCCACAAGGGTTTTCCAGACCATCCGGTTTTCCTCCCTCGGAAAAAAATCAAACACATTCGATCTCTGGCTGTGCTCCGTGGTCATAATGGGTTGATGTGGCTGGCTGCCAAAGGCGCCCTTGCATGCCTGCTTCTCGAACATGTTGTAGCCGCATCCTTCGCAATTCAGCTCTTAGCTGCCAGTAAGGATGATTAGCCTCCCAAATTATTATATGTAGTCATCTTTTAGATCATCATGTGCACCTCTTTTTATATCATAGAGTTTACGTTATTTTTTAGTTCTGGATATTTTTGGAACTGATCTTATGCTGCCACTATGTGTATCTTTTTGTGTCATCGGGCGTGCAACTTCTCAGCGTATCAGCTGATTTCCTCATTTTTCGAGGGGTTCTTCTTCTTCTGTTTTTTTTGGGGGGTGCCATAAAAAAATGAATATTGTTGTATTTGTTCGTATTTTCAAGCAAACTTGAACCCTCAATTCTGATTGGTTGATCCATAGCAACAAGAGTGTGATATTAGCCTATAGATGGATTGCACATGTCATCATGGACATGACCACCATCTTTGCGTATACGCGCTGCGCACAACTCTCAGCCAAGGAAATAGCCTTTCACGCGTGCACGTTTCATCAGCGACGGCGGCCAATGCAGGGGGTCTCTACACTGACCCGGCCCATCTCAAACCCTATTCTAACGAGCTGTTGTAACTCCGCGTATTGCGCTATTTTTAAGCAGCGCGTCAAGTTTGCTTGAAGATTAGATTGCAGAAGTGCTATATCATTTTTTTGGGTTGTGGATAACTAATGTCCAGACACAGTTGCCTCTTTTAAAAGGTGTTGTATGTCTAGTTGCTATTTCGTGCCAAGTTACTCCTATGCAATCAGTAAATAATAACTAAGGGACCAGACTTATTTGTTGTTACCTTACCTTAAAAACAAATTTTAAACAAAATATTTTAAGATTTAATAACTGAAACCTTGATGCAGTACTACCTGAAAATTTTAATCAGTAACCTTGAAAATAAACTTGAAAAAAATTATGTTATTTATAGATGATTGATAAAGGGTTTCTTTTGTTTTACATCTTACAGGTGCTAATTTGAGATTTTATATTGATCATAGTTATTGAGAATATATATCATGTGTTAATGTACATACTAGTATTCAATTGTTATACTGATGTTTTAGCTATCTAACTGGAGAAATTGAAAACATAAACAGTTGATCTGAGACTGTTTTTTTCCTTGCAAGTGTGACGTATAATTCCATGTTTTGTTTCCTTTTTTTAAAGTTATTATTAATGTGTTTACTGTTGGTGTTTGAAAGTATAATTTATCAAGAATTACGACTGTTATGTGAATTGAATCATGCAAGTATGAATAATAAAAAACAAATATGCAATAAATGTACCGGTACTCTTGTAACAATTTATTATCTTACATTTCTGAAATATTTTGCTGAACACAGTTGTATCAATAAACAAAATCAGTTATATATGTTAAATTTATCGGGGATAAAGAATAATTATAATTTCATTGTGACCATATACCAATATACTTTTCCGAACCAAGTAAAACTAAGTAAATAAATATATATAAAAAAGTGAATAATTTATTATAACGAAAACCAAACCATAAACCACGAGGTGCATCAAACTGCTAAAGAAAAGAAGAAACAACTAAACTACAACATTATATGCTTCACCCTTGTCATAAAACGGCAATAAAATTCTACTTTAACTTACCAAAGTGAAGTCTAATGTATTATTTATTATTTTATTATTTATTATAAAAGATCAATGCTGCTTACTGCAATAAAAAGTTTTATACTATAAAAAGGAAAATGCGTTTTCCCAAAAAGTGTTTTTATGAGTTCCTCATCTTTAGAGGTAAAAAAATCAAACTACCCTGGATATAGCGGAGTATGGATACTTTTTTGCGGTTGCTAACTTTGAGATTGTTTTAAAAAATGTTTTGCACTCTCACCCATTTGCATCAACCGCCTTTGCAGCCAATAGTTTGTGTGACATTTGTTCTCACAACTCACCCACCCCAGGGGAATTGTCTGAGATAATACCACCCTGTTTCTGGACAGAGTCCGCCACTTGTCCCCACATTCAACCATAATTAACGCAGGCCTACCCTATTGTGTCCGGATGGACTCATTATTTGCAGTATATTTGCAATAATAGCATGGAAATGCTTTAACATGTTTGACCTTGTTGTAGACAAACGCAATATAATTATTTTCTACTTTTTAAGCATAATATTGACCGAAAAGAGTAAATTTACTGGCAAATTAATAAATAATTTTTTATTTTTTTTTGGGGGGGAGGGGGCGGGGGTCATAAAATTATGTGTTAATATGACAAGTTATCACAACGTGAGGGCTCCGTGCTTTAAATTTTGATGAGTCTTGATAAATTTAATCTTTAAAGTTGGTCCTCTATTTGCAGGGCTTGGGAAGTAGAGGGGATGCTTGATGACTGGCAGCAAGTCGGTTTGGGAAAAAACAAAAAACATTTTCGGGTTACTTTCTGGGGTAAATTCCGAACAGCTGACCTACCATAAACTGAAAAGAAATCTGAAGTTTGTTTGTCACAAAATATAATTGGTTGGTTTTCAAGAGGCTGAGAGACTTTAAAGTATTTTTAAAGTATTTTTGAATAATTAGTATTTAGCATTGCTATGGGAAGTTTTTAGTGTGTAGCGCGCTCCGTGTTCAGTTTTTTTTTTCACTGAACAAAGGGAATAGCGCCACCTATCGCCAGATAAAATTATAAATTCACTTCGTACGACCGTGGCGCTGCTTTTGTGTAAAGTAGCGTGTCCCGATTTGAGAATTTAGTTGTCAATATTGCTGTTAAGAATGAGTGGAGGTGTATACGGAGGTGGTAAGTTCAATCTTAAGCTCATCGGTAGTCTAAAAATAGTTCATGTTTCGGACTAATACTGGAATACATTTATAATGACACCGAGAGTGACTGACAGCGTCAACTTTGCGTCCATGTTCCTTTGCATTGCACTAGTATCGTGATAAATGGCAGGATACTGTTTGTGATACACTTGTGTACATTGTTGTAGACAACTTGTCTTCTCGCACAAGTCCACTTCCTCAAGCCAATCCCCTGCTTATGATACAGTACTAGTTGAGATAGGCATAAGTTGAGTGAAAAGCTTATTAAAGACAAAGGAAAGTTATAATATAAATCATATCATGATATGGTATGAATTTTACTATGAATGATGATGTATTTTTATTTTTTGTTTTTCAATATCAACAATGTCTGATCAATTCTCTGAGTCTGATTTGTGTCATTCAAGGTATTTGAATTTGATCTGATAAGATAAGAAGGGGAACGTTTTTTGGAAACAGAAACTTGATAATGATATTATGAAATTTGTTAAAACTGTCTTTTCCACCTTTTTAAAGGAATGTTACAGAACTGGTAATTAAAATTTTCTTTAAGATCACAGTTTTACATAAAACTGACACGGTCTAATGATGATGATAGTATTAGTAGAAAACATCCCTAGAAATATTTCTGTCTGAAATGCCATATTTGATGAGAAATAAATAAAACTAATTTCCGATTGGAGTTTATCGCTCATGAGCGTTTTATTCATGCATTGTATAACACATGCAAATGTGTAATCGGTTTTTCACTATTTTCTCGTGACCCAGATGGCCGATCGATCTCAAACTTTTACAGGTTTGTCAGTTTATTGTTAGCAAAAAACAATTCTGTAATGTTCCTTTAATAACAAACAATAACAAGTTAGACCCTTTCAAAGTTTCAGTTTATAAACAGACTGTTGAAATCCTTATTTGAATTGTACTTGTACATGTTGTACATTGTAGTCTTTCTTTCTGAAAGATTGTCCGCAATTTACATGTAACACAGCGTTATTGTAATGTAAGTATTCGCGGTAAAAGCCTGCACAGTCACTCAAGGCAGTTTTTATCAACAAGACACAGGTTTTTGGCATGCAAAATGTCTCAGAAATATTGTCCACACATTCACTGTCTCTAGTCTGTGGCTAGTGAGACAAATTATTTAAATCAAGTTTAAGTTAAAGTTTTTCTTCTTTATATATTATTTATTAGGCTTACTTAAAAATAATAATATTAGTAATACTAATACTACATTAATGCAATTTTTTTTTCAAGACCACGTACATTTTCAAAAGGTGTGTAAAATGTTGATATATTTTTGGAAGAAAAATGTTGATAATTAGCGGAGGGGGGGGGGGGGTGGTCCTAAAAAGTAGTTACTCTCTGTACAACCTGAAAATTATTGAACACTTTGGATGGTCCTTTATAAGGTACAATACTTTGAAGAGTGAAAATTGGCCGTTGGATGCAGAATTCTCAGCAAAAACAAATCATCAAAATTTGTGTTCAGTTCCTCACCCAGAGTGTGATTTGAAACGTGTGAGTTGGTTCAAAATCAAATATATTAAATTTAAGATGTCCAAATCATACTTTTTTTCCAGATGAGGTCGGAGCCCTGGTGTTTGATGCTGGGTCATATTCTATCAGAGCTGGCTATGCAGGAGAAGACTCTCCTAAGGTAAGAAATCATAAGAGCTTGGGCCTCCAAAAAATGGTGTAATTTCTATCCGAAAGCTTGTTGTAAAGATGGTAATGGTAGGCTAGTAGGCATCCTAAAAAAAAAAATCATCTGAAATGCCCTCGTCGATTTAAATGTTTTCTCAAAATAAACTATACTATCGACAACTGCAGCGCTTTTAACCAAGTAAGTTTTTATTGTATTATATTTGGTTTTACCCGTACACCGATGTGTGTAAAGCACTGTATACTCAGTACTTTCCCGAGTCCTGTGAAAAAAAGGATTTGAACTGCCTCTAGCTACCGGGCGTGGTTTGAATCCCACCCGAGTAATATGCCGGTTATTTTTTTCACAGGACTCGGGGGAAAGTACCGAGTCTACAGTGCTTTACACACATCGGTGTGTTCGGGTAAAACCAAATATATTCTTTATCCCCAATGCAAATTTAACATCTATTAAGTTTTTATTGTCATTAAATTTTTGAGTAGTTACCAGTCTATGACCCTACCTTTAAACAGATTATGTTTTCATCCACAGGCGGAGATCCCAACAGCATTGGGTTCCTTAGACAACAAAGAAACAGAGTCACTGGATATTGACGGATTAGCGTCGGGGTCCATCAGGGATGGAAAGAAGAAATACATTATAGACGTGAACGCCCTCTCAGTTCCCCTGGCTGGAGTTGAAATGGGAAATCCTCTTAAAGACGGCATGAGTAAGTAGCCACACAAACTCCCTTGTAATTATTAATATTACCAAAACCAAAGATAAACACAAAGTAAAAAACATTCTGAGGACCTGTGGTGTGTCGTGGCCGAGCGGTCTAGTTCACCGGACCCAAGCTCTGGTGTTGTCAGCAGCAGAGTGTGGGTTCGATACCCGGTCATGATACTTGTGCCCTTGAGCAAGGCACTTAACCATAATTGCTTCATAAAAAGTTGGGAAGGTAGTGCATTCTGCTTATGTCCACGCAGGAAGAATAATCTGCTATTGGAATACACAAACTGAGAAACCTTACTGTCAATAACGCTTCTCAGATTCAAATTTTGTAGGATAAAAAGAGAAAAATTTCTCAAAATGCATTATACTATCCAAAGCTGCTGTAATTCTTACCAAGTAAGTTTGTATTGCCATTAATTTTCAGAGTCATTACCAAACGTATACAGACCCCTTCAGACTATGACAGCACATTATTATAATTTTTTTATGGCGTACTAATGGCATAATATTTTTGCACTTTCTAGTTGATGATTGGGATATGTTTGGTGCTCTCTTGGACTACACCTATAAGAGGTATATACAGTCAGATTCTGCAGAACATCCAGTGCTTATGTCAGAACCACCGGTATGTATGCTGCATGAATAACTTCTACAACCTCATAAAACAGTTTACTGATCCAGTCTGGTTTTGAATAAGGGAATAAAAGAGTGGCGACGAGTTCTTAAACGGCCATTTAAAACCGTCAGGGTGCCACATACTGCCACAAAGTGCCATACATACATTTGTACCTTCTGGGCTAGCATTGTGTATATGGGTTTCTTCTGTTTGTCTGTTTGTACAGATGGTATGTGGAAACCCTGTAGACCTTTATCATGGTGCGGCCATCTTGGTTTTCTCCCATACAAATCAATGTAACCAAACCAAGGCTGGAAGGAGAAATAGTCTGGCTCCAGTCTTTGTGCAATGAATATCAGCTTCCATTACTGTTACTGGATACAGGGAACATGACCAAGATGGTGGCAGCATGATAGAGGTCTATTGCCCCAGTTCATAGCCTCTTTTGCATCTGGTCTGGGCCTTGGTGTCCCTTCAAATATGTCCCATAGACTTTTAAGATTTTCCAGTGGAAGTGCCCTTTGCAAAGTGAAATTTGGCTTGCCCTCTCAAAGATGAAATTCCACGCCTGATTAGTTTTGATATATTTTTCTTTTTGCTCTGCAGTGGAACACGAGACATAAGAGAGAGAAGCTGACTGAAGTTATGTTTGAGAAATACAGCATTCCAGCCTTCTTTCTCTGCAAGAATGCTGTTCTAACTGCGTATCCTTCCTAATTTAAGTACATGTAACTATTATTATTATTATAAAAATTATATGTTTCTGGTAATGAAACCAAGGTTGCCTCATAAGTGAACTTAATCACTGTAGCTCGCAAGCCTGAGGAAATCTGTAAATAAGGGTGCTTGCTATGTGAACCAGAAACACCGGGGTTAGCCCCTACTCTTCTGCGATAAGTGTCTGGGTTCTGTTGCATGCACTACCAATCCTAGTACACGGGACCTAATGTCCCATATTCGAAGGACAAAGCAATTATGGTAAAGTATCTTGCACAGGGACACAAATGCCAGGAGCGGGACTCGAACCCACACTCGGCTGATCAGACACACCAGAGCTTGAGTCCGGTGCTCTTAACCGCTCGGCCACGACCTGCCACTAATTCAGGCATTGGTGAATCTTTTGAGTATTTAACCATTTAAAGTACAATTTTAACACAATTGTTAAAGGGGGGGGCACTGTCGTCATAATCAAAGCAGGCCTGTGGCTGTACTATGAACTCTTACCTAGTTAGGGACGTTATCAAAATTAGTCTAGGACAACCAGCGGATAAGTACCTTCAGAACAAGGGTTTTTTTACCCGCCGTTAATTCACCTTGTTTGAAATTAGGTGTCAGAGAAACCATGGGAGAAGTTCACAGTGCCTGGGGTTACATTTGTTTACAAACCGCAGAGACTTACATGTAGATTGCTTTCTACTGGGAAAACAAGCAGGGGTCTCTACATGGCCAGGCCAATAACTATTTTTGTGCATTTATACCATAGGTTCTTTTGGTTGGTAAGCAGTTTGCAACAGCTAATTCTACTTTCTTAAAAACTATAGTTGTAAACTTGCGGGTACAACCTTGTACAAAACTCCTATAGGAGAAGTGTTGGTTCTTAGAAGAACCGGTGTGGTCTTGACATTTTGAACAGTATACTCTGCTCGTCTTCAAGAGAATGTAAATGTGCTTGTTATGTTCAAATGAACCTCCCCTTAACTGCACTCCATCAGTTTTGCAAACATACGCTCCACAGGGCTGGTCATAGACTGCGGAGCTACACACACTACAGCTACACCAGTACACGAAGGCTACGTCCTACAACAAGGTATGCGTGCATTTGTGGTCAAAATAATAATAATCCAAGCACTTAGTGCTCTTACGCCAAAAAAAGGTATCACAACGCTTTACAAAGGTTTGAGGGTGGTTTGTTTTTTTTGTGGGTTTTTTTGGTATGTATTTCTTTTATATATTTTTTTTATTTTTTTATTATTTTTATATTGACCATTGTTAGTTGCATCATGATGCAACTTGCTCTCCAATCCTACCCTTTCATGTTTCCCTGCATTGTTATCGAACAATACATTTACCACTTTTATGGTCCAGTAATCCATCCTTTCATACTATACATCCTTTGTCCTCACCACTTTACTCCTATTGGTTCATAGCCACCAATTGTTTCTGAAATAGAAACTTTGATTGGCTATTATTTTCCCGCTTCTTTCTGGATCCTTCCCTTAATCCCTTTCCCCTCTCTTTTTCTATAAATGGATATGCATTTGTTTGTACTTGTTTTATGCCTCTGAAGAAGGTCCGGTCTGGATTGAAAGCTAAGGCCATCTACCCTACTCATTATATTTTTTTTATATTTATGTATTTAATTTCTATTTTCAAATTTAAGTTATTTTATATTTCAAGATTAAGTTATTTTATATTTTCCCTTTCCTGTAATTGGCGGCTCGTCTGCTGTTGGTTTGGACAATAAATACAAATAATACAAATACAAAATACAAATATAAAACAAAAGGAATGAGAATGAAATAAATAGCTTAAGCAAAACAAGTCTGGAAAAAGCGAGTTTTAAGCAATGTTTTGAATTCAGTAAAGTGAAATGGCATGATGTATTTGATGAGGAAGATTGTTCCAGAGGTTTGGAGAAGCTGCAATCAAAACCTTTGGATGATGAAGAGTATCTGGTTTGAGGTTTTGTGAGAATCGTTGTATCTGAGCTGAAACGGAGTATGCGATTAGGCTGGTATGGAGTGATAAGTTCAGTGAGGTAAGGAGGAGCACTTTCATTCCAACATTTATACCAGCCCCTTCCCTCTATAGGGGTGTGGTCATAACATTTACTTTGAGGTCGCATAATTAAATGATGTTGTTTTGTGTCCCTTTGTTTGACAGGCATTGTCAAGAGTCCATTAGCTGGAGACTTTGTCACCATGCAGTGCAAGGAGCTCTTTGACGAGATGAAAATAGAAGTGGTTCCCCCATACGTTATAGCTTCCAAGGTAAGTACAGTACGTTTGTGGTAACATCATGGACACGGGTAGGAGTTGAAACTTTGCATGGTGGAGATACAATCTAGTAAGGTTTGGGGTAGCATCATGTACGTGAGTAGGATTTGAAACTTTGCATGGTGGAGATACAATCTAGTGGATGATACCCTAGGCTCCTAGTGGATGATACCCATGCCTACATGTACATCCTTTACGTACTGTTAAGGGGGTAACCCTGTTCCAGCCGCAGGAGTAGGTGGCACCCACGTGCCCCTGGTGACAGTTGATTTGGGTCGATAGCCATAATCAGTAAAGTGTAGCCCTCACCTTGAAGTGGCCATCTGGCCTTGTGATGTTAGGCAATATGCCATAAAAAAATTTAAACATATTAAAAAACTCATGGGGTGAAGATGAGGGGCAGGCAGAGGACGTAGGCTTCTCCCCAGGTCTTGTCAAAACTGTCGGGCATTCTGAACGCAAATTTTGGAAGTTTGGCCGAAGCACGCTGAATTTGAAACAAGGTCTTCTGAATGTTTTCTACTTTGTGCTTATCTTAGTTTTAAAAGCTCTACTGTGCAATCTGGAGCATTCTATGTGGTTTTCTCTTGATGTTTTTGTGAAATTTTTGTTATATTTTTAATTTTGTATTCGTATCGGCCGAAATGTCCGCGTATCGGCACGCAAATTGCGCGTATCGGCCCGATACGCTAGCTTGTGCATGGGGAGAGTCGGTGTCCTCAGGTGTGATGCTTGTGCGGAAACCACAACAGAGCTGGCTTCTTGCATAGAGGAAAGAGAAGATTGGAGTCGCCGTAGAATGCCCCTGACATAATATACCTAACCCCTGTTCTATATTTGACATTCAAAGGAGGCAGTCAAGGAAGGCGCACCTGCCAACTTCAAGAGGAAGGAGGTACCTCAGGTAACAAAGTCGTGGCATAACTACAAGGTCAAACAGTTAATGCAAGATTTTCAGGTCACAACCCTTCAAGTTGCTGATACTCCTTATGAACCAGAGTAAGTTTTTATCTTCTCTCTTTCGGGTCGTGGCTTGAGCGGTTAAGAACACAGGACTTGAAGCTCTGGTGTTTCTGATCAGAAGAGTGTGGGTTTGAGTTCCGGACCCAATTTCTTAGAGCTGCTTAAGCACAAAAAGTAGCTCAGCGTAACAAAATTACGCTTACCAGAATTAAGTTTCCAGCAAACTACCATGTCACAAGTAAGATTTGTGACTGGTATCCTGCTCATTTCTGCTTAGAAAATTGTGAAGCAATATTTTCTGCTTGAGCAGCTCTATGAAATTGGGCTCAGAAGAGTGTGGTTCCAGTCTTGGCACTTGTGTCCTTGAGCAAGATACTTTACCATAATTGACTTGTCCTTTGGATGGGACATTAGGTCCCGTGTACTAGGATTGATAGTGCACGTAACAGAACCCAGAGCACTTATCGCAGAAGAGTAGGGGTTAACCCCGGTGTTTCTGGTTCATTAAAAGTCTTAAACCGTCAAGAGATCTCCAAATTGTTTCAGATCCAGTTTGATTTCAGATCTTTGTTTATTGATTTATTTTTGTCTCTTCTTCCAATATCTCTTAATAATAATAATAATAATAATAACAAGTACTTTTATAGCGCACAAAACTGAGGCATCAGTGTGCTGCACAAAGCAAAATTAACCGAAAAAGACAAAATGTATTAAAAATAGGACAATAAAAAGCAAGTACAACACAACAAATTAAAAGCTAGATATGCAAATACAACACTATTGAGCACACACTCAGAGGAATATACAGGTAAAAATTTAAATGGAACAAAAAACAGCATTAACAGCGAACGTTAACAGTTCAAAGTTAAATGTTAAAAGTTAAAAACAACGGCCAGAATTATAATACAAGATGGACACATATTCATTGCGGGCATGGCAATACAACAATTAACATGAGCAATACTACTTTCAGCTCTGCAGAGCAGCTTCCATCTGTCGTGTACGATTTTCCCAACGGCTACCATCAAGAATTCGCCGAGGAACGAGTCCGTATTCCAGAGGGACTCTTCGACCCCTCACATGTTAAGGTCTGTAGCCACTTAATTTTATTTGGGAAATTGCTTAAAACCTTCCTTGAGAGCCATGAGTACAGTTTTCAACTGTCCGTTTTTAAACAAATTTTGTTTACTTCACCAACAAATTAAAACAGATCTTCAAAAAATTCCAAGTTCCCTTTTGAGACCTAGCCAAATACAAAGTAAAAAGGAAATTTACTTCTTTGACTGAAAACAAAATCCCATCAACGACCTCCCCTTAAGGCGCGCAGGAAGCGTCCAATGAGCTACCTTCTTTTGACCTGTAGCCGAGGGCGCCCTACTCAATTGATATCATGTGCATATGGTCTTTAGACGAGTTGTATTTCTTTATTTTGTTCATATGGTTTTGTCTGATATTCATTAATGTGTCGTGGCCAAGCGGTCTCGAGCTTCAAACTCGAGTTCTGTTGGCTGAGACAATAGAGTGTGGGTTCGAATCCGGGTTGTGACACCTGTGTTCTTGAGCAAGAAACTTAACCATAATTGCCTCTCATCACCCAGGAGTACTGTGTACCTGCGAGGGTATTGGTTTTTTGATGTGAATGATTAGCAACCTGTGCACCAATTTGTTTACCGGTGCTGCATACCCTAAAGGAGTTGAGATGGTTTCAGGAATGCTTTGGGTCCAATGAACATGGGTAGCAAGTGTAAGACGCTTTGATACAGTGTTTAAAAGCACTGACTAAATGCCTTATAACATTAACCCTTTATACATGTATGGTGAATGTTAAATTTTGGGAACTTTCGATTGCATGAAATTTATGTTTTGTTTGCCAATTCTGCTTTAAAAACCCATTTGTGTACCATTAATTCCTTCTAGTAAATATAATTTGTTCTCTGCATTTTTTGTATTTATTGTAATGCACAGTAGGGTATAATCATATATAGATGTATGTTGCGCAATATATATTTCCGTCATTATTTATTTATATGTGAATTTCTAAATGGTCTTTTATATAGATTTTAACATGCATCTTGAATCTATCTATTTTCAACTGCTGACTTTTTATTATTATATGAAACTAAAGCTTGCTATTGTTGTTGTCCATTTATAATTGGTTTTGAATACTGCTATCATTTTGATTATTTGTGCATTCATGCATTGCACTCTCATATTTACTGGTGTTCTTTTTCAAATATTCTTTTAAGTCTATGTCTATGTTTACTGTGATTACCTGAATGTACTTAAAACTTAAATCCACTGCATCTATCTAGCTTGATTTTTAGATGGAATTTTGAAAGCGAGATAATAACTCTTTCAGTGCCAAGGTCGTACATGTACGATCTATTTTATGTAATCTGAAAGCGCTGTTATCGTACATTTACGATCTATTTTATGTTTTCGTACTTCTATGACCCATAATATACATGTTATCACGAGAGAGCATTATCACTCTAACGGGAATCACTATTGACTTTGGGATGTACAAAGGCATTTACTTTTTCTTCAAAATTTTGAAAAACCTAAAAAAGCTGGGCACTTCAGTTTAAAAACGCAAAAAACAAGCGGGCACTGATAGAGTTAAAGAGGTGGTCGGGTTGGTGTAGTGGTATCTTCCCTTGCCTTCCAGCTCCGGGACCCCGGTTCGAATCACGCAGTTTCATGCCTAAATCTCGTACAATCTTTGTTGGCCCTGCATTCATTATGTGCTTTATCCGGGCACACAACGTAACGGTTACGATACTTATAAATGCAAATGGATTCTAGTTTTGGACGGTGAATAACATTCGCCAACATTCTTCTTACTCAAGGGTTTTGAGGGAAACACCATGCTTGGTGTCGGCCATGTGGCCAGTACTAGTATTGGACTTCTGGACGCTGACATCAGAGCTGTAAGTATTGAAGTATATACCTTTGAGTTGCAATAGACTTTGAAAGTCTCCGGCATGTTCAAACTTCCGGGACCAAGTTGGTCCCAACCCAACCATATTGAGTTTTGTTTGTGCGCGATTCTGTTTCTTCAAATACTTTAGTTTAACATAGTTTATGGTTGTATAAATTATATACCGTATTGTTGGGAAAAGTAAAATTAAGCCTTGAAAAATATGAAAGTAAAAAGGTTTCAACAAATCAACAAAGAAAACCCGAGTATAAGACTTGGCCTCCGTTTCCGGTTACTTGTAAAATATTAAGAATTTTGCCCAACTGACGTTCATGTTATCATTTAACTTATATGATGGTTGCACAAATTGGGCCGTGATTGGCAAATGGGGTTTCTAAAAAATAAGCATTGACTTTTCCCCAAAATTTATGTGGTGCTCGATATGTGGCATAGTGGTTACACTTAGCTGATGTGGGCTGTCGACCCAAATCAACTGTCACCAGGGGCATGTTGCCACCTACCCCTGGGGCTGAAACAGGGTTAACCCCTTCACAGTGAGTCTGTAAGGATGTAGGCATGGGTATCATCAACTAGGAGACTGGCTGGTAGAGCAGAATGCACTACCTTCCCAACGTGTTACCCCCCTCCCCCTTCTATGGTGTCTTAATTTTGTTCTGTGAATGTCAGGAGTTCTTAAGAGGTTTTTTTTTTTGGGGGGGGGTTTTGGAGAGGGGGGTAGCTCTGTACAAGAGATGAAGAGTGTGTTTAAAGGGACTGAACTCGTTTGGTAATTGTCAAAAACCAGTGTTCTCACTTGGTGTATCCCAACATATGCATAAAATAACAAGCCTGTGAAAATTTGGGCTCAATTGGTCATCGAAGTTGCAAGAAAATGATGAAAGAAAGAACACCCTTGTTGTACAAATTTGTGTGCTTTCAGATAGGAATAAAAACTTCTTGCAAGAAGTTTTTATTATTTTTAGTGAGAAATAACCTCAAAAACTACGTTACTTCAGAGGGAGTCGTTTCTCACAATTTTTTATACTATCAACAGCTCTCCATTGCTCGTTACCAAGTAAGTTTTTATGCTAATAGATACTTTGAGTAATTACCAAACGTGTACAGTGCCTTTAAGTACGGGAATTTATTTATTTATTTATTTTTTTATATATTTTTTTTGAGGGGACACCACAAAGCCATTGATTCGGACATGGCTACATTGTTATTAATATTTTCTTGTTTGATGTTTTGATGACCGCAGGCAATGTACAGCAATGTGATCGTCACAGGAGGAAACACCTTATTGAATGGATTCATCGACCGTCTCCAAAGAGAACTTCAAAATAAAACACCCCAGGTAAAAAATGAAAGAAATATTGCTTATTCTGTTCCTACATAGTTAGGGGCGGTTGGTTCAGCATAGTGGTTTCTTTCCACGCATTCCACCTCTTGGGACCCCGGTTGGAATCCCACCGGGGGCACCTTGTGGATTGGGTTTTCAGTCCCTACCTGGACCCAATTTCATAGAGCTGTTTTAGCAGAAAATATTACCTAACAATTTTCTGCTAAGCAGAAATGAGCAGGATACCAGTCACAAATTGCAAATGCGACTTGGTAGATTGGCGGGTAACCCTATTCTGGTCTGTATAATTTTGTTGTGCTTAGCTACTTTTTGTGCTAAGCAGCTCTATGAAATTGTGCCCTGATTGTGTGGGTTTTCCCCTGGAATAATTCTCTGGGTTTTTCTTCCCACATCTAAAACTGAAACTTCCTCCTTTTCAGAAAGTTGCTGACTGTCAATGTAAAAGTTCAACAATTAGAAATGCACATTTGGGTAAAAGAAATTGAGCATAACTGCTATCAGTTGTCATCACCGAGGTGATTGGGTTTATTTTTTATGATATTTGAAATAAAAAAGTTACATCCTCTTTTAAGGTGATCCCTCTGCTGCCGCTTCTCAGGTTGTATCGTAAACCTGGGTGTGATCCCTGGCTATACGGCAAGTTTCAGGTTGTATGGCTTGTAACTGGCACCCCAGAACAAAGATATTGACAAAAGAGGGAGATCGCTAGGGCTAGATAGCTCAGTTGGTAGAGCACTGGTGTGGCAGTAGATTCTCTCCCCCCATGATAGCGCCCTCTTTTGAATCAACCTCCTTGAGCCCATGTTAATTTTCCATATAGGGGGCAGAATCTCCGGGGGACAGATTTCCCTATGACACTGGCACCTTAATCCAGTAATCCAGAGGTCACAAGTTCAAGTCACGCTCTAGTCAATTTTCCTTTGTTCAACCCAAAATTATTTGTTTTTAAAACAGAACATGCGTCTGAAGATCATTGCACCCTCTGGGACCACAGAGAGACGGTTCAGCTCCTGGATAGGTGGCTCCATCCTGGCTTCTCTAGTAAGTTCAAGGTTCAAGGTTCAAAGTTCAAGAAATAAGGGCGAGATGACTGGTTTCTGTCTACTTGCCACTGACATTATTCATAATGTCGTCACAAATCAATCTCTTAATTTGTTTCCTGATTTATTCTTCTGCAGGGAACCTTCCAACAGATGTGGATCTCGAGACAAGAGTACGAGGAGGCGGGAAAGAGTTGTGTAGAACGGAAATGTCCATGAAATAACCTCAAGAACTTTCAGTCACAAATGTGTTTTATACGGAGCCCCTAAAGGGACATGTTGAAAAAAAGTCACGTGCCAAGAAGTAGTTGGAGTTCTCTAACTTAGAATCATTTTTGTGCTAATGAAATCATTTTGTGGATGTGAAACAAAATATTTTATTTAGAGTGCACGAAATGATTTCGTGAGCATAAAATGATTTTGAGAGCTCGAATAATTCATTTCGAGTGCACAAAATGATTTTGAGCGCACAAAATAAAGGACTCAAATTATTTCTTGGCACATGAATTTGTTTTCATCATATCTCTAGAGAAGTCGTAGTCATGGACCCCGTTTCAGGGAAACATTTTTTTTAAAAGAATGATCAAGATGAGTCTTATGGTACATGTAAGACCCCATTTTTGTTTAATATCATGGATTGTCGTGTAATATCAGGACGCAATAAGCAATTCATGTGCAAACTGTTTTGAGACAACTGAGTACATAGACTCCTCATAGAGTTATAGTCAATGTAGAAAATTTTAAATTCAGAATAGGAGTTGAAAACCCAAACTTGAGAGCATTGGCGTAATCAACAAGCCCCCCTCCCAACCCTTTCAGGACCCCTCTCCCTGTTAATACCCCCTCCCCATTTACCCCCCTCCCCATTTACCCCCTTCCCCATTTACCCCCCTCCCCGGTTACCCCCCTCCCCGGTTACCCCCCTCCCCGTTTTCCCCATGTGATATTGAAAAACACCCAAATGAATGGTTCAAAACCTCAAAAGAACCCACCCTCCAAGAAAAAAAGAAAGTAATTAATGATATCTTTTATCAAATAATGAACCACAAGGGAAACTAACTGGGTAAATTTAAAATGATTTGGGGTTGACCCAAAATTATTTATTTGTTCTATTAGACGCCACTGCTTGACACTAATTACATTAATATACAATATTACGGCAATGCATCATTGTTTTAAAAAGTAGCCATTTTGTTGTCATTGAATGTGTTGTACAAAGTGTGCCTTGAAGGGCATGTCATCTTCTCTAAATGTCAACCGATCAGCCGTTTTCTTTGTTTTTGTTTTTCTCAGCTGTGCCATTGAAAACTGACAAACACACAATGAAGTCTTTTTGCAGTGCGCGGCAACCTTGTTTTCTGACAAACTGCGTTTACATGCCTGAAATCTATTTACTTTTCTCTTGTGATGGCATCTGTTATTCCGTAAAGGGCACCTATTTCCGGAAATAAAATTTGCACTTGGAACATTTCAATGGGCCCAAAGGCGATGACTTGGGGCTGTCAGTAGTTTTGACCGCCTGAGGGCGTGTGTGAACAAAATGTACATGATGAGACTTTTTGTCTCATTATTATTATAACCTCTCAATCAGCACAGGCAACGGCTGTGGTAGTTTCCTGCTGGAAAATTTGGCAGACTTTGATGATTTTCTCCCCGTTTGAATCTGAAGTCCTTCCGGGATGAGCCATTTAAAGGGAGTTTATACTTTTGGTAAATTTCAAAGACCAGTATCCTCACTTGGTGTATCCCAACATAAACATGAAACAACAAACCTGTGAAAGTTTAAGCTCAATCGGTCATTGCAATCATCAGAAAAAAGTGGGGAAAAACCTTAAGTGTTTTCACTGTTTTCAAACATCGAGTTTTCGACTCATGAGATCAAAACTAATTGTTTTACTCATTTCTCAAAAACTACAGCACCTCAGCCAGTAATATTTCAAGGGAAGCTTTCTATCATCATTATCTTTAAACCATGTAAGTTTAATGTAAATCTGTGAGTATTTTTAATGATCTTTTCAGTCAATTTTGGCTCCCAGATTTTTCAGCTGATATTTTTTCAAAATCCATAGGTCGGAAATAGATAATTGAAGAAAGGTTATTCATGTTGGCAAAACAAGAACAATTCTTCAAATATTTACTTAGGCTGCGTTTTAGTTTTTTAAAAATGTTGACAGAAAATGTCATCTAGGATTTGAAAGGGTTTAACAAAACAATTAAAAACATCAAAATCACACAAACCCTTTGTTTTATAGTGATTATGATGATATCTTTATTCTTTATTTCATATTTTGCCATGTCAAAAAAAACAAAAAAAACAAAAAAACGCCCTCCCTCCCTACTTCCCATCAAAAAAGGACGATCAACAATTCTTTATTTTTATGTGGCCTAATCTCACCTATCCTCTTCGGGCCGAGTGGCCCTGCACTCTCTCCAGTGTGCTCTAATTTCGATCATCGGTTTGGTTTCATTCCAAGACTTCCATCCTAGCTTATGTGGCGTGTCGTGGCCGAGCGGTCTAGTTCATCGGACCCAAGCTCTGGTGTTGTCAGCAGGAGAGTGTGGGTTTCGAATCCTAGTCAGGCCCTTGATCAAGGCACTTAACCATAATTGCTTCGTAAAAAGTTGGGAAGGTAGTGCATTCTGCTCTACCAGCCAGCTAGGCTCCTAGTGGATGATACCCATGCCTACATCCTTACGGACTGTGAAGGAGGTAACCCTGTTTCAGCCCAAGGAGTAGGTGGCAACGTGCCCCTGGTGAAAGTTGATTTTGGTCGACAGCCCAAATCAGTTAAGTTTAGCACTCACCTTGAAGTGGCCGTCCGGCCTTGTTGATGTTGGGCGATATCTCATTAAAAAAAAAGCAAAACAATAAAGCTGTTTCCTGTCCTCCACAGTTTGCCTCCCTGTTGTTTCCTCAAGCCCCCAGGAACCCATGCATGTCATTGCTTTCCTGCAGTGGCAGTCTTCTTTCATCCTTAAAGCATGACCAATCCACTCCATCTTTAGTAGAACTAAGGTCAGTAGGGCCCAATTTTATAGAGCTGCTTAAGCACAGAAAGGACCGTATAGCTAAGCACTGTAAGCGCAACAAAATCTTGCTCCTTAGTAAGCATACCAGCTAAAATGCCATTCAATGTGTACTATCTGTAACTGGTATCCTGCTTATTTTTGCCATTCCACGTGTACTATCTGTAATTGGTATCCTGCTTATTTTTGCTTAGGAGAAAATAGTAAAGCAGTATTTTCTGCTCAAGCCGACTCTATGAAATTGGGCCCCGGCATTAACTACTATATAATAACAATTCTTGGTCAGAGTAAAAAATACTTCATAGTGCAACAGCTACCAAGACTGGCTCTGTGCTCTGTTTTACACCTGTTTTGCTTTGTCTTTGGTATTGTGTTATTTTACGTGCCAGTCAGCCACATAGAGTGAAACTTTGAACTTTGTGATGTAAATTATCATCTTCCTTTTTGTCGTATCTGATGATTTTTCAATTATTTCCTCATTTTAATTGATTTGAGAATTGGGTCGGGATGAAGATTTTGATTTTGGTTTTACATAAATTGGAGCTTGCCTCTTGACCCCGGCGCGGTTGGTGGTCTACTGGTTAAAACATCTGCTGTGGAATGTGGTGCATGCGAGTTTGAATCCCACACAAGTATCCTAATGTTCCCAAAAAGACTTCCCTCTAAAAAAAAACAAGGCTCTTTGGGAAACTTAGGTTTGCAGGCTCAACAAACAAATCGAAGCTTGGTAATTCCAGTGCGCCGTCTCAAAAATACCCAGGGTTTTCCTTTGGGAAAAATGTGTAGGGATCTTTGCGAAACATAACCTGGTTCCGGGTCTTGTATAAGCTTACGCGTTTTACCTGGATCCCTCATATAAAAATATATATTAGCATAAAAACTGACTTGGTAACGAGCAACAGAGAGCTGTTGATAGTATAAAACATTGTGAGAAACGACTCCCTCTGAAGTAACGTAGTTTTTGAGAAAGAGGTAATTTCTCACTCAAATAATAAAAACTTATTGCAAGAAGTTTTTATTCCTATCTGATACCACACAAATTTGTACAACAAAAGTGTTTTTCTTTCATCATTTTCTTGCAACTTCGATGACCAATTGAGCCCAAATTTTCACAGGCTTGTTATTTTATGCATATGTTGGGATACACCAAGTGAGAACACTGGTCTTTGACAATTACCAAGCGTGTTCAGTGCCTTTAATATGCATTGTTAATCTGTTCTTGTGTTATTGAGAATATGATACAAAATAAACCAAACCAAACCAAACCAAAAAACATAGGTTTCCAGGCTCGGGAAAAAAACCCGGAAGCTTGGTAATTCCAGTGCGCCATTTCGAAAAATATCGAGGTTATCCTTTTGAGAAAACAAAATAGGGATCTTTGCGAAACAGGTTTTCGGGCTCGGGAAACCAAAATGTAAATGGATGCTTGGTAATTTCAGTGCACCATTTCGAAAAATACCCAGGGTTTTCCTTTGTGAAAATTAAAAGGATCTAGCGCTAAAGCAAACATGAGCTTGGTAATTCCAGTGCACCTTTTCGAAAATACCCATAATACAAAAATTAGAACAAAAAGGATCTTTGTGAAACATAGGTGTTCAGGCTCAGGAAGTCAAATGAAACCTAACTCCAGTGTGTACCGTTTCGAAAATACACAGGGTTTTGTTGTAAAAAAAAAATAACGTTCTTTGCGAAACACGCATTTTCAGGCTCGGGGAGGGGTGGGGGACACTGGAAGCTTTATAATGGGAGACTTTGGAACGCTAGGTGGCAGCAGACTTACCAGGTAAATTTCCATTGTTTACGTAGTTGTGAGCATGCGCACATTTACCGAGAACAATGGATTTACCTGAAAAGTCTGCTGCCACCTAGCGTCCCAAAAGTCCCCCATTGCAGTGTGCTGTTTCGAAAGTACAGAACCTGTTTCCATTGAGTCCACACATCGTTGAAGTTATAGGCCAAGTACAAGTTCAACAGGTTCCTGTGAAACTATCTCGTCCCTCGATTGTCCCTTGATATGAACGATTTTGCGTCAATGTGGCGGTACAGTCAATGTTTTGAACGTTT
This sequence comes from Plazaster borealis, assembly GCA_021014325.1. Taxonomy (NCBI): domain Eukaryota; kingdom Metazoa; phylum Echinodermata; class Asteroidea; order Forcipulatida; family Labidiasteridae; genus Plazaster; species Plazaster borealis. Next base: position 22,730,613 of record CM037461.1, read on the forward strand.
TTAATTATTAATGAAGAGGCCATATACTTCGTTTTATTTTAAGGGCAGAGTGTACTTCTGGTAATCCAGTTAATGACCATACAAACTTGGTAATAAGTACGGGAGAGCTATAAATCATTGTTAGAAATGTCCCCTGTTGAAGTTATGTGGTTAAAAAAAAAAGTAGGCCAATTTGTTCACCCCAAAATTTGAGTCACATAAAGGCTTCAGGCATGAAGCCTTTCTCAGGCATCTGAAAGCACACAAATCTATGCAACAAGGGTTCATTATTTTCTAGCAACTTCGATGACCATTGAGCCCAAATTTTAACAGGTTTGTTATTTTATGCAAATGTTGGGATACACCAAGTGTATTGACAATACAAAATTATATCCAGCTGACGACAAAACATTGGCAAACACAGGATATTAATTAGCCTATTAGCATTAAAAAGTTACGGGCACAAATGTTAGGGGGGAGGCATATTGTGCCCCCGGTTCTGATAGTGGTTAGACAATACCGACGTATGCAAATTTTATCAAATGGGACCTTTGCGAGGGAAGCTCCACCCCCTCCCCCTCCCTCAATTTTCCTTACGTGGTTTTTCGAAAAGGGAAAACCAAATAAAATTTTAAGACTTGGGGGTTCTTCGCTTAGGCTCCCCCCCCCCAAAAAAAAAAAAATTATATATATATATATAAATAATAAAAAAGTCGCATCCCCTTAAGGTGATCCCGGCTGCCGCTTCCCAGGTTGTATCGTATGGGTGTGATCCCTGGCTACACGGCAGTTTGCGGTTGAATGGCTTTCTGACTGGCACCCCCCGAGCAAAGATATTGACAAAATAGGGAGACCGCCAACATAGGGCTAGATAGCTCAGTTGGTAGAGCGCCGGCACGTTAAACCGGAGGTCGTTGGTTCAAATCCCACTCTAGTCAATTTTTCTTTGTTCAACCCAAAATCATTATATATCACCCTTTTTCCCCTTCTGTATTCGGAGCACGATGTCATTTAATTGATGGATTTATCCACCTGGTAGGACAACACGTGATTCACATACCGAAACATTTCCAATCAAACAAAAGTGGTACTAAGCTGTTTTGATGGTTGAGTCAGACAAAACTATAATAATTGAGGTAAGTTCCACTTGGTTGTTTGCCCATCTAGTGATAATATAATTAAAATCCGTGAGTTGACAGCAAATTTTTGATTGATTTGCATCCCTTTGGCTTTTCAATGTGAACAATTTTTACGAGACTCACTTCAGCTGAGTGTCTTGCGTGAACGCCTGTGGATCGTTGTACATGGTGCAGTCGGCAAATAAAGCATATGTCATTTTTAAATGGTAAGTCCGCTTAAAACGTTACCATAAAACTATCTGAGCTTGTAATTTCTTCGATATCGGTGTCTCTTTCTTCCGTCAACGAATTTCCAAAGTACACACATGCCTTTGAATTAGAAAAATAACTGTGTTTGGAGCCGGTGTTCGCTGCGTGGCAATGACAGGCTTGGTGGCTGGCCGCTGCAAAGGGATTGTGTATACGTTTGGTATTGGAACCCACTGTTTGTTTCAATCCTATATAGTTGCAGATATATACCATAAAACTAACCTGTGAACATTTCATCTCAAAAGGTGGTAGCGTTTTTGAGGTCATTGCCGAAAATCTGGAGTGGTTATAATTATGTCCGCGCAGAAAGAATAATCTACAATTGGAATACACAATCTGAGAAACGTTACTGCAGTAACATGTACTTCTCAGATTCAAATTTTGGGGGATAAAAAGGGATATCTTTTCAGGCCCGCGAGAACATATTTTTGCAAAGGGGTGCTGTTTTTTTTAAAGACAACTGGCGTGCGGGGGGGGGGGAGGCGCAAAGCCAGACAGAAGACTTTCTATAATAACATTATGGAAGACTCCATGTAGACACAAACCATGTCCGCCGTGACACCACCTTGCCTCGTTTGGGCAAACGGGCAGTTTTGGAAACGAAGCGTCATGTTATGCCTTTTCCAAACTTTGGCTTGGGCTCCGACTCCGGCTTTAGCTCCGTCATCAGTTTGGAGCAGTGTACATTCTGCACGTTGGTTACAACATCGAACGGAGCCCGGAGCCGAAGCTCAAACCGAGGTTTGAAAAAAGCCATTCAATGGACTCCTATATTACATATTTTTGGCGCGTCGCCAAAATTGATGGCTCCATGGGCTGTATGAACCTTTTTTTTGCCCGGCCGTACGCGCAAGTGCGCCGCACTACCAATGCTGGGGAATGGGAGCCCCCCCCCCCCATTTCAAATCTGGATTTTGGGGATTGGGAATTTCCAGATAAAATGTTACCTAAGCTTCATTTTTGCCACTTTACACGCAGACAATGTATTTGTTTTTACACTAGCGGCAGATTATCTTATAAAAAAAATCTTGTAATTAACATGAAAGAAAGTCGCTGAAAAGGTGTTTAAGAAAAAGAGAAACGGAAACTTAGCCAGAAGTGCCTCCTAGGAAAAATGGTGCACCCCCTTGTGCCCCCCTAAAATGTTACACTTGTTATGGTGCTTTAGCTCGAATAGCAGCTACAGCTTGTATTGTGGCAATTGTTGTTGTTTTTTAAAACTCGTATTGTGATGTTTTAATTTAATATGGTTGGAATAAAAAAGCTTTATTTAGTAATTGTCAGTAATTGTTAGATTATTAGGGGTACGTGCAATATGTGCACGAACACCTCTTGTTATTAATATTAGGTGTTCGTGCAATACAAGCACGAACACCTCTTAATATTGTACTGGGGGGTTTTTTCGTCTCCATCTTCTCCTTCTTCTTCTTCCCTGAACTCTTCTCTCAGAGCATAACTCAAGATTGAAACTGAATTAAACCTTGAAACTCATCAAACAACTAAACCCCAATATATGTTGACGTCATCAGGTGTCGAATTACAGTGTTTTTAAAGTTGAAAAATTGCCATTTTGTTAATTTGCTGTATGTCCTTTGAATTTTGATGCTATTATTATTATTATGATGTTCATAGTTAGGCATCGGATATATCAAAAGTGGGCAACGTTTAAAAATTTAACGCCAAAATCGTATGACCTTTACTTCCGGTCGTAACGGAAGGTCACATTTTGTTTGTTTTTCTTGAAAAAAATCAATTTCAAGACGACACAAACTTGATGATGTCATGATGACATCATGAACCATGTACTAGATTTTTACAATCTATACATCATCGGATAGGTCATTAAACGTTTAACAAACGCTACACAAAGCAGGACCCCATTTGACCTTTCAAACCGGAAGATGAAATTGAATACTTGAAAAAATCATACCACACAATGAACATTTACAATCTTTACATCATTAGAAAGGTATTCAAAATTTCAACAAGCGCTACTCAAAATTTGACTCTTTTGACCTTGACTTCCGGTTCAAATCGGAAGTTGAAGTTTAATATTTTAATTAATCAAAACTCCTTAACCAGACTTTGGTTTTTAAAATGTATGCACCATTGTTAAGGTCTTTAAAAAGTCAACAAACGCTGCACAAAGTGTGAACCCTTCTGACCTTGACTTCCAGTTCAAACCGGAAGTTGAATTTTTATAATGAAACAATCTAACTCCTGAACCAGACATTGGATTGATAAGGTAACTTGTCGAAACTAATTCATTCACTCATAATTTGATGACATTACTCTCGAACACCTTGTTTTTGTGATTTCACAAAAACTTAATCTCTAGTTGTTCTGGGTTTTTTCGTCTCCATCTTCTTCTTCTTCTTCTTCTTCCGTGTCAACTCTTCTCTAAAAGCTCAATACTGAAAACGAATTTAACCTTGAAACTCATAAGACAATTGAACCTCAATATGAAAACGGCACAGCTTTCATGACGTCATCCCACCAGGTGTCGAATTACAACGTTTTTAAAGTAGAAAAATTACCATTTGCTATTCGCTGCATATTCTTGAATTTGGAAGCTATAATGTTCATATTTAGGCATCGGACAGATCAAGACTGGGGCAACATTTGAAAAATTGACGCCAAAATCGTATGACTTTTACTTCCAGTCGTACCGGAAGGTCAAAGTTTGCCTTTGGGTTTAAAAAAAAAAATACTGAACCTCAATATCAAGACGACACAAACTTGATGATGTCATTATGACGTCTTCATGTATTGAAGATTAAACTTTAATATTTGTAAAAAATCATAACTCATGAACCACACGTTGGGTTTTTACATTCTATACATCATCGGACACGTCGATAAATGTTCAACAAACGCTACACAAAACTTGACCCCATTTGACCTTAACTTCCGTTTTAAATTGGAAGTTGAAAATTTCACAAAATTCATATTTCACAAAACCTTTTATAATTTTAGCATAATTTTTGTATCAGGTTGTAGAACGTTGAGCCTGTTCGAACTTTTGCACAGATATGACAACATTTTGACCTATACATCTGGTCGAAACCGGACGTTAAAGCGCACTTGGCTGTTGACCTCATTGACAACGCAAGATACTGTATTAACACATTAGGCCCTATACACGCACACGCTGAACCTGTATTGTACATGTACATTGCGCGTGTAGTTTAGTTTACATGTGTATGTACTGTACAGCTACATGTAGGAATACATTAAATTTTGACGTCGCTCGCTGTTTCATTGTATTTTGCACATCCAAAGATAGTCCGTCTAATATTTGAAAAATTCATAACTCCTGAACCACAAATTGAATATTAACAATCCATATATCATCCAAAAGGTCTTAATAAACGAAACACGCGCAACGCAAAGTGCGAGCCGTTGGACCTTGACTTCTGGTTTGAACCGGAAGTTGAAACTTAATTTTTCAAAAAATCATAACTTCTGAACAACACATTGGGTTTTTACAATCTATACACATTTGGAAAAGAATGTAAAAACTTACGAAAAGATACACAGAGTGTGACCCCATTTGACCATGACTTCCGTTTCAAACCGGAAGAGGAAATTTAATGTTTAAAAAAACATATCTCCTGTACCATGCACACAATGGATTTGTGCAATCATTACGTCATTAAAAAGTCTTTGAAATCTCTACACAAAATGTGACCCCCATTTGACCTGACTTCCAGTTCAAACCGGAAGTTGAAGTTTGATAATGGAAACAAACTAACTCCTGAACCAAACATTAGATTTGTGTCACCAATTGTTTCAATAATAATTTAGTGACATCACTCACGAACACCTTGTTTTTGTAACTAACAAAAACTGAATATCTAGTTACTATTACTATTTTTTGTTTTTTAAGCTGACCTTAATTTTCGCATCATGTTTGACCATAAAAGAACATGCAATAAAAGGCGATCGTCGTGATCCTTGACGTACACCAATGCAAACTCGAGCAAGCTGTACATGCGCGAAACTAGGACGTCGTTGTTGAAGGTTTTTACGTGGCACCGAATGCACTTACTGATTAATTGCTAAGTCTTAATTTGTTGACATATTCATGATGAGGAAAGAAAATGACATCAAAGCCAAATAATTTAATCGTTATTATCATTTTACGAGTCAACTGTGAAGGGGGAAATTAATAATGATCTATCAAAGCCTTTACAAATATTGTGTTCATCCTTATAAAAAACAATCGCCATCAAAAATTACCGGTAGCCGTTAACGAGAGGCACTTATTGTTCCCTAGGGACTTATCACTTCTGAACCTGAAATAATATATTATTCAATGACAATATTAACGGACAGGACGATAATTGTACGTAAATAACAAGCCTTTGGTATCTGTTAAAATTTGAACCACGATTCTAGTAATTTACTGCAAGAGTCCTGAAACACTAAACATTTTTTCAGCAAACTCAGCGATAGGGATGGGGTCGAAAATACTATCCAAAAGGTCTTAATAAACGAAACACGCGCAACGCAAAGTGTGAGCCGTTGGACCTTGACTTCTGGTTTGAACCGGAAGTTGAAACTTAATTTTTCAAAAAATCATAACTTCTGAACAACACATTGGGTTTTTACAATCTATACATATTTGGAAAAGAATGTAAAAACTTACGAAAAGATACACAGAGTGTGACCCCATTTGACCTTGACTTCCGTTTCAAACCGGAAGATGAAATTTAATGTTTGAAAAAACATATCTCCTGTACCATGCACACAATGGATTTCTACAATCATTAAAAAGTCTTTGAAATCTCTACACAAAATGTGACCCAATTTGACCTGACTTCCAGTTCAAACCGGAAGTTGAAGTTACAAATGGAAACAAATCTAACTCCTGAACCAAACATTAGATTTTTGTCACCTATTGCTTCAATAATAATTTGGTGACATCACTCACGAACACCTTGTTTTTGTAATTGTTATTACAATTTTTCAAGCTGACTTTAATTTTCGCATCACGTTTGACCATAAAAGAACATGCAATAAAAGGCGATCGTCGTGATCCTTGACGTACACCAATGCAAACTCGAGCAAGCTGTACATGAGCGAAACTAGGACGTCGTTGATGAAGGCTTTTACCTGGCATCAAATGCTCTTACTGATTATTGCTAACTGCACACGCAAGATCATCTCGATTACGTCGGAACGCAGCTAAACCAGCACAAGTGCCGCGTGCTGCGTGCTGGATCGGAGCGCGTCCGACCACCAGCCAATCAGATCTCCTATGGGAGGTTCTGAAATATTCGTATAATTCCGTGTTGTTCGTTTATTTCTGGGTTGTTTGTTTATTCTTCTTCTTCTTCTTTATCTTCTTCTTCTTCTTCTTCTTCTTCTTCTTCTTCTTCTTCTGTTTTTTCTGGCGAGGGATGCTCGCTTATTTTTATTGATTATTGTTTACAACGTAATTTCCCTGTAATTTTGTAAACTATTGCAAGCAACTTCAATCGTTTTGAAATAAAGTTGTCATTGAAAAGTCAAAAAAAAGTCTTCTTCTTCTTCTTCTTCTTCTTCTTCTTCTTCTTCTTCTTCTTCTTCTTCTTCTTCTTCTTCTTCTTCTTCTTCTTCTTCTTCTTCTTCTTCTTCTTCTTCTTCTTCTTCTTCTTCTTCGTGTGGCACGTATTTCGATCGAGCTCCGTAGTAAGTAGAAATATTTTAGCTTTTAGACCTCGTATGGTCCTAGTTCTTTCACTAGGTTGTAGATTATTGTTTATTGATTAGGCTAGACCGGCCTGCCCTTGATTGGTGTTTTCAATTTGCTGTATTTCGAGGGTAATTTTTCCAAAATATCTGCTAAAATTTACAGCTAGGCTGGCCCCCATGGCCAGTCAAGCAGAACCCTCCATTCAGGGGCAGTCGGGCGTGAGCACGGCTGCCCCTGCAAAGACCACTGTCCAAGGCAACGAGCCTTTCAGCAGTGTAACCAGGAACAATGGGGTTGCCTTTAAAGCTACTGACAATATCCCCATTCAAAGCTACATTGATGCTTTTGTTACTCACGTTCCACCTAAAGATGTCGTCTCCGCCTCTCGTATTTCCAATGGCCGAATTGCCATTTATTTGAGCTCGAGAGCGGCAGTCATTGACGCTACCAATTACGGTCTGAGACTCGGTGATTCCTTTCTCGAGCTCACTCCGCTCAATAAACCTACTACTCGGCTTACTCTCTCAAATGTGTACCCCGAAATTCCAAATAACGTTCTTGCTCACAATTTATCTGGTTTCTGTAAGGTGGTGTCTCAGATCCGACCCATACCCCTAGGCTTCAAAAACAAAGAGCTGTCACACATAATGTCATTCAGAAGACAAGTCCAGGTTCTTCTCAATGGAAATGTCACTCCTCCCGATCACATTAATTTTACCTATGCTGGCGTTAATTATCGTGTCTTCCTGTCTACCGAGTCGGTCAAGTGTTTTAACTGTGGGGAATACGGCCACATCAGCCGCTCCTGTAAAAAAACCAGCAGTACAGCACCTTCCAATGACACTGGCAATCCACTTAACCCCCCTCCAACCTTCATTCATGGAAACAAATCTGACCCCAAACACCCTCCCAAGAACCCCAAACCCACTGGACCGCCGGCCCCCCAAAAAAGTGTTCCGCTAGCCCCCCTGCCCACCACCACATCAGCCCCCACTGGTAGACCGATAGACCCAGCGGGGCTTTTTTGGCCCCCGGGAGGTCCGCCCGAATCGGCTGCGCTTTCCAAGAAGCGAACATCGGGCGCGGCCCTTCCCACAACTACCGCCTCTAATAAGCGACCACCCCCCTCTGGTCCGTCCTCCTCTGTGACAGGATCCAGAAAGAGAGCCTCTACTGTCTCCCCCCCAACCTCCCCCTCCCCTGGACCATCGACGTCCGCTTCGGATGTCACCAGGCACGACAGTGCTCCCACTTCCTCCCACCCTACCTCTTCCCACCAATCCTCCTCATGTAATCTAGGTTCATCATCCGACCCCACTCTCTCGATCTGGGGGTCCCCTCCTGCCCCCTCAAGACTCTTTTCCGAAGTCATCTCTAAGCGGAAACAGTCCCCACCCCAAACCCCCCCAAACCACCCCTAACCTCGTTCCCCTAAAGTCCCCCGCACCACCCCGCAAACTGGCCAAAAAAACTACAACCCCAATGCAAACGTCCTCCCCAGACCTTTCCCAGGCCCTCAGTGCCACATCTCCCTCCGTATCCACGCCCCTCTCCAGAGCGGGTGGCCCTGCGACCGACTCGGAGCATTGGGATGACACACAAACCACTGACGAAGAAACATCTATCTCCGCCGATTCACTATCCACATGTAAGGGACCCCTTTCCAATGCGGAACTTATCCAATTTCTCACCACCGTCAAAGCCCGAAAAAAACCAGATTTTATCGCTCGCAAATTCACCGCAAACATTCCTGGACTTGTCAAACAGCTCAAGCCTATGCGAAACAGTCCCCTACTCCAAAAAAGCATGCAGCAGAGGATTCAAAAGCTGATCAAAAAACTTGACGTGTAACTCCTTTCCCAATGGATCCTTATACATGTATTAGAACCTTTTTATTTTCACTAACAATGACACTGTCACTGCTAACTCTCAACACCGGGGGGTGCTCCTCTTCCACCCGGAACGCTGCCTTTCAAACATATATCGAAAGGCTTCATAATGACCCCGATATCGTTTTCCTTCAAGAGACCAACAACCTCAGCGAAAATTGCGGTTGTTGGAAACTCTGGCCGTACACTCCTTATTGTGCTCCCAGCCCAGTCCGGGGCTCGGGAGTAACAACCCTCATAAAGAACAAAATATCATAGTTTCCGACTCCCAAGTTTTGTTCGAAGGCCACATTCTTTACCACAAGATTGTTTTTAACAATAGCCTTCACCACATGTACAATGTGCTCATTCCTCAAAAGGACTATATGGCTCTGGCAGCCATTCGAGCCCTCTTTAACCACTGTGGGCAGTGCAGTGACGGTGTCATTGTTATCGGTGGCGACTTTAACTGCACACTTAATCCCTCCCTTGATCGTCTGTGTAGGCCCACTGAACACCGGACCAAAATCTCCACGGCTCTCAATGATAGTGTTAATTTCCTTTCTCTGTGCGATGTATGGCGCAGACTGAACCCTTTATTGGAGAAGTTCACTTGGCTCAGAAATAACCCAAACAATGCTAACGGCGTTTCCAAAGCCAGGCTTGACCGTTTTTATATTCCCTTTAATCTCATGTCTTGTGTCCGCTCATGCGATATCAAGCCATGTTCTCTGTCCGATCACTCAGCAGTCTCCTTTGTTATCAAACTTCCTGGCAGTAGCACAAAAGGGAGTGCCTATTGGCACTTTAATAACTCTCTGCTCGAAGACAATGCATACAAGGACATTGTTACCCACTTTTGGACTGATTGGAAATCTAAAAGAACGAATTTTCTGACCTGGGTGCTTGGTGGGATTTCGGTAAATCACAACTCAAATCCCTCTCGCAAATGTATGGCGCCAAAGTCTCGCACGATAAACGCGAACTTTTCCGTCAAATGAACGACTCAATTGACCAACTTCAGTCTGCGCCAGGCCTAACACCGGAAACTACCCGTGTGCTCAATGAGCAGAAAAATAATTTAAACATGTTACTTAAAAACGAGGCCAGGGGCGCTCTTGTCAGGTCGCGTTTCAAACACATAACTGAAGTTGACACCAGCTCGTCGTACTTCTTTCAGCTGGAAAACTCACTCACAGTCTAAAACAATAACCAATGTGCAGCTGCCGTCCGGCACAGTCACTGACGATCCTGATGAGATTAAATCTCATGTGCGGAATTTCTACCGCACACTGTACACCAAAGTACCGACTGACGAGAGCGCCCGCGACACTCTCCTTTCGGACTTGCCATCACTTGATTCCACAGACTCGGAAGATCTTGATAGCCAGTTACTTCCTGAGGAACTTGACCTTGCAGCCAAGCAACTTAGCAATAACAAAGCCCCCGGTCTGGACGGTCTTTCTTGCGAGTTCTACCAATGTTTCTGGCCTCTCCTGAAAAATGACTTACTGTCCGTCTTAAACCATGCCATTGTCTACGGCAGCCTACCTCACTCCTTTCAAAGAGGCGTCATATCTCTCATCCCGAAAAAGGGAGACCTCTCTGACATCGCTAACTGGCGGCCCGTTTCCCTCCTCAACACCGACTACAAGATCTTTGCTAAGTTGCTGGCCAATAGGCTAAAGGGTCACATGCATTCGGTGATCCATCATGATCAATCTTATTGTGTTCCAGACCGCTCAATTTATGACAATATTCTTCTCACTAAAGATATCATTAACTGTTCCAATTTAAATGACACTCCTTGCTGTGCTCAACCTTGATCAAAGCAAAGCCTTCGACAATGTTGACCACGAATATCTATTTAGTACCATGAGAGCCATGGGTTTTGGTGACCGGTTCATATCTTACATAAAACTTCTGTACAAGGGTGCCGAAAGCCTTCTCAAGGTGGGCGGTTCACTCACCGCCCCCTTCGCAGCAGAGAAAGGTATTCGTCAGGGCTGCCCGCTCTCTGGGCTGCTGTACTCCATTGCCATTGAGCCCCTGCTCAATACGCTAAGAAACAGATTGGGAACCAAAGGATTCCCTCTCCCTGGTACCGATAAACACTGTCAGGTCTCGGCCTACGCAGACGACGTCACAATCTTCGTCACCACCAACTCTGGTTTCAGTATTGTAGACGATGTGTACAAACTTTTCAATAAATCCTCTGCTGCCTGCCTCAATTACAAAAAATCTCGGGGCCTGTGGGTCGGGTCCTGGACCAGCAGAACCGACGAGCCCCTCAACTTCCGCTGGAATAACGAGGGGCTTCCCTTTCTTGGAGTTCACTTGGGGAATACCAATTGCTACCTCAAACAAAACTGGATCGCCTGCAAAAACAAACTCGGCAACACTCTTTCACGCTGGAAAGGTATCGCGAACTCTCTCTCATACAAAGGCAAAGTTCTCATAACAAATCAACTTGCGGCTTCCAAAACCTTCCACTGTCTAGCCGTTCTCTCTCCCCCTGACAAAGTCCTGAGTGAACTACAGGATATGCTCGTCGATTTCGTCTGGTCCAATAAGAGGCACCTCCTTAAGAAAAACCTTCTTTATCGCAAACCAGAGAGGGGAGGTCTAGGTCTAGCTTGCTTCCAAGCACGCGTGCTCACCTTCAGACTCTCTCTCATCCAACGTTATCTGAATCTATGTCCGCATCCCGCGCACACAATGATAAGTCACAATCTTCACAGATACATGAATCTCAATCTCGACTTCCAACTCTTCCTGACCCACACTTCGTCCAAATTTTACACCAGCCTTCCTTGCTTCTATGGTGAGCTCTTGCGTGCTTGGAAGGCGTCCGGAGCTCGCGCCGAAATACCATCGGACTCCATCAATCATGTTATCAATCTCCCTCTCAGTAGCCCTCTCCTTAACGACGAAGCTGACGATGAGGGACTTTTTCCCGCGCGACTCTCTTCGCACGGTATCACGCTTGTCAAACACCTCACAGACACAAACACCGGCACGTGGACAGAAGCTGATCACTTTCAACCCCCTCTCCCGGCTCTTCACCGACGCTCTCTCCAACTCCTCCAACTGGATCTTCAATGCTCTCGTGGTAAACTTCTCAAACACTTTCCAGTTATTTTCAATGAAAACGGTGTCCGTCCGGCTAGCTTCAGGAACATCTCTGCTAGTTCAGCTCCTACGGTCAACTTTTCGCTCTCATCTAACACTAACGGACTCACCGCCTCATCCAAACAAATATACGGCATCTTCAATGACAGAGTCAACTCGCACCCTCCTCAAACTACTACATACTGGCACGAATCTGGACTGTTTGATTCCTCCCAAACCATACAATGGGGAGGAATCTACCAGCTGCCGACTTCAAAAAAAGAAGGAGACACTCAGTTTAAACTCCTGCACAACATACTACCTTCTCTTCCAGTACTTCATCATCTAAACCCTGACATATGCTCCTCCTGTGGCTGGTGCGGGGTCAGGGGAACGCTTCTACATCTATTCATCCTCTGCCCAGCCATACAATCCGGTTTAAATCTGCTCTACGCACTTCTTCATCGAATCCTTCCAGACCTGAAACTCAATTTCGACCTCTACTGGACGCTCATCCCGTGCGCTAGAGGCCGCCTTAAAGGGGCAGTACGCCTATCAAACTTCCTCATCGTCAGCTTCAAACACGTTATTTACTGGCTATACAGAACCTCACGCTTTTCCGATCCTTACAAAATTTGGCGCAGTCGCCTGCAACATAAAATTCTCATTGATTACAACTACTACAACCTCTGCAACAATCCTGCTGGTTTCATCACAAAATGGTCTTTCAACAACGCCATTTTCACTATCGTCAATAACAAGATAACATGGTTGATGTAGTCCCCCACACGATATCTCCTCTATTTTCTGATTACTTTTTTAACAATGTGTATTTTCTGTAATTTACCTACTCTGTATTAGTACAGAATTTATCTCTCGCTTAAATTTGCATCCTTTGTGGGGGGAGGCAGGTTTCGTGTTTCGTTCCCCCCTCTGATCGGGCTTTTTGGTGTCGGAGGAGTCTTACATTCCGCGGTCGTGTTCCTTGAGAGTGTTGGGTTCCAACCACTTCCAAAGAGTGTCTGACTCCTTCGATACCTTGCCTAGTTGGGGGTGGGGGGTGGACGTGGGATTTGTTTTTTCTGGCGAGGGATGCTCGCTTATTTTTATTGTTTATTGTTTTCAACGTAATTTCCCTGTAATTTTGTAAACTATTGCAAGCAACTTCAATCGTTTTGAAATAAAGTTGTCATTGAAAAGTCAAAAAAGTCTTCTTCTTCTTCTTCTTCTTCTTCTTCTTCTTCTTCTTCTTCTTCTTCTTCTTCTTCTACTGGACGCTCATCCCGTGCGCTAGAGGTCGCCTCAAAGGGGCAGTACACCTATCAAACTTCCTCATCGTCAGCTTCAAACACGTTATATACTGGCTATACAGAACCTCACGCTTTTCCGATCCTTACATAATTTGGCGCAGTCGCCTGCAACATAAAATTCTCATTGATTACAACTACTACAACCTCTGCAACAATCCTGCTGGTTTCATCACAAAATGGTCTTTCAACAACGCCATTTTCACTATCGTCAATAACAAGATAACATGGTTGATGTAGTCCCCCACACGATATCTCCTCTATTTTCTGATTACTTTTTTAACAATGTGTATTTTCTGTAATTTACCTACTCTGTATTAGTACAGAATTTATCTCTCGCTTAAATTTGCATCCTTTGTGGGGGAGGCAGGTTTCGTGTTTCGTTCCCCCCTCTGATCGGGCTTTTTGGTGTCGGAGGAGTCTTACATTCCGCGGTCGTGTTCCTTGAGAGTGTTGGGTTCCAACCACTTCCAAAGAGTGTCTGACTCCTTCGATTCCTTGCCTAGTTGGGGGTGGACGTGGGATTTGTTTTTTCTGGCGAGGGATGCTCGCTTATTTTTATTGTTTATTGTTTTCAACGTAATTTCCCTGTAATTTTGTAAACTATTGCAAGCAACTTCAATCGTTTTGAAATAAAGTTGTCATTGAAAAGTCAAAAAAAGTCTTCTTCTTCTTCTTCTTCTTCTTCTTCTTCACTTTTCACTTTTTGCTTCTTCTTCGTGTGGGACTTTTTCCCGCGCGACTCTCTTCGCACGGTATCACGCTTGTCAAACACCTCACAGACACAAACACCGGCACGTGGACAGAAGCTGATCACTTTCAACCCCCTCTCCCGGCTCTTCACCGACGCTCTCTCCGACTCCTCCAACTGGATCTTCAATGCTCTCGTGGTAAACTTCTCAAACACTTTCCAGTTATTTTCAATGAAAACGGTGTCCGTCCGGCTAGCTTCAGGAACATCTCTGCTAGTTCAGCTCCTACGGTCAACTTTTCGCTCTCATCTAACACTAACGGACTCACCGCCTCATCCAAACAAATATACGGCATCTTCAATGACAGAGTCAACTCGCACCCTCCTCAAACTACTACATACTGGCACGAATCTGGACTGTTTGATTCCTCCCAAACCATTCAATGGGGAGGAATCTACCAGCTGCCGACTTCAAAAAAAGAAGGAGACACTCAGTTTAAACTCCTGCACAACATACTACCTTCTCTTCCAGTACTTCATCATCTAAACCCTGACATATGCTCCTCCTGTGGCTGGTGCGGGGTCAGGGGAACGCTTCTACATCTATTCATCCTCTGCCCAGCCATACAATCCGGTCTAAATCTGCTCTTCGCACTTCTTCATCGAATCCTTCCAGACCTGAAACTCAATTTCGACCTCTACTGGACGCTCATCCCGTGCGCTAGAGGCCGCCTTAAAGGGGCAGTACGCCTATCAAACTTCCTCATCGTCAGCTTCAAACACGTTATTTACTGGCTATACAGAACCTCACGCTTTTCCGATCCTTACATAATTTGGCGCAGTCGCCTGCAACATAAAATTCTCATTGATTACAACTACTACAACCTCTGCAACAATCCTGCTGGTTTCATCACAAAATGGTCTTTCAACAACGCCATTTTCACAATCGTCAATAACAAGATAACATGGTTGATGTAGTCCCCACACGATATCTCCTCTATTTTCTGATTACTTTTTTAACAATGTGTATATTATGAAATTTACATACTCTGTATTTGTACAGAATTTATCTCTCGCTTAAATTTGCATCCATTTTGGGGGTTGGCAGGTTTCGTGTTTCGTTCCCCCCTCTGATCGGGCTTTTTGGTGTCGGAGGAGTCTTACATTCCGCGGTCGTGTTCCTTGAGAGTGTTGGGTTCCAACCACTTCCAAAGAGTGTCTGACTCCTTCGATACCTTGCCTAGTTGGGGGGGGGGGGGTGGACGTGGGATTTGTTTTTTCTGGCGAGGGATGCTCGCTTATTTTTATTGATTATTGTTTACAACGTAATTTCCCTGTAATTTTGTAAACTATTGCAAGCAACTTCAATCGTTTTGAAATAAAGTTGTCATTGAAAAGTCAAAAAAGTCTTCTTCTTCTTCTTCTTCTTCTTCTTCTTCTTCATCTTCTTCTTCTTCTTCTTCTTCTTCTTCTTCTTCTTCTTCTTCTTCTTCTTCTTCTTCTTCTTCTTCTTCTTCTTCTTCTTCTTCTTCTTCTTCTTCTTCTTCTTCTTCTTCTTCTTCTTCTTCTTCTTCTTCTTCTTCTTCTTCTTCTTCTTCTTCTTCTTCTTCTTCTTCTTCTTCCACGGAACTCTTCTCCAAAGCATAACTCAACTTGAGATTGAAATTGAATTGAACATTGAAACTCATCAGACAATTGAAACTCAATATGAAGACGGCGTAAACTTGAAGGCGTCATGATGACATCATCGGGTGTTGAATTACAAGGTTTTTAAAGTTGACAAAATTACCATATGATTTTCGCTGTTAACCTTGGATTTGAAATCTATGATGTCTATTGTTGGGTATCAGATAGATCAAGACTGGGGCAACATTTAAAAAGTTAACGCCAAAGTCGTATGACCTTTACTCACGGTCGTACCGGAGGGTCGAAGTTGGAGTTTTTTTTTTTTTTTTTTAAATTTCGGGACATAACTCAAGAATGAAATTTAAATGAACATTGAAACTCATCAGACAATTTGAACCTTAATATCAAGACGACACAAACTTGATCATGATAACGTCATCAGGTATCAAATTAAAATAAACTAAAACTTAATATCTGTAAAATAAATCATAACTCATGAACCACAGGTTTGATTTTTACAATGTCTACATCATCGGACAGGTCGTTAAAGATTCAACAAACACTACATAGAGCATGACCCCATTTGACCTTAACTTCCGATTCAAACAAGAGTTAAAAATTTCAAAAAATTCTTATCTCAAAAACCACGTATTTTTTCATCAGCGCACGTGTCTCTTGAATATTTGAAATATTCACTAATTGAAAAGGTCATAACTCCTGAACCATACATTTGATTTTTACAATATTTACAATCCATACATCATCTGAAAGGTCTTAATAAACTAAACACGCGCTACACAAAGTGTGACCCCGTTTGACCTAGACTTCCGGTTCAAACCGGAAGATTAAATTCAATGTTTCAAAATATTATAACTTCTAAGCCACACATAGGTTTTTTTCAAGAAACTCATCAGACAAAGTTTTCATGACGTCATTATGACGTCATCGGGTGTTGTTAAGTTGAAAAATGACCATTTGCTTTTCTCCGTATATCCTTGAAGTTGAAAGCTATGATGTTTATAGTTGGGCGTCAACCAGTTGAAGACTGGGGCAACATTTGAAAAGTACCGCGATAAATCGTATGACCTTTACTTCCGGTCGTACCGGAGGTCAAGGTTTGAGTTGGGTTTTTTCTTTGAAACAATCATTTTGTGGGCATAACTAAATGTTTATATTGATTTGAACATTGAAACTCATCAGACAATTGAACCTCAATACCAAGACGCCACAAACTTGATGATATCAAGATGACGTCATCAGAGATTGAATAACAATAAATTAAAGTTTAATATTTGAACAAAATCATTACTCATGATCAACATGGTGGATTTTTACAATCTTTACATCGTCGGATAGGTTGTTATAAAAGTTCAACAAACACTGCATTGAGCATGACTCCATTTGACCTTGACTTCCGGTTCAAGTTAAAAATTTCAAAAAATTCTTATCTCTAAAACCACGTATTTTTTCATCATAATTTTTGCATAAGGTTAGAGTGGGCCTGCTCAAACTTTTGCACAGAGATGAAAACACTTTGTCCTTTACATCTGGACGATAAAGCGCACGTGTCTATTGAATATTTGAAATAATCAATATTTGAAAAGCTCGTAACAATCCTGAACCACACATTGGATATTTACAATTCATACATCATTTGAAAGGTCTTAATAAACTAAACACGCGCTACACAAAGTGTGACCCCGTTTGACCTAGACTTCCGGTTCAAACCGGAAGATTAGATTCAATGATTCAAAAAATTATAACTTCTAAGCCACACATCGGGTTTTTTTCAAGAAACTCATCAGACATAATTTTTATGACGTCATGTTGAAAAATATTTGAAAAAATCATTACTCATGAACAACATGTTAGATTTTTACAATTTTTACATCATCGGATAGGTCGTTAAAGATTCAACAAACGCTACACAAAACATAACCCCATTTGACCTAAACTTCCGGTTCAAACTGGAAGTTGAAAGTTTTAAAAATTCATATCTCAAAAACCACGTATTTATTTTAACATAGTTTTTGCATCAGGTTATAGATGAGTGAGCCTGCTCAAAATTAGGCACAGAAATGACAACATTTTGACCTAAACATCAGGTCAAAACCGGACGTGAAAGCGCACGTTAAAGCTGCAACTGCTACTGATGCTGCTGCTACTGCCACTGCTTATGCTATACTGCTTCTGCTGCTGCTTATGCTACTGCTACTGCTGCTGCTACTGCTACTGCTTCTGCTACTGCTACTGATACTGCTGCTACTGCTACTTCTGCTACTGCTGCTGCTGCTGTTACTGCTGCTGCTACTGCTACTGCTACTGCTACTGCTTCTGCTACTGCTACTGCTGCTGCTACTGCTACTGTATCTGCTAATGCACTGCTACTGCTACTGCTTCTGCTACTGATACTGCTACTGCTACTGCTACTGCTACTTCTACTGCTACTGCTGCTGCTACTGCTACTGCCACTGCTACTGCTGGTGCTACTGTGGCTACTGCTACTGCTTCTGCTACTGCTGCTGCTACTGCTACTGCTTCTACCACTGCTACTGCTGGTGCTACTGCTACTGCTTCTGCTACTGCTACTGCTGCTGCTACTGCTACTGCTGCTGCTACTGCTGCTGCTTCTGCTACTGCTGCTGCTACTGCTACTGCTGCTACTACTGCTACTGCTGCTACTGCCACTGCTTCTGCTACTGCTACTGATACTGCTGCTACTGCTACTGCTACTGCTACTGCCACTGCTACTGCTTCTGCTACTGCTACTGCTGCTGCTACTGCTACTGCTGCTACTGCTACTACTTCTGCTACTGCTACAGATACTGCTGCTACTGCT
Source organism: Plazaster borealis (assembly GCA_021014325.1). Classification (NCBI taxonomy): domain Eukaryota; kingdom Metazoa; phylum Echinodermata; class Asteroidea; order Forcipulatida; family Labidiasteridae; genus Plazaster; species Plazaster borealis. The sequence goes on from CM037461.1 coordinate 22,749,102, forward strand.
ACTGCTACTGCCACTGCTACTGCTTCTGCTACTGCTACTGCTGCTGCTAATGCTACTGCTACTGCTTCTGCTTCTGCTACTGCTGCGGCTACTGCTACTGCTGCTGCTACTGCTGCTGCTTCTGCTACTGCTGCTACTGCTACTGCTTCTGCTACTGCTACTGATACTGCTGCTACTGCTACTGCTACTGCAACTGCTACTGCTACTGCTAATGCACTGCTACTGCTACTGCTGCTGCTACTGCTACTGCTACTGATACTGCTGCTGCTACTGCTACTGCTACTGCTGCTGCTACTGCTACTGCTACTGATACTGCTGATACTGCTTCTGCTTCTGCTACTGCTACTGCTACTGCTACTGCTACTGCTTCTGCTACTGCTACTGCTGCTGCTACTGCTACTGATACTGCTGATACTGCTTCTGCTTCTGCTACTGCTACTGCTACTGCTACTGCTACTGCTTCTGCTACTGCTATACTGCTGCTGCTACTGCTACTGCTGCTGCTACTGCTTCTGCTACTGCTACTGCTGCTGCTACTGTTTCTTCTACTGCTACTGCTGCTGCTTCTGTTACTGCTACTGATACTGCTGCTACTGCTAATGCCACTGCTACTGCTTCTGCTACTGCTACTGCTGCTGCTACTGCTACTGCTGCTACTGCTACTGCTTCTGCTACTGCTACTGATACTGCTGCTACTGCTACTGCTACTGCCACTGCTACTGCCTCTGCTACTGCTACTGCTGCTGCTAATGCTACTGCTACTGCTTCTGCTACTGCTACTGCTGCGGCTACTGCTACTGCTGCTGCTACTGCTGCTGCTTCTGCTACTGCTGCTACTGCTACTGCTTCTGCTACTGCTACTGATACTGCTGCTACTGCTACTGCTACTGCTACTTCTACTGCTACTGCTACTGCTAATGCACTGCTACTGCTACTGCTACTGCTGCTGCTACTGCTACTGCTACTGATACTGCTGCTGCTACTGCTACTGCTACTGCTGCTGCTACTGCTACTGCTACTGATACTGCTGATACTGCTTCTGCTTCTGCTACTGCTACTGCTACTGCTACTGCTACTGCTTCTGCTACTGCCACTGCTGCTGCTACTGCTACTGATACTGCTGACACTGCTTCTGCTTCTGCTACTGCTACTGCTACTGCTACTGCTACTGCTTCTGCTACTGCTACTGCTGCTGCTACTGCTACTGCTGCTGCTACTGCTTCTGCTACTGCTACTGCTGCTGCTACTGTTTCTGCTACTGCTACTGCTACTGCTTCTGTTACTGCAACTGCTACTGCTTCTGCTACTGCTACTGCTGCTGCTACTGCTACTTCTGCTGCTACTGCTACTGCTACTGCTTCTGCTACTGATACTGCTACTGCTACTGATACTGATACTGATACTGCTACTGCTACTGCTACTGCTACTGCTTCTGCTACTGCTGCTGCTACTGCTACTGCTTCTGCTACTGCTGCTGCTACTGCTACTGCTTCTGCTACTGCTACTGCTGCTACTACTGCCACTGCTACTGCTACTGCTTCTGCTACTGCTGCTGCTACTGCTTCTCCTACTGCTACTGCTGCTGCTACTGCTATTGCTTCTGCTACTGCTGCTGCTACTGTTACTGCTGCTGCTTCTGCTACTGCTACTGCTGCAGCAACTCCTACTGCAAATGGTACTCCTTCTGCTACTGCTTTTGCTACTGCTATTGCTGCTGCTGCTGCTGCAACTGCAACTGCTAATGCTACTGCTACTGCTACTGCTACTGCTGCTGCTGCTAATGCTATACTGCCACTACTACTACTGCTGCTGCTACTGCTGCTGTAACTGCTACTGATGTTGCGTTGTTGTTGCTGTTGTTACTGCTACTGCCGTTGCTACTGCTACAGCTACTATTACTGCTGCTGCTACTGCTAATGTTACTGCTGCTGCTACTGCTTCTGCTACTGCTACTGCTGCTGCTACTGCTACTGCTACTGCTTCTGCTACTGCTACTGCTGCTGCTACTGCTATTGCTTCTGCTAGTGCTGCTGCTACTGCTACTGCTTCTGCTACTGCTACTGCTGCTGCTACTGCTACTGCTGCTGCTACTGCTACTGCTTCTGCTACTGCTACTGCTGCTGCTACTGCTACTGCTTCTGCTACTGCTACTCTTACTGCTGCAGCAACTCCTACTGCAAATGGTACTCCTGCTACAGCTTCTGCTACTGCTACTGCTACTGCTACTGCTACTGCTACTGCTACTGCTACTGCTACTGCTACTGCTTCTGCTACTGTTACTGCTGCTGCTTCTGCTACTGCTACTGCTGCAGCAACTCTTACTATAAATGGTACTCCTTCTGCTACTGCTTTTGCTACTGCTACTGTTGCTGCTGCTGCTGCTACTGCTACTGCTACTGCTGCTGCAACTGCAACTGCTAATGCTACTGCTTCTGCTACTGCTTCTGCTTCTGCTACTGCTGCTGCTGCTAATGCTATACTGCCACTACTACTGCTGCTGCTGCTACTGCTGCTTCTACTGCTATTGCTACTGCAGTTGTTACTGCTTCTGATACTGCGTTGCTGTTGCTGTTGTTACTGCTACTGCCGTTGCTACTGCTACAGCTACTATTACTGCTGCTGCTACTGCTAATGTTACTACTGCTGCTACTACTACATGTGCTACGGTACTATTGCTGATTTTACTACTGCTACTCTGCTGCTGCGCTGCTGTTGCTACTGTTACTGCTTCTATTAGATGATACTGCTACAGCTACTGCTACTGCTATGTTGCTGCTGCTGTTGCTGCTGTTACTTCTACTGCTGCTGACACTTACAGCTTCTGCTACTACTGCTGCTGCTGCTTCTGCTATGCTACTGCTGCTACTGTTACCGGTACTGCTATTTCTACTGCTGCTGCTGCTACTGCTATGCTACTGCTGCTACTGTTACCGGTACTGCTATTTGTACTGCTGCTGCTGCTACTGTTACCGGTTCTGCTATTTCTACTGCTGCTGCTACTGCTATGCTACTGCTGCTACTGTTACCGGTACTGCTATTTCTACTGCTGCTGCTGCTACTGCTATGCTACTGCTGCTACTGTTACCGGTACTGCTATTTCTACTGCTGCTGCTGCTACTGCTATGCTATTGCTGCTACTGTTACCGGTTCTGCTATTTCTACTGCTGCTGCTGCTACTGCTATGCTATTGCTGCTACTGTTACCAGTACTGCTATTTCTACTGCGGCTGCTGCTACTGCTATGCTTCTGCTGCTACTGTTACCGGTACTGCTATTTCTACTGCTGCTGCTGCTACTGCTATGCTATTGCTGCTACTGTTACCGGTACTGCTATTTCTACTGTTGCTGCTGCTACTTTTGCCGATACTTCTGCTGCTGAGTATTCATTTTGGGATTTTGTCCTTCCCTTTTCACCTCACTACGATTTTAATCCAGCCAAAGGGACACCAGGAACACTTCACCCATTCATGTTGTTTGTGTTCAATGAGATCGACTCTTCTATGTTACAGCCTAGCCTACCTTTTTACAAATGAGTTATTACTGAGTGACGTTGGACAGCATGGACAGAGCGGCGTCTTTTATTTGCATTCTTCTAGCGTGGGGCGCTATTTCTCATCTTGCTAACTCACGTAAGTTACTGTTTCAAGTTTACACTTGAAAATGAATATCATTGTTTTGTTTGCTCCCCTTTAAAGCTATTTTAAAAAGGACCCCAAAAAGCGACTTGTACTTCACTAAATTAATACATGACAATACTGAAGCAAATAAAGAACAAGGAAGAAGAGGAGGAGGAGGAGGAAGAAGGGGAGGAGGAAGAAGAAGAAGAAAAAGGGTGGAAGGGGAGAAGGGGAGGGGTGGGGATAAAGGGAGGGGAGAAAAAAAGGAGCAGCAAAACTAAGACTAAGTGGTTTTTTAAGATTAAGAGAGAACTATAATAGGAAAAGTTTTGAACAGTATAATCTGCTCGTCTTCAGGAGAAAACCATGAGAAGTCTCCGTTCTCCCATAAAGACGAGCAGAGTATACTGTTCGAAACGTCGAGACCACACCGGCTCTTTTCAGAGCCAACACTCCTCCAAAAGAGATTTTACACAAGGTTGTACATGCAAGTTTTCTATTAAAAGCTACTTCTTAAAACTAAGACTGTAACAAGATGAGTGTCTAAAAAATGAACTTCAACTAAACTTAAAATTGGGGGAAAAAACTGGAAATGGAAATGGGAGTAGCACTGGAACTTTAATTGGAATCGGAATCAGAACTCACAATCGAAAATCAAAGTCACACTGAAAAGCACATGTTACGGAAGAAAAAGCCCAAAATATTTACGAATACAATTTACCAAAAAGTTTGATCTGATCAGATGTAATAAAGAATTAAAACTAGACGACAATGACTTCACAATGATTTAGAGGCAGCTACACAACAAATCGAAACATCTGTTTAGCGAGATCTCCAAACAGCCACTGTCCCTGCGGAAGACACGAAACTCGTTGTCCTTTCTCTAAAAGGTTCATGGGCGAGTGCTGAAATATGAAAATGTGATTGTGGTAGAACTGCAGATTGTCTAAAACCTCCGAAATAACAATACAAATTACTTTAGTTTTATTAAGCTACCCTTTGTTTTATTGTGAGAAAATAGAGTTAGCTGTTAATATCTAGTTTTCTTTGTTATTCTTTCAGAATCACTGTGCAGCTCGCCGTATATCAACGTAACCGACGACTCCATGATAGAATTAAGTATTTTAAGCCCTGTGTCACACACATTCACATGTGTATGGCTGATAAACATTAGTCCTGGTTTGATAACAACAGTTAACTTGACTCGCGTGAGTCAACAGATCTCAATTGGAAAGGGACATAATAGTTCAGATTCATTGTCATTGATAGAAGAAATTTTGCAGCATCATCACGTGACGCTAATTTCCGTTAGGGCAAATGAACTTTGGATTGAATTCTCATGTCAATTGTTTCATGGGTGTTCTGATACCGAGACCATAGTTCTGTTTGCACAAAACTACACCGGATGGAAAGGTAAAATGTTTTGTGATATCTTTGATTGACTTTTTCAACGGATAAAAGGTGTTCTTGAATCGACTTAGTGTTTCTACGATATAGCCCATTAGAATAGATCTCAAAAGTGTCCTAAAAGACGGCTTCGGCGATGCATCATTTGAAGACAACGATTACGACGACCAATAAACAAAAAAGTAACTTTTTAAATAATAATGTGTCATGTTATAATTACACTTAACAAGACAATCAATAATTTTTTTATTTCTTGAGACAGGTTCATGTGCTTTAAGTTACGGAGCTAAAAGCAGCTGAACGGATTATCTAATCGAAGCCGAAGCAGGGTGGTTTCGCAAACTGGGTTCAAATGATATAGGCCCAACCAAAACATTTTCCTTTTTTGACAAGAAGAATGCTTCTAAGTTTAATTTTTGTAACGATATAATTACAAATTTTAAAAGATAAAATAAATGACAAGATATCATTTGCAGTATTTTTGACTGTGTGGGGCTGTGTGTGAACCAAATGTATGTTGTGCAAAACTAGTAAAACGAACTTGTTTTTCAATCGTTGCTATTATTGTTAATATTTATTTGGCCATTGATACAAGAAAACAACAAACAGGCAGTCAAGATAAGATACAACTGCAATTGTCATGCGAGGAATCTAGCCTTTGAAAGCGCCCTCATGCGGTCAAAATTACGGTCAATTATAATTCAATTACTGCCAATTAAAATCTCCCTTGATTTGCTTCAGCGGAATGCGATGGAAATCAGATATTGTGTCTGCCTGATTTGAAGTGCCTGTCCCCCGATGCTGCTTGCAATGGCATATTTGACTGCTCAAATTACTTCGACGAAATTGGTTGCGGTAAGTTACCATTGATTTGGAAACTCTTAAACTTATGTTCAGTACCTTCATTTATTCTTGTGCTTCAGGGTTCTACGGAGGAACGAATTTTAAAACCCCCACCAGAGGCACATTGTCAGCACATGCTGACATTATTTCCATTGTGTTAACTACATCGTAAATGGTCAGCTCGTATATTCCATTATATTCTAAGCTGGACCCTACCGCACGTTAATCAACAGGGGTCAGTGATTTGGTTAAGGGGCAGGACAAAACATTCTTCGTATGTACAAAATCGGTCTGTCAATTGACAATGGTAGATGAACCAAATTATTCAAATTAATTAATTAAGCAAATAAATGAGCTTAAATTTAACCAGGCATTTCCTGAACATGTAAACAACACACTTAGGCAAAGAAATCATTGAGACAATTTAAAACAAACCCTTTTAACCTGCATGAAACACTTGCCATCACGTACTGACAACGTAAGGGCTGACCGTGTTTAGTTTGCTTGAAGATGAAATATTGTTTTTAGTTTGTTACAAATATCTGTTTCTTTTAATTTCAGACGTATGTGGAAATCAGGACGTTTTCTTAAGCCGGAATGAGTCAATGACAATTTTTGCCAGGAAAAACGTTTACAAACAGTCACAGTTTGTTGCCGTCTACCCCGGAACTTCTCGATCAATTCCGAATTCCGCAACACTGCACAACATAACCATAACTCCGGTGGCAGGATATATTCGTATTAACTGCATCTGGGCAATACATGCGCCTAGCGGGACAAAGATTAAACTTGAAGTGCTCGACATACGCAGAGAAGGCATGCACCTGAGCGTTTTCGACGGGAATGATCCGGCCAACGGAACTCTAATCTTGGTCAAAGACGCTGCTCCCTATTTTGCTGAAGTTCCAGTGTCTGTGCTTTCTCATGAGCCCAAAATGACGATTGTGCTGGGACGTAGTACGGAAAATGCAGACTTCCGTCGTATGAGAATCGTTCTGACGCCTTACGAAATTGTTGGTAAGATAAGAATTGAAACATTTATCTGACATTATAAGAATTAAGTTGAGTTGACTAAAGAGTATTTTTAAATATAATTTTTAAATGACATTCTCCTTCAGATTGTAAAGATGGGGAGTACACATGTTTGTTTGGTATAGAGTGCCTCGAGTCCACCTCTCAAACTTGTGATGGAGTTAGAGATTGCACTTTCAGTGAGGACGAGTTTGGCTGTGGTAAGTAATAACAACAGAAAAGATGTACACATAAGGTTTGATTATGAAGCTGAAACACCCGTGCTAATTGATAAGTATTTTTTGAATAAACCTCGGTACCTCTTATACAAATCTGAGCTTACTAAGTCCAGGGAGAGCTCCACACACTGAACAAGGGTAGTATTACAGCGAGATCCACGGTAAGATGTGATTGATGTTTTCAAGTGTACACATATACCGGTAGCCTTCACACTTCACTTCATAATAATGTGATTGACATCCTTAACAAAACAAAACAAAATATATACTAATGGCCTCAAGTTTCGACCCTAGCAGAGTCTTTCATAAACTAAGGTAACTTTTTTTCTAATTAATATTGTACTTTGTTTTGGGAGGTGGATGCAATTCGATGAATGTAAGCTGCACGTCTGGAGAATGTATACGCCCAAGCCAAATATGTGACGGTCATTTCGACTGCGCCGACTACACTGATGAAATGATGTGTGGTAAGGATATCTGAGTAAACTGCCTCGATTTCATTGTTTACATCACACACCAAAATTACTTATTAATTTCTTTAAAATTCCAGGAGAGATTTGCCTTGCAGAAGTGTCTATCCGGGTCAGATTGACTAATGCAATGGGTAGTACGAGTTGAAGGGGTTTCCCAAAGCCGGTGAAATCCTACTAATTCCCTCTGCAGATAAACAAGGAGCTAACCTTTGATGACAAGCAAATGCCAAAATAACAAGATAAAAAAGTTAATGATAATACTGATAGTAAATAATTCTAATTTAATTTAGCGTCATCTTTAACGACATTACAAATTCTTTGCTAACAAACGTTACAGATACTTGTGGCACTACGGAGATTTGGTTGACTGCAGATGCACCAAGCAACATACATGTCTATAAGCAGAGGTTCAGTACAAGTTATGCAGTTGGAGTTTTTCCAGGACAATGGCATCGTTGGACGGAAATTCCAACCGGTAGCATCTTTACCGTTTACGAAAGACCCGTCCAAGATTTGAGCTGCCTATGGATGTTGAAAGGATCAAATGGAACAAGACTTATTATTGAACTGACGTCCTTTGTTGCAGAAGATATGGAGTTGATAATGATAAATGGACATGATATCGTCAATGCAACTCCAGCTTTGGTTGTATATCCAGATTATAACTATTTTTTTGAGCCAACTTTTGTGTTCTCTATAGATTCAAGGATGACGATTGTTGCAAAAAGTAAAACAGCAAGTTCTGTCTTAATCATGTTGAGGGTTGTAATTACCGCAACTTACAATAAAGGTAGGACTAACATGTTGCAGATGTTAATTGGTGTTAAATTTTGCATCGGGGATAAAGGTTATTATTTATATTCTACCTATACACCGATGTGTGCCAAGTACGGAAGCGCCATCCGCATGTTGGTGGTGTTGGGGTGTTTTGGTGTTTTTTAGGATGATTTCATTTTCCTTTTTGTTGTTCGCTTTGGTGTTTCTTTTTATTATGTTGGTTTCTATTGTTTTTTCCGTTGCCGTTGTCGTTGCGATTGTAGTTGGTGATGGTATTGTTGTTGGTGTAAGTGTTGGTGATGGTGTTGGTTTATAGGTGTCGGTGTTGTTGGTGATGTGTTGGTATTGGTGTAGGTGTTGGTGTGGGTGTTGGTGTTGTTGTTTGTGGTGTTGTTATTGTTTTTGTTGTGGTGGTGGTGTTGTTGATTGTGTTGGTGTTAATGTTGGTAATATTGTTGCTGTTGCTGCTGTTGCTGTTTTTGCTATTGGTGTTGGTGTTTGTGTAGGTGTTGTTGGTGTTGGTGATGGTGATGGTGTTGGAGTTATTGTTGTAGTTGTCGTTGTAGTTTGTTAGTGTTGTTGTTGTTGTTGTTGTTGTTGTTTGTTTTGTCCTTTTCATTTGGATGGGTGATATTCCCGATTGATGCTGAGGTTGTTTTTTCCAATTTGATCATTGCAGAATGCAGTCAGGGTGAGTACGCATGCGCATCTGGTTCGAAATGCCTGGAGAGTTATTTGAAGGTTTGCGATTTTGTTGAGGATTGCCCCGGTGGAGACGATGAACTGGATTGCGGTAAGTTGTGAAAAAGGAGAGCAACGTCTCAATTCGACCGAATCGTATGTGGAGATATTGCTTGAAAAAGAAAAGTATTACTTAACGAGAACAATAATAGATCTTCAGCTCATAAAGGCTTGAGGAGGTGCATATCGAGGCCCCGTGTAGCGTGTGCGTGTGGAAGAGGTGTGTCACGTGATATTCTTCAATGCATTATGTGAATTAAAAATGTCCGCATATTCAGCGGCCATCTTGGATATTGTGTTTTCAGACTATTTTAGGGGTTCAAACTATATCAATTTTGTTATCAATGTAATAGTTTTATCATGCTAATTTTTCTTGGCCAAGAAATACTATAGAAAACCGAAAACTGTTGGTAGGCCTAATACAATTTATATTTGTAAGTGGAAAACTAAAGAAAACAATAATTTCCCCGAAAATGGGATAAACCAGCAATTATAGTTCCCCAAACGGTGACCCAGTAGTAAAATGCATTGTCATTATTATTGACTATGTTAAAATAAACAAGTTTACAGAGTTATATAGCATTTGGACAGAAAATACGGAATTTATGGGGAAAGTACAATTTAAGAACAAAAAATGTGAAAAACTACAAAAAAGGCCTCTCAAGGTAAATATTTGAAATTCTGTTTACGTCATCATGTAGATTTTGATGATATGAAAATTTGTGGCAAATCATAAAATTGCGCGAGAACTTTGGGAAATACGGAGGGGTTCCCGTAAGTCCAAATAGATCCGGTCCTGATAGGGTTAAGTACGATGTTGTTGTAGGGGTACATGTATAAGGTTAGGATATCAGCATTATACAGAGCCACATTGATACAAATTTGAATTTACTACCGGTATCACATGCGAATATAATGGTTCAATCAGCTACAAACAAAAATAATTGTGCTTCGAATTCATTAATAATAACTATTTAAATAATGTTAACCTATACTACCTGTCCCATCAACTGATACACCAACCCATGATGAGTATTACACTGCTGTGTCAATGGCATTGTAAACCCTGGCACCTTCTCAAACGGTATTCCGAGTTCCACCATTCAACTGAATAATTAAAGGCAGTGGACTTGAACTTTAGACCCACACATTAAGGCACCCGGTAATTTAAAACTCTTCTATTTCAGATTATTGTGGTTCACCAAACATTTCACTGGGAGCAACTCCAGTCAATCTGACGTCACCAGGCTATCCAATTGACTACCCTTTGTCAATAGATTGCCGTTGGGAGATCAGGGCTCCAGACTGGGTGTCTGTTGTGTTGTCCGTACAAGATTTTAACGTAGAACAGGGATATGACTTTGTTTACATTGATGGCACCCTTCTTGATGGAAACGCCGCGTCATTTGAACTCAGTGGAACCACACGGCCGACGTCCATTGCATTTACCTCATCAAAGACAATTTCTGTCCTCTTCACAAGTGACTATTCAGTTCAAGATAAGGGGTTTCTTCTACAACTTCAAGGCTCCAATGGTAATACCACCGGTTGTAATAAACAAATTTTGAAATTCAAATATGCGAATATTTAAATTTTTGGGAAGTGATGTTATAGATGCAATTGTTTGTTATCATCAATTACATTTCTTTCAAAGAATCAACTTGACATGCCTTCGAGACTGCCTTGCGCTGTTCAAACTGGCCTAAAAAAACATGTAAAAGAAAGACAATGAACAAGTCATCGACGTTCACTCTATGCAAAGGAAGCGAATCTTGTTTTTTACTTTAATACTTATCACAACTTTAAAAGGAAAGAAGTTACCCAACCAATTTTATTGAATGATTTATGATCCCTAATTTACCGGTACGTGCGGGGAAAAACAACAAAATATATAGTAATTAAAAAGCATGTTATGGCTTAAAATAACAGCTGAAAAAACAGTGTCCACATTTTATGTGATTCAACATATGCATGAACAAACAAACTTGTGAAAGTTTGAGCTCAATTGGTCATCGAGGTTACAAGAAAATAGCGAAAAGAGACCTTATGTGTTTTCTGTTTTTCAAAATATCGCGCGTGATAAAAACTATTGTTTTACTCATTTCTCAGAAACGATGGCATTTTAGGCAGAAATATTTTAAGTAACCCTTTCAACCATTATTTACTTTAAATCATGTAAGTTGTGTGTGAATCTGTGAACATTTGTGTTTTTTGATCTTACCAATAGTGTACAGGCCTTTAAGCATCTCCATGTAATGAAACACATCGTTGCCGTTTTCACAAAATGACAAATCTGCCCAACAGCCAAATTATTATGTGTTTTGAGTTTAACTATTTCTTTTTTCAAACTGCCGTTCCGGATAATATTAATTTAATATTATTATTTTTAAAATTATTACCTTATTATTGAGTTATTGACTCCTTTAATGTAACTATTCTTTACTTCGTAAAGAAGGTAAAAAGAGACCTTCCAGAAAAGCGCGCATTGTGTGTAAAGCAAAGCACGTTGGGATTTATCACCTCGTTAAAAAAGTAACACCAGTGTTTTCCACCGTGCAGCGTTAAGTATCAATATTGATAAACCAAAACTGCAAATCTAGTGAATCACTAGTCATGCTTACTAGTGTAGTAACAAAACTATTTTGCGTTAGGTCCTGACACTGCTTGTAAATGTTGACGTCATAAATGTATCAATAATCTGTACAAAAACCAATTTAGAAATTTCTGATTTTGTTAGTTCTACGGATTTGTCATTTCGTGAAAATGGTCACGACATTGCACATTTCGGTCTCTATAAATAGACACAACTTCCTGCCTCTTCAAGGATGACTTCGATTGTAGAAACGGGATTTGTGTTACTCCAGAGGCAAGGTGTGATGGTCGGCTTGACTGCCGATTCGGTGCAGAAAGCTCATCTGCGGATGAAGAGGATTGTGGTGAGGACAGTAGTGATAAAGTTGTATTATTTCTGGGTGTTCAAAAGCTTAGCTGATTATATTTTGGGAACACGTTCCATCTGCAGCAGTTCTGTTTATCCAGATTACGTGCCTTTTGGTTGTGTGTAATCAAATGTTTAGTGTTTAACCTTTATATCGAGCGCCGCCAAGAGTTTGCCAAAGTATGCATTGTTTTAATATTACTGTCTACACCAGGTTAGACTGGTCCCCTGTCTTTACCCGCAAGGATAAAGACAGGAACTTGTCTTTCAGGCCCAGTGATTTCATTGGATAAACATGCAGTGACGTAAGGTTTCCATGTCAGTGTTTATTGGTCCGAGGTGATGTAATTTGTCAGCTCGCTCTTGCATTTCCGATCGTCTGCTGCGTGTGCATAATGTTTGTTTGTAATGTGTTTTTATTCACTATGAAATGTGTGTACACGTGTATTGACTACAAATAGGGGTTCAAACTATATCAAATTGTTTATCAAGTGTTATTGTTTTATCATACTAATTTTCTTTGCCAAGAAATACTATAGAAAACCAAAAACTGTTGGTAATATAAATACTATTTGTAAGTAAAAATTAAAGGAAAACAAAGTTTTCCCCGAAAATGGGATAAACTAGCAATTATAGTTCCCCAAACGGTGACCCAGTAATAAAATACATTTGTCATTATTATTGACTATGTTAAGAATAAACAAGTTTACAGAGTTATAAATCATGGACAGAAAATACGGAATTTATAGGGAAAATACAATCTTAGACCCCACGTCATCATGTAGATTTTGATAATATGAAAATTTGTGGCAAATCATAAAATTGCGCGAGAACTTTGGGAATTACGGAGGGGTTCCCGTAAGTCCAAATAGATCCGGTCCTGATAGGGTTAAGTACGATGTTGTTGTAGGGGTACATGTATAAGGTTAGGATATCAGTATTATACAGAGCCACATTGATACAAATTTGAATTTACTACCGGTATCACATGCGAATATAATGGTTCAATCAGCTACAAACAAAAATAATTGTGCTTCGAATTCATTAATAATAACTATTTAAAAAATGTTAACCTATACAACCTGTCCCATCAACTGATACACCAACCCATGATGAGTATTACACTGCTGTGTCAATGGCATTGTAAACCCTGGCACCTTCTCAAACGTTATTCCGAGTTCCACAATTCAACTGAATAATTAAAGGCAGTGGACTTGAACTTTAGACCCACACATTAAGGCACCCGGTAATTTAAAACTCTTCTATTTCAGATTATTGTGGTTCACCAAACATTTCACTGGGAGCAACTCCATTCAATCTGACGTCACCAGGCTATCCAATTGACTACCCTATGTTAATAGATTGCCGTTGGGAGATCAGGGCTCCAGACTGGGTGTCTGTTGTGTTGTCCGTACAAGATTTTAACGTAGAACGGTTATTTGACTTTGTTTACATTGATGGCACCCATCGTGATGGACACAACGCGTCATTTAAACTCAGTGGAACCATACGACTGAAGTCCATTGCATTTACCTCATCAAAGACAATTTCTGTCCTCTTCACAAGTGACTATTCAGTTCAAGATAAGGGGTTTCTTCTACAACTTCAAGGCTCCAATGGTAATACCACCGGTTGTAATAAACAAATTTTGAAATTCAAATACGCGAATATTTAAATTTTTGGGAAGTGATGTTATAGATGCAATTGTTTGTTATCATCAATTACATTTCTTTCAAAGAATCAACTTGACATGCCTTCGAGACTGCCTTGCGCTGCTTCCAACTGGCCTAAAGAAACATGTAAAAGAAAGACAATGAACAAGTCATCGACGTTCACTCTATGCAAAGGAAGCGAATCTTGTTTTTTACTTTAATACTTATCACAACTTTAAAAGGAAAGAAGTTACCCAACCAATTTTATTGAATGATTTATGATCCCTAATTTACCGGTACGTGCGGGGAAAAACAACAAAATATATAGTAATTAAAAAGCATGTTATGGCTTAAAATAACAGCTGAAAAAACAGTGTCCACATTTTATGTGATTCAACATATGCATGAACAAACAAACTTGTGAAAGTTTGAGCTCAATTGGTCATCGAGGTTACAAGAAAATAGTGAAAAGAGACCTTATGTGTTTTCTGTTTTTCAAAATATCGCGCGTGATAAAAACTATTGTTTTACTCATTTCTCAGAAACGATGGCATTTTAGGCAGAAATATTTTAAGTAACCCTTTCAACCATTATTTACTTTAAATCATGTAAGTTGTGTGTGAATCTGTGAACATTTGTGTTTTTCGATCTTACTAATAGTGTACAGGGCCTTTAAGCAACTCCATGTAATGAAACACATCGTTGTCGTTTTCACGAAATGACAAATCTGCCCAACAGCCAAATTATTATGTGTTTCTTTTTTTCAAACTGTCGTTTCGGATAATACTAATTTATTATTATTATTTTTAAAATTATTACCTTATTATTGAGTTATTGACTCCTTTAATGTAACTATTCTTTACTTCGTAAAGAAGGTAAAAAAGAGACCTTCCAGAAAAGCGCGCATTGTGTGTAAAGCAAAGCACGTTGGGATTTATCACCTCGTTAAAAAAAAGTAACACCAGTGTTTTTCCACCGTGCAGCGTTAAGTATCAATATTGATAAACCAAAAACTGCAAATCTAGTGAATCACTAGTCATGCTTACTAGTGTAGTAACAAAACTATTTTGCGTTAGGTCCTGACACTGCTTGTAAATGTTGACGTCATAAATGTATCAATAATCTGTACAAAAACCAATTTAGAAATTTCTGATTTTGTTAGTTCTACGGATTTGTCATTTCGTGAAAATGGTCACGACATTGCACATTTCGGTCTCTATAAATAGACACAACTTCCTGCCTCTTCAAGGATGACTTCGATTGTAGAAACGGGATTTGTGTTACTCCAGAGGCAAGGTGTGATGGTCGGCTTGACTGCCGATTCGGTGCAGAAAGCTCATCTGCGGATGAAGAGGATTGTGGTGAGGACAGTAGTGATAAAGTTGTATTATTTCTGGGTGTTCAAAAGCTTAGCTGATTATATTTTGGGAACATGTTCCATCTGCAGCAGTTCTGTTTATCCAGATTACGTGCCTTTTGGTTGTGTGTAATCAAATGTTTAGTGTTTAACCTTTATATCGAGCGCCGCCAAGAGTTTGCCAAAGTATGCATTGTTTTAATATTACTGTCTACACCAGGTTAGACTGGTCCCCTGTCTTTACCCGCAAGGATAAAGACAGGAACTTGTCTTTCAGGCCCAGTGATTTCATTGGATAAACATGCAGTGACGTAAGGTTTCCATGTCAGTGTTTATTGGTCCGAGGTGATGTAATTTGTCAGCTCGCTCTTGCATTTCCGATCGTCTGCTGCGTGTGCATAATGTTTGTTTGTAATGTGTTTTTTATTCACTATGAAATGTGTGTACACGTGTATTGACTACAAATAGGGGTTCAAACTATATCAAATTGTTTATCAAGTGTTATTGTTTTATCATACTAATTTTTCTTTGCCAAGAAATACTATAGAAAACCAAAAACTGTTGGTAATATAAATACTATTTGTAAGTAAAAAATTAAAGGAAAACAAAGTTTTCCCCGAAAATGGGATAAACTAGCAATTATAGTTCCCCAAACGGTGACCCAGTAATAAAATACATTTGTCATTATTATTGACTATGTTAAGAATAAACAAGTTTACAGAGTTATAAATCATGGACAGAAAATACGGAATTTATAGGGAAAATACAATCTTAGACCCCACGTCATCATGTAGATTTTGATAATATGAAAATTTGTGGCAAATCATAAAATTGCGCGAGAACTTTGGGAATTACGGAGGGGTTCCCGTAAGTCCAAATAGATCCGGTCCTGATAGGGTTAAGTACGATGTTGTTGTAGGGGTACATGTATAAGGTTAGGATATCAGTATTATACAGAGCCACATTGATACAAATTTGAATTTACTACCGGTATCACATGCGAATATAATGGTTCAATCAGCTACAAACAAAAATAATTGTGCTTCGAATTCATTAATAATAACTATTTAAAAAAATGTTAACCTATACAACCTGTCCCATCAACTGATACACCAACCCATGATGAGTATTACACTGCTGTGTCAATGGCATTGTAAACCCTGGCACCTTCTCAAACGTTATTCCGAGTTCCACAATTCAACTGAATAATTAAAGGCAGTGGACTTGAACTTTAGACCCACACATTAAGGCACCCGGTAATTTAAAACTCTTCTATTTCAGATTATTGTGGTTCACCAAACATTTCACTGGGAGCAACTCCAGTCAATCTGACGTCACCAGGCTATCCAATTGACTACCCTTTGTCAATAGATTGCCGTTGGGAGATCAGGGCTCCAGACTGGGTGTCTGTTGTGTTGTCCGTACAAGATTTTAACGTAGGACAGGGATTTGACTTTGTTTACATTGATGGCACCCATCGTGATGGACACAACGCGTCATTTAAACTCAGTGGAACCATACGACTGAAGTCCATTGCATTTACCTCATCAAAGACAATTTCTGTCCGTTTCAAAAGTGACGATATTTTTCAAGATAAGGGGTTTCTTCTACAACTTCAAGGCTCCAATGGTAATACCACCGGTTGTAATAAACAAGTTATGAAATTCAAATATGAAAATATTTTAATTTTTGGGAAGTGATGTTTTAGATGCAATTGTTTTTTATCATCAATTGTACATTCATAGAATCAACTTGACATGCTTTCGAGACTGCCTTGCGCTGCTTCCAACTGGCCTAAAGAAAGACAATGAACAAGTCATCGACGTTCACTCTAGGCAAAGGAAGCGAATCTTGTTTTTTACTTTAACACTTATCACAACTTTAAATGGAAAGAAGTTACCCAACCAATTTTATTGAATGACTTAAGATCCCTAATTTACCGGTACGTGCGGGGAAAAACAACAAAATATATAGTAAATAAAAAGCATGTTATGGCTTAAAATAACAGCTGGAAATCAGTGTCCACAATTTATGTGATTCAACATATGCATGAACAAACAAACCTGTGAAAGTTTGAGCTCAATTGGTCATCGAGGTTACGAGGAAATAGTGAAAAGAGACCTTATGTGTTTTCTGTTTTTTTTTCAAAATATCGCGCTTGATAAAAACTATTGTTTTACTAATTTCTCAGAAACGATGGCATTTTAGGCAGAAATATTTTAAGGAACCCTTTCAACCATTACTTACTTTAAATCAGGTAAGTTGTGTGTGAATCTGTGAACATTTGTGTTTTTTGATCTTACCAATAGTGTACAGGGCCTTTAAGCATCTCCATGTAATGAAACACATCGTTGCCGTTTTCACAAAATGACGAATCTGCCCAACAGCCAAGTTATTATGTGTTTTGAGTTAAACTATTTTTCTTTTCAAACTGCCGTTTCGGATGATATTAATTTACGATTATTATTTTTAAAATTATTACCTTATTATTGATTGACTCCTTTAATGTATTCTTTACTTGGTAAAGACGGTAAAAAAAGAGACCTTCCAGAAAAACGCGCATTGTGTGTAAAGCAAAGCACGTTAGGATTTATCACCTCGTTAAAAAAAGTAACACCAGTGTTTTTCCACCGTGCAGCGTTAAGTATCAATTAATAAACCAAAAACTGCAAATCTAGTGATTTGCTATGCTTACTAGTGTAGTAACAAAACTATTTTTGCGTTAGGTCCTGACACTGCTTGTAAATGTTGACGTCATAAATATATCAATAATCTGTACAAAAACCAATTTAGATATTTCTGATTTTGTTAGTTCTATCGTGAAAATGGTGACGACATTACACATTTCGGTCTCTGTAATAGATACAACTTCCTGCCTCTTCGAGGATGACTTCGATTGTAGAAACGGGATTTGTGTTACTCCAGAGGCAAGGTGTGATGGCTATCTTGACTGCCGAATCGGTGCAGATAGCTCATTTGCGGATGAAGAGGATTGTGGTGAGGATCGTAGTGATAAAGTTGTATTATTTCTGCAGCATCATCACGCTAATTTCCGTTAGGGCAAATGAACTTTGGATTGAATTCTCATGTCAATTGTTTCATGGGTGTTCTGATACCGAGACCATAGTTCTGTCTGCACAAAACTACACCAGATGGAAAGGTAAATTGTTGTATCAATATTTTTGATTGATTTTTGAAAAGGAATAACAAGTGTCCCTGAATCTGAAGACTTCGTGTTTCTAGGATATAACCCATAAGAATAGAGCTCAAACGTGTCAGAAAAGACGGCTTCGACGATGCATCACTTGAAGACAACGATTAAGACGACCACAAACAACAAAGTAACTTTTGAGATAAAAATGTGTCATGTTATAATTACACTTAACAAGACAATCAAGAAAGTTTTTTATTTCTTGAGACAGGTTCATGTGCTTTAAGTTACGGAGCTTAAAGCAGCTGAACGGATTATCTAATCGAAGCCGAAGCAGGGTGGTTTCGCAAACGGGGTTCAAATGATATAGGCCCAACCAAAACATTTTCCTTTTTTGACAAGAAGAATGCTTCTTAGTTTAATTTTTGTGACGATATAATTACAAATTTTAAAAGATAAAATAAATGACAAGATATCATTTGCAGTATTTTTGACTGTGTGGGGCTGTGTGTGAACCAAATGTATGTGGTGCAAAACTAGTAAAACGAACTTGTTTTTCAATCGTTGCTATTATTGTTAATATTTATTTGGCCATTGATACAAGAAAACAACAAACAGGCAGTCAAGTTAAGTTACAACTGCAATTGTCATGCGAGGAATCTAGCCTTTGAAAGCGCCCTCATGCGGTCAAAATTACGGTCAATTATAATTCAATTACTGCCAATTAAAATCTCCCTTGATTTGATTTAGCGGAATGCGATGGAAATCAAATATTGTGTCTGCCTGATTTGAAGTGCCTGTCCCCCGATGCTGCCTGCGATGGCATATTTGACTGCTCAAATTACTTCGACGAAATTGGTTGCGGTATTAAGTTACCATTGATTTGGAAACTCTTAAACTTATGTTCAGTACCTTTATTTATTCTTGTGCTTCAGGGTTCTACGGAGGAACGAATTTTAAAACCCCCACCAGAGGCACATTGTCAGCACATGCTGACATTATTTCCATTGTCTTAACTACATCGTACATGTTCAGCTCATATGCCATTATATACTAAGCTAGACCATACCGCACGTTAATCAACAGGGGTCAGTGGTTTGGTTAAAGGGGGCAGGACAAAACATTCTTCGTATGTACAAAATCGGTCTGTCAATTGACAATGGTAGATGAACCAAATTATTCAAATTAATTAATTAAGCAAATAAATGAGCTTAAATTTACCCAGGCATTTCCTGAACATGTAAACAACACACTTAGGCAAAGAAATCATTGAGACAATTTAAAACAAACCCTTTTAACCTGCATGAAACACTTGCCATCACGTACTGACAACGTAACGGCTGACCGTGTTTAGTTTGCTTGAAGATGAAATATTGTTTTTAGTTTGTTACAAATATCTGTTTCTTTTAATTTCAGACGTATGTGGAAATCAGGACGTTTTCTTAAGTCGGAACGAGTCAATTACTATTTTGGCCAAGATAGACTTATATGAACAGTCGCAGTTTGTTGCCGTTTACCCCGGAACTTCTCGATCAATTCCGAATTCCGCAACACTACACAACATAACCATAACTCCGGTGGCAGGATATCTTCGTATTAACTGCATTTGGGCAACACATGCGCCTACCGGGACAAAGATTAAACTTGAAGTGCTCGACATACATGGAGAAGGCATGCACCTGAGCGTTTTCGACGGGAATGATCCGGCCAACCGAACTTCAATCTTGGTCAAAGTGTCGAATCGCTTTTCTGCGGTTCCAGTGTCTGTGCTTTCTCATGAGCCCAAAATGACGATTGTGCTGGGAAGTAGTACGGAAAATGCAAACTTCCGTAGTATGAGAATCGTTCTGACGCCTTACGAAATTGTTGGTAAGATAAGAATTGAAACATTTATCTTACATTATAAGAATTAAGTTGAGTTGACTGAAGAGTATTTGTTAATATAAGTTTTAAATGACATCCTCCTTCAGATTGTAAAGATGGGGAGTACACATGTTTGTTTGGTATAGAGTGCCTCGAGTCCACCTCTCAAACTTGTGATGGAGTTAGAGATTGCACTTTCAGTGAGGACGAGTTTGGCTGTGGTAAGTAATAACAACGGAAAAGGTGTACACATAAGGTTTGATTATGAAGCTGAAACACCAGGGCTCGTTATAATTGATAAGTGTTTTTTGAATAAACCTCGGTACCTTACAAATCTGAGCTTAATAAGTTGAGGGAAAGCTCCACATACTGAACAAGGGTAGTGATACAGCGAGATCCACTGTAATACGTGATTGATGTTTTCAACTGTACACATACCGGTAGCCTTCACACTTCACTTCGTAATAAAGGTGAATGACACCCTTAACAAAAAAACAAAACAAATATGTTTATGGCCTCACGTTTCGACCCTAGCAGAGTCTTTCATAAACTAAGGTAACTTTTTTGTCCTAATTAATATTGTTCTTTGTTTTGGAAGGTGAATGCGATTCGATGGATGTAAGCTGCACGTCTGGAGAATGTATACGCCCAAGCCAAATATGTGACGGTCATTTCGACTGCGCCGACTACACTGATGAATTGATGTGTGGTAAGGATATCTGAGTAAACTGCCTCGATTTCATTGTTTACATCACACACAAAAATTACTTTAATTTCTTTAAAATTCCAGGAGAGATTTGCCTTGCAGAAGTGTCTATCCGGGTCAGATTGACTAATGCAATGGGTAGTACGAGTTGAAGGGGTTTTCCAAAGCCGGTGAAATCCTACTAATTCCCTCTGTAGATAAACAAGGAGCTAACCTTTGATGACAAGCAAATGCCAAAATAAGAAAATAATAAAGTTAATGATAATAGTGATAGTAAATAATTCTAATTTAATTTATCGTCATCTTTAACGACATTACAAATTCTTTGCTAACAAACGTTACAGATACTTGTGGCACTACGGAGATTTGGTTGACTGCAGATGCACAAAGCACCATACATTTCTATCAGCAGAGCTTCAGTACAAGTTATGCAGTTGGAGTTTTTCCAGGACAATGGTATAGTTGGACGGAAATTCCAACCGGTAGCATCTTTACCGTTTACGAAAGACCCGTCCAAGATTTGAGCTGCCTATGGATGTTGAAAGGATCAAATGGAACAAGACTTATTATTGAACTGACGTCCTTTGTTGCAGAAGATATGGAGTTGATAATGATAAATGGACATGATATCGTCAATGCAACTCCAGCTTTGGTTGTATATCCAGATTATAACTATTTTTTTGAGCCAACTTTTGTGTTCTCTATAGATTCAAGGATGACGATTGTTGCAAAAAGTAAAACAGCAAGTTCTGTCTTAATCATGTTGAGGGTTGTAATTACCGCAACTTACAATAAAGGTAGGACTAACATGTTGCAGATGTTAATTGGTGTTAAATTTTGCATCGGGGATAAAGGTTATTATTTATATTCTACCTATACACCGATGTGTGCCAAGTACGGAAGCGCCATCCGCATGTTGGTGGTGTTGGGGTGTTTTGGTGTTTTTTAGGATGATTTCATTTTCCTTTTTGTTGTTCGCTTTGGTGTTTCTTTTTATTATGTTGGTTTCTATTGTTTTTTCCGTTGCCGTTGTCGTTGCGATTGTAGTTGGTGATGGTATTGTTGTTGGTGTAAGTGTTGGTGATGGTGTTGGTTTATAGGTGTCGGTGTTGTTGGTGATGTGTTGGTATTGGTGTAGGTGTTGGTGTGGGTGTTGGTGTTGTTGTTTGTGGTGTTGTTATTGTTTTTGTTGTGGTGGTGGTGTTGTTGATTGTGTTGGTGTTAATGTTGGTAATATTGTTGCTGCTGTTGCTGTTTTTGCTATTGGTGTTGGTGTTTGTGTAGGTGTTGTTGGTGTTGGTGATGGTGATGGTGTTGGAGTTATTGTTGTAGTTGTCGTTGTAGTTTGTTAGTGTTGTTGTTGTTGTTGTTGTTGTTGTTGTTTGTTTTGTCCTTTTCATTTGGATGGGTGATATTCCCGATTGATGCTGAGGTTGTTTTTTCCAATTTGATCATTGCAGAATGCAGTCAGGGTGAGTACGCATGCGCATCTGGTTCGAAATGCCTGGAGAGTTATTTGAAGGTTTGCGATTTTGTTGAGGATTGCCCCGGTGGAGACGATGAACTGGATTGCGGTAAGTTGTGAAAAAGGAGAGCAACGTCTCAATTCGACCGAATCGTATGTGGAGATATTGCTTGAAAAAGAAAAGTATTACTTAACGAGAACAATAATAGATCTTCAGCTCATAAAGGCTTGAGGAGGTGCAAAATCGAGGCCCCGTGTAGCGTGTGCGTGTGGAAGAGGTGTGTCACGTGATATTCTTCAATGCATTATGTGAATTAAAAATGTCCGCATATTCAGCGGCCATCTTGGATATTGTGTTTTCAGACTATTTTAGGGGTTCAAACTATATCAATTTTGTTATCAATGTAATAGTTTTATCATGCTAATTTTTCTTGGCCAAGAAATACTATAGAAAACCGAAAACTGTTGGTAGGCCTAATACAATTTATATTTGTAAGTGGAAAACTAA
This sequence comes from Plazaster borealis, assembly GCA_021014325.1. NCBI lineage: Eukaryota > Metazoa > Echinodermata > Asteroidea > Forcipulatida > Labidiasteridae > Plazaster > Plazaster borealis. Next base: position 22,771,849 of record CM037461.1, read on the forward strand.
AGAAAACAATAATTTCCCCGAAAATGGGATAAACCAGCAATTATAGTTCCCCAAACGGTGACCCAGTAGTAAAATGCATTGTCATTATTATTGACTATGTTAAAATAAACAAGTTTACAGAGTTATATAGCATTTGGACAGAAAATACGGAATTTATGGGGAAAGTACAATTTAAGAACAAAAAATGTGAAAAACTACAAAAAAGGCCTCTCAAGGTAAATATTTGAAATTCTGTTTACGTCATCATGTAGATTTTGATGATATGAAAATTTGTGGCAAATCATAAAATTGCGCGAGAACTTTGGGAAATACGGAGGGGTTCCCGTAAGTCCAAATAGATCCGGTCCTGATAGGTTTAAGTACGATGTTGTTGTAGGGGTACATGTATAAGGTTAGGATATCAGCATTATACAGAGCCACATTGATACAAATTTGAATTTACTACCGGTATCACATGCGAATATAATGGTTCAATCAGCTACAAACAAAAATAATTGTGCTTCGAATTCATTAATAATAACTATTTAAATAATGTTAACCTATACTACCTGTCCCATCAACTGATACACCAACCCATGATGAGTATTACACTGCTGTGTCAATGGCATTGTAAACCCTGGCACCTTCTCAAACGGTATTCCGAGTTCCACCATTCAACTGAATAATTAAAGGCAGTGGACTTGAACTTTAGACCCACACATTAAGGCACCCGGTAATTTAAAACTCTTCTATTTCAGATTATTGTGGTTCACCAAACATTTCACTGGGAGCAACTCCAGTCAATCTGACGTCACCAGGCTATCCAATTGACTACCCTTTGTCAATAGATTGCCGTTGGGAGATCAGGGCTCCAGACTGGGTGTCTGTTGTGTTGTCCGTACAAGATTTTAACGTAGAACAGGGATATGACTTTGTTTACATTGATGGCACCCTTCTTGATGGAAACGCCGCGTCATTTGAACTCAGTGGAACCACACGGCCGACGTCCATTGCATTTACCTCATCAAAGACAATTTCTGTCCTCTTCACAAGTGACTATTCAGTTCAAGATAAGGGGTTTCTTCTACAACTTCAAGGCTCCAATGGTAATACCACCGGTTGTAATAAACAAATTTTGAAATTCAAATATGCGAATATTTAAATTTTTGGGAAGTGATGTTATAGATGCAATTGTTTGTTATCATCAATTACATTTCTTTCAAAGAATCAACTTGACATGCCTTCGAGACTGCCTTGCGCTGTTCAAACTGGCCTAAAAAAACATGAAAGACAATGAACAAGTCATCGACGTTCACTCTAGGCAAAGGAAGCGAATCTTGTTTTTTACTTTCATACTTATCACAACTTTAAATGGAAAGAAGTTACCCATCAATTTTATTGAATGACTTATGATCCCTAATTTACCGGTACGTGCGGGGAAAAACAACAAAATATATAGTAATTAAAAAGCATGTTATGGCTTAGTATTGTACGCTTTTGGTAACAGCTCAAAATCAGTGTCCACATTTTATGTGATTCAACATATGCATGAACAAACAAACCTGTGAAAGTTTGAGCTCAATTGGTCATCGAGGTTACAAGAAAATAGTGAAAAGAGACCTTATGTGTTTTCTGTTTTTCAAAATATCGCGCGTGATAAAAACTATTGTTTTACTCATTTCTCAGAAACGATGGCATTTTAGGCAGAAATATTTTAAGTAACCCTTTCAACCATTATTTACTTTAAATCATGTAAGTTGTGTGTGAATCTGTGAACATTTGTGTTTTTTGATCTTACCAATAGTGTACAGGCCTTTAAGCATCTCCATGTAATGAAACACATCGTTGCCGTTTTCACAAAATGACAAATCTGCCCAACAGCCAAATTATTATGTGTTTTGAGTTTAACTATTTCTTTTTTTCAAACTGCCGTTCCGGATAATATTAATTTAATATTATTATTTTTAAAATTATTACCTTATTATTGAGTTATTGACTCCTTTAATGTAACTATTCTTTACTTCGTAAAGAAGGTAAAAAAGAGACCTTCCAGAAAAGCGCGCATTGTGTGTAAAGCAAAGCACGTTGGGATTTATCACCTCGTTAAAAAAAAGTAACACCAGTGTTTTTCCACCGTGCAGCGTTAAGTATCAATATTGATAAACCAAAAACTGCAAATCTAGTGAATCACTAGTCATGCTTACTAGTGTAGTAACAAAACTATTTTGCGTTAGGTCCTGACACTGCTTGTAAATGTTGACGTCATAAATGTATCAATAATCTGTACAAAAACCAATTTAGAAATTTCTGATTTTGTTAGTTCTACGGATTTGTCATTTCGTGAAAATGGTCACGACATTGCACATTTCGGTCTCTATAAATAGACACAACTTCCTGCCTCTTCAAGGATGACTTCGATTGTAGAAACGGGATTTGTGTTACTCCAGAGGCAAGGTGTGATGGTCGGCTTGACTGCCGATTCGGTGCAGAAAGCTCATCTGCGGATGAAGAGGATTGTGGTGAGGACAGTAGTGATAAAGTTGTATTATTTCTGGGTGTTCAAAAGCTTAGCTGATTATATTTGGGGAAGATGTTCCATCTGCAGCAGTTCTGTTCATCCAGATTACGTGCCTTTTGGTTGTGTGTAATCAAATGTTTAGTGCCTAACATTTATATCGAGCGCCGCCAAGAGTTTGCCAAAGTATGCATTGTTTTAATAATACTGTCTACACCAGGTTAGACTGGTCCCCTGTCTTTACCCGCAAGGATAAAGACAGGAACTTGTCTTTCAGGCCCAGTGATTTCATTGGATAAACATGCAGTGACGTAAGCTTTCCATATCAGTGTTTTTTGGTCCGAGGTGATGTAATTTGTCAGCTCGCTCTTGCACTTCCGATCGTCTGCTGCGTGTGCACAATGTTTGTTTGTAATGGTTTTTTTTTTATTCACTATGCAATGTGAGTATGTGTGTGTTGACTACGAATCTCCGTGACAATGGGATGCCAGGTCAAAGGCACATCTGGCAGGATCCTGCCAGGCGGGCAAGGCCGGTATCTGGCGTTATTCACGAACCTCGAAGTGTGATGTCAGATATTCACCGACCTGTAAAACCTGGCGGTTACCTGCCAGATGTAACTTTGACCTTGCATACCAATGCATACTACTGTGTGTGGTAGTAGTGTCAGTCTGGTATATGCGTCATACATACATGTTTATCCAATGAAACCATTGGGTTTGTAAGACCAGTGCCTGTCCAGGCGCTACACAGGTTATGTCCTCATTATTATCTTCCTGCTATTTCTTTCAGGTGCTTGTGGTGGCACTAACATCTTCATTGAAAGTGAACCAATTAACTTCACCTTAACAGGCTACCCAACCTACTATCCATCATCTCTCGACTGTAACTGGGTGATCTTTGCTCTGGATGAGCGTTCAACATTATTACACGTCGGAATAAGTGATTTTTCGACAGAAGACGGGAAAGACATAGCTGTCCTTCGCGGCATTAATCTCTACGGAGACACTGTGTCATTTAAGCTGACTGGATCCATCGATCAACTGATATCCATAACATTTAATTCATCGCGAGAAGTCTCCTTCAACTTTACAAGTGATGCATATATTAGTGGACGGGGGTTTCTACTAGAACTTTACAGCAGCAATGGTAAATTCACTTGCGAATTAGGTCATTATGTGTTTCCATTGTTTCGTCGCCGTTTTTACCTCAAAGATGGCGTAGATGGATACAAATATTGATGCGATAAAAGTGGGTTTGTTTGATAAACGGTTAAAAAACATAAACTTTAGCAGGACTGTGGGGACCGGGGCATGGATTTGGCCACCTCATCTGATAAAATGTTTAGCTTATTTTATCTTTAAACGGTGTGGCTGATCACTACCAAACTGTTACTTTTCTAATTAATGTAATGTTATAGTCATGAGAAAGGACAATCTGTTTGCATCATGCAGATAATTAGTTCATGGAAAGTTTCATGAAAATCGGCTGCAAACTTTCAAAAGTACAGAGCGGAGGCCGAGTTGTCCTTTGCAAAACATGAATTTAGTTCATGGAAAGTTTCATAGAAAAATCGGCTGCGAGTTGTCGCTCGCAAAACATGAATTTAGTGTTACATTAACATCTTCGCCGGCTGACCATCGGCAACAATTATTTCCGAGCTCAACAACCTATTTGCAAATTCACACCAATGGTGTTTTGTCAAACACAACATAAAAAGAAGTGAGTATTCATACATTTTTTCTATACTTATTTTGTTAACGAAACTAAAATTTAGTTTACACATTTCCCTACTTGTTAAAGGTACTGGTAACACATCTTGTCCTGACCCCGATGTCTTTGATTGTGGAGACGGCTCTTGTTTGAATTCAAGCGGAAGATGTGACGGTTTTAGAGATTGCCAAATAAGTGGAGCAGACGAGGTTGATTGTGGTGAGGACTTTCCCCTTCTATTCCTTCGAGGATACAATAGCGCTAGCCTGAGCATCTGACGTCACACTTCGAGGCTCGTTAATAATGCTAGATACCTAGCCTTTAGTCAAGGCGCTCGTAGCTTCCTGAATAGTATAAAACACGAACAGCGTCTCTATACAGCACGAACAGCGCCACCACTGCTAACACGAAAGACTGGTGCAAGCTGCAAAGCTCCTTTTTTAACAAATTCGTTTTAGGTCGTTCTGTTTTCCTTATTATCCCCTACTTGTTTATTTTGGAAAGAACTTACTTGTCACAATGTCAAACCCTCATATTCAACCATGTTCAACATGTGTTTAAATTTTAACCAGTTCAGTTTTCCTTGTGGTTTATTACTTGACATAAACAAGGTATCATGTCAATTTGATTAATAATCACATCATCAAGATACTAATCATCGCATTTTATAATCTTGTTCATTCCTAGACAAGGTTACCTGCCCAGGATCTTTTCCCTGTCAGGATTTGTTATCATGTGTTCACATGTCCTCAGTCTGTGATGGCACATTTGACTGTCCGGAGGGAGATGACGAAACACCACAAGCTTGTAGTATGGTTTTTGTGTATTTAAATAGGTTTTTATTTCTGTAATACTATTTTATTTTTCTTCATAGTATTTAATAACTATGTTTGTTTATAGATTAATTTTTATTATTATTTTATTTTTCATTTAGTTAGTTACTATTTATTTATTTACTTATACTATTTGTCTCTCTCTCGTGACTGAAGTTATACGACTCAATGTATTTCGATAAACTTCAACAACAATCAACCTAACAAACACTGATACGAACATAAAACAAACGCAATTTAGTCATAAAGAATGATAGATAATTTAAATATATGATGTCTTTAAATTAAAGTAACAAATATCTGTCATATGAACAAAACAAAATGAACAAAAAGGGACAACAAATATCTTACATTTCACTAGTTTTTTGATTAATTATTGTATTGTTACTGTTTTTGACTTTGCTTTGTTTTGTGCAACTTACTCTCACACAAGTTTTGTATCTCTAAATGAAAGGGGAACTGTTAGTTTCATTGAAGTTACTTGGGTTTTTTTCCTTTCGAAACTTGTTAATTAGGAACCCTGAAGGTGAATTAATTAGCGCATGTTTAATTCCGTTTTATTCCTATATATATATATATATATATATATATTTTTTTTTATATTTAAACAAAGCCGACCGATGTCCGACAATGTGTTCTTGCGATGTCAGCGATGATGGCTATGTCGTTCAGTGCACCTCGGGGTGGAATCAGGAGACTGTAGGTCACATTGTCGTAAGAACGGCACATCTGTAAGTACACACAAAAAACGCCGTACACTTCTGGATATTTTTGTCGTTGTTTGCATGCAAACAGTGTCTTATTGGTTTCTGCTCATTATGGTGTTGCAATTGTTTTTGCGTTATTAAGAAGTCTTTTATCGTACTTGTTCTTGATTTATTTTCCTACAGCAAACTTACGAATGAAAACATAGTCCGACTGAATGTAGGAATCTTCAAACGTTTCTCATTCTTGAAATCACTGTAAGTTGCTCGCTGTAAGTGGCCCGGTCGATTGAGTCCGGAGCCCAAAGAGGTGGCATACCGGACGAGGGGGCAGTGGGGGTAGTGGGTCCCGGTGGGACCCTTGCCTGGGAGGTGCGAGAGCTCTGCCAGGGTAGATGTCAAAGTACGGAGTTATTTCATGACCATTTCATTTATGTTCACGCTTAACATAATTGTTATCATGTACCAAAGTAGGCGAAGATTATATTTCCAGCGTATTCCCAACCAGGCCTATATACGGTACGTGTTTCGTAAGTCAATTTTGTGTAAATTTGTATGTCAACTTATACTTATGTAAATTTAAGTGTTGGACTTATGTTATTTAACGAGTAACAAGTTTTCTGCAGCACATGCAGCTGGGTGTGGTGGTTTAGTTTAAATGTTGTTTCAAATCTTAGTGATGATTATAAAAAAGCGATGAATGTGGCTACGCAAAAGGGTTAATTGTAAGTATATTTGTTTATAAAGTTCGATTTATTTTCCGTTATCTGTCTGTAACTATGTATGAGGGTGTATGATGTGTTTGTTGATAATATCCTACCCTCAACCCACTTAGATTTTCGGCCTAACATTTTGTTTTCAATATATTCAGATTATTTTTTTTATCCAACTAGAGTTCTGACAAACAACAGCTTAAAACACTTCGAAGATGGAACATTTTCTGGACTCTCTGTTCTCACCTTCCTGTAAGTCGTTTACATTAATGTTTTAATATGTGGAACTGTTAAAATTGAAACCATTTTCACCATAGGTTCTACCTAAGTACACATAGGTCTTGCAAATAGAAAATTCCCCAAAATTCCTTCCCCTGTGGCTAATCTTTGTAAAATTAAGATATTTTTTCGTCTGGCAGAATAAAGAAATTGAAGTTAACCGTGTGAACTCAAAAGTGGGGGTCGTAGAATGGTTTTTGCCAACTTAAAAGTATTACTGTAATAGTTTACTTTCCTCCAGAAATTCATCAATTTTATTAAAACCCAAATAAAGATTATTCTTTTCTGATATTATTCCAGGGACATCTCAAAGAATAACATTTCGAGCTTTCAGAGTGATATCTTCGAGGATCTTCTCAACTTGAGAACATTGTAAGCAAACAAACAAATCATCTCTTTCCCTTTTCACGAACTGACGAATGGTTAAAAAATCACAACATGGCATATTGTTTGGGTTTTTTAAACAAATTATTGACATAAACATTACTGTCTTGGGGGTTTTTCACGACAAACTTGCGAATTTGTTGACCTATAAGTTTAGCGTTTTCACGAACCGGCGAATCTCAATGCACGTTTCTTTTTGCTCGTTTTCAGGAAGTGGTGAATTTGTTTAGGAATTAATAACTCATCAAAATAGTATGATCGAAGAATTCAGCTTTGTTTTCGGTAGTTTCTAAATTTAAAGTAGTAAGCATTAAAAGAAACGGCAGATTGAAGATTGATTTAATTTTAAACGCGATTTTCTCAAAAATGTGGATTTTTGGCTGTAGACAGATTTGCGGCTTCGTGAAAACGGTGACGAGAATTTGTTTTAAACAAGCAAAGATTACCTTCATTAGCAATGTCGTTAATGTTGCTTTTTTCAGATGTTACAAAATAAAATGTATTGTCTCTTTGATTAAGGCTGCCTTGAAGATTTTTCGAAAGTTGAACCAATAATCCGAAGCCCAAAATAGTCCAGCACATCAGAAGAGGAAAACAGTTCTAATTAATCAGACCAATTATAGAGGTTTTGTTTATGTCTCTTTAATAGGTTGGTTATTGATGTACCTTTGTTTTCCATAAAGAGTGGAGCTTTCAACTCATTCAGCAATTTGACGGACCTGTAAGTCAATACATTGTTTCAAAAGTCAAAACAAGTATAAGATATGTTAGACCAATGAGAAACGGGTAGCCAGGTAGAAACAATTTTTCCGGGTAGTTTTCCCATTGTTTACGTAGAGCGTTCCAACATCCGAGATTAATGACTCTGCTTTTACAGTCTAGAGCCCCCAGAAGTCTACCATTCCGGTTTGATGGACCCCTCAGCTGGTGAAAAGATTTTCAGGTTGCTTTGTTGTGCGTTTTTAATTCGGGTAGGGATGTAATGTTAATAACTGTTGATAATTTTTATTTTCTTCTGATAATGCCGTCTATCTAATAAGTAACAGTGATTTCTTGGACCTTTAGACTCCGTTTCCTGATTGTTTCCCCCATAACGATTGGCAAGTCTATGCACGTATGACATTGCAGTCGAAAACAAAATTCAGATTGAGACTATTGAATTATTTAAATACTTTATTGATAGTTAGAAATCATGCACTTCGTCTTTAGATTAACTGACGTCCAACCTCGTCCCCATTGGTGTACGATTCCGCCGCGCCATTTTCCCTCTGAATGCCTCGCTCGATCATGGGGTGCGTTTTCGCAGCTGTAACTAACTGTATTTGTCATTAGCCAGTGATTAATAACCAATGGCAAATTCAACCGAAACCGTTATTGGTTTCGACCGCGAAAACACACTTCTCGAAGTGTGACTTTGAAATATCAAAATATATCGGATGTATACTTTGACGGATCCACTCTACGCATACGCGTACGCTCAAGATGGTAGCCCGCAAAAGAGGCATCAAGTCACAGAGCAACCAACCTCGTTCCCAGTGGTATACGATCAATTATTGCCGGGATCTCGACATTACATGTGTGCATTGTCTTGGCCTATTTTATAATTATACGAAAGGTTTTGTATGGGGTTTTTTATTTTGAAATAGCATCATTTATCAAAGTTCGTTCGGAGGAATTTGTTTTGTTTTCCCTGTCTAACATCGTGCCATCGTTATAGGTATCGTACACGTCTGGTAGTGACTCAAAACAAATATTAGCATAAAAACTTACTTGGAACAAGCAACGGAGAGCTGTTGATAGTATAAAACATTGTAGGAAACGACTCCCTCTGAAGTAAAGTTGTTTTTGAGAAAGAGGTAATTTCTCACTAAAATAATAAAAACTTCTTGCAAGAAGTTTTTATTCCTATCTGAAAGCACACAATATTGTACAACACGGGTGTTTTTTCTTTCATCGTTTTCTTGCAACTTAGATGACCAATTGAACCCAAATTTTCACAGGCTTGCTATTTTATGCATATGTTTGGAGACACCAAGTGAGAACACTGGTCTTTGACAATTTCCAAACGTTTTCAGTGCCTTTAACCAAAACATTTGTACTTTGTTTTACTGAGCTGTTCAGTTTTTGCTTTGCTCTGAACCAGCTTGTAAATAAAATCAGCAACTACATTATTTCCAGTTTTTTAGTCAGAGGTGCAACCCCAGGAGGGTATGATGGTGTAATTGATATCGAAACGGGTGCTCTTAAAGATCTGCACAGCTTGGAAAAATTGTAAGTCTAGTACCTTGTCTCCCATACCTCTCACTCTAAACACTTCTGGGTCAAAATTGACCCGGACCAAGGTCCCGTTCGGCCTGACCCAATTCTATGGGCCAGTATGAACCAGAATCTGTGTCAAAATTCCAAGGAAAAGGTTCAAACTTACGCAGAATTTGAGTTAAAGTCCTATTTATTTTTCAACAGAGCCTGACCGGAAATGGGTCAAGGCCCCACGGACCCCAAATCCAGGTCAATTCTGACCCGGTAGTTTTTAGAGTGTGTAGGCTAGTGGTTCTTGCTCTGTTTGTGTTGCCGTTATGTTTGTGTTCACTGTGTACGCGTATAGGCTTGTGAGTTTGGCTTTTGCGTCTCGTAAAACGTCAGCGTTCTCCTGAAGACCTTCGGGGGCAACACTTGAAATTATTCTTTGCGGAAACTTGGGCAATCTTTTCTGAAGCAGCTCAGTAATTATTGCACGAATAAAACAAACTTTGATTGCTTTTAATCGAGGCAGGCTTCCGTTTTAAAGTGCCTTCGTTGATGCTGTGTACAATTTGTATAAACTTTTCTTCTGGTTACTTTCACATAAATAATTATTCATCTTTTTGGTTGGCACAGAATTAAAACTCTGATTAGAGCTATCAACAAAAATACAGCGCAGTGTATTTTCGCATTATGTTTTCTCATTGACGGGACAGCCACAATCAAACTGTATATTTGCATAAACAAACAAAACGAGCACGTCCTCGGTACGTTAACAATAGCTATGCAAAACCACCACACACACGGCTCTGCGAGTACAAACCCTACCGTAAAATTCATTATTTAATTTTATTTTAGGTACGTCGATGACTACCGTTTGTGTTGTAGATTTGATGAAGAAGTACCATCTAAAGCGTTTGACTACTCTAAATGTAAAACGACTGAGTTGCAACCACCACTAAACATCTGCGGCAGTCTGATGCGTAATGATCTACTACGAGCGTCCATGTGGATTCTTGGGTTGAGCGCCCTCATCGGCAACTTCATGGTAATCATCTGGAGATGTAGACGGGGCAAAGAATTACGTGAGAATGAGACGCATTCATTCTTGGTTCTTAATTTAGCTATATCTGACTTGATGATGGGGGTGTATATGTTGATTATTGCTGTTGCTGATATCATGTTGGGTAATAATTATTCAAGTGATGCTAAGGAATGGCGGTCTAGTGTGGTTTGCAAGATTGCTGGGGTAATATCAGTGATGTCTAGTGAAGCATCGGTATTTTTTGTCACCGTCATCAGTCTGGACTGCTTTTTAAGCATTGTGTTCCCCTTCAGCCGGGTTACCATCAGAGGAAAGATAAGCAAAGTTATTGTGTTCGTAATGTGGTTAGTGGCTGCATGTACTAGTATTATCCCGACCATCTTCAGTGGCGATACTGATTCCAATATCTACGGGTTGTCTGATGTGTGCATTGGTCTCCCCCTGACAACTAAGGTGTCCAGTTATAAAACTGTAGAGAACTCCATCAGTAGCGTATTTGGTGCAGATACTCTCGCTATACCGGTACCTGAAACAAGAGAACCGGCTTGGATCTACTCAATCGTCTTGTTTCTTGGCGTCAACTTGTTGTGTTTTATCGTTGTTTTGGGCTGCTACATAGCAATCTTCGTCAAGGTAAAACGCTCGTCTAAGCTGGTGAAGGTAACGGCTCACCGACAGAGGGAAGTTAAGATGGCGGTGAAAATGGCTCTGATAGTCGGTACTGACTTCGCATGTTGGATGCCTGTGATCATTATGGGGATTCTATCCCAGGCTGAGATTGTGGAAATTGGTCCCGAGATGTATTCCTGGATTGTTGTGTTCATCCTCCCAATAAACTCCTCCCTAAACCCGTACCTCTACACATTCTACTCTAAAATAACAGCACAGAGCAATACAAAGAAGCCTGAACCGAAGATGGAATTGAAAAAAAGACAATCCACTGAGACACTCGAAACCCACATTTCTGAGAGTAATAAGTCCTTGGAATAATTCAATAACTTGCAAGAACAATCATACTTTCAATGGAATACAACCAGGAAAGTCCCTTTAATCAAACAAATTGTTTGTTTTCATATAAATTCAGTTCAGTGAGTGGCCGTATTACTGACCAGTATTACTACAACCAGGCCGGCAAATCAGACTACTCAAAAGCAAGCATATTAAGTTTTGTGAGAACCATGTAGGCATCAAAAAGACCCCTTTTCGTGATGTCATTAGCGCCCTCACTACCATAAGAAGAGTCATCATAGACTGGGTCCCCTGAGGTAAAAGACAGGCTCTGGTCTTACAAACCCAATTGTTTCATTGGACATACATACATGACGCATAATTACCAGACTGATAAAACACGCATTCTCACACACCTCTGTGTTGTATACACTCTGTGGACATTCCTTTGTTCTATGTACTTAGGAAAGAACATATTTGTCAACACTTTACGAAACCCTGTGACGACGTTGTAAGTCCACATAGTGTTTCAAGTCCCTGCATTGTGTGGACCTCTTTTGTTCTCAGGTCCAAACTTCGTACAAATGTAACACTTAAACACACCTACACACACACAAGTGTGTAAACACCTGCAATCGGGGACCTCCTATTGTCCCTCTTTTGTTTGTACTAACTTTTTAGCAACAGCTCCCATTGGTTTTATACACGCTCTCCAACTGGGGACCTTTTTCAACCGGGGACCCTATTGTCCTCTTTTAGGTCCCCAGTTTGAATTTGTATACCTACCCAGAGACAGCTCTGTGCTGCAGTCACTCTGTGGACATTCGTTTGTTCTGTACACTTTAAGAAAAATCCTTCTTCAACGCTGTAAATAAAACACTGTGTGGACGTGTGTTAGTCCACATAGTACTTCAATTCCCTGCATTGTGTGGAGTTCTTTTTGTTCTCAGGTCCACACTTCGTATGTAACACTTAAACACACAAACACCCAGCCTTACGGATCGGGTTTGTGGGGTCCTGCCATTGATTTTCCATTATTCCTTATTCTGAAGAACTCCTCAGTGGGGTCCAAGTTGAAGAAACAAAACTTTGTGGGGTCTATTGTTCCGTTGTGTAAAAGTTTTTGAGATTGCTTCGATGGTGAGCTCTCTCTAGGATAAATCACAATTTGTTTATAGGGAATCTCAAATGCAGGATATTTATTCACCGTACTGCTGGAAAAGAGAGGAAGAGCAAGGAAGGGAAACAAATGGACTGTAGCACTTAACATATAAATTGTAACTAGTTTGCTTATCGATGAATTTAGCATCGATAGTTTTTGTGTTGATGAGTAAACGACAAAGAGATTATGGCTCAAACATGTACTCCCATAGGGGATTTGTTTTTTGTGATCTGAATGTTTATTTATCCAAACAGTTGAGATCAATTATTATGCGCGATAATGCGGTTTTAGAAATTCTATAAAATGTTGTTCGTTTTAAAAAGAAATGTAATCTATTCATACGGCAAAATATTTAAATGTCAATTGTTTAATAGTTTAACTTGTAGGTCAGCACCTTGCAAGTATAAAGGGTAAACTACACTTATTTGTGTTTTTGAGGCGTTGTCAAAGATTTGTAATCATGAGAAATAAATTGTGCATTTTAGGCTAAAATGTCCTTAGTAGAAAGTAGACACTGGCATTATCATCCAGAAAAAAAAAATTATTGATTATTTCACGCTTTTTAGAATAGTTTTACCATTGAATTTTAACAAAACAAACAAACAAACAAACACCCCAATAAACAAACAGACAATTGAAGGAACATTTGTTTATGATGTGAAAGAAAAAAACCAAAACAAAAACACCCCAATACCCCCACTCAAATAAACACCAAACAAACAAACAAACAAACAGACATGCACCCCTTGAAAATATCATCAACAATCCTCTGAAAATACCTAAAACATAAACATAGTTATGGCTTGAAATTAATCAATGACATGATGCAACTACGGGGGGTTGGAAAATGACGAAGGGAAATTGTGTGTATCTCAGTCCAATGAGATATTGTATCATCCACACGAGATTGTCTCGTTCCCACGATGTAATTGTCTCGGTCTTTAAAATAGTTAGTCAAACATTAATTCTCATGTTTGCATTTGATACTTCAAAGGATCGAACGATTTACGCAAATCCGTATCATATAATTCAATTTGATCGGAACAGATATGCGCAGTAAAATTCGATTGGGTCTTAAAAATAAAATATTCATTGTGGAATTGACGTCATTGGGTAGGGCGCCCTCTGATAAAGGTCAAAAGAAGGTTGCTCATTAGACTGGTCCCCTGTCTTTATAACCATAATGATAAAGACAGGCACTGGTGTTAAAACCTAATGGTTTCATCAGATACACAATATGCATGCAACGACGTACAACCTACCAGACTGAAAGTGATACTACTTATGAGTGTAGTATGTATTATGCCGTTCAAGGTCAAAGGTACAACTGGCAGGAAACTGCCAGACTAAAGGCAAGTACCTGGTGTTATTTACAAGCCTCGAAGTTTAGCGTCAGTTGTTCGGGCTATTTGCTCATTGGCCCATATTGTACTCAACACGCTTTTTGGGGCGATACATTGCATAAATATTAATTACACAACCATTAAGACGCAACCGACGGTGGCTTTACACTCATTATTAAAAAACAGCGACATTTTAATGAGCATTCTGGTACAATATTTTCTGCACCTGCATAATTATACATAGGCCTACAAGTACTTACATTCAATCCACTAATGCACACAGCACCTTTATCGTTATTTTGTGTTTTTCCTTTTTAGCCTATATATTTTATCAAAGGCATTTTTCGAACAAAATTGATGTAAAGTATACAAACTGCTTCTATTATATTTGACTAATTATTTAACGTGGTACAACGTGGTAGATGTTAGAGGTATGAGACATTATTGTTATCGGAAAAGCAACATTCGTAACCTCTGGTACAAAACATTAATTTTTAATGAAAAACTATGACTGGTAAACTTGCAGGTAAAAACATGAAATCTTTTGGGAGAAGTGTTGGTCTCCAAAAGAACAACCAGTACCAAAACAAAGTTCAAGAGAAGTTAGCTTTGAGATTGACATTGAAGTGTTTTTTCTGGATTTATACAATCATGCATCAAACCTGAAAATTAATAAACTGTAACCATTTCTATCTACGGAGCTCTAGAAGAGCCATCCGACTTATTGAGATCCTGAGATGATTTTACTAGAGGATAATGACATCATAAACTTAAGATGGCGACCTCCCATCCCAATATAAAATATATCTGGTAGACGACAATGACATCATACTTTCAGGATGTAGTCATCCCAAAATAAGTATATCTAATGACGACATCCTACTTTCAGAATCTCGTTATGCCAAAATAAATTATCCCGGGATGTCGTCATCTGACGTGTATGATGTCATCATCCTGTGATATCTTTCTCAGGATCTCAACAAGTTGGATGGCATGCTTCCAGAGCTCCGAATGTATTGTAATATTTTAAACTCAAATTATAGTAAACTGTCTATACATAACGTATTAATTGGATATTTTGAAGCACGCTAAGTGGCACCAGACGTCTACCAGGTTGTCTTGGATATCTGCATATGTTCAGAACTTTACATACACGATTGAACTTTTCCTGGTAAGTCTGCTGCCACCTAGCGTTCAAATCTCTCCAAAGTCATTCAGTCGTAGGTTGCTATAATCATTGCTCATAATTTACTTGTTTTTGTGGAATGACATAAATCAGACTAAAAGTTTCAAGCGTGTGACTTTTTGAAAATTTGATTCCGGTTTGTCTGTACCGTTGGCTTGGTCACCAACCTACGGTAGCTTAAAAGTGGTCATCCGTGATTCCACGTTTACGAGCTAAAACTGTCGAAGAAAAACGTAAAACGTAGATAATTGTAATACTTTTTATACCAGAAAAAAGTCTTCGATCTGGTTTCCAGTGAACCAGATACAGCAAAAATACAGAAAAATGGAAAGTAAGGCAGATTTCATAACTTTAAACTTCTTCCTTACAACCCTTTGGTCCTAGGAACTGTTTTAATTGTACCGCTCTCCCGTGAAAAATAAACAGTGCATTTGTTTTTGTTTTTAAATTTACAGATAGATGCATTCTAAACAAGTAATAGCTATGCAGTAGGTATAGCCGGTGCGAGATATTGTATACTATACGCACAACTGTAAAATAAGAACTGTGAGCGTCTTACAATAAGTGTTTAATTCTTCATCACAGTGGCCTCGTCATGTTTTCAAAACACTCACAATAAATAATAACGCGATTGTCATTTACAAACCATGTTACATTAAGAAGGTTTAGTGGTAGCACTTACAGACTAACTTATATTACATACAAAACTGCACTGTACAAACCAGTAAGCGTCGATCACACGGAATTGTTTACGTCACGATTAGAAGTAGGGTTACGACACCGACTAGAACAGTCAATACATCAGAAGTGGTCAGGGCTCCACCTGTAAGATTTAACAAATCATTCAAACTCATCGGTGAACGAGTCACATTACACCACACTCTTCGAAGTTGCCGAACGTGTTTAAACAAATACAAGCAAACAAATAGATACATTTTTCTTTTGTCATTTCATCATATATGTTGGATACTCTAGGAATAAATTTAAGGGCGGTGTCAGCAGTGGCGTATCTAAGGACGTGCCCCCGCCCCCGTTGATGTCCGTGCCCCCCCCCCTTGCCCCCCTTTGAAATCTGGACTTTTGAGATGGGAAATTCCCAGAGTTTTAAATGTGATAATTTGGATGTTTTAAAAAACTATTTTTCATTTACACGCAAACAATGTACTTGTTTTTACACTAACGCCAGATTATCTAATAAAAAAAATAATACATTACATTAAAAAGTCGCTGAAAAGTGGCTTTGCCAGAAGTGCCCCCCCCCCCCTCTAGAAAAAAAATGGTGCACCCCCTTGTGCCCCTAAAGGTTTACCCTAATAGTTACGGCACTGAATAAATGTATGAAGAGATGGTGATACGGCATTGCCTGATGTTTATCTGGTAATGAAACCAAGGATGCCTCATAAGTGATCTTAATCACTGTAGCTCGCAAGCCTGAGGAAACCTGTCAACAAGTACTTGCTATGTGAACCAGAAACACCGGGGTTAATCCCTACTCTTCCACGATAAGTGTTCTGGGTTCTTTTACGTTCACTACAAATCCTAGATACACGGGATCTACGGCTTAATGTCCCATCCGAAGGACAAAGCAATTATGGTAAAGTATCTTGCTGAAGGATACAAGTGTCACGACCAGGACTCGAACCCACACTCTGCTGATTAGAAACAACAGGGTTTGAGTCCGGTGCTCTTAAGCGCTCGGCCACGAATCAAAGAATCAAAGAATCAAAGAATCAAAGAGTCAAAGAAACGACACTTACGACTTTCGCACAATTCACCCCTGTACGCTGTCCCTTCGCAGTCGCAGGTTTTCGTGTTGTCCTCCCATCGGCACACACCGTGTACACATGGGTTGTCAAAACCGCATTCGTCTACGTTACATGAACATCAATTAAAACAATATTATTTACCTAATAAATTTTCTATGGTATTATGTCATAACCACATCTTGCATTCCCTTTTAAGTTGTAGTTGTCAACAAAGCTTATAAAGTACTTACAATTATGTTTGAAGTACTGGTTCAAAAACACAAACAAAAAACCTCACAAATATTAAATTGAACCAATTGAAAAATTTGGAAACTGTTGTTTTAGGCTTGCCAGAAGAGGAGGTTTTGGACGCTAGGTGGCAGCAGAAGTGTATAGCCTACTGTTTCGACACTCCAAAGTTTAATAGTAAGAGTCCAAGATAGGACTACTATATCAAAATATTATATGACACGAGACGCATGTTCCACCAATCAAATGACAAGGATCTATAAGTGCGGTAATTAAAAAAACATTAGATCATTTGCTTCAACCAAAATGAGTCTTCGAATATTATCGAATTTCTTACCCTGCATTACAAAGGTAATCTCTGCAGAGTGGCTTTTGACGACCCAGCTGTTGTCATTCTTTGTGAACACAACAGACACCAGCTGGAATCCATACCGCACACCAGAACGTATCATGTTGACGGAGTATCTGCCCTCCGTTTTGTCAACTTGATAGATGCGGTCTGGTACCCCGTCCTGACTGATGGTGAATTCGTAGAAGTCAACGGGTCCCTCTGCTGATTTCCAGGTTAATAGGGCTGTTGTTGAGTTAGTCGCCAATTGCAGGACGGCGTCTGAGGGTGCGTGTGGTACTAAAGAGAGAACGTAAACGCAATGAATCGTAGCACTAGATTTTATCAATGTCATAAATAGTACAATCAATTTAAGCATTGTGAGCAAATTCACGGTCTATAGAGAACACCCCAACAGGTTTACGATGCTGACTTTAGATATAACACAATTAACAACTGTTAAGTTTTAATCAGCCACTAGGAAACATTCTACCCACATGTCCAAAGTGTTGCCACAATGTTAAGTTCCACCGGGATGTCACCTTGAAGAACCGCATCTACGCGTACACCGTACTTCTCAGCGGCCTTTAATCCTTCGAACGTATGAGACGCTCCAGCTTCGGCGTCCACCAGAACCTCTTGCATGTGGGTACCTGGCGGATGCTCTAGGCTGACCTTGTACTGCTTAATATTGTCGGCTGGATTAGGTGGGTCGGACCACGTTATTTCGAAGGAGCTAACTGTCCTTCTTTCGATCGAAGCAAGGGGTAACTCTAAAAATGAATATGCAAAACGAAAAATAATATCTTCAGGGCTGTTTGGCCTTTTTGTATTACATTCGGTAAGTTTATTTAAATTAGTTCTTGAGTTCATTCATATTTTAAATATTAAAGTCCCCCTTTTTTCCCTTTCACACACTGTTTATCTCCCTTGTATCGTCAACAACAGTACACTCTGTCGCCCCTCCTCTTGTCTCTACCCCCCCTCCGTCCATTCCGTCCAACCCCACCCCCCCGGTCGTCCCGTGGTTTTGCTTTGCCCTTCCTCTGATTTTTCCCCCCACCTTTTTCTAAAAAGAACCATACTTGACGATTCAAACGTTTTTTTAAAGCCTGCATTTCTATATGATTCTCACTCGTTGATGGGGGAGAATCTTCATAACCAAAAAAATGTAAGCTTTTTGAACTCTTTGAGTGCGTACCGGTCTAACTATTTTCTTTGCATGTCCACTAAAAATCCCTCTAAATGATGCCAATATCGAGTACCATCAACATGTTGTTCGTGGCCACATGATCTCATCTTTTGAATTGCTGTCACACGGCTACATGTACGATTTTACTCTTCCCTCTATATAAACAAAACAATTACATTGATGTTATTTCAACACCCATGATGTTAATTTTGATTCTCTCTTCGGTATCTTTATGTGACAAAACCAACAATGTTCAATTTTAACACCCCAGTTTCTGCAGTGTACGAGAAGTGACAAATAATAATAATAATAATAATAATAATGGAAACTTTTAAAGGTATCGTACACGTTTGGTAATGACTCAAAACAAATATTAGCATAAAAAGCTACATGGTAACAAGCAACGGAGAGCTGTTGATAGTATAAAACATTGTAGGAAACGACTCCCTCTGAAGTAACGTAGTTTTTATTCCTGTCTGAAAGCACACAATTAATGTGTACAACAAGGGTGTGGGTTTATATTCATCATTTTCTTGCAACTTCGATGACCAATTGAGCCCAATTTTTCACAGGCTTGTTATTTTATGCATGATGTTTGGATACACCAAGTGAGAACACTTGTCTTTGACAATTTCCAAACGTGTTCAGTGCCTTTAAAGCGCCTGTAATCGCCGCAAGCGGCGCTCTATTCAAACAAAGATAACTTACTGATGTTAACGGCAACAGATGGGAGTTGCAGAGGCCGAGCCCCAATGCTTTTTGTATCCCCCTTCTGTGTGTAAAGAACCACAGAATTCATTGCTGGGTCTGTTATCGAGTAACTATACACTGTGATGGTTTTAGCAACGACTTTTCTGTCGATCACCGTAGTTTCTAAACCATTATTGACGGAGAAGACCAGAAGATAGTTGTCGAAGTCACCGATGGTGGCGTTCCACTTGCATTCGATGACCGATTGGCTATACACTTGGATTGTGAACCCCGTTGGCTGAGGAGGCCGTTCTTAAAACAAATAATGTACAAAAAACCATAAACAAATAACAATTGCTGGGATAGAAAAACAATCATCTTAAGTTTTTATAATGTACAACTAGGCTTTCTACTTGTTCTCATCCATACACCCTCACATTGATGAGATGTAGAACAACAGCTTTATTCCACCTACTGCGTCTTTTTGAAACTCCTTGCCTGGTGCATGTTTCCCTCCCTCCTATAATCTAGACTGTTTTAAGAAGATCATCAATTTTTTTCCTTCAGCTCTCCTGAGGTAGTATCGTCTTAATTGTTGTCTTCTTGTTGTAGCCCCTCTAATACCAAGAGTGGCTTTAAGCTCTTGTTTGGGGTGAACTTGCATTGCAATAAATATTTGTAAATAAATAAATAGAAAATGATATTAAAATAAACTATTTTAACAAAAAGTAATAATACAATTAATAAATACTCGTTTGGTGATTTGTCGAAGATGTAATATTTGGCAAAATGATGTTTGATAATCTGAATAATTATAGCCGAACAATGTGATGGGATATCACGCGTTTGTTGGTTCATATTTCCACTAAATCATGCGTTGTTTTCGTTGCTGGTTAAATTGTCCAGAATAATCAACAATAGGTCAAGTATGGGTATTACAGTTGGTTAATTATTATTCAATTATTGGATAGGCAAAGTAGTTGTCCACAATTCGTCACCGACGCCACGAACTGACACATTGTGTACAAAGGCGCCTTTTTAAATTAGTTTTTCATCATTTTAAGTTGTTTGTCAAGGCCTACATTTTCCTGAAGTTTTAAAGCTTCAAGAGCTTTTCTTGTTTTAATTACGGTATACTATGCATGCAACCTTTGCATGAAAGTGACAACTTTCATTTTCTCGAACTGACACACAAGTTGTTAACCATTATTGCACGGCGCACACCAAGCTAAATTTAACGTGAAAACTAAACCGTTTTCACGAACTTACACAAACCTTGTGTGTGGCGCGTGCGCATGGACCTATGTTTTTACGAAGTGACTCACACGTAGTTCAGTACCGGGTAATATATTGGAATGTATCACTTCGTGTAAATGGAAATTATCCGTTTTGCTTTTATTTTGGTTTCACAAACTAACACGAACCTTTCTTACTTGTTAATTTAGGACGAACACAATTCAAATTCAGCATATTTATCAAGTTAAAAGCATCCAGTAGTGTCTATTATCAGAAAATCTTAGTTGAAAACACTCCAAAGTTTTGAAGGATAGCGGTGTTTTAAAAAGCGTTCAACTTTAGACGCCGTTTCTTCGATTGCTATTTTGTACTCTTATGGTATGTGTGTCAGATCGTGGGATATGGATAGCATTTTGTTCATTACCTCGTAAAAGTGTGATTTATGAAGACAAAAAGACAGTGACTCTAAGTTGAACCCACCTATCGGTACGAAAGTGATGTCAGCAGAGGAACTTTTGACCACTTGGTGGTTGGGGTCACTTGGCGTACTCACAACAGACACAAGTAGAAAGCCAAATTGTGTCCCGGAAGTAAGATTTTCAAGCATGAACTTTGAACTAGTTGATGGGATCTGAAACACCGTTCCTGTCCTGCCGACTGTAGTTACGGTCAGCTCATAGTAATCGACGGGGCCCTGGGCTTTGGTCCAGGTTAGGGTTGCTGAGGTATCCCCCATAAGTTGCAGGACAGCGTCCGTTGGTGCTCGTGGCACTAAAAACAAATTGGGAGACGATGCTCGCGTTAAATAGATTAGGCGTCATTGATGAAAAGCTGATGACGATCTAAAGACCCTGATTATGACGTCACAAGCTCAAACAGCGCCCTCACCGAGGTCAACTGACAACCAATCATTGGCTGAGAGTTGAACAAGTGTGCTGCTGCTGCTTTTGATGCTGCTGCTGCTCTGCTGCTGCTGCTGCGGCTGCTGCTGCTGCGGCTGCTGCTGTTGCTGTTTGTTGTTGTTGTTGTTGTTGTTGTTGCTGCTGCTGCTGCTGCTGCTGCTGTTGTTGTTCTGCTGTTGTTATTGACAGGTTATGTAATAAATAAGCTATTTGTAATGCTTTTACTTGCTTTTATTTTTACATTATACTATTTTACTCTTGGACCATCTGGGCAACAGTTTATAAAAGCAATGCACTTGCGATACTTACAAGTCCAAACTGTGGTAAATATGTTTAAATCGACGGAGATATCCCCGTGCAGAACTGCATCTAGCCGTACACCGTACTCTTCAGCGGCGTTTAAATTTGGAAATGTGCGCGAAGCTCCAGCCACTGCGCCAACTAACACCCGAATGATGGTTGTTCCTAGCGGGTGTTGAAGTTGAACGTCGTACTGCTTGATACTGTAGGCTGGATTAGGGGCATCCGACCACGTGATTTTAAACGATGATTCCGTCCTTGCGTTGATAGTTGCAGGAGGTAGTTCTGCAATAACAGGAGAGAGTGGGGGGAAAAAAGATAATACACCAATCAATCAGACAAACAAATCAAACTCAGCAAAACATAGTTTTAAAAAGTAAAATAAAATAACATAAATAAATAAATAGCTTATTAGGTTGGTAAGTTTGCAATTATACACTTTTACTTCTAGTAGTTTGGAGCTGAAGCGGTAACATAACGAGATGGAACGCTTGACAATTGACTTGAGTATTCATGTCAGCCCACTTCGATGAACAGGCGCATAATTAATTCTTGAATTCTTCCATACCCCGTCCCGCAAAGTAAGTAAACAACAAAACAACTGCAGTTACGTCAATTTATTCTTGGTTAATGAGCTTGGGTGTGCACATGTAACAGGTTTTCGTGTAATAAACGTTTTCCTACATGCCTGTGGCCACTTTTCTTTTGTTCTTAGAGCCAATATCCCTTTTATTAGAATAGTTTTAATAGTTTTAATTGTGGATATTATTATATAATGCTTTTTGGCTACATTTTTTACCATTACTGAAAAGTTTGGGGGTAATGGGCAATTTAATTGATTATCGTGTTTACAAAACATCCACATAATTTATGTGGACATTAGTCTATTAAGGTTTCCTACTATGTAAAATTCAACATGAGCTAAAGAGATTGTCATAATGTAAATTATGTTCAAAGAATTCAATCAACATAATATATAAAGGATCCACCTTAATTTGAATTCAAAGGGATTTAATACGTTTGGTAATTGGAACCGACTGTTTGTCTCAATCCTATATAGTTGTATATATTACCATAAAACTAACCTGTTAAAAAATATCATTTTAATAGGTGGTACCGTTTTTGAGATATTTCCGAAAATCTGGAGCAGTTATCTCCACGCAGGAAGAATAATCTGCAATTGGAATGCACAATCTGAGAAACGGTTCTGACAGAAACGCTTCTCAGATTCAAATTTGTTTGGATAAAAACTGATATCTTTTTCCATAACCACATAACTTCAAAGTGAAATGTATCTCAAAATGCTTTATACTATCCAAAGCTGCTGTACTTCTTATACCGAGTAAGTTTTTATTGCCACTCATTTTATGAGTAATTACCAAAGGTATACAGACCCTTTAATCCGTTATACTGCACTGCAAACAAATTTGACACCATGGGTGTTGTCACATACAGGTACCAAAGAGAGAATCAAAATTAACATAATTATTTAAAAAAAATAACACCTAATTGTTTTTTAAGGAAATAAGGGTTATTTTAACACCCTATATGGTGTAAATCTTGATTCTTGTTGGTATATAAGTGACAGAACCAATGGTGTCAATTTTAACACCCCAGTTTTTGCAGTGTAGTATCTGAGAGTACTTCCGGCCTACTATGATGTGAACACCACTGGTATTAGTTGTCTTTTATAGTTTAAATTCATTTAGGCTTATTATTTGACTCAAAGTTAATACACGACTGTAGTTAATCAATGATGCCATCGGACTGTAGTCCACTGTCCGGTTTTAATTAAATAATCAGTACTCCGCCATTTTTTTATTATTTTTGTTTTCTAAAACATTCAGCATTCCCCATCTACACCTAGCCAAATAGCACTGTAATGTCTTGTTACCATCCGGGGTCTTTTTCACACACAAAAAATCCATCAATGACCAGCAGCCGATTTCACGAAACGCTGGGATTAATCCTATCTCGAGTTAAGACGAGTAACTCGTCCTAACTTAGGATTAATCTTAAGGTTTACATTTTACAGTGCAAGACTGGGACTCTTCCTAAGTCCTAAGATTAATCCTAAGTTAGGAAGAGTTTAATGAAATCGACGGCAGCTCTCCCGGAATTCCCATAGTAATTGCACAGTAGTTGCTTGAACTTGGGGTCAATAGCCAGTACTGGGTGAAATTAACCATATGGTTTCCAGATGGGTTTTTCTGTATACTTGTACAATGGCTGAAAGCAGTGACCTGGTTGTTTATTTGGATGAATTGAGTAGGGCCCATATCTAATGGTTTGGGCCATTTGAAAATGATTGGGTTCTCCATAAAAATTAATTACACGCAAAATACAAACGAGCTGTAGCCTACTGACCGATGGCCTCACCGTGTGATTTGTTTTTGATGATGTCACGCAGGGGTTAACATACATAGATTTAGAGTTTTAAAATAATAAAGAAAGAAATACGAAGTATCGACTTTATATTTAATATTTCAAAACTCACCGATACACGAATACATTCCAAAGAAAGTCAGTAAAACCAACCCAAGTATTAACAATTTCTCGTGCAGTGTCATTTCAAACAAGACAATTTCACGTATTCAATATTGTAGTCCCTCGATGTGCACAAGCCGATGTAGTCTTCTGAGTTGCAAGCTTGTAGATGCGGTCACGTTCAACAAAAACAAATCAGAAAATGTCCTCAATAGTTAATTACCATAAAATGGGATACCTTCTGCCGATGAGCGAGTATTCCGCATGACAATGAACTTTACTTTTTATTTTATTTCTCTGTGTCTTGTCTCATTTGTCTGTCTCTGTATTGTTGTTTTAAAAGGGAGTAGGGCTGCAACCAGGACAAGGTCACGTTGTTGTAACATCACGCGAAGGTTAAGTACATTCCCACGACCGAGTTTTAAAGGGTCTATACATGTATACGTTTGGTGAAGACTCCGAAAATTAGTGGCAATAAAATCTTACTCGGTAAGAAGTACGGCAGCTCTGGATAGTATAATGCATTTTGAGAAACTTTTCACTTCGAAGTACTGCAGTTATGGAAAAAGATATCACTTTTTATCAAAAAACTTTTAATCTAAGAAGCGTTACTGCCGTAAAGTTTCTCAGATGGTGTATTCCAATTGCAGATTATTTTTTCCTACGTGGACAAACCACTCCAGATTTTCAAAATATCTCAAAAACGCTACCACCTTTTGAAATAAAATTTTCACAGGTTAGTGTGATGGTATATATCTACAAAATATAGGGTTGAAACAGTGGGTTCCAATTACCAAACGTATCATGACAACTCCTGTAATTCACAATGTCGAAGCAAAAATATATAATAAAACAAACCATTACAATCCCACCTGGTAAGAATCCCCCTTCCCATCGCAGTCCCTCGTGACTGCAATCTTCTTAATCTCCTTAGCATCCCTACGTTGTCCTTGTTAAAGGGATGGTATAAACTAATTACTCAAAAAAATCTCACAAAAACTTACTTGGTAAAGAGTACTGGGGAGCTGTTGATATTATAAAAATATTGTTAAAAATGACCCCCTTTGAAGTAAGGTAGTTTTAGAGAAAGAGTTAATTGTTCACACATACAAAAATTGAATCCGAGAAAGCCTTCAGGCATGAAGCCTTTCTCAGGCATCTGAAAGCACACAATTCTGTGCAACAAGGGTGGGTTTTTTTCTGTCATTGTTTTCTTGCAACTTCGATGACTAAAGCCCTTTTCACACTACAGAGCCATTTCCCGGGAAATAAAATCCCGGGAAAATCCCGGGAGTTTTTAACCCCACCGCCACCCCAGGAACCGTTCTCACTATCCCAATTTGGTAACTCCCGGGAGTACTATTTCCCAGGAATATCACGGTCGTTTCACACTTGCGATCAAACCCCAGGAAATGTGGTAAACAGGTCAGCCCTTTCGAGATTAATGACGTCTGAATACAGTGGACGCAAAAGGTGGGGTAAGTTAAACCCGCTTCTGTTCTCACTAGCTGCTTTTTCCCGGGAAAAACGTTTTACCCCGGGGTTAACTCCCTTAACCCTACCCCTGAGCAGGGTTAAATATTTCCCGGGAATAAGCTTATTCCCGGGAAATTCCCGGGAGTTTTTTTGTAGTGTGAACAGATCGACCAAAAGTTCCCGGGAATTTCCCGGGAAATACCTATAGTGTGAAAAGGGCTTAATTGAGCCCAAATTTTCACAGGTTTGTTGTTTTATGCACATGTTGGGAAAGGCCTACACCACATGAGGATACTGGTCTTCGACATTTTCCAAAAGTATACTCTATAGAGTACTTTGAGTATTATTTAAAGTGATTCAAACAAAACGACTACATTTCGTATTGCAGTTGTAAGTCGTGGCATCGACTCGCTATGTTGTATTTGTTGTGTGCTCAACTTCAAGTGAATGCCAATGATGCGGTACCTGGACGACAATGCAACCATTGAACAGGTTCAATGAGCACGTACAATCGTACACGGATGAGTCCATTGTTAGTGGATCACGGTAAATCAACAATTGACTCGGCAGTCACCGCACTACTACGGTGTCCTAAAAGTGCCATAGCAATTTGTATGAAACGATGTTCGAGAAGAACCATCATATACCACTGAAAAAACTTCTCTCGATTAAAGCACAATGGCACACGGCTGGGTTTTAATCGTCTTGCCTCTTGAAATAGTCAAATTAAAGTTGAATGCACTTTTATCTAGAAATGAACAAGGGGGTTACACCCCTATGTTCCGTCATCCCTATGTTTCGACACCCCTATGTTTAAAATTCTGGAAAAATCAACTCCCAAAAGTCTAGATTTCAAATGGCGGGGCCGCAACGGGGGGGGCGTTCACGGACATCAGTTGAGGGGGAGGCACGTCCTTAGATATGCCACTGCTGACACTGCCCTTTGTTTCTAAAGTATCCAACAGATTTTGAAATGACAAAAGAAATATTGTCATCATTCACCGATGAGTTTTAGTGACTTGTTAAATCTTACAGGTGGAGCCCTGACCACTTCTGATGTATTGACTGTTCTAGTCGGTGTCGTAACCCTACTTCTGATCGTGACGTAAACAATTACGTGTGATCGACGCTTACTGGTTTGTATAGTGCAGTTTTGTATGTAATTAGTTAGTCTTTAAGTGCTACCACTATACTTCCTGGTTGTATAGTGTAGCATGGTTTGTAAATCATGATGTCATAAAAATCGCGTTATTATTTATTATGAGTGTTTTGAAAAATGAGGAGGCCACGGTGTAAGAAGCTACAGTTCTTATCATGAATTGCTGTTTTGCGTAGTGTAAAATATTTCGCACCGGCTACCTACCGCATTGCTATTACTTGTGTAGAATGCATCCATTTGTAAATTTAAAAATACACAAAAATGCAGTGTTTATTTTTGACGGGATAGCGGGACGATTATAACAGGTCCTAGGACCAAAGGGTTGTTGTATAAAAGAAGCTTAAAGTTATGAAATCTGCCTTTCCATTTGTCTGTCTTTTTGCTGTATCTGGTTCAAGGGTAAAACTAACCAGATCAAAATACTCTTTCTGGTATAAAAAGTGTCGCAATCATCCAAGTTTTACGTTTTCCTTCGACAGTTTTAGCTCGTAAACGTGGAATCGCGGATGACCACTTTAAGCTACCGTAGGCTGGTGACCGAGCCAACGGTACGGACAAATCGGAATCAAATTTTCAAAAAGTCACACGCTAGAAACTTTTAGTCTGATTTATTTCACTCCACAAAAACAAGTAAATTACGCACAATGAATAAGATTAATCTACGTTTGAATGACTTTGGAGAGTTTTACAACGCTAGGTGGCAGCAGACTGACCAGGTAAATTTCCATCGTGTACGTAGTTCTGATAATTGTGCACATTTCCAAGACTAATGGGTTTACATAGTAGACGTCTGGTGCCACTTAGCGTGCCCCAAAATATCCAATTAATACCTTATGTAGACAGTTTACCATAATTTGAGTTTAAAATATTACCAGCAATTATACAATACATACGGGGCTCTGGAAGTGCCATCCAACTTGTTGAGATCCTGAGAAAGATATCACAGGATGATGACATCATAAACGTCAGATGACGACATCCCGGGATAATTTATTTCGGCATAACGAGATTCTGAAAGTAGGATGTCGTCTTCAAGATAGATTTATTTTGGGATGACTACATCCTGAAAGTATGATGCCATTTTCGTCTACCAGATATATTTTATAATGGGATGGGAGGTCGCCATCTGAAGTTTATGATGTCATTATCATCTAGTAAAATTATCTCAGGATCTCAATATGAAGTCGGATGGCTTTTCCAAAGCTCCGTGGATAGAAATTGTTACATTTGTTTAATTTTCAGGTATGACACATAATTGTATTTATCCGGAAAAACACTTCAAATGTCAATCTCAAAGCTAACTTGTCATGAACAGGTTGTCCTTATAGAGACGATTTCGCCTGGAACACTATCATTGTGTGCTTGGTAACTTTGTTTAACGTCTTGCCAAATTTGAATTAAGATTATTGCATTGAAGGTTAACAAAAAATCCTTAATGTTATTTTATTTAAGTAAGAATTCTCAAAAACATGACAACCTTTATCACAGGTTGTTCAAAATAATTCTAAAACGTTTGTAACATTTGAAATGTTCGGCATTTTCCTGAAGATGAGCAGAGTAAACTGTTCGAAACGTCGAGACCACACCGGCTTCTTCTCAGAGCCAACACTTCCTTCAAAAAATTTCATGTTTTTACCTGCAAGTTTACCAGTCATAGTTTTTCCTTAAACATTTATGTTTTGTACCAGAGGTTTACTAATGTTGCTTTTCCGATAACAATAATGTCTCATACCTCTAACATCTACCACGTTGTACCACGTTAAATATTTAGTCAAATATAATAGAAGCAGTTTATATACTTTACATCAATTTTTTTTCGAAAAATGCCTTTGATAAATATATAGGCTAAAAAGGAAAGACACAAAATAACGATAAAGGTGCTGTGGGCATTAGTGGATTGAATGTAAGTACTTTTAGGCCTATGTACAATTATGCAGGTGCAGAAAATATTGTACCAGAATGATCATTAAACTGTCGCTGTTTTAATAATGGGTGTAAAGCCACCATCGGTTGCGTCTTATGGATGTGTAATTAAAGATGGGCCAATGAGCAAATAGCCCGAACAACTGACGGCAAACTTCGAGGCTTGTAATTAACACCAGGTACTGGCCTTTAGTATTTGACAGTTTCCTGCCAGTTGTACCTTTGACCTTGAACGGCATAATACATAATACACTCATAAGTAGTATCACTTTCAGTCTGGTAGGTTGTACGTCGTTGCATGCATATTGTGTATCTGATGAAACCATTAGGTTTGTAACACCAGTGCCTGTCTTTATCCTTACGGCTAAAGACAGGGGACCAGTCTAATGAGCAACCTTCTTTTGACCTCTATCAGAGGGCTCCCTACTCAATGACGTCAATTGCACAATGAATATTGTATTTTTAAGAGTCACACGAACTTTACTGCGCATGTCTGTTCCGATCAAACTGAATTATATGATACGGAGTTGCGTAAATCGTTCGATCCTTTGAAGTATCAATTAATGAAGACATGAGAATTAATGTTTGACTGATTATTTTATAGACCGAGACAATTACATCGTGGGAACAAGACAATCTCGTGTGGATGATACAATATCTCATCGGAATGAGATACACACAATTTCCTACGTCATTTCCCAGCCCCCGTAGTTGCACCATGTCATCTTTCAAGGCATAACTTTGTGTATGTTTTAGGTATTTTCAGAGGATTGTTGATGATATTTTCAAGGGGTGCATGTCTGTTTGTTTTGGGGGTGTTTATTTGTGTGTGGTGTTGGGGTTGTTGGGGTATTTGTTTGTTTGTTTTTCACAGCATAAACAAATGTTCCTTCAATTTTCTGTTTGTTTGTTGGGGTGTTGGGGTGTTTGTTTGTTGGGGTGTTTGATGCATGGTTGGAGTGTTTGTTCGTTGGGGTGTTGGGGTGTTTATTGGGTGTTTGTTTGTTTGTTTGTTTGGTTGAGTGGGTGGTTTGTTTTTTGTATTGTCCATTTTGTTAAAATTCAATGGTGAAACTATTCTAAAAAGCTTGGAAATAATCAAGAGAATCATTCTTTCTCCTGGATGATAATGCCACTGTCTACTTTTTACTCAGGAAATTTTTGCCTAAAATGCACAATTTATTTCTCATGATTACAAATCTTTTACAACGCCTTAAAAACACAAATAAGTGTAGTTTACCCTTTATACTTGCAAGGTGCTGACCTACAAGTTAAACAATTAAACAATTGGCATTTAAATATTGTGCCATAAAAAGAGATTACATTTGTTTTTAAAAGGGATAACATTTTATATATTTTTGTTAACTACATTATCACGCAAAATAATTAATCTCAATTGTTGGATAAATAAACATTCCGATCACAAAAACAAAATCCCCCATGGGAGTACATATTTGAGCCATAATCTCTTTGTTGTATACTCATCAACACAAAAACTATCGATGCTAAATTCATCGATAAGCAAACTAATTACAATTTCTATGTTATGTGTTACAATTCGTTTGTTTCCCTTCCTTGCTCTTCCTCTCTATTTCAACAGTAGGCCCTACGGGGAATAAATATCCTGCATTTGAGATTCCCTAAAAACCAATTGTTATATCACCAACGAAGCGATCTCAACAACTTGTACACAATGGAACAATTATAGACCCCACAAGGTTTTCTTTCGTCAACTGCTGAGGAATTCTTCGGAAAAGGGATTAATGGAAAAACAATCGCAGGACCCCACAAACCCGATCCGTAAGTTTGGGTGTCTGTGTGTCTTTAAGTGTGACATACGAAGTTTGAACCTGAGAACAAAAGAGGTCCACATAATCTCAACAACTTTTACACAATGGAACAATAGACCCCACAAAGTTTTCTTTCTTGCACCTTCTGAGGAATTCTTCGGAAAAGGGATTATTGGAAAAACAATCGCAGGACCCCACAGACCCGTTGGGTTTGTTTCATTTGTTTCCTTTCCTTGCTCTTCCTCTCTTTTTCAACAGTACGGTGAATAAATATCCTGCATTTGAGATTCCCTAAAAACCAAATAGTTATTAATCAGAAAGAGAGTTCACCATCGAAGCAATCTCAACAACTTGTACACAATGGAACAATAGACACCACACAGTTTTCTTTCTTCAACTGCGAAGGAAACAAATGAAACACTATGTGAACTTACACACGTCCACACAGTTGTTTTTTTTTACAGCGTTGAAGTACATGATTTTTCTTAAGTGTAGCCTGCAGAACAAAGGAATGTCCACAAAGTGACTGCAGCACAGAGCTTCGGTCTGGACCTGAGAACAAAATAAGTACAATGCAGGGATTTGAAACACTATGTGGACTTTACACACGTCCACGCAGTGTTTTATGAAGTGTTGACAATGTTCTTGTACACAGAACACAGGAATGTCCACACTGTAACAGAGAGCTGCGAATAAATGCGTGTATTATCAGTCTGGTAATTATGCGTCATGTATGTCTGTCCAATGAAACAATTGGGTTTGTATTACCAGAGACTGTCTTTTACCTCAGGGGACCCAGTCTATGATGATGATTCTTATGGTAGTGAGGGCACTAATGACATCACGAAAAGGGGTCTTTTTGAGGCCTACATGGTTCTCACAAAAATTAATATGTTTGCTTTTGTGGTTAAGTATAGTATGATTTGCCGACCTGGTTGTAGTTATACAGTAATACGTCGTCCACTCACTAAAATAAACTTATTTGAAAACAAACAATTTGTTTGATTCAAGGGGCACTCCCGATTGTATTCCATTGAAAGTAAGATTTTTTCTTGCAAGTTTTTGAATTATTTCAAGGACTTATTACTCTCAGAAATATGGGTTTCGAGTGTCTCAGTGGATTTTTGTTTTCTCATTTCCATCTTCGGTTCAGGCTTCTTTGTATTGCTCCGTGCTGTTATTTTAGAGTAGAATGTGTAGAGGTACGGGTTTAGGGAGGAGTTTATTGGGAGGATGAACACAACAATCCAGGAATACATATCAGGACCAATTTCCACGATCGCAGCCTGGGATAGAATCCCCATAATGATCACAGGCATCCAACATGCGAAGTCAGTACCCACTATCAGAGCCATTTTCACCGCCATCTTAATTTCCCTCTGTCGGTGAGCCGTTACCTTCACCAGCTTAGACGAGCGTTTTACCTTGACGAAGATTGCTATGTAGCAGCTCAAAACAACGATAAAACACAACAAGTTGACGCCAAGAAACAAGACGATTGAGTAGATCCAAGCCGGTTCTCTTGTTTCAGGTACCGGTATAGCGAGAGTATCTGCACCAAATACACTACTGATGGAGCTCTGTACAGTTTTATAACTAGACACCTTAGTTGTCAGGGGGAGACCAATGCACACATCAGACAACCCGTAGATATTGGAATCAGTATCACCACTGAAGATGGTCGGGATAATACTAGTACATGCAGCCACTAACCACATTACGAACACAATAACTTTGCTTATCTTTCCTCTGATGGTAACCCGGCTGAAGGGGAACACAATGCTTAAAAAGCAGTCCAGACTGATGACGGTGACAAAAAATACCGATGCTTCACTAGACATCACTGATACTACCCCAGCAATCTTACAAACAACACTAGACCGCCATTCCTTCGCACCACTGGAATAATTCTTACCTAACTTGATGTCAGCAATAGCAATAATCAACATATACACCCCCATCATCAAGTCAGATATAGCTAAATTAAGAACCAAGAATGAATGCGTCTCATTCTCACGTAATTCTTTGCCCCGTCTATATCTCCAGATGATTACCATGAAGTTGCCGATGAGGGCGCTCAACCCAAGAATCCACATGGACGCTCGTAGTAGATCATTACGCATCAGACTGCCGCAGATGTTTAGTGGTGGTTGCAACTCAGTCGTTTTACATTTAGAGTAGTCAAACGCTTTAGATGGTACTTCTTCATCAAATCTACAACACAGACGGTAGTCATCGACGTACCTAAAATAAAATTAAATAATGAATTTACGGTAGGATTTGTACTTGCGGAGCCGTGTGTGTGGTGGTTTTGCATAGCTGTTGTCAACGTACCGAGGACGTGCTCATTTTGTTTGTTTATGCAAATATACAGTTTGATTGTGGCTGTCCCGTCAATGAGAAAACATAATGCGAAAATACACTGCGCTGTATTTGTTGTTGGTAACTCTAATCAGAGTT
Source organism: Plazaster borealis (assembly GCA_021014325.1). Taxonomy (NCBI): domain Eukaryota; kingdom Metazoa; phylum Echinodermata; class Asteroidea; order Forcipulatida; family Labidiasteridae; genus Plazaster; species Plazaster borealis. The sequence continues at coordinate 22,804,831 of CM037461.1, forward strand.
TTAGTTCTATGCCAACCAAAAAGATGAATAATTATTTATGTGAAAGTAACCAGAAGATAACTTTATACAAATTGTACACAGCATCAACGAAGGCACTTTAAAACGGAAGCCTGCCTCGATTAAAAGCAATCAAAGTTTGTTTTATTCGTGCAATAATTACTGAGCTGCTTCAGAAAAGATTGCCCCAGTTTCCGCAAAGAATAATTTCAAGTGTTGCCCCCGAAGGTCTTCAGGAGAACGCTGACGTTTTACAAGCCTATACGCGTACAAAGTGAACACCAACATAACGGCAACACAAACAGAGCAAGAACCACTAGCCTACACACTCTAAAAACTACCTTGTCAGAATTGACCTGGATTTGGGGTCCGAGGGCCTTGACCCATTTCCGGGTCAGGCTCTGTTTAAACAAAAATAGGATTTTAACTCAAATTCTGCATCAGTTTGAACCTTTTTTCTTGGAATTTTGACACAAACTCTGGTTTATACTGGCCGATATAAGTGGGTCAGGCCAAACGGGACCTTGGTCCGGGTCAATTTGACCCGCTAGTGCTTAGAGGGAGAGGTAGGGGAGACAAGGTACTAGACTTACAATTTTTCCAAGCTGTGCAGATCTTTAAGAGCACCCATTGCGATATATATTTCATCATACCATCCGGGGACTGTACCACCTCTGACTAAAACACTGGGAATATAATGTAGTTTGCTGATTTTATTTACAAGACGGTTCAGAGCAAAGCAAAAACTGAACAGCTCAGTAAAACAAAGTACAAGTGTTTGGGTTAACGTTCCATGGCACGTTTTTTTGACAGGGAAAAAACGATCCTCTGAACAAACATTGATAGATGATACTGTTTCAAAACAAAAAACAAGCAAAAACTTTCGCATACAAATTAGGCCAAGGACAATGCAAGCATGTAACTAGCAAAATTTTGTGTACATGGCTAATGGACGTGAACTAATGTCGAGATCCCGGCAATAATTTGTAGCTTTTGATTAACTATTACTTATTACTGGCGGATTTTTAGTGCAAAACCTTATAGTGAAAGATTATGGTTTTCTCGAATCTATGAAAATAGCTCTTTAAGATTTTAATCTTAATTTCGTGGATTAAATTCTCAAAAAATACTAACTGCATCCATCGTATTGCAAATAATAGATGGTGTCCGGCAGTCCAGTAATTTTTGGGATATCCAAAGTCACCCGTCCAGGGGTTATGATCTAGCAAGGCATTCTGTGGGAAACAATAGCACGACGAGATCGTATACCACAGGGAACGAGGTTGATTGCTCTGTGACTTGATGCCTCATTTGCGGGCTACCACACTTTAAAACAATGCATTGACTTACAGGTCCCTCAAACTGCTCAATGAGTTGAAAGCTCCACTCCATATGGAAGACAAAGGTACATCAATAACCAACCTATTGAAGAGACATACAAATCCTAATTAATTCGAACTGTTTTTTTCTTCTGATGCGCTGGACTATTTGGACTTCGGATTATTGGTTCAACTTTTGAAAGATCTTCATCGCAGCCTTAAAGGCACTGAACACGTTTGGAAATTGTCAAAGACCAGTGTTCTCACTTGGTGTATCCCAACATATGCATAAAATAACAAGCCTGTGAAACTTTGGGCTCAATTGGTCATCGAAGTTGCAAGAAAATGATGAAAGAAAAAACACCCTTGTTGTACAATTGTGTGCTTTCAGATAGGAATAAACACTTCTTGCAAGAAGTTTTTATTATTTTAGTGAGAAATTACCTCTTTCTCAAAGACTACGTATACTTCAGAGGGAGTCGTTTCCTACAATGTTTTATACTATCAACAGCTCTCCGTTGCTTGTTACCAAGTACGTTTTTATGCTAATATTTGTTTTGAGTCATTACCAAACGTGTACGATACCTTTAAACAAAGAAGACATTAAATACTATTGTGTAACATCTGAAAAAAAGCAACATTGACGACATTGCTAATGAAAGGAATCTTTGCTTGTTTAAAACAAATTCTCGTCACCGTTTTCATGAAGTGGCAAATCTTTCCACAGCCAAAAATCCACATTTTGGAGAAATTTGCGTTTAAAATTGAATCAATCTTCAATCTGCTGTTTCTTTCAATGCTTACTACTTTAAATTTAGAAACTACCGAAAACAAAGCTGAACTCTTCGATCATACTATTTTGATGAGTTATTAATTCCTAAACAAATTCACCACTTCCTGAAAACGAGCAAAAAGAAACGGTTCGTGAAAACGCTAAACGTAAAGGTCAACAAGTTCGCAAGTTCGTCGTGTTTGGCACCGTGCCAGCACTATGTAATTCCATAGATAAAGTGACGAATTTCGATTCGTAAATTCGTGAAAACGCAAAATGGGAAAGCTAGTGATTCGTCGGTCATGCTAATTAGTGTAATTACGAAACATTACGTGCCAATCTTGTTGAAAGTATTTACAGCAATGTTTATGTCAGAAATTTGTACCAAAAAACCCAACAATTTGCCATATGTTGTGATTTTTGACCCATTCGTCGGTTCGTGAAAATGGAACGAGATGATTTGTTGTTTGCTTACAATGTTCTCAAGTTGAGAAGATCCTCGAAGATATCACTATTGAAGTTCCGAATGCTATTCTTTGAGATGTCCCTGGAATCATAAAAAAAATATTCATTAGGTTTTTTTATAAATTGCTGATTTTCTGGAGGAAAGTAAACTATTACAGTAAAACTTTTAAGTACAACTGATTATTTGTCTATTGTTTTTAGTTGTTAATTGCACTAAAAAGACAGATTAATGACCATAACAAATTACTTGGTGAGAAGCACCCATAGTACAAAGTATTTTGAGAAAGGATTCCATTCGAAGTAATTTGGTTTGGATAAATGTTCACCCAAAAACATTTGAATTTGAGAAACGATTCCTGCATGAATCGTTTCTCAGATTTCTGAGGGCTGGTGTTTGTGCGGCTAGAAATGCGGTTGGTACCCGCGTCACCTCGCTAAACGTGGATGGAATCGACGTTCCAGAGAAAATACCATGACATTTTTGTTGCTGTTTTCTCAGCAAGTAGACTCAGTTGAAACTTTCACATGTGACTTTTATTGTATCAAGTTTATAATTTTACTTTACGCTTACAAAAACCATTATTTAACCCCCACCTTTGAGCTCACACGGTTAAATTCAATTCCTTTAATCTGCCAGACTGAATTTTAATTAACTCTCTTTCGATATCCCACTTGAGATCTCATAATAATCATTATGCGCGCGTAAAAACAAAAAGCTTTCTCAATTAGGTTACTAGCCTCAATGGAAGGGATTTTTGGGAGATTTCTATTTGTAAAAGCTTATGTTATAATTAGCTAGGACATTTAGTGAAAATGTTTCCAATTTTAACAGTTCGACACGATAAAACATGAATGTAAATGACTTACAGGAAGGTGAGATTTGAGAGTCCAGAGAATGTTCCATCTTCGAAGTGATCTAAGCTGTTGTTTGTCAGAACTCTAGTTGGATGAAATTTAAAAAAATAGCGTCATCTGATTATATTGAGAGAAAACAAATGTTACGCCGAAAATCTAAGTGTGTTGAGGTTATCAACAAACACATCATACACTCTCATACATCATTACAGACAGATAAAGAAAATAAATCGAACTTTATAAACAAATATACATAATAATTAACCATTTTACGTAGCCATATTCCTCGCTTTTTTACAATCATCACTGGGATTTGAAACAACACACTATACCACCACACCCAGCTGCATGTGCTGCTGAAATCTTATTACTCGTTAAATAAGATAAGTCTAATACTTAAATTTACATTAGTATTAATTTACATAAAAATTTACGCAAAATTTACTTGCGAGACTTGTCTAGGCCTGGTTAGGAATACGCTGGAAATATAATCTTCGTCTACTTTGGTAAAATGATAACAATTATGTTAAGCGTGAACATAAATGAAATGGTCATGAAATAACTCCGTACTTTGACATCTACCCTGGCAGAGCCCTCGCACTTCCCAGGCAAGGGTCCCGCCGTGACCCACTACCCCAGTGCCCCTCGTCCGGCATGCCACCTCTTTGGGATCGGGACTCAATCGACCGGGCCACTTTGTGGGGAAGGGAACGAGCGACCAACTTACAGTGATTTCAAGAATGAGAAACGTTTGAAGATTCCTACATTCAGTCGGACTATGTTTTCATTCGCAAGTTTGCTGTAGGAAAATAAATCAAGAAAATTTGCGATTACTTAAAAACGCAAAAGCTACAACAGCAACAGCATAATGAGCAGAAACCAATGAGACGCTGTTTGCACGCAAACAACGACAGAAATATCACGAAGCGTACGGCGTATTGTGTGTACTTACAGATGTGTCGTTTTTACGACAATGTGACCTACAGTCTCCTGATTCCACCCCGAGTTGCACTGAACGACATAGCCATCATCGGTGACATCGCAAGAACACATTGTCGGACATCGGTCGGCTTTGTCAATATGAATATAAACAAATCGCAAATTTAGGAATAAAACGAAATTAAACATGCGCTAATATATTCACCTTCAGGGTTCCTAATTAACAACAAATGTTCAAAAATTTTCGAAAGGAAAAAAATAAACAAGTAACTTCAATGAAACTAAAAGTTCCTCTTTCATTTAGAGATACACAACTTGTGTGCGAATGAGTTGCACAAAATAAAGCAAAGTAAACAGCAATAGTAATACAATAATTAATAAATAAATTAATTAATTAATTAATTAATTAACTAGTGGAATGAAAGTTATTTTTGTCCCTTTTTTGTTCATTTTGTTTTGTTTAGATGATATTTGTTACTTTAATTTGTAGACATCATATATTTAAATTATCTATCATTCTTTATGACTAAATTGCGTTTGTTGTATTTTCGTATCAGTGTTAGTCAGGTTGATTGTTGTCGAAGTTTATCGAAATGCATGAAGTCGTATAATTTCAGTCACGAAAGAGAGACAAATATTAATAAAATAAGTAAGTAAATAAATAAGTAAATAAATAAATAGTGACTAACTAAATGAATACAAAAATATATGAATAAAAACAAATGAATATATAAACAAACACAAAAATAAAATAGTATTACAGAATTAAAAACATATTTATATACATATAAAACATACCACATGCTTGTGGTGTTTCGTCATCTCCCTCCGGGCAGTCAAATGTGCCATCACAGACCGAGGAATTGTGAACACATGATAACAAATTCCAACAGGGAAATGATCCTGGGCAGCTTACATTGCCTAGGAATGAACACGATTATAAAGTACGATAATTAGTGTCTTCATGTTGTGATTATTGATCAAAAAGACACGATATCTTGTTTATATCAAGTAATAAACCACAAGTGACACTGAACTGGGTAAAATTTAAACAACGGTTAAACATGGTTGAGTATCATGACGATTGCCATTGTGACAAGTAAATTTTTTCCGAAATAAACAAATGAAAATGACAACGACTACAAGTGAAAACTACGAGGTTGTAGTGCATGCAAGCAAATGAACATGGACGGTTTCTCTATGGTTTCACCATTATTTAGCCAACCTATGGGTCTGCGATTTAAGTTTATGATTTACATACACTACAGAACACTAAAGTACGTCTACGTCGCGAGTCGTGCCAAGTCAATGCACAGAGCAACAACGGCGAGTTCAAATTCGTGTAATCGTGTGACAAACATGGTGCTTTAATATTAGCTAGCTTATGCATGGAGACCGGGAAAAAAAACGGGAAAACAAAAGGTCTCCATAGGGGAATTCTAAAGACTGGGGTGCTCCACAAGGAATTTTATGGGAAGGTCTTAACTACAGGGACGAATGAAAGAACAAAAGATGTATCCACAGGGATGTAAACAACAGAATGTGTGTACTCGAAAGATTTACAAACAAAGCTCTAAGTTCCAATACATATCTGTTACAGTAGTAGCACTGCGGTGGTTTAAAAAGTTCAACGAATTGTCGGTATTTTGATTTCTTTCGTGATCGCTTTTGGCATGTTTTTCTTTCACGTGACGTAATGGTAAAACTCTGATTGTTCATTGGCCAACTGCAAACTTATGTATTATGGATTAAATTCCTCCTACCAAATGTGGTAGCAGAGACATCAAATTTCTCCTACCAAAATTGGTAGGGAATAATAAGAAAAACATAACAACCTAAAACGAACTGGTAAAGGAGCTTTGTGGCTTGCACCACTCTTTCGTGTTAGCAGTGGTGGCGCTGTTCGTTCTATATAGAGACACTGTTCGTGTTTTGCTGCCAGCGCCTTGACTAAAGGCTAGGTATCTACCATTATTCCGGGCTAGCACTATTGTATCCTCGAAGGAATACAAGGGGAAAGTCCTCACCACAATCAACCTCGTCTGCTCCACTTATTTGGCAATCTTTAAAACCGTCACATCTTCCACTTGGCTTCAAACAAGAGCCGTCTCCACAATCAAAGACATCGCGGTCAGGACAAGATGTTTTACCAGTACCTTCAAAAAGTAGGGAAATGTGTTGATTTGAATTTAGTTTCGATAACAAATAAGTACCAGTATAGAAACAATTGCATGAATACTCATTTCTTGTTATGTTGTGTTTCACAAACACCAATGGTGTGAATTTGCAATTAGGCTGTTGAGCTCGGAAATAATTGATGCCGATGGTCAGCCGACGAAGATGTTAATGTAACACTAAATGTATGTTTGCGACAACTCGACCCCCCCCCCAAAAAAAAAAAAACCCAACAACAATTAAGAAGAAAAAAGTCCAACTACCCCTTGCGTCGCTGTGCAACAAGCGGCGCTTGCGCGCTGAGGTACTTTTTGTTCATATTCGCCCCCAACAATATCAAATCCGCCCCAAAAAATATTTCCTGGTTACGGGCCTTGGCACATACTGTATTGGCTGTTACGACGTATAGACAAAAAAACACGATCACAGACTTGGAACTAAGCCTATAGACGTGACTGCTAGCGTGCCGTCGTCAACAAAGTGCGCGTGCAGGTCTTTTTCTTATTCTATGTTCATATACGAAGATTGTTTTTGTTCGAGCGAGGATTTGTCTTCGTTCGAACGAAGATTTGTTTCGTTCGAATTTTTTTCGTTCGAACGAATACTATTTTCGTTCGGACGAAGATTTGTTTCCCAAAATGTTTTTCACTTATGTCCCTTTAAAATCTCCGTATCAAACAAACCGACATTTATCACATGAATAGCATCCACTCCATCTTTGAGTTAAACACGCCGACGAAACCGTGGAAACATACCTCATTATGCGTAAGATATCTTTAAAAAGTTCGCAAGAGAATTTACCATAGCTGCTGGAAAGTTCTAGTAGAAACCCTCGTCCACTATTATATGCATCACTTCTAAAGTTGAAGGACACTTCTCGCGATGAATTAAATGTTATAGATAGCAGTTTATCGATGGATCCAGTCAGCTTAAATGACACAGTGTCTCCATAGAGATTAATGCCGCCAAGGACAGCTATGTCTTTCCCGTCTTCTGTCGAAAAATCACTTATTCCAACGTGTACTAATGTTGACATTAAATCTGGAGCAACGATCATCCAGTTACAGTCGAGAGATGGTGGATAGTAGGTTGGGTAGCCTGTTAAGGGGAAGTTCCTTGGTTCGCTTTCAATGAGAATGTTAGTGCCACCACAATCACCTGAAAGAAATAGCAGGAAAATAATAATAAGGACATAGCGTGGCTATAGCGCTTGGACAGGCACTGGTCTTACAAACCCTTGGATAAACATGTATGTAACGACGCATATACCAGACGGACACTACTACCAAACACAGTAGTATGCATTGGTATGCAAGGTCAAAGGTACATCTGGCAGGTAACCGCCAGGTTCTAAAGGTCGGTGAACATCTGACGTCACACTTCGAGGTTCGTGAATAATGCCAGATACCGGCCTTGCCCGCCTGGCAGGATCCTGCCAGATGTACCTTTGACCTGGCATCTATCCTTGCGGGTAAAGACAGAGGACCAGTCTTAGCCTGGTGTAGACAGTATTCTTAAAATATTGCATCTTGGCAAAACTCTTGGCGACGCTCGATAAAAATGTTAAGCACTAAACATTTGATTACACACAACCAAAAGATCGGTAATCTGGATGAACAGAACTGCTGCAGATGGAACATCTTCCCCAAATACAGCAGCTAAGAAATAATGCAACTTTATCACTACGGTCCTCACCACAATCCTCTTCATCAACAGATGAGTATTCTTCACCGAGTCGGCAGTCACGCCAACCATCACACCTTGCCTTTGGAGGAATACAAAACCCGTTTCTACAATCGAAGTCATCCTCGAAGGGGCAGGAAGTTGTATCTATTATAGAGACCGAAATGTGCAATGTCGTCACAATTTTGACGAAATAACAAATCAGTAGAACTAACAAAATCAGAAATATCTAAATTGGTTTTTGTACAGTTTATTGATACATTTATCACGTCAACATTTACAAGCAGTGTCAGGACCTAACGCAAAATAGTTTTGTTACTACACTGGTTAGCATGACTAGCGAATCACTAGATTTGCAGTTTTTGGTTTATCAATCGATACCTAACGCTGCACGGTGGAAAAACACTCGTGTTACTTTTTTTGTATAACGAGGTAATAAATCCTAACGTGCTTTGCTTTACACACAATGCGCGCTTTTCTGGATGGTCTCTTTTTTACCGTCTTTACGAAGTAAAGAATACATTAAAGGAGTCAATCAATCAAAAGGTAATAATTTTAAAAATAATAATAATAAATTAGTATTATCGGAAACGGCAGTTTGAAAAAAAGAAATAGTTTAACTCAAAACACGTAATAATTTGGCTGTTGGGCACATTCGTTATTTCATGAAAACGGCAACTAATGTGTTTCATTACATGGAGATGCTTAAGCCATAACATATTTTTTAATTACTATAATTGTTGATTTTCCTCGCACGTACATTAGGGATCATAAGTCATTGAATACAAGGTTCGGGCAACTGCTTTCCATTTAAAGTTGTCATAAGTATTAAACTCATAAACTCATAAACAAGACTCGCTTCCTTTGCCTACATGTTTCTTTGGTTAGTTGGAAGCAGTGCAAGGCAGTCTCGAAGGCATGTCAAGTTGGTTCTTTAAAAGAAATGTATTTGATGATAACAAACAATTGTATCTATAACATCACTTCCCAAAATTTAAAATATTTTCATAGGCCTATATTTGAATTTCATAACTTGTTTATTATAACCGGTGGTATTACCATTGGAACCTTGAAGTTGTAGAAGAAACCCCTTATATGGCTTGTTGTAGTTATTACTTAGATCGTAACTTGTTGTAAAGAGGACAGAAATTGTCTTCGATGATGTAAATACAATGGACTTCAGTCGTGTGGTTCCACTGAGTTTCAATGACGCGGTGTTTCCATCAAGAAGGGTGCCATCAATGTAAACAAAGTCATATCCCTGTTTTACGTTAAAATATTGTACGGACAACACCACAGATACCCAGTCTGGAGCCCTGATCTCCCAACGGCAATCTATTGACAAAGGGTAGTCAATTGGATAGCCTGGTGACGTCAGATTGACTGGAGTTGCTCCCAGTGAAATGTTTGGTGAACCACAATAATCTGAAATAGAAGAGTTTAAAATTACCGGGTGCCTTAATGTAATGGGACAGATAGTATAGATTAACATTTTTAAAATATATATTATTAATGAATTCGAAGCACAATTATTTTTGTTTGTAGCTGATTGAACCATTATATTCGCATGTGATACCGGTAGTAAATTCAAATTTGTATCAATGTGGCTCTGTATAAAAATACTGATATCCTAACCTTATACATGTACCCCTAAACAACAGCATCGTACTTAACCCTATCAGGACCGGATCTATTTGGACTTACGGGAACCCCTCCGTATTTCCCAAAGTTCTCGCGCAATTTTAGGATTTGCCACAAATTTTCATATCATTAAAATCTACATGATGACGTAAACAGAATTTCAAATATTTACCTTGAGAGGCCTCTTTTGTAGTTTTTCACATTTTTTCCTCTTAAATTGTACTTTCCCCATAAATTCCGTAATTTCTGTCCAAATGCTACATAACTCTGTAAACTCGTTTATTTTAACATAGTCAATAATAATGACAATGCATTTTACTACTGGGTCACCGTTTGGGGAACTATAATTGCTGGTTTATCCCATTTTCGGGGAAATTATTGTTTTCTTTAGTTTTCCACTTACAAATATAAATTGTATTAGGCCTACCAACAGTTTTCGGTTTTCTATAGTATTTCTTGGCAAAGAAAAATTAGCATGATAAAACTATTACATTGATAAACAATTGATATAGTTTGAACCCCTAAAATAGTCTGAAAACACAATATCCAAGATGGCCGCTGAATATGCGGACATTTTGAATTCACATAATGCATTGAAGAATATCACGTGACACACCTCTTCCACACGCACACGCTACACGGGGCCTCGATTTTGCACCTCCTCAAGCCCTTATGAGCTGAAGATCTATTATTGTTCTCGTTAACTAATACTTTTCTTTTTCAAGCAAGTTCACCATATACGATTCGGTCGAATTGAGACGTTGCTCTCCTTTTTCACAACTTACCGCAGTCCAGTTCATCGTCTCCACCGGGGCAATCCTCAACCACATCACAAACCTTCAAATAACTCTCCAGGCATTTCAGACCAGATGTGCATGCGTACTCACCCTGAATGCATTCTGCAATGATCAAATGGAAAGAAAAAAACTCAACATCAATCTGGAATATCACCCATCTAAATGAAAAGAACAAAACAAACAACAACAACAACACTAACAAACTACAACGATAACTACAACAATAACTCCAACACCATCACCAACACCAACAACACCTACACAAACACCAACACCAGCAGCAAAAACAGCAGCAGCAACAATAACACCAACATTAACACCAACACAATCAACAACACCACCACCACCACCACAACAATAACAACACCACAAACAACAACACCAACACCACACCAACACCTACGCCAATACCAACACATCACCAACAACACCGACACCTATACACCAACACCAACACCAACACTTACACTAACAACAACAACAACAACTACATTGGCAACGACAACGGCAACGGACAAAAACAATAGAAACGGACACAATAAAAAGAAACACCAAAACGAACAACAAAAAGGAAAAAGAAATCATCCTAAAAAAACACCAAAACACCCCAACACCACCAACATGCGGATGGCGCTTCCGTACTTGGCACACATCGGTGTACAGGTAGAATATAAATAATAACCTTTATCCCCGATGCAAAATTTAACACCAATTAACATCTGCAACATGTTAGTCCTACCTTTATTGTAAGTTGCGGTAATTACAACTCTCAACCCGAATAAGAAAGAACTTGCTGTTTTACTTTTTGCAACAATCGTCATCCTTGAATCTAAAAAGGACACAGAAGTTGGCTTGAAAAGAGGAGGATATGAATCTACAACCAAAGCTGGCGTTGCATTGACGAGATCATGTCCATTTATCATTATCAACTCCATATCTTCTGCAAAAAAGGACGTCAGATCAATAATAAGTCTTGTTCCATTTGATCCTTTCAACATCCATAGGCAGCTCAAATCTAGGACGTGTCTTTCGTAAACGGTAAAGATGCTACCGGTTGGAAATTCCTTCCAACTATACCCTTTTCCTGGAAAAACTCCAAATGCATAACGTGCAGGGTAGGTCTGCTGATAGAAATGTAGGCCTATGGTGATTGGTGCATCTACAGTCAACCAAATCTCCGTGATGCCACAAGTATCTGTAACGTTTGTTAGCAAATAGTTTGTAATGTCGTTAAAGATGACGATAAATTAAATTTGAATTATTTACTATCACTATTATCATTAACTTTATTATGTTGTTATTTTGGCATTTGCTTCTCATCAAAGGTTAGCTCCTTGTTTATATATTGTGGTAACTGCGGAGTGAATTAGTAGGATTTCACCGGCTTTAGGAAACCCCTTCAACTCGTACTACCCATTCATTGCATTAGTGAACAGACTCACGGAAGAAACCGTCCTCAGTGTTTTCACGAATAGGCAGTTTAGCCCCTGCAGCCAAGCTTTCATGTTTGGAGAAAACTGCGTTTGAAGTTAAACTAGGTTTTTTTTTAAATCATTGTTTCGGAGACTGTTCGCCAATTAATCTTTGACATTTTACCAAACATGAAAGTGGAGAGCTTAAATCATGCAAAGAGTTTTGTTCTTTTAGAACTTGTCTTGCTATTTATTCTACTGCTGCGGAGTAGATTTCGGAACTTGGGAGACTACTAAATTCTGAAAAGAACTGTCCTGCTTATTAACTACTACATGGGCGGAAGGTAGGAAATCGGCCGGGACTACTACTTTCGCTTTAATTGTGGATCGAGGGGACTTCTCGTTATTAACTTCACTGCCGCGCAGGGGCGTCAATCCTGGGGGGACGGGGGGACACGTGTCGTCTCCCCCCCACACTTTTTGGGGTGGGGACACCATATCAAATGTCCCCCCCCCCCCAGTTTTGTTTTCACTCATGTATTTCATATAGGGACAATTTAATGTGTCATCTACTGTATGACTTAAGGTGCGCGCTGTCTGTAGTAAAGCTAACGCTTTAGTCGACGCACCGCCCGAAACTGCTCGGCAATTTACTCACTGGACCACCCGAAACCGTCCACGATTGGAAACACTTCGTATCCTTGGTTTTACACGCGCTAGCGGGTCGCACCAAACAGCCGCCGAAAGAGTGTGATCTGAAGACTTTGATGGTACTGTATACTTCCGGTGACGCACTGTCTACCCAGAGCCCGAAATCGATCGACCATTTACTCATCACTGGACCGCCCGAACTTGGGATATGCTAGCGGGTTGCAACAAACAGCCGTCAAAAGAGTGTGTTCTAAAGACTTCCATAGCCCAAAAACTTAATGAATTACGCGTAATGCGTGTTGGTTGTCTTTTCAGCATACTTATCAATGCAAATGGTAAAAAAAACAAAAATAGCACCAGCATCGAAGGCAGCTATGGTAAGTAACCGAGTAGCCAACATAAGTCAGCTTTTCAAGTTTCATTAGACCGTGCAAGTCTCGCACGCATTCGAACTTCCGGGACCAATGTGGTCCCAACCATTATGGAGTTTTATGTGGGCAAGATTTTGTTTCGTCAATTATTTTAGTTTAACGTGGTTTATGACCATGACATTTATATATGTTGTTGGGAATGTAATACTTATTGATAAACAAATGTGAAAGTAGAAGTAAAGGTCATACGATTTTGGCGTTAACTTTTGAAATGTTGCCCCGTTGCCTCGTAGCTTCTAAATTCAAGGAAACTTTAAAAACCTTGTAATTGGACACCTGATGACGTCATCATGACGTCAGTAAGTTGGTGCCTTCTTCATATTGAGGTTAAATTGTCTGATGAGTTTCAAAGTTCAATTAAATTTCAATCTTGAGTTATGTTTTTGAGAAGAGTTCCGTGGAAGGAGAAAAAACTAGAAATTCAGTTTTTGTTGGTTACAAAAACAAGATGTTCTTGAGTGATGTCATCAAATTATGATTAAATGAATTGGTGACAAAAATGTTTTGTTTGGTTCAATAGTTAGTTTTTTCCATTATAAAACTTCAACTTCCGGTTTGAACTGGAAGTCAGGTCAAATGGGGCCACATTTTGTGTAGTACTTGTTGAAATTTTAAAGACCTGTTTAATGACGTAAAGACTGTAAAAATCCATTGTGTGCATGGTAAAGGAGATATGTTTTTGACAAACATTAAATTTCATTTTCCGGTTTGAAACGGAAGTCAAGGTCAAATGGGGTCACACTGTGTGTATCTTTTCTTGAGTTTTTACATACTTTTCAAATTGTGTATAGATTGTAAAAACCCAATGTTTAGTTCAGAAGTTATGATTTTTAGAAATTTTAAATTTCAACACCCAGTTTTAATCGGAAGTCGAGGTCAAATGAGGTCACAATGTGCATCGCAAGTTAAGTCATTGGAGCCCTTTCGGATGACGCATAGATGATAACAATCCAAAGTGTGGTTCAGGAGTTATGATTTTTTCAAATACAAAATTTCATCTTCTGGTTTGAACCGGAAGTAAAGGTAAAATGGGGTCACATTTTGTGTATTGTTTCTTAAGTTGTTACAAACTTTCCCAATAATGTATAGATTGTGAAAATCCAATGTGTTGTTAAGAAGTTACGATTTGTTGAAACATTAACTTCCTTCTTCTGGTTTGAACAGGAAGTCAAGGTCAAATAAGGTCACAGTGTGTAGCGTTTCTTAAATCTTTGGAGCCCTTTGTGATGATGTATAGATGATAACAATCCAATTTGTGGTTCAGGAGTTCTGATTTTTTCAAATTTTAAATTTCATCTTCCGGTTTGAACAGGAAGTAAAGGTCAATTGGGGTCACATTCTGTATATCGTTTCTAAACTTGTTACATACTTTCCCAATGATGAATAGATTGTAAAAATCGAATGAGTTTTTCAGAAGTTAAGATATTTTTAAATATTAAATTTCAACTTCCGGCTTGAACCGGAATTCAAGGTCAAACAGGGTCACACTTTGTGTAGCGCGTGTTAAGTTTATTAAGACCTTTCAGATGATGTATGGATTGTATAAATCCAATGTGTGGTTCCCGAGTAATGACACTTTCAAATATTGAATTTTTCGCTCGTTGTTTCTTTGTATATTGCACAGTCACGCCGAATGTATTCATACATGTAGCTGTACAGTACATACATTAGTTTTCAACTGGAGCGTCTTGGAACCAAGACTATACACACTGTCACTTACTACAGCGTGTTCGTAGGGCCTACATATCGTGCCGTCGTGCGTTGTCAACGTGAGTCACGTCAATGTTGATCCACAAGAGGGCGCTATTTTAGGAAAACTGTATTAGCAAACCGGTGGACAAAAAACGTTCACAGACTTGGAAACAAGTCTAATTCAGCACATGTGTACACGTATCACGCGTTGTCAACGTGCGCTTTAACGTCCGGTTTTGACCAGATGTAAACATCAAAATGTTGTCATATCTGTGCAAAAGTTTGAGAAGGCTCAATCATCTATAACCTGATGCAAAAATTATGATAAACAAATACGTGGTTTTTGAGATATGAATTTAAATTGAATTTTTTAAATGTTCAGCTTCCAGTTTGAACCGGAAGTCAAGGTCAAATTGGGTCATGCTTTGTGTAGCGTTTGTTGAACTTTTAACAACCTATCCGATGATGTGTAGATTGTAAAAATCCAACATGTGGTTTTGAACCGGAAGTCAAGGTCAAATTGGGTCATGCTTTGTGTAGCGTTTGTTGAACTTTTAACAACCTATCCGATGTGTAGATTGTAAAAATCCAACATGTGGTTCATGAGTTATGATTTTTTACAGATAATAAATTTTGATTTATTGTAATTCAATACCTGATGACGTCATCATGACATCATCAAGTTTGTGCCATCTTGATATTGAGGTTCAATTTTCTGATGAGTTGCAATGCTCAATTCCATTTTAATCTTGAGTTATGCCCCGAAATATATTTTTTTATGAAAAACAAACAAAGGCAAACTTTGACCTTCCGGTACGACCGGAAGTGAAGGTCATACGATTTTGGCTATAACTTTTGAAATGTTGCCACAGTCTTGATCTATGCGATGCCCATATATTAACATCATAGCTTTCAAATTCAAGGATATACAGCAAATAGCAAATGGTCATTTTTCGACTTTAAAAACCTTGTAATTCGACACCTGATGACGTCATCATGACGTCATTGTTAGGGTGCCGTCTTTATATTGAGGTTCAGTTGTCTGATGAGTTTCAATGTTCAATTCAGTTTCAATCTTGAGTTATTATTTAGAGAAGAGTTCCGGGGAAGGAAGATGCACGAACACCTAAAAAAAAAAACAGAACAAAAACAAAGAGGTGTTCGTGCTCATATTGCACGAACACCTAAAACCCCCAGAACAATAGCAATAGGTGTTCGTGCTGAATTGCACGAACACCTAATTACAATAGGTTTTCGGCTGACGAGCCGAACACCTAAAAAGAAAAAACAGAACAAAAACAAAGAGGTGTTCGTGCTCATATTGCACGAACACCTAAAACCCCCAGAACAATAGCAATAGGTGTTCGTGCTGAATTGCACGAACACCTAATTACAATAGGTTTTCGGCTGACGAGCCGAACACCTAAAAAGAAAAAAACAGAACAATAACAAAGAGGTGTTCGTGCTCATATTGCACGAACACCTAAAAAAAACCCAGAACAATAACAAGAGGTGTTCGTGCTCATATTGCACGAACACCTAAAAACAGAACAATAACAAAGAGGTGTTCGTGCTTGTATTGCACGAACACCTAAAAAAAAGAACAATAATAACAAGGAGGTGTTCGTGCTTGTATTGCACGAACACCTAATGAAGGTACTGAACAGAAGTTTAAGAGTTTCCAAATCAATGGTAACTTACCGCAACCAATTTCGTCGAAGTAATTTGAGCAGTCAAATGAGCCATCGCAAATAGCATCGGGGGACAGGCACTTCAAATCAGGCAAACAAAATATCTGATTTCCATCGCATTCCGCTTTATCAAATCAAGGGAGATTTTAATTGGCAGTAATTGAATTAATTCTATCTTGTCATTCGTTTTCTCTTTTATGATTTTTAATTATATCGTCACAAAAATAGAACCTAGATGCATTCTTCTTGTCAAAAAGGGACGATTTGGGTATATCATTTTAACCCCGTTTTCGAAACCATCCTGGTTCGACCTCGGATAGATGATCCGTCCACCTGCTTTAAGCTCCGTTCCTTAAAGCACATGCATCCGTCTCAAGAACTAAACACTTTCTTGTTTTTCTTATAAAGTATAATATTACACATATTTTTTCTTCAAAAATTACTTTGTTGTTTGTGGTCGTCGTCGTTTTCTTATATGATGCATCGTCGAAAAGCCTTCTTCGAAATCTGTTTTAATATAACGAAACACAAAGTCGTCAGATTCAGGGACACTTTTTATCCGTTGAAAAAATCAATCAAAGATATCATACAACAATTTACCTTTCTTTCCGGTGTAGTTTTGTGCAAACAGAACTATGGTCTCGTTATCAGAACACCCATGGAAAAATTGAGATGAGAATTCAATCCAAAGTTCATTTTCCCTAACGGAAATTAACGTCACGTGATGCCCAACTTTTTCTATCAGTGACAATGAATCTGAACTGTTATGTCCCTTTCCAATTGAGATCTGTTGGCCCAATGCCAAACTCACGCGAGTCAAGTTAACTGTTGTTATAAGCCATGGACTACTGGTAATCAGCCATACACAGTTGAATATACGTGACCCAGGACTTAAAATACTTAATTCTATCATGGAATCATCGGTTACTTTGATATACGGCAAGCCGCACAGCAATTCTGAAAGAAAAACAAATAAAACTAGAGAGTAATTGTTCGTAAAAAAGAACACAGAAGAGTTTCAGTTTATACTGGAACAATATCATGATTTCATACTTCTTAAAACAATTAAATGTGATATACACATTTTATTGGTCTCATTATACAAGACCATTGGAAAGGGGTTATGTTATAACACCCCAAAATTAACACGCTAATTATAAAAGGTACTGTTAAAAACAGTATCATGAGCGATTATTCTGATGGTGTCATGAAGGGTTTTTAAGCCGTGGTTTCCAAAATACACTACATTCCTGCTATGAGTATAATTTACCTGTCACATTTGGCACTGCTTTGACTTCACAATCAAATGACAACGCATTATGATACAAATACGCAACAGCTATGGTGTTGGTAGGTGAGAGGAAAAACTCCGGCCGACAGGGGTTGCTGAGCAAACCACGGTAGAATATTCGAAGATTATTAAAAATTCCGTCTGCGATTATGAATTCCATCGACCCTGTTTGGGTGCTGGCGTTATACGGACATGTCACTTGTAGTTGTAAGTCATCTAGAGTTCGAGCAATCCAGCAGGGTCCTCGAATAACCGAAAAGTTCGCTGTCATCGTTACATTCACTTGGGGAATAAACAGCTCATTGCACCCAAATGGATTGTTTGGAGGTTCTGCTGGGTAAAAAGCATTTAGGCTTATAATAATACAATAATTATAACAAACAAGAAGGAATTTACTATTAACTTGTTGTCTTTGCATTCTCCTTTCCCCACCTCCTTTTTTAGTCTGCCTCATTCACCAATTTATACCTTTTACTCCCCTTCCCATGTTTGATTTCGTCCTTTGTGTTTCCAACCTCTTGTGGTCAAACCAGCCCCTTCCCACTACCCTCTTTCCCTTTGTCTCCTTGTTCATTGTTTACCCCCTTGTTGTTTCGGTTGTGTGCTTTCTGCCTCCTCTTTCTATTCATGTACTTCGAAAATAACTCTTCTTGGGTCGACGCGTCAGGGCATTAACAATTTTGTTTGCATTTATATCTTTTGTTTTATGAAGGAAGACCTATAGTCTAACTGCCCTACGCATACCTCACGGTATACCGGAAACGTTAAAGAAACAACCGTGGAATAAAGGATTTCACTATACTGTATGCATAGAATAAGTTTTATAAAAGATCTAGACATTGTATACACTCGGCATGAAGGGAAAACAAATAATATACGAAGCAAAATGTTGATCATTTTTTTGAAAAGTGTTTTGTGGAGGAAGAAAAAGAAAAAGAAAAGGGGGAAAAGGAGGGGGAATTGATATGGTGCGTGAAACCTGATTTAGTAGGCGAAATCCTAATCAATCAAACGACTTGCTCCATGAAACCTGACTTACTACACGGAACCTGAGGTTCTTATGGTCATTTTAGAATTGGGGAAATATGAAGTGCGAAATAACAAGGACCTGTGACTGGATTAAGTCTGCGAAACCTGACTTACTCCGTAAAACCTGACTTACTACACGGAACCTGAGGTTCTGAAGGTCGTAGAAAACGGAAATATGAAGTGCGAAATAACAAGGACCTGTGGCCGGATTTAGTCCGCGAAACCTGACTTAGTCCATAAAACCTGACTTACTACACGGAACCTGAGGTTCTGAAGGTCATTTTTAGAATTATGAAATATTAAGTGCGAAATAACAAGGACCTGTGACTGGATTTAGTCCGCGAAACCTGACTTACTCCGTGAAACCTGACTTACTACACGGAACCTGAGGTTCTGAAGGTCGTAGAAAACGGAAATATGAAGTGCGAAATAACAAGGACCTGTGACCGGATTTAGTCCGCGAAACCCGACTTAATCCATAAAACCTGACCTACTACACGGAGCCTCTTTCTCTTCTTCTCTCTTCCCCTTCTCTTCTTCTTGATCTTCCTCCTCCTCCTCCTCCTCCTCGCCCTCCTCCTCCTCCTCCTCCTCCTCCTACTACTACTACTACTACTACTACTACTCCTCCTCTTCTTCTCTGTTTATTATTTCCTTCATTATTGTCACGCATTAATTTGGTGAAAATACAATAGGCTTTTTTGGTCCTCTTTTTAATAGTTTTAAAGGGGAGCAAACAAAACATTGATATTCATTTTCAGGGGTGTTTTTCAAGTGTAAATCAAACAATAACTTACGTGAGTTAGCCAGATGAGAAATAGCGCCCCACACCAGAAGAATGCAAATAAAAGACGCCGCTCTGTCCATGCTGTCCAACGTCACTCAGTAATAACTCATTTGTAAAAAAGGGTACGCTGGGCTGTAACATAGAACAGTCAATCTCATTGGACACACGCAACATGAATGGGTGAAGTGTTCCTGTGGTCTCTTTGGCTTGTTTAAAATCGTTGGATGGTGAGAGGGGATGGACACAATCCCAAAATGAACGTACACTTGGTGCAGATTCAATGCGTGGTATTCAAATAGGGGGCGGATACTCATAACATTTTCGCAGCACGAACTGTAATATACCAGCGTTGGGAGCGGGGTCCGCTGTCCCTCTAAAAACTCCGGGTCAGAATTGACCAAGAGTCCCAGGGGACCTGACCTATGTCCCGGTCAGACTGACCCAGAACGTGGTTTTTAAAAACACGGGATTTTGGCTCAGATTCTGAGTCATCTTGACCCATTTCTGGGCCTTTTTGACACAGATTCTGGGTCTTTTTAACACAGATTCTGGGCCATACTGCCTAAGAATCGGATCAGGCCCCACGGGACCCGGATCCAGTTCATTTCGGACCCGGATTTTTGTTGAGTGCCCCGGGATTTTATCATTATTATTATTTATATTTTTAATGTCAATGCCCTCTTTTGCGTGCTGAAACTTGTTGTGTTATATTTTGAGCAAAACTAGTATGAACGTTTTGTATTTTTCTTATTGATAAAATCCCCCCCTCTTTTATAAATAAAGAAAAAAGGTAATTTAGCGAAAATGAGTGAGTGAGTGCGTTCAGCCACCATAAAGCTACTGGAAAGATAGGCCGTGTTCTAATTGATGGTTTCGACAGTGGCTATGGTAGTAAATTAAAGGCACTGTACACGTTTGGTAATTACTCAATATATATAAATATATTAGCATACAAACTGACTTGGTAACGAGCAACAGAGAGCTGTTGATAGTATAAAACATTGTGAGAAACGACTCCCTCTAAAGTAACGTTATTTTTGAGAAAGAGGTAATTTCTCACTAAAATAATAAAAACTTCTTGCAAGAAGTTTTTTATTCCTAACTGAAAGCACACAAGTTTGTACAACAAGGGTGTATTTTCTTTCATCACTTTCTTGCAACTTCGATGACCAATTGAGCCCAAATTTTAACAGGCTTGTTATTTTATGCATATGTTGGGATACACCAAGTGAGAACACTGGTCTTTGACAATTACCAAACGTGTACGATGCCTTTAATGCAGCATGCACCCTCTTACCCCCACCCCAGCCCCCCACCCCCCCCCGATTGTCAAACGCATTTTACAGCACGGTTTATTTTAATGTACAGTATACAAACACTCCGGAAGTCACACAGTACTCACAGTTAGGACTCACAATGAATTATTGCAATAAAATGACATAATTATGCAGCCCAAGGCTGAATTGCGGTCAAATAAAAAAAGAGTTTAAAAAATAACATTTCAGAAATCAACCTAATTACAACCAAATTAAAACCTAACTTCAGATCACAACAATTAATCACAACTACAACCAAAACCACAATATAAAAAATAAGAACAATAAACTTATATACACATATATGCAAATAATAATTTAAAAAACATTAAAATACAAAAAAAGAACAAAAAACAAAACTAGACATTAGGTGTTTTAAACAAACAGAAAAAAGGAAACACTTTTCAGGTGCAGTTCTTATTCTTGTTTTAAGGCTACCCTTTATGTCATAATATGATTTGATGACCAAAGGAACTAAATTTGTACTTGTTAAAAAATAAATGAAATATTTAGGCTTCAAAGTCTTTCAACTTTTCTATGTGACGGGAGAATACATTTAGTATTCATACGTTATTCTTGCGTTACTTATAACAGTTTATAATAATGAAACAATCTGTTTGCATTTCTAAGTCCATTTTTTGTTTACCTTGATTGACCTTTGACCTTGATAATTAGCATATTTGGTTGCTTGAAAAAGTGACGAACGCCTACTAAATGAAAGGTATATAGTGACATAAGGAATATTTTTAGTATTATAGTTTGCATCTATACCCAGATACTGCCTTTGTCAAAATGAAACATTTATTCCACCTGTCTAGATATTATAATACAATAGACGTGAAAAGACGAGTAAAAACAATCTAATGAATTAAACAAACAGGAATTGCTCTTACAGAAACAAACAAACAAAGGCGTACAAGTCAATCAGTACTCTGCTGTCAACTGTCGGCTGTTAACTGGCTGACAACAACCAAAGTAGTGGACACTCAAACTTATGTAAAACATAGCTCCGTTTGACTCCGAAATCAAATCTGTGGCCCACTTTAATTTGATTTTGGTTGTTTGTCATCCATTTAACAGCCGACAACTGACAGCAAAATACTATGCTTGTTTGTTTCTTGTCACGGTCAGTAAGGGATAAATAATGATGATCAATAAACTAAAGTGGGCACAGATTTGATTTTGGAGTCAGACGGAGCTATGTTTGACGTAAATTTGTTTTCCATTACTTTGGTTGTTTGTCATGTTTAAGTACTGACTTTTTTGCATTCACTTATGTGAATAGTGACGAGACACAATACATACAGGTTATCTTGCTTTGAACGCTTGTGGATCGTTGTGCAGTAAAGTTGCCAGTAAACAATTTTACTTCTTCATTATTATATTTATTAAAATAGAAGAAAAAAAATGAAAATCGAGTTCCCCGCAACCCCTTATTTATTATTTTCTGTCAGGGGAACCCCAGAACGCGGCGCCAGTAGGTAATTTCTAAGTAACTGAGTAACAAAATGAACGCTAAAGACACTGGTATATATTTTACTTCGGAAAACGATAAACGATAAACGATAAAAAAGAGAGTGATGAGCAGCATTTGTTCTTGCCCTTTTGTGTTGTTCACTACATTACCGTGTCTATAAGGTTAACAACGACAATTAGCAAATCAAACATGTTATATAAGCATCTTACAACAAACTGGCAAGAAAATGGATCCTGTTATTTAACAATGGAAGTCCCAACTGAATATATTGGACTGGATAACACTTTTTGTTTGGTCAAAAATATTTAAAGCCCTTCTATATAGGGAGACCTGGACAAAAACAGAAAACGCATCTGAACTCTTTCCAAAGTGTCTTGTTGATTGGATAAGGCCGGGCACCATACAGGTGCTGTATAACACTCAAGTAATGGCCTACTAAATATATTAGAATAAACCTGTACCACAACCTTCTCTAAACGTTACAACCAACTGATATATCAAAGGCAATGTTATAGAACATAGCAGCACTCTGACAAAGAGAAACATTGTTGACAGGCAGCATCCTTGCCAAGTGACAATACAACGGCTTTTTGAGTATGCACAACTCAAATAATTCACTCTCCGTGTAAATACATGGGCTTAAAAATGTTTCTATCTAAACGGCCGTTGACTTAAAAACAACGGAAGGGGCCGTTTCAAATTTTACGGTGAAAATCTGTCGAAAACTGGTAGTAATCTAATTTTGTTGAAAAGCTATCATAGTTTATGGTAAGTTGTGTTTTCTTTGCAACAAGAAAATTGATATTAGCATTAGTCTCTCGAGTTGGTACCAATAAGTGAAATTTCAACCCCTGGCTAATGGACAAAATAGGGAGAAAACAGAGCGTCGGCCTTATTAATATTTTGTAGGCCCCAAAAATATTCTAAGGGGAATGGCCTAATAAATATTGCCCAATTGTGACCTGGGGGTTGTTGAATTCCTACCTGAGGTATTTTGGATGACATAGGCCCTGAAATAATTGGTCCTATTTGCCGAGAGGTGTAGGGACATTTTTCAAGTTTGATGCTCGGACGTTTGGAAAATTCCACCGGTGTCTGGGTGTTTATATTTCGAGGGAGAATAACTCGACGGGCATTGGGACTCCTCACATCAAATTGAGCAGAGGATAAATGTTCAAGAGTTAATGGATAATTTCCCCTTTACTGTAAAAAGCTGTGAGACTTCTAAGTATTTTTGAATATTTAGCATTTTGCACTGTATGCTATGAGAGTAGGTGCACCCTTGATCCCAAAATGGTGTCGGCCATATTGTTTTTACTTGATGGGGTTTTCAACACGTCATTGTTATTTGTAAACTGAAAATCAGTGTGATATAGATTGTTTTTTAATCCAGCGACAATTTTATTTAAATTTTGTAATATGGGCAAAACAGTTTATTTAAGGGAAAACGGAATGTTAAATGTTACAAAATGGTGGACTGCTCCCCAATCAGCATGTGTTGTTTTTGGAGTTTTGGGGGAATTCCTTGTAGTGTGAAAAACACCTTTGAACCGCTCAAATTTGTTTTTATTCTTTCAATCAATAATTGTTAAATGTTATTTGCAATTTTACAAAATTTTCACAAGCGTTTTTAGCCTGAAAACTACAATATTTTACAAGAAATTACGAGAGTAAATCATTGACTGGTGTGTCAAACTTCAAGCAATAGACATACATGATATACATGTACATGTACATGCTAGTGCATGCTGACTAGTATTACTAGTTGCATGATCAAAATTGAAACCAGCTGCTGAGTGACAGTGTAACTGTAAGTTTTTCGAGTACAATAAACTATTTTGTTGAATGATCAATCATGGCAGGTAGAGTTTGCAAACTGTGTTCAATTTGGATTTTGTTCCAGTCAAATTCGTTGCCTTTTCTTAAGTTGTATCTTGTTATTTTTAAGCATCAACAAACCTAGTCCTAGGCAATATAGCTTGAAACCATGGATTGAGTGGCTGTGCTAGAAAGAAAAGTAAATGGCCCCTCTCTTATTAATCCTAACTCTAATTTTAGTCCAAGCCCTAACCATAACCCTAATCCTAACCAACCATAACCCTAGCCAAAACCCTAACCCTACTTTAACCCCGTACATAATTCTGGCCCTCTATCCCTAACCCGTACTACCATAGGTCACCGAAATGGGTCATAGAACCATGACCTGTTTCTAGGTGGGCTCATATATAATATATATTGGGGGAAACTACTCCCATCTCCACCGTAAGCCTCCAACTCTTTGTTCGAGAAAGTGAGCAATCATGTCAACATTAATGTTTCCTCTGATGGAGTTTGTTTGATCCTCAGTTTAGGGTGGGGATGCAGATGTGTTGGCATGTGTAGGGGGGTTGGTAACTGGGGTAATGGTTGTTCAATCTAGTAAATTATGTGGCCAACTAGACCCTCATTGAACCTTGACGTCTTATGCAACTTGCTCCCTTTCATCAAGTCATCATGCAAGCCTTAGTAGCTCCGCCCCTCCCCAAAACTCATGGTACCAACCCCAGGGGTAAAATCGTAGGGCAACAAACTCACAATGTTCTTAGAAGAACCTTTAGGTACTGTCGGGTCTTTTTACAGACCGAAATTTTGACCACTGAAATGAAATTTTCCTAAAGAAACATTATCGTCATATGTGACGTCATAATGCAAGGGATCTAATGTTTGACCTCATCGATGGAAGCCAATGCAGGGGGTCTATTGAAAAGGATGTGAATTAATAAAGCCGAGCACGTACACCAACCAAAGTATTTCTATTTATAGTGCTGTTAATTTGCTCACAGTCTGGTTCTTGTAAATATGCATAATTAATAGTTATAATTGTGTGTAAGAGATTAGGATCCAAGCAAAAATTCAACAGCCTGAAGAATGGCCCTTGTACATGAATAGAACAATTCTAAAGAATATCGGCGAACGAGAAAAACCACAAATTCCGATGATTTGTCCTTTTTTTCTCTATCCCCTTTTCTCGCTCTCTCTCTCTCTTTTCCATTTGCAAATTGTGGGTTTTGAGCCTCCCTTCAGCCATATTATTTCACACTCAATTTGTGGATTTTGATAACCGATTTCATGACGTCACCCCCAGACGTGTTGATTTTATCGTAACTAGGGGTAGATTCAAGCATTTAAATTAAACATAAAAAAGGAAACATAGATGGAAATTTTGATCGTAGAAAATTAACTAAAATGTTAAGCTTGATTTGTTAGCAAATTCAATAGAAGTTTTTTAAAGTTGTGATCACGAACTTGTGTAGTACCGGTAATGGACCTCGCCTTCGGCCAGCCACCAACCCGGTCCATGCAGTAAAGACTGGCTCCTCACACACTGTTATAGCCTAATTCAAAGTCATGAGTGTACTTTGAACATTCGTTGAAGAAAGATAAACTGGTATCAAAGAAATTACAAGCTCAGATACTTTTATGATATAGTTTAAACGGACTTACGATTTAAAATGACGAATGTTTGCTGCCGACTTCACGCTGCACAACGATCCACAAGCTTTCAACACAAGACACTCTGCTGCAATGCGTCACATTATCAATCCCATTAACTAAAAACCAACGGGATGCAAACCAACCTAAAATTTGCTGTCAACTTACGTTTTTTAATTATATTATCACTAGATGGGCAAACAACCAAATGGAACTTGCATTTAGGCCTACGTCAATTACAGTATTGTCTGACTCAAAATCAAAACAGCTGACTATTTTAGTTTGATTGAAAATTGTGTTTGTGAATCACATGTTGTGTAAGTCCAGTAATAAGAAGACATCGTGTTCCGAATATACCAACACTTTTCAAGTCAAGAAAGAAAGAAAAACAGATTTAAACAATGGAGAACCCTTAGTCTTAATAACTAAGTCGAAATACCCACATAGGAGAAAAAAGAAAACAGGAAAGAATTCGTCGGGACCGAGGGGGTTGGGGTGCGATATTTCCCCCACACCACATTTTTGCCCGTAACTTCCGATCACCAATATTGTCAGACCCATTTTTGTGCAGTGCATCCATAATTATAATTCCGTGTGGGCCAATATTTTGTCGTCGGCTGTTTAAAATAAAACGAACTACATTCATTAATCATTACGATCACTATCATTGACTGTACGACCACACTGACGCGAAATCGTTCAACATTTTAAGGGACGATCCGGGGACAAAACGGCACACTGCAATTTTCAAGCTTACAGGTTTTTCCCCCAGCCTGATAAAACGCGTGTTTCGCAAATATCTTCAGTTGTTTCTTCCAAAGGGAAAACCTGGGTATTTTTGAAACGGCGCACTGGAATTAATGAGCCAGCCATCAACCAAGATCATTACCACGCAGTGAAGACCGACTCCTCATACTGTTATTGCCAACCAACCTGACCAACAAACTCACTGACCTGATTGACCTGACTGCAGACTGACTAGTCACCAATTAAGGGAGTTCACACCTGGGCCCAATTTCATACAGATGCTGAAGCAGAAAATTACTTGACAACTTTCTGCTGAGCAATAATTTGCAGGAAACTAGCCCAAAACAGTAAAGTGCAATGGCGTTTTCGCTGGTTACCTTATTCTGGTAAAGCAAAAATTGTTTTTGTGCTAACCTACTTTTTGTTCCCCTTCCCAGACAGTCATTAGCCACGGTCCCCCAGGTTCCCACACAAAAACAAAACATCCGTGCAGACGGTGTCCTCAAAAGGTAGGGCACAAACACAGGGAAAACATGACACCTGCCCATATGCATCCCCCCACCAATCCCCCAGGAAAACGAACAAAAATGACTACAGCGGGATTTGAATCTGCAACCTCCGGGCTGAGAAGTAGAAAGCAAATCTTCTAAATTGAACCAAAGCATATAGTAAAGACAGCAAACAGCGTTGTTTTTGTCCCGTCTGGAGTTTCCTTGCGTCACGCAAATTCCCTGCATTCTTTGAGCCAAGACTTGTTAAACTGTAATACAAATCTCTTTGTTATGCAAATTTGACGTTTTCGTGTTATTTATAGCCAAAAGCAACCATTGCTCTTTTCGACGACAGCTATGTGTGTCAAACGTGTGCTGTGGTTTTACACATGTACAGCGTCATGGACGCACACGGCTCGACACTGGCTCGTCTGCTAAAACAACGCCCGCTACTTCCATCTTGGAAAGCTTGTGAAATGTCAATATTCGATATTAACAACTGTTATTATTGGCATTATTTGAGCAGCAGTGTAAATGGCTCCTGTTTGTAGGAATTGGCTCATGAAATCGCCACGGAGTTGAGTACTGAAGACAACGAAATTGCCGACATTGATGTTGAGCTGCGAGGGACCAGAGAGCTCGATGAAAGAGGACTGGCTTTTTCTTGAAGACAGCTGTTGAAGTTACCCCCTCAACCGGACTATTCCTGATGAGCTTTCATGTGGTTTGCAAGCTCCATTAGGTTGGCTTCAATCCCACTTGTATACCGAGTGACACTGGGACTTTTCTTGAAAATAAAACTTTATATGCGATACTTCGATATACGTCGATATGTTGATATATGATACTGAACACCGTGCCGCTACCACAAGCCAGCCCGTGGTATCGGAGCTGCGACCCACCTAGCCCAGCGGGAGGAGAGCTGCAACACCCGGCCCAGCGAAGATAGCTACTGCCGCCTCGTGTTCACCAAGAGTCAACGGAGTGTGTCGCTGCAATTAAGTCCACAGGTCTCAATGGTAAATAACATTTTTGAAAATTCCGTTGTTATATAATTAATGTTTCAAATTTCCCTCTGAAAAAGTTAGTTATGAACCAAAACATCCCGTACAAAAATATACAAAACCATTTTTCTCAGAATGATGTCATCGGATGTTTTGGATTTTAACAAAATTTGTACTGGATTGGTATTTTATGCAATGGCTGTTTACACCATTAACATGATGTTAGAGACTTTTCGCTACTCACAATGAGGACTCTATCTTTTGCATTGGAAAATGAGTACATAGTCACAAAATTGAATTTGACATTTCCCCTGCCCTTTAAAGGCATCATACACGTTTGGTAATGACTCAAAACAAATATTAGCATAAAAACTTACTTGGTAACAAGCAACGGAGAGCTGTTGATAGTATAACACATTGTAGGAAACGACTCCCTCTGAAGTAACGTAGTTTTTGAAAAAGAGGTAATTTCTCACTAAAATAATAAAAACGTCTTGCAAGAAGTTTTTATTCCTATCTGAAAGCACACAAATTTGTACAACAAGGGTGTTTTTTCTTTCATCATTTTCTTGCAACTTCGATGACCAATTGAGCCCAAATTTTCACAGGCTTGTTATGTAATGTATATGCTGGGATCACCGGCGGCGGAACCGGGGGGGCCGAGGGGGCCGTTGCCCCCCCCCCCCACTTTTGAAAATGTAGTCATTTTGCCCCCCCCCCCCACTTTTAATCGAGCTTTTGAAACCAAATTATGGTTCACTGACAATACCTTTTGTAATATTATACACACCTTTACATTTCTCAAAATAATCTTATTAATATAACAACAAAACAGCAAGTAACGCCAAACTTAGGCGAGTTGCCATCCCCGGACAATAGATTATAGTTAATAGTAATGGCCCACGATGCACATTTCACCAGTCCTGCAGTGCGAGTCACCGCTGGTGCGAGTAGCAAACACGAGACTAGCGATTGGGTGTAAAAAATAGGCTGACTTAGCGGGCTGGTTCCGGAATCCCGGCTCCGCCACAACGTGTCTCCGTGCGTTATTCCCATTAGAAGCCGTTAGCATGCACCAGCCGCAATTTCAGCTTTAGCCGCAATGTAGTGTCAGATGTTTTTTTAAATGTAGTCTCCCATTTTAATAAGGCTCACCATATACATCTGATAATAACCCCGATGTCATCTTTATTAGGCCCCGAAAATATTTCTAGTTCATTTAGTTAAGCAGTGGTAAAATGATGCGAAACGAGCCCACCCTCCCCCTGTTGACGCGTACACGACTGCATGATGTAACATTATATAAAGTATTTTGCTACCGAATCTTTCATTCCCGCGTATATAGCCCAGCGGACTACGCTAGTGCCTCTCACGTGCAATGTTGCGCGATCGAGTAACTGTCAATAGGGGTTTTCTTCAAGTTTCTTTTTTCATCCCTCGAAACAGAAAATTATTCTTGTTTTATTATTAAAGTTTGATTCCTATATTTAAATCGATAGTGTTACCTTTTCTTTTTCTAGTTTGTGGTTCTCGATTATTTTTTCAAGGGGGAAATTTTGCTGATTCGTATAAACGCCGATGATAATGACAATTGTGTTTCAATTTGAAAACAAGTTTCACCGTCCATGAACATGACCACCACGTAGGCCCTAATCACTATTCACTTTACAAATTAGGTTTCCCAAAGTTTACTGAGGACTGGTGCGATGGTCCATTGGTTTAATAGCACGCCTGAACATGGTGGCGCATATTACCGAGAAAGTGTTTGTTTTTTTCAAATTCATTGTGCTGGGTCTCACATTGGAGGTTCCTTGATTTGCACTGAATCACCAATGTGTGCTAGCTCATCATACCCATAAATGGTTTAAAATTCATCTTAATTAAAAACAAGTCAACACTGTAATGTCCTTCTTTGAAGTGACAAGGTATAGAATGTAGCTCTGAGTACCGGGTGGTGTGGGTCGCTGCCCTGTACATTTTTTTATATCTGAAAGTGAAACGTGTAGTTTGGTGCAGTATTGTGACCTTGTTTTGTCCTGTTTTGATTTCTGTAAAAGGTAGGATGAACAACACACCCACTGAAACACCACCATAATTATTTACATTAAAAATCAACAACTCCCATAAACCACTTTCTGTGCTGTCTTCAGGTCAATAGTCAAGATTTTATTGTATGAGTCATGTGGTCTCAATACTCCAAGCAACCCTGTATTATATTTACATATACATATTCACAAATTAAATCAACCTATGGCCGATAATTCATTAAAAAAATTTGTGCGGCCGTTTTGAAAAATGCTTGTCTGCAAGTGCGCATGCTCATAAAGACACCATTCTAGAAAGAGGCTAGAGGCGCGGTCGGGATGCGTCTTATGAGCATGCGCACTCGCCACGTTAGCCGATTAGCTTAGCGGCTGAATGACGTAGACACAATCTGCATTTAGTCGATCTAACAAAACACGTCTTGATGGCCAATTGGCA
The DNA here is from genome assembly GCA_021014325.1 of Plazaster borealis. NCBI lineage: Eukaryota > Metazoa > Echinodermata > Asteroidea > Forcipulatida > Labidiasteridae > Plazaster > Plazaster borealis. The sequence goes on from CM037461.1 coordinate 22,835,445, forward strand.
AATCACAGAATGGTGGTAGCTGTTCAGTAAGGTATAGTAATTTTGTCTAACGATCGTTCCCGAAAAACGCCATTTTTACGGGTAAATTGCATTTTGGCTTAGAGCTGCGTCAATCGCTCCTGTTGTTAACCCAGTCGAGTTGAATTTGGTTCAGTAATACACTTTTTAGATCGCTGAAAATAAAATTAACTCCAAAGATCTTGTGATTTATCTGCGTAAAAGAATTGGTTCAGATAAATCATGTGAACTTAGATATTTGAAAATGCTCGATAACGGCCAAATTTGACAGCTTCTTTAAGGGATTGGTCTACTCTACTCCTGGAAGACCTTCAGAGTCATGTGTGGGTCTATTTTGTACCCCAAATAGCCCAACATAGCCGGTGTGTGCCTACATACCTATGTTGTGCAAATGGAAATAAAATACATAGGAAAAAAAAGGGCCCCCCACTTTTAAAAGTGTTCCGCCGCCGCTGGCTGGGATACACCAAGTGAAAACACTGGTCTTTGACAATTTCCAAACGTGTTCAGTGCCTTTGAAAAGTCTTTTGAATAATAATACAAAATTGTCACATTTTCGTCAGAAACCAATGGGACTAACACAGATAAACTCATAATGATGTCCCGGCCCTCGTGTTGGATTTAATGTTTTTGCACATTTTTAAAAAATATTGTAACCATGTATAGTACAGTAAAAACATTGCACTGAAGCAGGGCTTTATTTCTGCTTGGGGTGTACACAGCACATATGAAACGGTACCGTCAACAAGTTTAAATTATATTACACTTAAAACCCTCCGACAGCCCGCCGGTACTGCAGCCATTTGACAGAAAACACATTTTTAGTTAATTACTCGTTCAGTTTTTAGCAAAATTGATGAAACCTTTTAAGTTCTATCCTCAGACAGGCCCGATTGACATGGTCTATGACCCTTTAGGCAGTATGACTCATGGACTCGGAATCTCCAGTTAGAAAACACTTTTTACATGGGCTTGTGCACAACAATAATGCGGTTTTAAAGTGTAAAAACATAGTAATTAACACACACAAAATAAAAAAATAACGTTTTTAAAAACATTTTCTTCAAACTATCTCCACAACGTCTGGAAAGATATTGAAAAGGGTATGAAATCAACATTACAAAGGAGGTATACACGTTTCCCAATGGTCTACACGCTGCAGTAACCAATGGCAATCGTGTAAATCTGACGGGGTGGGCCAGCGCAGTGTTGAATTAGTTTACACTTAAACAGTTCTATCATTTTATCTCTTTATTATATATTTTTTTAAACACATGGTTTATTTATAATCTTTTCTACATACCTTAGAACCAAGCCTTTTAAGCCCACAATCAAAATTTGTATACATTCAGATTGCTAAAAAAAACTGCCAAAAGAACTAATTCATTCTGAAACATTGTAATGTTACACATAATTTATAAACATTATATAAATGAACGTAGATTTGTATTATTATGCAAAGTAATAATTAAGTAATTATTATGCAAAGCAAAAATGTAGCCCCGCATACCTTGCGGGAAAAACTTACTGTTTGTCTGTTCAAGCGCCTTGAGTATACCTTCTTGGTAGATACGTGCGCTATATAAGACTATATTATTATTATTATTATTATGCAAAGTAAGGGCACTGTTAATCCACCAGCAATAAGCATCCGTTTGAGTAGACTGGTCCCCCGTCTTATCCACAGGGATAAAGGCAGGCACCGGTCTTACAAGTCCAATGGTTTCATTGGATAGACATGCCGTGACGTAAAAGCTTTCCATACCTGCGTTATGATTGACCCGAAGTGAGTTTGATCGTCTGCTGCGTGTGTATAATGTTTGTAAAGTACATGTACATGTATGTAATGTGTGTGTCCGACCTTGTACACATAGCAATGGAGAGTCAGAACGTTTAACCTTATGATTTAGGAACCACAATGACCATCCCCGTCCACGACCTCCATAACTGCGAGTGCAAGCTACAAAACCCAACAGCCGACAAGCTATACTCGGAAGTACTTTGTCAACACATGTGTATTAATAATGGACTTATTGTAGTACCATATAGAGAAAGGACAGTCTATGGTAGTACTAATGATATTATCTTCGGTAGTACGTTGACGATATAGTTTATACCTGTACAAACACTTTACATGAGTACAGTACACCAACACATACACCCATATCCATGTCCATGACAGAATGGGATGCGAGGTCAAAGGTACATCTGGAAGGGTCTTGCCAGGCGCGCAAGGCCGCCTCATATGGCGGTATTCACGAGCCTTGAAGTGTGACGTCAGATGTTCAGGCTACCGTTTGAGAAGCAGTTAATACGGGTTTGGTTCCCTCCTTCCCAAAACCTCTTCAAAAGCTTCTCGCCACATGAGTATGATCTACGGGTGCACCACACTAAATAAACTCCCATAGCAACCAATGCTAAATGCTGAATATTCAAAAATACTTTAAAACAATATTTAAAGTCGCTCAGCCTCTTGAAAACCAATCAAATATATTTTCAGACAATTATAAACTTACCGTCATAGTCTCATAGTCATACTCGTCGTATTCTAACAGTAAAAATAAACCCAGCGAACCACTCTTTAAAACGTTGACACATTCTGTGAATAAACGTATTGTAATTTTAGGAAATAACATTATTACTATACTAACTGTTTACAGCCAAATGAATGGTGTTTTCAATGTAAAAACAGCAACAACTGACGAAAAATGCCCCATACAACTCATACTGTCGTCGTTTCAAGCTGCATGGGCGCCACCATTTTGTATATATAGGGTGCACCACACTAAATGTTCTCCCATAGCAAACAATGCTAAGTGCTAGATATTCAAAAATACTCAACAAAATATTCAAATATTTCCAAACAACTAAACTTTAAATTTCTTTTCAGTTTTTGGCAGGTCAGCCGTTTGGAATTTTTGCTAATTAACCCAGAAAATAGCACCCCGAAAATGTGCTTTTTCCCAAACCGACTTGCTGCTTACTTTTCATTAGGCACTCATCCAATTCCCAAGATAAATAGGACCAACTTTAATACCTAATTTTATCAAATCTCCTCAAAATTTGAAACCCCAGGTTGTGATAGATTCTTATAATGACACAATCTATTAATTGCATGACCACCAAAACGTTAAAATTCAAAAGTAACTGTGGGTTTACAAATTATGATAATCAGCTTGGCGCGTGAATTTTCGCCTATTTTAGTGTGGTGCACCCAGTTCATTCGAAATTGTGAAGCGCCAATAACGCAACAAAAACCCGAGTACCACAAAGACAGCGATAATTGCTCCAGCTATATCCAATAGATTCAGCTGGACCCATGTCAAGTCACGAGCGTTTGACCGAAGGTGTTCGTGGCCGTGCGCCATCACGTGCTCGATCCAGAAGACTGCTCGCTCAAGAGGGCGCTGTGACTGACTCCTGAATCTTGCTGATGTCCGTTTGGCATTTTCTGTGTAGCTGTCAAGTCAAATTTGAAGGAAAAGGGAAAGACAAAACTTTTCTTAATTTTTGCTTGGCACATCAGCTTGCTAGTGTAAACTCACACCGACTGGGACAAGTTTAAACTAGCTTTTTCATTTGCATACACACGTTTGGGATGTCCTCGGTTTACACCATTTACAAACGTGTTGGTGTGTGTCTGTGTGTTATTATCCCCTTTACTAAATTGTGGAGTGTGTAAAGTCATTCTGAAAACTCGGTGCAGAGAGTGGGGCGTCGGTCACATGGTTCTTTTTCGAGGAGAAGACCTTTTTGTTTCTATCAGCTTATTTTTGGTTCGACTCCCAGCTCCCCTGCACCGATTTCTATCTCTGATGTAAGCGCCAATTATTCTAGCCTCTGCTGTTATCTTTTGTGTAAAAAATTGTCGTTGGGACGCGACCCCCCCCCCCCCCGCTGTGCCCTCCCCTCTTTCGGTGTCAGCATCCTTAGAGTATATTCATTTCTCCTTGTACCATTTATTTCCTTTACGTGGCAGGCTTTTCCCACTCAGGAAAATCTGCCCCCCCCCCCCGCATATTATGGGAAATTGACACCCTCCAAGCAGCCACGGGAAAAATATTACATGGTGGATCCCCGGGGAGCACACGAGAGGCACAATAATGGTCTGGACAGATGAATAGATGTTCCCTGGACCCACACACTAAAGATTGAAGCATTCTGGAATTGTACACATTGGTTCACTACTAATAAAACAAAAAGTGCATTTCGAAAGGATTAGGTTTTTGTGCACACAAAAGGATTTTTCGACTGGAGCCCAACCCATTTTTTGGCTTAGTAAATAAATTTACTTCGCAGTATTTTCTGCTTACACCTTTATCAAAATTGGGCCGTGCTCTTAATTATGGTGATTTCATTAGTACCTTGCGTTTGTAGCCACCTTCATGATTTTCTCGTAAAGCCATTCGGTCGTGACTTCCCGAATGGTGCCCTCGAAATACTCCCCCATACCGCGACTGCGCAAACGGAGCATGTTGTCCACCTGATCTGCAAATAGTGGCATGCCAACAACTGGTACCCCGTGGTAGATAGCCTCGTACGCCCCGTTCACCCCTCCGTGGAAGACAAACATTTTTGTCTTGTTGTGTCCTTTGAAATACAGAGAGAGTGAAATGAGAAGGTATATTAGGCCAAGTAACAAAAATAACGAGTTTCTCGTCCGGACTTTGAAAAAAAAAGGAGGAGGCAGGGCTTTACAATTTTTCAATTTTTTGCTATTTTTTCCAAGATGGCCGCCATGCTAAATATGGCTGGCCAAAGTATATTTATTCACAGATATTGTGCTATTTGAGTATACTTATGCAATGTAGACAAAACTAATGATTTGTGTCATAGTCCACTTGCTAAGAAAGTTTCAAAATTCAGAAACGGCTGTTGTATTGCAAAGTTGAAAAAAGAGTCTAGACAAATTCTTAGGCAAAAATAAACCAAGGAAGTTCGGGGGGTTTTATTATTTTTTTTTCGATTTTTTTTTAATTTTTTTTTTTTTATTATTATAGTAAATAGTAAAACAAAAAGGAGGAGGCGGCCTAAAAGGAGGCGGGCGGGGACGAGAAACTTTTTTTAAATTTTATTTGGCCTTACGGAAAGCCTTTGCTAAATTTTCAAGACAGACATTTTGTTTTTCTTCGCGCTAGATAGCTATGTTGGTAGAGCACCGGCACGAATCCTGCTCTTCAACCCCAAATTATTTAACAATCTACCCAGTCAGTTTCCCTCGTGGTTTATCACCAGAAGTGAAATATTTGAAATAAAATGTCGCATTCCCTTTATGTGATCCCTCTGGTTATAAGACAGTTACAGGTTGAATAACTTCTGACTGGCTCTTCCTGAATACCACCGGGAGGTCGCAGGTTCAAGTCCCGCTGTAGTCAATAATGTTTATTTGTTCAACCCCAAAGTATTTAAAATTTACCCAGTCAGTTTCCCTCGTGGTTTATTACTTGATTACTCCTCCGTTGAGGAGTCGAAAATATTAAACTTCCACAGGTTCCTAATTCAGCATTTAACCTATTAAAAGGTCTGTATACGTTCAGTAATGACTCTAAAAATTAATGGCAATAAAAACTCACTTGGTACTAGAAGTACAGCAGCTTTGGATATATGTATTTTGAGAAACTTTTCACTTCGAAGAACTGTGGTTATGGAAAAATATATAAGTTTTTATCCCCAAAAAATTTGAATCTGAGAAGCGTAACTGCAGTAACGTTTCTCAGATGGTGTATTCCAATTGCAGATTATTCTTCCTGCGTGGACATAGCCGCTCCAGATTGTCGGCAATTATCTCAAAAACGCTACCACCTTTTGAAATGAAATTTTCACTGGTTATAACTATCTACACCTAGATAAGATTGGGAAAAAACCCAGTGGGTTCCAATTACCAAACGCAATCCCTTTAACATGGGGAGCCCCTTAGCCTGGAGTGTTTCCATTGACCCGGAGACTGTGACAGTGACTGGAAACCATCCCCTCCAAGCAAGCCCATGTGAAGAAGTAACTATAGTCAACTTGCGGGTATCACAACCATGTATAAAATCTCTTTGTGGGATTATTTGCTATGAAAACATCCGTTGTTGTCTTTTCAGAGTCAACACTCCCACAGAGAGATTTAATACATGGTTTTGTACCCGCAAGTTTGTAGTTATTTCTTATTTTTCACAATATTATGCAAAGCTTCAATGTTATTTTGTGAACAAAATTAAGCCCATATTTATATGTTTGCACACAAGATTGGCCTCGACTGGCTCTGGCATCGCTTGCGTTCAATCACACTTGCCTTGATGGCTTCACAGTGTCCAGGTGGGATTGACCAATAAACACACTCTATAGACCGTATTGAATAACCCCTTTGTTGTTATGAAAGTCCCCATCTTGTAGGGCTAACCGTATGCGCGTCTAAACGCGCACATCAATGAAGCCAAATCACGCAGCGTTCCCGGTTTGATTTCTACGGCACATGCACGCACACGCACACGCACACGCGCACAGACGCCATGTTGTAGGGCAGATATTTGAACGGTGACGTCATATTCAATACGATCTATAGACCCATTGCATATGACGTCACACTCTCAAAAAGGAGGCAGATCATTGGACGATAGCTGTTCTCTGTGCGTAAAAACGTGCGCGTGACCTCAGCGTATCTGTAGCGTTTCGCGTTATGCAAGGGGGACCTATTGATTTCTATAGACCCCGGAACGCGCCTCCGACCATGCGCGTCATTTTGGGTGTCAAAACTCTCTTTTGTGCATGTTTGTATACGATTTTGATACCCAAAATGACACACAGGATTGGCGCAGTGAGTATGCTGCACGTTGTGCAATGGGTCTATACTTGTGTATGTGGGTGGGGCTTGGATACTATGGCCCTTTTCGAAACCAAGGCTCCTCCGGCTTGGGCTCCGGCTTTAGGCTCCATCTGATGTTGGAAGCCCCGTACCAACAGTGCACGTTTTCAAAAGAGCTACATGAGCCCCAAGCTGGAACCAAAGCCAAAGCCGTGGTTTCGAAAAGGGTCTATGACAGACACCCATGTGCTGTGTGCATAAGACAGGTGAGACTGACCAATAACACACTCTACTTGATGTGTGTGGGCGGGGCTTGGATATTATGACTGAAGCCCATATGTTTGTGTATAAAAGACAGTCCAGTGTATACTACAAAATAGGTTGTGACTTGCAGCATGATGATTAATTATGCTAAATCATCTCTTATTATTAAAAACAAAATAATAACAATTATAATGATAATAATTGGGAAGTCAAAAACAATTGTTTGAATATTTAAAAACAATTTATAAGACTTTTTGGAATGATTATTGGCTTGAAGAGTGGTAAAAAACATACATTTCGCAGTAATTCACGTATTACAATGGAGAGGTTTGCATAACCGCTTCCTTTTCACTCTAAAAACTCCCAGGTTAGAACTGACTCAGACTCCGGGTCACATGGGTTCTGGTTTTGGGAAATGGTTTTACAAAGGAATTTCAACTCGGATTCTGGGTCAGTTTGACCCATTTCTGGGTCAGTTTGACCCATTTCTGGGTCAGTTTGACTCATTTCTGGGTCAGTTTGACCTATTTCTGGGTCAGTTTGACCCATTTCTGGGTCAGTTTGACCCATTTCTGGGTCAGTTTGACTCATTTCTGGGTCAGTTTGACCTGTTTCTGGGTCAGTTTGACCCATTTCTGGGTCATTTTGACTCAGATTTCGGGTCATACTGACCCAGACATGGGTCAGGCCCCACGCGACCCGGATACGGGTAAATTCTGACCCGGAATTTTTCAGAGTGTACCGTACTGTGTTAGTGCTTACGGGAATGGCGTGTGGCCTCGCATTTCTTTTCTTTTTTTTCTTAATAATGTTGCCTTCACTGTGCAGTTAAGCTTACCCAGTAAGTCATTCTGCGGAATCCAACTAGCCAAAAGCGTGTTGTTACCCAATGTAGCGGGTTGCCGTTCGTCAACGTATTTCCAAATGACACGAAAGGGTAACCTAGCCAGGGCACCGGCGATCATGTCAGCCAAGTTGTCGTCCATGTTGTGGACGAGGGTGCTTATAGAAAAAACAAGAACGCCCTCATCCCCCGATCCTTGCATGAATGCTTCAAATTCCTGGGAGATGAAAAAGTGGAAACATTAATATGACGCACAAACATTTCAAAATTTGACTCGTGACATCATCGTCATAATAGACCTATTGACGTCATAAAGCCGCCATCTTAGAGGTAAACCGGTGATGAAACAATGGAAACGCGCAGATTTGTATACGCACGGCGCACAGGATTGGCCAATGAGCATGTCCTTTTGAACTCTAGGCGAGGGTGCCCTACTCAAATGACGTCATATGCATAAGGTCTATAAATAAAAAGAGAGAAACAAGCCAAAGATTAAAAGGACTTCCTGGGAGCACAGAGTAACTAATTTTAAGAAAACGTACAATCTTACATTTTAAAAAGATATTTGTGTTCATCATTTTTTTATAATGACGACAGGGGGCCGTGCACATCTCAAAACTTATGCGAGCGTTCTTTTTTTTCTTCAAATACTTGATATTAAAAAATGTTAAGGAAGTAACTCTCTCATTATACGGCTCTGTGCAAGGCCAATGTCTCCCGCCACCTAGCGTCTCATTAAATCCAATCATCAGACGAAACAAACTTCGCTCGTCCCCAGCGCCTTGCCTTAACCTAAGGCGCTGGGATGGGCAAACGTATCAAGCACGCTCATTGGTATATCCCGAAAATGCTCAGTCCCATCATGCATCACGCTCACACTGCTATGCACTGCACGCATGACGTACTCCCTGAACAAGAATCTGTGCAAGCTGATTAGCCCATCCCAGCGGTCCTGGATAGACCCTGGCCGGCCGCTGGGGCCGAGCGAAGAAACAACCTTGTTACCTTAAGAGTTTACCTGGGAAAGAGGTTTAGCTTCTGTCACCGATATCCCTCCGCAGAGCACCACGTTGGGCTGCAGGGGTCGCGGGTACTCCATAAGAAAGTCCCAATTCATAATATAAAGAGAGGACGCGCCCATGATCTCACGAGTGGACAGGCTCGACCGATTTCCCCACATTTCTCTTATTACGTCTATGCTCGAGAGACCTATGACATCGTATACGAGCAGTGAAAGTACATGCATGCAGAGATTTTTAAGCCGTTGAAGAAACGTCATGGAGTCTGTGAAGTGCGTGAGGTACTCCGGAACGTAGCTTAAGGGTGAGGGGTTGTTCCACCAGCGACTATACCGGGTGCCGAGGAAACTCCCACAGACCACGTTGACATAAGGAAGATCCAAAATATCGTGAGCATAAACGGAACACCACGGGGTAAAATGATCACACACCACCAAGTCAAAGTTATTCAGGCGTTCGTGGGTATCTTTCAAACTCGTAAACCTTTTTTCAGAAACCTGGCTATGCCAAAAAAAATTCTTTATTCTTGTTACATTGGGATCGTTGAGGATACCCAGCCACATCTTGGCATACCATGTGAAGGACGACAACTCCCCGGTTAGGCTCAATTTTCCGAAAATTCTTTTGATGGCGGCTACTTCTTCCCCAGTAACTCCACAGTCGTACATTTCAAAATGTAACATGTCTTGATCCTTCGACATGTCGATGTCATACAGCACACACTCAGCTATTAGCATTGTTATGTTGTGGCCTTTCCTAGCCAGTTCTCTGCCTTAAAGACAAAAAGTAATATGTTTCTATTAAAACCTTGCGCTGCCCTTCCCTGTTAAAGGCACTGTACACGTTTGGTAATTACTCAAAATATATATTAGCATAAAAACTGACTTGGTAACGAGCAACAGAGAGCTGTTGATAGTATAAAACATTGTGAGAAACGACTCCCTCTGAAGTAACGTAGTTTTTGAGAAAGAGGTAATTTCTCACTAAAATAATAAAAGACTTCTTGCAAGAAGCCTTTTATTCCTATCTGAAAGCACACAAATTTGTACAACAAGGGTGTTTTTTCTTTCATCATTTTCTTGCAACTTCGATGACTAATTGAGCCCTAATTTCCACAGGCTTGTTATTTTATGCATATGTTGGGATACAACAACACTGGTTTTTGACAATTACCAAACGTGTTCAGTGCCTTTAATACTACACGACTGCCATTGGTTACTGCAGCGTGCACACCGTTGGGAAAACATGTTGGATCCTTTGTAATGTTGATTTCATACTTTTTTCCCAAGCTTATAGCCTAACCAGAAGTTGTAGAGATAGTTTGGCCAAATGTTTTTTTAAATAATAATAATAATTTATAGGGGTAAATTATTATGTTTTTACACTGTGAACCGCAGTATTTGTTGTACACAAGCATATGTAGAAAATGTTTTCTAACTGGAGATTCCGAGTCCTTGAGTCATACTGCCTAAAGGGTCATAGACCATGTCAATCGGGCCAGCTCTGAGGATATAACTTAAAGAGTTTTACCTGTGTTTGCTAAAAACTGAACGAGCGATTAACTAAAATGTGTTTTCGGTCTACTGGCTGCAGTACCGGTAGGCCATCCGAGGGTTTCAAATATACCCCTTCAGAACTTTCTCTTCGTACTATCCTGCAGCTTCAATTTGACAATCCTTTCCATAGTGGAGACAAATTACAGAATTGTCAACATACAGAGCAAGTATTTAAATCAAAGACAATCGAGAACTGAAATATTAAAGTAATTAGAAACAAACCAATATGGGGGCATTTTCAGAAGCCAAAAAGGAGGCTTGAATGTATTGAAATGTCCACTGACAAAAACTTACCTAAGCAATATTATTTGCAGCAAAAACTAAAAGCAAAACAAAAACCAAAAAACAACATTGAAACAAACGAGCAACAACTATCCAAAATGTATCCTCGACTCTTTTGCCACCACCACTCTTTCAAACATAGGTGTGAAAACCAAAAAAACGACATTAAAACAAACGAGCAAAAACTATCCAAAATGTATCCTCGACTCTTTTGCCATCACCACTCTTTCAAACATAGGTGTTAAGGTGAATTTGTAGGCCACGAGATTTGTATTGTAAATTATCACGGTAGGCTACACACTAAAACCCTTGCGTCAGAATTGACCGGGGGAGCCTGGGTTATACACCAATCCTTCACCGATCTTGAACTCTTGGTGGCAGCAGACAAACTGCGGTGGTACTGCGGTGGTACGACCTTGCCACTTATGTAACTATTATTTATAAACAACCATTATTTACATATAACCCTTTATAAATTAACAAGTGCAGCCCAGCCCTTAAGCTCATCGATAGGCAGCACAGTACCACCCAGGTACCACCGCAGTAATGGAGGCGTTTCTGCTGCCACCAAGAGTTCAAGATCGGCGAAGGATTGGTGTATACTGACCCGGAAAAATATAATTTCAGCTAGGGTCCTCCATCAGTTTGACCCATTTCTGGGTCAATTTTGTTACAGATTCCGGTTAACCCTGACCCAAAGTGGATCAGGCCCCCTGTGACCTGAAACCGGATCAGTTCTGCCCCGGAAGTCTTTAGAGTACATAAAACATTACAAGGCGAAAACTTGGCCTCAAATTAACAGTGGATGGATTTCAATGATGTTGAAGGCAAAATTGGACTCACCTATGAGGCTCAGCGTCTGATAGTGACTCCCGCCTAACAATGAATCCACTATCAGTATGTTCTTGCTGTCTGCGCATGGCAGATTGATGCAGGTCATCACCATGACAACGAGAAGTAATCGCTGACCCAAAGGCGAAGAATACCAGGATTGACTTCCGGTCATAACTGCTATACTAGCGGGTCTGAAAAATTAATACGACAGATCTGAACTTTTCAAAATCTCTGGCATTAGGCGAAATAGAACAATTCATGTTCAGCGTCCCCGCCCGCTTCCTTTTAAGAGGCCGCCTGCTTTTTTTATTTTATTTTTTATAAATAAGATCGTATTTTAGACTTTAGCACACCAAAAATAGCACACCGAAAAAAGCTGGCAACCATATTGCAAAATAGCCCGGCCGGTTCAACTTCGTCCCCAAGGTGTGTCGAGCAGTACGAGGTTGACCGCTCTCTCACCCTGGTATTGGATCATTTGCACATCCAATTTTTTTGGATACGTATGCAAATTAGAATAGTCTGGCTGTGAACATGGTGAAAACTGAATGAGTACAACTTAACATGTTTACGTTAAAAGGAAAAAAGGCCCTCCTCCTTCCTTAAGACAGCACTTAACTGAATTAAATCTGGCTTGGCATCTTGAATTTAAAACCAACGCCTTAGATTTCATCAAAAGGCAATTCCGCATCTATACTTGTAACTCCACAGTATAGACCTAAACTCATATTCATGACTGAGAGCCGAATAGACTGTGCAAGTCTCGCGCGTATCGGAACGAGAAAACACGTCAAACGAAAAATTTAATATCTGAAATCAACTCTTTGTTTTTATTTACATCTATGGACAAATCTGAACAACATGATACCGGTACTCATTAAAATTTCTATAAAATAAGTTTTAGCTTTTATAATAAACACAGGAAAGAGGAGGCCACTTGAAGGCACTGAACACGTTTGGTAATTGTCAAAGACCAGTGTTCTCATTTGGTGTATCCCAACATTTATGCATAAAATAACAAGCCTGTGAAAATTTTGCTCAATTGGTCATCGAAGTTGCAAGAAAATGATGAAAGAAAAAACACCCTTGTTGTAGAAATTTGTGTGCTTACAGATAGGAATAAAAACTTGCAAGAAGTTTTTATTGTTTTAGTGAGAAATTACCTCTTTCTCAAAAAACTACGTTACTTCAGAGGGAGTCGTTTCCTACAATGTTTTATACTATCAACAGCTCTCCGTTGCTTGTTACCAAGTAAGTTTTTATGCTAATATTTGTTTTGAGTCATTACCAAACGTGTACGATACCTTTAACATATTTGTGGGCGTGTTCACCTACCTTGCACGTCGTGTGCACCAATTATGATAGTGAACGGAGAGTGTACCTGTACAAATACACAAAAACAACTGTCAACATGACGAATCGTTTGACATAACCCTTAAAGGAACATTACATAATTGTTTTTTGCTAACAAAACAGTTGCTGGCAGTGTAAGCACTTTCAATAATCCACCATATACATAAACTGACAAACCTGTAGAAGTTTGAGATCGATCGGCCATCTGGGTCACGAGAAAATAGTGAAAAACCGATTACACATGCATGTGTTATACAATGCATGAATAAAACGCTCGTGAGTGATAAACTCCAATCGGAAATTAGTTTTATTTATTTCTCATCAAAATATGGCATTTCAGACAGAAATATTTTTAGGGATGTTTTCTACTATCATCATCATTAGACCGTGTAAGTTTTATGTAAATCTGTGATCTTAAAGAAAATTGTAATTACCAGTTCTGTAACGTTAGGCCTACATAACTGGTAATTAAATGGCCGATCGATCTCAAACTTCTACAGATTTGTCAGTTTATGTATATGGTGGATTATATAAAGTGCTTTCACTGTCAGCAACTGTTTTGTAGCAAAAACCAATGTTGTAATGTTCCTTTAAGAATTGTCATCATAAAAAATGCTATAACATGATACTCATATTACTTTACTAAGCTTACCAGCACAATACGAATTTACGTATTTAATTTCCGTCTGATATACTTTTAAGGTCAAAAGAGGAAACAGCTTTTCATAATTTGTTTTGTTATTCCCAAGATGGCCTATTATTAGTCCCAATTTGCAAAAGAAAATGCCCGAAATATTCGTCAAAATTGTTGCCATCGAAAATGTTGACCCATGGAACACAATATTAAATCGGAAAGAACGATTTGTGGATGCAATATATCAAAACATGAATTTGAGGCCAAATGTTGATTCAAATAACTGACCCAAATGGATGAAGTTTTCGCTGAAAGGTGTCATCGGCCAACTGCGTTGTGGGTATCCCGAGTCGCCCGGGAAAAGATCGCGGAGTACCGGCTAATAAAACGAAATTGTACTCTGTAATTCACGGACAAACCACGTCAAGACGTACACCATATGGAAAAGTTTGCGGAAGCACCATGTAATATCTCTAAATGAGTTGGGGTGGTTCTGAAAAGAACCGTTGGTTTCAACTCGACGTTTCGATCAGTATGCTCTGATCGTCTTCTGGAGAAAGCTTGAAGACGATCAGAGCATACTGATCGAAACGTCGAGTTGAAACCAACGAGAAGTAATCGCTGACCCAAAGGCGAAGGATACCAGGATTGACTTCCGGTCATAACTGCTATACTAGCGGGTCTGAAAAATTAATACGACAGATCTGAACTTTTCAAAATCTCTGGCATTAGGCGAAATAGAACAATTCATGTTCAGCGTCCCCGCCCGCTTCCTTTTAAGAGGCCGCCTGGGTTTTTTTTTATATTTTTTATAAATAAGATCGTATTTTAGACTTTAGCACACCAAAAATAGCACACCGAAAAAAGCTGGCAACCATATTGCAAAATAGCCCGGCCGGTTCAACTTCGTCCCCAAGGTGTGTCGAGCAGTACGAGGTTGACCGCTCTCTCACCCTGGTATTGGATCATTTGCACATCCAATTTTTTTGGATACGTATGCAAATTAGAATAGTCTGGCTGTGAACATGGTGAAAACTGAATGAGTACAACTTAACATGTTTACGTTAAAAGGAAAAAAAGGCCCTCCTCCTTCCTTAAGACAGCACTTAACTGAATTAAATCTGGCTTGGCATCTTGAATTTAAAACCAACGCCTTAGATTTCATCAAAAGGCAATTCCGCATCTATACTTGTAACTCCACAGTATAGACCTAAACTCATATTCATGACTGAGAGCCGAATAGACTGTGCAAGTCTCGCGCGTATCGGAACGAGAAAACACGTCAAACGAAGAATTTAATATCTGAAATCAACTCTTTGTTTTTACTTACATCTATGGACAAATCTGAACAACATGATACCGGTACTCATTAAAATTTCTATAAAATAAGTTTTAGCTTTTATAATAAACACAGGAAAGAGGAGGCCACTTAAAGGCAATGAACACGTTTGGTAATTGTCAAAGACCAGTGTTCTCATTTGGTGTATCCCAACATTTATGCATAAAATAACAAGCCTGTGAAAATTTTGCTCAATTGGTCATCGAAGTTGCAAGAAAATGATGAAAGAAAAAACACCCTTGTTGTAGAAATTTGTGTGCTTACAGATAGGAATAAAAACTTGCAAGAAGTTTTTATTGTTTTAGTGAGAAATTACCTCTTTCTCAAAAAACTACGTTACTTCAGAGGGAGTCGTTTCCTACAATGTTTTATACTATCAACAGCTCTCCGTTGCTTGTTACCAAGTAAGTTTTTATGCTAATATTTGTTTTGAGTCATTACCAAACGTGTACGATACCTTTAACATATTTGTGGGCGTGTTCACCTACCTTGCACGTCGTGTGCACCAATTATGATAGTGAACGGAGAGTGTACCTGTACAAATACACAAAAACAACTGTCAACATGACGAATCGTTTGACATAACCCTTAAAGGAACATTACATAATTGTTTTTTGCTAACAAAACAGTTGCTGGCAGTGTAAGCACTTTCAATAATCCACCATATACATAAACTGACAAACCTGTAGAAGTTTGAGATCGATCGGCCATCTGGGTCACGAGAAAATAGTGAAAAACCGATTACACATGCATGTGTTATACAATGCATGAATAAAACGCTCGTGAGTGATAAACTCCAATCGGAAATTAGTTTTATTTATTTCTCATCAAAATATGGCATTTCAGACAGAAATATTTTTAGGGATGTTTTCTACTATCATCATCATTAGACCGTGTAAGTTTTATGTAAATTTGTGATCTTAAAGAAAATTGTAATTACCAGTTCTGTAACGTTAGGCCTACATAACTGGTAATTAAATGGCCGATCGATCTCAAACTTCTACAGATTTGTCAGTTTATGTATATGGTGGATTATATAAAGTGCTTTCACTGCCAGCAACTGTTTTGTAGCAAAAACCAATGTTGTAATGTTCCTTTAAGAATTGTCATCATAAAAAATGCTATAACATGATACTCATATTACTTTACTAAGCTTACCAGCACAATACGAATTTACGTATTTAATTTCCGTCTGATATACTTTTAAGGTCAAAAGAGGAAACAGCTTTTCATAATTTGTTTTGTTATTCCCAAGATGGCCTATTATTAGTCCCAATTTGCAAAAAGAAAATGCCCGAAATATTCGTCAAAATTGTTGCCATCGAAAATGTTGACCCATGGAACACAATATTAAATCGGAAAGAACGATTTGTGGATGCAATATATCAAAACATGAATTTGAGGCCAAATGTTGATTCAAATAACTGACCCAAATGGATGAAGTTTTCGCTGAAAGGTGTCATCGGCCAACTGCGTTGTGGGTATCCCGAGTCGCCCGGGAAAAGATCGCGGAGTACCGGCTAATAAAACGAAATTGTACTCTGTAATTCACGGACAAACCACGTCAAGACGTACACCATATGGAAAAGTTTGCGGAAGCACCATGTAATATCTCTAAATGAGTTGGGGTGGTTCTGAAAAGAACCGTTGGTTTCAACTCGACGTTTCGATCAGTATGCTCTGATCGTCTTCTGGAGAAAGCTTGAAGACGATCAGAGCATACTGATCGAAACGTCGAGTTGAAACCAACGAGAAGTAATCGCTGACCCAAAGGCGAAGAATACCAGGATTGACTTCCGGTCATAACTGCTATACTAGCGGGTCTGAAAAATTAATACGACAGATCTGAACTTTTCAAAATCTCTGGCATTAGGCGAAATAGAACAATTCATGTTCAGCGTCCCCGCCCGCTTCCTTTTAAGAGGCCGCCTGTTTTTTTTTAAATATTTTTTATAAATAAGATCGTATTTTAGACTTTAGCACACCAAAAATAGCACACCGAAAAAAGCTGGCAACCATATTGCAAAATAGCCCGGCCGGTTCAACTTCGTCCCCAAGGTGTGTCGAGCAGTACGAGGTTGACCGCTCTCTCACCCTGGTATTGGATCATTTGCACATCCAATTTTTTTGGATACGTATGCAAATTAGAATAGTCTGGCTGTGAACATGGTGAAAACTGAATGAGTACAACTTAACATGTTTACGTTAAAAGGAAAAAAAGGCCCTCCTCCTTCCTTAAGACAGCACTTAACTGAATTAAATCTGGCTTGGCATCTTGAATTTAAAACCAACGCCTTAGATTTCATCAAAAGGCAATTCCGCATCTATACTTGTAACTCCACAGTATAGACCTAAACTCATATTCATGACTGAGAGCCGAATAGACTGTGCAAGTCTCGCGCGTATCGGAACGAGAAAACACGTCAAACGAAGAATTTAATATCTGAAATCAACTCTTTGTTTTTACTTACATCTATGGACAAATCTGAACAACATGATACCGGTACTCATTAAAATTTCTATAAAATAAGTTTTAGCTTTTATAATAAACACAGGAAAGAGGAGGCCACTTAAAGGCACTGAACACGTTTGGTAATTGTCAAAGACCAGTGTTCTCATTTGGTGTATCCCAACATTTATGCATAAAATAACAAGCCTGTGAAAATTTTGCTCAATTGGTCATCGAAGTTGCAAGAAAATGATGAAAGAAAAAACACCCTTGTTGTAGAAATTTGTGTGCTTACAGATAGGAATAAAAACTTGCAAGAAGTTTTTATTGTTTTAGTGAGAAATTACCTCTTTCTCAAAAACTACGTTACTTCAGAGGGAGTCGTTTCCTACAATGTTTTATACTATCAACAGCTCTCCGTTGCTTGTTACCAAGTAAGTTTTATGCTAATATTTGTTTTGAGTCATTACCAAACGTGTACGATACCTTTAACATATTTGTGGGCGTGTTCACCTACCTTGCACGTCGTGTGCACCAATTATGATAGTGAACGGAGAGTGTACCTGTACAAATACACAAAAACAACTGTCAACATGACGAATCGTTTGACATAACCCTTAAAGGAACATTACATAATTGTTTTTTGCTAACAAAACAGTTGCTGGCAGTGTAAGCACTTTCAATAATCCACCATATACATAAACTGACAAACCTGTAGAAGTTTGAGATCGATCGGCCATCTGGGTCACGAGAAAATAGTGAAAAACCGATTACACATGCATGTGTTATACAATGCATGAATAAAACGCTCGTGAGTGATAAACTCCAATCGGAAATTAGTTTTATTTATTTCTCATCAAAATATGGCATTTCAGACAGAAATATTTTTAGGGATGTTTTCTACTATCATCATCATTAGACCGTGTAAGTTTTATGTAAATCTGTGATCTTAAAGAAAATTGTAATTACCAGTTCTGTAACGTTAGGCCTACATAACTGGTAATTAAATGGCCGATCGATCTCAAACTTCTACAGATTTGTCAGTTTATGTATATGGTGGATTATATAAAGTGCTTTCACTGCCAGCAACTGTTTTGTAGCAAAAACCAATGTTGTAATGTTCCTTTAAGAATTGTCATCATAAAAAATGCTATAACATGATACTCATATTACTTTACTAAGCTTACCAGCACAATACGAATTTACGTATTTAATTTCCGTCTGATATACTTTTAAGGTCAAAAGAGGAAACAGCTTTTCATAATTTGTTTTGTTATTCCCAAGATGGCCTATTATTAGTCCCAATTTGCAAAAAGATAATGCCCGAAATATTCGTCAAAATTGTTGCCATCGAAAATGTTGACCCATGGAACACAATATTAAATCGGAAAGAACGATTTGTGGATGCAATATATCAAAACATGAATTTGAGGCCAAATGTTGATTCAAATAACTGACCCAAATGGATGAAGTTTTCGCTGAAAGGTGTCATCGGCCAACTGCGTTGTGGGTATCCCGAGTCGCCCGGGAAAAGATCGCGGAGTACCGGCTAATAAAACGAAATTGTACTCTGTAATTCACGGACAAACCACGTCAAGACGTACACCATATGGAAAAGTTTGCGGAAGCACCATGTAATATCTCTAAATGAGTTGGGGTGGTTCTGAAAAGAACCGTTGGTTTCAACTCGACGTTTCGATCAGTATGCTCTCACCGTCTACTGGAGAACGCTTTAACACGACCACAGCATACTTATCGAAACGTCGAGTTGAAACCAACGAGAAGTAATCGCTGACCCAAAGGCGAAGAATACCAGGATTGACTTCCGGTCATAACTGCTATACTAGCGGGTCTGAAAAATTAATACGACAGATCTGAACTTTTCAAAATCTCTGGCATTAGGCGAAATAGAACAATTCATGTTCAGCGTCCCCGCCCGCTTCCTTTTAAGAGGCCGCCTGGTTTTTTTTTTTATATTTTTTATAAATAAGATCGTATTTTAGACTTTAGCACACCAAAAATAGCACACCGAAAAAAGCTGGCAACCATATTGCAAAATAGCCCGGCCGGTTCAACTTCGTCCCCAAGGTGTGTCGAGCAGTACGAGGTTGACCGCTCTCTCACCCTGGTATTGGATCATTTGCACATCCAATTTTTTTGGATACGTATGCAAATTAGAATAGTCTGGCTGTGAACATGGTGAAAACTGAATGAGTACAACTTAACATGTTTACGTTAAAAGGAAAAAAGGCCCTCCTCCTTCCTTAAGACAGCACTTAACTGAATTAAATCTGGCTTGGCATCTTGAATTTAAAACCAACGCCTTAGATTTCATCAAAAGGCAATTCCGCATCTATACTTGTAACTCCACAGTATAGACCTAAACTCATATTCATGACTGAGAGCCGAATAGACTGTGCAAGTCTCGCGCGTATCGGAACGAGAAAACACGTCAAACGAAGAATTTAATATCTGAAATCAACTCTTTGTTTTTACTTACATCTATGGACAAATCTGAACAACATGATACCGGTACTCATTAAAATTTCTATAAAATAAGTTTTAGCTTTTATAATAAACACAGGAAAGAGGAGGCCACTTAAAGGCACTGAACACGTTTGGTAATTGTCAAAGACCAGTGTTCTCATTTGGTGTATCCCAACATTTATGCATAAAATAACAAGCCTGTGAAAATTTTGCTCAATTGGTCATCGAAGTTGCAAGAAAATGATGAAAGAAAAAACACCCTTGTTGTAGAAATTTGTGTGCTTACAGATAGGAATAAAAACTTGCAAGAAGTTTTTATTGTTTTAGTGAGAAATTACCTCTTTCTCAAAAAACTACGTTACTTCAGAGGGAGTCGTTTCCTACAATGTTTTATACTATCAACAGCTCTCCGTTGCTTGTTACCAAGTAAGTTTTTATGCTAATATTTGTTTTGAGTCATTACCAAACGTGTACGATACCTTTAACATATTTGTGGGTGTGTTCACCTACCTTGCACGTCGTGTGCACCAATTATGATAGTGAACGGAGAGTGTACCTGTACAAATACACAAAAACAACTGTCAACATGACGAATCGTTTGACATAACCCTTAAAGGAACATTACATAATTGTTTTTTGCTAACAAAACAGTTGCTGGCAGTGTAAGCACTTTCAATAATCCACCATATACATAAACTGACAAACCTGTAGAAGTTTGAGATCGATCGGCCATCTGGGTCACGAGAAAATAGTGAAAAACCGATTACACATGCATGTGTTATACAATGCATGAATAAAACGCTCGTGAGTGATAAACTCCAATCGGAAATTAGTTTTATTTATTTCTCATCAAAATATGGCATTTCAGACAGAAATATTTTTAGGGATGTTTTCTACTATCATCATCATTAGACCGTGTAAGTTTTATGTAAATTTGTGATCTTAAAGAAAATTGTAATTACCAGTTCTGTAACGTTAGGCCTACATAACTGGTAATTAAATGGCCGATCGATCTCAAACTTCTACAGATTTGTCAGTTTATGTATATGGTGGATTATATAAAGTGCTTTCACTGCCAGCAACTGTTTTGTAGCAAAAACCAATGTTGTAATGTTCCTTTAAGAATTGTCATCATAAAAAATGCTATAACATGATACTCATATTACTTTACTAAGCTTACCAGCACAATACGAATTTACGTATTTAATTTCCGTCTGATATACTTTTAAGGTCAAAAGAGGAAACAGCTTTTCATAATTTGTTTTGTTATTCCCAAGATGGCCTATTATTAGTCCCAATTTGCAAAAAGAAAATGCCCGAAATATTCGTCAAAATTGTTGCCATCGAAAATGTTGACCCATGGAACACAATATTAAATCGGAAAGAACGATTTGTGGATGCAATATATCAAAACATGAATTTGAGGCCAAATGTTGATTCAAATAACTGACCCAAATGGATGAAGTTTTCGCTGAAAGGTGTCATCGGCCAACTGCGTTGTGGGTATCCCGAGTCGCCCGGGAAAAGATCGCGGAGTACCGGCTAATAAAACGAAATTGTACTCTGTAATTCACGGACAAACCACGTCAAGACGTACACCATATGGAAAAGTTTGCGGAAGCACCATGTAATATCTCTAAATGAGTTGGGGTGGTTCTGAAAAGAACCGTTGGTTTCAACTCGACGTTTCGATCAGTATGCTCTGATCGTCTTCTGGAGAAAGCTTGAAGACGATCAGAGCATACTGATCGAAACGTCGAGTTGAAACCAACGGTTCTTTTCAGAACCACCCAACTCATTTAGAGATATTACATGGTGTTTCCGCAAACCTTTCCATATCGTATTTCCAACATGCAAAGTTTCAAATCCTACTAAGACGTACACCGTTAGTACATCTTAAACACAAAGTGGTGTAGTTTGTCATAAATTTGAGATGAACTTATACTTTGCGGCCACTAACGAGTTATCGCAAGATTGTCATCGCTAATAATTTGTTTTACGATGAGTAAATTCGTCGCAAAGAATTAGTGAAATAGAAAATCCATCGCTCAGTTGCGATGGATTTTTGATTTAGCGATCGGTTTCGGCGTTTGCGATGATCGAAAAGCGTTAGTGAAATCGGCCCCAGGGCCCAATTTCATGGCTCTGCTTACCGCCGAGTTCTACGCTTACGCGTAGAATTCATTTCATGGATCTCGTAAGCAAGGATTTGGCGCCTAAAGGGTTAGCGCAGAATTTCTGCACTTAACGGTGGATTTTACGCTAGCAACACAGCGGTGTAAAAATGGCGATCGTTCGTCGAATTCGCCGTGGCCAGCGGTTTCACCGTAGATAGACCACGAATTATTCGTGACAAACCAAACCTCTGTAGAGATATTTTCGCCAGTGCATGTTTGGGCAAGATATAGGTTTAAACCCTTAACAATTTTGCTGTTGACGACAATGTTGTCTGCTCTGTTAGCGACGGACAAAAGTCAAGCTTTGCCCCCCCGACTTCTACAAGATGCCTAACTCTAATAATAATAATAATAATAATAATAAAACGTTCTTATAGCGCATTTCAGGACAGAAGGAGCTCTCAATGCGCTTAACAAATCAGTTAACAAACAACAGTCTGAACGTGTGTGATGAAAGAGCAGTCTATTGGAAACTGCTCTCAAAGAAGTAGGTTTTCAGGCAGTTCTTAAATGATTCCAGTTTAGTATTAGAGCGCAGTGACAGTGGGAGAGCGTTCCATAGCTTAGGACCTCCACATGCAAATGATCTTTCACCATAGCTCTTCATTTTTCCAGGGTTAAAGGTGAGAAGATGCTGTGAAGATGATCTTATGAGCCTTGATGGGATGTAAGGTACAAGCAGTTCTGAGATGTAGGCTGGACAAAGACGGTATTTGGCAACCGGTACATTCGCAATCGATGTCGGCGACACAGTTCCCCGCGTCAGCCCGCCCACACTTTGGCGAGTATAATCAGTTGGGGAGTCTGGGCACAGAAAGTAAGTACATTAGATTTCCGGAACCCCATGATGACCCCAGTTTGATGGCTCTGAAACACGGGTTTTTCAGAGTTTCTGGTGAGCTTTTGTTTGCACGATAGCATAGAGTATAATACATTGATAGATACTTTCTTTGAACTTTTTTTTTAAACCGAAAACAAAATAAGGATCAAACAGAAAGAAAGACAAACGTTTGCAATAACACTCACCTTAAATACTAAAAGCAATAAATTGGTGTTATTGCCAAGGCTAGATAGATGTAATTCTTGTCAAAATCTCGAAATATAAGGTCAAAACTCAAAGTCAAATGGTCATTATTGTAGCACTTTTTTAGCAGCAACACCCGTCCGTCCGTGTGGATGATACTACTAATATACTATACGAAGAATATTTGATTTGTTGAACAAGCACGTACACACACACAACACAGCGCATGCAGCCGACGCACAGCCCCCTGCGACTGTTTTCCAAACTTAAAAGATTGTAATACAGTGTAAAACATTATATTTAAAAATAAAAAAATAAAAAAGTCACGTGACCTAGTTTGTCAATTAAATTAATGGCAAGGGGAAAAAACAGTTGACTTGCGGGTACAACGATGTGTAATAAAGAGCTTTTACACATGGTTGTACCCGCAAGTTTTCCACACCATGCAAAGCTTCAGACACCACTTACAAATAACATGGTTTATGTTTATTTTGTTGTGATAACAATAATAACTAGACATTAGGTGTTTGTGAACAAACAAAAAGCTTTTCCTTGTAGTTTTGCTTTGATTCAAGAACTTTAAAGTGGGTCTGACCTCGAGATAGAAGACAGTTTACCTTTGACATGCTCTTATTTTGACTGTAAATGTGCCTATCAAAACCTAAACCTAGTCTTCATTCTGATACTGACTCTAAAACTGAACAGGTCTCAAACGTCTGTTCGTAAGGCAAACTAAGCCTCATATCAAGGGACAGGTCTCACAAGTTAGTACATACAGCAAACTACCCCTCTCATCAAGAAACAGGTCTCTCTTACAAGTTAGTACTTAAAGCGAACTACTCCTCATATCAAGGAACAGGTCTCATAAAGTAGTACGTAATGCAAACCAGGAACAGGTCTCACAAGTAAGTACGTAAAGCAGTTAACTACCCCTCATATTATCAAGGAACATGTCTCAGAAGTTAGTCTGTAAAGATAACTAACCCCTCATACAAAGGAACTGGTCTCATAAGTCAGTAGTAAAACTCCAGGTTTTACAAAGAAGTGAATATGTAAAGCGAACGACCACTCATATCAAGGAACAGGTCTCACAAATCATTACGTATAAAGCGAACTAAGCCCCATATCAAGGCAATACGTCGTTCGGCATTTTAGGCCGACAGTGTTTTTAATAAACTGCTCACAAAAAGTAAGGAAACTTTTTTTAATCAAGTATATTTTTATTATTTATTACTCTCTTTGTAAACTGCTCACAAAAAGTTAGGAAACTTTTTTAATCATGTATAAAATTAGCAATTTTGTGTTACTGTGTGAACAAACAAATTGACACTGTAATTCAAACATGCGGTAATTTTGGCACATTTGATTTGTGACTTTGCCTCATTGTTATTCGTGTAGCCAAATTCAGCAACATGTAATCATTGTGGTATCATTTTAAAGAGGAACAGTTCAGCTTTGCATTGATATATACGATATACAAAGAGAGTATTAAATAATAACAAATATACTGAATTGAAAAAAGATTCCTTACTTTTTGTGAGCAGTTTAGATAAAAATGCTGGAATTACCCCCTTGTGCAAATATTTGATCAAAATGCTGGGTACCCCTTGCCATTTTTTCAATTTTAGGCAAATATTTGATCAAAATGCTGGACTTACCCCTTGCCATTTTTTCAATTTTAAGCAAATATTTGATCAAAATGCTGGACTTACCCCCCTTGCCATTTTTTCAATTTTAGGCCGAAATTTGATCAAACTGCTGGACCCCTTGCCCTTTTTTTTAAATTTTAGGCCAAAATTTGATCAAAATGCTGGACTTACCCCTTGCCATTTTTTCAATATTAGGCAATAATTTGATCTAATGCTGGACTTACCCCTTGCCATTTTTTCAGTGTTACGCCAAAATTTGATCAAAATGCTGGACTTACCCCCTTGCCATTTTTTCAATTTTAGGCAAATCTTTGATCAAAATGTTGGACTTACCCCTTACCATTTTTTCAATTTTAGGCCAAAATTTGATCAAAATGCTGGACTTACCCCCTTGCCATTTTTTCAGTGTTAGGCAAAAATTTGATCAAAATGCTGGACTTACCCCTTGCCATTTTTTCAATTTTAAGCAAATATTTGATCAAAATGCTGGACTTACCCCTTGCCATTTTTTCAATTTTTGGCAAATATTTGATCAAAATGCTGGACTTCCCCCTTGCCATTTTTTCAATTTTAGGCAAATATTTGATCAAAATGCTGGACTTACCCCCTTGCCATTTTTTCAATATTAGGCCAAAATTTGATCAAAATGCTGGACTTACCCCGTGCCATTATTTTTTTCAATTTTAGGCAAAAATTTGATCTAATGCTGGACTTACCCCTTGCCATTTTTTCAGTGTTAGGCCAAAATTTGATCAAAATGCTGGACTTACCCCCTTGCCATTTTTTCAATTTGAGGCAAATCTTTTATCAAAATGCTGGACTTACCCCTTGCCAATTTTTCAATTTTAGGCAAAAATTTGATCAAAATGCTGGACTTACCCCTTGCCATTTTTTCAGTTTTAGGCAAAAATTTGATCAAAATGCTGGACCTACCCCCTTGCCATTTTTTCAATTTTAGGCAAATCTTTTATCAAAATGCTGGACTTACCCCTTGCCAATTTTTCAATTTTAGGCAAAAATTTGATCAAAATGCTGGACTTACCCCTTGCCATTTTTTTCAATTTTAGGCAAAAATTTGATATAATGCTGGACTTACCCCTTGCCATTTTTTCAATTTTAGGCCGAAATTTTATCAAAATGCTGGACCCCTTGCCATTTTTTCAATTTTAGGCCAAAATTTGATCAAAATGCTGGACTTACCCCCTTGCCATTTTTTCAATATTAGGCCAAAATTTGATCAAAATGCTGGACTTACCCCGTGCCATTATTTTTTTCAATTTTAGGCAAAAATTTGATCTAATGCTGGACTTACCCCTTGCCATTTTTTCAGTGTTAGGCCAAAATTTGATCAAAATGCTGGACTTACCCCCTTGCCATTTTTTCAATTTTAGGCAAATCTTTTATCAAAATGCTGGACTTACCCCTTGCCAATTTTTCAATTTTAGGCAAAAATTTGATCAAAATGCTGGACTTACCCCTTGCCATTTTTTCAGTTTTAGGCAAAAATTTGATCAAAATGCTGGACGTACCCCTTGCCATTTTTTCAATTGTAGGCAAATCTTTTATCAAAATGCTGGACTTACCCCTTGCCAATTTTTCAATTTTAGGCAAAAATTTGATCAAAATGCTGGACTTACCCCTTACCATTTTTCAATTTTAGGCCAAAATTGATCAAAATGCTGGACTTGCCCCTTGCCATTTTTTCAATTTTAGGCAAATATTTGATCAAAATGCTGGACTTACCCCTTGCCATTTTTTCAGTTTTAGGCAAAAATTTGATCAAAATGCTGGACTTACCCCCTTGCCAATTTTTCAATTTTAGGCAAAAATTTGATCAAAATGCTGGACTTACCCCTTGCAATTTTTTCAATTTTAGGCAAATATTTGATCAAAATGCTGGACTTACCCCTTACCATTTTTTCAATTTTAGGCCAAAATTTGATCAAAATGCTGGACTTACCCCTTGCCATTTTTTCAATTTTAGGCAAATATTTGGTCAAAATGCTGGACTTACCCCTTGCCATTTTTCAGTTTTAGGCAAAAATTTGATCAAAATGCTGGATTTACCCCCTTGCCATTTTTTCAGTTTTAGGCAAAAATTTGATCAAAATGCTGGACTTACCCCCTTGCCATTTTTTCAGTTTTAGGCAAAGATTTGATCAAAATGCTGGACCTACCCCGTTACCATTTTTTCAATTTTAGGCAAATCTTTTATCAAAATGCTGGACTTACCCCTTGCCAATTTTTCAATTTTAGGCAAAAATTTGATCAAAATGCTGGACTTACCCCTTGCCATTTTTTTCAATTTTAGGCAAAAATTTGATATAATGCTGGACTTACCCCTTGCCATTTTTTCAATTTTAGGCCGAAATTTTATCAAAATGCTGGACCCCTTGCCATTTTTTCAATTTTAGGCCAAAATTTGATCAAAATGCTGGACTTACCCCCTTGCCATTTTTTCAATATTAGGCCAAAATTTGATCAAAATGCTGGACTTACCCCGTGCCATTATTTTTTTCAATTTTAGGCAAAAATTTGATCTAATGCTGGACTTACCCCTTGCCATTTTTTCAGTGTTAGGCCAAAATTTGATCAAAATGCTGGACTTACCCCCTTGCCATTTTTTCAATTTTAGGCAAATCTTTTATCAAAATGCTGGACTTACCCCTTGCCAATTTTTCAATTTTAGGCAAAAATTTGATCAAAATGCTGGACTTACCCCTTGCCATTTTTTCAGTTTTAGGCAAAAATTTGATCAAAATGCTGGACCTACCCCCTTGCCATTTTTTCAATTTTAGGCAAATCTTTTATCAAAATGCTGGACTTACCCCTTGCCAATTTTTCAATTTTAGGCAAAAATTTGATCAAAATGCTGGACTTACCCCTTACCATTTTTTCAATTTTAGGCCAAAATTGATCAAAATGCTGGACTTGCCCCTTGCCATTTTTTCAATTTTAGGCAAATATTTGATCAAAATGCTGGACTTACCCCTTGCCATTTTTTCAGTTTTAGGCAAAAATTTGATCAAAATGCTGGACTTACCCCCTTGCCAATTTTTCAATTTTAGGCAAAAATTTGATCAAAATGCTGGACTTACCCCTTGCAATTTTTTCAATTTTAGGCAAATATTTGATCAAAATGCTGGACTTACCCCTTACCATTTTTTCAATTTTAGGCCAAAATTTGATCAAAATGCTGGACTTACCCCTTGCCATTTTTTCAATTTTAGGCAAATATTTGGTCAAAATGCTGGACTTACCCCTTGCCATTTTTCAGTTTTAGGCAAAAATTTGATCAAAATGCTGGATTTACCCCCTTGCCATTTTTTCAGTTTTAGGCAAAAATTTGATCAAAATGCTGGACTTACCCCCTTGCCATTTTTTCAGTTTTAGGCAAAGATTTGATCAAAATGCTGGACCTACCCCGTTACCATTTTTTCAATTTTAGGCAAATCTTTTATCAAAATGCTGGACTTACCCCTTGCCAATTTTTCAATTTTAGGCAAAAATTTGATCAAAATGCTGGACTTACCCCTTGCAATTTTTTTCAATTTTAGGCAAATATTTGATCAAAATGCTGGACTTACCCCTTACCATTTTTTCAATTTTAGGCAAATATTTGATCAAAATGCTGGACTTACCCCTTGCCATTTTTTCAATTTTAAGCAAATATTTGATCAAAATGCTGGACTTACCCCTTGCCATTTTTTCGGTTTTAGGCAAAAATTTGATCAAAATGCTGGACTTACCCCCTTGCCATTTTTTCAATTTTAGGCAAATCTTTTATCAAAATGCTGGACTTACCCCTTGCCAATTTTTCAATTTTAGGCAAAAATTTGATATAATGCTGGACTTACCCCTTGCAATTTTTTCAATTTTAGGCAAATATTTGATCAAAATGCTGGACTTACCCCTTACCATTTTTTCAATTGTAGGCCAAAATTTGATCAAAATGCTGGACTTACCTCTTGCCATTTTTTCAATTTTAGGCAAATATTTGATCAAAATGCCTGGTACCCCTTGCCTTTTTTCAATTTTAGGCCAAAATTTGACCAAAATGCTGGACTTGCACCTTGCCATTTTTTCAATTTTAGGCAAATATTTGATCAAAATGCTGGACTTACCCCTTGCCATCTTTTCAATTTTAGGCAAATATTTGATCAAAATGCTGGACTTACCTCTTGCCATTTTTTCAGTGTTAGGCCAAAATTTGATCAAAATGCTGGACTTACCCCTTGCCATTTTTTCAATTTGAGGCAAATATTTGATCAAAATGCTGGACTTACCCCTTGCCATTTTTCAATTTTAGACCCGAATTTGATCAAAATGCTGGACTTACCCCTTGCCATTTTTTCAATTTTAGGCAAACATTTGATCAAAATGCTGGACTTACCCCTTGCCATTATTTTTTTTAATTTTAGGCAAAAATTTGATCTAATGCTGGACTTACCCCTTGCCATTGTTTTTCAATTTTAGGCCAAAATTTGATCAAACTGCTGGACTTACCCCTGGCCATTTTTTTCGATTTTAGGCCAAAATTTGATCCAAATGCTGGACTTACCCCTTGCCATTTTTTCAATTTTAGGCAAACATTTGATCAAAATGCTGGACTTACCCCTTGCCATTATTTTTTTTAATTTTAGGCAAAAATTTGATCTAATGCTGGACTTACCCCTTGCCATTGTTTTTCAATTTTAGGCCAAAATTTGATCAAACTGCTGGACTTACCCCTGGCCATTTTTTTCGATTTTAGGCCAAAATTTGATCCAAATGCTGGACTTACCCCTTGCCATTTTTTTCAATTTTAGGCCAAAATTTTATCAAAATGCTGAACTTACCTCTTGCCATTTTTTCAATTTTAGGCAAATATTTGATCAAAATGCTGGACTTACCCCTTGCCATTTTTTCAGTGTTATGTCAAAATTTGATCAAAATGCTGGACTTGCCCCTTACCATTTTTTCAATTTTAGGCAAATATTTGATCAAAATGCTGGACTTACCCCTTGCCATTTTTTCAATTTTAGGCAAATATTTGATCAAAATGCTGGACTTACCCCTTACCATTTTTTCAATTTTAGGCCAAAATTTGATCAAAATGCTGGACTTACCCCTTGCCATCTTTTCAATTTTAGGCAAATATTTGATCAAAATGCTGGACTTACCCCTAGCCATTTTTTCAGTGTTAGGCCAAAATTTGATCAAAATGCTGGACTACCCCTTGCCATTTTTTCAATTTTAGGCAAATATTTGATCAAAATGCTGGGTACCCCTTGCCATTTTTTCAATTTTAGGCAAATATTTGATCAAAATGCTGGACTTACCCCTTGCCATTTTTTCAGTGTTAGGCCAAAATTTGATCAAAATGCTGGACTTACCCCTTGCCATTTTTTCAATTTTAAGCAAATATTTGATCAAAATGCTGGACTTACCCCTTGCCATTTTGTTTTCAATTTTAGGCCAAAATTTGATCAAACTGCTGGACTTACCCCTTGCCATTTTTTTCGATTTTAGGCCAAAATTTGATCCAAATGCTGGACTTACCCCTTGCCATTTTTTCAATTTTAGGCCCAACTTCGATCAAAATGCTGGACTAACCCCTTGCCATTTTTTTCAATTTTAGGCCAAAATTTTATCAAAATGCTGGACTTACCCCTTGCCATTTTTTCAATTTTAGGCAAATATTTGATCAAAATGCTGGACTTACCCCTTGCCATTTTTTCAGTGTTATGTCAAAATTTGATCAAAATGCTGAACTTGCCCCTTACCATTTTTTCAATTTTAGGCAAATGTTTGATCAAAATGCTGGACTTACCCCTTGCCATTTTTTCAATTTTAGGCAAATATTTGATCAAAATGCTGGACTTACCCCTTACCATTTTTTCAATTTTAGGCCAAAATTTGATCAAAATGCTGGACTTACCCCTTGCCATCTTTTCAATTTTAGGCAAATATTTGATCAAAATGCTGGACTTACCCCTTGCCATTTTTTCGGTGTTAGGCCAAAATTTGATCAAAATGCTGGACTTACCCCTTGCCATTTTTTCAATTTTAGGCAAATATTTGATCAAAATGCTGGGTACCCCTTGCCATTTTTTCAATTTTAGGCAAATATTTGATCAAAATGCTGGACTTACCCCTTGCCATTTTTTCGGTTTTAGGCAAAAATTTGATCAAAATGCTGGACTTACCCCCTTGCCATTTTTTCAATTTTAGGCAAATCTTTTATCAAAATGCTGGACTTACCCCTTGCCAATTTTTCAATTTTAGGCAAAAATTTGATATAATGCTGGACTTACCCCTTGCAATTTTTTCAATTTTAGGCAAATATTTGATCAAAATGCTGGACTTACCCCTTACCATTTTTTCAATTTTAGGCCAAAATTTGATCAAAATGCTGGACTTACCTCTTGCCATTTTTTCAATTTTAGGCAAATATTTGATCAAAATGCCTGGTACCCCTTGCCTTTTTTCAATTTTAGGCCAAAATTTGACCAAAATGCTGGACTTGCACCTTGCCATTTTTTCAATTTTAGGCAAATATTTGATCAAAATGCTGGACTTACCCCTTGCCATTTTTTCAATTTTAGGCAAATATTTGATCAAAATGCTGGACTTACCTCTTGCCATTTTTTCAGTGTTAGGCCAAAATTTGATCAAAATGCTGGACTTACCCCTTGCCATTTTTTCAATTTGAGGCAAATATTTGATCAAAATGCTGGACTTACCCCTTGCCATTTTTCAATTTTAGGCCAAAATTTGATCAAAATGCTGGACTTACCCCTTGCCATTTTTCAATTTTAGGCCAAAATTTGATCAAAATGCTGGACTTACCCCTTGCCATTTTTTCAATTTTAGGCAAACATTTGATCAAAATGCTGGACTTACCCCTTGCCATTATTTTTTTCAATTTTAGGCAAAAATTTGATCTAATGCTGGACTTACCCCTTGCCATTTTTTTTCAATTTTAGGCCAAAATTTGATCAAACTGCTGGACTTACCCCTGGCCATTTTTTCAATTTTAGCCCAAAATTTGATCAAAATGCTGGACTTACCCCTTGCCATTTTTTCAATTTTAGGCAAATATTTGATCAAAATGCTGGACTTACCCCTTGCCATTTTTTCAGTGTTATGCCAAAAATTGATCAAAATGCTGGACTTACCCCTTACCATTTTTTCAATTTTAGGCAAATATTAGATCAAAATGCTGGACTTACCCCTTGCCATTTTTTCAATTTTAGGCAAATATTTGATCAAAATGCTGGACTTACCCCTTACCATTTTTTTCAATTTTAGGCCAAAATTTGATCAAAATGCTGGACTTACCCCTTGCCATTTTTTCAATTTTAGGCAAGTATTTGATCAAAATGCTGGACTTGCACCTTGCCATTTTTTCAATTTTAGGCAAATATTTGATCAAAATGCTGGACTTACCCCTTGCCATTTTTTCAATTTTAGGCAAATATTTGATCAAAATGCTGGACTTACCCCTTGCCATTTTTTCAGTGTTAGGCCAAAATTTGATCAAAATGCTGGACTTACCCCTTGCCATTTTTTCAATTTTAGGCAAATATTTGATCAAAATGCTGGACTTACCCCTTGCCATTTTTCAATTTTAGGCCAAAATTTGATCAAAATGCTGGACTTACCCCTTGCCATTTTTCAGTTTTAGGCAAACATTTGATCAAAATGCTGGACTTACCCATTGCCATTTTTTTTAATTTTAGGCAAATATTTCATCAAAATGCTGGACTTACCCCTTGCCATTTTTTCAATTTTAGGCAAATATTTGATCCAATTGCTGGACTTACCCCTTGCCATTTTTCAATTTTAGGCCAAAATTTGATCAAAATGCTGGACTTACCCCTTGCCATTTTTTCAATTTTAGGCAAACATTTGATCAAAATGCTGGACTTACCCCTTGCCATTTTTTCAATTTTAGGCAAATATTTGATCAAAATGCTGGACTTACCCCTTGCCATTTTTTAGTGTTAGGCCAAAATTTGATCAAAATGCTGGACTTACCCCTTGCCATTTTTCAATTTTAGGCCAAAATTTGATCAAAATGCTGGACTTACCCCTTGCCATTTTTCAATTTTAGGCCAAAATTTGATCAAAATGCTGGACTTACCCCTTGCCATTTTTTTAATTTTAGGCCAAAATTTGATCAAAATGCTGGACTTACCCCTTGCCATTTTTTTAATTTTAGGCAAATATTTGATCAAAATGCTGGACTTACCCCTTGCCATTTTTTTCAATTTTAGGCCAAAATTTGATCAAAATGCTGGACTTACCCCTTACCATTTTTTCAATTTGAGGCCAAAATTTGATCAAAATGCTGGACTCACCCTTTGCCTTTTTTTCAAATTTAGGCCCGAATTCGATCAAAATGCTGGACTTACCCCTTGCCATTTTTCAATTTTAGGCCAAAATTTGATCAAAATGCTGGACTTACCCCTTGCCATTTTTTAAACTTTAGGCAAATATTTGATCAAAATGCTGGATTTACCCCTTGCCATTTTTTCAATTTTAGGCAAATATTTGATCAAAATGCTGGACTTACCCCTTGCCATTTTTTCAATTTTAGGCAAATATTTGATCAAAATGCTGGACTTACCCCTTGCCATTTTTTAGTGTTAGGCCAAAATTTGATCAAAATGCTGGACTTACCCCTTGCCATTTTTCAATTTTAGGCCAAAATTTGATCAAAATGCTGGACTTACCCCTTGCCATTTTTTCAATTTTAGGCAAATATTTGATCAAAATGCTGGACTTACCCCTTGCCATTTTTTCAGTGTTATGCCAAAAATTGATCAAAATGCTGGACTTACCCCTTGCCATTTTTCAATTTTAGGCCAAAATTTGATCAAAATGCTGGACTTACCCCTTGCCATTTTTTTAATTTTAGGCCAAAATTTGATCAAAATGCTGGACTTACCCCTTGCCATTTTTTAAATTTTAGGCAAATATTTGATCAAAATGCTGGACTTACCCCTTGCCATTTTTTTCAATTTTAGGCCAAAATTTGATCAAAATGCTGGACTTACCCCTTACCATTTTTTCAATTTGAGGCCAAAATTTGATCAAAATGCTGGACTCACCCTTTGCCTTTTTTTCAAATTTGGGCCCGAATTCGATCAAAATGCTGGACTTACCCCTTGCCATTTTTCAATTTTAGGCAAATATTTCATCAAAATGCTGGACTTACCCCTTGCCATTTTTCAATTTTAGGCCAAAATTTGATCAAAATGCTGGACTTACCCCTTGCCATTTTTTCAATTTTAGGCAAGTATTTGATCAAAATGCTTGCCATTTTTTTAATTTTAGGCAAATATTTCATCCAAATGCTGGACTTACCCCTTGCCATTTTTTCAATTTTAGGCAAATATTTGATCAAAATGCTGGACTTACCCCTTGCCATTTTTCAATTTTAGGCCAAAATTTGATCAAAATGCTGGACTTACCCCTTGCCATTTTTTCAATTTTAGGCAAACATTTGATCAAAATGCTGGACTTACCCCTTGCCATTTATTCAATTTTAGGCAAATATTTGATCAAAATGCTGGACTTACCCCTTGCCATTTTTCAATTTTAGGCCAAAATTTGATCAAAATGCTGGACTTACCCCTTGCCATTTTTCAATTTTAAGGCCAAAATTTGATTAAAATGCTGGACTTACCCCTTGCCATTTTTTTTAATTTTAGGCAAACATTTGATCAAAATGCTGGACTTACCCCTTGCCATTTTTTAGTGTTAGGCCAAAATTTGATCAAAATGCTGGACTTACCCCTTGCCATTTTTTCAATTTTAGGCAAATATTTGATCAAAATGCTGGACTTACCCCTTGCCATTTTTCAATTTTAGGCCAAAATTTGATCAAAATGCTGGACTTACCCCTTGCCATTTTTTCAATTTTAGGCCAAAATTTGATCAAAATGCTGGACTTACTACCCCTTGCCATTTTTTCAATTTTAGGCAAATATTTGATCAATATGCTGGACTTACCCTTTGCCATTTTTTCAGTGTTAGACCAAAATTTGATCAAAATGCTGGACTTACCCCTTGCCATTTTTTCAATTTTAGGCAAATATTTGATCAAAATGCTGGACTTACCCCTTGCCATTTTTCAATTTTAGGCCAAAATTTGATCAAAATGCTGGACTTACCCCTTGCCATTTTTTCAATTTTAGGCAAATATTTGATCAAAATGCTGGACTTACCCCTTGCCATTTTTTCAATTTTAGGCAAATATTTGATCAAAGTGCTGGACTTATACCCCTTGCCATTTTTTTAAATTTTAGGCCAAAATTTGATCAAAATGCTGGACTTACTCCTTGCCATTTTTTCAATTTTAGGCCAAAATTTGATCAAAATGCTGGACTTACCCCTTGCCATTATTTTTTTCAATTTTAGGCAAAAATTTGATCTAATGCTGGACTTACCCCTTGCCATTTTTTTTCAATTTTAGGCCAAAATTTGATCAAACTGCTGGACTTACCCCTGGCCATTTTTTCAATTTTAGCCCAAAATTTGATCAAAATGCTGGACTTACCCCTTGCCATTTTTTCAATTTTAGGCAAATATTTGATCAAAATGCTGGACTTACCCCTTGCCATTTTTTCAGTGTTATGCCAAAAATTGATCAAAATGCTGGACTTACCCCTTACCATTTTTTCAATTTTAGGCCAAAATTTGATCAAAATGCTGGACTTACCCCTTGCCATTTTTTCAATTTTAGGCAAATATTTGATCAAAATGCTGGACTTGCACCTTGCCATTTTTTCAATTTTAGGCAAATATTTGATCAAAATGCTGGACTTACCCCTTGCCATTTTTTCAATTTTAGGCAAATATTTGATCAAAATGCTGGACTTAGCCTACCCCTTGCCATTTTTTCAGTGTTAGGCCAAAATTTGATCAAAATGCTGGACTTACCCCTTGCCATTTTTTCAATTTTAGGCAAATATTTGATCAAAATGCTGGACTTGCACCTTGCCATTTTTTCAATTTTAGGCAAATATTTGATCAAAATGCTGGACTTACCCCTTGCCATTTTTTCAATTTTAGGCAAATATTTGATCAAAATGCTGGACTTACCCCTTGCCATTTTTCAATTTTAGGCAAATATTTGATCAAAATGCTGGACTTACCCCTTGCCATTTTTCAATTTTAGGCCAAAATTTGATCAAAATGCTGGACTTACCCCTTGCCATTTTTCAATTTTAAGCCAAAAATTGATCAAAATGCTGGACTTACCCCTTGCCATTTTTTTTAATTTTAGGCAAATATTTCATCAAAATGCTGGACTTACCCCTTGCCATTTTTTCAATTTTAGGCAAATATTTCATCAAAATGCTGGACTTACCCCTTGCCATTTTTCAATTTTAGGCCAAAATTTGATCAAAATGCTGGACTTACCCCTTGCCATTTTTTCAATTTTAGGCAAACATTTGATCAAAATGCTGGACTTACCCCTTGCCATTTTTTTTAATTTTAGGCAAATATTTCATCCAAATGCTGGACTTACCCCTTGCCATTTTTTCAATTTTAGGCAAATATTTGATCAAAATGCTGGACTTACCCCTTGCCATTTTTTCAATTTTAGGCAAACATTTGATCAAAATGCTGGACTTACCCCTTGCCATTTTTTCAATTTTAGGCAAACATTTGATCAAAATGCTGGACTTACCCCTTGCCATTTTTTCAATTTTAGGCAAATATTTGATCAAAATGCTGGACTTACCCCTTGCCATTTTTTAGTGTTAGGCCAAAATTTGATCAAAATGCTGGACTCACC
The DNA here is from genome assembly GCA_021014325.1 of Plazaster borealis. Taxonomy (NCBI): domain Eukaryota; kingdom Metazoa; phylum Echinodermata; class Asteroidea; order Forcipulatida; family Labidiasteridae; genus Plazaster; species Plazaster borealis. The sequence continues at coordinate 22,871,955 of CM037461.1, forward strand.
CTTTGCCTTTTTTTCAAATTTAGGCCCGAATTCGATCAAAATGCTGGACTTACCCCTTGCCATTTTTCAATTTTAGGCCAAAATTTGATCAAAATGCTGGACTTACCCCTTGCCATTTTTTCAATTTTAGGCAAATATTTGATCAAAATGCTGGACTTACCCCTTGCCATTTTTTCAATTTTAGGCAAATATTTGATCAAAATGCTGGACTTACCCCTTGCCATTTTTTCAATTTTAGGCAAATATTTGATCAAAATGCTGGACTTACCCCTTGCCATTTTTTCAATTTTAGGCCAAAATTTGATCAAAATGCTGGACTTGCACCTTGCCATTTTTTCAATTTTAGGCAAATATTTGATCAAAATGCTGGACTTACCCCTTGCCACTTTTTCAATTTTAGGCAAATATTTGATCAAAATGCTGGACTTACCCCTTGCCATTTTTTCAATTTTAGGCCAAAATTTGATCAAAATGGTGGACTTATACCCCTTGCCATTTTTTCAATTTTAGGCAAACATTTGATCAAAATGCTGGACTTACCCCTTGCCATTTTTTCAATTTTAGGCAAATATTTGATCAAAATGCTGGACTTACCCCTTGCCAATTTAGAATTTTAGGCAAATATTTGATCAAAATGCTGGACTTACCCCTTGCCATTTTTCAATTTTAGGCCAAAATTTGATCAAAATGCTGGACTTACCCCTTGCCATTTTTCAATTTTAGGCCAAAATTTGATCAAAATGCTGGACTCACCCTTTGCCTTTTTTCAAATTTAGGCCCGAATTCGATCAAAATGCTGGACTTACCCCTTGCCATTTTTCAATTTTAGGCCAAAATTTGATCAAAATGCTGGACTTACCCCTTGCCATTTTTTCAATTTTAGGCAAATATTTGATCAAAATGCTGGACTTACCCCTTGCCATTTTTTCAATTTTAGGCAAATATTTGATCAAAATGCTGGACTTACCCCTTGCCATTTTTCAATTTTAGGCCAAAATTTGATCAAAATGCTGGACTTACCCCTTGCCATTTTTCAATTTTAGGCCAAAATTTGATCAAAATGCTGGACTCACCCTTTGCCTTTTTTCAAATTTAGGCCCGAATTCGATCAAAATGCTGGACTTACCCCTTGCCATTTTTCAATTTTAGGCCAAAATTTGATCAAAATGCTGGACTTACCCCTTGCCATTTTTTCAATTTTAGGCAAATATTTGATCAAAATGCTGGACTTACCCCTTGCCATTTTTTTCAGTATTGGCCCAAAATAGAAAAAATCTGAAAGGGGTAAGTCCAGCCTTTTATCATATTTGGGCCAAAAATTGAAAAAAACACAAGGGGTAAGTCCAGCACTTTTATCAATTTTTGGCCAAAAATAGAAAAAAATCTGAAAGGGGTAAGTCCAGCCTTTTTTCATATTTGGGCCAAAAATTGAAAAAAACACAAGGGGTAAGTCCAGCACTTTTATCAAATTTTGGTCCAAAATAGAAAAAATCTAAAAGGGGTAAGTCCAGCCTTTATCATAACATTTGGGCCCAAAATTGAAAAAAGCACATGGGGCTAATTAACCTTTGCAAATCTGCGACGGCCCTAGCCTATAGACGCTAGAACTAGGAGGGCGTACAAAACCATGTGACATGGGCGCGACAAGAAGCATTTATTACCATTGAGAAAATGGTACTAACCCATCGTACACGGGTCACGCACCAATCACACAACCAACATTTTGTAAGGGGAAATCTGTATGTAATTTACCCATAGGGATTTAAACCCATGGTGGGTCAGCGCAGTTACGTGTTTTAACGCTACATTATTACGAAGTGTTGACCTGAGAACAAGAGAGGTCAACATAATACAGGGACTTGACACACTATGTGGACTTACACACGTCCACACAGTGTTTTCACCAGTGCTAAAGAATAGGAATGTCCACAGAGTGACTGCAACACAGAGCACACTGTGCTCTTAATTTCGGTACCTTATGGAGACCAAGGACAAAACAAAAAAAGGGAAAATAAAAGGACTCCATACGGAAATTCTAAAGACCGGGGTGCTCCACAAGGAAATCTGTGTACAAAGTCTATGGGAAACTGTTAAGTGCAGGGACAAGGACAGAACAAAAGTGTGCTCCAAAAGGATGCATTTTTCAAGATGTGTGTTTAGTTACACACTTGTGTGTATCCATTTTCAAAAGTTAACATACATTTGGAGTAGGGGGTTGAACACATTGAACTGTATTTTGTATTCAAGTTGTTGATGTATGTGTAAATATTACAGGGGGCAGATGTGGCATACACTGTACATGTGACACACATGTGACATACATGTAACTACCATGTGTCACTCATGTGACACACTAATGTGTGACAATGTGACACACGTGAAACACATGAGCATTCCATTCACACGTTGGAAACATCACATGGACACTCATGGCAGACAATGTGTTAATAAAGTAAAATGCATATTTTGTGAAACATTTCATATAGTCATATGCAGTTTGTTTTATTTGAAATATCTCGTAATACACACGTATTGTACGTGTTGGTGTAGGAATGGATAGGCATGGCACACGTTAATTACTTATGTTTTACAAGTGATACACATGTGATACACATGTGATACACATGTGACACATGTGACACACATGTGACTCATATGAGACACACACGTGACACACATGTGACTCATATGTGACACACATGTGACACACATGTGACACATATGTTACACACAGATGTGACACATGTTACACACACGTGAAACACATGTTGCACACACATAAATTACCACACATTATCACAAAAATTGGAATTCACATTTTGGGGGCTGTCAATGAGATATTAGGCCTACAACTGAATTTATACGAATGCCAAATATTAAATGTATCTTATGCATTTAATTAATACAAAGGAATGTAGTTAATGTTATTTAAAGCAACCAACCAATCACAGCCAACATTTGCCCTTATCACAATGTCAGCATCTTTGTCTAACTCCTCGTATTCTGCAACAGTAATGAATACTGATTATTCCTTTATCAAAAAGGAACCAGACTTATTTCTACATCCAGACTCAGGCCGCATCTGAATTGGCGGCTACAGCTACGGATACGGCTGTTGCTAAGGGTGTTGCTCAGCACGTCCTATACATCAACGCATGATGACGCGGAAATCTAGCCGTAGCCGTAGCTGTAGCCGCCAATTCAGACACGTCCTCAGTTTGGTTACATTGATTTGTATACGAGAACAAAATAAAGATGGCCGCACCATGATAATGGTCAATACTATAACCTGGGCCCAATTTGATAAAGCTGCTTGAGCAGAAAAAAATTGCTGAACAGTTTTAGTTCTATAGATGTTAACTTTGCATCGGGGATAAAGAATATAATTTGTTTTTACCCTTGCACTGATGTGTATTAAGCACTGTATACCCAATACTACAGTTTTATTTCTGTTTAACACAAAAGCAGAATACCAGGCAAAAACGTTACATGTTACATGGAACTTTGGCTGGTAACCTTAATCTGGTAAGCATAATGTTGCTGTGCTTACCTACCTCTTTTTTCCCTTAAGCACCTCTATGAAATTTGGCCTCGGGCAGAAGTATACATCTTTTAAGATAACACACTTTAACATACAAGATTAGTACTTTATCCAGATCAACAACCAAAAAAGATTAGAATACAGTCTGAAAGTGTCTTCATTCAGTCATACCAGTACCAATCCTGAGCTACTGGTCGAGGAAGCTCGCTCATTGGCCCAATAGACCCCTTGCATATGACGTCACACGCTAAAAAAGCGCCCTCACCGAGGCCAAAAAGCGCCCTCACTGAGGCCAATTATTGGACGATAGTTATTCTTTGTGCGTAAAAACGTGCAGGTGACCTCAGCGTCCCTGTAGCGTTTCGCAATATGCAAGGGGTCTATTCTGAGTGCTGCGCGTACATAGACGTGTTTAAGCGTTACATACGAAGTTCTTTGTGAGTAGAGTTCTTTGTTCTTTGTTCTTTGTTCTTTGTGAAGTTACATACGAAGTTCTTTGTGCGTAAAAACGTGCAGGTGACCTCAGCGTCCCTGTAGCGTTTCGCAATATGCAAGGGGTCTATTCTGAGTGCCGCGCGTACATAGACGTGTTTAAGCGTTACATACGAAGTGTGGACCTGAGAACAAGACGTCCATACAACAATGAAGAGATATGAAACACTATGTGGAATTACACACGTCCACAGTGTTAGTGCGCAGAACAAAGGAATGTCCACAGAGTGTATGTAACACAGAGTTGCTTGTGTTTCCATTGTTTCATCATCGTTTGCCTCTAAAATGACTGCGTGGTGACGTATTTACTACAGTGAGTTGATTTTGCTCTTGATCTTGCTTTCGTTGTTATTCAGTAACTTTTACTTACTGAAAACTGTCCTTAGGATAAGATGTTCCGTGGTCCCATTTTTGTGTGCTTCTTTTCGTAGGCGTATTAATTCAGCTCAATTTTATTGTCCTTGTATGTTTGTCTTTTTTCCTTTAACATGAACTTGACTTTTTGTAAAGCGTCTGTCAGCTTTTGAACAGAATGATTTGGGGCTATATAAATGTTAATCATTGTCAATATTATTATTAATATCATTATTATTATTATTATTTATTTGTATATTTATGATTTTTTTCTGAAAATTATGTACCTTCCCTTTAACGTGCATGTATATTATAAGAACAGTGTTACCACAAACAAAACATTTCCACAGTATAACAGTTACTATTTAACAGTATAACAGCTATAAGTTGACAGTATAACAGCCATTATTTAACAGTATAACAGCTATTATTAGACAGTATAACAGCTATTATTTGACAATATAACAGCTATTATTGAGAGTATAACAGCTGTTATTTAACAGTATAACAGCTATTATTTGACAGTATAACAGCTATTATTTGACAATATAACAGCTATTATTGAGAGTATAACAGCTGTTATTTAACAGTATAACAGCTATTATTAAACAGTATAACAGCTATTACTTAACAGTATAACAGCTATTATTTGACAGTATAACAGCTGTTATTTAACAGTATAACCGCTATTATTTGACAATATAACAGCTATTAATTGACAGTATAACAACTAATTATTTGACAATACAACAGCTATTATTAAACAGTATAACAGCTATTATTTGACAGTATAACAGCTATTATTTGACAGTATAACAGCTATTATTTGACAGTATAACAGCTACTATTTGACAATATAACAGCTATTATTTGACAGTATAACAGCTAATTATTTGACAATATAACAGCTATTATTTAACAGTATAACAGTATAACAGCTATTATTTCATTAATTTAATTAACTATACATCTGCTACTTCGTATAAACTGGACAACACTCCACCAACACTATCACAGAGTCTACGAGATAAATTAGTAGCAACTTCACTTGATACTTATTCCTCCAAGACTATGGAAGGCGGTAAGTATTATGTACACAGTAATTGTTACACAGTTATTGACACACGTTAACATTACACACTTTATAAACATTTGCATATGAATATATAATACCACGATATTAGTTATTGCATTTTGTGGGACACGCTTCTTTATATAACAGCAACTTTATAGGAAAATTAAAAGTGCTACTACCCTAATTGATATTCACCATTAAGTAGATATTCAGTATACCACATAAAATATCATAGCAATAGAGTTTAAATTAAAGACGACTCTTCCACGGTATTTATACAAAAATAATTACATTTAGTTCTACCATTGTTAAAAGTATCCTCTTTTATATCATATAAAGCATTCTCATGACAATTCTTCGCCTCAAACACTTTCCATCAAACTCACTCTTAAAGGGACACGTTGCATTTGGATTGGGCAATTTGGGCTATACAAAGCGTTTGTTATCTAAAAAATATGGTTGAAAAAGATTTTTAGAGTAGAATATAATGATCCACACAAATTTACCTCAAAATTATGTGGTTCTCCTTTTACTTTGTGAACTAACACGGTCCGCCATTTTGTAGAACCAAATTTTTGACTCCACAAAATGGCGGACTGTGTTAGTTCACGAAATTAAAGGAAAACCACACCATGTGGAGGCATATTTGTGTGGATCATTACATGCTAGCCCAAATCGCCCAATCCAAGGCAATGTGTCCTTTTAACCCCGTTTGATGAAAAATGAACCCCGCATATTTTAGATATCATTTTTAGTTTTACACCTCTATACCGATGTCAGACAAGTATAATATTGTGCAGTCAATATTTTCCTATTCCTTGTGGAAGGAAAATCCACTTGAATTCGGGGGGATTCGAACCCAGGACCTGTGGGCGCGTGCACTTTGCAAGCTTCATCTTGAACTGTTACTGTTTAATCTTCTATGCCAAACGAGGTCAAAATACGTATTGAATTCGTTGGAAACAAAGCAAGCAATCATCAACCTCATCCCCAAGGTGTGTCGAGCAGTACGAGGTTGACCGCTCTCTCACCCTGGTATTGGATCATTTGCATATCCAAAATATTTGGATACATATGCAAATTAGAATAGTCTGGCTGTGAACATGGTGAATACTGAATGAGTACAACTTAACATGTTTACGTTAGACTTGTGTACACCAGTCGTTGTCCAATCATGGTCCAAGTAAGGAGTTTCCCTCCCAGGGTTTACAATATGGTTGGAAATAAAGTAAACCATGGGGATGAGGATGAGCAATCGTGGGATGCATGTTTTTTTCATTGAAAGTTTGCAGAAATGTTGAATTTAGGGAGACCTTGGTTCCAGCTTAGACCATGGAGGAAGAATCATGCTCAGACCACGTCCGCCTGTTTAACCCTTTCATGCACCATTTATTTTAGTGATAAATTGATCATATGGATACATTAATTGTTTACTCAGTTTTTGCAAATGGCGATCCCCCCAAAAACAGCAGAGCTGCGTATTGAGAGAGTTGCGACATGGAGGGACCAGCTTTCTCCGGTCACGTGGTTGCTGGACGCCAATTTGTTCCCAAATGCAGCACAACCCAATGGGCAGACTAGTCTGGCACCCTGTATTCGCCAATGCATTTTTTGGAGACAAAATGGCTTCTAATCGCAAGTTGTCGCAACTCTCGGCTCTGCAAAACAGGTCACAATACCGCCCTCAAGAGTCCACTTTCCCGTTCTGAAAAACTGTGTGGCCGTGTGATCTTTATTTTTCGTTTTACAACTATTTTTCTGAAGGGATTTAAACCAGTCCATAGCGATCAGTGGGCGCATGAAAGGGTTAAAGCCCCGTACTGAAAGTGTAAATTTTAAAAAAGACCAAAGGACCCCAAGATGTGGCCCATACCGAAGACGTGGTTTCCAAAAGGGTCTAAAGTCTATGACAGTATATAAGACATCGATTATTGCTTTTTGTCGTCTTAAAATATTTCTAAACTTACTTGTGTTACGCACTAATGGTCCATACCACGCTAAAGCTATATAACCTTGGAGATACAAATATTACAAAACTGTGACGGGTATTGCTTTGTGTATACAGTGTACAAATATTGGGCATGCCTGCTGGGTAAACACATACAAAATACATTTGTGATACAAAATAATACATTTGTGATACAAAATAATACATTTGTAATACAAAGTAATACATTTGTTATACAAAACAATACATGTGTAACACAAACTAGGTTGTACTACACAATAATACATTTGTAATACAAAACAATACGTGTGTAACACAAAATAGGTTGTACTACAAAATAATACAAGTTGTACCACAAAGTAATAGAGTTGTGATACAAAATAGAACATTTCGTTGTACACAACATAATGTTAGCAAATACTGATGTTCAAACTGAATCGCCCATGCGTTGACTGGTCCGATTATAATAACGGTTTGCCTCGTTTGTTTAACTGTAATACGTTCGTTTACCATTTTAAAAACCAAAGCAGCAACAATAGTTGCCTTGAACCACTTGGGTCATAGTTGTGGACAGCCCGTGGACAGCTTTATTTTCAATAGACCTTAATCATGCTGCCACCATCTTGGTCATGTTCCCTGCATCCATTAACAGTAACGGGTGCTGATATTCATTGTACAAAAAGGAACCAGACTATTTTTCATTTCAATATCATTGTAGGCGTAAAAGGTCAAAGGTTAGACTTGGAAACTATTCAAAGACACTGATCTTCAACGCAGCATTAGCATAAATATAAAAAAAATAATATAAAAATACAAACATAATACAAACATAATATGCATAAAGTGCAAAGTAACTTTACCATGAGATTTTTCTTTTTTCAACCTGCAAACGCAGTAAAATATACAGGATGTGAATTTGTCCACAAATTAATTCTGAACTAGATGGGGTCCCAAAGAGTGGACTTTATTTGTAGAATTTAGTTGGTTGACTGAAGTCAACATGATCCATTCGTGGAGTTACCACTCATACAAGCTGAAATTCGTCAACCTGTTGACTAAAAAGGGTGATATAAAAATGCGCTTCCCCTTAAGGTGATCCCCCAGCTGCCGCTTCCTAGGTTGTATCCTAAACTTGGGTGTGATCCCTGGCTGCACAACAGTTAACGGTTGTATGGCTTCTGACTGGCACCCCAGAACGAAGATATTGACAAAATAGGGAGACCGCCAACAACAACCTAGATAGCTCAGTTGGTAGAGCGCCGTCCGGCACATTAATCCGGAGGTGGTTGGTTCAAATCCCGCTCTAGTCAATTTGGGGTTTTTTCAACCCATAATTATTTTATAAAGAGTGACCTTAAACATTCGAGTGCATTTCATGACAGGCAAGATACTGTACTGTTCATAGAGGAAGTTTCACCAAATGAAATCAATAATTGTCAAAGTAACAGCTGAACAAACTTTTGGGAAGTGGACCCTTTCTTCATATAGAAAGTATAGCCCTATCTCAGCTTGAAATAAATCATTAAAATTACCCAAATATGAATCATACCCGCTATAGAATTCCTCATGGAGTGTTTATGTAACCACTTAGTCTTTTTCAGACGAGCATTCAGAGAGGCAGCATCAGCCATATTTGCCCAACTAAGAACTACAATACATGTATATCTAACTTATGGAAAATACCAAGCGGCAGGGATGAAAGCACATTTGCCCAATTAAGAATCACACATTTAAATCCTGACCACACCTAGTCAATCTTGGCCAGGTAGATGGAAGGGACGTAGCCACGTTGGCCGTTCTTGTCGACGAGCCACCACTCCGAGTTGCCTTCAATGTCCTTATCGGAGATGAGCTGCACCACCTCCCTCTCCGCCAAGGAAAGTTCGTTCAACCCGGTCGCGGCGAACTCCCACTCGGCGTAATAATACTGTCAGCAGACAAAAATAATATTTATATAAAGAGGAAGGGAAATGTCAAGTTCAATTTTGTGATGTACTCATTTTCCAATAGATAAAGTCCTCATGTGAGTGGGGAAAAAAATTACAAGTCTCTAACCTCGCGTTAAAATGGTGTAAATTGCTATTGGATCCGATACCCTTCAAGTGCAAATTTTGTCAACATCTGACGACATCATTCTGAGAAAAATGGGTCTGTACATTTTTGTACGGGAATGTTTTGGTTCATTCCTGACTTTTTCAGAGTGAAATTTTGAAACATGACGTCATTGGATTTCAACAACTAATGGGTCTTCATTCCAAGGAGGTTTATTTTGTCAGACAAAATGTCAAATTCAAGGCTGTTTTGATCAAATTATTGAAAGTCAGGAACGAACCAAAACGTCCCTGTACAAAAATGAACTGACCCATTTTTCTCAGAATTATGTCATCAGATGTTTTGGATGTCGACAAATATTGCCCCGGAAGGGTATTGTATGGATGTAATGGCAACTTACACCATTTTAACGTGAGGTTAGAGACTTGTAATTTGTTCCCCACTCACATGAGGACTCTATCAGTTGGAAAATGAAAACATCACAAAATTGAATCGGTCGTTTCCCTTCCTCTTTAAATGAAAAGGAAAATACAAAAAACTCCAACAAAATCAGAATACAGTCGAGCATTTTCAATTCTGTGCAAATTTTAAATACTTTGTTTGCAGTACCCACTTGAACTGACCACTTGAAACCCTACATATTTCGTTGAGCTGCTCAAGCACAAAATGTGGCTTAGAACAACACATTTCTGCTTATTGGAATAATGTAACCGGTCAAAATACCATTCTGCATGTGCCGTCTGGTTTCCTGCACATTATTGCTTAGCTGAAAATTATTATTTGTGTTTTACCCATACACCGATGTGTATTTAGCACTGTATCTGTATACTCATTGATATTATTGTGGGGGTTGGGTTTTGGTGGGTTTGGGGGAGTGGTCTTTTGTTAGGGGTAAGGTAGATCTTTACCTGAGCTTGTTGTTGCATCTGTGTGAACTTATTCCAATCATCTTCTTCATCGTCAGGGACAGGAGTAGCGGCATCACTTTCAGTCTGAAGAATAGACGACGGCACAAATCCCTGGGAAGCTGAGAAAACGATTGTAAAAAAAATGCTTAGAATTTGGAAAAATCAAGGCTAAATATCATGAAGCTGCTACAAAAATATCTGCTTAGCACAGAGAAGTCATGCTTAGTGAAACCAGTTTACCAGCAGAAGTGTTGTGTCTTAGATGTTACGTACTGAAAGGTACCCCACTTAAATGCGTCAAGCAAATTCTTGGGTAAGAGTCAATTTCATTCAGCTACTTCAGCAAAAAATGTTGCACTCATTATTTTTACGACAGGTATGCAGAGCTATTTTGAGACCCATTAAAATCGAAGGGTTGGGAGAAAAACCCTCGTGGCAAAGGAGAGAACCAACGCACAACTCTACTCACATATGGCCTTAGCTGGGAATCGAACCAGGGCCACAGTGGTGAGAGGCAAGCGCTTTACACACTAAACAAACCACGCCACCCAACCTACCTCCGTTATCGATGTACCACCTTTGGCCGCTACCAGTTGGATCTTGCTCCTTGATGATTCCAACGAGCTCCCCTTTCTTCACCGAGATGTCCATCGGCTGCTGCGATTTGAAATCCGTCGAGACCAAGAATACACGGTTGCTAGGGTAGCGAGAATTAACGCTGACTTTCTGCTTATCAGATTGTAACACTGGCTGTGGTTTCTGCAGAAGGTAAGATTAAAATTTGTCAATTGTCACAGCATTTTCTTAGAGTGACGAAGGATCCTAGTACATCACTCACCTTAAAATAGTAAAAATAATTTGGGTGGCGATTCATCCTTACTCGCAGCTGCGAAACTCAATTACTCGAGCCGCAGGCATGCGAGGGCGCCTTTGGCAGCCAGCCACATCGACCCATATATGACCATGGAGCACAGCCAGTGATCGAACGTGTTTTTGATTTTTCCGGAGGGAGGAAAACCGGAAAGGCCCAGAGAAAAACCCTTGTGGCATAGGAGAGAACCAACGCCCTAGCCAGGAATCGAACCAGGGCCACAGTGTGTAAAAGAAAAAGGGGCAATACCGCGCACTATGTTAATCTGTGCGTCAAGTTTGCTTGAAGATAAATTCGTTATCACACGCGCACGGAATTCGGAAAATATAGCGCATCTCTGTATCCAACTCGGCCTCGTTGGATATGGGACGCAGAAGTGCTATATTTTACCGTGCTCCACTCGCGCTTTTATGATAACTAATATTAGCTTAAAGGTATCAATACAGGATTGAGCGTGAATTTAAACCAGGCTTTCTGCTTCTTCTCGCCCATACACTCTTGCTTTGCTGAGATGTAGATCAAAGAGCTGTCCCAACAGCTTTATTCCACGTACTGCATCTCTTTGGAACTCCTTGCCTGGTGCATGTTTCCCTCCGTCCTACAATCAAGACTGTTTTAAGTGGAATATCAATTCCTACCTTCAGCTCCCCTGAGTTATTTTCATTTTCAATATTTTCTTGTTTGTAGCCTCTTACCAATCGTAAATGTTAGCCTTGCTTGAGGGTGAACTTGCATACAAAAATTATACATGTATATATATATACTCTATGTTTAGTGACTTACCGGTAGGCTTGGTGGAGGGGTAGGCTCAGCATTGCTGCCGTACACCGACCGCCTGTCTCCCTTCTTGTCCAAACTCTTGGGCACAAAAGGAAATTTATGAAGCTCCTCAATGGCAGCCATCATGGAGATCTCAAACGTCTTCATGATGTCTATGGTGGAGTTGGTCTTTACAATTGAAAGCTGCGAAGAGAGGTTTTAGAAATGTAAACACTTCCAGGGGCAAAATTTCATCGAGTTGCTTTCAGCAGGAAATCTTTCTTAAAGGCAGGGTATACTTTTTGGTAATTGTCAAAGACCAGTATCCTCACTTGGTGTATCCCAACATGTGTACAAAATAACAAACCTGTGAAAATTTGGGCTCAATTGGTCGAGCCACAGGCATGCAAACGCGCCTTTGGCAGCCAGCCACATCGACCCATATACGACCACAGAGCACAGCCAGAGATCAAAAGTGTTTGATTTTTCAGGAGGGAGGAAAACCTGAGAAAAACCTTTTGTGGCATAGGAGAGAACCAACGTACAACTCTACTCACATATTATGGCATCAGCCGGGAATCGAACCAGGGCCACAGTGGTGAGAGGCAAGACACAACCAACGCACAACTCTACTCACATTCAACCGTAGCTGGGAATCGAACCAGGGCCACAGTGGTGAGAGGCAAGACACAACCAACGCACAACTCTACTCACATTCAACCGTAGCTGGGAATCGAACCAGGGCCACAGTGGTGAGAGGCAAGACACAACCAACGCACAACTCTACTCACATACGGCCCCAGGTGGGAATTGAACCAGGGCTACAGTGGTGAGAGGCAAGACACAACCAACGCACAACTCTACTCACATTCAACCGTAGCTGGGAATCGAACCAGGGCCACAGTGGTGATAGGCAAGACACAACCAACGCACAACTCTACTCACATTCAACCATAGCTGGGAATCGAACCAGGGCCACAGTGGTGATAGGCAAGACACAACCAACGCACAACTCTACTCACATACGGCCCTAGCTGGGAATCGAACCAGGACCACAGTGGTGATAGGCAAGCGCTCTACGCACACGCCACCCATACTCACCTCAAGAAGGGGATAAAGTTTCTTTAGGGTCGAGTTGATGTGATCTCTCTCAGCTTCGATGAACGACACGACGCAGCTCTTGAAGAGAGAGAGTCCCATGCCGCAAAGCTTCGGCAGTTCATCCTTCAATTGGACATTCATGGCCTCAAAGTTCTTCTTCGCTACGTCTTTGTCATCCTTGAGCTGGACGACGATGGGGAAAAAGTAAAAAATATTCTCGGATTATAATCTCTCATGGGTTCTAGTTTGTATCTTTTTTAATTTTTAATTTTTTTTATGAAATTAAAACGGACGGCCACTTCAAGGTGAGGGTTACACTTAACCGATTTGCGCTATCGACCAAAATCAAATGCCACAAGGGGCACGTTGCCACCTACTCCTGGGGCTGAAACAGGGTTACCCCCTTCACAGTCCGTAAGGATGTAGGCATGGGTATCATCCACTAGGAGCCTGGCTGGTAGAGAAGAATGCAATACCTTCCCAACTTTTTTAACGAAGCAATTATGGTTAAGTGCCTTGCTCAAGGGTACAAGTGTCATGACAAGATAGTACATGTACATTGCATACAAGATCCTGTCATAAAAAAAACCTCACAATGCAAACTGAGTATATTCATTGATTTGATAGAGTTGACATCCAACATGCAATAAGAATACTGGAACCACTTCAGCACACAGCTACATACCATGCAAAATTACACTCAAGGGGCAATGTACAAGGCCTAATTTCATAAAGCTGCTTAAGCATAACATTTTTCTGCTCAGCAAAACAAATCAGGCACCCTTTCATAGATGGTACACGTTACATGGTATTTTGGCTAGTAAACGTAATCTGGTAAGCATTAGTGATTAGTTACTTTTTGTGCTTAAAGCACATGTGTAACAATGGTAATTGTCAAAGACCAGTATCCACACTTGATATGACCAACATATACATAAAATAACAAACCTACGAAAGTTTAAGCTCAATTGGTCATTGGAGTCACAAGAAAAAAAAGTGGGAAAAAAACTTAAATATTTTCATAGTTTTGGACTTGCAAGATCAAAACAAATTTTTTCATTATTTTCTCAAAATCTATTGCATTTCAAGCAAAACTATTTCAAAGGGAGTTTCCCACCATGACCATCTTTATACCATGTACATGTACGCTGTGTGCAAATCTGTGAACATTTATATTTTTTACTCATACCAATGTTGTGCACACCGTGGGTTATGCAGCTCTATGAAATTGGGCCCTAGTTGGTAAAAACGTCTAATTTAAATTTGGTTGTAACAATGTGTGTATTAAAAACTAGAGGATGGTAATGAATGGAGTCTTCCAAAAACCAATGATGTACTTTTCCTTACAAAACAACAGTCAACCAGGTTTGTTCATAAACATCTAAATAAAAACCATGCAAATGCATCGTATGGACCCAAGCCAATTGACATCATCACTAACGATAAATCTTGGTTGCGCCATTTTGGGAGCAAAACCCCATGTTTTACTTAGAAGTGCACACTTTTAGGCCAGACAATTGCAGTAAGACACGCACCGTACTACATGTATGTTTACATCAGTGCTAAAATAGCACTTATGTTTCACACAAGTTTGAAATTGCCAAAATGTCATATTTCGCTTAGAATAGCCCGGATGTATACTCAAAACGAGTACCCGTCGAGATACAACGTTTTAGCAAGGAGCGTTTTCATGCGAATCCGGATCTGGCCTAATAAGCAAGGTGAATTTAGAACGGGTTATTTAGAACAGTATCATTAGAGTTCTATAAAGTGAGTCCTTACTTATATAATAAGTGATGGTGGCCAGTCTAATCGAGTGAAATGGCAGACCATGGGTGGACTATAGCTGCGTGTGAGGTCGGTGCAAGGGGTCTTACAATATTACTAACACATCAGGCTGAACACTTAAACTACAAGTGTGCAGGTTACGGGTTCCAATCCCACATTGGTGTGTGTTTCAACCAATGTTCTCATAAGATTTTCACACTCTGTAGAAATAATAAGCATGCAAGTCACATTGCACAGAACGTACAAGCTTTCCGCACCATATCACATTGAACACCAGTACGATTAATGTGAGGGTTACAGGTTCCAATCCGTGTGTTGCACCAAATGTTCTCATAAGACTTTCACATTCTGTAGAAATAAGAAGCATGCAAGTCACATCGCACAGAACGTACAAGCTTTCTGCACCATATCACATTGATCACCAGTACGATTAATGTGAGGGTTACGGGTTCCAATCCCACATTGGTGTGTGTTTCAACCAATGTTCCTATATAACTTTCACACTCTGTAGAAATAAGAAGCATGCAGCCACATCGCACAGAACGTACAAGCTATCTGCACCATATCACATTGAACACCAGTACGGTTATTGTCAGGGTTACGGGTTCCAATCCCACATTGGTGTGTGTTTCAACCAATGTTCCTATATAACTTTCACACTCTGTAGAAATAAGAAGCATGCAGCCACATCGCACAGAACGTACAAGCTTTCTGCACCATATCACATTGAACACCAGTACGGTTATTGTCAGGGTTACGGGTTCCAATCCCACATTGGTGTGTGTTGCACCCAATGTTTTCAAAAGACTTGTACACTCTGTAGAAATAATAAGCATGCAGTCACATCGCACAGAACGTACAAGCTATCTGCACCATATCACATTGAACACCAGTACGGTTATTGTCAGGGTTACGGGTTCCAATCCCACATTGGTGTGTGTTGCACCCAATGTTTTCAAAAGACTTGTACACTCTGTAGAAATAATAAGCATGCAGTCACATCGCACAGAACGTACAAGCTATCTGCACCATATCACATTGAACACCAGTACGGCTAATGTGAGGGTTACGGGTTCGAACCTCCTTTCGGTGCTTCTCTTTCAGCCGTTTGTGAGTGCCGCCCGTGGGCATGATGTCGTCGTCGCTCTCATCCAAATCCTTTTCTTTGCTTTTATTCTGATAGCAATTTGTGAAAGTTACAACATGGCATTTTTACAAATTATATTTCTTGAAAAGTACTGCGCAAGTAATTCAAAACAACAAAACTATCTTTTTTGTTTTCAATTTTAAAACTCACGCATACAAATATTCTTACCAGCACCAAACGTCCACAGAAAAAATTCCGTCTGAAAGGCTGTCAAAGTTGAGAAAATAGCATTTGAAAATCCTGAGAATTACCATTGCTTATTTAGATTGCGACAACCGAAATAAGCCAGATGCGATAATTTCACCTATAAATCAGCATTTCATTGACTAAAAAAACCAATCTGTGACTCTACTTTTAAAGCAAATGTACAAAGTGCCTAGGCACTCAATGTTACCCCAAATATTTCATCACGTACAAGACTTGCATGGTCTATCGTTCTTGTACTTCCTGTTGCTGATTTTTGTTTTTTAAATAGACCTTATGCATTGATGTCATCAAGTTGCCATCTCATAGGTAAAACTATGAGGAAACAATGGAAAATGCGCAGCTGTGTACGTGCCGCACACAGGATCAGCCAATGACCTCTAGTCGAGGGCGCCCTACTCAAATGACGTCATGTGCATAAGGTCTATAGCAATGTACTATAATGGGTTTCCTGCTGTTATCAAATTCAACCCACCTGTTTCATTCGGTCCTTGTCTTTATTCTTCTCTAGTTTGTTACTGTGGCTGTCATAGTCAAGAAGCTTGTGGTACCTCTTCTGGATAAGTTTGTGAGGTCCTTGGAACATGATGAGGAGTCCGTTAAGAGGTGAGATCACCCTCTGCTGTACAAATAACATCTGCGGAAATGAAACCAAATAGATCATCAAAGGTTTCCCTTAACTTTTGTGTTACTCGCTTTCCAGACTAGTGAACTCGACTTCATGATTCGGTAACTTTCTAAGGAACAGACTGTACTTGAAGTGAGCCCTCTGTTGTTGGGATTTATGTTAATGAGATGTTGACTAATAAAAAGTGCTAATAATTGGCAGCGAGGAAGGGATGCAATCTTTGAACAGTGTTTTATAGTTCCAGCTAAGTATTGAGAACATCTAGGAGCACAAGGGCAGCCATCTTTACATCTCGCGTGAGTAACTTTGAACGAGTTTACTGGCAAGATGGCATTGGATCAACGTGTATGAGGGCGCTATACTCACATAATCTTTATAGAGTTTACTGGCAAGATGGCGTTGGATCTACGTGTATGAGGGTGCTATACTCACATAATCTTTATAGAGTTTATTGGCAAGATGGCGTTGGATCTACATGTATGAGGGCGTTATACTCACATAATCTTTGTAGAGTTTATTGGCAAGATGGCGTTGGACAGCCTCATACTTGTTGACTTCATGTAGATTGGACTGACTGGCGTAGTAGTCTGAGATGTCACTACCCACAGCTGCCTCAGATGAAGTGGCATCCTGGGAAATAAATAAACAGTTCGTTAACCCTAAAGCCCAATTTCATAAAGCTGCTTTAAAGGAACGTTACAGAACTGGTAATTAAAATTTTCTTTAAGATCACACATTTACATAAAACTTACACGGTCTGATGATGGTGATAGTAGAAAACGTCCCTAGAAATATTTCTGTCTGAAATGCCATATTTGATGAGAAATAAATAAAACTAATTTCCGATTGGATTTTATCGCTCATGAGCGTTTTATTCATGCATTGTATAACACATGCAAATGTGTAATCGGTTTTTCACTATTTTCTCGTGACCCAGATGGCCGATCGATCTCAAACTTCTACAGGTTTGTCAGTTTATGTACATGGTGGATTATATAAAGTGCTTACACTGCCAGCAACTGTTTTGTTAGCAAAAACCAATTCTGTGATGTTCCTTTAAGCACAAAAAGTAGCTATGCATATGCTTACCAGAATAAGGTGACCAACCAAAATACCATGTCACATGTACAGTCTGTGACTGGTATCCTGCTTATTTTTGCTAAGATGTCTCTGGGTTTGATTCTCTCACCTTGAGTTGCTCCAAGTAAGCGTTGACATCCTTCACGAAGATCCTGATGGTCTTCTCCAGATTTCTGAATCGTCTTTCCATCTGATCGAAATCTCCATCAACCGTCTGTAAGACATTAAGCAAAAGTGTCATAAGCCAAAGAATCTGCACAATTTTTTGGACTGTGTATTGACCGGAGATGCCACTGTGGTAACGAACAAAAACCTTAAAATTATTTTTCCTTAGACAAAAGCAGAAAGCCACTGAATGAATGTCGCGAGTGGTAACCATTGTGACAAATTATCGCAGAGCAATCATCACAGAGATGCCAACATTGAATTCCCAAAAAGAGTAGCACTGCCGAGCACTTAAGTTCAAGTCAGGCATACAACTCACCGAGTCGTAAAAAGAGGAAAATTACGACATCTACAATATAAACTAAGATTTTCAGTGAAAAACACTTGCTTAAGAGGCCAAACAATTATAACTTTATTCAGGCTTGATTTATTTAAAATAAAATTTAAAAAATTGTACAAAAAACGGAAGTTGAGTTTTTTGGGGGTTTTTTACCGGAAATCCGGAAGAGTGGCATCTCTCTTTGCATCAAGTCACCACCTCATGCCCACAGTGTCTTTATTTAAATTTATACCTGGATATCCCAGGGGTCGATTTCACAAAGCACTAAGATCAGTTGTCAATATTACCATAGTGATTTGTATTGTGACATCACACTTTGCTAAGCAATTAAGAGTGATTTGCAGTTAAGATCAATCTTAACTGTTTGTGAAGTTGAGCCAAGGGCATCTAAAAGTGCAGGTAGCCTTTTGTTATTTTCATGCATGGTTAGGCAGGACACTGAGGCTGGAAGATAGAGCTGGGTGTGCACACACACACTCTCCCTTCGCTACAAGACTACCAGAGTGAGCAACTGGTCCCCTCTCAGTCTTCTTTGATCTTGTAATACGTCAAACTGTATTCAGTTTAGGGTGATCGTGTAAAAACATGATTCCTTTGAAATGGAATCGCGTCAAAATACTTGCATTTTGACATGCGTGTACGAAGCATCCTACAAGCAGCACACAAGCGCTCAAAAGTTTTTAACTAGCGTGCACGTAGTCACTTTTGGAAGCCAATCAGCGCTTTTTTTTCAGTACATCCCTACCAGGGGTTAGTGACGAAAGGTATCGATACGGCGCGCTGCCCATGGTAGCGAGGCTGGGAAGTCAGCTCTGAACTTCTGTGTGCCTTGACTGCAGTTACTGTTTATAGAATTTTCTTATTTGCAATTACAAAAAATCAATTGGTAATCTTAATGAATGTATAGCTCTAAAAATGCATGGCATTACACATATTTTGTGTACAGGGCACTGCTGTGGGCTAAGAAAGTGCTTTACCTGTGTTGTTAATCCAGTCATTTGAGTTAGCCTTTGGTTTATCCGCTGTGATTTCTTCCTTATGGAGTGTAGATTGAGTCGTCCGAGTTTATCCGTTATTGCATCTTGGCCAGTCCGTCTGTACTTCATTACTAGAAATTGATGAAGAAAAGCAGTTTTTACAAATTTATTTCATATATTTTGTATTTCAAATTTATTTCATATATTTTGTATTTAACGAGTTTAAAGTGCTAAAAGGTTTGAAGAATACACCTGATTTGCATTAAAGAGCACCCTCTACAGTTTCTGGTTTATTTCTGGTTCATTCAAATCTTGCGATGTAAGGTCCGAATTACAAATGAATTCACAAAAAAACTAAAACATAAACAAATTCATTAACAAAGGAGAATAGAGAACACAAAACATAAAGTTAAGAAAACATTTGAATCATGCATGAATCGTTTCTCAGATTTCTTAGGGCTGTTTGTGAATGCTGCGGCCAGAGATGCGGTTGGTACCCGTTGTCACCTCGCTTAACATGGATGGATTCTAGAACCGGAACCTCTCAGATGTAACAATTCAGGAGGTCTCTGTGTACCACCAGAAATACAAAACTACAGGTTTTGACACAATGTGGACTATTTCTTTCTCCCTTTGATAATTGCTTTACTTCTTTCAAGGAAATTTGAAGGCTCAAGGAGATTTTGAGAAAATCCTGAAATCAGGAAAAATCCCTAGAAATCACATGCCTGCAATAGAATACCGACTTGAGACAAAACAGTAGACTTACCCAAGTCCTTCCTCCTCTTGAATTCATTAATAGCCTTTGCTACTTCCGTCATTGTTTGTATTGCTTCCTGCAGGTTTGGTTTGTCCGCATAGCTCTCCTCTGAATACTGGACACAGAAACAAACAAAAACATCTCAGCCCTTGCAGGTTCCCATTTTTTAAAAACACCTGAGTAAAGTTTTAAAAACTTTTAAGGGTCCATTTACCCTTCAGAGACCATTCATTTCTGTATAATCATCACCATAAGCCCAGAATTTTTGTTCACTGGACTCGGTAAAGTACTGAGTATACAGTGCTTTACACACATCGGTGTACGGGTAAATCCAAATATAATATTCTTTATCCCCCAATGCAAATTTAACATCTGTTAAATTTTTGCGATCCCCGCCGCTAAAATATAGGATTCGAACTGCCTCTAGCTACCGGGCAATCTCGGTGGTCTAGTTGGTAAGACATCTGCTCTAGAATGGCAACGGTTGTGGGTTCGAATCCAACCCAAGTAATATGCCTGTGATTGTTTTTTCACAGGACTCCGGAGAGTATACAGTTCTTTACACACATCGGTATATGGGTAAAACCAAATATAACATGGTTTTGTTGTTGATTTTTTCTTTCTTCTTTTCCTTGTAAAAGTGTCTGACAAAATCCTTTAAATCAAAAATTTTGTTTTGTTTTTTAGAAACATAGAAACTATGTTAACATGAGAAACATTGTAAAATGTCAATTCGGTCATGACCTTTACTTTGACCTGTTTAGTAGAGTGGTATTAGTTCAGATCTTGTAGCCCTTTCCAGCCGCTATGGGCATTTTGTTACAAGCCGTTTGTGGCTGCTGTGGTCTCTAAAGGGTTAAAGATTGATACATGATCCAAACGTGATCTATGTTTTGTGAAATCGACCTTCCAAACAAAGCTACTGAAACGGAAAGAAAAATACCTGTCAACATATCATAGAAGGCCACTGTAATGATACGAGGCTTCCAAGCCGTTTGTGGCCACTGTGGTCTCTAAAGGGTTAACCAATTTAAAATGTCTGAACAAGCTTCTATACTGACCTTGTCCAGCTCACCAAGAAGAAGCTGGTATTTTAAGATCCTCTGAACGGGTTTGATCAAGAAAGAAGCAAGATCCCAACAGTTCGTACTCTGCCTGTTAAAAGATGAAAACAAAATCACACTTAAAGAACAACAAGTATGAAACAGAGGAATAAAAACTTCCGAGATTGAAAATCATGCATGATACTTGGCCCTAAGTAAAAAGTTGGAAAAATTTACTGAGTACAATGGCTGACCAACATAATAATAGTAAGTGTTGTTTGAAGCTTTGCATGGTGTGGAGAAATAAGAAATAACTATAAATAAATAGTAAACTTGCGGGTACAACCATGTGTAAATCTCTTCGTGGGAGTGTTGGCTCTGAAAAGAGCCGGTGTGGTCTCGACGTTTCGAACAGTATACTCTGCTCGTCTTCAGGAGATAATAATAAAAATACCGAGTTCTTATATAGCGCTTTATCACACCCGATGGGCGTCTCAAAGCGCTCAGTACTTTTTTTCCTGCATGGTATGTGGAGCTACAGTGAGAGAAGGGTGAATGCGCACTTTTCACGAACATTGTAAAAGAATGCTGCCACCTATTGCTCCCGTACTTCAGCACAATGATGCGGTCCAGCGGAACATTCTAACGGTCCAATGGATTGCGGGCGTGTGCTCTCGATAACGTTCTTTTGCACCTGGAACATACACGACATTTGAGACACTCCCTAACTCGGCTTTTAAAAACGAAAATGTCAAGCTCAAAACTCTGTATTTTTTTTATAGCCTGCCCGATATGGGGCAGAGGGTGTCCCCCCCCCCCAATAACACACTATTTTCCTCTTGTATATAACTACCCCCCACCCTTAAATCCTCAAAAAAATTCCTGAGATTCCAAGCACACAATGAAGACACAATAGGGGGGTACACCATGCCCCATATCGAGCACCAATTGTTTTTTTCAATTGTTTATGATTGGCTAGAAATTGACTTTTGACATTTTTATTTTCGCCAGACATTTACCTGACAAGCTCCAGCCCCTGGTTGATGTACTCTTGTACTTCATCATTTTCTTCATACTGAAAAGGAAGAAAAAAGTAGTTTAAAGGGTGTGTACAACATTGGTAAGAATGAAAATATAAATGCTCACCGATTTGCACATAACTTACATGGTATAAAGATGGTCATGGTAGAAAACTTCCCTTAAATAGTTTTGCTTCAAATGCCATAGTTTTTACGAAATGAGTAAAATAATAGTATTTATCCTGCAGGATAAATTCCGATGTTTTAAAAAAAGTTTAAACACATAAGGGTTTTTCACTGTTTTCTCATGACTCCTTAAACTAGCTTAAACTTTTACGGGTTTGTTATTTCATGTATATGTTGGGTCACATCGAGTTTGGATACAGGTCTTTGGCAATTTGTTGTACACACCCTTTAATCAAGTAGGGACTGAAAACCCAATTCATATGCAAGGCTCCGGTCCGAGGTGGGATTCGAACCGGGTCCACGGAGGTGAAAGGCAATGAAGAAACCATTGAACCAACCTGAAGCCCCAATGTAAGGCACAATCAGTACATTAAGAGTTTAAAATATATAAAGAGAACGTGGATGATAGAGAAGTTCATTTTCAACAACTCATCTTAAGATGAATCTTAGTGCTTTTGTGAAAATGAGCCCGGGTTTCCAGATGTACCTTTTCAAGTAAAGTTGTAGAGTCGTCATGGTTTCTGCAGTACTCTGCGTATGCCTTGTGAAGATCGTTACTGTGTCTCATGAAACATTGACCTGTAAATCATATTAATAATATTAATAATAATAATAATGCAGTTCTTATATAGCGCTTTATACTCCCGATGAGTGTCTCAAAGCACTCAGTATTTTTCCTACAAGGTAAGTGGAGTTACATGTTGAAGTATGAGACCTATTTCTTTGCATAGCACCATGTAATGGTTTACAAGGTGCTGTGGCGCAATAATGCAGCCAATCAAACCAAGGCACATTTGTATTTTTTATTTTTTATTTGTTGACTTATTTAGAAAGGGTGCATCACATCTGCTATCTGATTAAGTTCACTCATGAGGCATCCTTGGTTTCATTACCAGAAATATATAATAATAATAATAATAATAATAATAATAATAATGCAGTTCTTATATAGCGCTTTATACTCCCGATGGGTGTCTCAAAGCGCTCAGTATCTTTCCTACAACGTAAGTGGAGTTACGTGTTGAAGTATGAGACCTATTCCTTTGCATAGCACCATGTAATGGTTTACAAGGTGCTGTGGCGCAATATGCAGCCAATCAAACCAGGAATCAAATACCCAAGAATAATTTTAAAATAAATAAAAGCCTGCTGCAATGAATTAAAAGCAAAGTATACCTTTGGTTTTTGGAATCGTTCCATTGTATTAATTCTATATAAATGTAGATATATATAATAAAACTAACCTGGGAAAATTAAGTTTCAAAAGGTGGTAGTGTTTTTGAAATATCGCCAAATATCTGGAGCAGTTATGTCCACGCAGGAAGAATAATCTGTAATAGGAATGCACAATCTGAGAAACGTTTCATGCAGAAACATTTCTCAGATTGACATATTTTAGAATCCCTCTCTCTACCACTTTACTTGGGAAAAAGGAGAAGGCAAAGACAAAAGGTTATTTAGTCATTTCCTTCTTGGATGTTCAGACCATGGGGTTGAATGGTCTGGAGGCGCCTAATCCACAGTTTCTCTTAAGTACAGCTTAGGAAAGAAGAACTAGTTGATGCAATCTTCAGAGATGCCACTGTGGTAACGAACAAAAACCTGAAAATTGTTTGTCCTTAGACAAAAGCAGAAAGCCACTGAATGAATGTCGTGAGTGGTAACCATTGTGACAAATTATCGTAGAGCAATCATCGCAGAGATGCCACAATTGAATTCCCAAAAAGAATAGCACCGCCGAGTCAGGCATACAACTCACCGAGCCGTAAAAAGAGGAAAATTACGACATTTACGATATAAACTAATATTTTCAGCGAAAATCGCTTATTGCAAAGCCGACTTGCTTTAGAGGCCAAACAATTACAACTTTATTCAGGCTTGATTTTGAAAAAACGGAAGTTGAGGTTTATGTGAAGAAAAAAAACGGAAATCCGGGTAAATCTGGAAAAGTGGCATCTCTGAATCTGCTTACCAAGACAATTACCTGTGGTGTAAAAATGTGGTGGGAGTCTTTCATCTCAACCCTAGATTAGCAGAGTCTACATTTGCAGAGACTGCCGACCCATATGTACCAGGGCCCAATTTCATAGAGCTGCTTAAGCACAAAAAGTAGCTTAGCGCAACCAAATTTCGCTTACCAGAATAAGATTACCAGCTAAACTACCATGTCACGTGTAAAATTTGTCACTGGTATCCTGCTCATTTCTGCTTAGCAGAAAATTGTTAAGCAGTTCTTACCAATGAACTGATCCTCCGGGGCATTTCCTTCAATCGTCTCTTCAAGATCATTCAGAAATTTCTCTGATATCTCGATTACTTGCTCCATGTTGCCGAATAGAATCTCCAACTCAAGGCCTTTAGTCTACAAGAAACAAAAATTGTGTTTAAGATTTGCAACTATGAATCCAGAGGTTTTGTCAGCAGAAAAAAAAGAAAACATGCTTAAAGAGACACGTTGCCTTCAGATTGGGTGCTTAAAGGCACTGAACATGTTTGGTAATTGTCAAAGACCAGTGTTCTCACTTGGTGTATCCCAACATATGCATAAAATAACAAGCCTGTGAAAATTTGGGCTCAATTGGTCATCGAAGTTGCAAGAAAATGATGAAAGAAAAAAACACCCTTGTTGTACAAATTTGTGTGCTTTCAGATAGGAAAAAAAACTTCTTGCAAGAAGTTTTTATTATTTTAGTGAGAAATTACCTCTTTCTCAAAAACTACGTTACTTCAGAGGGAGTCGTTTCTTACAATGTTTTATACTATCAACAGCTCTCCGTTGCTTGTTACCAATTAAGTTTTTATGCTAATATTTGTTTTGAGTCATTACCAAACGTGTACGATACCTTTAAATTCTACTATTAAAACATCTCTCCAACCATATTCATTTCATAACAAACGAAGCACCCAATCCCAAGGCAATATGTCCCTTCAATCTTTTAGAGACATTTCATTTTTTGGATAATCATCACCATAATCCAAGACATGCTCATATTCTAAATTTCCAACACAAGTTTTCTAGTAAAACTTTGTGTTAGAAGTTCCCGTCACCCAAATCAAACAAGAAATCAAAGCAAGAAAAAAGTAACCATGATGCTCCATTCTATAAGATGAGTATTGGGTTTTTTGTTTTCCCAGTAGGAGAGTTGGCATCACCCTTTCACCTGCAACTAAATGTTACTTACCCGGAAAAAAAAATTCAGATGTTAAAAGCAAAGTTTAAGAGTTATGGCAAGAAATAGATAAGCATGACGGTTTTTCAAAACCTGGGCCCAAATTAATAGAGCTGCTTGAGCACAAAAAGTAGCTAAGCACAAGGAAATTATGCTTACCGGAAAAAAAAGGTTACCAGCCAAAATACCATGTCACATGCACCATCTTTGACTGGTATCCTGCTATGTTTTGCTTCAGCACAAAATTGTTAAGCAAAATTGTTGACTTAAGGAGCTCTATGCAATTGGGCACAGAGCTTAGACTCTGGTTACCAGCCAAAATACCATGTCACATGCACCATCTTTGACTGGTATCCTGCTATGTTTTGCTTCAGCACGAAAATGTTAAGCAAAAGTGTCGACTTAAGGAGCTCTATGCAATTGGGCCCAGATCTTAGACTTTGGCTGTGACTCAGGCAACGTTCGCCTATAAGAAGTTCCGTACTGAAAATGTGTGTTTTCAAAATTGCTGATGGAGGTCCAAGCTGGAGCCTCAGCCCAAGCTCGAGCTGTGGTTATGCGAAGGACCTATGACCCAAGTCACCTGGGCCCGATCTCATAAAGCTGTTTAGCAGAAAATTTTGCTCAGCAAGTTTCTTTGCTAAGCAGTAAAATGAGTTGGGTACCAGTCACAGCAATGGTAACTGTATGGTATTTTGGCTGGTAACCTATTTTTCTTTAGCAAGAGTTTTCTGTGCTTAGCAAGTTTTTGTGCTTACATGCTTTATGATGGCTCTGCTTACTGTCATGACTGTAAGCAAAGAATCGGCGCTTACCGAAGCAGGGAATTCCGTGCTTACATCAAGCGTACCTCACAGGTTAGCAGGGATTTTTTGCTTATGCCCATGCATAATCCTTGTTACCAGGCAATCTTTGCTTACACAGCTAGCACAGAAGCGAAGAAATGGTGATCGCAAGCGCAGAATTCACAGGTGAGCAGAGCCATGAAATTGGGCCCGGACGTCATCACCACAGTTAATCTTGGTTACGTCATTTTGGGAGTCAGTTTACCTCTGTGTGTTACTGAGTCGTGCGTGACATGCAATTTTGTCTCCCAAAATGGCAGACCAGGGGCAAAGTAGCCGCGTGTAAAGTCAGTGCAAAGGATCAATCAGAGATGATGGGGAAATGCGATCCAGTTCAAGTTACACCGCTAGTCAGTTTTTAAGTATAATTGATGTTTGAGTTACACTTAAAAACTGACTGGTCTCTGTCAGAAGTTTAAAATAAGGAAGACAATAACTGGTCTTGTAAGAAACTTTAGATTAAGTAGATCTAGCTATAGCCTAAAGGTTAGGAGAGTGGCTTAACCCGTCACCTGCAAAAGAAATAGTCCTAAACTTTCTTGACATTTGAAGGTATTATACAGGATTGGTAGAGCTGACAAAATAGTTGCAGACAGTGTTCATGTTTTGTGTGATCAGCCATATACATGAAATAACAAACCTGTAAACATTTGGGCTTGATCTGTTGTGTGAGCCAGGGACAAAAATAGTGGAAAACCATGCACAATTTTCATTATGAAAACACATTCTCCTTCATTTTGGTTTTAACAACCGAAATCAGCTGTTGTGTTTTTTTAGGTTTTCAGATACTGTTTTCTTGAATATGACCTCATTTTAGAGGGAAATATTTCACAGAAAAAATGGTTCTAGTATGAACTTCATAATCAGTAAGCTTTCAGACTAAAATTAAACAATGTTTTTTATCCTTACCAATCCCGTAAAATACCTTTAAGTGTTAGTTTCCCAAAGAAAAACAAGATAAGGCATGACTGATAATTAAAATTATTACTTAAATTGGCGTCAACCTTTTATAATAAACCAAAAGGGACATTATAACTGGGTAAAATGTTTAAATAATTTTGGGTTGAACACAGAAAAATTTACTAGAGCAGGACTGGAATCTGCAACCTCCGGATTAACATGCAAGCGCTCTACCCCCAAAAGAATAAATTAGGCATGACTGTTGGTAGAGTGCCGGAATGTTAATCAATCCATCAATCAATCATACAAAATGTATAAAGCACCTAAATCAAAGGTTTGCTCAAAGGCGCTGAGGCACAGAAGAAATAAATAAGTCATTGGTCGTAGGCCTCTTGAAACAAGAGGGCTTTCAGAAGTGTCTTAAATGTGTTAAGGGATGTTGTGTCCCTGATGTGATTTGGAAGTTTATTCCAGAGTTTGGGTCCATAGACTGAGAAGGCTCACAGGTTCAAGTCTTCAATTTCTCTTTGTTCAACTCAAAACTGTTTATAACAAGTAAGACCACAGAAAGCTCCTGCTGTTATAAAAAAAACCAGCATTTAAATTAATTTCCCAAGAAATAAGAACCAGAAAGACATGGCAAGAATTGATTTTTGTGGTTAGAAATGTGAGCAGAGATGATGCGAGTGCAGGTAGGGTGGGAAGGAGCGAAGGGGGGGTGGGGGGTACATGTATACCAATTTCTTTTCTCCTGTCCTCTCGTTTTCATCAAGTTGTTGCTGAATGAGTATCTTGCTGATGATCTCCTGGAAGGTAATATTTCATGACAATCACACAAAACAACGACGCAGTTTATGAAGTTTCATGAATGGAATTATTATGCTTATGATTTTGAAATGAGAATAAATAACACGTACATTCAAGTATCCAACTTTCTTTTAAAGCACAAAACAGGGTATTTAGTTGTATACAGTCCTGATTCATCATGGCGGTAATGGAGGCAATTGCCTCCATGCCCCCTGGTCATTGCCTTGGTGCCCCTTGAAATGTTCCAGTTTCACCCCTGATACTTCACAGAGGCAACAGAGGCAATTGCCTCCATGCCCCCTGGTCATTGCCTTGGTGCCCCTTGAAATGTTCCAGTTTCAGGCCTGATACTTCACGAAGGCAACAGAGGCAATTGCCTCCATGCCCCCTGGTCATTGCCTTGGTGCCCCTTGAAATGTTCCAGTTTCACCCCTGATACTTCACAGAGGCAACAGAGGCAATTGCCTCCATGCCCCCTGGTCATTGCCTTGGTGCCCCTTGAAATGTTCCAGTTTCAGGCCTGATACTTCACGAAGGCAACAGAGGCAATTGCCTCCATGCCCCCTGGTCATTGCCTTGGTGCCCCTTGAAATGGTCCAGTTTCACCCCTGATACTTCACTGAGGCAATTGCCTCCATGCCCCTGGTAATTTTGCCTTGGTGCCCCTTGAAATGTTCCAGTTTCACCCCTGATACTTCACTGAGGCAACAGAGGCAATTGCCTCCATGCCCCCTGGTCATTGCCTTGGTGCCCCTTGAAACGTTCCAGTTTCAGGCCTGATACTTCACAGAGGCAATTGCCTCCATGCCCCTGGTAATTTTGCCTTGGTGCCCCTTGAAATGTTCCAGTTTCACCCCTGATACTTCACGGAGGCAAAAGAGGCAATTGCCTCCATGCTCCTGGTCATTGCCTTAGTGCCCTTTGATTTGTTCAAGTTTCAGGCCTGATACTGAGTAAATAGCTTTTTTTCTTTAAGCCCACAGAAAACCTGTGAAAAGAAGGCAGTGAAGCACACGTACTAATTTTCCTGAATTGAGGAAGAAACCTTCTTCACTGTGTACCTGTTTATCTTTCAAGACGGACATGTGTATATATATATGTATCAATCTGTATGCATTACATACGAAGTGTGGACTTGAGAACAAAACAGATCCACATAATGTAGGGACTTGAAACACTATGTGGACTTACACCTGTCCACACAGTGTTTTCACCAGTGTTGAAATAAATGTTTTTGTTTTTGTTTAAGTTCACAGAACAAAGGAATGTCCAAAGAGGGTATGTAACACAGAGTAGGTGTGTGGACTTGTGCAAGTCCAAATAGTGTTTCAAGTCCCTACTTGTACATTATATGGACCTCTTGTTTTCAGGTCCACACTTCGTATGTAGCGTTCAAACAGTGTTTTTTACAGTGTTGAAGAATATGATTTTTCTGAAGTGTACACAGCAAAGGAATGTCCACAGAGCCTTGGTATGTGTGTGTTGCATTGCATGGGCTGAGTAAATAGCTTTTTTATTTAAGCCCACAGAAAACATGTGAAAAGAAGGCAGTGAAGCACATGTACTAATTTATTTTATTTTATTTATTTTTTTACATTTCACACTGGCAACACACTAAAAGGACTGAAAAGATACAATCAAAAAATATAACAAGACTGAGAATATAAAAATAGGTACAAATATTTAAAATTGTATAAAATACCGAGCCAGTGAGTGGCAAGGAGGAACAGGTGACCAGGGGTCGATTTCACAAAACTCTTCCTAGCTTAGGACTAGTCCTAGGCAATGCTAGGAGATAGGACTAGTCTTAAGTTAGGACCAGTACTTAAGACTAGTCCTATCTTCTTAGCATTGCCTAGGACTAGTCCTAAGTTAGGAAGAGTTTTGTTAAATCGACCCCTGTACCTCTACAAGCCGTCCTTCCACAAAAATTGTCAACAAGTACCCCGCCCTTCGATTCTGAAAAAAAAATTAAAAAATTAAAGAATTGAGGAAGAAACTTTCTTCACTGTACCTGTTTATCTTTCAAGACCGACATGAAACCCTCTTGACATAGCTTGATATCTCGGACGTAGTCTCGCTCCGTGTTGATTAACTCTGCTATGACCTTTTCCCGGAAATCTCCCATGGTCATCTTGGACTCCGAGACGGGGGTCGGCTGGACATCTTGAAGTTGTTCTGATAAAACGAAGAGTAGAGATATTGGTTATTATCTTCAAGCAAACTTTAATCCTCGATTCTGATTGGTAGATCCATAGCAACAAGGAGTGTGATACAGCACAGCCAATGTCACACCCAGCGTATTGCACTGTTCTAGCTCTGTGTAATGCGCTATTTTAGGCAAAACATGCAGCTGTTCTTCTGCGCGTCAAGTTTGCTTAAAGATTGCGCGCTCGTTTCCTTGTTTGTTGTTGTTGTTGTTGTTTTTTTGTTTTTTATAGTTTGCCAATTTATGTAGTGACGATTGAGTTTTTATTTATATTGATAATTAAACATTTCAATGTATAGATTTTGACTTACCCAAATCAATATACCACATTATTCGTGACAGCTTCTCCTCACAAAACAAAACAAAAAAATCCTCTAAAAAAATCTTCCTAAAATGTTTCAAAGTCCTTAATCAAACACATCTAGAAGCCAAAGCAAGAACAAATCTTCTTCCAATACAACAAAAACACCGATCAAACAGATAAACGTTATGTTGTTGGTGGGCTGGATTGGGCTGGATAAACCAGTCGGCAGTAAATACTCAGTGATAGACAGTATTCCATAGATGTTTGAGTAGCAGAATATCTCCAGAAAAGTTCCTTAAAGGGGCTGTGTTGTCATGATCATAGCAGGCCTGTGGCTGTACATGGAATTATGAACTCTAACCCAGTTACTGCACGCGCATACCCTCCCTCTGTATCGTATCTATGGAGAGCGTGCTCACGCACGCTGTCACTGGGTGAGAGTTTAGAATTCCATGTACAGCCACAGGTCTGCTTTGATCATGACGACACAGCCCCTATAATACCAAGAAGCACAATAAAAAAGAAACTCCACAATTCCGTGAAAGATACGTGTAGAAGTCCACACAGTAATCACCTCAAAAGCACAATAAAAAAGAAAGTCCACAATCAAACAGTCAATCTTCAAAACAATACTGATCAAACAAAACAGAGAAACGTTCACTATGGGCAGACATCCAACAAGGACAGAACCGAAATCAATTGTAAATTAAATCTACGATACCCATAGAACAAATTCAAGAAAGTCTTGTATAATCTATTTCCTCTTATTGACACTCAACTCTCCTTCGATGACGGTATAGATTTCCTCTCGGACAAGATAAGTCGACATAAACTCTTGTATTCCCTTTTATTATTGAAAGTCTCATATCATTACAGTGGCCTTCTATGATATGTTGACAGGTATTTTTCTTTCCGTTTCAGTAGCTTTGTTTGGAAGGTCGATTTCACAAAACAAAGATCAAGTTTGAATCACTATTAGCATACTAACATGTATACATATCAATCTGTAAGCATTCATACGAAGTGTGGAACTGAGAACAAAACAGTTCCACATAATGTAGGGACTTGAAACACTATGTGGACTTACATCTTGTTCCCTTTTTGTTGTGCCAAGAACTCGCTATTCCACTTTTGCAGAGAGATCATTCTCAGTATATGGCCCCAAAATGTGGAATAAGCTTCCTGTAAATATCAGAAATGCCAGCTCCCTCACCTCATTCAAGACACTCCTTAAAGCTCACCTGTTCCAGCAGGCTTACAAATCATTCAACTGTGCTTCATCGGCGCCTTAGAGCAAACTTTTGATTTTGGCGCTCTATAAATGACTTTTGATTGATTACACATGTCCACACAGTGTTTTCACCGTTGTTGAAGAATATGTTTTTTTCTTAAGTGCACAGAACAAAGGATTGTCCACAGAGGGTATGTAACACAGAGTGGGTGTGTGGACTTGTGCAAGTCCACATAGTGTTTCAAGTCCCTACATGTACATTATATGGACCTCTTGTTCTCTGGTCCACACTTCGTATGTAGCGTTAAAACAGGGTTTTTTTACAGTGTTGAAGAATATGATTTTTCTGAAGTGTACACAGCAAAGGAATGTCCACAGAGCCTTGGTATGTGTGTGTTATATTGCATGGGCTATGTTTTTGAAAGAATGTATCAATGTCTTTGATGGATGGGTGTTAGAGCCATGTTACAGGCAACCACGGCGTATCGTAGCCGAGCGGCCGAGCGGTCAAGTGCACTGGACTCAAGCTCTGGTGTTTCTAATCAGCAGAGCATTGGTTCGAGTCCCGGCCTTGACACTTGTGCGTGTAAAGTGGATCAACCACAGGGCTAATTAAAACATCAAATATAATGGATATTTTAAAGTCACACATCCAGGGGTTATGATCGAGCATAGTATTCTTGGAGAAAAATGGCGCGGCGAGATTGTACACCACTGGGAATGAGGTTGAATAAATAACTAAGAAACATAAATCCCATGGAAACAAAACACTAACAATTTTGGATGGGAACCACAGTACAACTAAATGTATACATCTAAAATTGTTATAAAACAGTAATAGATTGTGAATTCTATTGGTCGAGAACCAATCACGTGATGTGCTACAAAGTATGGGTGTGTTCCCCGGGTCGACCCAGGTTTGACCCCAGTGCGCTCGAGTAGTTTTGACGTCATTGTTGTGGCTCACCCGGGTTAGACCCAAGTAACCTGCTTGTGGAGTGGGTTACTTGGGGCTGACCCTAGTTCATGACGTCACAACGAAAAACTTTTTCAATGGCCACCATTTTGTTTGCGGTACACTTTCAGGAAGTTTGACACACATTTTCACCCTTAAAACATTGACTTTGTGAGCAATAAGTATTTTTAAATTCGAAGGACGGGTACTTTTGTATCAACAAGGGCTTGTAAAATTATTAAAGGTGCAGTTTTACCTTGAGAATAATTATTTTCAATCTTTTCATGAAACCACGAAAAGTTTCAGACGTACTAATGCACACAATGAACGTAG
The DNA here is from genome assembly GCA_021014325.1 of Plazaster borealis. NCBI lineage: Eukaryota > Metazoa > Echinodermata > Asteroidea > Forcipulatida > Labidiasteridae > Plazaster > Plazaster borealis. The sequence goes on from CM037461.1 coordinate 22,905,147, forward strand.
TTCCGGTCGGCTGTCCCAAGATGCACTGGTGTGAATGCTGGTGGAAGTTGGCGTTCAAAAAGCTCATGTCAGGGGCTCACCCGAATGAGCACACCGGGGTCGACCCGAGGAAGCTAATAGAACGCACCTTATATAACATCTGCTACAAATGGAACTACACCTAATCAGGGTATTAAATATTGCTACACAGGGAACTACATTTCCACCACATACACAAATTCACCATAAGGGACTATACTCTCTCATTGCAGGTAGTAAGTCCCTCACATGGATACTACCGGTAACTACCTCGATTGGGATATACATGATTACATGTACCTCTATTTGGAAACCTTGGATTACTGTTAGATACATCTGCTACAAAGGGAACTACATTTCCACAATTACACAAATTCACCATAAGGGACTATACTCTCTCATTGCAGGTAGTATAAGTCCCTCACATGGATACTACCGGTAACTACCTCGATTGGGATATACATGATTACTTGTACCTCTATTGGGAAACCTTGGATTACTGTTTTGAGATCCATCTGCTACAAATGGAACTACACTGAGGAACAAATACTGTACAAATCTGTATGTGTGTTGAATCCCAAATTGATGAAAATGTTCCAACACTAGTTGGGCATGACCCAACTTGTGTACACTCAAACTTGGCAACAATTCGGCCTGACCCAACTTGTGCTGACTCAGATTTGGCAACAGTTGGGCCTTATCAAATTAGGCAACAATTAGGCCTGCCCAACTTGCGCACACTCAGTTTGCCATGTACTCAAGTTTGGCAAGAAGTTGTGCATGACAAAACTTTTGTACACTCAAGTTTGACAACAACTGGGCCTGACCAAACCTGTGTACCCACTCAGATTTAGCAACAATTGGGCTTGACTCAAATTGTGTACACTTAGTTTGGCATGTACTCAAGTTTGGCAAGAAGTAAGTTGGGCAAGCCCAAGTGGAGTTGGAACAATCATCAAGTTAAGGTAAAATTGGTAAAATGTACACATCAAACCTACCTCCCACTGCGACTGAAAGTTGGAAGACGACAAAATAATAAATAAAATAAAACGGTTTTATGTCAAAGCTTAGAATAAATGATTGAAACTCAAAGCATAATTCAGCTTTACAATTTTAATGCCCATTTTAATTTGGCAGATAAAGTTGTTGAAGCATTCTACATGAGTTGCTCAGGCATGCAACAGCAGTTTTGACGAAAAAAAGGGAAAGTGCCCGACACAGCAGAACTTTATACCAAGTTTGTTATGGAATTCAATCATTGCCTTTTGAACTCGCATTACTAGTAGAGTCCCAAGCTGGGTGTATTTCCGCGTCGTGCTGTTGTATTGTCACATCGTACCATCATCTTGTCACATTGTGCCATCCTATTGTTGTGTTGTACCATTGCATTGTCGACCTTGCACCGTTGACGGCGCAAATGGCTAAGACTAACTAGTTCTTATATAGCACATTTCACAATAACGTCTCAATGCGCTTTACATTCATGCCCTGGTCATTGGGCCAATAACATTCCTGTAATCTTTCTCAGCTCCCTGGGGAGTGTACAGCCCCGAGCTGCCGTGGCGCTCCGAGGGCTTTTCAAACACAATATCAACCTCTACCCTCGCAGGTACCCATTTATACCCCTGGGTGAAGAGAAGCCATTATAGTATAGTATCTTGCTCAAGGATACAAGTATTATGACCGGGATTCGAACCCACACCCCGATGACTTAACCATCGGAACTTGAATTCAATGCTCTAAACCACTCAGCGACATGACTCCCATGTGACACCAATAATTTGACAATGTGACAACAATGTGACAGCACAATGTAACAAAACGACAGCAAGACGCGATTATGCGCCGCTGGTGGCGCAAACATCTAGGGACTCAACTATAAATGCCAAACAGGCGGCAGGAAATTGGCAGAAATGAAATTCTATAGTTTTTCAATTTTCAATGACACAGCTGAGAAACGAAAAATGAGGAAATCAGCTGATCAGCGGAAAAGTTGCAAGCTTGCATAGATAGTTCTTGCTTAATAGCAAAAACAGGTTACAGCCAAAATACAATATATGATATACAGTGTGTGAGACTGGTTCTCTGTCTATTTTGGCTTAGCAAATAAAACTGCTAGTAAGTTGCACTTTGAAATAGTGGCCCATGGTCAAATTCAGAGAGCCTAACACTTTAATTGAGAACACATATTGGCCGAAGCGGCTTGAATCAACATGCCCACAGCGGCCGCAAATGGCTGTAAGTTTTGACCAACTCCACTCTACCAAAAAGGTATTGGGATGATGTCTTAAATTGATATTTTCCAATGTTCCATGTTAACCTACATGTACTATCTATATTTCTAATTTCTATTATTTTTCCAGACACTTTTACTGCAAAAAGTAAGTCTGAAATTAACAATATTAGCTGTCTGTCTGTATGGTGTGATGATTGTACGGAAGTGAATAAGTAATAGAACGTCGTGTTCACTTTTTGGGACTAGGTTCTTGCTTGTTTCTTTTGTCATGTTTGTTAGCATAACTTTGTTGCCTAAAGGGTCTGTATACGTTTGGTAATTCGAACCCACTGTTTGTTTCAATCCTATGTAGTTGTAATATATACCATAAAACTAACCTGTGAAAATTTCATTTCAAAAGGTGGTAGCGTTTTTAAGATATTGCCGAAAATCTGGAGCAGTTATGTCCACGCAGGAAGAATAATCTGCAATTTGAATACACTATCTGAGAAACATTACTGCAGTAACGCTTCTCAGATTCAAATGGGGGATAAAAAGTTATATATTTTTCCATAACCGCAGTACTTTTAAGTGAAAGATTTCTCAAAATGCATTATACTATCCAAAGCTGCTGTACTTCTTACCAAGTAAGTTTTTATTTCCATTATTTTTCAGAATCATTACCAAACGTATACAGACCCTCAAGGGAACTGACTCTGAAAATTAATGGCAATCAAACTTATCTGTACACGTCTGTGATGACTCTGAAAAATAATGGCAGTAATTGAAGTAATTCTACGAATTTTGTTAGTCATGATGAACTCCTTCGCAACTAAATATTAAAAGCCTCAAAGTTTTCTTTAAACGTTTACCTTCCAGACTCTGCACTTCTGTTTGCAAATTTTCAATATTCCCGATGCAATCAGTCAACTGCTGTTCTATGTCCTGTATTTCAGTATCATCTGACGTTTGCTGTAACATCTGCTCGAGGGACTTCTTTTCTTTTTGTTGTTCCTGAAAAATAAAATTAGAAACATGAAACAGTTAGTATTTTCTTTTAAACCCAAAAACTGCATACCCTTACTTCGAAACAGTGGGGACAGTGCCTTTCATTATTTAGAAACCGGTGAAGAAACTCGCTAAGCAAAGACAATTACTGATTGCATGTACATGAAATTCTTAAGACAGTAAGCACAAAATTCTGCAGTGTTGCTGTAAGATTGGGACCAGGTTATCGGTTCATACACGCAGGGCCAGGGGCCGATTTCACAAAGATCTAAGATTGATTGTAACTGCAAATCAATCGTAGTTGCTTAGTAAAGTGTGATGTCACAATACAAATCACTATGGTGATTCTGAAAATTTGTCTTGCGATGAATTTTATTGCTTTGTGAAATCGGCTACAGATCTTTTGGTTGTACAGCTTGTGTGGAGTGTGTGGAGCGCGACGCCATGACAGTATGTTATCTTGGCTGGGCCCTATTTTCACCTGCAATATTTGAGGTCTAATGTCCACCATAACAGCATTTTATCTTGGCTGGGCCCCATTTTTACCTAAAGATTTGAGGCATATTATGTCTACAAAATTGCGATCGCTGGTTGCCATAGTTTATCCTTTAGGACTTCTGCTTCACTATTATTCAACATAAATGTCCGTAAACAGTGGATGGTTTGGATTGAAAAAAGAAAAATTTCCACTCCTAAAATTAGCAGCACGCTTACACAATAACCAGACAACTCGACCTTCCATTGACCAACTCAACTTGAGACAACTCGACCGTTGACAAACTCAGCTCCCATTTTCAGGCATGCACATGGCCGAATCCGAATAAGAGGCTATGAAAATGGCTACGATCAGCACGTCATCATGCATTGAAGCATACATTGTACGCTGCCCTTTGCATCACCTCTAGCAACAGCCGTAGCTGCCATCGTAGCTGCTTTTCAGACTAGTTTGTAGCCCCATATTAGGACTAGTCCCCGACTCACGTGCCAAAATTGCAGGGCGATTTTAACGATGTTTAGCCCGATGGCCAGTTCCGTTTCTCTGTGCGAAGAAGTGTGTACTATTTAAAAATAGAAAAGCGGAGTCTAGTATTCACGGGCAGCCGGGGAAAAAGGTGGAGCCTACGAGCAAAACGTGGAACAGGGAAATACAAAATGTGGATATCCGCGTTAGAAAAAGGTGGAGCCTATGAGAAAAACATGGAACGGAGAAATACAAATCGTGGATATCCGCGTAAACACGGCGCAGCCGAGAAAAAGGTGGAGCCTATGAGAAAAACATGGAACAGGGAAATACAAAATGTGGATATCCGCATAAACATGGCGCAGCCAGGAAAAAAGGTGGAGCCTACGAGAAAAACATGGAACGGGGAAATACAAAATGTGGATATCCGTGTTAACACGGCGCAGCCGAGAAATAGGTGGAGCCTCTGAGAAAAACATGGAACCGGGAAATAAGAAACGTGGATATCCGCGTAAACACGGAAATTTCTAAAATATGGACTTACCGCGATGATCAGCTTCAACTCAGCAATACTTCCTTTTAAAGCATTCACAGTCTCCTGTAACTCTAAGTCCTCTTGACTCATATCTACAAAAACAAAAATACAAATTTCCATGGAAACATGTGATTAAACTCATCAGTTTTGCAAATAGCAACATGTAAAATAATAATATAAGAGACCCATTAAGACTCATTCCGCGGCAGTGCAGTTATTAACAAGATCCCCCCGATCCACATAGCGAAAGTAGTAGTCCCGCCCGCTTTCATACCTCCCGCCCAGGTAGTAGTTAATAAGAAGGACAGTTCTTTTCAGAACTGAGAAGTCTCCCGAATTCCGAATATTCTACTCTGCGGCAGTAGAATAAAAAGCAAGACAAGTTCTCAAAGAACAAAATCTACCTAGCAAGTAGATATACACATGGTGTTACCGCAAACCAAACATATAATAATATAATAATAATAATGGACATTTGTAGTGCACCATATCTGTCAGAAAGACACTCCTGGCGCATAGAAAAAAGAACTCTGCTAATGACGGTACTTAAAGCCAAGACTGAACAAGTGAGTTTTCAAGTTAGTTTTGAAGCTGGAGAGAGTGTCTACTAGTCTGAGGTTCAGTGGAAGAGCATTCCAAAGAGATGGTCCAGCAAAATCACTCAAAGTGGTATGCGATTCTGCTGGGTCAAAATCTTGTACTTTGCGTGCCAGGTAGAAGTCCTTACATTGTACATGTGCGTCCTTCTGCAAGGCACCCAAAAATTTTGATGTTGTTACCACAAACCTTCTATTCTCCTTAATGTTTTACTGATTACCAAGAATTCACTTATCAAAACCTTTCAGAAAGAAACTATTTAGACAGATTATTTCCACATTGATGTTGCAAACCTTACTTGCTTTTATTGCAAAGTTTAAAAATTCTCTTTTCTGTCATTTTCTAGTGATTTCCATTAACCCTTTAGAGACAGTAGCGGCCGCAAGTGGCTATATGCCAAAATGCCCATAGCCGATGCAAACGGCCACAAAACTTTACCTACTTACGCTCAAACAAGAGCAACAGCAAGAGGTCAAAGAAAAGGTTTTTGGCTGATTTGACATTTTCGGATATTTCGTATGTTAACAAAGAATCTACGATTTAAAAAAAAAACAAACATATATTTCTGGTTTTTATAATTTTCTTGACATTTTACCTGAAAATAATGAAGTAAAAAAAATCAACAAGATAAGCAATGTTTGGGCGTATAGTGATGATTACAAAGAAATGAATGGTCTCTGAAGGGTTAAACCTACTTCCTTCAGGTCTCAGCTTTGCCAGAATATCGTCTTCCGCTGATCTTGGTCCTGGTCCAAATTTAGGCGGTGCCGGACGGGGCGGCATTTTCTTCTTAGCAGCCGGCTCTTTTGGTCGCGCCGGCGGCGGTCTTGCTGGTTTGACCTTTGACTCAGTGGCTGGGCTTGGCTCCATGCCAAGACCAAGGATATCCGCAACCGGTGCCGAGTCTAACTCAGTCTTTGGTTGAGGTGAATCATCTGAGAGAAAAAATAAAAGTTGACAAATAAAATTGAAAACAAGAAGGAAATAAAGTTTTCATGCCAGTATTCGGGGACCTGTTAAAGTTGCATGGCCTGAATTTTGCAGGCAATTTATTGATTATTTATTAATTTTCTCTAAACGAATTTTGACAGTGTTGAGGATATTTTAAGAAGTCAGCTTTTACCCTTTCATGCACCATTTATTTTAGTGATAAATTTATCATATGGACACAAAAATTGTTTACTCTTTTTTTTTTTACAAATGGCAACCCCCGAAAAAAACCAGGTCACAATAGCACCCTCATGAGTCTTCTTTCCCATTCTGAACTCTGTATGGCCGTGTGATTTTTGTTTTTCGTTTTACAACTATTTTTCTGAAGGGATTTAAACCGGTCGCTAGCGACCGGTTGGCGTGTAAAAGCAGTCTTGTATGCAGTCATTGACTGCAGTCACTGTTTCTATTTAAAAAGTCAATATTCCTGGAAAAAAGTGGTAACTCACAACTAACAATCGTTGTGTCAACAAAAACATTGTATCTCCTAAAATAACACTTAAGTTATGCGTGAGTTTGAAATATTGTCAAAACGTTGTATCTCCCTTAAAATAGCCTGGATGTACACACAAAACAAGGAGGCGCTGAGACACGACGTTTTTGCACAGAGCATTTTTGTGCGAGATATAACGTTTTTGCACTGATGCGACAGGGCCAAAGCTAGGGTTACAGAGCTGCCAACTCTCCCTGATTCTGCAGAAAGTTCCCTGAAAATAAACCAATCTTTCAATGTTTGGATGAACAAAATTGAAAATCTCCCTGATTATGGAAACCTTTTCGCTGTATTGGTACCGTATTGGATTAATAATAATAATATTTGAGGATTTAAAAGACATTAGAGGAATCAGGGTGTTTCTGCTTCATACACTCAAGATTTCTAGCAAGATTTCTAGATAAGCCTTTGGCTACCACCCAAGATTTCTAATTCTAGCGAGATTATGCTGAATGTAATTTTGAATATCTCCCTGATTGTTTTACAAAATCTCCCTGATTGCAAGATGCGAATGTTGGCAGACTCTGGGGTTACAATTACCTGTAAAGAAGACATCAAAATCTCCATCCAAGAGAGATGCGCTCTGGTCCGTCGTTATGGCAGTAGCATCTGGAGGCAGTGGGGGCTCCCTCTCCGGCATCCCGGTGAAGTCATCGTCTCCGAATTTACTCGGATCAAACATCTGCTGGACGCTGGCCTGGAAGTTCTGAAGATCTTGTTGGAATTGCTCACGGTCTGCTCAGAGACCAAAGATTATGAAACGAAGTTTAAACATGGAAGCCTTTGAAGAAGGCCGTTTCGTTGGTACTAAATCATGGCCTTCTGTACAAACTTAAAACATCAAAGTCTTCCAAATACTGTGCTTGTTCTCCCTCAACAGTGGTCCGCTGGCTATATGCTAGTAAAAAACAGCCGAGGACATTTACATATTCTGCCTAAAGTGGTCAGAATGTTAGTTCCCTGCCTTCTCAAAGCTACACAATTTAAGAAATTCACTCTGTACTATGTATATATGGTTTAAATTTAAAGTCGCATACATTTAAGGTCATGACAGATAAAAGGAAACTCTTTGATGTGGAACACTGACAAAGTTATCTAGCCCTAGAGGTGATCCCTATGCTACCGCTTCCCAGGTTGTATCGTAAACTTGGGTTTGATCCCTGGCTTCACGGCAGTTACAGGTTAAATGGCTTTAGACTTGCACCCCGAACAAAGATACTGACGAAATAGGGAGGCCGCCAACATTAGGGCTAGATAGCTCAGTTGGTAGAGCGCCGGCACATTAACCTAGAGGTCGCGGATTCAAATTCCATTCTAGCAAATTTGTATTTGTTTACCCAAAATAAATTCAAAAGCAAAATAAAATATATTTCCAGCTACATTTACCTTGAGAATCTATCCCTTGTGGTAGTTCAAAGTCCTGAGGGTGGCTGTATAATGGCGGGGTAGAACCTCCTTCTCCATCTGAACTTCTGCCTCGCGGTCTTGGTACAGCGCTTTTTGTATTAAACCTCTTAGCCTTCGGAGACTCCAACACGGCAGGGTTTTTCAGTTTTGATTTGGTAGGTGGGGGAGGAAGTTTGAAAGCGGTAGGCGCCTGGTAGTCAGAGCTGGAGGGACGAATACTGAAGTTGATGTTCTGCATGAGATAATCGTCAGAGAAGTCTGACGCCATGCTATCATCGCGGAGAAGGTTCATGGGTGGACGACAATGCGGAATGAGGGATGGAGGCGGATCGGAGGTAGAGGAAGGCGCGGGCAGCTGGGGTTTGATGGCAGGGGTTGGGGTGAGATGCTGGATGGTTTGAGGTAAGGCGGTGATGATTGGTGGTGGAGGTACTGAGGCCGGCGAGGGCGACTCTGCTTTGAAAGGATTCGGTGAGGGTTGACGGGGTGGTAAGGGCGGCCCTGTTATCTGTGAGGGTATCGCAGTGGATTGGTTCTCAGCCGAGAAGGGATTTGGCGAGGGTTGGCGAGGTGGAACAGGTGGCAGTGTTTCTGACAGTTTGACATCCTCTGAATCACCTCGGGAGAAGGGGTTGAATTTCGGTACAGTGGAAGGACCGTACTCGGCTGTTTCCTCTCCAGTGAGAGCCCGGTCCAGGTCTTGATTGACTTGTGAAACCGTCAAGAGATCCGACTTCACCTTCAGAGATTTTGGAGAGGATGGCGAAGCCGGTGACCCCGAGGATCCGCAACTGCCAGGTCGCGGCACACTGTGAATATGAGCTGCCGTCATAGCGCTGAACGGCTTGGCGGTTGTTAGTGACTCATAGCTCATCTTCCGCTTGAATGATGGTTTCGAGTCCGAGGCCTGGGGCAGGCTCAGGGGTGCAAGTGGTGGCGAGAGGGGTGCGCAAACAGGTGCTAAAATTGAGGATTCTGGTTTGTCAACTGGACTCATGTCCATCAGCAATTTGCTCTGACTCGCTGCTGCGGAGTCGTTAGGTTTGGTGTTTCCGAAGGGATTGGCGGTTGTTGGCTGAATAGGGGAAGCGCCCTCGGGAGGTGAGAATTTTCCAGCTAAGTTTATCTTCCTGTACGTCCCCCCACCTAGCTTGAACCCGACCTGATCATGGTGGGGCACTTGGGGTTTAAGAGGCTGTATGTCAGGGAGTATATGTGGTGATGTATCACCGATTGTGTCACCCAGAGGGTCAAAACAGAGCAAATCATCAATCGCTGACGGAGCTTTCGGCGTGTCCGACGAGACTTTTGTTGTCTTGGGTGGTAAAGGCGGTTTAGGTTTCAGGTCTGGCTTTCCGGGAGAAGGTCTCTCTGGCGCTGAGGAAAATATATCTAGAAGATCTTCACTCGCGGAAGTTGATGAGCTCCCATTTTGCATGACAGCAGACGGGGCTGGCTTGGGTGGGGGTGGGGCAGGTCTCTTGAACGATGGGGTCTTCGGCTTCTCCATGATTTTGATATAATTCACCGGGACAAAGCCAGTCCTGCCAGACGGATGCTTTGCCTCGAACCAATCCCCATCGACTTGGTCGATGACTTGCACAACCTCGCCCTGTTTCACCCCTAGGTCTTGATCCGTCTCCGCCTTGAAGTCGAACAGAATCTTACCCCGTTTTCCCTTCCATTTCGACCCGCCGGCTTTCAAGTTGTTATTATTAGTGCTACCCGACGGCACTGGTAAGCTCTGTGGCTTCTGAGCAGAGCTCAACGAGTTCCTTTGAATCTTTTGCGGCAGGACGTACCCCTCGGGAACGTCGACTTGAACTTGGACATAGTTGCTCGGGAAGATTCCCGAGCTCCCGCCGACCTCCCCTTCCAGCCAGTTGTCGTCGATCCTCCTCAGGAGCGTGATGCGGTCCCCGTCGACAAAGCTGATCTCGCCTGGATTCTCCGCGCCGAAGGGAAACAGCGCCCTTGCCCATGGCGTCTCCCCGCTGGAACTGTCTGTGACTATCTTTGGACTAGCTGGGGCTGGTGAGTTAGTCTCAACACCTTTACCACCTTGGAATGTATTTCCGAGTCTACTGCCGGAGTCATTATTACTTTTCCCAGCGGCCACAGATGACCTGACCTCTGGTTGTCCTCCGGAGTTAAGGATCTCAACACAGAGGGCCGGCAGAACTCCGGTCGTCCCGGCAACTGTTCCTCTGTACCAATCCTCATCAATTTTCTCAATAATTGTGATGATGTCATTTTTGTTGAAGCTGAGTTCATCCTTAAGTTGTCCTGAGATGTCTGTTAGAGCACGTGCTTGAAGAGTCTCACCTTGAGATTCAAAACAAAAAGAGTAATGAACTATTGATCAATAAATCAAGACTTAAGCCCCCAAGACCATCTACAACATTGGATTTAAAACATCCTTGATGTATCTGGCGAGTTTAACCCTTTCGCTACTTTTGTTGTGAAATAAACAGTTGCTGGTGACCAAATACTCAAACGTGAAGCACATTCTTTACACATTAGTAGGCACATGTGTTCAAAGCACAAATTTACGAACTCCACACCCTGGAGATTTCACTTTAGAGCAAAATAGAGCAAAGCTAGTCAAATGTTTTTGGGTGTTTTTTTGTCTTGGTTAACTAAGGTTGCCTAAATGAATCTATAGCATGATAGGTAGGCGATGGGATTGTGCCTTTCATAACACAGCATGGAATATGGCACAGTCGGAGTATGTCATGAGAAAGATATTTGGCTACACGGCCATCATATGTCCTTTGAAAAAATATTGATAGAATAACAAGCAATTTGAAAAATATCAACAGAATAACGAGCAATTTAAAAAAAAAAACTCGACGGAATAACAAGCCATTTGAAAAGATATCGGTAGAATAACGAGCAATTTCAAAATCTTTGAAGTGGCTGCCATTGCTTGTTTTTCTACCTTTTTTTTCAAGGGGCAAATCTGCGATGACCCTACAAGCAAATATTTTTCTCATGACATACTCTGACTGTGTGCTAAATTCCACAATGCTTTTATCATCGAAGTCACAAATCCCCAAAATATTTCCCCTATTTACCCTATTATCAATGCCCCCAGTGAGAACAGTTCTTTGACAACTGATGGGCTACCCTGGGTAAAACAGGAGAAAATAAGTAGTTATGGTTAGGGTGAGGGTTTAGGGGTCATGGGTAAGGGGTTGGGGTTAGGGTTAGGGTACAGGTTAGGGGTTAGGGTTAGGGTTAGGGTGGGGGTTAGGGGTTGGGGTTGAGGTTAGGGTTAGGGTTAGGGTTAGGGTTAGGGTACAGGTTAGGGGTTAGGGTTAGGGTTAGGGTGGGGGTTAGGGGTTGGGGTTGAGGTTAGGGTTAGGGTTAGGGTTAGGGTACAGGTTAGGGGTTAGGGTTAGGGTTAGGGTGGGGGTTAGGGGTTGGGGTTAGGGTTAGGGTTGAGGTTAGGGTTAGGGTTAGGGTACAGGTTAGGGGTTAGGGTTAGGGTTAGGGTGGGGGTTAGGGGTTGGGGTTGAGGTTAGGGTTAGGGTTAGGGTTAGGGTACAGGTTAGGGGTTAGGGTTAGGGTTAGGGTAAGGGTTAGGGTAAGGGTTAGGGTAAGGATGAGGGTTAGGGGGTAGGGTGATGGTCATGGCTTTGGGTGAGGATTAGGAGTTAGGGTTAGGGTTAGAGAATAGGGGTTAGTGGTTAGGAGTTAGGTTGAGGGTTAGGATAAGGGTCAGGGGTCAGGGTTAGGGGTTAGGGTTAAAACTCACCTGCAGTACTGATGCTTTCACTCTTCTGTTCCGTTATGTAAGCAACTGGAAATATTCCCGCAGAGTTCCCAAGTCTACCTTCCAACCAATTATCATCAATTCGTTTTGTAATTTCAATGACATCTCCTGTAAATAAATAAAGAGAGCTCGATTCAGTTCACACAAAAATAATGCCTTTAAAATCTATTTGTAAAATAAAAAATTCATAATTCACCGTCTTGCATATTCCCCAACAAACTGAATACCGTTGGAAACAGCACACAATTATCTTTAGTGCTATAATGCAATCTTCTCACCTGATACCACTAGCAACAAAAGTATAAGAAAAACTTACATTGTGCATCTACTGTTTTTCCCGTAGTTACGTGTAATAAGCCTTTATATGCATTTGTGTTTTCTATGGGAAATCCCGTAGTTAGGCAAATTTGGGTTTTAAGGTAAGATCTTAAGAGCTTTGGTAATGACCCCGAAAAAATATTGTGTATTTTTTATCAAAAAGTCTACATATACATGTACTTGTTATAAGGATGTTAATGGTAGTAAACATCCTGCGAAGTATTTTGTCTCAGGTGCCCCTGAAAGTCTTTCTCATATTCAATTTTGTTTAGTGGGAAATTACCTCTTTCTCAAACACTACGTAACTTCAAAGCGAGTCATTTCTCACAATGTTGTATACTATCAACAGCTCTCCATTGCTGGTTACAAGTAAGTTTTTATGCTTATACATTTTGAGTAATTATAAAACGTGTCCAGTGCCTTTAACTATTTCCTCCAACTACATACATGTACTAGTATGTACTTTGTAAAATATTCTGTACAAAGTCAATGAGCCAATACCTTTTCACTAATCTAAATTTATTGCCACAGATTTATCTCTTTCATAAATCATCTCATCTCACCTTTCTGAAAGGGCAGATCCCCATCTGCATTTGCTGTGAATGTTTCTACGGCGACGACCTTTTGACCTTTAGCAAATCTCCCCTTTGCCTCTGCGGCGCTGTCCTCCCCGACGACCAACTCCACGAAGTTGGCAGGGAAGGTCCCTGATTGGTTGTTGCATGATCCAATCAACCAATTGTGATCCACGGTCTGTTGGAGGATGATGATGTCACCAGTTTTGAGGGGAAGCTCGTCCGAGGCAGATGCGATGAAATCGAAGACGGCACGGACCTTGGCGCCTGGCTCCATCTGGCCTGTAGAAACAAGCAAAATAATCAAGATGTCATTTTTTGCACATTTTGCTCTTTTTTAAATTATTCTTTCCACATCGCCCTGATGTGTGACCAAATAAACATTGTCAAACACTAAAGAGACACGTTGCCTTCGGATTGGGCACTTTGGGCTGTAAAAAGCATTGTTATGAAATGAATATGGTTGGAAAGATGTTCTATAAAAGTAGTATGGAAGCCTCATAAAGTGAAAATCACTGTAGCTCGCAAGCCTAATGAAACATGTAAGCAAGAGTGCTTGCTATGTGAGCGAGAAACATTGGGGTTAACCCCTACCCTGTTCTGGGTTCTTTTACCTGCACTACCAATCCTAGTACACAGGACCTACAACTTAATGTCCCATTCGAAGGACAAGCAATTATTATAGTAAAGTATCTTGCTCAAGGACACAAGTGCCATAACTGGGACTCGAACCCACACTCTGCTGATCAGAAACACCAGAGCTTGAGTCTGGTGCTCTTAACCGCTCGGCCACGACACGCCACGCCATTTGCTTCTTATCAAACTGACTCAGTCTAATGCAAAGAAAGAGATACATCTGATTGTGTAATTTTTTTTCTTTTACTGTTATTCATCCTTTTTGTTATTGTTCTGAGTACTTGGTTCCAGTGTTTTAAAACGTATGTGCAATATTTTTTCCCTGTAACCTTTTATTCTTGTATGTTAAGTGCATTTTTGTAGTTTTTATGTAAGCTGGGATCCGTGGGAGATCAGTGAGTTTTTTTCTCACTGAATGGATTACCCAGGATAAACAATAAATAAATAAATAAATAAAGGAAGCCCTGGCTCAATATATTATTTTTCCCAGGGGAACTCTTTAAAATAATAGTTTTTAAAGGCATCGTACACGTTTGGTAATTACTCAAAATATATATTAGCATAAAAACTGACTTGGTAACGACCAACAGAGAGCTGTTGATAGTATAAAACATTGTGAGAAACGACTCCCTCTGAAGTAGCGTAGTTTTTGAGAAAGAGGTAATTTCTCACTAAAATAATAAAAACTATTTGCAAGAAGTTTTTATTCCTATCTGAAAGCACACAAATTTGTACAACAAAGGTGTTTTTTCTGTCATCATTTTCTTGCAACTTCGATGACCAATTGAGAATAATAAAAACTATTTGCAAGAAGTTTTTATTCCTATCTGAAAGCACACAAATTTGTACAACAAAGGTGTTTTTTCTGTCATCATTTTAACATCATTTTAACGATGCCTTTAATGAACAAAATATTTTCCAGGGACGAGATTGTATGAAACTGAATCCTGACCATCGGATCAGTTCCCTCTTGGTGTAAAGATGAAGCCAACTGAATTTACAGGGAGTTACATTTTTACAAGTTTACAGACTCTCTACATGTAGGCCTACATCATTGCAAATCTAAAGGTTTGGTCCTAACACATAGGCCCAGTCTTCCATCACTGTATTGGCAATCTCACCTATAAATTCAAAAAAATCTGAAGGCGCAGAAAGCTCAATGGAAAAAAAAATGACATTAGGATGACAAGCCTGAATTCAAAAGAAAAAATGGCCTACATGTACATGCAGGACACTTTTTGAAGGCTTGGGGCACTTTTTAAAACAGTTTGTAACTTAGTTGGTTGAGCGCCAGCACGTTAATCAGGAGGTCGCAGGTTCAAATCCTGTGTTACTGTTAGTCAATTTTTCTTTGTTCACCTAAAAATTAAATTCAATTTACCAGGTCAGTTTTCCTTTTGGTTTAAAACAATGCACTGTATAAATGTAGTAATTTGAACGAGGCCTCGGGGTACATTTAGTAAAATTTATCTTGACTTTACTACCAAACTAACCAGGGCTCAAGAGCCGCCAAAGCAGAAAATATTGCTTAAATACTTGTCTGCTAAGCAAACATTTTTATAAGCAAACTACCAGTCACATATGGTGCATCATACCTATGAGACATGAGATACATGAATTTTGGCTGGTAACCTCATTCTGGTGTTCATAAACTTGTTGTGCTTAGCTACAAGCAGCTCTATGAATTCGGCCCTGGCTTAACACATACATGTAGGCATAGTAGCGCTTTGGGACGCCCTTCGGGCGTGAAAAGCGCTATATAAAAACTAACTATTATTATTATTATTATTATAGTATATACTGTACATTGTAACACATTTTTGTACATTAAATGTACACAAATACACCAGCAGGGAAGGATTTAGTCCAGCAATTTTGCAAAGCAAACTATTTAGACTAAGCATGTTTTGTGCACACTGAATGCTAACATTGAGTAACAAATTATGATTTTTTGAGTAGCAACTGATACATTT
The DNA here is from genome assembly GCA_021014325.1 of Plazaster borealis. NCBI lineage: Eukaryota > Metazoa > Echinodermata > Asteroidea > Forcipulatida > Labidiasteridae > Plazaster > Plazaster borealis. The sequence goes on from CM037461.1 coordinate 22,920,651, forward strand.
TGTGTAGCAATTCGCTCTGCTATACAAGGGAAATTGTTCACTGCACCAGCATACATAATATTCATGCTCTACACTTGATCATAACGTGCAGTCCCCTATCATAATGTACCAACGTCTCACATGTAATTCCAGCAAAATTTACACAGTAGCCACTTGAAATTCATGGCAGTCTTTCCGCCGTGTTTTCCTTTCGAATCTCTACTGACACTAAGACCCCCTCGTCCTTCTCCCGGATCCAGTTCTATATCAATGAATATTCATGAACGGGAACCTCGGGGCAGTCTTTTCCTGAGATCCCTCTCTCCGTAGAGATACAGGAGCGATTGGATGATGCTTCAGGCCAGAGGAAATTTTAGTTTAGTTTCTCATCAATACATTTACTCGTATTCGTATTAGTTCAATGAACTGAAAGTGAGGCAAAATGTTTTTACATAGGAGTAGGCTGATTCAGGCATGGAATTAAATGGTGGCCACTGAGGTGTTGGCATCCGTTGCCCTTATCTTGGCCTAGGTGCCCCTTCAAAAGTGTCCCATAGACTTTTTAAGATTTTCCTGTTGAAGTGCCATTTGCAAAATGAAAATGGTCTTGCCCCAAGGTTGAAATTCCAGGCCTGCTAATTAGTAATCATTGCTTTGTTCAATCTTGATGTTATATTTTCATTACACACACACATCCAACAGTCAATAACACAATAGGCCTATACTTGGGTTTTCAGTTCCTATGGGATTGTGTGGGTTTTCTGATATTTAATTTTGTACTCCAATGTCTAAAACTGAACATTTTATGCATACACGTTCATGCACATTATGTCTCTAAAGAAAAGACAAACAATATAAGAGCACATTCTGTACACAACAGTATTATATATATATATCATTATATTGTGTGTGTTGTGTGTTTTTTCCAAAAAAAAAAAAAAAAAAAACACACATTACACTGCCGTTCACACACATGTACATGTCTCCCTAGTGAAGAAAGATTTTTTTAAAAACGAATACATTCTTACAACAGTGTATACGTAAATGTACCATACATGTTTATCGTACAACATACGTTGTACACGTGTACCATTATGTATCATGTTTGTAAACAAGTACTTTAATTAGCATGGCCTCCTTAAAGGTATCGTAGAAACTGGTAATGACTCAAACAAAAGAAACAAAAAAAAACGTAAAAGCACAGCTACTGAGCTGATACATAGTATAAAACAAAAACATTGTAGGACTCCCTCTGAAGTTGAGAGTTTTTGAGAGAGTAAAACTAAAATAAAAAAAACAAAGACTTTCTTCTTGCAAGCCTTTACCTTATTCCTACCTGAAAGCAAACAAATTTGTAGTTTTTTTTTTTTTTTTTTCCATTTTCTGCGATGACCAATGACAAGCAAATGCCCAAATGGCTTGTTATTTTTTATTTTTGTTTTTACACCACCAAGTGAGAACACTGGTCTTTGGCAATTACCAAACGTGTTCAGTGCCTTTTAGTTACACAGCATCAATGCTTGGCAATCTACAGTTTGTATAATTTGCAATCTATAATTTGGCAAGAAAAGCTATAGGCCTAGGCGAAATATATCATGCACATTGAATGCCAGATTGAACAGAGCATGTGTACATTATGTACACAAGAAACAACTATTTTAATTTGCATGGCCTCCTTAAGCTTACACAACACCAATGGGTAGGAATTTGTTTGCTATCAATAATCTGACAAGAAGAACTATCAATTTAAGAAGCAAAATTGAGGATTTTCTCATACTGTATAAAATACATTGTACAGTATGTAAACTCTTAAAGAGAAAGGGAAATTGCCAATTCAATTTAGTGGTACTCATTCTGTGAAAAAAAAAAAATTGTTTTTTTTTTTTTTTTTTGGGATGTTTTCAACAAAGACTCAAAAAAATTTCAAAAATGATTTCATTTAATTATTCAATTATCTTTACATTCCAAAGGAGGAATTTTAAAAAAAAAAAAATGTAAAGTTTGAATGATGTCTTCAGATGTTTTGGAGGTTGACAAGTTTTGCACTGGAAGGGAATCGAATTGGCATTTTACACCATTTTAACGTGAGGTTAGAGACTTGTTATTTCTTCTCCACTCACATGAGGACTCTATCCATTGGAAAATGAGTAAATCACAAAATTTAACTGATCATTTCCCTTCCTCTTTAATAAAAGCAATCTATTAAACTGAATATATTTAAGCATAATGTACAAGAAACGGGCGTTTTAATTAGCATGGCCTCGGTGGGTAAACACTAAGGGATGCTTAGCGATCCATTGGCAATCAGGGGTTTTGGGTGAGGTACATGCAGTAAGTTCATTAGGGAAATGAGTTTGGTCTGTGATTAGTGCTGATGATTAAATTGAAGTGTCTACTTCGGCAGGCTGGTATTTCAGCCAACGACGCCACCACAACTGCCAAAAAGAGACACGGGGGAAAATATTGGAAAATTCACAATGAATAAAAATCAAATGCGTAGGATCAAGTGCAGTGTTTCGAAGATGAGTTTTTAGTTTGATAAACAGATTACTAATTTTATTGTTCTTCGTTTTGAAACAGCAGCATCTGTCAAAAAAAATTCCAACCAAAAAATCTGAAAAAAAATTCTTTCGGCGAAAATTGGGCGTTGCAAATTTAATTTCAGGTTACCAATTTCAAAGTATTGCAATGCCAATTTTCTGAATCAATCATTTATTCTCTAGCACCAAATGATTATAATCATTACTAGACACACCTGCCAAATGTTAAATCACCTGCCAAACGTTAAAGCTACCTGTCCATGGTACAATTAAAAGAAAGGTACATCATTATTTGATTTGTATTTGTAATGAATTAATCATCAACCTTCATTTAAAGGCAGTGTATACTTTTGGTAAATGTCATAGACCAGTATCCTCAGTCTAAAATTCATAAAAATAAAAAAAAAGACATTACAAACAAAACACATTTTAAAATGATTAAGAATTGTTATTGAGCATTTTTGTTTAAAAAGGGATGGCGTTGTTTTGATATCTTTCAGTTCGGCAAAGAGGGATGGCGAGTTGGTTGGAGTTCCGGATGTACCAGAGGAAGCCATTCTCTGTACTCTTGAGTCTAGAATTGTATTTTTATTTTATTTTATTCCAATGGCCTTTTGGTTATTTCGGAAAATTTTCATTTCCTCCTCAGTCTAGCCTTCTTCACATCTATTTTAGGTTTTATTGTTTCTCTTTTGTGCATAATTTTATTGAACTTTATTTATTTATTTAACAATAATAATAATGGCCCTTTTGCATGTTGTGTGATAACTCAAAACATAATTTGTATTAATTCTGCAAAGTTACAATGTACAGTATTGTACCTTGAACACGTGCTGTTGTGAATTACAAAAGAACAGAACAAAAATCTACATGGGATGCACACCATTGACATTTCACAAGGGACCTTTTCACCATTGTGTCACTAAATTAATTTTACAATTTACAATGCAGTCAACAAGGATGCAATATCCGGTGCACAGTCCCACGAGTTTACTGAGGGACGTGTTCATGTAATCTACTTATGTCACAAACCCACTCAATATTTAAGCCTAGCAGTTCCCTATGTTAATGTCACGACGTGCCATTTCAAGATGTTAAAATACTACTTGGGGGGTCATACATGTAGTGGTGTATTTGTACGGTTATGTGGTGTATTTGTAAGGTCATGTGGTGTATTTGTAAGGTCATAGTGGTGTATCTGTAAGGTTATGTGGTGTATTTGTATGGTCATAGTGGTGTATCTGTAAGGTCATGTGGTGTATTTTAAAGGTCATGTAGTGTATTTTAAAGGTCATGTAGTGTATTTGTAAGGTCATGTGGTGTCTTTTTATGTAAGGTCATAGTAGTGTATTTGTACGGTCATGTGGTGTCTTTTTATGTAAGGTCATAGTGGTGTATTTGTAATTAAAGGTCATGTAGTGTATTTGTAAGGTCATGTAGTGTACTTGTAAGGTCATGTGGTGTATTTTTAAGGTCAAAGTGGTGTATTTGTAAGGTCGTGATGGTGTCTTTGTAACGCCATGTGGTGTATTTTTAAGGTCAAAGTGGTGTATTTGTAAGGTCATGATGGTGTCTTTGTAACGTCATGTGGTGTATTTGTATCAGTGCTCGAATTTGGTGGGAAAATCCACAAGACCACAGGGCTTGTTCCTCAAAATGTTTACTGGACCAGAATTGATTTTACAAAACCAGAATCAAAATGACATAAAAAACATCCTAGGACAAAGCTTAACATACATTTAACTGTTTTTATTTGAACAAGTACTAAGACATGTAAGAGAAGATTTATCTCGTAGTATTTATACTTCATTACTTAATACAACTGAAAGGTATGCTATCAGACTCAAAGTCAACATTTGAACTCGATACAGAGTAAGGTATTCTTATTCAACTGAAAAAAACACAACCAAGACCGCCGTACTTGTCCAGTCATTAGTTTAATGGCCCGACACTGAAACTACATGTACTGGCCTGGGGCCTGTGGTCCAGTGTACAATTCGAGCCCTTCCCCCCCCCCCTCCCCCACCCCCGCAGCTGATGAATTACCCCCAGCAACCACCAACCACAGCGAGTTCCAGTAGCCATATGTAAATGAATGTAATTAAATTACCGGTACATAGAGTAAATCAATAGAGATGTGACCTGTGACATCACATGTTTACAAAAGAGCCACAGAGCCTGGACTTCCTGCAGGCACGATTTGTACACAGACTAATGGAATAAAACATAAAATCTTATATTTTATGGAGATTGCACTGTCTAATTCCTATCAACTTTTGATATGATGAAAGGGGACACATCTCAAAACTTTTACAGCTTTTACTTCAATAATTCTTGGATTTATGTGGAAATTATGACACAAAATGTCAACTTTCCCATAGGACCCGTGTAGTATCTTGCCTGCCAGAATACCCAAAGAATGCGTAAGGTCACACTTATTGTACATGTAAACAAAGTTCACATGGTCTATAGGCCTACTGACTGAACAGCATGGAGGTGGAAGGGACTGGATGAGTCCAAATTAAAAATGCCTTTTTCACTTGTCAATACGGGACGTAGCAAGCTTCTGTTTGGAGATTCAGGCATGTCAGGCAGAAAACCAAACACCTCACACACGATGTACATACATGTAATACATGATTTCGCTGATGCTGCAACGCAAGGATGTTTTTTCGTCGATTCATTAAAGGGTCTGTATACGTTTGGTAATGACTCTGAAAGATTAATGGCAATACAAACTTACTTGGTAAGAAATACAGCAGCATTGGATAGTATAATGCATTTTAAGAAACTTTTCACTTCAAAGTACTGCGGTTATAGAAAAAGATAACACTTTTTATCCCCCAAAATTGGAATCTGAGAAGCGCTACTGACGGTAACATTTCTCAGATTGTGTACATTCCAATTGCAGATTATTCTTCCTGCGTGGACATAATCGCTCCAGATTTTCGGCAATATCTCAAAAATACTGCCACCTTTTGAAATGAAATTTTCACAGGTTAGTTTTATGGTATCTACATGTACAACTATATAGGATTGAAACAAACAGTGGGTTCCAATTACCAAACGTTTACAATCCCTTTGTATGAATTTCATCAAAATGATTTTTGCATATTATTTTGAAGCTCATTGTAAATTGAGCTGATTGAAGATACATGTGGCGTTGAAACTTCATGAAATTTCAGGCCTCGATAAGCATTGATTAAGTTTACGTATGTACATTGTACAAAAAACTGAAAACTAAAAAAAGGGTGGTTTTGCACAAGGTGTGTCAGTTCATGGCATTGACATTTTGCATCATGTGTGCAAATGTAGGGCATGTACATACATGTACATGTATCTTCCCCAAAGTATACTTTTGGCATAAACATGGATAGTAAATGGAAACATCTGCATGTTTTTAAAGTCTTTTTGCCTGATTTGTAGCCATTTTAGATTACAATGTAAGGCTTTTCTCTAAAAAAGTTATCATATTTTAACAAAATATTTATCCTAAAACCCTGTGCTTTACTTGAATACAAAATATATAAAAATTAAAAAATATGTAGGATGGTGCAATATTTTGTCTCCCTGGTGGAATTCCTCCTCCGAAACGAGTTGATTAACTTTGGTAGCCAGGAGATGTACATGTAGTACCATAGTACTAACCAGTGAAAATTTTGTTTCAAAAGGTGGTAGTGTTTTTGAGATATTGCCGAAAATCTGGAGTGGTTTGTCCACGCAGGAAGAATAATCTGCAATATTTTGTCTCCCTGGTGGAATTCCTCCTCCAAAACGAGTTGATTAACTTTGGTAGCCAGGAGATGTACATGTAGTACCATAGTACTAACCAGTGAAAATTTTGTTTCAAAAGGTGGTAGTGTTTTTGAGATATTGCCGAAAATCTGGAGCGGTTTGTCCACGCAGGAAGAATAATCTGCAATATTTTGTCTCCCTGGTGGAATTCCTCCTCCGAAACGAGTTGATTAACTTTGGTAGCCAGGAGATGTACATGTAGTACCATAGTACTAACCAGTGAAAATTTTGTTTCAAAAGGTGGTAGTGTTTTTGAGATATTGCCGAAAATCTGGAGCGGTTTGTCCACGCAGGAAGAATAATCTGCAATATTTTGTCTCCCTGGTGAAATTCCTCCTCCGAAACGAGTTGATTAACTTTGGTATCAAGTGCAACATCCAGCACCCAGCTAACAGACTACGTTTCATGTTCACATGCAATCAGTCCTCCCACACAAGTTAAATACCGACTATGTAGGCAGCTCATATGTTCATCTCAATATCATAGGTTATTGCATGCAGGGCCCGATTTCATGGCTCTGCTTACCGCCGAATTCTGCGCTTGCGATCACCATTCTCCGCTTACTGTTCAAGCGCCGAATTTCTGCGCTAGCTGTGTAAGCGTAGAATGCCTAGTAACGTGGAGTACGCACACGCACAAGCCGAAATTCCCAGCTAACCCGTGAAATGCGCTTGATGTAAGCGTAGAATTCCCTGCTTCCCTAACCGCCGATTCTTTGCTTATGGTAAGCAGAGCCATGAAATTGGGCCCAGGTCTTCCCGGTCATTTTCGGCAAAAAAAATGAGTATAAATTTCACTTTCATGCATTCATGCATTGTGTTGTTATAGGGATTGTTTACGTTTGGTAATTGGAACCCACTGTTTGTTTGAATCCTATTTAGTTTATATACTGTACCATAGAACTAACCTGTGAACATTTCATTTCAAAATGTGGTAGCGTTTTTGAGATATTGCTGAAAATCTGGAGCGGTTATGTCCACGCAGGAAGAATAATCTGCAATTGGAATACACAATCTGAGAAACGTTACTGCAGTAACGCTTCTCAGATTCAAATTTGTTGGGATAAAAAGTTATATCTCTTTCCATAACCGCAGTACTTTGAAGTGCAAATTTTCTAAAAATGCATTATACATGAACTATAAAAAGCTGAGCACTGTACTTCTGAACAACCAAGTAAGTGTTTTTTTGCCATTAATTTTCAGAGTCATTACCAAACATACACAGACCCTTTAATAACCATTGGGCCTACAGTCCCATTTCCTTCTATAGATAGGTTGCAATATGACATATAAGTCGGCCATCTTTACGGGCAATTTTGAACACACAGTCATGCGTTCCGCGTGAGAACGGCGTGCAGCATGCGCACATTTCACAAAACTCATTGCACTGTAACTGGGGCTTTTTATTAAGAAATGGTTCAAATCTAAATTATTTGAAGACAAATTGTACTTCAAACAAATGTTTGGGACTGGTCTCCTGTTCACCAATTACAAAATTAACCACCCCCCCCCCCACCAACCTCTAGCAATCTTTATTCCCAAACCGTTGTACTAGATAATTGTGCGTTTAAAAAAAAAAACAGGGCTGCCTTTGATATATTCTTGAGTTTTAAAGTAGACCTGTACACACACACACTGACAACCCATAAATAATAAAAAATGAGTTGACAGAAATGCCTTTAGCTACACGTACAGCCTGTCAAAAACCAGATCCATCTCCCAACCGAAAAACAAATTGTAACAAAATATTTCTCGTTGAACATGTATAGCCACTGGCAAACAGGAGTTGTCATGTTTTAACCGTTACGTTACGAGATCGTCTCTACTACAAATGTATGAGTGGACAACACAGATGTTTCCAACGTTGCTAGCTTCGAGTCACCTCTGATAAACTACTTAGAATATCTCAATTTACCTCCGTGTGGAGCAGAACAATAAATTGATTTAAAGTTGTCACTTTCAATTGATCGGTAAATTCTAATTGACAGAGTGTATTAGTCACATGAACTGCGGGTTCACCGGGAGTACAGTAAATACAAAGAACAGGAAAGAGTTCAAATCTTGGTGAGGTGTTTCTTTATACGCAGTGGGAACGATTTTAAAAGCATTTTAGAAGCTTTTAAGTGTGTGGCAAGGGAGTTTTGAGACTTCGTGTGAATGGGAAAAGTCTTTCGCCAGTTGGAATTCCCTGAGTTCGTGTACGAGTACAATCAGAGTGTGATTGTATCCATTATGATCTGTACAAAGTGACTACTCTGGCACGCCAAAATCACACACTTCTCAAATATAGTGACTGAAATGGCATTTATTTTCAAAGTGAAAACACAAGAGACATCAGCGAGGAGTGAATTTTGACTCTATAGTCCTCATGTGTTTTAACTTACACACGTGTACAATGTACATTTGGCCAGCGGACCACTGTTAGAGGCACTGAAAACGTTTGGTAATTGTCAAAGACCAGTGTTCTCACTTGGTGTATCCCAACATATATATGCATAAAATAACAAGCCTGTGAAAATTTGGGCTCAATTGGTCATTGAAATTGCAAGAAAATGATGAAAGAAAAAACACCCTTGTTGTACAAATTTGTGTGCTTTCAGATAGGAATAAAAACTTCTTGCAAGAAGTTTTTATTATTTTAGTGAGAAATTACATGTACCTCTTTCTCAAAAACTATGTTACTTCAAAGGGAGTCGTTTCCTACAATGTTTTATACGACTGAAACAGCTCTCCGTTGCTTGTTACCAAGTAAGTTTTTATGCTAATATTTGTTTTGAGTCATTACCAAACGTGTACGATACCTTTAAGGGAGAAACACTGTCGTTTATTTACAATTTAATACGCACTTAGCCGCACTACGCATTACGCACAGCGCATGATGGATATGGATTTTAAGCCTCACTGTAGTTGCATGCCTGCATATATCTGGCCCATTTCGTCATCTCTGCATATCAGACAGTCTGCATCTCAAATCAACCCAATTCGTTTGAGTGGCGTGTCGTGGCCGGGCGGATAAGAGCACCGGACTCGGGCTACGGTGTTTCTGATCGGCGGGGTGTGGGTTAGAGTCCTGGTTGTGACACTCAAGTGTCCTTAAGCAAGACACTTAACCATTATTGTTGCGTCCTTCTAATGGGACGTAAAGCCGTAGGTACTGTGTGTTGTGTACATGTATGCACGCTAAAGAACCCAGTGCACTTTTCAAAAAGAGAAGGGGTTTGCCCCGGTGTTCCTGGTTTGATTGACTGCATTGCGCCACAGCACCTTGTAAACCATTACATGGTGCTATGTAGAGGGAAAAGGTCTCACACTTCAAAAACGTAGCTCCACGTACCTTGCTTGAAAAATACTGAATTTTGAAGCGCCATGAGCGTCACTGAGTGACGGATTTGAGTGCTATACATGTATAAGAAGCCACTATTATTATAATTATTATTATTATTGGTTTAAAAATGTTCACCTCTTCCCCCACCCACGGGAAAAATTTGAGGAGCCTGTTTTTGCTAATCCCGCCGATCTGATGACCTGCCCAATTGGTCATCTCTCCATCTTCCCACTGCATCAATACCCAAGTGACTCACCCACCTGAACCAACCTATACTCAAGCCAAAGTAATAGAAAGTCTTGTTTCTACTTTTATAACGTCTTTCAAACCATATTTAACAAACGGTTACAAATGCTTTTTATAGACCAACTCGCCTGATCCAAGGCAACGTGTTCCTTTAGGTCTATATGAAGGTACAAAGAACCAGAAAGCTCATCTATGTTTTCATTTAGGTTCAATGACATGCCTGTGATCATCAATGAAGGGATGTAGTGATTGGAAGCCTGGTTCACTAATGGACCATGCATGATTAACCAGCTTCATATTATCAGGTAGTCAGATCTCGCTTGAAGAGTTGCAGATAGTGGCTGACTTATGTAAACATCGCTTCCCCTAAAGGAGTCAGTCATAATAATAATAATAATAATAATATGCAGTTCTTATAAAGCGCTTTATACTTCAGATGGGTGTCTCAAAGCGCTCAGTATTTTTCCTACAAGGTAAGTGGAGAAGTGTTGGTTAAAACCCCTACTCTTCCATGTTAAGTGTTCTGGGTTCTTTAAATTGCACTACCAATCCTAGTACATGGGTCTTACTGCTTAAAGTTAATGTCTCATCCGAAGGACAAAGCAATTGTGGTAAAGTGTCTTGCTCGAGGACACAAATGCCAGGACCAGGACTCGAACCCACACTCTGCTCATCAGAAACACCAGAGCTTGAGTCCGGTGTTCTTAACCGCTCGGCCACGACACGCCAGGTACTAATGTCTCGAGAAAGACTCTGCTAAGGTCGAAACGTCAGGCCATTTTATATTTATAAAAAGTCTGATTTTATGAGGGCAACAAAATAGGAAAAACGAGTATTAAAAAATAGGAAGAAAACAAATCAAGCCTTATCAATACATTCACTAGGCATTACTAACAACCCTTTTAAAAATGTAAAAATCAATAATGGAGTGCAGTGTACTACAAACAATCTTTTTAACACAGAAATGTGAAGCACTTTGGAAGCCAAAATGTGAAAAATTCTCCCACATGTCCCAAGACCTGCTTATATGGCGTAATTTAATCCATTCCACTACTCGGGTTACATTGAACACATTAATATATCACACATCTACATAGTGTATGATGTAACTTTACACTCAGACTGACTGTTGATTTAATTAAACCCCCTTCAAACCGCTCAAGCCTGATAATGTATGTGGCAGAGGGGAGTCACCCCAACCCCCCCCCCCCGCCCCCAAATATCCTAGACTATGTTCCCCTCTTGTACAGACATGTATATTGTTGTAACCGCCCCCCTCCCAAAAAACAACCCCAATTAAACATCCAAACAAAAAAATTAAACCAACAAAATGATAATGAATATAAATAGGCCTAAATACAAAAAGAAAGAAACAAACAAGTTTACAAACAAACACCCCAACACAACTCTGACACATGTACCCTCTGTGGACATTCCTTTGTTCTACGAACTTAAGAAAAAACATATTCTTCAACACTGGTGAAAACACTGTGTGGACGTGTGTAAGTCTACATATAAATGGTGTTTCAAAACCCTGCCTTGTGTGGAACTTATTTTTGTTCTCAGGTCCACACTTTGTACATAATGTACACATGTAATGCTTGCCCACCCCAACAAGCAGGCAAACAAACAAACACCCCAACAAACAAACAAAAAAGTAAAGAAATAAATACAGATTTAAATTAATTCATTATTCAATTAATGAATCCTCTAAAGACTCATATCTAGATTCCCAGAACAAAATGTGGATAAAATGGGAAGCGGGGTACACCATGACACATACACATCAAGCATCAAATGATAAGCTGCTTTATGAATCAGCAATTTGTCAAATTCATCACGATTAAAATGTCAGGGACTCCACTTGAAATGAAGTCATCAAAAAATTCAGAGAAAAAAAATTCATTTTTTCAAAGTCATACTTACAAATTTGTTTTTCTTACAAACCTGTGCCGTTTTGTCAACCAATGGTCCTTCAAGCACGAATTGACATTAAAAATCTGAGAATGGAACATCCAAGTCTCTGATGTTTACTCGGGGAAATTTGAGAGTGTTAAACACACCAGGGTAAGGTTTGAGGAATGCACTGCATATTTCGTCATTGTACATGTATGCCAGACACATTTTGACAACATTGTGTACGTTTTAAAGCATTCGTGAGCATTTATGTTTTCATGCCGTCGGCCGTAAGCTGTACATGTAGATGTCCCAAAGGAGGCATTGATTGTATTTAAGTCCAAATGTAGAGTCTGCACCAACAACGATTGGGGAGAGGTAGGTATTCGGAAAAATCAATCTATAAAATGTCAACTTGTAGGGCTTTAGCCAAAAATAATATATCGCACGGCAGTGGTTTAAAGGAAAGGGAAAACCCTTGGTAATTACGCCAAAAATTAATGACCGTGAAAACTTACTTGGTAAAGAGCACTGGAGAGCTGTTGATATTATAAAACATTGTTAGAAATGACCCCCTTTGAAGTAACGTACATGTAGTTTTAGAGAAAGAGGTAATTTTCGAACAACAAATTTGAAATTGAGAAAGGCTTCAGGCATGAAGCCTTTTCTCGGGCATCTGAAAGCACACAATTCTATGCAACAAGGGTGGGGGGGTTTTCTTTCATTATTTTCTTGTATTTCGATGACCAATTGAGTCAAAATTTTCACAGGCTCAAATTTTATGCACCAAGTGAGGATACTGGTCTTTGACAATTACCAAAAGTATACATTGTACCCTGCCTTTAAGGGTGTGCACAACATTGGTAAGACTGAAAATACAAATGTTCACAGAGTTGCACGCGGTATAAAGATGGTTGTGGTGAGAAAACTTCCCTTTAAATATTTTTGATCGAAAGGCTGGAGTTTTTGAGAAATGAGTCTTAACAAAATTACTTTTTATCTCACAAATCTAAAACTCGCAATAACTTTTAAATAGTTTTACAGCCAAAGCACTGTAGGGAACCTAGGAGGTAAGCAGACATTACAAGTATTTGGTTCAAACCGCCGACCCGCCTCCCCGATTACCGACGACGTCGACAATTGAATTGAAAAGAATGTGTGGCTAAGGGCTCACATGGCTCGATATTTTTGGGGAGAATCCACAAGACCATTTGTAAGACTTGTAGCTCAGAATCATTACTGGACCGGAATTTTATTTACAAGACCAGAATCAAAATGAGAAGAGACTAGAATCAAAATGAGAACACAGTTTTATCATCTGAGTTGTTCTATTTTAACAAACACTGAGAGAAGATTTATCTCTTCTGTTTTATGGGTGATACTCTGCTCAGCAGGATTGAAAGATACATGTATTTATGAGACTCAAACTCAACTTTTGAACATCATTCTTTTGAGACAAAGATGATGAACTGAAAAACCCAAGACCACCGGACTTGTCCTGTCTTGAGTTTACTGGCCAGACACTGAAATCACTGGCCTCAGGCCGGTGGTCCAGTGTAAAATTCAAGCCCTGGCTCACACTTGGCAACACTAGTGGGGCTAGACAAGATTCAAGGTCTGTTTATTCAAATGAATTCAAAGCAACGTTTATGAGATTAAACACAACTGCTCCTTTAAATGTCAGGGTTCTCCCCATGCACAAGCTAGCGCATCAGGCCAATACGTGCGAATTGCGTGCCGATACGCGCAAATTTTGGCCAATACGCAAAACTAAAAATATATTAGAATGCTCCAAATTGCACAGAAGGGCTTTTAAAACCAAGATACACTGTAAACGCAAATAGAAAACATTCCAAAGACCTTGTTTCAATTCAGCGTGCTTCACCCAAACTTCAAGAATTTGGGTCCAGAATGCCCCAGAGTTTAAAATAAAAACCTGGGGAGAACCCTGTAACTGCCCCTTTAAATGTGATACCAGACTGCCTCTTTAAGCCCTCCCCCACATGGATATACAGGGTATTGATTATCTTAGGACTGATTGGTGGCTGTTGAAATGCCATGGCTGAGGCTTTAGTTATAGAGTAACCACACAGGGACACGGAGGCGACGACGACGAGCGGCGCTACTTTTTTCCTTGATGCTTCAGGACGGTCTTTTATTGTATTTTCCCTACGGTGGTCTGAGGGAATGGAAAGTCTCCGATAAATTGCCAGCTTTCTGGGCTAAAACAATACAGGATGTTTCAAACGTCGTGAGGAGGAAATTTTTAAAGATACAGCTGGTTTCTAAAATCATTAGGGATTTGTTTAATGTTTCTCGAATGCTGGGTATGCATTTGTAGAAATGTTAAGCGGTGTGTACAATATTGGTAAGATTGAGAAAATAAATAATCACAGATTTACAAATCACTTACAATAAAAAAATGTATAGAATAAAGATAGTCATGGTGGAAAGCTTCAATTGAAATTGTTTTTTCTTCGAAATACTAATCAGTTATTGAGAAATGAGTAAAACAATTAGTTTTGATCTCACCAGACCAAAACTCAACAATCTAAAACAGCGAAAACACAGTTTGTCAAATACATATATTTTATCGTTGCTTCAATGACCAATTGAGCCCAAATTTTCACAGGTTTATTAAATTCATTATATTGGGTCACAAGTAAAGTGCGGCAGGTCTTCGACAATTACCTATGTTGTACATAAAAAGTGCATATATATGTACATGTACTATTTGCATAAAAAAGGCACAGTGTACCTTTGGTATGTAAAGTTCTCCAAAAATTAATGACCGAAAAAACTTACTTGGTAAGAAGCACTGCACTGTTGATAATAATTTTGAGAAACGATTCCCTTCCAAGGAATGTGGTCAAGTAGAGAAAGGGATTAAAAAAATGTCAGTCTGAGAAACATTTCATGCATGAAACGATTCTCAGATTGTGTATTCCAATTACGGATTATTCTTCCTACTTGGACAAACCGCTGCCAGATTTTCAGCGATATCTCAAAAAGCTACCACCCTTTGAAATGAAATTTCACAGGTTAGTTTTATTGTACAGATGCATACAAATAAAAAATAATCGAATCGTTACACAAACCAAAGGTATACTCTGCCTTTAATACACAGTATGCAAATATTTTGTACCGACTTGTTTTCTACAGGATAAGCTAGTACTTGCTACAACGAGCACTACAGCACGTGCATGTAGTTATTTATTAGACAAACCTAGCACTTATTTTCATCACAGACTCTTGTTTATTTTATCAGGGGCTCGAGAGGAGTGTGTGTTACTTATGGTCTCATAAAAGCATTGTTTTAATAAATGAGCTGAGATTTGCACTTGAAACCCCATCTGTCCACTGAACACCATAACAAATCCGTGTGAATTTGTCAACAAGATTCAGTGACAGGGATCCGAGGTGTTAACCAGCGTCCCCAGCATTGTGTCAAATTTGTCAGAAATTTGTTTTACAGGTGTCAAATTGTTCCCCTTTTTTCCTTTCTACGGGTAATTCAAGAGGAAAAAACAACATTGTATTTGGGAGAGTCACACTTCTTGCCAGTCCTCTTGTTTTCAATGAACACACCCCACAACCAAAACCTGTGAAAGTTTCATCACATTCGATGATTCATTAAAATTTGTTTTGCATAATTGTAAACGTGATAATGTTTTGTGCACATTTTATGTCAGGCTCGTTCCTGGGCCCAATGTCATGCTTAGCCTGCTTGCCGCGGAATTCTGAAAACAGGGGTAAACCTTTCTTTCCAGGGTCATTACCAAAGTATGACCCTACCTTTAAAATTTAAATACGTTTACTGGAATTCTTTGTAATCAATTTGAACAAAATGCTTTTGTTTCTTTGTTCCTGTCTCATTTTTTACTAATATTGAACATTGAACAATGCTCATATTATTTGTTAAATGTACTCAGTACAGGTCCGTGAAAAAGACCAACTTAACAAAATTTCAAATATATACAACTTGTTTTTGCTGAAATGAGACCACCAAATTTGATGAAACCTTCATAAATTGGATTAATGGTGTGGTGTTTGGTTTTTTGGTTTTTTTACTAGAACATCAGAATTTATTTATTATTCTATAAAAATAAAAATAAAGTTATTCCATTTTCAAGATGAAGCCTAATAAAATTTTATTCAATAAAAAATAAAATAAAATAAAACTGATGAAAATTTCACATAGGTTTGAGGGTGTTGTTTATTTGTTTACAACAGCACATGGATTCATTTCATCTTCCAAAAAAACAATGATATTAAATACCATTCCCTCTTTCAAGATGTAGTTCGATAAAATTTCATCTTTGTCAAATATTTACAGTAATTTTACAATGTGAGATCCTAATTGAATTCATTTAAAATCAGGCCAATTACACTTCATCTTTTTGAAAAGTAGCTCACAGGGCTAGTAAACTTACCCCCAGTTTTTAGTAGCCCAGGATTTAAACATTAATTGTCACAAATATCTTTCTGAATTGATGGTAGCGATGACAACCAGTTTAATGGTCAAATGAGGTTACCTTCACACACTCAAAAATGAACACATTTTATCATATTTTTCACATCTGAAAGTGAAGAAATGTAAGCATTTTAAACAAGTAGGTTGGGCAGCTTTTAGTAGCCCACAGGGCAAGTTGAGAAGTGGTGTTTACTAGCCGAAGGGCAGTTTTTACCCGAGACAATGTACGCCGCCGGGCTAGTGTTAAAGGGTCTGTATACGTTTGGTAATGACTCTGAAAATGAATGGCAATAACAACTTACTTGGTAAGAAGTGCAGCAGCTTTGGATAGTATAATGCATTTTGAGAAACATTTCACTTTGAAGAAATGTGGTTATGGAAAATGGTATTAGTTTTTATCCCAAAAATTTTGAATCTGATTTAAGCGTTTCTATCAGAAACGTTTCTCAGATTGTGTACTTCAATTACAGATTATTCTTCCTGCATGGACATTTTATATTACTACACTCCAGATTTTCGGCAATATCTCAAAAACGCTACCACCTTTTGAAATGAAATTTTCACAGGTTAGTTTTATGGTATCTACAACTATATAGGATTGAAACAAACAGTGGGTTCCAATTACCAAATGTATACAATCCCTTTAAATTCAATTAAAAAACACAATACTGCCGGACTTGTCTGGTCATGAGTTTACTGGCCCGACACTTAAACTACTGGCCTCGGGCCTGCGGTCCAATTTAAAATTTGAGCCCTGGTCCCAATCGGGACTAATTATAACTATAGATCCACCAATGAGGATATTAAATTGGATCCCAATCGGGTGACAACCAACACCTCCATTCTTTAATTGTAATTTGATCCAAATTAGAATCTCACTGACAGCCTTTGTTCCAGAGCATTGTGTTCATTCGTCCCTCCTCCGTATTCTCATCCAAACTATATTCCAATCGGGACCAATAAAAACTTCAGATCCACCAATGAGGATATCAAAAAGACCCCAATCGAGTGAACAACATTAGAATCTCACTGACAGCTTTTATTCCAGAGCATCGTCTTCATTCGTCCTTCCTCCGTATTCTCATCCGAACTATATTCCAATCGGGACCAATAAAAACTTCAAATCCACCAATGAGGATATCAAATACACCCCAACCGAGTGAACAACACCTGTAACAGGGTTTGCCTTTTGATCCTTTCTGACACTCATCTATCGTGAGTGTCTGCGTTTATTTTTTTCCCTCTTCAGTATTCCCATCCAAACTACGCCAATCAAAACCGATTCAAACTTTAGATCCACCAATGGGGATCAAGTGATACCCCAATCAGATGACAACCAACAGCTGCCTCTAGTTGTAATTCGATCCCCTCGCCCGTCCCTTTGGTAATCAACCATGGTGTTTATTCGTCCCTCCGTGTTCTCATATCCAACGTATAATAGGATGAGAATCTATTGACTTCGCACACCTTTGTGGCTCACTACGTCTTGCCCTCGAAATGCCAAGACATAAATAAGCTTAAAGGCACTGTACACGTTTGGTAATTACTCAAAATATATATTAGCATAAAAACTGACTTGGTAACGAGAAACAGAGAGCTGTTGATAGTATAAAACATTGTGAGAAACGACTCCCTCTGAAGTAACGTAGTTTTTGAGAAAGAGGTAATTTCTCACTAAATTAATAAAAACTTCTTGCAAGAAGTTTTTATTCCTATCTGCAAGCACACAATTGTGCAACAAAGGTGTTTTTTCTTTCATCATTTTCTTGCAACTTTACAGGCTTGTTATTTTATGCATTGACAATTACCAAACGTGTACGATACCTTTAAAGGGTCTGTACACGTTTGGTAATACTTCTAAAATTAATGGCAATAAAAACCTACTTGGTAAGAAGCAAAGCTCCTGATAGAAAGCATTTCACATTGAGAATCATTTCACATTGAAGTACAGCGGTTATGGAAAAAGATATCAGTTTTTATCCCCCAAAAATATGAATCTGAGATGCGCTTCTGTCAGAAACAGATTGTGTATTCCAATTGCAGATTATTCTTCCTGTGTGGACATAACTGCTCCGGATTTTCGGCAATATCTCAAAAAACGCTACCACCTTTTGAAATGGAATTTTCACAGGTTAGTTTTATGGTATATCTACAACTATATAGGATTGAAACAAAGTGGGTTCCAATTACCAAACGTATACAATCCCTTTAAGATGAAGAGAGAGAGAGACAGAGAGAGGCAATGAATGCAAGGCTTGATGCAAGGAGAGCGAGACAGACCCTTATTCATAGGAGAAAGACGAGAATCGTGTATACATAATGGATGAGTGTCATGCAGTAATGCCATCTCAGCCAGTAGGAATTTGATGCATGTTTAATTGGATGATACATAAACAACCTGTGAAGAAAAGAACTCAACACAACTCAATAGATTGTGCCTCAATTTGTGTTTTTCTCTGATTCTTATTGTATAAGAATTTATGTTCAAGAGAGATTCTGTGTTAGTATTCCTTTCTTTTAAGAAACACGAGGATACATGTTCTCCTGAAATAAATAATTGAGAACTCTTTGCACTCCTCACACATGCCTCAGAACCAAACTTCACAAATTAATCTAAAAAGTGAAATTAAACCACAACTGTAGATGGTCTGGAAACCCTGGAATGTGCTAGAATAGAATGGCCACACTTCATGGAGGTATCAAAGGCAATTGCCTCCATGCCCCGTGAAATGTTCCAGTTTCAGGCCTGATACTTCACAGAGGCAATAGATGCAATTGCCTCCATACCCCTGGTCATTGCCTTGGTGCCCCTTGAAATGTTCCTGTTTCAGGCCTGATACTTCACTGAGGCAACAGAGGCAATTGCCTCCATGCCCCCTGGTCATTGCCTTGGTGCCCCTTGAAATGTTCCTGTTTCAGGCCTGATACTTCACAGAGGCAATAGATGCAATTGCCTCCATGCCCCTGGTCATTGCCTTGATGCCCCTTGAAATGTTCCAGTTTCAGGCTTGATACTTCACGGAGGCAACAGAGGCAATTGCCTCCATGCCCCTTGAAATGTTCTTGTTTCAGGCCTGATACTTCACAGAGGCAATAGATGCAATTGCCTACATTGCCCCTGGTCATTGCCTCCATGCCCCTTGAAATGTTCTTGTTTCAGGCCTGATACTTCACAGAGGCAATAGATGCAATTGCCTCCATGCCCCCTGGTCATTGCCTTGGTGCCCCTTGAAATGTTCCAGTTTCAGGCCTGATACTTCACAGAGGCAACAGAGGCAATTGCCTCCATGCCCCTGGTCATTGCCTTGGTGCCCCTTGAAATGTTCCAGTTTCAGGCCTGATACTTCACGGAGGCAACAGAGGCAATTGCCTCCATGCCCCCTGGTCATTGCCTAGGTGCCCCTTGAAATGTTCCTGTTTCAGGCCTGATACTTCACGGCGGAAACAGACCTCCATGAAATATCGTTGAGAATCCGGAGCGGTTATGTCCATGCAGGAAGAATACTCCGTAATTGGAATAGACAATCTGAGAAAAAGTAATGTTTCTCAGATTCAAATGTTGGGGGATAAAAAGTAATATCTTTCTCCATAACCACATTACTTTTCAAAGAAACGATTCTCAAAATGCTTTATACTATCGAAAGCTGCTGTACTTCTAACCAAGTAGGTTTTTATTGCCATTAACTTTAAGAGTGATTACCAAACATCAGACCCTTTAACATTTTTCTTTTAGTACAAGAAGCCATTCTCCTTTTACATTTTTCCCCACACATACATATGGTACACTAATAAAATTGTATCTGCAATTTTCCATCAATCAATTAACTTCTTTGATCACATTTCTCAAAAGGCCTTGTTTCAATGTATCTAAAAAATCTAGCCTTCAATTCCTTCCAGTTCACTTACTCTGCCCGCCACCGAATTGATTATCTTTTCCTCCCCCCACCTGCTCTGCGTACGCTGTCATTTTGAGTATTATTTCTACCCAAGAGGTTAAATAATCCCCGAAAGCTTAGACGGATATGGATGTATTCACATACTGTGGTTGACATTTACATTCAGAGTATCCCTGTAGTTTACATTATACATGTCAAGGCTCGAATTTGGGGGGAAATCCACGAGACCATGGGGCTTGTTGCTCAAAATGTTTACTGGACCAGAAGTGTTTTTACAAGACAAGAATCAAGATGAGAAAAATTCTTCCTGATACAGCTTTAACATGCATTTGGCTGTTTTTATTTGAACAAGCAATGAGACATGCAAGAGAAGATTTATCTCATTTGTCTTTATGAGTATTAAATATCAGGGTTCTCCCCATACACAAGCTACATGTGGGTCTTTCCATAAATAAGGGGGCCAAAGCGTGACATGGTGTATCTCAAAAGATAATGCACTTTCTACATTCTTTGCATGTTTTTAGCAGTGGGGATAGCTCATATGTTTAATGTAGAACTTCAATTTCTCGAATCAGATTTTTTTGTTTTCATATATATATACGATCCAAAACTATCCATCACACTGTAACGGAGACACCTGTGTCTCAGTTTCCTGTTACAGTGGGAACTTGTGACTTTTTTTGCCATAAATTAGTAGGTTTTCATTGAAAATTTAAATTTCAAAGGGTAAATCTAGCAAAGTGCACAGATGTACATGCTACATACATCCCATTTACATGTAGCAGGTATTACATATTACTTTGAAGGGGCATGTACATGTACATGTATCAAGACCAAGACCAAGACAATACATGTAGGCCTAGAGGCCATGGCCTCCATGTAATTCCAGACCTGAGCTGTCAAAAATGCTTACATGCATATTACCAAAAATCAACCCGCGGTATTAGACATAAATGTATGCAAACATTGTTGTTGTTAGTGGCCTCACTGAGTTATCTGCAAAATTACTGGTCACTTATCCTACATAAAGTGAACTGAACATATTAACAATGTACGTAGAATACACGTAAACATGTCAATAAATTACCAAGTACAAGTATGCAGAGCTGACGATATCCAGTATGAATCGTAGCAACGGTTTAGATGAATTAGGTACTTATTGTACAAGTAATCAATATGCTATACACATCGCTAATGTTGCCTCTTTATTGATGGCATGCTCATAACACAAACCTGGCTGCTGTGAAACTTAGGTTCTCCCCGCTAATTTCAGCAAAAATTAATTAAGTTTCATTTTAAAGGGAGGGTATACCTTTGGTAATTACAGTGCTTCAAAAATTAGTGGCCATAAAAAACTTTGTAGGAAGCACAGCAGTTGTTATTACATGTTGAGAAACGATTCCCTTCTAAGGAATGTGGTTTAAGAGAGAGGGATTTACAAACATTTCAATCTGAGAAACGTTTCTCAAATTGTGTATTCCAATTACGGACTAGTATTCTTTTAGCATGGACATAACTGCTCCAGATGTTCGGCAATATCTCAAAAATGTTACCACATTTTGAAATGAAATTTTCACAGGTTTGTTTTTAAATTTTAATTGTATTGTCTACATTTATATAGGACTAAAACAATCAAACGGTTCAAAAAAACAAAGGTATAATTTGCCTTTAACACACATTCAAATTCACGCATGTTTCCCATATATTCATTCAAACCAGAGGGTTTCTTTTTAGCTACTATTGCATAGAATTTCGTTTTCGTGCACCGTGATTTCGTTCTTCTCACTCTGCAGGTTCGTTTCAGGTCATTCTTTTTCATTTATGGTCATTCAAGACTATATTTCCTACATTCTTCATTCTTTATTTGCATTTCTGGGCACAGACATCTTTCACGTACTGCGCGTGACAACGGAACGTTTTTAATTTGAAGAGAACATTGTGAAAGTGAGAAATTTTGCATCAGGCTTGCACACTTAGTACGGGACTGCTCATCCGCGCTGTCACCCATGATAAATCTCATTTGGGACGTTTTATTTGGGATTCAGAGTCCTTGTGTGTTATTACACAGTGCAGTGCGGATCTAGAAGTAGGCCTAAAGCTAAAATGTTGATGAATTGGGCTGTGTTTTCTGGGCTCGAATTTGGGGGAAAATCCACTTGTAATTGACCGTAGGGCTTGTACATGTAGCTCAAAATGTTTACTATAAGTTACCAGAATTGCTGTTACAAGACCCGAATTGAAATGAGAAAAAAAATACCTTCACAGTTTTAACATTTGAACTGTTTTAATTTGAACGTGCACTTTGAGAGAAGACTTAAATCTCGTTTGTATTATGGGTAAGAATTCTTCATTACTCAATCAAACTGAACTTAGATTTGTCATGACTGAAAGTCGCATTTTGAACAAAAGCACAAATTGTGTACTTTTTTTTGAGTAGGCCTACATTTTGCAGATTTATGTATTTTTTTGAAGTACCTTGAGGCTTGCATATTTAGTGCTAATGATAATTTATTATGTTAATAAACTTTAAAGGGAAAGTATATCCGCTTTGGTTTTTGGAACTGTTCGATTGTTTTATTCCTATAATGTATAAAACAATAACAAACCTGTGAAAATTTAATTTCAAAAGGTGGTCGCGCTTTTTAGATATCGCCGAAAATCCGGAGCGGTTATATCCACGCACTCGTATTGGAAAACACAATCTGAGAAGCGTTACTGACAGTAACGTTTCTCAGATTCAAATTTGTGGGGATAAAAAGTGATGTGTTTTCCATAACCACAGTACTTCGAAGTGAAAAATTGTCTCAAAATGCATTTAATCCAAAACTGCTGTACTTCTTACCAAGTAAGTTTTTATTGTCATTCATTTTCAGAGTCATTACCAAACGTAGAGAGACCCTTTAAACTTTAAAGCCAGGTTTCTGACGAATTTAACAATTGGAAAACAATATAAAGGCAGGCCTAGCCATTGCCAATTGCCAAATATTAGCATAAAAACTTACTTGGTAACAAGCAACGGAGAGCTGTTCATAGTACATGTATAAAACATTGTAGGAAACGACTCCCTCTGAAGTAACATAGTTTTTGAGAAAGAGGTAATTTCTCACTAAAATAATAAAAACTTCTTGCAAGAAGTTTTTATTCCTATCTGAAAGCACACAATTGTACAACAAGGGTGTTTTTTCTTTCATCATTTTCTTGGAATTTCAATGACCAATTGAGCCCAAATTTTCACAGGCATGTTATTTTATGCATATGTTGGGATACGCCAAGTGAGAACACTGGTCTTTGACAATTACCAAACGTGTTCAGTGCCTTTAAATAGTCATCGCATAAAAGTATCTTTCATCGCTTCGGTCAATGTACATTGAATAACGATGGAACTGCCCTTCAACTTCGTTAACATAATATTTCTCCAAGCAATTTATAATAAGTCATCTTTTGTCATAACAGGAAGCTGTGTCTTGCGACTGACTAGTGATCATAAACGCACAATCACCAACTACAGTGTGTAGGACGACATTATGTAGATTGGCTGGCCAATTTACAGTGCAAACAGATAGCAAAATGAGTTATGGCCCGGTGTTTCAGTTTGAACAGTACTCATATGACGTGACTGTAGGCCTACTTGAAGGGTAAAGTGAGCGTGCCAAATGCTCCTGAGTGCTAATGGATTGGGGACCATCTGAACAATAAAATTAGGGGGGGGTCCCATGTTAGGAAACTGATTGGGGATGATGTATATCAGTTAAAGGGATGTCAATAAACACTTAAGTGGGGGGGGTAACATTTGCAGAATTGAAAAGAATTTACTTTCAAGTTGCAACAAACTAATTTACTTGACTGAAATTACATACATTATTCCCAGGTTTGTGTACATGAAGTGAAATCGTTTCGTCGGGTGTAATTTCATTTTACAGAAAAATACAATTTTGTATCATTTTGAAGCAATGGTAATTACAATGTCTCAGGCCGACCATCGTTTGTCTGTCTGACAGTTGAAAATCGTCACCATTTGCCCTCGTTTTCTCAGCAGTCACACACGCACTTAGTAAGCGGGTCGATGGAAAAATATTTCATACTAAATCCTACCCCTACAAATCCACATTTTCTCGAAAAACACAACATGCAGACGCTCGTAGCTGAATAAGAAGAGAGCTGAAAAGGGGCTTGCTAAGAAGAATGCAAATGGAAAAAAGCAGCTTGGTCAGAAGTGCCCCCGTAGACAAAAATGGTGCACCCCCTTATTGTATATGCCTCCCTACATGTACCATAGTTCAATCACCATGATCACTGCTTAAAGGGACACGTTGCCTTGGATCGGGCGAGTTGGTCTACACATGTATGAAAAGCGTATTCAGTAACCGTTTGTTATAAAATGCATTATGGTTAGAAAGATGTTTTAAAAGTAGAATACAATGATCCACACAAATTAGTATGCCTCGGAATTGCGTGGTTTTCCTTTTGTCGTGAACTAACACGGCACGTCATTTTGTAGAGCCAAATTTTTGACTCCACGAAATGGCGGACCGGGTTAGTTCGCAAAGTAAAAGAAAAACCACGCAATTTCCTTTGAATTATCACAGGGTTTGCCCTGAACTTTTTCAGTGACTGGCCAGCAGGACCAGTTAGCTTGTCATTTCACTAGGTACATGAAGTCCACCAGCTATTTCACAAGTCCATACTTTATAGGCATATTAAATAGGGATGCTTTTCAACACTGAACTAGCCAGCTGGACCACTTGGAGTGAATTGTGACTGGTCCTCAGGTGTTTTAAGTGGCATTTGGCCAGCGGACCACCAGTGTTAAGGGGTGTCATGTGGCCGAGTGGTTTAGAGCATCAAATTTAAGTTCCGATGGTTAAGTCATCGGGGTGTGGGTTTGAATCCCGGTCATGACACTTGTATCCTTGACATGCTTGAGCAAGATACTTTACTATAGTTGCTTCTCTTCACACAGGGGCATAAATGGGTACCTGCGAGGGTAGAGGTTGATATATTGTGTTTGAAAAGCCTTCAGAGCGCCAAGGCAGCTCGGGCTGTATACTCCCTAGGGAGCTGAGAAAGATTATACGAATGTTATTGGCCCAATGACCAGGACACTTACTGTAATGTAAAGCGCATTGCGACGTTATTGTGAAATGTGCAATATAAGAACTAGTTATCATTATTATTATTATTATTAAGGGAGAATGCTGATATAGAGTCCATGCTCTTTGGATTTACATAATACATGTAGATAGCAATCCACAACTGATTCAACTGATTGGGAAACTGGGACAAATAAATAGGCCTGGAATTACACAGAGGCCAAGGGGGGCCATGGCCTCAGTTGCCCCTTGTCTTGGCCTCGGTACCCTTTCAAAATTTTCTCATAGACTTTAAGATTATCCAATCATATGGAAGTGCACTTTGCAAAATGAAAATGGCCTTGCCCTCTCAACAAAGATGAAATTCCAGGCCAAATTAAATAAGACAGTGGATATGTATATTATTGCCCGGAGTGGTACCGGCTAAGTTTTACTAAAAATGCTGTAAGTGTTAAGTCGGCAAATCTTTAGGCCCTCTTTGACGCATACACCATAGCCAATATAGGCCTAATACGTATTTAATTTCAGGGATTTTGGACCACTGTTGCATAGCTCAGTGGAATGCCTCCAGATTAGTAAACGACACGCTCTGCGTTCGAATTGTGCTTGCCGCCTTTCTCTTTTCAACCAAAATATCTATGAAAATATTCTTATTATTACACTTTGTTATTAATTATTAAATGTTTACTCCTATTATGGATAGCAATTTGTATAACACTACCTTTTTCTGATTTTTGCCTCCAGAGGGTTTTTTTTTAAGGGAAATAAAGTTCCAATTCATCTGGTCAGTGGCATGGTCATTGTATATAGTCCTCCAAAAAGTCACTGCGAATGTTCAGTGCTGGCGCAATACATTAGTCTATTAAAATACTCTACTCTAGGGATTTGTTTGTTTTTGGTGTTTTGTCATGTTTGTACTGTGTGTGTGTGTTTGTTTACAATTTTACAGGCGATCATGAAGTGATAAACCAAATTTGTTAACATTGTCCTTGATTGAGTTTTTATTTGTTTGTTTTAAATTATTATTTTGTTTCTTGATTGGCATGCAATGTATCCTCCATCATTCCTTCCTCTTTTTGTTTTTCTTCATTTTTTTACAACAGTACACATTGAGGAAACAGAAATATATTGCGATATCCCCACCCCCTGACCGTCCCTCCTCAAGCAACACACCGAAGTAAACTCTTATGCCATCCTTCCGCTAATGACTAAGAGGCTGCGACCTGCGAGCCTCCGTTGCCCGACGTCCGACTCGACTCTCTCCCGGACATGTCTGTGCTCTTCAGCCGCGGCGGCCGGCCGGGCGAAACAAACCACCAGCCGTCACGGGACGGTAGCATCGATCTCCAATCAGCCCATGGTTTGGCTGAAAACATCTAACATTATCTCGATCGTAAAATAACCCTGAATTCATACCCTACTATACATCATAATAGGAAGTTTGTTAAGTCGAAAATTGTCAAAAACTCACCCTTTTTTGTCACAGTTCTTGTTAATTCAGCAAAATAATCCAAGCAGTTTCCGGACGACAGGCATAATTCCTTTGCATTCCGCCTTCTTCTGTTTGACCAGTCTGGTTCCTCAGAAGAGAATAGTCGCGTTTTGTTCTGCCTGGGCAAACAAAATGGCTTTGGTATGTCTGGGATCACGACATGTCATTGGAGAAGTTAAAGTGGCTACTAATCCTTGTTGTGTTTTTTAAATTAATTGTATATTTTAAATGTATAAATGTCTACACGGATAACACTAAATGTAATAAAAATTGATTGAAACGGAGGGAGAATTATAATAATCATGTAATAATTATGTAAAAATATGGGGGATTTGTAAAAAATTATCAGCCGAAATTTACGCCTAAATACATGTAGAAGTTTATGAAATTTGCCAGAGAACTACCGCAGGTGGTAGACTTGGTTCCAAGTCTGTGAACAGTTTTCAGAAAATGTATTTATTTTTAGATTAATCGTTTAAAAAAATAGTAATGGTAAAACAAGAGCGCTAAAAATGGGCTTGTTTAAGAAAAATGCACACGGAAACTGCAGTTTTAAATGGCAATTAATGCCTCCTTGACGCATGAATGCCTCTCTTTTTAATTTCAGCATTGCCTGAAATAGCGCCCTCTTGTGGAATAATACGAAAGCCCATCACCAACAACAAAAATACCTTTCTGATCTTCACAACCAGTCCCTCCAACAGTACCAATCACTTCTTAAACTTCGCCAATTCATGTGTAAATATTGGGATAACTATTAACATTATTAAACTTCACTAATTTCCCTGGCAACACTAAGTCATCGCCAATACTATGTATTTCGCTGTTTCTTTTCCAATGCGCAATGCCCTGGGGGAGTCAAAGTCTTTGATATACTAGATTGGACCATTCCACATATCTAAGGGAGGGGGGGGTGTTCAGGTCCCAAAGTTGTGTAGTTTTTGGTTGTTTTATTTGAGGGGCTAGCCTGGCGGCAGTAAACCTTGCTGCAGCGAGCGAGCCTCGAAGCACCAAGGCTGCTGCAGCGAGCGAGCCTAGCGGCAGCAAGGCTTGCTGCAGCGAAGCGAGCCTTGCTAATAAGTGGTGTTTGCTCTTCTAAATTATTTGCATTCTCAGTAACGTTATGTATTATATATCATTATTGTTTATAATATTTATACATAGACCTATTTACCACTAATATTTGCCTGTTACAAATAAATTTAAACTCAACCAAGAAAACAGTTTCTTTAAAATAGTTTGTATATCTTTGTTTTATTAGGAATATATATATAAATCCACATAATTATACCCAATTCCACAAACCACCGTCACTTATTAGTAAAGCTGTCAAACGTCACGGCATCACTTATTAAATAACCCGTTCTAAATCCACCTCGTTTATAATAGTGGATGCTCTATCATGATAGTATTATAGTAGTATCATGAGCGTTCATAAGAGATGAAGTAACGCCTGACAGCCTTACTTTATAAGTCACAGTGGCTCGTCAAATCAGGTGCCACATTAGTTTTACAATATAAACGGGATGAAATTAATAAATCAATTCTTCAGGACCCAAGATTTTCATAACACAAAATTTTCAGTATTTTTGACCATGTGAGGGCGTGTGTCAGCCAATTAACGCGATGCAAAACAAGTAAAACAAACAGGTTTTGTCATTTTCATTAATATCTATTTGGCCATCGATACTATAACAAAAATACAGTCAGTCAAAATATGATAAAACTGTAATTGTGATGCAAGGAAATTCACTGTTGGAAGCACCCTTACGCAGTCAAAAATACGGTCAATTGCAGTCAATAACATTATTTTGCCTCGTCTGTAATGACTGTTTAACCAAACACACTAGCATCGCACAATCAAACAAGAAGCTTTTCATGATATAAAGCACAATGAAGAAAATAACCACTTAAGCAAATCGTTAAAGATTGTTCCTACAGACCATGTCATGACCTTTAACATTCCAGGGCATTTCCTGGCAGGCAAGATACTACACTGGTCATATGAGAAGTTTTACATTTTGTATTATTTAAATTATCATGTAAAATTAAGAATTGTAAAATATAAAAGCTGAACAAGTTTTGAGATGAGACTAACGGGGACTGAAGGCCATACAAAAATTATAGCACTTAGCCTTCGCCTCAAGGGGGAAAGAAATCTGTCATAATTATTTTCTGAGGACAAGTCTTACCCCGTTTAAAATATTAATAATTTGGTACGCTTATCATCCTTACTCGCAGCTGAGAAGCTGAATTGTGAAGGACGCGGCTACAACATGTTCCAGCTGCTGGCATGCAAGGGCGCCTTTGGCAGCCAACCACACTGACCCATATATGACAACCGAGCACAGCCCGAGATCAAAAGCGTTTGATTTTTCCGCAGGGAGGAAAAACTGAACGGCCTAGAGAAAAAACCTTGTGGCATAGGAGAGAACCAATGCACAACTCTACTCACATATGGCCTTAGCCGGGAATCGAACCAGGGTCACAGTGGTGAGAGGGGAGCACTTTACACACTAGCCACCCATGCCACCCCAACATATGTATAGAGTCCAACCAAGAACAGGAAATCTGAAAAAGATGGCCACGGAATTTAAAGAACACAATAGTACATTGACCTCTTTGTATTAATTACATTAAAATAAATAAACCCATTGTTGAGTTTTGGTAGTTAAATTTGTATATTTACATCAGTTATTTACATATTAATACATGAACTTTTAATTCAAGGCAGTTTAATATCAAATCTGCACATTTTAGGGTGAAGTTTTAAAACTTAAGCCCAAAGAACCTCAAGGTTGTCTTTGACACAATTGCTGCAGCCATGGCTATGGCTATGACAGTAGCACTGGCTAGATCAACATGGCTGCTGTAGCCACCAGCCATAGCCAAGGACAAAGAAACTCAAGGTTGTGTTTGACACAATGGCTGCAGCAATGGCTATGGCTATGACAGCAGCACTGACTAGATCAACATGGCTGCTGAAGTCGCCAGCCATAGCCACGAACAAAGAAACTCTAGGTTGTGTTTGACACAATGACTGCAGCTATGGCTAAGCCAAGATCACAGCAACAGTGGCTAGATCAATATGGCTGCTGTAGCCGCCAGCCATAGCCACGAACAAAGAAACTCTAAGTTGTGTTTGACACAAAGAATACAGCTGTGACAAAGCCAAGATCACAGCAACAGCGGCTAGATCAACATGGCTGCTGTAACCAACAACCAGAGCCATAGCCAAAGAAACACTCCATCCTAATTATGCATAAATATTACCAGAACAGCCAACAATCAAAGGCCCATTCAGATACAGCCAGTACCCGTGGCAACCACTGTACGGCTTTGGTTGTTTGTCGCCCTCTACTGACATCATCTAAACTTGACAATGAGATAGATGACGAAGAACACAAAGAAGGAGAATAGGAGAAGGTAGCAGAGGTAGCAGTTGTGTCCAGACCGCGCCATCTTGGAAAGTCTGCCCATCGTCGAGTTCAGGAAACCTCCAGTGGAATCAAAATTGTCGTCCTGAATAATCAACAGAAAAACTCAAACAGTTTAATTATGTAATAACAGAGTTGCCGTCAAATCTTCCAGGGCAAATCTTAAGTCAAGTCTCAAGTCTTTGGGGTCGAGTTTCAAGTCTTTGGGATCAAGTCTCAACTCTCAAATCAAGTCTCAAGTCAAGTCTCAAGCCAAGGCTCAAGTCAAGTCTCAAGTCAAGTCTCAAGTCTCAAGTCAAGTCTCAAGACAAGTCTCAAGTCAAGTCTCAAGACAAGTTTCAATTCGTCTCAAGTCTCAAGTATCCAGTCTTCATGATGTATCATTCAAATATAGCTTTAAAAATAAAAGCTCAAAATCATGTCCATAATAATTATTTTCAGAAATGGTTGATAAGTTCATATTTCTGTAATTCACTTTAACAACAAGTGAAAAGATAGAGTGCAGCTTTGGAGAATTTACAACAAACACTTTTTTAATATTAAATACATCAATAGAAATAATGGAAAGTCCAGGCGGACAAAAACTTCAGCCATCCAGCTGTAAGCACAAAATTGAGGAAAACCTGAAGTCATTGCGGGCGTTAAAAAACGTCCGCTGTCAGTCTGTCCAAAAAGATTTTGAGGAAAAACACGTCATCTTGCGTGGAGTGCTTAAAGATTAGAATATTAGGGATGCTAAAGACCTTTATATTGCACTCACCATCTGTTTAAGAAAACTATTCTGGTCTCGCACTTCTGTTCCGATGTCAATTGATAACTGCAAAGAAAAATATACACAAACTTAAGTTTTGTTTAAATGAACCCCTCATTGTCGAATGTGATTGTTTTTCAGCCTCAACGCGCTTTTCTTTTTTTCTGTTTTTTTTTCTGAGGGGCAGCGGGGTATTTGTTGACAATTCTTGTGGTAGGACAGCCTTGTCGAGGTGTTGGTCAACACTATGTCACACAAAGCAATTTTACAGGCCACCAGTCCCAGGCATCTCAAATAAGAAAATTCATTCACATTTCAGATTTCTCATTATTTTTCTGGGGATCGTGAGTTACAGCTAGATGAATGTCTCTTGTGCTGCCGAAGTGTTCCTTTTGCATACGGCGCAGTTAGTTGCCTCCAAGTTGCCTGAAAAATTGCCCTGTGTGACATAGACTACTTCGCAAATACTCCGTGCGCATGCGTTAGCCGTGGAATGAGGTGCATGCTGGTCTAGTTAGCGATCAAATGTGTCGCTAACTAGACCAGCATACACCTCATTCCACGGCAAATGAGCGCGTACTGAGTACTTGCAAAAAAGTCTATGGCCTTTAGTCTCAGTCACAAGTCACAAGTTCCGTCTAACCGTTTAGGAAATATATGTAGATGAACTTCCTTTCGAGTTAAACCATGACAACGGTCTGTTTTCTAAGGTACTGACCGATTTAAGAGCTGTAACTTTATCATGAAGTCCGACAACAAGCCTCTCATTTTCCTCATCCACCACATTGTAATCGGTATTGTACATATGATTACCACTCGTCTCCACTGTAATGAAGAGAAACAAATTTCACAACTAAAGGTAGTTCAAAATGTAGGTAAGATTGAAAATAATATATGTTCATAGATTAAAGGGAGGGTATACTTTTTGTAATTACTCAAAAAATGAATGACTATAAAAACCTACTTGGTAAAGAGCACTTGAGAGCTATTGATATTAGAAAACATTGTTAGAAACGACCCCCTTTGAAGTAATGTAGTTTTAGAGAAAGAGAAAACTTTTCAGCCAAAATTTGAATCTGAGAAAGGCTTCAAGCATAACGCCTTTCTCAGGCATCTGAAAGCACACAATTCTGTGCAACAAGGGTGTTTTTTTTTCTTCAATATTTTCTTGCAACTTTGATGACCAATTGAGCCCAAATTTTCATAGGTTTGTTATTTTATGATTATGTTGGGATACACCAAGTGAGGATACTGGTCTTTGACAATTACCAAAAGTATACCCTGCCTTTAACACGTAAGTTACATATTGCACAATAATTAAATAAAAACAGCAATAATTTTAGAACTTACATCCCGCTCGCCGCATCTTTCTTGATCAGATCTTATCTCAACAAATAGAAGAAAGTCACAGATTGCAGCAGATGAACAAAAAGATAAATGATGAAAGGTTGACGACAGTCAGTATGCTGGTGGTTGAACTCTCCTCGTGTTATTGAGACCTTTGGAATGGTGTACTCTTTTCACAGGGGACAGTAAATTCCAGGTCACAACAAACTATCTGAAAGTTAATAAATAAATTTACAACACTCGTTTTCCTTGTTCCAGATATCTTGTTTTGAAATTGTTTCATATTTGAGTATTTAAAGTAGCACTAGCTCATATAAAAAAATTCCTGTCATCATTATCGCTGATACACGTACATCAATCATGTAGCACTTTGTACCCTTAACTCAACTGCTTACAAATTTTTGGAAACATAGGCCCCTACATAGATAAACAAATCTTCACATTCTTTTTCCTAGTTTTGAATTGATTGAAAGTTATAATGCAACTACAACTACTACCAGTACTACTCTAGACATTTTCATTGGGGGGGGGGGCTATGGATTTGTTGACATCCTGGTGAATCATTGAGTGACGTCCTACTCTACATTCTGCTGGGCTACAGTGAGTACCAGCCCACCCAATCGCCATGACAGGGCAAGCCTAGCCCTGGCTGGCTGGTCCGGATAACAAATTTAACACATGGATGGATCATCTACCTACAACGAACGATTTCCCTTGTATAGCAGAGCGAAGTGCTACACAAAATGTATCAGTTGCTACTCAAAAATCACCATTTGCTTCTCAATAATATTGGCATTACGTGCACAAAATAAGTTCAGTCTAAAAAATTTGCTACACAAAATTGCTGGACGAAATCGATGAGCATTAAATAGTTCATTTTTTAGAGAAAGGACCTTTCTTAACTAGGTTACATGATGATGTATTGTTAAAAATGTATTCATTATAATTACAACTTACCCCAAAATTATGTGATTCTCATAACAGCTCAAAGAGAACAACACTCATCAATATGGCTAACAGAATTCAGCAGAAAAATCCATGACACAATGAAACAGCTAGCTTCTTCCACGTCGAGCATGTCAGAATTGGTGAACTTTAACCGCTACATCATTTCAAACAATAGAGGGCGCACGTGCTTATATATATATATATATATTTTACCCATTAGCCCAGTTGAAATGAAGCTTTATGCTTCAATATAAAGGTATTTGTTTATACTTTGACTCTCTTTTAAAGACACTGGACACCTTTGGTAATTGTCAAACAGGCTTTCAGTATTTTTTCGGAGGCTGAATTGGGAAAGCCTGCGTTTCGAAAAGATCCTAATCAGGGTATTTTCGAAACGGCGCACTGGAATTAACAGGCTTCAGTATTTTTTTCAGAGCCTGAACGAAGAAAGCCTGCATTTCGAAAAGATCCTAATCTGGGTATTTTCGAAAAGGCGCACTAGAATTACAAGGCTTTCAATATTATTTTTCGGAGCCTCTTGTATGTCGTAGTAAACATAGCCTGACGAACTTGTGTCAAAAGAGGGCGTATCATATGATGCGCGGTGGGCAAATTCGGCTCTGTCGCACGCCCACGGCCCTGCCGGTTTTAAACGTAAGTTTCAGACCTCATCCCTTTCTTTTGTTCCCTTATTAAAATTCACGCTTGTTTTCCAAATTTATTCATTCAAATTATAGCGCTTCCTTTTAGCTACTAGGCCCTACTGCGTTCAATTTCGTTTTCGTGCACACATGATTTCGTTTTTCTCATTCAGGTTAAGTTAGGCCCAGGTCATTTCATATAGACATTAAAGATTACATTTTCATCATTGATTTCTTCAATGGAATTTCTACTTACTGTTTTACAATTGATAAAATTTGATTGTTCTCCAGTTGCTGTGGACTTTTTGCGAAACTGAATGATTTTTGAGACCTAATGAATTTGAACAATGTCATTTTACAAACCAGTGAAAATTTGAACTCAATTGGTCATCGAAGTTGCGAGATAATAATGGAAGAAAATACACCCTTGTCACACGAAGTTGTGTGCTTTCAGATGCTTGATTTCGAGACCTCACGCGTGAGGTCTCGAAATGAATTCAAATATTATTTTACTGAGAAATTACTTTTTTCTCAAAAACGACGTTACTTCAGACGGAGCCGTTTCTCACAATGTTTTATACTATCACCAGCTCTCCATTGATCGTTGCCAAGTAAGTTTTTTATGCTAACAATTATTTTGAGTAATTACCAATAGTGTCCAGTGCCTTTAAAGAAAATTTAAGATGGGGACGTTATAATTATGATTTTTCCATTAATATTTGAGTGTCACAGCTTGAATTGCTATCATGAAACATATGACTCTAACCTCTTAAAGGCATCGTACACGTTTGGTAATTACTCAAAATATTTATTAGCATAAAAACTTACTTGGTAACAAGCAACGGAGAGCTGTTGATAGTATAAAACATTGTGAGAAACGACTCCCTCTGAAGTAACGTAGTTTTTTTAGAAAGGGGTAATTTCTCACTAAAATAATAAAAACTTCTTGCAAGAAGTTTTATTCTAACTGAAAGCACACAAATTTGTACAACAAGGGTGTTTTTTCTTTCCTCATTTTCTTGCAACTTCGATGACCAATTGAGCCCAAATTTTCACAGGCTTGTTATTTTATGCATATGTTGGAATACACCAAGTGAGAACACTGGTCTTTGACAACTTCCAAACCTGTACGATGCCTTTAATATTCTCCCGCGTCCTCCATTTTAAATCACTTTGAAATGCGGCAAAATTTATTTTACTAAATTCGACGTTTGTCAACGATTCGTTCTTATTGCCGCACTTTTGACGTGCGAAAATCGTTTGAGTTCGACTCAGCAAAGGTGCGACGTTTAGCGCAGGCCTTACTAGCTGCAAGCCTTTCCCCATTCGTCAAATCCGTCATTCGTCAAACAACCAGTGGCGTAGGCCTAATTGGGGGGGGGGGGCACGTTTGAAATCTGAACTTTTGAGATTTAATATTAACAAATAAAAAGGTTACATTTTATTGAGCTTATAATGTAGTATTTTCAGTGTTTTTAAAACTGTTTTTCTATTTAGACGCAGACAATGTATATGTTTATGTTTATATCCACAGCGGGTTATCTAACAATTTTTGTTTTATTTGTTATAAAGCGCTGACACTGGGAGTTTGTTTTGGAAAAATGTAAACAGAAACTACAGTTTTAATTGGCCAATGGTGCCCCCCTTGTGTCCCCCCTAAAATGTTACCCTAAAGTTTTGGCGCTGCATACAGCAGCCGCAGCCGTAACAGTAGCCGCCAATTCGGACCTGGGGCGATTTCACAAAGATCTAAGATTGATCGTAACTGCAAATCAATCGTAGTTGCTTTGTAAAGTGTGATGTCACAATACAAATCACTATGGTGATACTGAAAATTTGTCTTGCGATGAATTTTATTGCTTTGTGAAATCGGCTCCAGCTGGCCTTTGCTTCAACGCTGTTCAAATGACGATCATCTGCAGCTAGCTGCTGCCGCTAACTCGGACACGGCCTAATTCTGGTTTAAACGAAATACACTTGTTTCAGAAAGATTGGAAAATAACGATAGCTTCAATTGTTTACTGGTGGTTTCAGCAGTAAGATGTCATTGACAAAGTTGTTTTGTTAATGAGCATAATGAATCATTTATTACATAAACATAGCACTTCAAACATAATTGGTACCTGTTAATTGGTACATGAACTTTACAAAACAAAGAGCTTTTACATAGTATACAATTATTATGAACATGCTTGGCGTGGTGTCAGTGACACTTGACCCCAGTTTGACCGCTTGTCCGTTGGCATGCTCTGCAAGTTATTACACCATAAAAACTCCCGGGTCATAATTGATCTGGATTCCGGGTCCGGGAGGTGGGGGCTGACCTAATTCTGCAGGCTGACCCGGAGACTAGTAAAACAATTAGGATTTCGACTCGAATTCGGAGTCGGTTTGACAGAGTTCCGGGTCAACCCGACATAGATTCCGGATCATGCTGACCCGAAATGGGTCAGGCTCCGTGCGATCCGGTATCAGGATCCTGGAGTTTTTAGGAGTGTACCGTATTGCTGTATCAACTCACATAATTATGACTTGTGCTTAAATCATAAGATGAGCCCGTTTTTTAAAACAATTTTAAATTTCTGCTAACACCACAGAACATACACGATAGTCCTTCATCACAAAGCGGCCATTTTGTTTGTCATCTATGCAGATTCATGTGATCAAAAACAGTCTGATACCCTTTCCGCATCAATGCTTAAATCAGCACTGTGTATACAGGTATACCCTTACGCAGACGACCACTGTAGTGATGAAGAGCTAAGGGCTCAGAACTATAGACGATGTGACCTCTGACGTCATTCGAAAACCATAACATGATGCGCGCGCATGTCGCCGGGCAAAACCTTTGTGTACTGACAGCCAGCTATAAAGGACACACAATGTTACCATGAGTACGCGTCTTCTT
This sequence comes from Plazaster borealis, assembly GCA_021014325.1. Taxonomy (NCBI): domain Eukaryota; kingdom Metazoa; phylum Echinodermata; class Asteroidea; order Forcipulatida; family Labidiasteridae; genus Plazaster; species Plazaster borealis. Next base: position 22,957,415 of record CM037461.1, read on the forward strand.
GCCCGGCGGAAACGAGTGTTTTGTCAACAGAGGGCGGTTTGAATGTAAACAGAGGTCACATCGTCTATAAGGGCTCAATTCTCCACAAACCTCGGTTTAGTCTTCGGCCGGCTCCGCCGAGCACCGTTTGATGTTGATGGAAACACCATGCAAAATGTAGGCCTACACTGTTCCAAAGTTTGATGACGGAACCCAAGCACAAGCCAGAGCCTAAGCCGATAGTTTTGGAAACAAGTCCTTGGTAAGCCAGAGCCATAACACTATTGCCCTTTAGTTTACAGGGGTTGAACCCACACAAAAAGTTACGAACAAAATCGTTTAAAACAAACAGTAAACAGACGGTTAATAATGCATGCGATTTGATCGCAAAATACTCCAATAAACATCGCGTACAATCTGGACAGACTTCGTAAACATTAATGTTAAAACGAATACATGTTAAAGATTATTATTTATAAGTTTTTAACATTTTGTTTTTATCATACAAGTACAGCAAAATATGCAGGCTCCCTATCCAATGGTATTTTCTCCCTTAAGGTTAAAATTGTTTTTAAAAATAATGCAACCATGCTGAGAAAAATGTGTGTAGGCCTATCCTTTTTTTCCATGTGGTATTGCATAAAAATAAAATTGAAAATCGAAAGAATTAAAGGGTCTGTATACATTTCTTACAGTTAATGGCGATAAAAACTTACTTGGTAAGAAGTACAGCAGCTTCTGATAGTATAAAGCATTTGAGAAACATTTCACTTTGAAGTTATGTGGTTATGGAAAAAGATATCAGTCTTTATTTAAAAACCAAATGAATCTGAGAAGCGTTTCTGTCAGAAACGTCTCTCAGATTGCGTATTCCAATTGCAGATTATTCTTCATGCGTGGACATAACCGCTCCAATATCTCAAAAACGCTACCACCTTTTGAAATAAAATTTTCACAGGTTAGTTTTATGGTATACATCTACAACTATATAGGATTGAAACAAACAGTGGGTTCCAATAGACCCTTCCCATGAAATATGTAAATTGCACATCGCGCGTGCGCACTAACACTTTGGTTGGCAAAATGATGGAACAGCGCGCCTTTTTGTGTGGGGCTGATAGTCGCGTGACGCAGAAGCGTTTGCGCGTCTGCTTAGTGCACATCTCTATGGTGTTTGCCAACCAATAGGGTCTGTACGCATGCGTGAATGTAATTAGCATATTTCACGGGAAGGGTCTATTACCAAACGTATGTCAATCCCTTTAAGGCCGTATTCGAATTAGCGGCTACAGCTACGGATACGACTGTTGCTAAGGATGTTGCTAAGGATGTCTTATACTTCAACGCATGATGACGCGGTGATCCAGCCGTAGCCGTAGCTGTAGCCGCCCAATTCGGACACGGACTTTGATTCTCCCTTGGGTGTCAATTAATATCCCAGTTTTTGCAGTGTATAAACAAGTACATAATTCATTGTTTTGGGGTTTTTTACATAATATTATATTTTGAAGCGACTTTTATTAATCCGCAAGACATTAACATGCCTATCTATTGTTATTATTATTATTTACAGTCTTTAAACAGCTCCCATTGCCCGTTCAAATTCATTTTGTCATGTCTCAGAATTATGCAAAAAAGGCGAAAGTGAAACATCCAACCGTTAGTGTTTATAATGATTACCTAAGGATCTTTTCGAAAACATGGTTTCGCTGGCTTGGGCTCTCTCAGTTAGGAAGACGGGGCCTAAGCCGGAGCCAGCCCAAGCCGAATCTGTAATTTGAAAAGATCCTTTAAAGGCACTGTACACGTTTGGTAATTGTCAAAGACCAGTATTCTCACTTGGTGTATCCCAACATATGCATAAAATAACAAGCCTGTGAAAATTTGGGCTCAATTGGTCATCGAAGTTGCAAGAAAATGATGAAAGAAAAAACACCCTTGTTGTACAAATTTGTGTGCTTTCAGATTAGGAATAAAAATTCTTGCAAGAAGTTTTTATTATATTCAGAAATTACCTCTTTCTCAAAAACTACGTTACTTCAAAGGGAGTTGTTTCTCACAATGTTTTATACTATCAACAGCTCTCCGTTGCTCGTTACCAAGTCAGTTTTTATGCTAATATATATTTTGAGTAATTACCAAACGTGTACGATACCTTTAAGTAAGTTTAGTAGCGTTGACCATTGTTTTTTTTGTTTTTTTTTAAGTATATTAAAAAATCGTAATTTCTATTTAACAAGTTGGTCAACAGAGGGAAAAACAACAGAATATTAAACCTTTGCCTTAAAATAATTATCATTAAACATCAAGAAATGGCGTCTTCTAAAAAAATTGGGAAATTGTTTTCATGCAACAACAGGCCCTATATATTTTATTTATTTTAACAACAAAAGAAAATCTTTGGGGGGACTGTCTCGGTAAGGTATGGGTCTAGAAAAACCTTTTGTGGATAATCTTTGCTAAAAGCTCAATGAATAAAACAATATTATTGAATGTTAAAAAATAAAATTGTACTCTGTGTGTTGGCTTAGGAACGAACCAGACTAGCTGAAAAGGAGTTTCTGCTAAGCATGTTAGTCACGCTAACGCTGTATCGTCGACAAAGGGTATAATTATGCACTGAACCTTGGTTTCAAACTTACCAATGATAGCAGCACATACAGAAAATGTTGCAGTGAGCGATAAGTTCTGCTCACAAAATCACAAAGCTGTCAAGAACGAAGTATTGCTAAGCAAAATTATTACAGGGCACCTGTTGTAACTATGTGAATGCCATGCCTTTTTGTCTGGTGACCTGTTTGTGCTTAGCGATATTTCTCTTTGCTAAGTAAGTTGTTGTGCTCGCAAGCTTTGTGAAAATTAATAGACCCTTCCCATGAATTATGTAAATTGCACATCGCGCGTGCGCACTAACACTACTGCTGGGCAAAATAGGGGAACATCACAGGTTTTTTATTGTATGGGGCTGATAGTGGCGTGACGCATACGCGTTTGTGTGCCTGCCTAGTGCACAACTCTATAAAAATTATATTATTGCGTTTGCCAACCAATAGTGTCTGTACGCATGCGTGAATGTAATTAGCATATTATTTCATGGGAAAGGCTAATGGGAGACTTTTGAGCGCTAGGTGGCAGCAGACTTACCAGGTAAATTTCCATTGTTTACGTAGATCTGGGCATGCGCACATTACCGAGAACAATGGATTTACCTGGTAAGTCTGCTGCCACCTAGCGTCCCAAAAGTCCCCCATTGGGCCTAGATTATTATTGAAAACGGCATGTATTTATCTGGCGGAAGCAAATCGTAGAGGTCTGTTGCCGTGCACAATGACTTTCCTGCAGCGTAGCATAAAATGGCGTCAACTGATTACGATCACCGACTCGGTCACACTTCAAAATGGATCTCTTCACCACGGGTTGTCGGAGACAGACTCGACCTCGCTTTCGTACCTGTTTGTCAACCACAGAGAGGGAAGAATTAAGAGGAAGATATTTTATGACTAAGTACACAGCAACATGCCAAGCTTTATGTGGATAATGGTCTCGCAATCTACAGGGAACTAACAAGTCTCGTACACAGAAAACTTTTATGAGTTTTCGCGCGAATGGAGATGAAATGGCACATCCTGTCGGCCATGTTGGAAGATACGCAATGGTGGTGCGTTCCGCATGCCGTGCAAGGGATGAATCTATATTATGTGAAATAAACCGTGAATAAACAGACTATTCTATATCTTATATGAGTCAGCAGTCCGCCGGTTCGTAAGTGGCACGTGTAGTGTCGCGATCTACCAGAAGTGGCACAGGAATTGCATTGAGCTAGTTTTTCTTTGAACATGCTAGAAAAAATATATAGGCTATAATTGAGTTAAAAGAGGGCACTATATCAGAATAAGTTTGTACACACTTCGCCGTATGGGTGGACAGAATCTCCAGGGGGACAGAATCTCCTGCCACACCGGAAGTAGCGAATTCACATCCGGATTTATAACCTTCACATTACTTTAACCATGTCATTAAGTCAATTTTTGATCGACCCCGCTTGTAAAAACATGTTGTTAATAACCCTCACCGGCTTCTTCCACGACCCCTTCTGTCGGAAGATGGCGCTTCAGTGGGAACAGGGCGCGTGCGTCGTCGACGCCTATTGCTGCTGCTAGTGGGAGGTGTGGGTTTCGTTCTTTCTCCGCTGATACGTTCGGCTTTGCGGAGTTTCTTGTTCCATTTCTGGAGATTACAAACAAATAGTTTTATTAGTTTACAATGACATGGGGCAGAGATGGGAAACAAACGAAAGAGATAGAACACAAGTTGATAACACAGAGAGCTATGGGAATACGAATGCTCAATGTATCAGTACGGAACAAAGTCATACACGCACATAAGACAAAAACAAAGGTCACATATCATAGAGGATACACTGTTAAAAATGTCCGTAAATTTACGGACATTTTTAACAGCGTACCAATGAAATGCAATGGAGTATGGCAGTGCAATAGACCTTTATCGTGCGGCCATCTTGATTTTCTCTCATTCAAATCAATGTAACCAAACGGAGGCTGGAAGGAGAAATAGTCTGGTTCCTTTCCTGTTTGATAAATATTGGCATCCATTACTGTTGTTGGGGACAGGGAACATGACCAAGATGGTGGCAGCATGGTAAATGTCTATTGGAAAGAAGGTTAGACAATAGATGGACCAAGAGACTCACAGAATGGCAACCAAAGACAGGCAGCAAATAAAGAAGAGGAAGACAAAAAAAGAGAAATGAAATCACCACATGAACACGGCAGCATGGAATAGAATGACAAGTGACAGAAGAGAATGGAAAATATCTGGAGGAGGGCATCATCCAACAAGGGATGAAGACAGCCTGATCATGATGATGATGATGATGATTAGAAATCATCTATACGCTGTTTATTTTCTCATCACATTCACATTCACAAGACCCTATTACATTTGCCTTCCCCCCTGCGAAAGTGATTCGTTCCTGAAAGGAATAAGGGCACCTACCTTGACGAGTCTTGGCCAGTTGGTATCATCGTCCCACACCTGAGCGACGCAGTCGTCTGTTAGTCTAAGACGTCCGTTCTCCAGATCTTGGAAACACATTATGACGTATTCTTCTCCAGGCGTTACCCTCGGACACACACACGAATTCTTTGTTACAAGATGAACCTAGTGACATGAACGAAGATGAGTCACAAAATGAAACCAATCAGATTGGTCTAGGTAACACATTATGACGTACCGGTTATCCCTACTCCAGGTGTTACCCTCCACCAACACACACCCACGAATCCGTTTACAAGATGTACACAGTGACATGAAATATGATGTAGCATGAGTCACACGACGTAATCGTCTAGATTTGTCTAAGTAACACATTATGATATACGGTGCCCTATTCCCCTTAGACACACACCTGAATCCTCTTTTACAATGTGTATCTAGTGACATGAAATATGGTGTAACGTAAGTCACACAACAACCATCTAGATTTGTCTATGTAACACATTATGGTGCATGGTACTCTACTCCCTTTGACGCACACATGAATCATGCTACAAGATAAACCTATAGTGACATGAAATAAGATGTAGCGTGAGTCACACATCATTTATTTACATGTAGTTGGATTTGTTTTAGTTTGTCTTGGTACTAAGATATGGCGTGCTCTATCTGGTAACATGATGGTGTAACATGAGTCACAACAAAATAATAATATTGGACCTGATCTTATTCATTTTAAATGATATGAGCCACACAAATTAGTGAATGATTTATTTGGAAAAGCTTCTTATTCTACTTTTTGATTTAGTGACTAGTCCCTTTTAATTTTGACTGACAAGTGTTTGATTATATGACGATTAATCAATCAATAATTAATTCAACTTTTTACTAACTGAGCAATTTATCATCAATACATTGTTTGTCGAAGTGTATAAATATCAAGCAGGCTGATCGTTCAAATCAAGGATTGATCGACCATCAATAAATCAATTTTTTATATATTTGTACATTGTTTATTGATTATAATAAAGTAGCACAAGCAGGTTGATTGTTCAAATCATCGATCGATCGATCGAACGATTGATTAGTGAAGAGTTTTTGATTGACGATTTGTAAAACAGAATGACGAGCTCCGGGAAGGCTAAAGATGAAAATAATGAAAATAAACGATTACGGAAATACGGGGTTTTTCGACGATGAAATATTTAACATGGTCTTACCTCACCGATCGGTATGTTGATGTCCGTAAATTTCAACACGTCTTTAACAATGATGGTCGTATACATCAGATTTTCTCCAACAATAACGAAAGATTCCACCGTTGCACGGACCACTGGTAAAAAATATATATAAATAGACTAAATAAATACCAAAGTAACATTTGAATGGGATAACAAATTAAAATTCTTGATCCCTACGAAAGTCTTAGGAAGAGAATTCCAAAGTCAGGTGTAGTTTGGTCTGCAGTATGATGACTTACAGTTCTGGATACCACCCGTCCGTCTTGATAGGGAATGATAAAATAAAACTGATATAATAAAAGTTAGAGTGGCCGTGCGGTCAAAAGCACTGGTGTTTCTGATCAGCAGAGTGTGGGTTCGAGTCCAATCTTGACACTTGTGTCCTTAAGCAAGACACTTAACCATTATTGCTGCGCCCTTCGGATGGGACGTAAAGCCGGAGGTCCCGTCTGGTGTGTACACGTATAAAAAAGAACCCAGATCGATAAGAGGAGGGGTTTGTCCTGTGTTTCTGGCAGTGGCTGCTGTCGTCGTGCACTATCGTACACGTGCAGCACTTCACGGCAAACATCCCGCGTTGATACAGAAGTATGACGTCAGTGAGAAGGGTCTATCCTGTTTGTGTGACGTAATTCCACTGTAGGCCACGCCCACTTCACACAAACTGGCTCCCACGATTACCAGCAGAAGTCCATGGGAATTGATTGGAACTAGTTTTTGTATAATGCTCTTCATGGACTTGAGGTCTTCTCAGATATATAGGTTTACCATGATCGAGCCCCATTTTTATCACCCGAAAGGTATACCAATACATTGTTAACTAAGCCCAAAGGGGGTACACACTGCCCCCATCGGGTGACTTACCATACTCGTAGGCCTTTTCCACAAAGATCCCTTGCGTTATCTTGTTATTCTCGCATCCCCTGCAGCTTTTTCCTGAAAACAAAAGTGTAAGAGATAAAAAAAACCTGTTTAGAACAGAGATCACTCCATTTTGCTTTCTTCTCTCTAGGCGTGAGGGTTGGGGTGGGTGGGGGATTGAAGTATGTATGCCTACTCCAGTTTGAACGTGTCAGTAGAACCACAGTGCATCTATATGGGACCTTTTTAAAGGTCATTAGCTTTTAAAAGTAGCCTTAGTAAAAGCACTTAACACTGCTGATTCAAGCTAATTTTTTTGTTTACATTGCGGCGGGTATCTGAATCTGACAGTCGGCATCCTATTGACCCAATTCACCAGCATTGCAATAATCTTGGTTGCGCCATTTTGGGAGTCAATGACGTTGGTGCATGGGATCAATAGTGAAAACATCCCACCAACCTTTTGGTGTTTTTTTTTTAGTTTCTTTATAAAAATGTAGAGTGTGATAGCGGGATGTCGGCTATACTTTGGGAGGTTGTTCCAAGCTAAGACTGTTCTTGGATATCATCAAACTTGTCGGATTTTCTTGTTCTGTTGCGCGTTCAATTGGGTTCGGTTAACTATGGTAGCCCTGAAGGGGCATCAAACATCGCAAATATCTTTTCAAATAGTTTTATTTTGCCGATAAAGGATGTCAAAGTGCATGCGCAGATTGGGAATGATGGCTGCTCGTCCATACCTGTTCTCTTTGGCTTCAGCGGTTGGTCTGTAATCGGATCCTTTTCTTCATCTGCGAAAACAAAAATAACGGAACAAATATTGGTAATTAACCCTTTGTCCCGTAAGTCCCTTTGCTCTGCCGAACAAATGTTCCATAGCCTGATCGCCCAGTCTATGATTGAAATGACAGCCTTAATACTGCTAACGTTTTCACACGTGTACCACGTCACCTGCACGTCACACAATCCATGCTGTCAAAACAAAACAAATCCATAGGTAGGATTTGAAACTGCAGAATCAAGTAAGATTTGCGGAGACACCATGTACATAATCTCTCTTAATCATAATTTGTCTGAGTTGTCAAACCACCAGTACAAATCCACCCAACTCAATACATGGATTGCACATGACGTCATTGACCACCATCTTGGATGAGAAACAATGGAAACGTGCACGCAGGACGCGCTGCGCAAAGCTCTCAGCCAATGACAGCCTTTCCTGCGTGCACGTTTCATCAACGATGGCGGCCAACTACAAGGGATCTTGTAAAAAAATCCACGAAGGGTATGTTTATCCGGAGATTGTGATTGGTTAAGGTAAAGCCCCGCTCAATGTAGTAACCAATCAGGCCCTCCTATTTATAGCTTCAGCTCTCTATCTACACTTTCTCTGCTGGAGTCAAAAATGTGGTTCAACAAAATGGCGGACCGTGTTAATAAACGAAGTAAAAGGGAACACCACACAATTTCGAGGTATTTATTGTGGGTCATTATATTCTACTTTTAAAACATCTTTCCAACCAATAATAGACGCTTTTCATAGCCCAAAGTGCCCAATTCGAAGGCAATGTGTCCCTTTAATATTGTTATTTTATAATAAATTATATTTTACATTACGTTTTATTTTGCAATTAACAAAATCCATAAATTAATTAACTCTATAATAATCCCACCGGGTGGCTTTATCATTTAAGAAAATTGTTATGTGAAAAAGCAGATGGGGTGGACAAACTTTTCCGTATTCACCAAAGAACAACGCAGAAATTCTATGACAAAAACATTTCAAAAACAAAATGTGGTTAAAAAAAGAGAAACACGCCAACGCGATGGCCCCAGAGACTAACCCCACATTATTGGGAACCACAGAAAGAGCATTTTTCAGCGGGTCCTGAGCACGCAAAATGTTGACAGATTTGTCCCTCCTTCACTATAAAGTTGGTCACCGGCGGCACACACGGTTTCCGGATATAAATCATTTCTTTTAATTGATGACTTCTCGAAATGTATCAATCTTCACCCCCCCATTTTTTGGGGGGCATCCGTTCACATTTTTCGCGTCCAAATGTCTGATGGATGGTCTCCCGTGTCAAACGCTGTTAACCTGGTAGGACTTTTCGGGTTAAACACTCTACCAGCGTGATGGATATCGAAACCTTCTGCTCTCTTGTTTCGATGGTAACTGACGGCTTATTGTTCTGGTGTTTTTTTCTTCAGTTCGGTATGTTTAATGACGTAGCGGTGAGCCATGGTGTTGAGCTTGTTATTAGACTTTGATCATTTTGAAGCTATAGCCTAACTATTTACTTCCGTTTATAGCGAGGTGACAGCGGGTACCAACCGCATCGCTCCGGCGCAGCATTCGCGAACGGACACCAACCCTGAGAAATCTGAGAAACGATTCACCACTTTTCCCATTGCAACATGATTCTCAACAATAATGGCAGCCAATGGACAGACAGTAGCTGCGTGTGACGTCACAAGCCAGAAACAGCGCCCTCACCGAGGTCAATGGCCGAGAGTTGTGCGCGGCGCGTGCACGCGTGCACGTTTCCGTTGTTTGACCTATAGCGATAGCGGCCAATGCAAGGTCGTCTATAGATGGATCGCACCAGCCTCATAACATGGGCAGCTCCGTATCGATACCTCTCTTCACTAACAATCGAGCAATGCATTCTGGGAAAGAAACACAAAATGGCGCGGCGAGATCGTACACCAATGGGAACGAGGTTGGGATCGCACATGACGTACCGGTAATTGACGGCCATCTTTGATGACAAACAATGGGAAAAGTGCAAGCGTGTACGCGCTGCACACGACTCTCAGCCAATGGTAGCCTTTCGTCAATGATGGCGGCCAATGCAAGGGGTTTGATTGGGAGACTGTTTGGTGGGCAGAAAATCCTACCGTTGCATGCGTTGGGCACGTCACCCGGGTTCTGCCTGATCAAGCTGTTGTGCGGAAAACGGGGAGCACAGGACTTACAAATCTCACGCACCTCTCAACTCAACGTATGTACGTTTTCAAAATAGTGTCTGCTTTCTGCTCAAGAAGTTACACCATGGAGATAGGAATGCACCAATGATTGTCATGTAACTCATAGGCGAAGGCTAAGTTACTGACCTTTCTAGTGTCTGTGGAATTCTAATAGGCCCATAAGCGAATACAACTTTCGTAGACCGAGTTGTTATCTCTTTGGATTGTTTCTTGTAAAATTCTCAATCACCCTGTCATGCTTTTCAGACTCAAGAGCCCTCGTCTAGACAACCGAAGAGAGAAAGAGGACTTTGACAAGTCTAAGCCGAGGGAGGTCCCCCACCAGCCATCACATAAATAAACCATTATCAGCTCATCAACAATTAGTGTCAGGGGGTAAATAATGAAGAGTCGCTTGACTGAGGACGGTGTTTACCAAGGCACCAGGGCGGGTCTGGAGGTCTACCCGTCCAGGCGACTGAAAACCCCCACGAACAGATGTGGCGAGTCCCCGGTGGTGGCACACAATTATTTGTCACCTAACTGGCACACGTGTGCTTCACCACTTGACGGTTCTCTGCGTCCGAAAAAGCGATTATTCCAAACAAAATTGGGAGAGTATTTTCGTAGTGATGTGGGAAAATGTTATGTTGATAACAAATGCACTTACTGTGAATGTTCAAAGCCCTGGGGATGGTTGGTGGTTTTGGTGGCCTACATTTTTATTCTGTGAAGCATGCACTAGTTTAGGATTCAAACATATGGAAAATTGGATTACATGCCAGATAATCAGTGGTCCTTGCTCTAAAAGCACTAAGGGGGATCCAACGATGATTGTGACGAGCTGTCATCAAACTTGGCCATTTATAGACTTCGGGAAGACCATGGATGTAGGGAAGACTAGCTGTGTGAGCTTAGAGGTCGACCATGGCTTGATAGAGTGTCCCATAAAACCGGGTCCAATAGTCTTAATTCAAGTCGTTACTCAGTATTTTCACAACGTTGCAATGCGGATCTCTGTGGTGGTGGTTATACCTAACTTCATTCTTTACTGCCCGGCCAACTGTTTGTACCGTGGAGCATGGAGGAAGTAAAATGTGCACAGCACACACAGAGAACAGGCTGTAGACAAGACTAGGTCCATGCAAAAGGATAAGTCATCCCCCAACCACCCTCACAAGAATGTCCCAACTTAAAGGGATCGTACACGTTTGGTAATGACTCAAAACAGATATTAACATAAAGACTTACTTGGTAAGGGCGTTTTTTCTTTCATCATTTTCTCATTGCAACTTCGATGACCATTAATTGAGCCCAAATTTAAACAGGCTTGTTATTTTATGCATATGTTGGGATACACCAAGTGAGAACACTGGTCTTTGACAATTTCCAAACGTGTTCAGTGCCTTTAAACCCCCACCACGCCAAATTTTGACGGCTCCCAGAAGACAATAGTTTAAGGAAGTGAATGTGTGTCTGAGTGACGTGAATGTATGACATGTTGCCGCATTCCTTTGTTGAACTGAAAACAACAGCGCCGTCAAAAGGGTACGAGTGCACCGGTGGTAGACGCGGTTCGCATCCGGTGCGATCATTCCAGACCCCGGTGATTTCTGAGTTTACTCTTGGCAGTGTTCTCGCTAGCTCCCACCAGGTAACGCAGTCGTGTTTACAATAAAATGTCAGATGTAATTTTTGTAATGGATTGGCAGTCTGTCTGTGTGGACTGTTGTGGGTCAACGTCGTCCATTTATACCTAGTTATCGTGGCCAACAACTGGTGCAATTCGGTTTGTAGTCTTCATTGACTGTCACATGCAGACAGGGCTGGTTTGACACGGTTTGACCGTCTATCTTCTGACGGGGAACAGCAGCCATCGCAACTCAGACTAATGGAAGATGGCGAGCGTCACCTTAAAGGCATCGTACACGTTTGGTAATGACTCTGAAAATTTATGGCAATCAAAACTTACTTGGTAAGAAGTACAGCAGCTTTGGATAGTATAATGCATTTTGAGAGACTTTTTACTTCGAAGGACTGCGGTTATGGAAAAATATATCACTTTTTATCCCCAAAATATTTTGAATATTGAGAAGCGTTACGGTAACGCTTCTCAGAGTGTGTATTCCAATGCAGATTATTCTTCCTGCGTGGACATAACCGCCCCAGATTTTCGGCAATATCTCAAAAACGCTACCACCTTCTCAAATGAAATTTTCACAGGTTAGTTTTATGGTATATGTCTACAACTATACATAGGATTGAAACAAACAATAGGCTCCAATTACCAAACGTGTACGATGCCTTTAAAGGGCATCACTGCGGTTGGAGAAAAGCAAATTCTTTCAAACTGTTTATAGTTTACAAGAAACACTAGCGGCTTGCTGTAAGATAAAACCAGCTCGTGAAGGTTTCAATGAAAAAGACACCCTCTTCCTTTCTTTTCCCCAATTATTTTTTTGTAACGGTAAATCTGTGGTCAACAATAAATCGGCGCTCAGTGTACAGTGGTTTTGTTGTTTGCTATTTTACTCTTTCTTGTGGTTGCGACCAAAGTTCTATTTTTACGACGTGTTGTCTCCATGGTCACCTTGCGGCAATTGATAATTCTGATGTTTTGTGTGGTTTCCAAGGGTACCGGTATTACAAGGGGGCCGCTCGGCAACATTGTTTATAAAAAATACCTTCGTGGTTTTGTACCAGTGAGAGGACAGGCCTTGTAGCGTCACATCGTTGGAATTATAATCGGGTGTTTTTCTTCGAATTGGAAATTGAAACTCTTAAAGGGTGCACGCAACATTGGTGAGATTGAAAATTATAAAATGTTCACAGATCATTTCCAGTTCCACATAACTTAAAGGGACACGTTGCCTTGGATCGGGCGAGTTGGTCTATAAAAATCATTTGTAACCGTTTTTTATAAAATGCATACGGTTAGAAAGATGTTTTAAAAGTAGAACACAATGATTCACACAATATGTCTCGAAATTGCATGGTTTTCCTTTTACATCGTGAACAAATACGGTCGGCCCTTTTTTTGAGTCAAATTTTCGACTCCACAAAATGGCCGACGGTGTTAGTTCGCAAAGTAAGAGGAAAACCACGCAATTTATTTCGAGGCATGTTTGGATCATTGTATTCTACTTTCATAACGTCTTTCTAACCATATGCATTTTATAAACAACGGTTACAAATGCTTTTTATAGACCAACTCGCCCGAACCAAGGCAACGTGTCCCTTTTAACGGTGTAAAGATGGTCATGGTGTTTGAAAACAGTGAAAATATATCTACGTTTTGTTTCGGGGAAGTATTTATCTGAAGGATTTTTACTGTACAGTTTATAGGCCTATTTGTTTATCATGTTCTGTTTTTGTTTTAGTTATGTTGGTGTTTTGTTTTTGGTTTTTTTACATTGAAGCATTAGTTTATAGCGATATTTAAAATTCCTGTTCTTTGTCTTATAGGCCTACTTTATAAATGGTAAGATACTGCAAGAAAGAAGATAATCCAACGATTATTATTTGAAATTTTGAAACATTAGACAGATATGATACGAGTAAACGCATCTACTGTTTCTGCGTGAGATGGTTTCCACATAGGTAGAATAGCAAGCAATTGCAGCCATTTTGAAAATTGCTTGTTTTCTACCTATATTTTCTCAAAGGATAAATCTGCGATGGCCCTACGCAGCATAGTCCTATAGTATACTCCGATTGTGTGCCAAATTCCATGCTTTTATCGGACTGAATAATTTGTAAGCATGAAGAGAAAACATGGAATAGTTCATACAAATTTAAAGGCACTGGACACGTTTGGTAAATGTCAAAGACCAGTATTTATTCTCACTTGGTGTATCCCAACGTATGCATTAATTAACAGGCCTGTGAAAATTTGGGCTCAATTGGTCATCGAAGTTGCAAGAAAATGATGAAAGAAAAAACACCCTTGTTGTACAAATTTGTGTGCTTCCAGAGGATTCTGGCCTGAAGTATTTTAACATTTTAGTGAGAAATCACCTCTTTCTCAAAAACTACGTAACTTCGGAGGGAGTCGTTTCTCACAATGTTTTATACTATCAACAGCTCTCCGTTGCTCGTTACCAAGTAAGTTTTTATGCTAATATATATTTTGAGTAATTACCAAACGTGTACAGTGCCTTTAACTGGAAAACAACATACAGTGACGGTCTGCTCAATGACCAGTTTTCAGATCACGAGGCCACCGACCTGGTCCCAATTTCATAAAGCTGCTCAAGCAGAAAATATTGCTTTTAACAACTTTCTGCTTAGCAAAATTGAGCGTACCAGTCACTTATTGTACATGTGATATTTTGTTCTGGCTGGTAACTTTATTCTGGTAAGCATAATTTTAATAGCTTCTTTTTGTATAGTTAAAGGGTCTGTGTACGTTTGGTAATGACTCTTAAAATTAATGGCAATAAAAACTTACTTGGTTAGAAGTACAACAGCTTTGGATAGAATAATGAATTTTGAGAAACTTTTCACGTCAAAGTACCGCGGTTATATGGAAAAAGATATCACTTTTTATCCCCCAAAATTTAAATCTGAGAAGCGTTACGTCCGTAACGCTTCTCAGAGCGTGTAATCCAATGCAGATTATTCTTCCTGCGTGGACATAACTGCTCCAGATTTTCGGAAATTATTATCTCAAAAACGCTACCACCTTTTGAAATGAAATTTTCACAGGTTAGTTTTATGGTATATATCTACAACAACTATTTAGGTTTGAAACAAACAATGGGTTCCAATTACCAAACGTATACAGACCCTTTAAAGCAGCTCTATGAAATTGAGCCCGAGTCTTTGGCCCTTTTCAAAACCAGGGCTTTGATTTGGGCTCCCCGTTCCGTCAATTATATTGAAAACGTGCGCTGTCGGTATACACGGAGCTACAATCAGGTGCACGGAGCCGGAGCCGGAGCCCTGGTTTCGAAAATACCATAAATATTTTTGTTGTAAATTTTAATCGAAATGCATTATTTCCAAACCTTCACTCCGTTTGCTTATAATAACGAGAAGCTGTAAATGACAATCATTTCTGTTTTTTAAATCCGCGAACAAACCCATTTTTAATGGAATGTTGACCTTAGTTATTCCATTGACATTTTATTTATGTGGTTGATTGATCGGCAAACCCTAATAACCTTTGGGTAATTTGATCGTTATCATACCCCAACAAGAACCATGCTTTGCCGATGAATTGATTGGCCGAAACTTTGAAAATAATCGGTATTTCAAATGACCTATTTGACGCCTAAACCCGGCATGACCCCCTTCTTGATATATTTCAGACGTCTTCAAACACTCCTTCCCTTTCTGAAGGGTCCAAAAGAAAGGTTGAGAAAATCGAAAACACTCTTCCAGAAGAATTTACCTTCTAATCTCCTCAAAAAAAAGCTCATAGAATCCTGGACTTCTCTTGGATGAGTGACAGCCATTGTGGTAATTGTTGGATGTGGCCTTCATCATCAGCACCCAAAGCACCCTTGTGATTATTGTACGCACGGTTTTCACTTTGTATAGCTTTCGTGAGCATTAGCTCTTAATGCACTTTGACTAATCAAAAGACCAAACAGTAAATGTTCAGTTTGCAGAAGAGAGGGGGATGACGGCATACGTCACAGGCTGTTTCGCCATGCTCCTGTTGGCGCAGTCGGTTAAGCCAAGTGGCGTAATTGTGATGAAGACTTATAGACAGGTGTGAAAAAAAGCAACGAAAAAACACAGGTGGTGGACAGCAATAGCTAGGTTTTACCTGCGTTTGGGTCATCAGCACAGCCTGGGACCTTTTCGTTGGCCGTATCTCTACTCTCACAGGGAATGGTCATGTTTCGCTTTTGACACAATCCCTCAAATCAAACAGCAATCAATAAATTTGTTTTCGTTGCTTTAAACAGGCTAGGCCTACTTAGTGTTACCCTTTGTTACGGAGGTGAACGTTTTGAGGAGGGCAAAGTGGGGGGTACAAAGCAATTGGACGAGCGAGGGTATCAGGGTACCCATCTGAGAGGGGGAATCTTCAGTGAATCGGCACGAGGCTAAATCTTACAACTGCAATTGGTGACCTCATGAACGTTTCACAAAATCAATCGTTGATTTGGAGGTACTACGAGGACCAATAGAGAAATTACCTCCATGGAGAAACTAGAGGCATTTTCCAAACTTCGGCTTGAGCTCCAGCTCAGGGATCCGTTTGATCTTGAAGCCCCGTTCAAAATGCACACTGCTCCCAATTTGATGACGGAGCCCAATCCGGGCCGGAGCCTAGGTTTGGAAAAGGCTGTAGTGTAGGACCTCTGAAATAGCCTCATCCCTTCCCATATACCTCTTGCAAGGTATACAATTGAGAAGGATGAATATACAGCTTAATACCAAAATGTGGCCATACCTCAAATTCAGCAAATATATCATGTTATCACCTCCTCCCTCAAAAACTACGGAAGATTAGTTCCTTTACTCCTTTCCTACCGTATTATAACTAAAGTTTTATTTTCAGTTTCGACAATTGTTGATTTCAGTTTCATTTTGTGTGCCTGTGCCTCTCTGTATACATTCTGTCAACCGGCCTTCTGGACAGGTACATGTAATTATATAAATTGACCTAAATTAAGGGAGATAAAGTGGTGGCCGGATGCGGAATTTTAACCAAAACCATATCACAGGATTTGAAACTTTGCAAGGGGTGATGGAGATACAAATCATAATATTTACCTGGCATCGTGTCGACAATCGCCTCCGGTGTGAGGCAAACTCCCCTTGTGTACTCTGGGAGGTTCTGACACGACAGGTAGTCTGGCCACGTCACGTTGTACCTCAACATAGTCGGCTCGCATTTGGAACGAGCCTCAACACAGACCCCTTTACACGGTGGTATAGCCTCAACCTCAAACTCCAGGCTCTTGGTGCAGATTGGCGCGTACATCGTACAGAGGAAGAAGAGCAGGAGATCGCTGCAGTTTGTGTTGACCAGATCCTGGAATTGTTCGATTGAGAGTTTGGCATTCTCTTGGGCACTGTGGTGCAGGAGGTTCGGCATCTGGGTCATGTTGTATTTCATACCGGAACACATTGGAAGTTGGATGGCCTCACATCCAGCAGCCTCAGTCGTACCACAGAAGTTGGTCAGAAACGCATAGATGCTGAGGAACAAGACCCCAAAAATCGGATTCGCCATTTTATTTTATTTCGGCACAGTCACTACAAATCAAAGCTCGTAAAAAATCCTCTTCTGAAATCTAGTGTGACCTGAATCTCAGCTTGCTTGATCCACCAACTTTCTCTAAATGGTATCTGAGGCTGATTGAGTCAGAACTCAATTGCATCAAAACTAAATCAAGATGAAGTTAACAATCGGAAATCTAAACTTCCGAAGCCAAACAAATTCATGGAAATTTCAAGCTTCAGGCTATACAGCTATCCTCGATAAAGTCCTAAGGTATTCCAAGTACACGATGAACGCTGAACTCCTGTGACGCATGAGATAAACGTCGACCATACAAGAAACCCAGTTCGTCAGATGGTAACGTAATATCATACACACCACTGGTGCAAAACTCAACGACGATCGAAGATAAAATCGAAGCCGAGATTTTGGTCACTCGGCTTCACACACGTGTGGCTGCTCACTTGGCGAGCGATGTTTTGTTACTCGTTGTTTGGATGCTCCGCCGGTTCATGAATGCTTCATGAATGCTAGGAACTAAAATGCGTCCTATATATATAATCCTAGTTTATCCGGTGAGCAGACAATAAACTATAAGAGAATTGGAGATAATGTTCCACATAGTAACACTAA
Organism: Plazaster borealis; assembly: GCA_021014325.1. NCBI lineage: Eukaryota > Metazoa > Echinodermata > Asteroidea > Forcipulatida > Labidiasteridae > Plazaster > Plazaster borealis. The sequence continues at coordinate 22,975,301 of CM037461.1, forward strand.
CTATCGTACTGACAAATCCCTGGAGAACTGTGAATAACCACATAGACAACTGCATTCCCATTCCACGCACAGCGTGAACATCCAGCGCGCAGACTCGACAGCATAAAGAAAGTGCCAGGTTTATTTTGTGGGTTTCTCCTTTCAGATTGTGTGCCAAACTTTCTCACTTGATAAACAAGTACTGCACGAATTTTTCCCTCCCCTCTTCATGCCTCCCCTCACACCCCCCTAAAACCACAGAATCGCAATTCAATCCTGCATCACGTGTCTCAAAACTCACCCACCCTACGTGCCCCGACCAACGACGACTCGTCTCTCCAGCTATTTATCCATGTTCCGGCCATGCGCACCTACCACGTTGCTAGCAGGCGGTGAAAGCTTCTGGCCCATCAACATGGATATGGTAGACTTTTGACACCTGTCAATCATTGCTCTACCACGAGGGTCCCCACTGGGAAGTGACAGCTTCTGGCTGTAAAGTAATTGTCGGTTGTTTACCCAAGTCGTTGGTAATCACAGGCTGATCAGGCCTTGTTAGACCTTCCTAGTTGGCATAATAGTAGAGTAGGTTAAAGGTGTATACACCATCACCTGTAGTGAAATCGGAGTAAAATAACGTGGGAATCCAATCAGACAAAATGGACGTTTATTGCATGTGGGAAAATTACAAATAAGCATGGTGGCAACATCAAGTAAGCATTAAATACGGGTACAACAGCCAACAATGTTGGAAAAAGTTAAGCAAAATTGCTTTTATTATTATTATGCTTTCCCTTCGGACGCATACTAGACACATACAAGACTTTATAGTAACAAGGACAAAACAAAACACTACAAAAAACAAGGAGACCAGATATTCAATTTTTTGCTACAAAGGTATTGGATTAGGAATGCTTCCTCTTTTATACAATTTATCAAAATATCAAGATGAATATTTGACATAATAATTGTTGCAAAAAGACGAGTCAACCGGCCAAAAACGATTTTGTTTCGACTTGCTGAATTACGAAAGCCCATAAAAGCCAACAAACAATAACTTTTCCACTCCGTTATTACGGATTCACAATACGTTTAATTTTACAATTCCGAATTTGTAATAATTAACTGAGAATCCGTAATAACGGAATGGGAATTCGTAATAACGGATTGTGAATCCGTAATAACGGATTGTGAATCCGTAATAACGGATTGTGAATCCGTAATAACGGATTGTGAATCCGTAATAACGGATTGTGGATCTATAAGAAGGAATTGTGAACAGTAGTATTGGATTGTGAATCCGCAATGGATTGTGAATCCGTAATAACAGATTCACAATTCGTAATAACGGATTCACAACCCATAATATTGGATGAATCCGTAATCATGGATTGTGAATCCGTAATAACGGATTTCCGTAATAGCGGATTGTGAATCCGTAATAACGGATTGTGAATCCGTAATAACGGATAGTGAATCCGTAATAACATATGAATCCGTAATATTTCGAATCCGTAATAACGGATTGTGATTCCGTAATAACGGACTGAGAATCCATAATAACGGATTGTGAACCCGTACTAACGGATGGTGAATCCGTAATAATTGATTGTGAATACGAAATGGATTGTGAATTCGTAATAACGGACTGGGAATCCGTATTAACGGATTCGAAATTTATTTTTGCTTGCGCTATTAATGCCGCATGGCTCCGTAAATAAATAGATGTATTGTTCCGTTAATCAAGCCCCTACTTTGTTGTCCATTGCCTCCGTCTGATCCAGAATTGGGTCAGGCTAAACGGGACCGGATTCGGGTCCATTCTGACCTGGAACTTTTAAAAAGTGTGTAGGTTAGACCCCTTTAAGGGAAGTGAACATTGGATTAACCGACAAAGCATTCCGGAGTCTAGTTTACAACCAATCCCATCCAGGGGGATGTACTAGACTCACGGGTGTATCCACAGAGCATGGGGGGTAGAGCAAGGACCCCAAAGGTGTTACGGTACATGGTAACTGACATAGGCCCTAAAAAATTCATGCAATTGCAAAATGCGTGTGTAATTTACGGCTAGTGGGTCAGCTATTTCTTGTTACGCAGTAGGCCTACTTTAAAGGTAAAAGGCCATATTGGTTTTTGTCAACGTAATGCTGAATTATTATTGGCAAACTTTTTTTAAAGATAATACAACAAAGTCACCTGTGAAAGTCTTGAGCTGAATTTACTTGTTGAGAAAATAGCAACAACAACCGATTTTCACTCAAGGACGTCGAATCCATCCACGTTTGGTGAGGTGACAGCGGGTACCAACCGCATCTCTGGCCGCAGCATTCACAAACGGACATCACGGAAATTTGAATCTCCAGGACTCCAACACTCGCCTAGAGCTGGAGATTGGAGATTGGAGATTGGAGATTGGAGATTCAAATTTGTCGACACACAATTTTTGTTTTAATCAACGGGGGCTCTTCAGAGGAAATCATTTTGCAGGATGCTTAATACCATTACCATTTTTATTAGGCTTTTGCATACCAAAAAAAATGAATATTTGGGGAGTTATTACCAAAGTATTGCCTTACCTTTAAAGGCATCGTACACGTTTGGTAATGACTCTGATAATTAATGGCAATAAAGACTTACTTGGCAAGAAGTACAGCAGCTTTGGATAGTATAATGCATTTTGAGAAACTTTTCACTTCGAAGTAATGTGGTTATGAAAAAATATAACACTTTTTATCCCCAAAACACGCTTCTCAGAGTGTCTATTCCAATGCAGATTATTCTTCCTGCGTGAATAAACCGCCCCAGATTTTCGGCAATATCTCAAAAACGCTACCACCTTTTGAAATGAAATTTTCACAGGTTAGTTTTATGGTATTATCTACAACTATAATATAGGTTTGAAACAAACAATAGGCTCCAATTACCAAACGTGTATACGATGCCTTTAAGGGAAGTACATTTCCATGTGATTTTGTGATGCAGCTTTGTGATGTTTGACTTGGTTATGTTCTAGCTGTAATGCATTGGAGGTAAATCTCCATTACACTCGACTCCAAAACAACTCCCGGGTCAGACTTGACCCAGATTCCGGGTCCCAGGGGCTGACCAATTTCTGGGTCAACAGGCTGACCCAGAAAGTGGTTTAAACAAAATGGGAATTTGGCTCAGATTCTGCTTCAGTTTGACCCATTTCTGGGTCATTTTGACACACAGATTCCGGGTCACACAGATTCCGGGTCATACTGATCCAGCAATGGACCAGGCCCCATACGGGACCGGAATCCGGTTCCGAAAGGTTGTTTACAGTATATAAAGCTGCGCACAAAAATAATGCACGAGCTTCTCATCGGTGTCGGAGTTGGGGATCAAGGAGTCTGCTTGGTTGGTATCTCACCAAAGCGATCTACAGGGTAGGACCTAGATGGAGGAAACTTGAAAATTGAGTACCCATAGTTCAAGCATTTATAGAGCAAGGGTTCAGTCTGAGGTGTGGGATTCTAACCGGGTCTCCAGTGCATGGTGTAAAGCAAGCCAATGCCTTTTTAAAATCGAAAATGATGAGTACAGCTTTCAACCTTATAATTTTGCACTTATTATTGTGACCAAGGGTATCTTGTTCATGCAGGTATGATTCTGGACATGCCGGATAATAGTGAACGAGTGGCGATTGGATTCCGTAAGCCAAATCTGCAGGTAGGATTCGAAATGCATCCCCTGTGTGAAAAGAGTGCTAAATCAACGTCAACTTTCGCGCCATTTTGTGATTGAAAGGTTATTCATCCAGACAATCGACCTTTATCATGCTGCTACCATATTGGTAATTTTCTTCGTATCCAATACAGCAATGAATACTGACCTTCATTGTACAAAAAGGAACCATTCTATTTTTCCTTTCAACCTCGGTTGATTTGAATGGGAGAAAATCAAGATGGCCGCACCAGGATAAAGGTCTATATTGTGACAAAGTGAGTGAAAAGGTGGCGGTATGATCCAACCAGTCGTATTTCCCTTTATACACTGACCAATGATGAATGAAAAATCATCCATGCAGGATTCTGCAGAACCATTAAACACAATACTCGATAGTAAAATGCTGCTGCGGGATGCCGAGCCTGCCCTTTAAGCTGTCGGGAATGAGGGAAGGCTTTTGGTTCCAGTTGTTGGGCCGCAGACAGGCTTGATAAATGGGGACATGGCCCGTCAATCAAAAAAGGATCAACTGCCAGTCTGAGCTTGTCGTTGCTGTTTGTGAATAGCTGCCGTGATTACAGGGGGGCCATCGATATAATAAGTCTTGTTTGTTGGCAGTACGACGCTCTGAAAGTGATGAGACAATGTGCTTTATTTTGCATGAGGTCATTAGGATCGATAGAGAACAATGCAGCTAACGGATTCTTTGATGATTCTTCGATGAGTAGATTAATTGTTACTGGGCCTATGATGTTTTCCTGGGCTCGATTTTACAAAGAGCTAAAGAATTATCTTTACTGCGAATCAATCTTAATTGCTAAGCAACATGTGATGCCACAATACACATCACTATGGTAATACTGACAACTTATCTTAAGATGAATCTTAGTGCTTTGAAATCAGCCCCTCCTGATCGTTTTTTTGCTTACACATAAAAGTGAAAAATAATGGATGATTGTTTTGGGGAGCTTTCCATTTCACGCGAAACATAACAACGCGAGGTTTAAATTGGCCGCCTATTAATTTGCCGAAAAAATACCAGGGAAACATTAATTTATAACAACAAAAAGTAAAATTTGTCCCGAGGATGTCAGTCTAGCAGGTTACTCCCAGCTCTCGCTGGTGTCATAGAGGACTTCGTCTCACGTTGTATGTGTGTCCCCAACACATGTACAAAAAATACATTGGCTAATGAAGGAAGTTGATGATTCAAAAGAGGGCGCCATCGACACAATTCGACGTATGGGGAAGAGGGGGACAGAATCTCCGCTACTTTTGTTTATGGTTTATGTTTTGTCCTTTCTAAACCATGGATTGTGATGAACCTCGAACAATGAACTTTTATACTACATATTATTAAACCCCAAACCTTGATAGTGATTGATAATCATCCACCTGCCAGGTGGCCTCGCCCATTCAGACCTACGCCCCCGGCCTGTGCTGCCCTCAAGTCATCACGTGGGTCACGAGGTGTCGAAGGCTACTCAGGTTGTTGATAATTTATCTTTGCCCTCAGACAGGCGATTAACCTTGCATCATCACTCTTGAAAAAAACTTTCTAGGATTCATCAATCATTCTGCATTGGCACACGTGGCCAACGCCTCAACGGATCATACATCAAAATACTGGCATTATTTTTGGCAATGCACTTGGCATGGGTAGACGGAGATCTCTCCTCGTCTTCACGCCAACTTACCACCAATAAGTTATCGATCAGTAAACAATAATTTGTTAAGTAAATGAGGAAATGATTGAAAGAAACAGAAATGTCTCCCTTACCACCCCCCCCCCCACACACACACACACACTGCAGCCCCTCCCCCTCATTCATTTAATTCCCTTTCGGTGTCGAGAGAGGGCCTTGTACGCCCTCAATGTTGGCGTTGCCAACTTGATGAATACACACGAGGTTGATATATTTTATATCGCTCCCACGATAGAAAGGTGCAGAGCACACATTGAGTTGAGGTGAAGACTGAGAATGAGGTAGTAGGCCTCTTTGGTCATCTTCCTCACGTAGCTGGAGTGAAGGTAATGAAATGTGTTTTAAAATCCGTTGAAATCCTTGTTCCTGAAGACACATCACGTCTCATATTCTTATAGATTATACTATTGTAGATTTTTGCTATCCTTTTGATTAGTTTTTGTTGATATAAATTGCATAATGGTAGAAATATTCGAATAGTTTGTTATGAGTGTGAGACCAGAGGTTTTGATTTGTGTAAAGCGTAACTCGGACTTCCAAGAAGACCATTGCAGTTTTATTTGTTGAGTTAAATTTATTTCATTCACGATGCATTTTGCAAAATTGGCAAATAATAATTATGTGGAGAATGTGGAGTCACTTTCTAATCGGTGTATAGTTAATTGATTGGTGTGCTTGTGGGTTTAATTGGTTTTTGTCAGCGTAAATGCTGGTTACGCCAAATTATCAACGACAAACGTTGTATCATCAATGAATAAAATTAAAACTAAAGTCATTATGGTGAAAGTTTCAGCTGAATTCAGTGTTAACTTCTTGTTGAGAAAACAGCAAGATACTCTTTTTTCATCGAGAATGTCAAATCTGTCTATGTTTAGCTACATGTAGCTGACACACACTGACTGACGTATCAACGGCATCTTCGGCTGCTGCAGCATTCACACGACTCAAACAAACAACAAACAATGAACAAACAGACACCACAGAAATTTGAATCTCCCAAAGGCCAAAGTCGCTTTTTTGTGTTTTATTAGGTGATCTATGAAATTTCAAATTGTTGACATACTTTGAATTGATTTCTAATCAACGGGGGCGCTTCAGAGGAAAAAATTTCCCAGAATGCTTGCCACCAGATTACCAACTTTAACAATAACATTGTTGAAGTAGGCTTTCGGATAAAAATTAGGGGGGGGGGTCATTACCAAAGAATAACTCCCCACCTTTTAAAATTATTTGGCAAACAAAGTTACAATAATAATATTTTCAACTGCAAATGATGTTTCTCACGATGGTCTACAGACACTTCATGGTGACGTAGCCTCTGGCTTTTTGCTGATGCAGTTTCACCTTCAGCTCTCCACAATTATGGACCTAGACCCAGCAACTTGGGCGCTGTACTCCTTTTTCTTCTCGAAACTTTGACATCTTGTTCGTACTACAAGGTAGTCTAGTAGTACTAGCGTCCCAGTTTTTTTGTTTTTTTAACGGGGCAAATGGCAATTTGCTATGATTTTCACAACACCCAGCCGAAAAAAACGCCCCAAAATGACAACAAAACAAAACAAAATGAATAGCTTCAAAATTGCCTACTACTGGCTTCTCGATATGTCCAAGATGCAACATCGGGTATTTAATTGTACTCGCGATCATTTTTTGTGCTAATGAGTTTTGCGTGTTATCGCATCCTCTGAAACGAACTGGTTAATATTGTCATATTTTGTGAAAACTCAGAAACACTACAACTCCTTATACATAGAAAACTAATAGTTCATTATTCTTAATACAAAAATTAAATTTGGTTGACAAGTTGTAATTTTTTCTGAATTCCCTACTGCAGCCAACTTCACCCAGGAAAGATGGCGCCGTCCGTCAGACCCCTTGTCAAGCGCAAGATCGTCAAGAAGAAGCTGAAAAAGTTCAAGCGTCATCAATCTGATCGCTACCACAGAGTTAAGGTAGGTACCGTCCAGGAATGGAGTCTCATTTTCGTAGACACATGGAAAATTTTACCCGAGTACCCTAAACCATCACATACCTACTCCTAGCGCTATGAGGATGTTAGGCTATCGCTTCTGCTACCTCTTAAAGGTGTCGTACACGCTTGGTAATGACTCAAAACAAATATTAGCATAAAAACTTACTTGGTAACATGCAACGGAGAGCTGTTGGTAGTATAAAACATTGTAGGAAACGACTCCCTCTGAAGTAACGTAGTTTTTGAGAAAGAGGTAATTTCTCACTGAAATAATAAAAACTTCTTGCAAGAAGTTTTTATTCCTATCTGAAAGCACACAAATTTGTACAACAAGGGTGTTTTTTCTTTCATCATTTTCTTGCAACTTCGATGACCAATTGAGCCCAAATTTTCACAGGCTTGTTATTTTATGCACATGTTGGAATACACCAAGTGAGAACACTGGTCTTTGACAATTTCCAAACGTGTTCAGTGCCTTTAAGTCCCACTGCAGTAAAGTTTATAGGAAAGCTTTTGTCCGCTTTGTTTTTGCACCTAGGGTGTCGGTTTTTTAAAATCGGATCTCGCTCAAATTAGGCTCTATGTGTTCTTTGTATTCTCCATAGGCCATGTCACACGAGGCAATTTACAGGCAACCAGTTCCAGGCAATCTCCGATCAAAAAATTAATTCACATTTTAGTTTTCTCATTATTTTCTTGGGGAAAGTGAGTTACAGCTAGAAGAATGTCTCTCTTGTGCTGCCGAAGTGTTCCTTTTGCAAACAGTGCAAGAAGTGGTTGTCTCCGAATTGCTTTAAAAAATTGCCCTGTGTGACATTTCCTTCAGTGAGCTCTTGGCCATTCAAAAAAAAATTATTTCGCAAAATAGACTGAATAGATTGATGAAGTTTTTTTGTGTGGGATAAAAAAACTAGAATAAAATCGAAATTTAAGTTAATAACTGCAAATGATGTTTATCTCACGATGGTCTGCAGACTAAACAATGGTGATACTGCCATATGGCACTTGCTGATGCAGTTATATATTAGTTTTGTCCCTCTAAGAAAGTCTTAACGCAGTGACTATTTCCTTAAAAAACTTCTTCAGAAAGTTGTCGGTTTTTTGAAGGATTGAGAACTGTTTGGCCGAAGTAACAATTACTTATCACTGAGCCAGGAATACCAATCTTATCTAAGTCCAAGCATTTTGGTGTGGAGTGACAAGTGACAAAAGAGTGGAGAATTGAGGTCGCCTGTGGGCAAGTGGGGCCTATGGAGTAAGGGTAGGAGAAATTTCAACTACTTTTCTTTGAATTTTTGTAGACAAACTGGAGGAGGCCTAAGGGTATTGACAACAGAGTCCGTCGTCGTTTCAAGGGCCAGATGAGGATGCCTAATGTTGGTTATGGAAGCAACAAGAAGACGAGGCACACACTGCCAAACGGCTTCAAGAAGTTTGTCGTCCACAACGTCAAGGTGAGAGTTTGGTTTCTCAGTTTTGCATTGGAGAAGGGGGAGAAAGAGGGGTGTTGGGTTAGAACCTTGGACCAGTAGCGTGTGGGATGAACACCCACTCGTCATTTCCTCTCTGTAAACGCTGTTTCTTGATAACGCTGTATATCAAGGGTTTTTGATAGACTTTCTGAAACATATGTTAATTTGTTGATAATCCTCTGGTACCACAGACTGCCACAAACAGGCCTAATACTTCACTGAGGGCAATTGTCTCCATTGCCCCTGGTCATTGCGTTGGTGCCCTTTGAAACGTTCCAATGGTAATTTACAGGTTTCTCATAGAGGTGCCCTTTACCATGGAGAAAACGCCTTGGTGCCCTTGCCCCTTTCAAAAACAAAGCGTCCGACCTGCACAAAGTACCATACCTTCCAGGCTAGCATTGGGTGCTTAGGTTTCTTCGGTTAGTACAGCTGGTATTAGCAAGAAACCCCATGGCTTGTGTACTGTGGACTTGGTCTCCACAGTCTTCTGTTGGGCAGGAGAGTGCACCCCCCAAAATGGGTCGTTCAAATCCTCCCTGCAAGGTCTATTGACTTGATAGTTTGATGTTCTAAATTTACTGCAAATGATGTTTTCTCACGATGGTCTTCAGACTTAGTTATGGTGACACTGCCTTATGGCATTAGCTGATGCAGTAAATAAACAGATCTATCATCTTCACCACAGTGTTCAAATCACTAAAAATTAGAGATTAATCTTGGTTGCACCATTTTGGAAGTCGGATTTCCCTTGCGTTAAACTGCCAAGTGCATAGATATCTATTTGGTCAAGTTTGATTCAACTTGATGTATATGTAGTAAATGCAAGTGCGCCCTCAATCTTACTTGGGCCTGATGCAACTTTTGTATTTGCATATTTACTGTAAAAACTTGAAGTTTGTGTTCAAAAACTTGAAATTTTATAGGGAGCATGGCTCTCGGAATACTGTTTACCGGGGGGAGCAGAGATGCCAACATATACGATTTGGGCGTAGAAAATACGATTTTGAGCCGTGAATACGCCGCTACGATAATCTTCAATTAAATACGATAAACAAGCCGCCCAGTGTAAATGTAGTTACGAACAATGTATCATGATAAAAACTAATACTAAAAGTATTTATAAAATAAAAAACTATAACGAATGTTGACTGCTGCCGCGTGGTTAAAAGCGATGAGCGGCGCCGAATTCAGACGCGTTTTGGTGCTTATTTAGGAGGTACCAATCCCATAAACTATCGCACTCAGGATTTGCCTACCCGACACACGCGTAGCACAGAGCACACACTGAGCCGCAAGGCTCCTCCTTGTACAGCATACATTCTACAGTCGCTTTTGTAGAGACTGGTTCCGCAGTTTTTTTTAACGCTTTACGACTGTGGGATGCGGCGGCAAACAGACCCTGTGATAACTTTTATCTGAAATGCAATTCGCAAGTTCAGCGCGCGCCGTCGTAGAGTTTGTTTGAAACATCGCGATCGCTGCAGCGATCAACTAAAATAAAGGTGACAACAAGAAAATATTTTATCGATCGCAATGGAGGCCAAGATCTGATGAAAACTGTCGATAAAAATAAGAATGCAGTGGGTGGAAATGGAATTGGTTGGACAGGCCAATTGACGAAACTGCTCTTGCTGAAGTCGTTTGAAGACTTGACTGGCCTGCTGCTGTGGTCAGGTGGTGTGACGTATTTTTTTTAATTACTATTTTGCTGTGCAAACATGAGCATTATTCATTTGAATAAACAATGGGACAGAAACTACAGCATTTTGTGGAATTTAGTTGGAAAGGGTTCTCTTCATGCACAAGCTAGTGCAAATTGCGGTCCGATACAAAAAAATTTTTTTTTTTTTTTTTTTTTTTTTTTAAAGACTGAGAATACAATTCATAATTGTTAGACCTCTAGAGCAGGCCGCTTTGCAATAAGTGATTTTCGCTGAAAATATTAGTTTATATCATAAATGTCATAATTTTCCTCTTTTTACGACTCGGTGAGTTTTATGCCTGACTTGCAACTTAAGTTTAAGTGCTCGGCGGTGCTACTCTTTTTGGGAATTCAATGTTGGCATCTCTGGGGGAGAGATAATGTACTAGAGCTCTCTGCGGGTATTGTTTTTGTGTTTAAATCATCTTTTTGTCAGAGAAATACTGTAATATTCAAGGCTGTTGTAAATTAGGCTAATTGTAAACTAGTATGTACATATATGTAGCAAGCCTCATGTTGACCTTTTGCCCTTTACATATTTAAAGTGACTGTGTTGTGCTATTTGTATTTTGTGCTATTGATATAGATTTTGCTGTTGTATTTTAGTGAATGCTTTTCCTTTTTAATTAGAGAGCCGGCCTCCGTCTTGTGTCTCTACATAAGTAACAATTGTTTCTCCCTGTCCTTTTGTTCTTTGTCTTCCCGTGGATCACTCTCAATGTCAGGTTTTCCATGGCTGTATAGCCGCTGGCTAAGCAAAGGTTTACTGAAGAACGTAAATAACCCTTCATTATAGACGATGCTGTCATCGAAATATACAGCCGGCTACTTGATACTGTAGATATTTTTCAATGTCCCTTATTCCCTCAACCTGTTTATGCTCCGAACTAATCTCCATGCAACGCTTTTAATACTCTGTGACTTCCTCATTCATAGGAGCTGGAAATCCTCATGATGACCAACAGACGCTACGCTGCCGAGATCGCCCACGGCGTCTCCTCAAGAAAACGCAAGACCATCGTCGAGCGCGCCCAACAACTGGCCGTCAAGGTTACCAACGCCCACGCCCGCCTCCGCAGCGAGGAGAACGAGTAGATGGAATAGGAGACGTTTTGGACTTGGATCGCAGATATTATTATGGGAAACAGAGGGGGGAAGTCAAGAGACGAAATAAATCTTACAAAGCTACGGTAGAAACTTGTCTCAAGTGTGTTTTAATCAGTTGTCTTCCTTTATGATAAACTATCTTATACTAGCCCCAGGTATAGTAGGGAAGGTAGTGCATTCTGCTCTACCAGCCAGGCTCCTAGTGGATGATACCCATGCCTACATCCTTACGGACTGTGAAGGGGTAACCCTGTTTCAGCCCCAGGTATAGGTGGCAAATCAATTCGCCGTATTTTTGATCGCGCGAGGGCGCATTTGGACCAATTTTTACGTAATTAAAAAAAAGTAAACAAACGGTTTTTTTCGTTTGTTTTGTTATTATTATGTGTATTTCGTCATTAATGCAAGAAAACTACATACAGGCAATTAAAAATAAGATGAAACTGTAATTTTGATGCAAGACATTCTCAAAGAAAGCGCCCTCATGCGGTCAAAAATATGATAAATTAAGTGTAGCCCTCACCTTTGAAGTGGTGTCCGGTCTTGCGATGTTAGGCGATATCTCATAAATAAATTAAAAAACACTTGGTCTCTACTTGTTAAGATAACTCTCCACCCCTGAAGTTGAGGCCATAGACTGTGAAAGTCTCGCGCATATTTGAACTTCCGGGACCATTGTGGTCCCAGCCATATGGAGATTGACGTGGTCAAGATTTTGTTTTGTCAACTATTTTAGTTTTTAACATGATTTATGACCATGAAGAATCTATATGTTGTTGATGTAATACTTAGTGATAAACAAACGTGAAAGTAAATCAATTCAACAATAAAACAAAGAAAACCCGAGAATTAAACTTGACCTTGGCTGCCGGTTGCTGCAAAAAATTAAGAATTTTGTGCTCATCTCCGATCACAAAACTTATTTAAACGCTTGGTTTTGATGCGCGATCATAATCGCCAGATGCTTTAATTGCAACGCGAAGCCATTTCATTTGCAGTCTATGGTTGTTGAGGCGTCAGTGTCCTCTATAAACTGCGTCAAGCGCTAATTTTACGCCTGTATACCCAAAGATCAAATAAGAATCCTTGTCCCAGAGTTTCAATTTTGCTTCAATAATAATGAACACATTATTTGTGTATTTATTATAAAAACTAAAACTGATTTTATAAACATGTAATGAGTAATTTGTTGTTAAGATTTTGTCATTAGATGTAATGATTTCAGAGAAAAAATTTTTCTTCGTTTGATGTGTTTTCTCGTTCCGATATGCGCGAGACTTGCACAGTCTATTATCGACATAATACAAATTCTTTGACAATTACCAACCTTGTCTTTTCTATAAGGATGAACAAATGAAATGATCACACATCGACAGTGGCTCTTTTTAATCTTAAAATTCTTTATTGAAATAAACTTGTTGAGAATTTTTACCAAACATTTACTGTTACAAATAAATTTAAGGTACACATAAATTACCAACAACATATCTTTTACTAAGTGTGTACTTTTGCAAGGGTCAGAACTTGTCTCTCACTGGTCAATTTGCAAGATGTTTATTGAGTAAACTAAATGGGGCCAAATATCATGCCTGTTACACAACACACTAGAATGAAATTTGAATCTGAGAAGTAACGTTTCTCAGATAGTGTATTCCATTTGCAGATTATTCTTCCTGCGTGGACATAACCGCTCCAGATTTTCGGCAATATCTATAAAAAAAACGCTACCACCTTTTGAAATGAAATTTTCACAGGTTAGTTTTATGGTATATATCTACAACTATATAGGATTGAAACAAACAGTGGGTTCGAATTACCAAACGTATACAATCCCTTTAAATACAGACGTACATGTATAATTTGGTTTGTTTGAATTAATCCATTGATCAGAAAATCAAATGGAATTACTACTCCAAGTCCACCCCAAAATTGCATGTACAATATTAAATGTATAGGTGATGAATTGACGAGTCATAAAAGCTGGATTTACACCTGGGACATCGCCTCTGGTATGACTGCCCCTTAGATTGTTCCTGATTGCAGCAACAGCCGCCAATTCGAACACGGCATATTACTCGCTAAAGACGCAGTACACCAAAAGGTTCGTTGACGACATGACCACATGAATTCTTATGGTAGTGTTTTGATCGCCAGTAAGCAAAATACTTTTGCTATTAAGCATGTTTATTAAACGTCGGCTCAGCGCTATAAGGTCATTAATTGCAACTTCATATTCGTAATGATCAAAAGGTCATTAAATGAAAAATGCGTATAAATTTGACAGAAATAAATCAAAACCATAACTGTTTTACTCGGAAAATAATTAGAAGACCACTCTTGATCAATCACCCCATTTACCACAAGCCCCAAAATGTGCAAAAGCAATTTGATGAAACCCATACAAATTGCAATGATGACCTTATAGTACTGAGCTGGGCCCAATTTCATAAAGCTGTTTAGCAGAAAACTGCTTAGCAAATTTCTTTGATAAGCAAGAAATGAGTGGGGTACCATTCACAGCAATGGTAACTGTATGGTATTTTGGCTGGTAACCTATTTTTCTTAAGCAAGAGTTTTCTGTGCGTCGCAAATTTTTTCGCTTGCATGCTTTATAAAATTGGGCCCAAATGATAAGGTGGTGTAAGTAGCTAAGCGTAGTAGTTGAGGTTGGCCTTCTTTTTGGCTTGTACTTCTAAGATGCCGTCCATGTAGTCTTCATGAGCCAGTTCTGTTGCTCCTCGTCTCAATGCAATCATACCCTGAAGGGAACACAAAATATAGAATCTCATGTCACTTCACCAAAGATTATAAAGGCTGAAATAAGCACCGGACGCCATTTCAGCAAGCAACCTTTGATGCAACAATAGATCAGTGCAGACAATGACCATTGCTATCAATGATAAAAGAAAACATTTGCTTGCTAAAATGGCGCCTATGAAGGGTTTTTATAGACTGGAGGTGTTTAAGAGGCCACTGTTGAGACTGAAGGAGGGGTTGATCGGTACAGTATTGTGGTAAAGTGACGCCGAAAACGACGACCTAGGCAGAGCCGGAAGGGCAACGATGACACCCTCTGGATTTTTTCTGACATACAGGTACCCCTCCGAGCTGCGAGACCCAGATATTCTGGATACTATATGGGACAAACTTTTAAGATGGGCCAAAGGATTTCACGCTCGTTATATTAGATTACAAAAACCATAAGGGTGCGGGAACTAGAAGAGTGGAGGAACTAGAGAATTTTTTTTAGAAATTTCTCTCATACTCTGAAGGCCATGTCACAGGCAACAGGCAACCAGTTCCAAGCAATCTCCACGAAGAACAGGCATTCACAGTTCAATTTTTCACATAATTTTCTTGGGTATTGTAAGACATTGTTAAAAAATAACTTGTACATTGTTCCTTTTGCTAATGCTATAGTGCAGTTGGTTGTTTCCAAGTTGCCAGTAAAAATTGCCCTGTGAGACAAGGCTCTTATTAAGGCTACATTATGAGTAAAATCTATACACTGTATATGTGTATAGTAGATGTACTTACTGCTTCCACACACACAGCCTTGCATTGTGCACCATTGAAGTCATCGGTACACCGGGCCAACTCTTCAAAATTAACATCAGATCTGAAAATGGGAGAATGTAGGAATGAAATACAACATTTGTATGTGCTGATAATTTTACATGTACACCAGAGGGTGTGTTCGAGTAGAGGGTGAGTTCGAGTCCCAATCGTGACACCTGTTTTCTTAAGCAAGACACTAACAACCATTATTGCTCCTTTCTGATCAGCAGAGTGTTGGTTCGAGTCCCGGTCTTGACACTTGTTTTCTTAACCAAGACTCTTAATAATCATTATTGCTTCGTTCTTTGGATGGGACATAAAAGCCATCGGTCCTGCGTGTTGTGTATCATAAATTAAAAAAAAAATCACAAAAAAAACGGTCTTTAAGTGTTTCTGTTTGTTCAAGCGCTCTTTGTTCCTTATTTTATTGGTCGATTCGCTATATAAGATTACACATATTTATCAGTCTGTCTCCCTGTTTGTTTAAGTTGCTCTGCAATTTTGTTTTTGGCGTGGCCGATATAAGAACCGAACTCAAGCTCAGCTCTGGTGTTTTGATCAGCAGAGAGTGGGTTTCGAATCAGTTCGTGACACTGTGTCCCTTAAAGAGACTTACTAACCACCATGCTCGTCCTTCGGATGGGATGTTATTTGTTTTACTTCACATGTTAAAGCTTTCTTTTAACTTTGGGTTCCCAAAAGCATTGAAATACGTGTGAGGGCTCCTTTTCATGCATAATAAACAGCAAGTATTAACGGGAAAGGAAACCCGACTAGGAATGTAATATGTATGTGGGGTGAAATTGCACACGGGTACTGAATGGGACCTGTGTACATTGGAAATCCACATGTGATAATGTTGCATCTCGTTAGCATCATACAAACTGGAGCAATGGTCTGTACGGGTGCAATCAAAATGCTTTTAAGGCATTTACGCGTGGTTGTCAAAGACCACCAAGTTCTCATTTGAGTATTATATCCCATACAACAAATAAATAAGCCTGTGAAAAATTTGGGCTCAACTGTCATCCAGTTGCAAATACACCCTTGTTGTACAAATTTGCTTTCTCAGTTAGGAAAAAAACTTCTTGCAAAGTTTTTTATTTTTTTTAGTAAATTACCTTCTTTCAAAAAACACATTACTTCAGAGGAGTCGTTTCTCACAATGTTTTAAAACACTATTACTAACTAACTATCGGTATGACTCTATTGCCTAACTGATCCTTGCCACAAAAATCCCTGTTGGGGATCTTAAAGATGGGAAGGAAGGTAATTGAGTGAACGGGGCACAGATTCATGGCTCTGCTTACTGAGGAATTCTTCACTTAAGGTCACCATTCCCCGCTTACAGGGTTAGCATTGAATTTCCGTGCAAGCTGTGTTGGCAAAAGATTCTGTAAAGCTCACAACCAAAATTGGTATTTGTCCATTATCCAAACCTTTTGTGACACAGAGATATGCATGAAATAACAAACATGTGAAAGTTTTAGCTCAATCGGACATCAGACCCAAAAGGAAATACTGAAAAACCCCATCACTATTGTTTAACTATTCTCTACGTTCTAATAACGGGTTAATCTTAAATTACCCAAAAGGTATAATGCAAAAATCAACTGGGTACAAGTCATTAAATCAAGCTGCACCGACACTTTGGAATAGATTACCCTCTCACATTCACTCTATACAGTCTGTTTCTGTTTTTAAGACTAAGCTTAAGACTTTTCTTTTTAAACAAGCTTTTGGCTAATTTGTTTTATGTGTGTGTAACATTGTAATTTTTACTCTTTGCTGTTTTACTCCATTGTGCTGATTTTATGATATTGTAGATTTTGTAATGCGCTTTTCAACATTTCGTGGTGACATGTGCACAATAAATGTGGTTTATTATTATTAGTATTATCAGCTTTCCCTTTATCAATCATCGAAGAAGAAAAGGCCATCTTCCCCTCGTGCTTTTTGGTTCATGGCCGGATGAATGATATGGTAGATGATGAATGGGTAATGCAAGTTGGGACATGGCGTTTCAAACAGTCAGAGATGTAGGCAGGAGTCTGGTTCCTGATTCGTTTACTGTCTTTTTTCTCATAGGAGACCTCTTGGTGATACGCTCTATAAAAAAACCCTCTTTACTATTTTTTGTTGGTACTCACCCAACGTTCATTTTCCTGGAGTGAATTTGTAGAATCCTTGCTCTCGCCTCCTCGTTGGGGTTGGGAAACTCTATCTTTCTGTCAAGACGACCGGATCGTAGGAGGGCCGGATCCAAGATGTCGACACGGTTGGTTGCTGCAATGACCTACACAACAAAATGTTTACAAATTAACAACTTTTTAAAGCACATGCGCAACATTGGAAATTGTCAAAGACCAGTATCCACTCTTCATGTGACAAAATATATACATGAAATCATAAATTTTGGCTCGATCTGTCATTATTGGAGTCAGAGAAAATAGTGAAAAACCCTCTCATACGTTTTACAGTGTGTATCTACGACTATATAGGATTGAAACAAACAGTGGGTTCCAATTACTGAACGTATACAATCCCTATAAGGATGTTGCTTTCTTACCTTTATTTCTTCACTGGAACTGAACCCATCCAGCTGGTTCAGTAGCTCCAGCATCGTTCTCTGTACCTCCCTGTCGCCGGCTTTCTCGCTGTCAAAACGCTTCGTCCCGATGGCGTCCAACTCATCAATGAAGATTATGGCCGGCAGTTTCTCCTTGGCTAGGGCGAAGGCGTCTCGGACCAGCTTAGCTCCGTCCCCGATGAACATCTGGACGAGTTGAGGTCCGGCGAGTTTCAGGAATGTGGACTGTTATGGAGGGAAAAGGAAAAGATCATCAGAATTTGTTGCCTTGAAGTTACCCACAATGATGTCAACTCAGAACAGTCTGCTTTGTGTAGATTGTCGTTGACCATGTCACCGCCGGGCTAGCTCGGTGGTCTAGTGGTAAGACATCTGCTTTAGCAATGCAAAGGTTGTGGGTTCGAATCCCACCCAAGTGATTTGCCTGTGGATTATTCCACAGAACTTGGGAAACTAACGAGTATACAGTGCTTAATACACATCGGTGTAAGGGTAAAAACAAATTATATTCCATGTCACCTTGTTTACAAAAAGATTCACCTCATGCAGTTCCTGGCAGGCAAGGTACTTACACTGGTCATAATATGAGAAATTTTACATTAAAGGTAAGGTCATCCTGGTCAGCGTGATTTTCAGGACACTGAAGTTATGAATCTTCTCCACAATAAAACTAGATCGAATACACATGTAACAACAGCGCCCTCATGTGTTCAGCACTTAGATATCTTACCTTTGTTTGTGCAGCACACGCTCTGGCCATGAGCGTTTTCCCGGTGCCCGGCGGTCCATACAGGAGAACTCCCTTAGGTGGCTGGATACCAATGTTTTCAAAGCGTTCTTTGTGTGTCATTGGTAATACTACTGCCTCAATCAACTATGAACAAGACAAAAAGTATTTTTTATTAAAAAAGGGTTCTCAGGTCGGCCTATGCTGGATGGATCGACCTCGTTAATAATAATAAATTAATAGTGGCGTCTTTTATACATGTAGCGCTCAGTGACGCTCCAACATTATTACCCTCGGTCACTGGGCCATTTATATTTAATTCCCTAAACCATCTCAGCTCCCTTGGGAGTATACAGCCTGTGCTACCAAATATGTAGGGCGCCAAGCTACATCAATCACAAGAACCATCTCTGCCCTCACAGGTACCCATTTCCCCCTGGGTGATGAGAAGCAATTTAAGTGTCTTGCTCAATGACATAGGTGTCATGACCAGGATTCGAACCCACACCCAGATGACTCAGCAACCAGAACTTGAGTTCGATGCATTAAACTAGTCGGCCACGAATAACCATGGTTTACATAAATAAGTATCCATCAACTAATCCCTTAATGCACACGGGAGACCAGACAAAATGGCGGCCGCATGGATGATAAACTATACCTCTTGTATCTGCTTGTCAAGCCCACCGATATCGCTGTACTGCTCTGTAGGCCTCTCATCAACCTCCATGGCTTTCACTCGAGAATCAAATCTTAAAGTGAACAAAATATTATAAATATTACATTATCAATTCATTGGGGCTATAGTCGTGGTTGTCATGCCAATGGATAAAAGGCTCATGCATGTAATTATGAACTCTCTGTCTCTCACCTGCACACGCCTCTTCTCTTCCCATAGATATGGGGGGGGGATGATATGCTGCCGGGTGCACTGGGTGGTGCCTCTTCTCCCAACACACGCACTTCCATGTCTCTCTATGAAGATGAGGAAGCGCGAGTAACTGGATGAGAGTTTCATGAATTTCATGTGCTTCTGCTGCCTGCTGCTGATTTGATCGACATTACAACAAAAAATAGACCTGATGACCTGACAGTTTGTTTACCACTTTGGTGTCTCTGTCTGTCGGAAGGAAGGCCAGCAGTTATTGCATTATTTATGTGCTTTTTTACAGATGGGCTCATGGTGGTTCCATTTGTCGAAATTAACGGGTTTAACAGAAGCCAAGTAAAAGGAAAGGATTGTATACATTTGGTAATTGGGACCATTTGTGTGTTCCTTCCCTATACATTTGTAGATATATACCATAAAACTAAACCCCTGAAAAAATTTCATTAAATGTGGTAGCGTTTTTGAGATAATACAAAAAATGGAGCGGTTATGTCCACGCAGGAAGAATAACTTGCAATTGGAATACACAATATGAGAAACGTTACTGCAGTAATGTTTTTCAGATTCAAATTTCTGGGGATAAAAAGTGACATCTTTTTCCATAACCGCAGTACTTCGAAGTGAAAATTTTCTCGAAATGCATAATACTATCAAAAGCTGCTGTACTTCTTACCAAGTAAGTTTTAATTGCCATTAATTTTCAGAGTCATTACCAAACGTATACAGACCCTTTAACTGTTTACAAAAATAAACGTAAATGCAAACATCAAGTTGTTTAACAACCAGTTCTTTTCTAAATACCGGCCTGTTATGAACAAGATTTTCAAGTTTTGCAAAATAGAGTAAATACCAAGTTTAAAGACAATCATCTTACTCTTGAGGGAGAGTTTCCAGAATGAGGTAGGAATCTTTATTGACTCCGACTAGATCCCCAGGATGAAGCTGTTCTGGATCTACTAATCCAATGACTGGGAGGAAGTATGTCTGTGGATTAACAAAATAACAATGATTATCAACACTTCTACTGTTTGACCATTCAATATCATCCCTTGTGGTTTCGAATGATAAACTATGCCAGCCTGCAATGTGATATCATATGGTGAATGCATCTACACAGTCAACCCTCCTACTGTTTAACCATTCAATATCATCCCTTGTGGTTTCGAATGATAAACTATGCCAGCCTGCAATATGATATCATGTGGTGAATGCATCTTCACAGTACACAGTCAACCCTCCTACTGTTTAACCATTCAATATCATCCATTGGGATTTGAAGGACAGATAAACTATGATGCATCTACACAGTACACAGTCAACCCTCCTACTGTATTGCCATTCAATATAATCCACTGTGGTTTTGAAGGATAGATAAACTATACCAGCCTGCAGTATGATGTCATGTGGTGATTGCATCTACATAGTACACAGTGAACCCTCCTACTGTCTGGCGATTCAATATCATCCATTGGGATTTCAAGGATAGATAAACTATACGAGCCTGCGCTATGATGCATCTACACAGTACACAATCAACCCTCCTACTGTCTGACCATTCAATATTATCAACTGTGGTTTTAAAGGATAGATACACTATGCCAGCCTGCACTATGATGCATCTACACAGCACACATTCAACCCTCCTACTGTCCGACCATTCAATATTATCAACTGTGGTTTTAAAGGATAGATAAACTATCCCAGCCTGCACTGTGATGCATCTACACAGTACACAGTCAACCCTCCTACTGTCTGACCATTCAATACAATCCACTATGGTTTTGAAGGATAGATACACTATGCCAGCCTGCACTATGATGCATCTACACAGTACACAGTCAACCCTCCTACTGTCTGACCATTCAATACCAATGGTTAGTCATTTTTACTGAGGAATGCCGTGAGTAAGCAGAGAGAGAGTGTCTGACAATTAAAGCCTCGCCTTTTATGGTGAATGAGGGCAGTCTTTTACCACGAACCTGTTGGTTCATTTATCTCACTGACCTGTCTGGTGGAGGTTTTGATGACGGCACATTTGCCTTTACGCTGAGAGTCCAAGTCAACGTTGGCACCCTCAGCCTCTCCTGTATCCTCTGGCTCTACATCCAGTAGCTGATGAAGACAAACAAAATTTATATGATCTTTAAAAACAATAATTCAAGCTCTACAACACCAACCCTTAGACACGCAATATGCCGAAGAAGACAAACAATGACATATAATATGTGCAGTATCTAAATTACTTTCTATTGAAGGTTATGTGAGTTTGTGAAGTGTCGTTCTTAGCGGATAACAATGCTCCTATTTTGCTCTGTTATACAACGCTTTCGGTCTTCTTCCACCACTCATTTCCAGCTTTCCCCGGGACGCCGCACCTTGACACACTATGAATAGTCTGGTTATAGCGCTTAGAAACATACGTATTAAGTGCACTGGACACAATTGGAAATTGTCAAAGACCAGTGTTTTCACTTGGTGTATCCCAACATATGCATAAAATAACAAGCCTGTGAAAATTTAGGCTCAATTGGTCATCGAAGTTGCAAGAAATGATGAAAGAAAAAACACCCTTGTTGTACAAATTTGTGTGCTAGTGAGAAATTACCTCTTTCTCAAAAACTACGTTACTTCAGAGGGAGTCGTTTCCTACCATGTTTTATACTATCAACAGCTCTCTGTTGCTTGTTACCAAGTAACTTTTTATGCTAATATTTGTTTTGAGTCATTACCAAACGTGTACGATACCTTTAAGTGCTCTATAAATGTTGTAAGTATTATTATTATTCACTGCCCTTTAATAACTGTCAACAAGATTCTCACTTACCTCAATCACATTTGACACCAAGTACGGGAGTGTTTTGTTCACTTTGATCTTCTCTTGGTTCTCCTTGATTTTTTCTTTTTGCGCTTGCAGTTCATGATTGATCCGCATGATCTCGCTCTTCATTATCTGCAACAGAAAAACAAATAAAGTAAATTTGTTACATCCTGTTATCTAGTTGAAGAAGGAGGGAAACATGTTCATATGTTTAGATTCTGCAGCTTGTGACAATATTTACACGATAAAGTTCAGAGCTCGAAAATGTTGATGTTAAACTCATCAATACGACCCATAATCACCAACCTTGATTTCGTTGTCAAGCAGCCTTGTTCGTCCAACGATTTCATCATTTGACATCCGTAACACTTCCTCACCAACTGAATCCTGTAAAGTAAAAAAAGACACTTGTCTTAGTAAATTGTAAGTTTCACATTCACATGATTAAAGATTTAACATTGAAAAAATTGGGGGGTTGAACAAAGAAAAATTTACTAGAGCTAGACGTGAACCTGCGACCTCCGGATTAATGTTCTAGTGCTCTACCAACTGAGCTATCTAGCCCTAATGTTGTCGGTCTCCCTAATTTGTCACTATTGGAGACCGCCAACATTAATATAACTCAGTTGGTAGAGCGCCAGCACGTTAATCCGAAGGTCACAGGTTCAAGTCCCACTCTAGTCAATTTTTCTTTGTTCAACCCAAAATTATTTAAAATTTACCCAGTCAGTTTCCTTTGTGGTTTATTACTTGATATTTAAAATGAGTTATTTATTTATTTTGTACGGGAGTTTATGTACGTTTCATCTTCTGAAAATGTGGGGAAAAAGTGCAGTATCCGATCACCCTGTAAAGAGCAGACTGTAGTTGAAGTGCCCCCTCTGTTGTTGGGATTTATGTTAATGAGCAGTGTTCTCCCTTAAAGGGTGTGTACAACATTGGTAAGAATGAAAACATAAATGCTCACAGATTTGCACATAACTCACATGGTATAAAGATGGTCATGGTAGAAAACTTCCCTTGAAATAGTTTTGCTTGAAATGCCATAGTTTTTACGAAATGAGTAAAATAATAGTATTTATCTAGCAGGATAAATTCCGATGTTTGAAAAAAAGTTAAAACATATAAGGTTTTTTTTCACTGTTTTCTCATGACTCCGAAGACCGATTTAGCTTAAACTTTCACAGGTTTGTTATTTCATGTATATGTTGGGTCACATCAAGTTTGGATACAAGTCTTTGGCAATTACCAATGTTGTACACACCCTTTAAAATGGAAAAACACCCATAATAAGTTACGAATTTGATTATTTGGTTGAAGATGGGGCGTCGGATGCAACTTTCTTTACAGTCATGTGTTTGTAAAAATAGGGTTGTGCATACTACATTTATTTTCCTAAACAGTTAAACAGAACTTGTGACTTCTGCTTAACTGATTTCCTAGTGACTGATTTCCAATCCAAATTGAGAATCGAAACTACATGTACATGTATGGTGCACGGTAACTCACTAACCGCTCAAAAGTATAAAGGAAGGTCCCATTTTTGTTACTGTGGGCTTCGTTTAAACATTTACAAAATTTAGAGCGCATTTCACCGGTTTTTGTTACAGTTAAATGGTTAAACATCCCAGCCTCAGTTTGTAATTATTTGTATTGCACATTTAGGATGTGAAATTTATAAATAATTGTGATAATAATTGCAGGCAGCAACGAAAGTTTGAAATAAACAAATCTGCCCCTTGAACAAAATGGCGCACTAACATTATTTTAAGTTAGTTATAGCCTAATGTTAGATCTTGATCTTGAGAGTAATAATTGATCAGAAATAAAAAGATTTAACCGTCATGAACATGAACTGAAGTGAGCACTGGAAAAGTCAAACAAAAAGTGCTTGTTTACTTTTCAATTTTGTTACAAATTTGAACTATTCCAAATTCAAACAATCAGTCAATCATCATATTGGCCCATCGTATTACTTAGTACTATTTGTATATCTAAAATGGTCTAAATCACCTTCCCTGTCTGAACAAATAAATCTCTGACATTATTCCCGAAGACTTATGCAGGATACAGCATTCCACACAAACTTTCAAGTTTCCAAGTTTCAACTTTCATATTTGTTTTTTGTCGTTTGCTTATAACAAATTGTGTACTGAGATCAGCACACAATCAGCCATTGCCAACCACACAGCATGACTCAGTTAATTTGCAGATTTTGCCCGTTTGTTTTCTTCCTTTTAAGTTACGTTTTATTGTACTAGACGAATACACCGTTTACCCAAAATGGTGGTCATTAAACATTAGAAAATATGGTTCACTGAAATTTGTCGTAAACTACAAAAATGTGACATTTATTTACCTCTCCATCTTCCCAAATTGCCTTGTCTTCCAACTTCGCCGAGGCTGCCATTTTGTTTTTGAACAACTTTTAAATCACTTAATAAAACAGTCGTTGGTCAGCGCGACGAAGACGACTTGTCTACACACCACGTGGGCATTGTACCTGTACATGTACATCTCTTTTTATTTTTTAGTGGTTTAATAGTACGGCATACATCAGCCGTCGGGTCATGTCAGACACCTTGCTTTGTAGGAGGCTTTGTACGTACGTAGAGCGGTGAGCAATGACACTTGCGCTAGTTCCTTCCTCCGATGCTCTACTGCCTACTGCGGATATGATGCTTTATGGTAAATGTAAGTTAGTTTCTTCCTCAGGTTTATCACATTTTACTTTTATTTTATGGACAATGCATCTTACATTTTTTATCACATTTTGGAATGGATGGAGACAATTCATAGGGGGGGGCGGGTGGTGGGGGCAAGCCGCTAATTAATTGTTTACAACGTGACTTGATTCATGTGGAATTTTGCCGAAGTTTCTGGAGTAGAATGCACCGTACACTCATGGATCCTTTCTCTATGCATGGAGGAACTTCCTCCATGCATGGAGGTAGGAATTCCTACCTCCATGCTCCATGGTACACCATACGCCAGGTCACTCTTTCGTACTGGAAAGAATAATATAATTTCTTTAATTTTTTAGTTTTTTTATCAAATTCTGTGCTGTCTCGTGTGTCTTGGCTTTCCTTCCTCCAGGGTTTTAGGTCGCCAGACTCCCGGACCTCTCTGCAAATTGACACACATGAAATTCTTGCAACAACAAAAGAGACCAACTGAAAAATATTGAAACATTTTTATTTGAATTTGGTGCAATATTAATTAATTCTACCTCCATGGTTTCACTGATGGTCATTTTGCTATACTACTTTGTGTATTTGAGATTGAAATAATTATGCGCTAACTTTTGGCATTTATTGTTTTAATTATTTGCATGTTTTCAGGCCTGGAATTACACGGAGGCCATGGCCTACCTTTCCCCTGGTCTTGGC
Source organism: Plazaster borealis (assembly GCA_021014325.1). Classification (NCBI taxonomy): domain Eukaryota; kingdom Metazoa; phylum Echinodermata; class Asteroidea; order Forcipulatida; family Labidiasteridae; genus Plazaster; species Plazaster borealis. Next base: position 23,000,906 of record CM037461.1, read on the forward strand.
CTTGGTGCCCCTTCAAAAGTGTCCCATAAACTTTCAGTTTTTACAATGGGTGCCCTTCTTGGAAATGAAAATGGCCTTGCCCTCTCAAAGATGAAATTCCAGGACCTGTGTTTTCATTTCATTTCATTTTATTGATTAATTCTGGTTGTGAAGCCAAGGACTCTCAAAAAAGCGAACTTAATCACTGTACTAGCCAAGAACCTCATTGAGAGAAGACAAGGAAGGAAAATTCAGTTTTAGATGTAGGAGGAAAACCCCAGAAAAATACTCCAGGAAAATTCTACGCAGTGCTTTGATCATGACAGCAGCCCCGTTAATATTTTTGTTAGATGAGGCTGATCATAAATTCATTCATGGGCTGTTGAGTTTATTAAAGGCACAGTACACGTTTGGTAGGTCTAATTACTCAAAATATATATTGGCATAAAAACTGACTTGGTAATGAGCAACAGAGAGCTGTTGATAGTATAAAACATTGTGAGAAACGACTCCCTCTGAAGTAACGTAGTTTTTGAGAAAGAGGTAATTTCTCACTAAAATAATAAAAACTTCTTGCAAGAAGTTTTTATTCCTAACTGAAAGCACACAAATTTGTACAACAAGGGTGTATTTTCTTTCATCATTTTCTTGCAACTTCGACGACCAATTGAGCCCAAATTTTCGCAGGCTTGTTATTTTATGCATATGTTGGGATACACCAAGTGAGAACACTGGTCTTTGACAATTACCAAACGTGTACGATGCCTTTAACAGAGTACAGGGTGGGTCACATACACTCAGACATCTGACAGACGGTGTACAGATAGTTGGTCTTTTATAGATTCATAAAATGACCCCCCCCCCCCAAAAAAAAACTACCCAGTACCACGCATCATTTAAAAAGCATCGGTCCGTGACCGAGATTACACAATTCCAACCCTTTGTTAATTCGTTTTACAATGGTACAGAGAGACTGCCTCACCACTGTCCCATGCCCAATTGATTGAGTAACGGAATTCAGAATTCAACCAGGGCCAGGTGCATGCTTTGACTCTGTTCGATCCTTCAGAAAGGGTAAGTGATAGGCTATCAAATACTATTTGGTTTATTAATTAAAGGTATCGTACACTTTTGGTAACAGCTCAAAATCAGTGTCCACATTTTGTGTGATTCAACATATACATGAACAAACAAACCTGTGAAAGTTTGAGCTCAATTGGTCATCGAGATCCCGAGAAAATAGTGAAAAGAGACCTTATGTGTTTTCTGTTTTTTCAAAATATCGTGCGTGATAAAAACTATTGTTTTACTCATTTCTCAGAAACAATAGCATTTTAGGCAGAAATATTTTAAGGAACCCTTTCAACCATTACTTACTTTAAATCATGTAAGTTGTTTGTATATCTGTGAACATTTGTGTTTTTTGATCTTACCAATAGTGTACAGGGCCTTTGATGTGATCATAAATATAATTGATATTGTCTGTGCTAAATAAAAAATTAAAAAATGGAGGAGAAAGATGCGAGACCATCTGCCATTTTGTCTATCCAGTAAGCGACAAATCTCAAATAATGGCAATAATTATTGGTTTTTTGAATGAGGGACTAAGCTAGTCGCTGGAGTTATTGAACCAAACAACGCTTTTTTTTAAACATTATCTGACGCCAGATGGTTTCCAGATGAGAAAAAGGCGTTGTTGGGTTCACTAACACGGACTAGGACAAAGCATATTTCTTATTTATTAATTAATTTATTTATTATTATTATTATTTGTGTGTGTGCAGTTTTAGCGGGTTTAAAGGGATTGTGTACGTTTGGTAATTGGAACCCACTATTTGTTTCAATCCTATAATAGTTGTAGATATACCATAAAACTAACCTGTGAAAATTTCATTTCAAAAGGTGTTAGCGTTTTTGAGATATTGCCAAAAATCTGGAGCGGTTTGTCCACGCAGGAAGAATAATCTGCAATTGGAATAAACAGTCTGAGTTAAGCTTTACTGCAGTAACGCTTCTCAGACTCAAATTTTATGGGGATAAAATATGATATCTTTTTCCATAACCGCAGTACTTTTGAAGTGTAAAGCTTCTCAAAATGTATTATATACTATCCAAAGCTGCTGTACTTCTTACCAAGTAATTTTTTATTGCCATTAATTTTCAGAGTCATTACCAAACGTATACAGACCCTTTAAAGGCATCGTACACGTTTGGTAATTACTCAAAATATATATTAGCATAAAAACTGACTTGGTAACGAGCAACAGAGAGCTGTTGATAGTATTTATAAAACATTGTGAGAAAAGACTTCCTCTGAAGTAACATTGTTTTTGAGAAAGAGGTAATTTCTCACTAAAATAATAAAAACTTCTTGCAAGAAGTTTTTATTCCTATCTGAAAGCACACAAATTTGTACAAGGGTGTTTTTCTTTCATCATTTTCTTGCAACTTCGATGACCAATTGAGCCTAAATTTTCACAGGCTTGTTATTTTATGCATATGTTGGGATACACCAAATGAGAACACTGGTCTTTGACAATTACCAAACGTGTACGATGCCTTTAAGCTGGGATAAATTAGGCTGCAGTTTTGGAGCAATCTGGGTAGCCCAGCTTACACCCACATGGGCTAAGTGGGTGGGACATCTTTTGAGTCTACGCATGAAGGTCCTTCATAAATGGGTTGGCCCAACACCCATTGTGGGGAAAAAAACAACCTTGGTGAATTATGCGTTGTCCCATATAGGCATAGCATGGGATACATCCGAGCATGTTGGCCAAAATGAGAGTTCCATTTTGGATTGCGCAATACATGTAGGGCCCATTATGGGCCAGCCCAGAATCTCAGTTTACCCGTTGTTAATTCAAGTTAATTTGTGCATATTATGTCCTATTGTCATTTTATATTATCAAATACATAGTAATTAATTCACAATTTAACAACACAAAACTTTTCATCATGAAATACACGTAGTTAACATCTATAGCTAAACGGAAAAGAGGAAGGTCCAATGGTCGTAGACCCAAATTCTTAAAGGAAAAATACAAATTTAGTAAGTTGTATTGGGCCAAAGCATGCACTGATGAGCAATTAACTTGGTATTCCTACATTACTTAAAAGTATTAGACTGTGCAAGTCTCGCGCATATCGAAAAACGAGACGAACAAAATCGAACGAAGACTATATTTTTCTATGAAATCAAATCTTCTTTTTGAATAATATTTATACAAAATTCTTGAAAATAAAATACCCATAGTAAGTTGTTATAAATAAATTTTCAATTTTATATATATATATAATTTTCATGGTCATAAACTACGTTAAACTAATTGACGAAACAAAATCCCGCCCGCGTAAAACTCCATGGTTTAAGACCACAATGGTCCTGGAAGTTCAAATATGCGTGAGACTTGTATAGTCTATCTTGCTTCACAGTGCGATATCTTCCTTGGGTCAACCATTGATAAAATGGCTGCACTTCAACTTAAGGAAGTAAGGAACAAAAATAAGGTTTGGGGATTCCCCTGGAATTGTAACAATCTTAAAGTAGCTAAGCACAGCAAAATAACTTACAAGAAAAAGAAAAAGGTTACCACCTAAAATACAACATGCAGCAAGTGTGACTGGTATCCTGCTTATTGTTGCTTAGCACAATTTCTTAAGCAATATTTTGTGCTTTAAGCAGCTTTATGAGATTGGGCCAAGGTAATTAAACAGCTGTTAAAAACGTAGCTGGAGCTGCTTAATACCTGGGCTTAATTTCATAAAGCTGTTTCACAGAAAATTTTGATTAGCAAATTCCTTTCCTAAGCAAGAAATGAGTGGGGTACCAGTCACAGCAATTTTAACTGTAAGGTATTTTGGCTGGTAACCTATTTTTCCTAAGCAAGGGTTTTCTGTGCTTAGCAAGTGCTTGAACCTGTTGGCTTTCGCGCATTGGTAGGCATAAATAATAATAATAATAATAATAATAATAATATCGAAGTCTTATATAGCGCACGTATCTACCAAACAAGGTACTCAAGGCGCTTAGTATATACTTTTTAAACAGAAAGATGGGTTATTGAAGTTATGAATTATGAGACCCAATTATGTAGCACCTTATAATGTTTTTTACAAGGTGCTACGGCGCATTCAGCAGCCACAACCAGGAACACCGGGGCGAACCCCTTCTCTTTTCGATAAGTGCACTGGGTTCTTTTACGTGCATTACACAATACACGGGACCAACGGCTTTACGTCCCATCCGAAGGACGAAGCAATGGTTAAGTGTCTTGCTTAAGGACACAAGTGTCACGGCTGGGGATTCGAACCCACACTCTGCTGATCAGAAACACCAGAGTTTGAATTCGGTGCTCTTAACCGCTCGGCCACGACACTTCCACAAGGCAAGAAAAAGTGTGTAAAAAATTATATAATGTTGACATAATTTTATATTTCAGATAAATTTGTGAAAAATGGAAGGAAAAACATTCACCAATTGGTCAGGTGCTTTCTCCTGTTCACCTGAGCTGTATTTTGAGCCTAGTTCCTTGCAGGAAATAATAAAGGTGGGTGTTGGGTGAAAACAATCTTATTCAATTTAGGCATGTGATTTGTCAGGTTTCTCTTCCTGGTTTCGGGATTTTTTTCACTGATCTCCCGGCGCCTTCAGATTTTCTTGAATGAGGCAAACTTGCCATCACCAGGATGAAAAGACTAGGTCTTGTTATGACTAGACCTTCAGCTATTTTAAATGATGTAGAGAGAGTCTGTAAACCTCGATGCAATGTACATTAGACCAACCATGTGCTCGATACAAAACGCCCTCGTAGGCCTATAGGATGCCAAAATATAATCTTGTAAATTTTGTTCATTTTTATAGTTTTATCCAATCACAAAGATCTCCTTGGATTTTATACATAAATTAAAACAAATCAAATGAATGTTTTGCATTCGTAGAATGGAGGGAATATTTTTCATCCGTTGAAACTATTGAATGTTCCATTCAACTCGGCCTTGCCTCGATGAACGGAACATTCCGAATTTCACTTCATAAAAATATTCTTACCATTGTACTCTGTGAATATTTATTATTTCTATACCAATGAGTTGACCAACTATTTGAAACGAAACTGAATCTTTTCTATGTATGAATGATTTCCTTCCTGTACATTGTTTTTGAATCATGAATCACGGGTCAGACAACTTTGAGTCAAAACATTCTGTGGACCACAATTATGTCATCTTTTTCAGGCTAACATAGTTGATCTATCATTCAAAACCACAGTTGATGATATGATATTGAATGGAAAGACAGTAGGAGGGTTGACCTTTTAGTCTGTGTAATGCATTCAACACATGATGTCATATTGCAGGCTGGCGAAATGTGGTTGATATCATTCAAAACCACAGTCAATGGTCAGGGTTCTGCCCAGGATTTCTTTAGTGCCGGAAAAATGTTTTTCCAAGTATGGTCAAGTCAATTTCCTTTTGATCGTGCACGGAGTGGTTACACACGTGCGCCCTGCAGCTGTGCCTTGAATGTAGGCCTCCAAAGTGCGCGCACGCCTTTACCGCCATGGGAAAACAATTTACAGCATCTATAGCATGGTGCTTACTCTGCAGTTCATTTTCAATTGTATGAAACGCTATAGAATAGGGTACGCACTGTGATGAAACTGGTATCATGTTTTTCCAAGCGTAAAGCTATAATCAGCGTGACTGGAAACTATTGCAAAATCAATGCGAGTTTCGTTGGATATAATGTACATCGTACAGGTGGGAGGGATGCTCGATCCTGGATCATTAAAATAGACTCAAACCAAAGAAGTAGGCTACTCGAAACTTTGGATGAAGCTTTTTACTGGTAAATCATTTTTTTACACGATGTTCAAAATATTTTGAAGGAAATGGGCAAAAAACGAAAGGAAAATGTGTGGTGGTCGGAAAACGAAAAAATTCTGCTAGTGGTGGTAGGGGAATCCTGAGTGCCGGGCGGGTTTTCCGGCACCGACCACCGTGGGCAGAACCCTGGATGATATTGAATGGTCAGATAGTAGGAGGGTTGACTGTGTACTGTGCAGTATGCATTCAACACATGATATCACATTGCAGGCTGACGAAATGTGGTTGATCTCATTCAAAATTAGATGATATTGAATGGTCAGACAGTAGGAGGGTTGACAATGTACTGATGCATTCACAACATGGTATCATATTGCAGGCTGGCATAGTTTATCTGTCATTCAAAACCATTGAATGGTCAGATAGTAGGAGGGTTGACATTGTACTGATGCATTCACAACATGATATCATATTGTAGGCTGGCATAGTTTATCTATCATTCAAAACCATTGAATGGTCAGATAGTAGGAGGGTTGACTGTGTACTGTGTACATGTATGCATTCACCACATGTATCAATTGCAGGCTAGCATACCTGTATGTAGTTGATTGATCATAAAACCATCGGATTGAATGGTCAGACGGTAGATTTACATGTATAAGTAGATAGATAGATAAAAACTTTATTATCCCACACTGGGGAAACTAAAACTGGCCTTGATGCAAATAGTACAGACTCAACTACTAAAATTTAGAACAATAAATAAACTGACATATGGATTAAACCGATAAAAGAAAGAAAGAATATCGGTAAGAATAAAATTATTTAAGGTAGGATTAACAAAGATTCATAATAATTATTTATATACAAGGTTAAGTATTCATAAAAGGTAGTCTATAAAACCGAGGACTCAGAATAGCACAGCTACTTAAAATCATTGTAAAAACGAATTGCAGTTGGGGACAAACGAGTTGTTTTAGCGTTGTGTTCTAATTCTCCGTTGCAAAAGACGATGGCCCCAACGAATTAATATAAACTTTGGGTACATGGTGTGGGATGGGTCAGACAAAATCATGTTCACTTTAGTACAGGAGGATGGTTGAAAAGTTATTCTAATTCAAAACTATAGTGGGTTGTATTGAAATGGTCCTAAGACAGACGTAAGAGGGTTGACTGTTTACTGTGCAGATGCATTCACCACATGATATCATACATGTATTTGAGGCTAACATAGTTGATCTATCATTTAAAACCACAGTTGGATGGTATATTGAATGGTCAGACAGTAGGAGGGTTGACTGTGTACTGTGCAGATGCATTCACCACATGATATCATACATGTATTTGAGGCTAACATAGTTGATCTATCATTTAAAACCACAGTTGGATGGTATATTGAATGGTCAGACAGTAGGAGGGTTGACTGTGCACTGTTCAGATTTTCACCGAATGGTGTCATATTGCAGGCTAACATAGGCCTATAGTTGATTGATCACTTAATTTTAAAGCCACAGAGGGTGATTTTGAATGGTCAGACAGTAGGAGGGTTGACTGTGTACTGTTTGTATGCATTTACCACGATATCATATTGCAGGCTAGCATAATTAATCAACAAGGTATCAGTCATAACCACAGTGAACATAAACATTGAATGGTCAAAAGACAGTAGGAGGGTTGACTGTGTACTGTGTAGATGCATTCACCACATGAAATCATATTGCAATGTACAACCAACCAATGGGAGGTCTTCCATTTACCTCATTGAGGGCACTGTTTTAGTATGTGACGACATGCTTGCGGTCTATGCTGCATTATGCCTTTAATTTCTTGATGTTTTATTTGCAGATCTTGGAGACGGCCCGGACTGCAAGTAAGAAAGTGAAACTGACCGCTCAGGGTCATTCGCCGTCTGATATTGCAATGACTGATGAATACATGATTAATATGAATCGTTTCAACAATGTCATTGAGGTAAGGTGGCTGTATGTACCTTGTTCCTTGTGCCATGTATACGTACTATTAAATGCCCTTCTGAAAAGCTGTTTGTTAGAAAAATTACAAACTTTAACATCAGTGTTCACTTGGTTTTGTAGTTAAAATTATTTTGTCATAATAAATTCTTTTGTCCTAACAAATTCTTTTGGCAACCCCGAACAAATTTATTGACAAAGTACAGAGACCACCAACATTTTGGCTCGATAGCTCAGTTGGTAGAGTGCCGGCACGTTAATCCGGAGTTCGCAGAATCATGTCCCGCTCTAGTTAATTTTGTTTTGTTCAACCCCCAAATGAAACCTCTTTTGTGCTCTTGTTTGTTTTGTCTTCTGTTTATTAAGTTGAACAAAGAGAAGCGTCAGGTGAAAGTTGAAGCCGGTATAACACTGGATGATCTGAACAAAAAGCTGGAATTAAATGGACTGGCTTTAAGCAAGTGAGTTTTCAACCCCGGATAGACAGGGTGGTTCGAAAAAAGTGTACCCACTTTTGACAGCCATTTTCACCTTCTTACTTTATAATAATAATATTTCATTCTTATATCAACAAATAATCTCAATGCACTTTACATAATTGTTACAAATACTGGTAATCAGTTAAAACAATGATAGATTAAAATACATAAAAAGCACAAAAACATTGGAGCTACAAAAAAAATTATTCCTAAACAACGATAAAATACACAAAAAGATGCATTAAGAATCAGTTAAATTAGAGAATTCACGATTCACAAAACAAACCAATATTACCTAAAGACTTAATAAGACGAAAATAATATGTTTTTAGAGCAGACTTAATGGACAAAAAAGAGGGTGCATTTCGAATATAATGAGGCAGTCTATTCCATACATTGGGTGCTGAGACTGATTCTGATTAAAACGAGGTTCAACAAAGCGTATTTCAGAGGAGGAGCGAGTGACAATAGAACTTTCTCTAACTCTCAACAAATCCGACAAATAATCAGGTGCTTGTTTATGTAAGATTTTATCCGCTAAAATAAGAATCTTGAACTCAATACGCTGTGCCACAGGAATCCAGTGAAGACTTTGGAGAATGGGAGTGATATGCCGACATTTTTTAATTCGAGCTTTATAAGCTTTTACAATTTATTTTAAATTTATGGAAGTGGTAACTGTTGAGCATTACTGTAAGGCCCATGTCACACGAGGCAATTTACAGGCAACCAGTTCCAGGCAATCCCCATGAAAAAAAGGTATTCACATTTGAATGTTCACATATTTTTCTTGGGGATTGTAAGACACTGTTTGAAAAATTACTCATGTGCTACCGAAGTGGTCCTGTAGCATGTACTGCAGTTGGTTGCCTCCAAGTTGCCTGTAAAAGTGCCTCGTGTGACAAGGCCCTAAGGCTGGAGAGCTCAGCTGGTAGAATGCTGGCATGTTTATCCAGAGGTCGCAGGTTCAAGTCCCGCTCAAATCAATTTTTCTTTGTTCAACCCAAAATATTCTTTTCTTTTTCTTGTCAGCCTTTCTGCCATTGGAGATATTTCTGTTGGTGGTTTGATCAGCACTGGTACCCATGGCTCCGGTATCAATCATGGCATCCTAGCAACCCAGGTTAGTATTTGATATCTATTGACCCAATTTACCCTGATGGCGCCATCACAATATTCTTGTTTGTGCCATTTTGGAGTCAACGTACCTTTGTGTTATACAGTGTAGTACTTGTTTTAGGTGACGCGGTGTTTATGTGCTTACGTTCAATTTGGCTCCCAAATGGCAGACAGGTCTCGATTTCGGGGTGAAAATCAACAAGACCACAGGAGTTGTAGCTCACAAAGTTTACTGGACCAGAATTTTTTTACAAGACCAGAATTTAAATGAGAAAAAAATGCCTACACAGTTTATTATTTGAATTCCTTTAATTTGGACAAGCACTAAGAGCAGATTTATCTCATTTGTAATATGGGTAAGAATTCTTCAATACTTGAAGAATTGAAGGATATTTATCAGACTGAAAGTCAATATTTGAACAAAAACACAAGACCGCCGGACTTGTCCAGTCATGAGTTTACTGGCCTGATGAAGTGGTTTACATGTGGTAAAGGGACTTCAGCAATGAAATTGCCAGCAGGACTAGTTTGACAGAATTCTGACTGGTCCTCGTGTATTTTAACTCTGCGATGCCTCGCCCCTGTCAGATTTACATGAATGCCATTAGGTACTGCAGCCAGTAGACCGTCGGGAAACGTGTATAACTCCTTTGTAATGTTGATTTCATACTTTTTTCAAAGCTAATAACCTTTCCAGATGTTGTAGAGACAGTTTGAATGGAAAAAAAATTAACAAATATTAATTTTAAATTTTTGTGTGTTAATTAGTATGTGTTTTCACTGTAAAACCGCAAAAAAAATTGTGCACAAGTCTATGTAGAAAGTGTTTTCTAACTGGAGATTCCGAGCCCATGAGTCACACTGCCTATAGGGTCATAGACTATGTCAATCGGGCCTGTCTGAGGATAGAACTTAAAGGGTTTCAACTATTTTTGCTAAAAACTTAATGAGTTATTAACTAAAATGTGTTTTCGGTCTACTGGCTGCAGACCGGTAGGCCATCGGCGGGTTCATTAAGTGGCATTTGGCCAGCGGACCACTGTTAAGAGAGAACACTGCCCTTCGGTTCGTCCCTGATTTTTTTTCACATGGTGTAATTATATAGTCGTTTCCAGATAGCCTCTTATGACTCCTGTGACCTTATCCTTGTCCACCTCGCTATTTTGTGTTCAGGTTGTTGAGCTGGAGTTGCTGACAGCCCAAGGTGAGCTGCTCCTCTGCTCTGCTGAAGAGAACCCCGACATCTTCCGAGCTGTTCAATGTAGTATTGGAGCGTTAGGGGTCATCGTCACGGTAACATTCCAATGTGAGCCACAATTCAAGATCGAACGAAAGGATACTTCGTGCACTCTGGATGAGGTGATTCGTTTTTTTAGTTTCTTGGGGGTTCTTTTGTGTGAGAGAGAGAAAATTTGAATTTATGGGCTCGTTTGAACTAGATAGACTTGTCTATAGACTGTGCAAGTCTCGCGCATATTCAAACTTCCGGGACCATTGTGGTCCAAACAATATGGAGTTTTACGTGGGCGGAATTTTGTTTCGTAAATTATTTTAGTTTAACAAAGATTTATGGTACAATTCAATTATATTTTTTGAACTTTAACTCTCCCAACAGGCTCTGTCTCAAATGGACAACCTTATCGACAGCAGCGAGCACTTTGCCTTCTACTGGTTTCCGCACACCGAGGGCGCTGTTCTGAGGCAGAGGGATAAGACAGACAAACCGGTTGAATCCAGCGCCAACTGGTTCTGGGACTATCTGATTGGCTACTACTTCCTCGAGCTTCTATATTGGATCTGGTAGGTAGTTTTCTCAATGCGCAGAAACAATGCAAAGCATGAGCTGGTTACCAGTCACAGATGGTACATGTACATGCGACATGGTATTTGGCTGGTAACCTTATTCTAGTAAGCATAATTTCGTTGTGCTCAGCTCAGCTGTATGAAGTTGGCCCAGGCCTGTGTAATTACCACCGTCATTTGTAACTAATTTCCTTCTCACACTTGGATTTTCTGTCAGTTCCTTCTTGCCACGTCTGACACCATCGGTCAACCGATTCTTCTACAACTGTCGCAGCACCAAGCCGCGGATTGACGTCGGAAATAGCGACAAACTCTTGCAGCACGAGTGCCTCTTTAAGCAACATGTGACAGAGTGGTCCATCCCTCGGTAAGGACGTTAGCCCTCAAAGCTTACTTACTTTTTTTATTTGATATTTGCTTTAAAGGGATTGTATACGTTTGGTAATTGGAACCCACTGTTTGTTTCGATCCTATATAGTTGTAGGTATATACCATAAAACTAAGCTGTGAAAATTTCATTTCAAAAGGTGGTAGCGTTTTTGAGATATTGCCAACAATCTGGAGCGATTATGTTCCATGCAGGAAGAATAGTCTGCAATTAGAATACACAATCTGAGAAATGTTTCTGACAGAAACTGCGAAGTTGTTTCGGTCGAAATAAACTGTCCACTGTAACTCAGTCCAGAACAATTTTGGGGATAAACATGTCATTCGACGAAAGTGGTTCAAAATGCCCAAAGATCACATTTTGTTAACATATATTTTGTTATGTTGATTTCTGTAGAAATCAGACGGCCTCAGTGCTTCGAGATCTGAAAGCTTGGCTGGATGCCAATAAAGATGTTCACGTCCACTTTCCCGTCGAAGTGCGATTCGCCAAAGGTGATGACATCATGATGAGCCCAGCCAATGGGAGGGATAGCTGCTTCATGAATATCGTGGCGTATATGTAAGATCATGCATTATTCATTGGGTTTACAGTGCCCTCTATAAAGGAATGCACTATCAGAGCTGCCAACTCTTCCGAATTCTGCAGAAAGTTTCCTGAAAATAAACCAATCTTTCCATGTTCTGATGAACAGATTTGAAACTTTTTCCATCTTATGTAGTCTTGGTGCAAAACGTTCTTATGTTGAGTTAGTAAAACCATACATACACTCAACACTACACACGTCGCGACTATTCCAACGATAGAGGGCGTTCTCTGGAAGCCACGAACATTGTGTGGTGGGTGATTGAAGTTTTCCCAACAGCGCCCTCTATTGTTCGATAGTCATGTGCGCGGATTGGGGAATCGCTAAAAAACTTAAGCCCGGTTCATACTTCCTGCAAATGTGTATGCGAATTTGACGTCACAAATTTGTAACGAGTTGGGCAAGAGCTGGGCTATGCTCAACTCTTGCAAACCATTCGCAGCGAAAACAGAGAGGTCTTTGGTTCTAATCCCGCTCTAGTAAATTGTTCTTTGTTCAACCCCAAATTAAGACTAAATTTTCCCGTTTTCTTTTCCTTTCTATTGTGTAGGCCCTATGGGAAATTTGTTCCCCATGCCAAGTACTGGGCTGCCTTCGAGAAGATTATGTTCAATGCTGGAGGAAGGCCACACTGGGCTAAGGTAATCTTTAACTGGGCTCTACTGGGTACTTTTAAAATATATCAATACATATTGCTCAAGTATTGAAAAGGATAGGGTTTAAGTGGGTACAGTCATGTATGCACAAGGATGAAAGTTGTTCACACTGGGCTTATCTAACTTTACTTGGTATCAACCGGGTTCAACTGGTTGCTGTTAATAGTCAAGGAGTTTGAGATTAGTTAAATGAAGGTTTAACTGGGTACACCCATGGTTGCACAAGGTAGGTGACACAGTTCATATGTAACTTTGTTTGGTATCAATTGGGTTTAACTGGGTACTGTTAATAGTCAAGGAGTTTGAGATTAGTTAAATGAAGGTTTAACTGGGTACACCCATGGTTGCACAAGGTAGGTGACACAGTTCATATGTAACTTTGTTTGGTATCAATTGGGTTTAACTGGGTACTGTTAATAGTCAAGGAGTTTGAGATTAGTTAAATGAAGGTTTAACTGGGTACAGCCAATGTTGCACAAGGTAGGTGACACAGTGCATGTAACTTTGTTTGGTATCAATTGGGTTTACCTGGGTACTATTAATATTTATGGGGTTATTAATGGGTTAAGTTAAGGTTTAACTGGGTACAGCCATGCATGTACAATAATGAAGGTGGGTAACATGGGGCTAATGTAACTTTACTTGGTAACAACCGGGTTAAACTGGGTGCTATTAATAGAAATGGAGTTTTAGATGAATTGGGTACAGCCATGTATCCACAATGATGAAGGTGGGTGATATGTGGCTAATGCAACTTTATTTGGTATCAACTGGGTGCTATTAATATTGGTTAAATTAATTGGGTTTAACTGGGTACAGCCATGTATGCACAATGATGAAGGTTGGGGATATGGGGCTAATGCAACTTTACTTGGTAACAACCGGGTTCAACTGGGTGCTGGTAATACTTAATTGTAGGTTGGTTGAAGAATTTTTGTTTTTTTTCCAAATTTGCTTTTCTGAAGGCTCATAAACTGACAGGGACAGACTTCAAGAAAATGTACACCGACTTTGAGAAGTTCTGTGACATTCGTAAGAAACTTGATCCCCAGGGACTGTTCCTGAATGACTACCTGCAGAAAGTCCTCTTTCAGTGATTGGTTCAATCTTCAAGAGTCAGCAGGTCTTTAAAAAAAAACCTGCTCAGGCAGCGTGATGGTAATGTAGACATTTGTTAAAAACCCTTTAGAGACCATTCATTTCTGTATAATCATCACAAATTGTCCAGACATTGCTAATATTGTTCATTTCTTTAATCAAATGTTGTCAGTAAAAATGCCATAAGAAACAGCGTGAAACAGAAAATGTAGTTTTGTGTTTAGAAATTGGGATACTTTAACATACTACATTGGAAAATTTCATATGCGGACATGACCTTTACTTTGACCTCTTTATATGAATGGAAGTAGGTCAAACCTTGCAGCCGCTATGGGCATTTTGGTACAAGCCGCTTGTGGCCGCTATGGTCTTTATAAGGGTTAATGATTATTCATTCTAAGTCTCACAAAAACCCTCCTACTATTTGACCTTTCAATAATATTCACTGTGGTTTTGAATGGTAGACATACATGTACTATGCCAGTCTGCAATATGATATCATATGATGAATGCGTCCACACAGTACAAAGTCAACCCTCCTACTGTCTGACCATTCAATATCATTCACTGTGCTTTAGATTAGTAGAAAACTATACCAGCCTGCAATATAATATCATACACACACAGTCGACTTTCCTGCTGTCTGACCATTCAATATCATCCACTGTGGTTTTGAATGATAGGCAAACTATGCCAGCCAGTAATCTGATATCATATGATGATTGCATCTACACAGCACACACATGTACACAGCTAGTTCTGTGCACAGTTGTGCCACCCTACACAACCCTTGTGGCTGAATGGTTTTAAAGGGTTGGTCAACTTACTGGGAAATGTTACAAATAGTTGAAGGGTTTTAATGCAGAGATGGCCCATGCTTTGTTTTTGCTTGTTTTTCAGGATGTTTTTATTTCAGTTTTTTAGTTTTCATTCAAAATGCAAAGTAAACTATGTTGTCACTAATAACATCATACAAAAAGGTTAAAACCGAATTTAAATATTCTTTAAGTATTACTAACTAGTTAATCACTTATTAATTATGTACTCAACCAATTTCATTTTTTGTATCTATCGTCCATCCTCATAACAATAATAATAACAAATATGATAAATATCTTTCAGTATCTGTTGAGTATCAAAGTACTCTCGCCCATAAAACAAATGAGATGGATCTTCTCTTATGCTTGTTCAACTCATTTTGATTCTGGTCTTGTGAAATAAATTCTGGTCCGGTAAAAGTTTTGAGCTACAAGCCCTGCGGTCTTGTGGATATTCCACCAAAATTTGAGCTCTGCTTTTGGGTCTATGTACTGTAAACAACTGTTGACCTCCTGTGATAAAATACAACTTGAAAACAAAATTGGGGTTGAACAAAGAAAAATTGACTGGAGCGGGATTTGAACCAAAGACCTCTGGATTGACGTGCTGGCGTTCTACCAACTGAGCTATCTAGCCCTATGCTGGTGGTTTCAGCTTCCCTTGTGGTTTATTACTTGATAATTAAAAAATATATTTATATATATTTTTTTTATGAAAATACAACTTAGGGAGGATGCAAACAAAAAGTTTTTGATTTTGTTTTTGATAGTTTTCCTTTCTGACTGTCGGCAGCAGCTACCCTGCCGATGAGTGGTGTAATTCGATATCATTATCCTTGCAGGGTATAATATAGACTAGATGTTACATTAAGGTTAAATCCAGAAGTTACAGCTCATATAGGTTCAAAACCATCTTTGAGTACTTGATGTATAAAGGCACTGAACACGTTTGGTAAATGTCAAAGACCAGTATTCTCACTTGGTGTATCCCAACATATGCATAAAATAACAAGCCTGTGAAAATTTGGGCTCAATTGGTCATCGAAATTGCAAGAAAAGGATGAAAGAAAAAACACCCTTGTTGTAAATTTGTGTGCTTTCAGATAGGAATAAAAGGCTTCAGGCCTGAAGTCTTTTATTATTTTAGTGAGAATTCTCAAAAACTACGCTACTTCAGAGGGAGTCGTTTCTCACAATGTTTTATACTATCAACAGCTCCTTGTGCTCGTTACCAAGTAAGTTTTCATGCTAATATATATTTTGAGTAATTACCAAACGTGTACAGTGCCTTTAAGAAAGGTTAATTTAACTAACCTTTAATATATTTAATCTTTAATTTATCTTTATTTATTTTTTCACAAATATTATAGGTGTTACAGGAAGGTTAAATTCCAGATGTTTCAGCTCATATAGAGGATAAAAACCATATTTAAGTATTTCTGTAAAACAAGGTTTTAGCCAGGATTTGGTAAAAGGGTGTCAAAATTTCCGGAAATTTAAAAACTAGGTGTCAAAATTGTTCACTAAATATATTTAACTGTAAATGACAGATAAACAGCGTGTCCAAAAGACACCCATACACCCCCTCTGGCTAACACTCTGCTGTAAAATGTACTAGATGTTTAAGAAAGGTTGAAAACCATCTTTATGTGTTTTTTCAAATTATTCTTGTTAAAGAAAAGTTAAATTCTTAATGGTTCAGCTCATGAAGGTTCAAAACTGTATTTAAGTATTTCTTTAAAAAAAATACTAGACGTTAAAGGAAGGTTAAAAACCAAATTTAAGTATTTCTATAAGATATATATGTACTAGATGTCTAAGAAAGGTTAAAAACCATCTTTGTGTATTTTTCAAAATATTCTAGGTGCTACAGAAAGGTGAAAACCTCATTAAGGTTTAAAACCAACTTTAAGTATTTCTGTAAATTAAATACTACATGTAGGTGTTAATGTTACAGAAATATGGAAGCGTTAAAGGGACATTGAGAAAAAAAAATTAAAGTCATAAATATGATATATCTTATAATTATGACTTAGTACAAGTCATAATTATGACTGATATCTCATATGAATTACCATGAGTCATAATCATAACTTATATCTCACAATTATGATTTAGCATAAGTCATTAATTATGACTTGTGTAATTTAAGTCATAGTTATGAGATACATAAGTCATAATTATTACTTTTGATAAGTCATAATTATGTGATGTAAGTCATAAGTATGACTTTAATTACCTTTCTTTCTTAATTCCCTTTATCACTTCCGTACAGAAACATTGATAAGCAGTGGTTATGAAATTGAAAAGGGGCTAACAATGGGGACAAAGGGGGTGTTTATAAATAAATAAACAAACAAAAGTCTGCTACATAATTTTTCTGGACAAAATGCAAAGAAAGGTTCCAGCAAAAATTGACTTGTAATGTTTGTAAACATACCCCATGGTCTTAACATCCAAGAAGGAAATGACTAATAACCTTTTGTCTTTTTCTCCTTTTCCCCACAGATATCCCCCTGTTTTAGCCTGCCCCAGTTACTAATTAATTACCTGTTTCCACTTGACTGCTTTTGTTACACTTATATACCTGTTCATGTGCGTTGTCTTGTCATTTAGCCTTCGAGAAAGACTCTGCTAGGGTCGAAACAGCAGGCTATTAACTATTTTTTGTAATAGTCGGGTTACGAATAATTCTGTAAGCACTTCTTTTTAATTAATACAACTTTTATAACATCCGGTATTTTTTCCTACTGAAGTAAACATTTCTTTATTGGTTTTATCAGGTAGGTTTAAATTGTTCCAAACAGGTTAAAGGTTAATTTTATTTTACTTTTTTACATTACCATACGCTGACAAGGTTTTAGCCAGGAATTGGTGAAAGGGTGTTCAAATTTGCTGGAAATTTAAAAACTGGGTGTCCAAATTGTTCACTTACAATACTTATTTACTTGTAAATGACAGATAAAACAGGGTGTCCAAATTTTTAAAAAGGGTACTGTCCAAAAGACACCCAGACACCCCTCTGGCTAACACTCGAGACTAGTTTTATTTGCCAGACAAAAAACTAAAAACAGAGGGCCTGGGTCATAGACTTGACCAGATTTATATAAAAAAAAGTAACATCAAGCGGCGTATTTTTGGTAAAAGTTGGTATCCCATCCAATTAACTTAATTTTGGGGATGTTGTATCAAAAACTTAAACTTTGTCTTCTCTCCATGGGGTTCTTGGCTAGTGCAGTGATTAGGCCAAATAAAATTTTAAAAAACATGTTTAGCGTCCTGCCTTTTTGAAAAAATGAAGGAGGGCCCTTTTTTTCCCTTTTTTTTCAAAATGGCCGCCCGACAAGTTTTTCGAGACAACCGGGCGGGCTATTTTTCAAGATAGTTGCCAGCTCTTTTCGGTGTGCTTTTTTCACTGCTATTCTAAAGTCGAAAATACGATCTTATTTATTAAAACAAACAAACAAAATCGTCAGGGAAAATAAAAGTGTATCATTTTTTTCTTTCAAAAACAAAACAAAACAGGAGGCGGCCTCTAAAAAGGAAGCGGGCTGGGAGGCTAAACATGTATTTTTTTTATTTGGCCCTAAGTTCATTTTTCTGATAGTCCTTGGCTTCACAACCATAATAAATGAAATGAAATGAATACAAAAAATGGGGATACCAAGCTGAATTTTGACAAGATACCAACTGTAATGCGTTTTAAAATTGAAAATAACTACCAACTTGCTATGTAGTCTTTGCACGTGACTGTATTTTCATAAACTGTAATTATGTCGTGTATAAACTGTGGTTATGCGCTGTGGAAAAATATTGGGAATTGGCGCCTGCCAAAATGGGTCATGTCCACGTGTATTTCGAAGATCAATTCATGGATGGTGCAAAACAAGCTGCAGCTTAAAGGCATCGTACACGTTTGGTAATTGTCAAAGACCAGTCCCAACATATGCATAAAATAACAAGCCTGTGAAAATTTGGGCTCAATTGGTCATCGAAGTTGCAAGAAAATGATGTGAGGCGCTGTGTTCTTTCTTTGTAGATCGGCGCCATATAAATGCCTTGTAGGCTATTATTACAATTATTTTTTTTTAAGGAAAAACTGAAATACCGAACAAACTAGTTACTTGCCTTAACTGGAATTCCACAAGTGGAAATATTTTGTTTGTAAAGTGTAGCTGAAAAGTTGTACGTATAGTTTGGTAACGCATGGGGGTAACGTCGTGCCAGAAAAGTAAACTGTAATATCATTGCACGAGTTAGTTTCGTCATGTGACGTCGCACGTGATATGTGAACGACGTCATCGGTCATGTGTTCGGCTTGCACCTGACCTTTCTTTTGTTTACAAACACTGACCACAATTTTGTATGGAAGGCCTTGTGTAGCAAAAAAATGTATAAACTGGCTCGGCAAAACTTTGCCCTTTTTAGCAAAACATCAAATGTATTTATGTAGTACAAGTTTACATGAAACTGTTGTATTTGTTTGCAGTGAAGGCTGCCCGTACTTTTGCCAACCAAGGTTGGCAAAACTCACGGCTGGCTGTGACCAGGCGTGGATCCAGGGGGGGGGGGCGTGGGGGTGCACGCCCCCCCCCTTTTGCCAGGAAAAAAATTTAAAAAGGAGAGAAAAAAAATTAAAAATTCAGAAGTCATACTCATTAGTGCATCTCTATAGAAAAATTATGTTCAAATTCTCTCTCTGCATCTGTTTACAATCCTTTATTATTAATTTTTTAATCATGGCTAGTAGTTTATTGGGTCTCATGCAGCCTGGCCGTAGTAACGGTGAAAGGTGAGAAGTTTTATAAAGCGTTTTTCAAGCAAGATTATTAAAAATAAAAAAAATTATTATCGCAGACAAACTTTAGAAAAAAGTTCATAATTTATTTGTCGATGATGTTTGGTACTTTATTTTTTGTCTGTTGGTTTATTGGATGTTATACTTCACATGTATCAACAAAAATTGGTCATGTGGGCAGTAATTTAATTATGTGGTATAGTGCAAAGTTGAAGTGATCCGGAACTGGTCAATGATCCGGAACTGGTCAAACGACTGTATATGAGAGTTATTCATCAATTTGTGTAAATTTGGAGAGTATAATTGAGGAGACAAAGGAGCCTGTGCCCTGTGGAGAAGAAGATTACAACTGAGACGTGAGTGTGTTGTTTTCTGTGTGAATTCCGGCGGTATTTGTGCATTTTAGGCAGCGTTATTTAAGGCTGTGGCGCGCAGGCGATCGTCGTGATAAATACACAAGACGATCAGCCGGAGCTAGCTGTACTGCGGTGTAGTTGAACCTTAGAGAAAGCACCGTCCTTTCTCTATGGTTGAACTGGGTTAAGTGCAACGACCCAATGGTTGCCGTCGCTTTGTGCGAGGCAGGCAACTACTGTATTCCGGGAGGGCTGTGTAGCGGAGCGGATCGTGTGTTGTTGCCGGGACCGAGTTGTGTGCTTAAGGCCGGTGTCACAGGGAATTCTGTCCCCCCGCACAGCGCTCCGGGGGGACAGAATCCTCTAGGGAAATGTCCCCCGCCCAGGGTTTTCTGTCCGCCAGGGGAATTTGTCCCCCCCTCTCACATTTGTTCCCTTGTTTGCCTCTGTGCGACACTTGAAATCTTTTTAACTATATAAAATCAAGCATGAGAATGGGCGATGATGACAAAACCGGAAATCCATCGTACGAAAAATAAATCAGAAAATTCCAACGCTAAAAATGCATATTATCCGGATTCTGGGCAATGTCCGTAATTTGGGAAAATTAAGTGACCCAGGCGTCAGCGACGCACTCAGTGAATTGTTGTCAGTAGACTTTTCTTTTCAAAGTCTCCACACACAAAAATGTTCCTTTGCTTAAAATTATTGACTAAAATAAGTAACAATAAGATATCTTCTATTATAAACCAGCACCGTTATTATGAATAACGCAAGTTTATTGATTTATTGATTGATTTAGTTCCGTCGGTGATTGATTTAGTTCCGTCGGTGGACGCTCGTGCCTGGGGGACATATTCTCCGTTGGAGGACACAATCTCCGTTGAGCAAGGCGGACAGAATAACCTAACGAGAGACAGTCTATCCTAGGAGATACTGTCTCGGGGGACGTTGTACCCTAAACAACCAGGTAAAGTTGTCCGGGGGGACAGATTCACCGGGGGGACAGAATCTCCGTCCACACCGGCCTGAGGCAGCTGGTGTTGCGCTGGGATGGGCTATGGTGCAACAGCGGCGTGGTGCTATGTGTATGTGTTGCCTTCCACTGGTATTGAGTATTGCATGCTAGGTGCAGTAGTTGTTTACATGACTTGTAGATAATTTGGGGTCTCACATTCTAAGTGCTTACAGGCTAGGTTATTTTGCCCAATTTCTGGAGTTGAATTGAAGGTGAATGTCAATAAATTACGTTTGAGGTCAAGGTCGCTGTTATTAAACTGTGTCCTATCTGTGTGATTATTTTAGGGAATTGTGTGTACGTACTCTGACAGAGGTTTACAATCTTTTATAATCGGGCGGTATACTTCCTCCCAAACGAATCTCGTCACTCAGCCTTAAGTCCGCTTATTGACTTTAACTTGAGCTAGCAAGGGAAAGGGTCCGAGTTAATAATCATAGACTGGATAACGGTCTGTGCCTGCCACAGTAAGTTTAAAAATGCACTTTATTAAAATATTAAATAAATAATAATAAAAGTTACAAATTAAAAAGCAGACAAATATTATAGTACACAAATTAACAAGCGCTAATAGTTAGATTTTTATGAGAGAATTAAATTCCAACACCAGAGCCTTATAAATATTGTAATGCAAATCTATTTCTATCTGAAATGTGCAAATAGTCAGAATTACGCAAACTATTTTAGCCATTTTGCTGACACCTAGCGTTTAAAAAACCCTATATTTTGTGATTATTCAATACAGTATAGACCGGGGGGCGGAAGGGGTATTGCGCAATAAATTGCAATCGCGGTTAATTTACATTTTAAAAAGAGGTGAAGACCATTAAAAAAGAAAACCATGTGTACCGTAAAAAATTTCTCTTTAAAACACTGAAAACATAACAGTATATTGTAAGAGCATTCAGGTGTCAATTGTTAAGGTGGTATGTAAAATGCGTACAAATATTACCAACAATTTTCCGTTGGTTTATTGCAGCAGCTAACGTGTATGAATGGGTCCACGTGGGAATTTCATTACAAAACGCCTCCCCTAAAATGGCTACAAATATAGACATAATGTGAAAATTCGTATCGTTCATCCTCTGATATTTTTCACTGAACGCAATATTTAAGAATAGATCTTTCATATCTGAAAGTTAAAACAAAATCCCTCGGTACATCCTCTAGATATTTGACAAAATTTTTTAGAAGTTTTTTTTGAGAAAATGGTTTCTGCTATACTTGGTTTGCGTGCTAGCGATCGTCCGTCAAACGGATGTCAACGAACGGGAACATTTGCCGGAGGTAATATTAATTATGAGGCAATGTACACATCTTAAACAGATCTGTAATAGATGTCGTTTTTGTTAAATATATGTTGTTTATTAAATTAACAAATTTCTGAAGCAGTTGGTTCCGCAAAAAAAAAAACATTTTACGAATGTTCTCTAGTGTAAAGATTTGGTGAATTTACAAGATTTGAAGATAACAATAACCTCTGATAAAATGGACTCGCCCAAGCAGTCTCAACGGCACGTGTGTAATTCAAATCTTGTGCGATAGGCTACATGTACATGCATACACATAGGGTGCGTTCGATTAGCTTACACGTGTTACTAAAACTTACACAAGAGTGTTCGATTAGCCATCGAATCGTTCGATTAGTGCTTACTGTGCGAGTTTCTATTTCATAGCGCTGCTAACCGTAAGCGAACGAAAAGGCATGCTAACCTCTGGTGCTTACTGTATGCAAAATGAATGACGTAACAATGCAAATCCGGAATGCAAAACCAGGAAATTTGTTCTCATTTTGTTTCTGGTCTTGTAAGAAAATTTATCGTCCAATTTAAGCCCTGCAAATTTTCCCTCCAATTTCAAGCCCTGTTTACATTTTCATAATTTCATATTTCAGATAAATCTGCAAAAAAATGGAAGGAAAAACATTCACCAATTGGCCAGGCACCTTCTCCTGTTCACCTGAGCTGTATTTTGAGCCTACTTCCTTGCAGGAAATAAAAAAGGTGGGTGTTGGATGAAAACAGTCTAATTCGATTCAGGCATGTGATTTGTCAGGATTGTTCATGATTTCTGTGTACTGTGCAGATGCATTCACCACATGATATCATATTCCAGGCTAACATAGTTGATCTATCATTTAAAACCACAGTTGGATGATATATTGCATTGACCCATTTATACCCCTGGGTGAAGAGAGGCAATTATAGTGAAGCATCGTGCTCAAGGATACAAGTGTCATGACCTGGATTCGAACCCACATTCACCACAATGATGTCATGTTTTTCAGGCTAACATAGTTGATATATCATTCAAAAACCACAGTGGATGATATGATATTGATTGGAAAAACAGTAGGAGGGTTGACTTTTTAGTCTGTAAATGCATTCAACATCATATTGTAGGCTGGCGAAATGAGGTTGATCTCATTCAAAACATACATACATGTATACATAAAATGTATGACTGTGTATGACTGTGTACTGTGTGTAGTGAGTGATATACATGTATAATGGTCAGACAGTAGGAGGGTTGACTGTGTGCTGTGTAGTGCATTCACCACATGATATCTTATTGCAGTGTACAACCATAGAGAAAGGTACAACCAACCAATGGGAGGTAATTCCATTTAGCTCATTGAGGGCACTGTTTTAGAGCTTTTGACATCATGCAAGGTGTCTATACGCAGCATGCCTTTAAATTATTGATGTTATTCGCAGATCTTGGAGACGGCCCGGACTGCAAGTAAGAAAGTGAAACTGACCGCTCAGGGTCATTCGCTGTCTGATATTGCAATGACTGATGAATACATGATCAACATGAATCGTTTCAACAATGTCATTGAGGTAAGGATGTAGGCATGCAGGGTTGAAATTAACACTGGACCACAGGCCCGAGGCCAGTGTTTTTAGTGTCGAGCCAGTAAACTTATGACGGGACAAGTCCGATGGTCTTGTGTTTTTGAATAATAATACCTCACCTCATCTTTAATTTTAAAACTTGTGTTCAACTGTTGAATTTTAAAGTCTGATAAATATCTTTCAATTATGAAAGTTTTACCGATAAGACAAATGAGATAAATCTTCTCTTAGTGCTTGTTCAAATAAAAAAAGTTTAATTTTTACACTGTGTAGATAGACTTTTTTTCTCATTTTGGTTCTGGTCTTGTAACAAATTTTCTGGTCCAGTAAAATTTTTGAGCTACAAGCCCTGCAGTCTTGTGGATTTTTTCCCCAAATTCGAGCCCTGGCATGGGTATCATCCACTAGGTGCCTGGTTTCATCTGATTTCCGTTTTTTGTTTTTGTTTGCCCTTTGAAAAATCAGAAAAAATTGTGATTAAAGGCACTGAACACGTTTGGAAATTTTCAAAAGAAAGACCAACGTTCTCACTTGGTGTATCCCAACATTTGCATAAAATAACAAGCCTGTGAAATTTTGGGCTCAATTGGTCATCGAAGTTGCAAGAAAATAACGACAGAAATAACACCCTTGTTGTACAATTGTGTGCTTTCAGATAGGAATAAAAACTTCTTGCAAGAAGTTTTTTATTTTAGTGAGAAATTACCTCTTTCTCAAAAACTACGTTACTTCAGCGGGAGTCGTTTCCTACAATGTTTCATACTATCAACAGCTCTCCCTTGTAAGTTTTTATGCTAATATTTGTTTTGAGTCATTACCAAACGTGTACAATACCTTTTAATAGCCTGAAAAGTCTTCTAAAAAGCCTATACCATGTGTACAAGTAGGCCTGCCCTTGTACTCGATAAAATACTTCTACATTTTTTCCAAAGTACCAAATATCATGCCTGTTAATAAAACCTAAAACACTATAAATATAGAGTAGAATAGTCAGGGTGTGCCATGAGCCACCCCCCCCCCTTCAATGCCTTAAAACGCTCATTGTTAAGCCCCACTTTACCATGATTTGTTTACCTCGGCTTAAAATTCCAGGGAAAAAACTGTTAAATGTCCTTTCGGAAAAGCTGTTTGTTAGCAAAATTACAAACTTTAACATTGATGTTCACTTGGTTTTGTATTTAAAATTCTTTTGTTATAAAAAAATTATTTTGTCATAAAAAAACTATTTTGGCAAATTATTGACCACCAACATTAGGGCTAAATTGCTCAGTTGTTAGAGTGCCGGCATGTTAATCCAGAGTTGGCAGGTTCATATCCCGCTCTAGTTAATTTTGCTTTCTTTCAAACCCAAAATGAAACTTCTTTTGTGCTCTTGTTTGTTTTGTCTTCTGTTTATTAAGTTGAACAAAGAGAAGCGTCAGGTGAAAGTTGAAGCCGGTATAACACTGGATGATCTGAACAAAACGCTGGAATTAAATGGACTGGCTTTAAGCAAGTGAGTTTTCAACCCCGGATAGACAGGGTGGTTAAAAAAAAAAAGTGTACCCACTTTTGACAGCCATTTTCACCTACTTATACTTTTTAAGCGTTTACAATTATTTTTGTATTTTATGAAAGTGGTGACTGTTGAGCATAACTGTTGGGCTGGATAGCTCAGTTGGTATGCTGGCATGTTTATCCGGAGGTCGCAGGTTCAAGTCCCGCTCAAGTCGATTTGTCTTTGTTCATTTCAACCCAAAATCTTGTTTTTCTTTTTCTTGGCAGCCTTGCTGCCATTGGAGATATTTCTGTTGGTGGATTGATCTGCACTGGTACCCATGGCTCCGGTATCAATCATGGTATCATAGCAACCCAGGTTAGTATTTGATATCTATTGACCCAATTCACCCTGACATCATCATCACAGAAATGTCGGTTGCGCTGTTTGGGAGTCAACGTACCCTTGTGTTATACAGTGTAGTACTTATTTTAGGTGACGCGGTGTTTACATGCTTACGTTCAATTTGGCTCCCAAATGGCAGACAGGTCTCTTTTTCGGGATGAAAATCAACAAGACCAGAGGACTTGTAGCTCACATGGTTTACTGTACTAGAATTTATTTACCAGACCAGAATTTAAATGAGAAAAAAATGCTGACACAATTGTTTTAATTTGGACAAGCACTAAGAACAGATTTATCTCATTTGTATTATGGGTAAGAATGCTTCAATACTTGAATTGAAGGATATTTATCAGACTGAAAGTCAACATTTGAACAAAAACTCAAGACTGCCGGACTCGTCCACTGAGTTTACTGGCCCGATGAAGTGGTTTACATGTGGTGAAGGGACTTCAGCAATAAACTAGCCAGCAGGACTAGTTGGACAGAATTCTGACTGGTCCTCGGGTGTTTTAAGTGGCATTTGGCCAGCGGACCACTGTTAAGAGAGAACACTGCCCTTCAGTTTATCCCTGATATTTGTTCTCATGGTATATAGGATTTGAGGCATTGCATGGTGAGGTATCAATATATATTTGGTTTGCGGTAACACCATGTGCATATCTACTTGCTTATTATTCTACTGCCGCAAAGTAGAATATTCGGAATTCGGGAGACTTCTCAGTTCTGAAAAGAACTGTCCTTCTTATTAACTACTACCTGGGCGGGAGGTAGGAAATCGGGTGGGACTACTACTTTCGCGATGTGGATCGGGGGGACTTCTCGTTAATAACTACACTGCCGCGGAGTGAGTCTAAATAGGTCTCAATGTTTTCACATGGTGTTAGTCGTTTCCTCTTTTCCTCTTTTGACACCTGTCCTTGTCGACCTTGCTATTTTGTGTTCAGGTTGTTGAGCTGGAGTTGCTGACAGCCCAAGGTGAGCTGCTCCTCTGCTCTGCTGAAGAGAACCCTGACATCTTCCGGGCTGCTCAATGTAGTATTGGAGCGTTAGGGGTCATCGTCACGGTAACATTCCAATGTGAGCCACAATTCAAGGTCGAACGAAAGCATACTTCGTGCACTCTGGATGAGGTGATTGGGTTTTTTAGTTTTTTGGAGGTTTTTTTGTGAGAGAGAGAGAGAGAAAATTTGAATTTGTGGGCTTGTTTGAACTAGATAGACTTGTCTATAAACTGTGCAAGTCTTGCGCATTCAAACTTCCGGGACCATTGTGGTCCTATAACCATAATATGGAGTTTTTGTGGGCGGGATTTTGTTTTGTAAATTATTTTAGTTTAACGTAGTTTATGGCCATGGAAATTATATTTATGATGTAGGGAATGTAATACTAAGTGATAAACAATGTAAAAGTAAAACCAATTCAACAAAATAACGACGAAAATCCGAGAATAAGACTTGACCTCCGTTTCCGGGTTACTTGTAAAAAATTAAGAATGCTGCCCAACTGACGGGCATGTTGTCATTAAACCTATGTGATTGATGCACACATTCGGGCCTGATTGGCAAATGGGGTTTCTAACAATAATCATCCTCATCCACATTTTTAATTTTGTTTCATTGTTAATTTGAACAAATTATTTGTACTATAAAAAAATTGAAAAATTTATTTATAACAACTTGCTATGGGTATTTATTTTCAAGAATTTTGTATACATTATAATTTAAAAAGAAGATTTAATTTCATAAAAAAAATTAGTATACGTTCAAGTTTTTGCTCGGTTTCGATATGCGCGAGACTTGCACAGTCTATTGACCCCTTGCAAGACGCAGAACTGACCTTCACACAATGCGCATTTACCATTTCCTCCGCCATTTTGGGAGTCAATTCGTTCGTGTATATTTTGATAATTATTTTTTTCACACGTCTCTGGAGTTTTGTGATGCACTCATTTTCCAATAGATTGAGTCCTTATGAAAGTGGGGGAAAAATTACAAGTCTAACGTTAAAATGGGGTAAAATGTCATTTTATTTGATACTTATTTCAGAGCGAAATTTGAAACGTGACGTCATCGGACATTAAAAAACAAATCGGTCTACCTGTACATTCCAAAAAGGATTTTTTTTGCGCCAGTCAATAGGTCAAAAATCAGTGCCGTTTAGATTGAATATCTTCAAAATTGAGGAATGATCTAAAATTCTCTATTGTAATGTGACGGCATCGAACGTTTTTAGATTTTGCCACAAAAATTGCACTTGAAGGGTATCAAACACAGTGGCATTTTACACGGTTTTAACGTGAGGTTAGAGACTTGTATTTTTGTTTCCATTTTCATAAAGACTCTATCTATTGGCAAAGTGAGTGCATCACAAAACTGAATTTGACCTTGGAGCCCCTCCTTAAAGACACTGAACACGTTTGGAAGTTGTCAAAGACCAGTGTTCTCATTTGGTGTATCCCAACATATGCATAAAATAACAAGCCTGTGAAAATTTGGGCTTAATTTATTGGTCATTTAAGTTGCAAGAAAATGATGAAAGAAAAAACACCCTGGTTGTACAAATTTGTGTGCTTTCAGATAAGAATAAAGCTTCTTGCAAGAAGTTTTTATTATTTTAGTGAGAAATTACCTCTTTCTCAAAAACTACTTTACTTCCAGAGGGAGTCGTTTCCTACAATGTTTTATACTATCAACAGCTCTCCGTTGCTTGTTACCAAGTAAGTTTTTATTTGTTTTGAGTCATTACCAAACGTGTACGATACCTTTAAAGGGTCTGTATAATTATGTTTGGTAATTACTCGTAAAATTAATGGCAATAAAAACTTACTCGGTAAGAAGTACAGCAGCTTCTGATAATATAAAGTATTTTGAGAAACATTTCACTTTGAAGTAGTGTGGTTATGGAAAAGTTTTTATCCCCAAAAATTTTAATCTGAGAACGTTTCTCAGATTGTGTGTTCCAATTGCAGATTATTCTTCCTGCGTGGACATAACCGCTCCAGATTTTCGGCAATATCTCAAAAACACAACCACCTTTTGAAATTAAGGAAGTAGGCCGGTCCTCTAACTAAACAGGACGAGCACCATAATAAATCAAAAGCAGAATCCATATGACGTCAAAACTATAAAATAATCTCATGTACTGATTTTAATCCTCCAATTAAAGCACACGATACACAATACTATAGCACAGCACAGTCACTTATTATTATAAGGGCGAAAGGTCAACACAACTTGAGGCTGGCCGCACACAAGTTTACAATGATTCGATCAGCCCTAAAAATGACAATATTTCTTGAAGAAAATGATGATTTGATACAGAACAATACTCACAGATAGCTAGCTCTATGACCCTATCCCTCCCTACTGAATCTGAATAGTATTTGGTGCATGGCCAGAGTCATGCTCCCTACAAATTAAAATAGAGAGAAATGCCTAGAGAAAAACAATGTGCTCTCTCGTGCTCAGCACAATTCAATTATATTTCTGAACTTTAACTCTCCCAACAGGCTCTGTCTAAAATGGACAACCTTATCGAAAGCAGCGAGTACTTTTGCTTCAACTGGTTTCCGCACACCGAGGGCGCTGTTTTGATGCAGATGGATAGGACAGACAAACCGGTTGAATCCAGTGCCAAATGGTTCTGGGACTATCTGATTGGCTACTGCTTGCTCGAGTTTCTATATTGGATCTGGTAGGTAGTTTATTTCTCACTGCGCAGAAACAGTGCAAAGCATACATGAGCTGGTTACCAGTCACGACTGGTACATGTGACATGGTATTTGGCTGGTAACCTTATTCTAGAAAGCATATTGTTGTGCTTAGCTACTTTTTGTGCTTGGGTAGCTATAATTGACCCATTGTCATTACCACCGTCATTTGTAACTAATTTCCTTCTCACACTTTGATTTTCTGTCAGTTCCTTCTTGCCAAGTCTTGCGCCATTGGTCAACCGATTTTTCTACAACTTTTGCAGCACCAAGCCGCGGATTGACGTCGGAAATAGCGACAAAGTCTTGCTGCTCGAGTGCAACTCTAAGCATCAAGTGACAGAGTGGTCCATCCCTCGGTAAGGATGGTAGCCCTCAAAGCTTACTTGTTTGTTTGTTTGATTTTTGCTTTAACCCTTTCAGCCCCAAATTCTTTTGACATAAACAACTGCTGTGGCCCACGTTGTTTTGCCCACTCAAGCGTGAAGCACACATTCTCACACAACAGGAAGCTTATGTGTTCAAAGTCGATTTTACAAACTCTATTATTACCTTAAAGGTTTCATTTTAGAGCATAATAAATAATAAAAATTGTCTTACTCATTAAATTTCCTTTCATATAATTTAAAAATCATTGAAATCAGCCAATAATTGCCCAAGCTCTTGGTCTTTGTTTCCCAAGTGTGTTCTGTAAACCCAGACACTTTTTTGCACACAACCATATGGCGCTCCGTAGGTGTTTGTCATTTCGGATCTTTCCACTCCAATTTGAAGTGATTGCATAATAGCAACCCTGTTATATTTAACCACCATTGGAAAGATCCGATCTTTCTCTTTCTAATGATGGTAAGCTTGGGTATGGAAGGTGAACATGGACAAAACTACAGCTTTTTAACAAATGGCCTTTGTGCTCAGGCTTGAGTGCTTTTTTGTGTGTTATCTTGGGCGACTATAGTCGCCATTGGGGCTCAAGCAGGGTATAGTGCACAGTCGACTAAAGTCGCCAAGGGTTAAAGGGATTGTATACGTTTGGTAATTGGAACCCACTGTTTGTTTCAATCCTATAAAGTTGTAGATATATACCGTAAAACTAACCTGTGAAAATTTCATTTCAAAAAGTGGTGGCGTTTTTGAGATATTGCCGAAAAAAATGGAGTGGTTATGTCCACGTACACGGGAAGAATAATCTGCAATTAGAACACACAATCTGCGAAACATTTCTGACATAAAAACGTCATCTGACTTGAAGTGGTTAAAATGCCCAAAGTTCTCATTTTTCTAACATATTTTTTGTTATGTTCATTTCTGCAGACATCAGACAGCCTCAGTGCTTCGAGAGCTGAGAGTTTGGCTGGATGCCAATAAAGATGTTCACGTCTATTTTCCCATCAATTTACGATTCGCCAAAGGCGATGACATCATGATGAGCCCAGTCAATGGGAGGGATAGCTGCTTCATGAATAGCGTGGTGGCGTATAAAACGTAAGATCATGCATTATTCATTGGGTGTACAGTGCCCTCTAAGGATTGAACTATCAGAGATGCCATCTCTGCCTGATTCTGCAGAAAGTTTCCTGAAAATAAACCAATCTTTCCATGTTCTGATGAACAGATTTGAAACTTTTTCCATCTTATGTAGTCTTGGTGCAAAGCGTTCTTATGTTGAGTTAGTAAAACCATACATACACTCAACCCTACACACGTCGCGACTACTCCAACGATAGAGGGCGTTCTCTGGAAGCCACGAACCTTGTGAGTGCACCACACTAAATAAATTCCCATAGCAAACAATGCTTAATGCTAAATATTCAAAAATGCTCAAAAAAACCTTTAAAGTCTCTCAGCCTCTTGAAAACAAATCAGACATAGTTTCGGACAACTAAACTTCAGATTTATTTTCAATTTTTGGCAGGTCAGTCGTTTGGAATTCTTGCTGATCACCCCAGAAAAAAAACCCCAGTTTCATGAAGCTTCCCCTCCACTTCACAAGCCAAAAAAGGACCAGCTTTGAAGCCTAATTTATCAAAGTCTCCTCAAAAGTTGAAGCAAAGAACCCACATGTTGTGATAAATTCTCATAATTACACAATCTATTGATTGCATGACCCCAAAAAATTATAAGTCAAAAGGAACTGTGGGTTAAAAATTATGATAATCAGCTTGGCGCATGAATTTTGGCCTATTTAGTGTGGTGCACCCTTGTGTGGTGGGCACCTGTAGTGGCGGGGAATCGCGATAGTTGAGTGATAATGAACAACAACGTCTTGCACTAAGACTACCTCTTATGATTAATGCAAATCTAAATATCTCCCTGATTGCTGGACAAAATCTCCATGATTGCAAGATGCAAATGTTGGCAACTCTGCACTATGGGTGCGCCACACTAGATAGGTCCAAATTGATGCGGCAAATCCTTCTTCAAATCTCTCACCTGGCTGTTTCTCTCGTGTACCTTGAGTTCCTTATTGCTAGATATGTGCGCTATATAAGACTCCGGTATTATCATTTCATTTATTAATTCTGGTTGTGAAGCCAAGGACTCTCAGAAAAGAGAACTTAAGCCCGGTTCATACGTCCTGCAAATGCGTATGCGAAGCGAATTAATTGACGTCACAAATTGTAACATAGCAATAAATGGGCTGTGCTCAACTCTTGCGAACCATTCGCAGCGAAAACAGAGTGGTTGTTGGTTCAAATCCCGCTCTAGTAAATTTTTCTTTGTTCAACCCCAAATTAAGACTAAATTTTCCCGTTTTCTTTTCCCTTTCTATTGTGTAGGCCCTATGGGAAATTTGTTCCCCATGCCAAGTACTGGGCTGCCTTCGAGAAGATTATGTTCAATGCTGGAGGAAGGCCACACTGGGCTAAGGTAATCTTTAACTGGGCTTTACTGGGTACTTTTAAAATATATCAATTCATATTGCTCAAGTATTGAAAAGGATAGGGTTTATACCCCAGTAACAATTAGCTTGCGATGGGTTTGCGAGTAGTTTCTAGGCATTTTCGGCCAGGGCCCCAGGGGACTCTGTGGCTACCGGGTAATTGTTGGGACTTTTAACTCAGACTTAAAACCTGATGTGGCGTTTCGCATTGCAAACTGATTGCCAATAAATTAGTCGATGCCTGGCCGATGTCCGGCAGAGCATCGCAGACATCTGGCGGGCGCCGGGCCAACAGAAGGTTACAAATTTACACACAGTTTATCACACATAGGCAGGATATTGGACGAGTGTCTGCCGGACACCGGCCGAAAAACGGGCCAAGAATTCAACCCCATCTTTCCGTCATGGCAGCGTGCGGGGCACTTTTAATTGTGACTGTGACCGCCCTATTGTTGATCTTTCGCCGACCTCTACACGCCGTCGATGCCTAGAAATCACACACGCCGCCTGGCTTCCGCTTTAATTGTGACTTGGGTATTAAGTGGGTACAGTCATGCAAGGAGCAGTCATGTATGCACGATGATGAAGGTTCTTCACACTGGGCTTATCTAACTTTACCCAGTTTCAACCGGGTTCAACTGGGTGCTGTTAATACTTAAGGAGTTTGAGCCTAATTAAATGAAGGTTAAACTAGGTACACCCATGGTTGCACAAGGTACATGTAGATGATGTAGGTGACACAGTGCAAATGTGTTAATATAAGGAGTTTGAGATTAGTTAAATGAAGGTTTAACTGGGTACAGCCAATGTTGCACAAGGTAGGTGACACAGTTCATATGTAACTTTGTTTGGTATCAATTGGGTTTAACTGGGTGCTATTAATAGTCAAGGAGTTTGAGATTAGTTAAATGAAGGTTTAACTGGGTACAGCCAATGTTGCACAAGGTAGGTGACACAGTTCATATGTAACTTTGTTTGGTATCAATTGGGTTAAACTGGGTGCTATTAATAGTCAAGGAGTTTGAGATTAGTTAAATGAAGGTTTAACTGGGTACAGCCAATGTTGCACAAGGTAGGTGACACAGTGCATGTAACTTTGTTTGGTATCAATTGGGTTTACCTGGGTACTATTAATATTTATGGGGTTATTAATGGGTTAAATTAAGGTTTAACTGGGTACAGCCATGTATGTACAATAATGAAGGTGGGTAACATGGTTCATATGTAAAATGAAGGTTTAACTGGGTACAGCCAATGTTGCACAAGGTAGGTGACACAGTGCATGTAACTTTGTTTGGTATCAATTGGGTTTACCTGGGTACTATTAATATTTATGGGGTTATTAATGGGTTAAATTAAGGTTTAACTGGGTACAGCCATGTATGTACAATAATGAAGGTGGGTAACATGGGGCTAATGTAACTTTACTTGCGGTAACAACCGGGTTAAACTGGGTACTATTAACAGAAATGGAGTTTTAGATGAATTGGGTACAGCCATGTATGCACAATGATGAAGGTGGGTGATATGGGGCTAATGTAACTTTATTCGGTAACAACTGGGTGATAATAATATTGGTTAAATTAATTGGGTTTAACTGGGTACAGCCATGTTTGCACAATGATGAAGGTGGGTGATATGGGGCAAATGTAACTTAATTTGGTATCAACTGGTTGCTATTAATATTGGTTAAATTAATTGGGTTTAACTGGCTACAGCCATGTATGCATAATGATGAAGGTGGGTGATCTGGGGCTAATGCAACTTTATTTGGTATCAACTGGGTGCTATTAATATTGGTTAAATTAATTGGGTTTACCTGGGTACAGCCATGTATGCACAGTGATGAAGGTTGGGGATATGGGGCTAATACAACTTTATTTTGTATCAACTGGGTTCAACTGGGTGCTGGTAATACTTAATTGTAGGTTGGTTGAAGAATTTTTGTTTTCTTCCAAATTTGCTTTTCTGAAGGCTCATAAACTGACAGGGACAGACTTCAAGAAAATGTACACCGACTTTGAGAAGTTCTGTGACATTCGTAAGAAACTTGATCCCCAGGGACGGTTCCTGAATGACTACCTGCAGAAAGTCCTCTTTCAGTGATCGGTTTCATCTTCAAGAGTCAGCAGGTCTTTAAAAAAAACCTGCTCAGGCAGCGTGATGGTAACGTAGACATTTGTTAGTTAACCCTTTAGAGACCATCATTTCTGTATAATCATCACAAATCGCCCAGACATTGCTAATATTGTTCATTTCTTTGATCAAATGTTGTCAGTAAAAATGTCAACAGAAATAACGTGAAACAGAACATTTAAATTTTTGTTTAGAAATTGGGATACAATGTAATTAACATACTGCATTGGAAAAATTCATATGACCTTTACTTTGACCTCTTTATATGAATGGAAGTAGGTCAAACCATGGAGGATTCTTTTCCTTCCTCCATGGTCAAACCTTGCAGCCGCTATGGACATTTTGGTACAAGCCGCTTGTTGCCGCTATGGTCTCTATAAGAGTTAAGGGCTATTCATTCTAAAGCCGTGTTCGCACTGGACTTAATTTGGGCAAACTAACCGAGCCAATGGGTAAACTAACCGAGCCAATGGGTAACTTACCCATTTCAAGTCCAGTGCGAACAGCCTGGGTAACTTTCCTCACAGGTAACTTGCCCACGCCGCGTGGGTAGTTTAACCGAGCCAAAGGTGCCCAGGAAGATTGACCAGCAGCCGATTTCACGAAACTTTACGCCATGGCGTAAGTCCACTTGCGCAACGTTTGTTGCGCAAGTTGCGCCACTAAGTTATGATCGATTTCACGGAAGTTACGCCACGTCTGAAAGTGGCGCAAGGCTGAAAGTTGCGCCACATAAATGGCGCAACTTACGCACTCGATTTTGGTGGCGTAAGTCAGTATTTTATTGCGCAAGTTAATAAACTGCCAACGGCACAACGTGTTTTGCCCGGGTAGGCTGCACTATCTTTTGGCAGGGACGTTATTTCAGTGTGTATCGAAATATATTGCATTCTGTATTTCCTTTAGCGGAAACAAAACAAAAAACACGTTCATCAGCAATTGGTTTACAATAAAAAAAACCCGTTATTTTGGAGAAAACAAACGTTTAAATCGGCCACGATTTTTGGGGCCATTAAAACCGGCGTTCGTTGGTTGTAATTGCAACCATATAATACATTTTCAGAAAACAACTTAGTCTCTCATTATTTATTTGCTAATCATGAATGCATCGGTTCCGATACACAAATCACCCCTCCCCCGTGCTTATCTTTCAAGAAATCAATCCTATTTTTTCATTTCACTCATAAACTTTTACCTCTCAAATTACATACAAAAAAGACAAGTTCCATTTCACTTGTAAACATTTTATTTTTCCTTCCACATCTAAGCAAAAGTAACAAATTCAATTACACAAAAAAAGACAAGTTTAAAGAAAACTGTTTAAATGCAATTATATTTATTGGAGCAAGCTATAGTATAGTTTAATACTTGTTATTGTTCAGAAACCAACAGAAAAAAAACAAATTCAACGCCCCCCAAAAAAAATAATAATAATAATAATAATAATAATAAGTAGTTAGTGGTCCAAGTTGAGCCATCTTTATCCGAACACTTCCGTTGACACTTCACTAGACTGCATGAAACATGTTGTTGTCGCCGTGTGCTAAAAAAGATCGCGATTTAAAATGGCCGCTCTTTTGCATTTTTCCCATCGGATTCAGGCAACAGTCGTTGAAAAGGTAGATATAAGTTGCGCAGCTAAGTCAAGTTTCGTGAAATGCAACTTAAGGAAGTGGCGCAGCTGCGCAACATTTACATGGCGTAACTTTACGACATGGCGCAAGTTACGCACTACTTTCGTGAAATCGGCTGCAGGTCAGTTTAACCGAGCCAGAAAATCCAGTGCGGACGCGACGTCTCGGTTAAATCTTCGAATGACCGCAGGTCACATCAGCCAGTGACCTTTCACCGGCCTCTCTGATTTTGTTTTGGAGCCAGCTCGGTTAGTTTACCCATGGTCTCGGCAATTCTACCCGCATCAATTAAATCCAAGTGCGGACGGTGGGAAGATTGTTTATCCGTGCAGGGTATAATATAGACTAGATGTTACCAAAAGATGAAATCCAGAAGTTACAGCTCATAGAGGTTCAAAACGATCTTTCAGTACTTCTAAAAAAATTACTAGATGTTTAAACCTTTAAAGGCACTTGACACGTTTGGTAATTACTCAAAATATATATTAGCATAAAAACTTACTTGGTACGAGCAACGGAGAGCTGTTAATAGTATTAAACATTGTGAGAAACGACTCCCTCTGAAGTAACGTAGTTTTTGAGAAAGAGGTAATTTCTCACTAAAATATTTGAATCTAAAAAAGACTTCAGGCCTGAAGCCTTTTTCAGGCATCTGAAAGCACACAAATTTGTGCAACAAGGGGGTTTTTTCTTTCATTATTTTCTCGCAACTTCGATGACCAATTGAGCCCAAATTTTCACAGGTTTGTTATTTTAGGCATATGTTGGGGTACACCAAGTGAGAATACTGGTCTTTGACAATTTCCAAACGTGTCCAGTGCCTTATTTAACCTTTAATTTCTGAAATACCGAATAAACTAGTTACTTGCCTTAAATGGAATTCCACAAGTGGAAAAATATATTTTTTGTAAAGTGTAGATGAAAAGTTGTAGTCTGTAGTTTGGTACGTAAAATGTTAGCCTTAGTATCGTGCCAGAAAAGTAAGTAAGTTTAAAAGTTCACTTTATTTAAATATCAAATAAATAATAATAAAAGTTACAAATTAAAAAGGGAGATAAATATTATAGTACAAAAAGTAAAAACAATTGCTAATAATTAGATTTTTATGAATAA
The DNA here is from genome assembly GCA_021014325.1 of Plazaster borealis. Lineage (NCBI taxonomy): Eukaryota > Metazoa > Echinodermata > Asteroidea > Forcipulatida > Labidiasteridae > Plazaster > Plazaster borealis. The sequence continues at coordinate 23,038,013 of CM037461.1, forward strand.
ATTCAATTCCAACACCTGAGCCTTTTAAAATATTTATTGTAATTAAAATCTATTTTTCTCGGAAATGTGCGTATGGTCAGAATTACGCAAACTATTTTAGCTAGTAAGTCTGCTGCCACCTAGCGTTTAAAAAAACCCTATGTTTTGTGATTGTTCAAAACAGTATATAAGACCGTGTCCGAATTGGTGGCTCCGGCTATGGCTGGCTACGGCTGGATCGCCGAGTCACCATGCGTTGAAGTATAGGTCGTCCTTAGCAACACCCTTAACAACAGTTGTAGCCATAGCCGTAGATGCCAATTCGGATACGGCACCATTCTCCCATTGCGGTAAAGGTGATGTTATTTTGTAAATGATTTATCTGAAGAAGTACAATCATCGAGTTTTGTAATAGTTCACGTCAGTGGAACGGCAATTGATCATATTTTTGACCTCATAAGGGCGCTTTCATCAGGGAAATATCATGCATCACAATTACAGTTTCATCTTATTTTATTGCCTGTATGTAGTTGTCTCGCATCAATGACGAAATACATAAACATAAAAATAACAACAATGAAAAACCTGGATTTGTTTACTTGTTTGCATCACCTGATTTCGGTTCACATACGCCCTCACGCGGTCAAAAATACGGCAAATTCAAGGAACTATTGTTGCTGTATGTTAGTTCCTACGTAATATTGTACGTACCCAAGAAGTAACTGAGCATGGTATTAATTTTTTCATGCATTGAACTTTTCAGCTGAACAGCTAAGTTGATTTTGTCTATTGTTTTCTTGAATAATGTTGTTAATAATAGAGTGCTTTGCTATTTCCCTATTTTTGTTGCAAAAAATATCCTTTGCATATTCTCCCTTTGCACGGATCCGCCATGTGCGTGTAGAGCCTCGGCTTCATGCTTCATTTGTATTGTATTTATGCATCTGTTTGGATGAAAGTGTAATTAGGCATAAAAAAACCTTTATTGCCCTTTCCGACCGACCCCAAAAATCAGAAGTCCACGGTCGCGTTTTGTTTTTGGGGGTTTTCGGGTTGTTTTTTCAAATGGCGTTTTTTACAAAATTTTAAAAGTATTTTATACTTTGAATGTTCAGTAAACGACAATATTTAGATAAATCCTTCAACCGAAGCTGAAATATTATTTTTGAGTACTGCCAGAAATCACAATGAACGATGAAGTGTCTGATATTATTGTAACACGTGGCCGTGGGCTTAGCCACGAGCGTGTACGACTGTTATAAAGAAAGAAACTTCGATGTTTTTATTTTTCTTTTGCTAAATTATACTGTTTTATGTTGAGAAACAACTTCATATTTTATATTTTATTTATTCATACATCAAGTTTGTGTAAGTTTATTTTTGTTTTGTATTCACCATATGAATGTATACTACTTTGAGAACATTAACATGGTTGAAAACATAAAGTTGTGTGTATATCTACTGGGGTTTTTTCTCCTCTGACGTATTAAAAAAAACGACCGACCGACCCTCCCGATTTTTTAGCCAAAAGGGCAATAAAAAGTTGGGGTTTTTTTATGCCTTACTCTACCGTGACAATACATAGTTGTATAATGCTTCTATTCACTGCTGTTCCCAAGTCGAGGCTCTACACGCAAATGGCAAAGGGCGAATTTATAGACCGTTGTCGATTACAGGTCCAACAATGGACCTTATCATCCTTAGTTGTTTGTATTTTTGTAATCTGTCCCAATTTCATAGAGCTACCTAACAATTTTCTGCTAAGCAAAAATAAGCAGAACACCAGTTGCAAAAGTACATAAAACATGATAATTTGGTAAACTCTTTCGCAAAGCACAATATTTTTTTAATATTTTTGAATATTTGTGTGCTTAAGCAGCTGTATGAAATTGGGCTCAGGGCTTACTTCTGATGCTTTTGTAGATTGCTCTTGGGGCCTATAGTCCCGTCGTATTTGCTTGTATTTTGATGCAGTCCTTCAATTCATTTACTGTTTCTTCAAGCGTTGACTGTGCCCCATTTTGTTTTCACTCGGAGAACCACAATGGAAATACGTCTTGGACTTTTTGTGTGTTATCCTCAGCAAACATATTTCCTTTCTTGCCGTTTTCTGTCCACTTGTCTATTTGTGTATGTACTCCGGGGTTTTTTCCTTGTAGTTGCCAAAATAAATCAAATCAAATCAAATCAGAATCATACAGTTACATCATCACGTCACCTGAAGGTAAAACGATGATGTGACGATGTAAAAATACATATCAATTTACGCTATGCTGGAGGTAGGCCGAGGCCGGCTTGGCAGGGTAGTTCTGTGCTCCCCCCCCATGTCGTCTGATAGCGCCCTCTTTTGAATCAATTCCCTTCATCCAATGACGTTAATTTTCCGTATGGGAAACGCACACACACACCGGGAGACAAAATATCATACACCGGTTCTCGGTCTTTAATTTCAAAGTGGTTGCGCAATGGAGACAGATAGTTCTCTTGGTTCTCTTGGTTAGAATAAATTACGCGATGTCATGATTACAATTGAATCCTGTAAACACAAAAAACTCTGATGACGTCAGACAATTATGTAAAAAATATGGGTCAGTTAGAATTTACAAAAGTTGCATGACATGATTTTCGCCAATTTTGTTTCTTCTTCCTCACGAAAAAAGAAAGAATAGCAATCTCAAACCATTCCCTACCTCCATGGTTATACTGAATTTCTGGACGAAGGAATATGAGCGTTATGATATTATCAAATTTGTTTTTCGCATTTTGTCTTTTTTGCGTGTGTCATCATTTAAAGACCTAGGCCAAACTTGAAGTTGGACGAAAACGGCAACAACTGATCTTTGCTGAAATTCATTTAAAATGTTTTCAATCAATAAGGAAATTGAGTTCACATGAGATTAAACAGATTTTAAATGTGCAAAAAACAATAATTTTGAATACCCTTCTCCGGTGCTTTTCAGAAAGATTCGCGAAAAGCCCTGTTACGTCATTATGTGGGAGCTCCGTTTTGTATAGCCGCTTTGTTGCAGCATGGAGTTAAAACAAAGCAACAACCTCCCACACATGATGTCAAAGTATTGTAATTTTGAAGCATGCCGTCAACGGCAGTAGTGTTTCTAGTTTTTAAAACCTTGAGGTTGGGGCCTAATTTTTTGATCGATAATTACGAAAAATTAAGAAGTGAAAAAATATCAAAATTACTTTTAAATGATGAACAAACACATTATAAACAAGTTTAAATAGCATTCGCTTTAAAAAAGTTTTGCGTGAAGTAGCTGTTTAAAATGGTGTCATAACCCCCCAAAACTGAAGTAGAACATTCTGGATAATTATTCCTTCTAATTAGGATGGAAACCACGTGTTGTTGTACCACTGGATACCAGGCAGGCGTATTTGTGGCGTAATGCCTGTACCTGTCTCGGACGATCACGCTTGGCCGCAGCCCCAAAACAAACCATGACTTTTTGCTTTTTCAACAAGTTCATGGTCCAATCTGAAAACCATTTTTCAGCAGAAAATCAACTGTAGAAAATTCTTTCTCAGAGATAAAAACAATTAACAGAAAAAAACTAACGTAAGCTACAAATCAAAAACCAGTTCAGAACAAATTTTGTTTGCTAAGCGAGTTTGAATTGGTCATTACAGTAGGCTCCATGACAAATATAGAGCAAAAATTCGGCTTGAAAAGAATAATGTCTCCAAAGGCAGGCTGTAGCCTACTTTTGGTAATTGTCAAAGACCAGTATCCACACTTGGTGTTATCCCAACATAATGCATAAAATAACAAACCTGTGAAAATTTGGGCTGAACTGGTCATCAAAGTTGCAATTAAATTATGAAAGAAAAAAACTACCGTTGTTACATTGAATTGTGTGCTTTGAGTTGCCTGAGAAAGGCTTTATGCCTCTGGAGCATTTCTCAGATTCCAATTTTTGTGTGAAAAATTACCTCTTTATCTAAAATTACTTCAATGGGTGTCGTTTCTAATAATGTTTTATAATATCAACATCTCTTCAGTGCTCTTTACCAAGTAAGTTTTCATGGTCATTAATTTTTGGGTAAAAAGGTTAAACCTCCCTTTAAGTAAAAACAATTTTTTTTTCGTTTTGATCCTGTCGGAACTTTTTCTCGATTTCCTTGTATCATTGTTATTTTATTTTCACCTGACATGTCTTTGAACTGGTCACTTTTTTGAGTTTTAAAAATCCATTAATTCTGAATAAAATCAAAAACCGGTTAAAGGGATGGTATACGTTTGCTAATTGAAACCCACTGTTTGTTTCGATCCTAAATGTAGATATAGACCATAAAACTAACCTGTGATTTCAAAAGGTGGTAGCGTTTTTGAGATAATTGCCGAAAATCTGGAATGGTTATGTCCACGCGACAGGAAGAATAATCTGCAATTGGAATACACAATCTGAGAAGACTGTCAGTAACGCTTCTCAGATTCAAATTTGTGGGGATAAAAAGTGATATCTTTTTCCATAACCGCAGTACTTCGAGTGAAAAGTTTCTCAAAATGCATTACACTATCCAAAGCTGCTGTACTTCTTACCAAGTAAGTTTGTATTGCCATTCATTTTCAGAGTCATTACCAAACGTATGACCCTATAAATTGGGTGCTTTTCAGCAGGCTCCATTTAGTATTGATTATTGGTGGGTTCTGCTATTATTGTTACGTTACTTTGCTTAGCAAGCTAATTTTGACCGGTGAACCAGCAAATATGCTGAGTGTAGTTTCATCAGGTAATAGCGTCTATGTGTTAACTTTTCGTGTGGTTACTGTATCGTCCATAGACTTGGACCCGCTGATAAACTGATATGAAGAAAATAAATCTGATAATTGTGTTTAAAGTTCGTATGTACACAAGACAAACAGTGCAAAACGCAAAGTTTTGCACGACCTTGTTTTTCAGGGGTCAACAGATTACACATTATTTCTTTATAAGTTAATTTTATTGGAACAAAATGGGTCTGCCCTGATGGCAAAAATGGACGAGTTCCAGTCAATTTAGTCTTGACAAAATTTGAAACAAATACAAAGTAAAATATTGATAGTTATTTTGTTGTCAGATGAAGATTCAAGAAAGAAATCAGGAAGGAGAATATGAGTCAAATATGATTTTTCTAAATCTCAACTGGACTATTCCATTTGTTACACAGGGGTTGTACAAAATCTAATAGTTAAACGTTTTAAGTAATAATTATGACACGATAAGGTTTTGTAATGACTTTTTTTTTCAAGGGTAGGCGAAGGGGGCGTATCAGAAACCTTGTTATCTAAACCGTATTCTTCGGTACCAACCCTCCAACCCGCACACTTAACCTTGCCAAAGGTTCTGTGAGCATCATTTCTCACCGAAGAGGGGTTTTTATTCCATAGTTAACTCGAAATGTTGCAAAAAATTGACTGAACTTGAGGCAGCAACGCCTTAAGTCTTCAAAACCACAGAAGTTGGCCAGAGAGCGGGTTCGGAAAAAAAATACCCGTTGCTGCCGAAACACTTGGTGGGGAAAGAGGAACGATTGGAGTCTGTTGTGAAACTCATTTTGTTGCAAGTCATCCAACGGAAAAGGAAAGACAGGCAGCCGAGGGAAGTTGCCAAGTTTTGTGGACAAAACTAAAGACTTATTCATTTGACTGGTTTGTTTTTTGGAGGGACGTCCTTGAAGTCAATCTTAGTCCTGGTGTTAAAGGAAGCCGCCATGATGGCGCGGAAGAAGGACAGACTGTTAGGATGCTTTGTGCTACTACTTGTCCTGATCGACATTGGTAAGCGAGATTAGTCCTCCATGTCACTATATAATATTTTACAACTACATCAGAAATATCGCCTTGTTATCACGAACTGTACAAAATGAAAGAAAGACAAAGCTGTTTTAAAGGCAGGGTAAACTTTTGGTATATTGTCAAAGACCAGTATCCTCACTTGGTGTTATCCGAACATATTATTGATAAATAACAAACGTGTGAAAAATAAGGCTCAGTATTGGTCTCCGAAGTTGCAAGAACATTTTGAAAGAAAAAACACCATAATTTTTGCATAGAATTGTGTACTTTGAGATGCCTGAGAAAGGCTTCATGCCTGAAACCTTTCACAGATTCCATCTTTTTGGTAAAAAATTACCTCTTTCTCTAAAACTACGTTACTTCTAAGGGTGTCATTTCTAACAATGTTTTATAATATCAACAGCTCTCCAGTGACCAAGTAAGTTTTTATGGTCATAAATGTTTGGAGTAATTACCAAAGGTATACCATCCCTTTAACACTATGACATCATCGAAAAAATACAACAACCAATGAAGTTATTTCTCTTTTAAGCAGAAAATATTGCTTAAACATTTTCTGCTAAGCAAACAACAACATCATGGATACCATAGTCACAGATGGTAAATGTGAAATTGTATTTTGGCTGGTAACCTTATTCTGGTAAGCATTTTGTAGTGCTTAGCAACTTTTTGTGGTTAAGCTGCAACTCTGTGAATATTGGACCCCCATCTCTCCCAGGGTTGTATCGAGTAATGACTGAATCGAGTGACAGTCCTATAATAAATTATAGGCCGTGTCTGATTCGGCGGCTACGGCTTCGACTGGATATTGCTGCGTCATCATGCGTTGAAGTATAATACATCCTTAGTAACACCCTTAGCAACAGTCGTAGCCATAGCCACAAATTCGAATACGGCTTTTAGTCGCTGTTTCTCGACTAATTACTACGCTTTCGCCACGTATACCCACTTCAAAAACTACTCGCATATAGTTGCATGCTTGCGATAATGCTGCGCAAATACTAGATTAGTGAATCCAATCGCCAAAGTTTACCGATCCTGGCTACCTATATGAAGATTGGAAATGCCATATTATTATTTAGAATTGGGGCCTAAACGATCTTGAGGAAACTATGGGTTATTTCTGAACTTATTTATTGGTTACTTGTTTTGATATTGTTTTGACCTTAGGCCTATTATTATTATTTTTTTAATTACTGACTTACTCAAGGTAGAATTTGAAAACTTCCATGGTGGGATTAAATCTAGTTTGGGTTTCCACATGGAAATAAGAATGGTTAGGCCTAATCTTAAAAGAACCCAGGTGTGACAACTCGACGTTTCGATCAGCATGCTCTGGTCGGTTTCAGGAGAATGCTGCATGCTGCGGGTGATCCGAGCACTAGGACCAACATTATTTCTGTTTGTTTTCCCCCAAATGCTATGAAAGCAACGTTGAACGGTTGAAATGGTGTGATTCGAATCGGAGTCCTAGAGGTGGAAGGTGAGGAAAGATACCTCTACGCCAACCCGACCAAATAATTCACAAGGCAGGGAACAAAATGATAAATGACCCACAATAGGAAAGGTGTACACTCGAGTGGTATTTACACACGTTCTTCAATAACAAGTTTATGCATGCACTTACCTTTTCAGGGTTGAATTTTTCAAATAATAATAATTATTTGTTTCTGATTCTCGAGGATCCACAAATATGTAAAAAGGGTTAGTTTTTCAGCAACAGTATCACAGAGTTTGCTTTTAACCGCGGATGTTTGTGTATCTCACATGCCCTAAGGTCCAAAGGTGGTGGGTTGGTGATTGAAATTAACGTTAACGGGGCACAGCCAGAGCAGAAAATGTATTCCAAAATAAAACCGCATGAAAACAATTATCCAATTACACTGCAAAAACTGGGGTGTTAAAATTGACAACATGGGTGTTGTCACATAGATACCGAAGAGAGAATCAAAATTAACATCATGGTGTTAAAGGCACTGTACACAATTGGTAATTGTCAACGATCGGGGTCTCCCAGTGTTCTCACTTGGTGTATCCCAACATATGCATAAAATAACAAGCCTGTGAAAATTTGGGCTAAATTGGTCATCAAAGTTGCAAGAAAATGATGAAAGAAAAAACGCCATTGTTGTACAAATTTGTGTGCTTTCAGATAGGAATAAAAACTTCTTTTTATACTTCTATTTTAAACTTCGTTTTTATTATTTTAGTGAGAAATTACCTCTTTCTCAAAAACTACGTTACACTTCAGTGGGAGTCGTTTCCTACAATGTTTTATACTATCAACAGCTCTCGGTTGTTTGTTACCAAGTAAGTTTTTATGCTAATATTTGTTTTGAGTCATTACCAAACGTGTACGATACCTTTAAAATAACACCAATGTAATATGTTTTGGCAGAAATGAGTGTTATTTTAACACCCTATACGGAGTAAATTTTGATTCTTTTTTAGTATTATGTGACAACACCCGTGCTGTCGATTTTAACACCCCAGTTTGTGCAGTGTATTTACAAACAGCAGGGTATCCGGGTGTGTGGGTAGACCAGAGGGAAACTTGTACCCCCATCTCACTCGATCTTGATCAACGGATCTAGCAATGCCATGTAAACTAAGCCCAATTCTATAATTTCTGTTTATTCAAGTATAAGCAATCAATTTGAGTGCTTTACACTAAACATGAAAAAAGCCACGAGTAAACAACAGATCTAAACGATCCACGAGAAGATTTGAACACATGTAGAGTGTGCTTTCACAATGGTTCTAAGGTTCATTTATTCTTCAACAGTATCAACATTTTAAAAAGGCAAATTATTAAATCAATACAAAATGCAAAGTAAATGTATTTGCTTTGTTGCGGCACCCATGAATATCTGCTTTTAACATTGAAGTCCCGGTAAAGTAGAAACACAACATTATAATAATAACAACAATGGACGTCTGTCAGAAAGACACTCCTGTCGCATAGAAAAGGAATTCTGCTAATGACGGTACTTACAGCCAAAAGACTGAAAAAGTGAGATTTCAAGTTAGTTTTGAAGCGGGAGAGAGTGTCTAGTACTAAACTTGGTTTCAAGTCTGTGATCGTGGTTTTTAGTCGTCCTGATAGCCGATACATTATTGCATTATTGACTGAAACAGCGCCCTCTTGTGGATAAACCTCCGTCTTGAACCTACGAGTTAGAGCGCGTGATAGCAAATCTGCGGGGGAATTCTGCGTGGCTGATGCAGAGAAATAACCGCAAGCTCAGACTTGAAATCAAGTCTAGTCTAGTACTAGTCTGAGGTTCAGAAGAGCATTCCAATAAAGAGATGGTCCAACATGAGTGGAAAAGAACGGTCTCCCCAAGTGTGTTTAGAACGAAGGATGTTGACAAACATGCATTATACTGATCCCGCTGGGGGGGGGAGGTGGGGGGGGGGGCGAGTCCCCAACTGTGGTTACCGTGGTAGAGCGGGGCGGGATGGACTGATAACTTATTAGGCCTACTATCCGACACCGATTGAGCATGGGTTAATGGGGGACTTCTGACTTACGAGGTAAATCCATTGTTTTAGGAAAATGTGCGTGCTCAGAACCACGTAAACAATGGAAGTAAACACATACAGTTCCAAAGTCTTCCCTTTGCAGATGACGTATTTTACTTAATTAAGACAATAGAGGGCGCTATCCTACCACGTGCACCAGAGCTGTGTATTGAGAGAGTTGCGACATGGAGGGACCAGCTTTCTCCGGTCACGTGGTTGCTGGACGCCATTTTGTTCCCAAATGCAGCACAACCCAATGGGCAGACTAGTCTGGCACCCTGTATTCGCCAATGCATTTTTTGGAGACAAAATGGCTTCTAATCGCAAGTTGTCGCAACTCTCTCAATATACGGCTCTGACGTGCACCAGAGCTGTGACGTGCACCTCACAGCGCTGCATGCACTTGAGCCGGGAAGTTGGAATAACCATACTTGTATTGTAAAGGCCCACAATGAGGAGACTTTGTAAATGTCTTTAAAGTTAAATGTTTTTTAAAGTCAAAATTCACGACTTGACGACTTGAGGCTCAAGTCGTGAATTTTGTCGTATTGGCGCCAAGTAACGGTTCTTTAATCCGACACCCTACCCCTACCCCTAACTATCCCCTAACCCTCACCCCCCCCCCCTCATCCTCACCCTCACCATGGAGGAAGAAATATCCATGCCCTCACCCCCTCCCCCACCCTAACCCTCAACCTCACCGCCACGTGGTTGTGGCTTCATACGTCTGATGCCACAACCACGCACTTGAACGTGCCGTGGTTGTGGCTTCATGTATATGAAGCCACAACCACAACCGGCCTAGCCGTTGCAATGTGCGTGGTTGGCAAGGAATTGGGCTTCATACGTCTGATGCCACAACCACGCAAACGTGCCGTGGTTGTGGCTTCATACATATGAAGCCACAACCACGGCCGTTGTAATGTGCGTGGTTGTGGCAAGGAATTGGGCTTCATACGTCTGATGCCACAACCACGCAAACGTGCCGTGGTTGTGGCTTCATACATATGAAGCCACAACCACGGCCGTTGGCAAGGAATTGGGCTTCATGATGCCACAACCACGTAAACGTGCCGTGGTTGTGGCTTCATACATTATGAAGCCACAACCACAGCCGTTGCAATGTGCGTGGTTGTGGCAAGGAATTGCATACGTCTGATGCCACAACCACGCAAACGTGCCGTGGTTGTGGCTTCATACATGAAGCCACAACCACAGCCGTTGCAATGTGCGTGGTTGTGGCAGTGACTAGCAGACGACAGATTAACATGGGACAAAATAGTCAGATTCCCCTGTACTTATTGATATGTATATCAACCAATGTGAAAAGGATACAATACTAGTCAGACACCTAGGTGTGTAGCGCAGTCACGTTACCGCATGGTACGAGGTGTCAGATCTATGTTTACTCCTGATTGAATGCGCTCAATTTAAAGAGCACGCCACAATCTCTGGACGACATTATCGACATAGAATCTTTCTCCACGGTAAAATTAAGTCTTGAAAAAACGTTGAAAACCCGCTTTACTACAATGTATTTTTCTGCTGACAATGAAGCCAATGATACAACAAGACGATTAGAGGTATCTTAAGCAGTTATTTAAAAGATATATTCAGCATTTAGATGAAATAAAATATGTTCGTTTCGGATGGTTTGTGACGTTTGTGATGACAAGGTTGGAACATGGAGGTAGAACTACCTCCATGGTTAGAACTTCTCTGTGTGCTGCTGGACTCTTGTCGTGTTAGCGTCAATGTTAATTTGTGTACTCTGTCCTGTCTGTAGTGACCGTGAATTTGTTTGAATCTATTCAGGGGGTTTTTTCTTCAGATTTTCTCATCGGAGAGGTATAATTTAGAAATGGTTCTTGATAAATTAGGCATGTTAGGGCTCACCCTTGGCCTTAAATTAACACATGTAACAATAACAATTGTCTAGTTTAACGACACTCTACAGCCCAGCCCCAGGTACTGTAGTACACTAGCAGTGCTATGGCGGACGGGCTAGTATAACTACTAGTTATAAAAACCACTTCTCAACTTGCCCTGTGGGTTACTAAAAACTGTGCAGCTTACTTGTTTATAATGCTCATATTTCTTCTATTTAGGGTGTGAATAATATATTTAAAAAATGTGTTATTTATTTCTTTTGAGTGTGTGAACTGTTACTTCATTTGACCAAATTAAACTGGTTGTGATCACTACCATTAATCAGTGTGGTAAGATCATTAAAACCTTGTCCCTTTACAGGCTCCGTAGCAATCGAGGTTTAAGCCAGGTAAAAGGATGTCCAAATTTGCTGGAAATTTAAAAACTGGGTGTCCAAATTGTTCACTTACATGTACAATACATTTAAATGTAAATGGCAGTTAAAATAGGGTGTCCAAAAGACACCCAGACACCCCTCTGGCTAACACAATGGTAGCAATGTTGCATTGTGTGTGAAAGTGTTTGTTAAAAGTTTGAAATTGTTGACAATTGTTTCAACAAAAATATGACAAAAAATGTTCAGACGTAACATGGATTGATGAACTTGGATTGGATGGGGAGCTTGTTTCAAAGGTATATTGGCCTCTGTTAAGTTTATCCTTAATTTATGGTAATTTATGGTACCTTATTTTAAAGAAGGCTTCTTTCCTATTGACAGCATCATCCCAAGGTTTCAACTGTGCCTTTGAGAAAGATTTCTGCAGTTGGACACAAGCCACAGATGACGACGACGACTGGAGACGTAACCAAGGGGCCACAACTAGCCCCAATACAGGCCCGATCGGAGATCATTCCACAGGGGGTAAGTTTTGCTGTAACTGCCAATTCTATGCCTTCTGTTGCGAGTGTTGGTAGGTCAGTATGTCACATGCCAGCACATTGGCCACACCAGGCATGCCAGGACCCAATTTCATAGAGCTGCTTAAAGGGTCTGTATACGTTTGGTATAATGACTCTGAAAATTGGAGGCAATAAAAACCTACTTGGTAAGAAATACAGCAGCTTTGGATAGTATAATGCATTTTAAGAAACTTTTCACTTCGAAGTACTGCGGTTATGGAAAAATATATTACTTTTTATCCCCCAAAATTTAAACCTGAGAAGTGTTACTGCAGTAACGTTTCTCAGATTGTGTATTCCAATTGCAGATTATTCTTCCTCCGTGGACATAACCGCTCCAGATTTTCTGCAAATAATATCTCAAAAACGCTCACCTTTTGAAATGAAATTTTCACAGGTTAGTTTTATGGTATATATCTACAACTTTATAGGATTGAAACAAACGATGGGTTCCAATTACCAAAGGTATACAATCCCTTTAAGGGGATGTAACTTTTTAGTTCAAATATAAAGTAGTATTTTTATCTCTCTAAATATCCACAGCCGGTTTCTACATCTATGGTTACTTCAAGTCATCTTTTGGAGCCATCAGTGACAAGGATAGGCTTCTCAGTCCAGACCTAACTATCCACCCAACCACCGGAGTGAAATGCCTCAGGTTCTGGTACCACATGTACGGCAGCTTCATGGGTAAGTCCAGCGGAGCCTCGTATTGATAGAGTTACAACCTGGGCCCAATTTCATAGCGCTGCTTAATGGTACGCAAACCTTCTGTAGCAGAAAAATTTGCTTGTTCATTAGCGTATTTACACAGGTTAGCAAGAAAATTAGGCGGCCATCTTGCGCGTTCACCATGGATTTGCATTGTTATACAGTAAGCACCGGAAGGTTAGCATGCCTTTTCGTGTGCTTACGGTTAGCAGCGCTATGAAATGGAAACTCGCTCAGTAAGCACAAAATCGGCTGTTTAGCAGCTCTATGAAATTGGGCCCTGGAGGGACCTGTTTTCTTTGGTCACATGGTTGCTGGATGCCCTCAACCTCTTTCCCAGTGGTTTACGATCTCGCCGTGCCATTTGTTTTCCCCAAGAATGCCTTGCTCGAACATAACTCCCTGGAAGTGTGACTTTGAAATATCCAATATATTGGATATTTTACTTAGTCCTGTGTTTGATCCATTCTGTGTAAGAGACGTACGCAGAGTGAGCTATCAAAAGACACATCAAGTCAAAAAGCAACTGGTCCCCTCTCATTCTTTTTTGAACTTGAGATACGTCTGACTGTATGCAGTTTAGGGTGACCACGTAAAAACTTGCTCATTTGTAGTGTATTGCGTCAAAATACGTTCATTTTTAATACAAGGATTGGTAGTGGTATAAATTTTATAAACGGAGAACTCCGAAGAGTTATAAAATAGAACTAGAGGGAGCACTCTGATAACATACACATAACTGCACTGGCCCACCATGGGTTTGAATCCCTACGGGTAAATTACATACAGATCTCCCCCTGACAAAAGGTTGGTTGTGTGAACTGGGGCCGATTTCACAAAGAGATAAGACTAGCCTTATCTGAAGTAGGACCAGTAACTGGTCTTAACTTAAGACTAGTCCTATCTCTTAGCATTGCCTTGGACTAGTCCTAAGTTAGGAAGAGTTTTGTGAAATCGACCCCAGGTGTATAACATGTGTTCCGATTATTGCATCACCAAAATTCACTTCGCATTCGCTTTTGCGTGAAGTATGAACCGGGCTTTATACGATAGGTCAGCACCATTTTCTCAAGGGCCAAAAATGCTTCTTGTTGGGCCGTGTCATATGGTTTTGTACACCCTCTAGTTCTATTATATAACTCTATGGATAATTCTCAGATCAAAGCTAATTTCAGTTTTCCCCTTAACACGTTGACTGCCGGTCATAAATTCGTAGGGGCATCCCATTTGCCAAGCATCCAAGTGTGGTGCGCATGCCCGCATACCAAATAGGTACTTTTTTTTGTGTCTACATGTTGTAGCATACAAATTCTAATGATGTGTCCTCACCACTGCCAGAAGCTTATTCGTTGCGTTCTCAGCGATGCCAGTGTATTCAATTCACTATACAAAAGCATTTCATTCTCTACGAGTATACTCGTAGTGGCAGAATCCGTTACACCTGTTACTACGAATATACTCGTAGGCGGCAATCAACGTGTTAATAACTACCAATTCTGTGTCTTCCATTTTTGTTTTTACAGGGACCTTCAGTGTCTATGCCTCACCGGACGGCAGCAAAAACAATCTGGGCTCGCCGATCTTCAAGAAATCTGGCAGTCAAGGTACCCAATGGGTCCTCGCTATGATTGATGTGACTTCACCGGTAACGCCATTCAAGATTGTCTTTGAAGCTCAGCGTGGGCTGCTGAGTACCAGTGACATTGCTATAGATGATGTGGATACCTTTGATGGGTACTGCCCTCAGGGTAAGTAGGATTTCAAAAAGGTGTCTTACAGACTGTCGGTATAAGCTCATGCAGAAACAGTTTTACTATTATTATTATTATTAATTTCTGGTTGTGGGTACTGATCGCTACTGCCCTCAGGGTAGGTAGGTTTTGAAAAAGTGTCCAACAGACTGTCGATAAGCTCATGCAGAAACAGTTTTATTATTATTATTATTAATTTCTGGTGATGAAACTGAGGATGCCTCAAAAGCAAACTTAAGTTCTGTGACTCAGAAACCTGAGGAAACCTCTTGTAGACAAGGGTGCTTCCAATGAACCAGTAAACCCCTACTCTTCCACGATAAGTGTTGTGGGGTCTTTACATACACCAGGCCTGGAACTATACGGAAGCCACGAGGCCATGACCTCTGTTGCCCCTGGTCTTGGCTTTGGTGCCCCTTTAAAAGTTTCCGCTAGACATTAAGATTTTCCAATGAAAGTGCCTGGGGTGGTTGGGTTGGCATAGTGGTATATTTCCTCGCCTTCCACCTCTAGGACCCCGGTTCGAATCCCACTGGGGGGCACTATGTGGATTGGGTTTTCAGTCCCTACCTGATGGCATGGGTTTTTCCCTGGAATAATTCTCTGGGGTTTTGCCTCCCACATCTAAAACTGAAACTTCTTTCCTTGTCTTCTCTCCATGGGGTTCTTGGCTAGTACAGTGATTAAGTTCGCTTTTGCGAGATTCCTTGGCTTCACAACAAGAATAAATGAAATGAAATGAAATGACCTTTGCAAAATGAAAATGGCCTTGCCCTCTCAACGATGAAATTCCAGGCCCACTACATTACCTATTCTAGTGCATAGGACCTGACGGCTTTACGTCCTATCTGGAGGACAAAGCAATTGTGGGAAAGTATCTTGGCTCAAGGATACAAGTATCGTGACAAGCCAGGCCAGGATTCGAACCCGCACTCAGTAAATGAAAGACCACGAATACGGGTACACTAGACTGCTTCTCAAATAATAATAATAAAAAGAAAAATAGATAGGATGTTTATGTTTCTGATAGTTTCATGCTTGATTCTAATTGCAGTGATTGTCACCCCAACACCTGGCGTTCCCCCAAGTTTCCAGCAGTGCGATTTTGAGAACAATCAACTCTGCTCCTTCACCCAAGACACGACCGACAACTTCAACTGGAAGAGGAAGAGAGGGAAGGCATCCCCGGATGACACCGGTCCAAGTTTTGACCACACCTACGGGTCAACGTCCGGTAGGAGACAATTATTTACCACTTCCTCTCGCTCCCTTTCCAATAGGCTTTTGCCTGTCATTTATCTTCATTAGATATAGAGTGCAGAAGCGTATTGTTCATCTTGTTGGTGAGGGGTTGAGATCAACATTACAACCTCTTTCCCACAGTAGGTCTGTAGCCAGCCTCTGTCTTTTCTACAGTTATTTTCATGGTAAATGTGCCACCAGTTCTAGTTCCTCCTATCAGGATGTTTGAGCGTGAAACCAGGCTTTCTGCTTTTTCTCACCCATACACTCTTGCTTTGCTGAGATGTAGAGCAAAGAGCCATTCCAACAGCTTTATTCCATGTTACTGCATCTCTTTGGAACTCCTTGCCTGGTGCATGGTTCCCTCCATCCTACAATCTAGACTGTTTGAAGAGGAATATCAATTCCTGCCTTCAGCTCCCCTGAGTTATTTTCATCTTTAATATTTTTTTCTATGTAGCCCCATACCAAGAGTGGCTTTTAGCCTCGTTTGGGGCGATTTTCAATACAACAAAAAAATACAAAAAGAAAGAAAGAAAACGAAATCAATAGTGTTTGTGGAATTAAAGACACTAGGTGTTCAGAACAGGGCTGAGAAATTTCAGACTTTTATCGGAATTCCAAGCCTGAATTTAAGTCAGCTTGGTGAAGAAAATCAGCCAGTACGTTTTGTATAGAAATCCTGCTCTGTGATCTACTTCTCTAGTGCTGAGGATACTGTTCCTAAAAGCTACTGTGAAATCTAAAACTTTTTCGTCGGTGAACGACTTTCACTCCTGTCAGACTGTTTACCCGCTCTTCACAAAAGTGAACCAAACTTTTAAAGCCTGAACACAAAAAATGTATCGTTAAACAAAGTAATTAAATAGGGGTACGAATAATGAATGTTTATGAGTGCAATGGTGAGATTATTTTTCTTGGGTTGAAAGATGGAATGTTCCATTTGGCTTTGACTCGACGCCGAGTTGAATGGAACATCCCATCTTTCGATGAATACAAATATTCTCTTCATTGCATGAATAAAAAACATTTATTATTGTTTTATATAACACCCAGGTAGATCTTTGTCATTAAGAGGAAAAAACCAATCACCAAAATTTACAAGATTGTATTCTGACATCCACTGTTAAACGGTTAAAACTGGTTAAATATTTCAACCCTAATCAAGAAGTTTAGTAAACACTTGACTGCTTCTGTTACACTTGTATAGCTATTTATGTGTGTTGTGTTGTCATTTAGCCTTTGAGAAAGACTCTGCTAGGGTCGAAACATCAGGCCATTAACTATTTTTGTGCATTTATACCATAGGTCCTTTTGGTTGGTAAGCAGTTTGCAACAGCTAATTCTATTTTCTCAAAAAACTAATTCATTTAATTGTTTTCAAAACTCCACCTTTAAACAGGCTTCTACATGTTCATTGACTCTTCCCAACAAACTGTTAACGATGTTGCACGTTTTTGGTCGCCGTCAAACCCCGCGACTACCGGCCAGTGCATCGAGATCTTCTACCACATGTACGGCGCAGACATTGGCACGTTGAACATCTATATAGTGGAGACAGGCGGTGATGTCACCAAGCAGATCCCCGATTGGTCGAGGAGTGGTGACCATGACAACAAGTGGTTGATTGCGAGGACGGTTGCCACAACGAATTTGGATTATCAGGTGGTGTTTGAGGCGACCGTGGGAGGAAAGCTTGGGGACATCGCGATTGACGACTTCCGCATCGTTGACGGAAGCTGCACAACACATGGTAGGAGCTTCAGAGAATTAAGTGATTTTGTTCCTTTCCCTTTTTAGTGAGACAGGTTGACCCAACTTCACACTAGAGCATCGGACTCGAGCTCTGGTGTTTCTGATCAGCAAGTTGCAGTAATTTGTTTTTGTACTTTACAAGGCGCAGTAAGCGCAGAATTCTGCGGTAAGCAGAGTCATTAAGTTGGATCCTGGTGTTTCTGATCAGCAGAGTGTGGGTTCAAGTCCCGGTCTTGAAATGTTTTACTTAGAAAATGAACTTTTCTTTTTGCCGAACAGTTACTTTGGAGACCACTCTTGATCAATACACCCCATTTACCAGGAGCTCCAAATTATGCAAAAGCAATTTTGCACTAAAGACCTTAAAGTCCTGAGCCGACGAATTAGGTCTTTAGATTGAGCATGCGCAGCCATTATCCAATGGCAGTCAATGGTTCCATGTCCGAACTTGTCCCCCCGCAAGCTCTGATGTTTCTAATCAGCAGAGTGTGGGTTCGAGTCCCTGTCTTGACACTTGTGTCCTTAAAGGCCCTGTACACTATTGGTAAGATCGAAAAACACAAATGTTCACAGATTCACACATAACTTACATGATTTAAAGTAAGTAATGGTAGAAAGGGTTCCTTAAAATATTTTTGCCTAAAATGCTATCGTTTCTGAGAAATGAGTACAACAATAGTTTTTATCACGCGCGATAAAAACTCAATGTTTGAAAAAACAGAAAACATATAAGGTCTCTTTTCACTATTTTCTCGTGACCTCGATGACCAATTGAGCTCAAACTTTCACAGATTTGTTTTATTCATGCATATGTTGAATCACACAAAATGTGGACACTGATTTTGAGCTGTTGCCAAAAGTGTACAATACCTTTAAGCAAAACAATTAACCATTAGTGCTTCGTCCTTCGGATGGGACGTAAAGCCATAGGTCCCGTGTGTTGCGTGTTGCACGTAAAAGAACCCAGTTACACTTATCGCTATTAGAGAAGGAGTTTATGCCCCAGTGTTTCTGGCAGTGGCTGCTGAATGAGCCACAGCACCTTGTAAACCCGTATAAGGTGCCACATAAATTGGTCTCAAAATAAAAACAAATTCAAAAACCTGTCTTAACATGTTTCTGTTTGTTCAAGCGCCTTGGTTACCTTACTAGATACGTGTGCTATATAAGACTATATATTATTACTATTATATTATTGTACTGGTGGTTTTCCCTTCTATATCTGAAAAATGTCTTTGTTTGTTTCCTCAGGTGACTGTAGCTTTGAAGCTGGCGATCTCTGTGATTGGTTCCAAGATTATGTGGACCATTTTGATTGGTTGGTTAAGCCTGCTAGCTACTCCGGCGTTGGTCCTGACAAAGATCACACCATCGGCACGGGGGCAGGTAGGAGAGAGACTGTTGAGGGAAACAGGGTTTTTTTCAATTATTATTACAGTTTCAAATGAAAGAACCTAGACCGGAGTGTGTGGAGATATTGTTTTTTGACATTATGGGGAGTCCTGGTCTTGTGTTTCTCAATTGAATATCAATACACGTACCTCACTGCGTAATTAACAGAAATAAATTGAATGTGCAAATGTTGACTTTGAGTATGAAAAATACCTTTCGATTCTATTGAGTATTGAAGTATACTCACTACCCAAAGAGACAAATGAGATAAATCTTCTTTTACATACATCTTAGTGCAATTATTGTTCAAATAAAAACATTTGAATGCTTGGTGTCAGTAACCAAGAAGTTTTTTCTCATTTTGATTCTGGTCTTGCCAACAAAAAGTTGGTCCAATAAACATTTTGAGCTACAGAGCCCTATGGTCTTGTAGATTTTTCTCCCAAATTTGGGCCCAGGACCCAATTTCTTAGTGTTGCTTAAGCAGAAAATATTGCTTAACAATTTTCTGCTAAACAGAAATGAGCAGGATACCAGTCACAAGTTGTACATGTGACATGGTAGTTTGGCCAGTAACCTCATTCTGGTAAGCATAATGTTGTTGTGCTTAGCTAGTTTTTGTGCTTAAGCAGCTCGATGGAATTGGGCCCTGGGCTCTACTAAAATGTACGAGTTTCAACAAAAACGGCCATCGTGATTGCGCAATATCGCATCCATCCCCCTTCCCTGAGTTGGAGTTGGTGTATCACGTTTGACCTTTGACATGTTTGTTGTTGCCTAGGTTACTACATCTACCTAGATGCAGCGAGTGCCCAGATTGGTAGACAGGCATTCCTGTCAAACGGTGAGAGTATCCCTGGGCCGGCACCGGTGACCATCAGATGCTTGACTTTCTGGTACTACATGAAGGGAACCAACGCTGGCCAACTCTCCATTTTGCGCGAAGAGGGTGGTGCTCGCGTTCCAATATGGCTGTTGTCTGGTCACCAAGGAGACGGCTGGTTGTATGGGCAGGTGTCATTCTACGAGGCCAATAACTACTATGTAGGATTCCGTTTACCTTTATCAATCATATAAACCTTCATCATGCTAGATGCCATGTTTGTCATGCACCCTGTGTTGCACATTAATGATGCGGTTCCAATAGCCACCTCTCGAAAGTGGGACCTGTCTATTTTGACCGTCAACTCTCATTTTGGATATATACTGGATAATCAATGGAAGAAAAACAAAATGGTTGCACAATGACAAAGCTCGATTGACCTCTATAGACCCCTTGCACAACCCGCAGCGAACTCACATGCGCCTATCCTGGGTATCATTTTGGGTGTCAAAATTGTATACAAACATGCACAAAAGAGAGTTTTGTTCGGAGGCACATTCCGCGTTGTGTAAGGGGTCTATTGAAATCAATAGATCCCCCTTGCATAACGCGAAACGCTACAGGTACGCTGAGGTCACGCGCACGTTTTTACGCACAGAGAACAGCTATCGTCCAATGATCTGCCTCCTTTTTGAGAGTGTGATGTCATATGCAATGGGTCTATAAAGCTACAATGTTTTTGCACTGACACAGAGCTTTGTTCTTGGAGGACTCAAACTGTTAGTTGTTTGGTTAACATTTAATCTGGTTAAATTGGGTTATCGTTACTCAACCAGCCATGCCTTAGTTTCTTAGGATTTACAGGCCTGGAATTACACGCAGGCCATGATGGGCTCAAACTGTTAGTTGTTTAGTCACCATTTAATCTGGTTAAAATTGGTTATGGTTACTCAACCGGCCATGCCATAGTCCCTTAGGATTTACAGGCCTTGATTTATATGCAGGCCATGATTGGATTTGTTCTTAGAGGACTCAAACTGTTAGTTGTTTGGTCATCATTTTATCTGGTTAAATTTGGTTATGGTTACTCAACCAGCCATGCCTTAGTTTCTTAGGATTTACAGGCCTGGAATTACACGCAGGCCATGATGGGCTCAAACTGTTAGTTGTTTAGTCACCATTTAATCTGGTTAAATTTGGTTATAGTTACTCAACCAGCCATGCCTTAGTTTCTTAGGATTTACAGGCCTGGATTTACACGCAGGCCATGATTGGATTTGTTGCCCTGGTCTTGGCCTTGGTGCCCTTTCAAAGTTTCCGGTAGACTTTTTGAGATTTTCCAATGGAAGTGCCTTTTCTTTTTGAAAGGGGCACCAATGTTAAGACCAGGGCAACTACGCCAATGGCCTCTGTGGACTCAGTCTAATCCCTTGCCTGGATTAAGCTTACCAAGTGTTCTCGAAACATCTACTATCACCAAAGAAACAAGAGTTCCTCTTTATTCTTTATTTCCGTATTTGTGACCATTTAGAAAGTGTTAAAAACCGGTAATGCGAGATCTCTTCGGCGTGTCGTGGCCGGGCGGTTTCGTTCACCGGACCCAAGCTCTGGTGTTGTCAGCAGAAGAGTGTGGGTTCGAATCCCGGCCATGACACTTGTGCCCTTGAGCAAGGCACTTAACCATAACTGCTTCGTAAAAAATGGGAAGGTATTGCATTCTGCTCTACCAGCCAGGCTCCTACTGGATGATACCCATGCCTACATCCTTACGGACTGTGAAGGGGGTAACCCTGTTTCAGCACCAGGAGTAGGTGGCAACGTGCCCCTGGTGGCAGTTGATTTTGGTCGATAGCCCAAATCGGTTAAGTGTAGCCCTCACACTGAAGTGGCCATCCAGCCTTGTGATGTTAGGCGATCTCTCATAAAAAAAATAATTTAAAAAAATCTCGCTTGATCTGATCTATTTCCATTCCATTGAGTGTTTGTGTCTGTTTCTCGATATTAGATCATTTTTGCTGGAGAAGTTACCTCAACAGCGTCCGTTGACAACGACATCGCCGTTGATGATGTCGTCTTCACTGATAACTACTGCCAAGGTGAGGAATTTATCATAGAGCTGCTTATAAGCACACAAAGTAGCTAAGCACAAGAAAATTATGCCTACCAGAAAAAGGTAACCAGCCAAAAATATCATTTCACATTGTACCATTTGTAACTGGTGTCCTGCTCATTTTTTACTTAGCAGAACATTGTTAAGCAATATTTTCTGCTTAAGCAGCTCTATGAAATTGGGCCCTGGTCCTGTGTCAAGGTGTCTTTTGCCAAGGGGACGAGATTCATTTGACCAAATGGCCTTGTGTGCTGGGCCCAATTTCATAGAGTTTCTTATAAGCACAAAAAGTAGCTAAGCACAACAAAATTATGCTTACCAGAGTAAGGTCACCAACCAAAATACCTTTTCACACAAACCATTTGTGACTGGTATCCTGCTCATTGATGCTAAGCAGAAAAATGTTAAGCAATATTTTCTGCTTATAAGCAGCTCTATGAAATTGGGCCCTGGACTCCATCTTGTGTCACAACAGAGTGCCTTTAGTTCTTGACTCAAATATGAAAGATACTAAAGTGACTTATCAATATTGATCTCGGCAGTTATCCCTCACATCGCTGACGTCGGCGCCAAAGTCACGACAGCCCCTCTGCCTCCCCAGCCGACAGTCAACATCCCAACGGGACCAGGCAACTGCGACTTTGAGTCTGGGATGTGTAGCTTCACACAGGACACAACGGATGATATAGACTGGGAGCAGAAACAAGGCTCTGCCTCGTTTCTGATCAAGACTGGGCCTCCTTATGACCACACTAAGCAGGATTCAAGTAAGAATAAGAATAATAATAATACGCAGTTCTTATATAGCGCTTTATACTCCCCATGGGTGTCTCAAAGCGCTCAGTATTTTTCCTACAAGGTATGTGGAGTTACGTGTTGAAGTATGAGACCTATTCATTCATAACACCATGTAATGGTTTACAAGGTGCTGTGGCGCAATATGCAGCCAATCAAACCAGGAACATCGGGGCGAACCCCTTCTCTTTACGATAAGTGCACTGGGTTCTTTTATGTGCATTATATAACACATGGGACCTACGGCTTAACGTCCCATTCGAAGGACGAAGCATGTGGTTAAGTGTCTTGCTTAAGGACACGACTGGGATTCGAACCCACACTCTGCTGATCAGAAACACCAGAGCTTGAGTTCGGTGTTCTTATCCGCTCGGCCACGACACGACAAGTAAGAATATCCAAGGGATAGGCCTATGTAATAAGTAACTAGTAGTTCTCTGTTGGCGGGTCAGACGTATCCCCATACTGTGCTTTGGGCACTGGCCTGGTGACCAGTCTTGTTTATTTTATTTTCTTCCATTCTGTGTTTTGCGCATCTGATCATTTTTATGTAAGGGGCGCAATATAAATTTTAATTATTATTATTATTAAACCTTCCCATCACAGCCACAAACAGGAATGGTAGGGGTTGGGGCTGAACATTCAGGGGCAATTGAAAAACCACAAGACCACCAGACTTGTCCGGTCCTGAGTTGACTTGCCCAAGCCTAAAATCACTGGCCTCGGGCCTGCGGTCCAGTGTTAATTTCGAGCCCTGATGGTTTGTATAATATAAATGTTATTGTTAATGTTAAATGATAGCTGGTACCTACATGCTGATGGATTCAAGCAAAGCAAAAGCCAACGAGCTCGCTCGTCTACAAAGCGGCCAATTACCAAGCCCTGGGGGCTTGGACAACTGTCTGACGTTCTGGTACTACATGTACGGCGACCAGGTTGAGGTGTTGAATGTGTACGTGTTAGAGCAGGGCACGACCACGTTGTTGAAGCCATATTGGATGAGGACGGGATCGCAGGGTGAGCACTGGATCCAGGCTGTTGTGGAGTTGGCTCAGATCAACAAGGCGTATCAGGTAGGTTTGAATAGCGCCCTCACTCTTAAAGGGATTGTATACATTTGGTAATTGGAACCCACTGTTTGTTTCAATCCTATATAGTTGTAGATATAAACCGCAAAAACTAACCTGTGAAAATTTCATTTCAAAAGGTGGTAGCTTTTTTTAGATATTGCCGAAAATCTGGAGCGGTTATATCCACACAGGAAGAATAAGAACATGTGCATAAAATAAGAAACCTGTGAAAATTTGGGCTGAATTTGTCTTCGAAGTTGCACGGAAATAATGAACAAACAAAAAAACACCCTTGTTGCATGGAATTGTGTGCTTTCAGAGGCCTGAGAAAGGCTTCATGCCTGATCTCGGATTCAAATTTTGGGTTGAAAAATTACCTCTTTCCCTAAAACTTCATTACTTCAGAGGGGGTCATTTCTAACAATATTGTTTAATATCAACAGCTCTCCAGTGCTCTTTGCCAAGTATGTTTTTATGGTCATTAAGTGTGGAGTAATTACCAGAGGTATACCCTTTAAAATATAAATTATGCTCGAAATGGACATACACCGGATGGCATAAATGCCATCTTGAACTTGAACTACATCAACAATTCTAGCTTTTTTGTCAGCAGTGATTCTCATCCATAATGTTTTGATTATCGCAGGTCGTTTTTGAAGCAAAGCGCGGTCAGGGAAGAGCCAGTGACATTGCCATCGATGATATCATGGTAGACTCCAAGAAATGCCCCATTCGTAAGTTAAACCCTTTAACCCTCTCGTTACCAAATTCTTTCGGCATAAACAATTGCTGGTGCCCACACAATAGCAGGGTATAGTGCACTGTCGAACAAAGTCGCCATTGGGGCTCAAGCAGGGTATAGTGCACAGTCGACTAAACTCAACATTGGGGCTCAAGCAGGGTATAGTGCACAGTTGACCAAAGTCACCGTTGGGGCTCAAGCAGGGTATAGTGCACAGTCGACTAAAGTCGTCATTGGGGCTCAAGCGGGGTGAAGTGCACATTGCACTAAAGTCGCCATTGGGGCTGAAGCAGGGTATAGTGCACAGTGGACTAAAGTCACCATTGGGGCTTAAGCAGGGTATAGTGCACAGTGGACTAAAGTCACATTTGGGGCTCAAGCAGGGTATAGTGCGCAGTGGACTAAAGTTACCATTGGGGCTTAAGCAGGGTATAGTGCACAGTGGACTAAAATCACCATTGGAGCTCAAGCAGGGTATAGTGCGCAGTCGACTAAAGTTACCATTGGGGCTTAAGCAGGGTATAGTGCACAGTGGACTAAAGTCACCATTGGGGCTCAAGCAGGGTATAGTGCACAGTCGACTAAAGTCGCCATTGGGGCTCAAGCAGGGTATAGTGCACAGTCGACTAAAGTTACCATTGGGGCTCAAGTAGGGTATAGTGCACAGTGGACTAAAGTCACCATTGGGGCTCAAGCAGGGTATAGTGCACAGTCGACTAAAGTCGCCATTGGGGCTCAAGCAGGGTATAGTGCATAGTTGACTAAAGTCGCCATTGGGGCTCAAGCAGGGTATAGTGCACAGTCGACTAAAGTCGCCATTGGGGCTCAAGCAGGGTATAGTGCACAGTCGACTAAAGTCACCATTGGGGCTCAAGCAGGGTATAGTGCACAGTGGACTAAAGTCACCATTGGGGCTCAAGAAGGGTATAGTGCACAGTCAACAAAAGTCACCATTGAGGCCAAAAAAGGGTTAAACCTCTCACAGTTTTGAATCCTTCCGGTCTTTTGCTACATCACTAATGTCCCACTACATGGTCAATATAATTTTGTTATTGCCTTTGCAGCCACCCAATCCCCTGGTGTCTTCCCATTGTTTTGTGACTTTGAGCAAGGCTATGTGGCATGTGGTTGGGCGCAAGAGGAATTATCAACTGGGAATGATGATTTTGATTGGGCGTACGGACAGGGGTCAACCGTGGTCTTCGGAACTGGGCCTTCAGTCGATCACACCTTAGGAACTGGACAAGGTGAGAAATTTTTTCAGTTTATTTTCGCTGACCTCCTCTTTTTTAGCAGCTATCATATGGTGACTCTGCCCTTGTTTGGTTTTGAATGTATATCTTTCCCTTTCTAGTATTTGATTTTTTTGTGAGAGAGGAAAACCGAAAGGCCAGGAGAAAAACCCTCGTTGCATGTACAGAGCTCTTCCTGATTCTGCAGAAAGTTCCCTCAAAAAAACCCCAATCTTTTCGTGTTCTGATGACCTAAAACACCTACAGTGTGTTGCAATTAGTGAGTAGCTATTAAAAAGAATAAATTCGTCTCTGGAACTACAACCAGTTAAACATACCGTCCGTGTAAACATTATCGCTCTCAGACTTTTGGCAATATCTCAGAAAGGCTACCACCTAGTTTTATTGTATATATCTCCATTTAAAGGGTCTGTATACGTTTGGTAATGACTCTGAAAATTAATGGCAATAAAAACTTACTTGGAAAGAAGTACAGCAGCTTTGGATAGTATAATGCATTTTAAGAAACTTTTCACTTCGAAGTACTGCAGTTATGGAAAAAGATATCAGTTTTTATCCCCAAAAATTTCAAACTGAGAAGCGTTACTGCAGTAACGTTTCTCAGATTGTGTATTACAATTGCAGATTATTCTTCCTGCGTGGACATAACCGCTCCAGATTTTCGGCAATATCTCAAAAAACGCTACCACCTTTTGAAATGAAATTTTCACAGGTTAGTTTTATGGTATGTATCTACAACTGTATAGGATTGCAACAAACAGTGGGTTCCAATTACCAAATGTATACAATCCCTTTAAATAGGATTAAAACAATCGCACGGTTCCAAAAACCAAAGGTATACTTTGCCCTTAATGTACGTTATCTTTATATCGGTCTTCCACCACTGTCTAGGTCACTACCTGTTCATCTATGCAGCAACTCAGAAGGCCAACGAGAAGGCCTGGATTCTGACTCATTCTTACCCGGCTACCTCCGGTCATTGTCTTGAATTCTATTACCACATGAGAGGCCAGCACATCGGCAACTTCAATATATTCCTCAAGGTATAAATTTGCTTTTTAAAGTTAGGGTCTCAGATTTGTTGTTGTCAACGTAATAATAATAATAATAATTATTGAGAAAATAGAATTAGCTGTTGCAAACTGCTTACCAACTGAAAGGACCTACGGTATAAATGCAAAAATAGTAATTAATAGCCTGACATTAATAATAATTATTAACGCAATAACAATTATTATTATTAACGTAATAACAATAATTATTATTAATGTAATAATAATAATAATTATTAACGTAATAATAATAATAATAGTTATTAACGTAATAATAATTATTATTAACGTAATAATAATAATCATTATTACATAATAAAAATAATAATTATTAACGTAATAATAATTATTATTATCACGTTGACAAAAGAGCTGAGAAGAGCTGTTGTTATAACAGCTCTTATATAGCGCAATTTCAGAGATGATCATTGTGCTTCACAAACAAACAAGAACAACATCAGCAATGTGAACACACACGAATAAATGGGTTTTGAGATTGCGCTTGAAAGCATCAACTGTTGGTGAGGACCTTATGGTCTGTGGTAACTGGTTCCAGAATGTTGGCCCGATCACACTGAAAGATCCATCGCCTATCTGTTATTTTTGCGGTATTATTTTTGGAGTAATAATTTTCTCTTTGAAAATATATCGTTGCCACAATGAAACCATAACTTGACAACTTATCAAAACCTTGTCCTTTCTGGTTGGTTTACTCACTTGTAGGAGAACGGCAAGTATTCCAATAACTACTTTAGCATGACCGGTGATCTCGGAGACATTTGGAATGTGGGACGATTCCCGTTCACGGCAACCTCACCATATCAGGTCGTTTTTGAAGCAACGGTTGGCAGTGGTGACCAAGGTGACATAGCCATCGACGATGTCCAGATATTTTCAGGGTCTTGTCCTCCGATCGGTAAGAAGAGTCATAAATAGCCTCTTATTTTTTCTAAGATTTATTGTAATTTTTGGGTGAACAAAGAATTGATTTACTTATTCTCATCAACGAGAATATAAATAATAAAGAAAATAACTTATTCTCATCAACGAGAAAATAACTCATTCTCATCAACAAGAAAATAACTTATTCTCATCAACGAGAAAATCACTTATTCTCATAAACGAGAAAATAACTCATTCTCTTTAACGAGAAAATAACTCATTCTCATCAACGAGAAAATAACTTACTCTCATCTCATTGTGATTTATCTACTTTTGTCTTTAACAGACAGTTGCGACTTTGATGATGCGACCAAATGTACATGGGTGAATGAAAGAGTGTCAGACTACTTTGATTGGACGGATGGTAGCAATGGGACACCGAGTCAGGGTACCGGACCCTCAGTAGATCACACTTATGGAACAACTTCTGGTGAGTTACAGGTGGTCAGCAGTTTCTTTAAGTTTATTACAAGTTCCTTGAAGTCACTGACAAGTGGTAAGGAGAGTTTGCCATCTACAAGAGTCAAGCCTTAGCCCCATCCGTAGAGCTAGCAAGATGTCCTACTATATCAATTTCTCTTTTTCCCCTTCCAAGGTGTTTACAAGTTCCTTGAAGTTTCTTACAACTCGCAAGGAGAGTTTGCCATCTACAAGAGTCAAGCCTTAGCCCTTTCCGTAGAGCTAGCAAGATGTCCTCCTTTATCAATTTCTCTTTTTCCCCTTCCAAGGTGTTAACAAGTTACTTGAAGTTTCTTTCAAGTCGCAAGGAGAGTTTGCCATCTACAAGTGTCAAGCCTTAAACCCATCCGTAGAGCTAGCAAGATGTCCTCATCTATCAATTTCTCTTTTTCCCCTTCCAAGGTGTTTACAGTTACTTGAAGTTTCTCACAAGTTGCAAGGAGAGTTTGCCATCTACAAGAGTCCTTAGCCCCATCCGTAGAGCTAGCAAGATGTCCTCCTTTATCAATTTCTCTTTTTCCCCTTCCAAGGTGTTTACAAGTTACTTGAAGTTTCTTTCAAGTCACAAGGAGAGTTTGCCATCTACAACAGTCAAGCCCTAGCCCCGACCACGTCCTCGGGTAGATGTATGTCTTTCTGGTACCACATGTACGGCAGCCAAGTCGGCTCCCTTGAGATCATGATAGAGGATACCATCACTGCCACTCAGACCACGTACTGGAGGCTTGGCGCCGACTTCGGAGATGTTTGGCTGGAAGGTCAGATGCCTGTCTCAAGTCCGAACGCATACAAGGTGGGTTTTACGACAGGGATGAGACATATCAGACCATGCTGCAATACGTGAATCACCCATTAAAAGCAGACCCGAGTTTGCCTATGACAACTCTGGTTTGTACTCACCAGTTTGGGAAAGAGCAGTTTTCAACATGATCTTTCTTATCTGGGCCCAATTTCATACAGCTGTTTCTGTTCTTGTTTATAATGTGAAGTTTTGGGAAACAGTTTTAAATGTTATCATAAAAGTAACTTTGAATCATAAAAAATCGACCGATTAATATATCTTGACAAATCGTATATGAAACAGTAGAACTTTCTCTCTGCTCTTCAGCATTTCTGTTATTTGACACCAGCAGTAGGCCTTACACCAATGTGTATTAAGCACTGTATACTCGGTACTTTCCCAAGTTCTGTGAAAAAAATCCACAGGCAAATCACGAGGGTTGGATTCGAACTTGTCTGTATTTTCCAGGCATGAGAATCTTCCGGATTTTCCGGATTTCCGGATTTTTCACTTCAAAATATGTGGTCTCCGAGTTCAATGTGAATTTGATATAAAATTTGGGGGGTAGGGTGTTGGGGGAATGCATTTATATTTCGCTAATCTCTCGTCTTTAAATCAGAAATTGTAAATTTACCTTTGTAAAATCATACCGCGGATCGACACTCCGTACGTGAAAAACGGCACGTAAACAATTGCCGCCAGGCTTCCATGTGCATCGCGTATGCAGCCAGATCAATAGATATGTGTAGACTTCTTTCATTCCTCGCTTCAATCACGGTGCGGTAATAAGTTTACTGCTGCAGCAAAGAAACATATGTGGAGACTTTGGGAAGTCTACTGACAACAATGCGCGGTGTATGGATGCGCGCACATTGTTAGACTTTTTTACGCACGTGTGTGAGAATCGTCGACGTCTGCAAAACCGTTAAGTCTCACTTTTTTTTGTGAGCTTTTTGAGATAAGATATGTCTAGCATTTTTTATGATTTCATTATTGTTTTTTGAGTATTTTCCTCCTACTAACTCGACCCATGGAGGTAGGATATGCATGGTTCAACCACTGAGTGCGGCGCCGACGCTTGGTGACGTTGCCCAATTTCCGGACATTGCGCAAAATCCGGACATGCATTTTTAGCGTTAGATTTTTTCGGGATTTTTCATCATCGCCCATTCTCATGCCTGATTTTTGTATCTTTCTTTTCGTAAGGTTTTATTCAAAGGAATTGTTGGAACTGGTTACCAAGGAGACATTGCCATCGACGACATCTCCTTTAAAGATGTTCTTTGTGGAGGTAAGTCGTTAAGGTAGATGCATGGGAAGGAGGTTGGCCTCTTTTTAAAAAAGGACAAGCATTCACTAAAATCCAAACGATGACGTCTAAAATATAAAATGATCTCCTGCACATGAATTGATTTTAATCTTCCAATCAATAGCACACAATACAAATAGCGCAACCCAGTCACTTTATGTGAAGGGCGAAAGTTCAACACGAGGCTGGCTACATTACATACAAGCTTACAAAATCCGATTCAACTAGCCCTAAGAAGTACAATATTTCTCTGATAAAAAAAAGAGTTAAACACAAAACAATATTCACGCAGAGAGTTCTAGGACATTATCCCTCCCAAGTAAACGGTGTTCGGAGCATGGCCAGAGCCATGCTCTGTACTAAATAGAGAGAAATACCCACAGAAAATAAATGTGCTCTCTCTTGCTCAAAGCTAAAATGGAAAACAAAACAAAAAGGTCCAAAGGTCGCGGACACAAATTTTAAGTTTTTATATTAAAGGAACGTTACAGAACTGGTAATTAAAATTTTCTTTAAGATCACAGATTTACATAAAACTTACACGGTCTGATGATGATGATAGTAGAAAACATCCCTAGAAATATTTCTGTCTGAAATGCCATATTTGATGAGAAATAAATAAAACTAATTTCCGATTGGAGTTTATAGCTCATGAGCGTTTTATTCATGCATTGTATAACACATGCAAATGTGTAATCGGTTTTTCACTATTTTCTCGTGACCCAGATGGCCGATCGATCTCAAACTTCTACAGGTTTGTCAGTTTATGTATATGGTGGATTATATAAAGTGCTTACACTGCCAGAAACTGTTTTGTTAATGTTCCTTTAAGTATGCATTTAAGAAAGTTGCATCAGGCCCGAGTAAGATTGAGGGCGCTCTTGCGTTCACTTCTTTTTCTTCTTATCGCGTCCACACACCCTAGGTGTTGTGTTTCAGCCAGAACTGAACACAGTCGTTGGCACTTTCATTGAGCTCAGCCAGGGCCCAATTTCATAGAGCTGCTTAAGCACAAAAAGTAGCTACGCACATTTAAATTTTGCTTACCAGAATAAGGTTACCAGCCAAACTACCATGTCAAATGTACAATTTGTGACTGGTGTCCTGCTCATTTCTGCTTAGCAGCTCTATGAAATTGGGCCCAGGTGTCTAGCCTCGCACCTCTGCTCCAGCAGGGGACATCTGAGTAGGTGATCCATTGTCTGTGGTTCTGAACCGCATATGCAGGTCACATCCTGGGCCCAATTTCATAGAGCTGCTTAAGCACAAAAAGTAGCTAAGTGCAACAAAATTTTGCTTACAAGAATAAGGTTACCAGCCAAACTACAATTTCATGTGTACAATTGGTGACTGGTATCCTGTTCATTTCTGCTTAGCAGAAAATTGATAAGCAATATTTTCTGCTTAAGCAGCTCTATGAAATTGGGCCCAGGTCGTTCAGATAGCATTCACTACATAACCACAACTGATCAACTATAGCTTTAAGAATTATCCGGTCTTGTCCCTTGACTCCAATTATGTGATTTTAACTTTTTTTGGGGTTTATTTTGTTATCCAACAGTTTACCCAAAGGCTGCAGATGTAGGTGGCAGTCTTCCAACACCAGCCTTGCCATCCACAGCACCAGGTAAGGGATTAACTCTAGGTGGCAGCAGACTTACCGGGTATAACAATTGTTGTTCAATCTGTGCCGCAGATTCTGAGCATGTGCACATCCAATGACATTACATTTCAAATTATTTCATTTTACCGCATTCGCGATCAAATGCATTGTATGCGACTTTGTATACGTGCCGTGCTTGCATCATTTTGCAAGACCAGTTGGCGTACGGGGTGTGCGATTGGTCACGCAAGTTGTTTTTGTTTTGGCTAATGGACCAATAAGGAGACCCCTTTTTGTTCTGGCGCATGTAAGAAGATGCAAAGTTTTTGAAGCAAGTTTCCCTTTTGTCGCAGCTCGGTTAGGAGCAACGCACAAGTTTTGTAGATGAGCATCGACAAGTTTTCTTGTTGAAATGAGTTAGAAAGAAAAGCAGTTTTAAGCTGTGACAAAACAGCCAATTTAATGCCTATATAGATGTGTTCTTTATTTTATCGTCTGAGTACCAGATCCTCTTGATCATCTTGAAATACATCATCTCCCAGGCTCCATCTTGCCTTTCTCGGCTCATATCATTTTATCACGGTGACATTAGACTAAGATCAATTCGTGATCCACTCACCTTGAACACTCCTACCTGCTCCGCCCTTGGTTATTGTCCCCCGCCATTGGAACGATCTTCCCTACAACATCCCCTATTCTACCTCAGATGCTACATTTAAGAAATTGCTCAAAACAAAACTGTATCGATTCTAACTCGGGTTCCATTTTCACAGGGCCTTGATCTAGCACCTAGGAAGTGTGCGCTATATAAAAACCTATTATTACTATTATTATTATTATTATTATTATTATTATTATTATTATTATTATTATTATTATTATTATTATTAATATTATTATTAAGGAAAAGATTGATTGCCTCTTTTTTTGTTGACATTTCCCCTCCCTTTAGGACCTGTCCAGTATGATTGCAACTTTGAAGTAGACATGTGTAGCTATACGCAACCCACCGACGATGATTTTGATTGGAGAAGAGAAAGTGGTTCCACTGACTCCGTTGGGACTGGTCCCGGCTTCGATCATACATATGGAAATTGTAAGTTGAACTCGTCTGGCGTGTCGTAGCCGAGTTGTCAAGCACACTGGACTCGACCTCTTGTGTTTCAAATCAGGGCCCAATTTCATAGAGCTGCTTAAGCTCAAAAAGTAGCTAAGCACAACAAAATTATGCTTACCAGAATAAGGTTACCAGCCAAACTACCATGTCACATGTACAATTTGTGACTGGCATCCTGTTCATTTCTGCTAAGCCAAGAATTGTTAAGCAATAATTTCTGCTTAAGCAGCTCTATGAAATTGGGCCCAGCACTTAACAGCGGCCAGCCACCAACCAAGCACAGTGCATACATAACTTTTTACACATTATGCTTGCTTAGGAGCCATTTATTCGCTAGTTCACATAGCCGTTCTATATAATAAGCCACTGCGTGACCAGTCTTTGACAAATTAAAGTGCATAAACTCTGATGTTTAAAGACCAGCTTGAACGAAAATTGCAACATGTGATCTTTGCTGAAATTCTTTTAAAATGTGTTCAAGGAAATTGAGGTCACATGAGAGTAAACAGATTATAATTGTGTAAAAAAACAAACACATTTGGAATACCCTCCTCCGGTGCTTTTCAGAAAGATTCGCGAAGAGCCATGTTACGTCATCACTCATGTTACGTCATTTGTGGGAGCTCCGTTTTGTCTAGCCGCTTTGTTGCAACATGGAGGTATAACAAAGCAACCTCCCACAAATGGCGTCAAAGTATTGTCATTTTTACACATGCCCTCAACGGCAGAAGTATAGCTAGTTTTTTCAAAACCTTGAGGTTAGGGCCTAATTTTTTGATTGATAATTCCGAAAAATCCAGAAGTGTTAAAATATCAAAATTACATTTAAATGATAAACAGACACATTATAAACAAGTTTAAATGGCATTCCCGTTAAAAAAATTTGTTCAAGTAGCTGTTGAAGTTTGTTTGTAAAGGAGTTAAATATAGGAGACTTCTTGAGATCCAGATTAGTCTGAAAATCGGGCTGATCGAGTTGGCTCGGGACACTGCTTGGGTTAAAAGGTCGGTTTACGTTTGGTAATGACTCTGAAAATTATTGGCAATAAAAACTTACTTGGCAAGAAGTACAGCAGCTTTGGATAGTATAATGCATTTTGAGAAACTTTTCACTTCGAAGTACAGCTGTTATGGAAAAAGATGTCACTTTTTATCCCCAAAAATTTGAATCTGAGAAGCGTTACTGACAGTAACGTTTCTCAGATTGTGTATTCCAATTGCAGATTATTCTTCCTGCGTGGACATAGCCTCTCCGGATTTTCGGCAATAAGTCAAAAACGCTACCACCTTTTGAAATGCAATTTTCACGGGTTAGTTTTATGGTATATATCTACAACTAAGGATTGAAACAAACAGTGGGTTCCAATTACCAAACGTACACAATTCCTTTAAGAGGAGGGCGCTATTCAAACCTTACCTGATACGCCTTGTGATCTGAGCCAACTCCACAACAGCCTGGATCCAGTGCTCACCCTGCGATCCCGTCCTGATCCAATATGGCTTCAACAACGTGGTCGTGCCCTGCTCTAACACGTACACATTCAACACCTCAACCTGGTCGCCGTACATGTAGTACCAGAACGTCAGACAGTTGTCCGAGCCCCCAGGGCTTGGTAATTGGCCGCTTTGTAGACGAGCGAGCTGGTTGGCTTTTGCTTTGCTTGAATCCATCAGCATGTAGGTACCAGCTATCATTTAACATTAACAATAACATTTATATTATACAAATATACAAATAATAAATGTTCATACAATCCCTTTAAAGCTGGATTTTTGTTTCTGCTCCTTTTAGCCACCGGGTACTTTATCTACATCGAAGTGTCCTTCCAATCTAAAGGGCAGAAGGCAAGGTTAGAGAGTACCATGGTCGCCCAACAGCAAGGTCCATGGTGCATGTCGTTCTGGTATCATATGTACGGCGATCACGTGGACACACTCAACGTGTACACCAAGACGGCGTCTGGGGGGCTGGGAACTGCTGTATGGACGAAGAAGGGATCCAGGAAAAATAGCTGGTACTCTGGTGATGTGATTGTCAACCCAAACAGTGATTTCCAGGTAAGTGTGTGTGTGTGTGAATCGAGCTCTGGTGTTTCTGATCAGCAGAGTGTGTGTTCTTAATCCTTTAGTATAATCATCACCAAACGCCCAGACATTGCTTATATTGTTCATTTCAAAATGTCAACTTCTGTGAAGCATAGACCTTATGCATTGACATAATTAAACTGCTATCTTAGAGGTATACCGATCATGAAACAATGGAAACGCACAGATTTGTACGCGTGGTGCACAGGACTGGCCAATGAACAACCTCCTTTTGACCTCTAGGCAATCGAGGGCGCCATACTTGAATGATGTCGTGGTCTTTTGTACAACACGTGACAGAGCTGCCAACTCTCCCTTATTATGCAGAAAGTTCCCTGAAAATAAACCCATCTTAGCATATTCTGATGAACAAATTTGAAAATCTCCCGGATTATGGAAACGTTTGCCCTATTATGTTAAATGTAATTCTAAACATCTCCCTTATTGCAAGATGCAAATGTTGGCAGCTCTGCACTAAAGCAAAACAATGCATTCGACAATAGAAGTGGCGTGTCGTGGCCGAGCGGATAAGAACACCGAACTCAAGCCCTGGTGTTTCTGATCAGCAGAGTGTGGGTTCGAATCCCAGTCGTGACACTTGTGTCCTTAAGCAGGACACTTAACCTCATGCTTCGTCCGTCGGATGGGACGTTAAGCCTTAGGTTCCGTGTGTTGTGTAATGCACGTAAAAGAACCCAGTGCATCTATCGTAAAGAGAAGGGGTTCGCCCCGGTGTTCCTGGTTTGATTGGCTGTTTATTGCGCCACAGAACCTTGTAAACCATTACATGGTGCTATAAAGGAATAGGTCTCATACTTCAACACGTAACTCCACTTACCTTGTAGGAAAAATACCGAGTGCTTTGAGACACCCATCGGGAGTATAAAGCGCTATATAAGAACTGCGTATGAAGAGCTACGTATTAAGGCCAATAATAGAATTGGACTCGATGAAGACAAATGACTAAAACCCCATTTTTGTTTCCTTTCCAATTTGTTCAGTTTGTGTTTGAAGGTGTTCGAGGAGGCGGTTACAAAGGAGACATCGCACTGGATGACATCATGGTTAACACTGGGCTGTGTCCAGGTACTAGACTTGTCTTATCTATGATCATTTCTTGTCATTGTGTTTTTAGAGCTCGCAGAAAGACCGCACTAGAAAAACATCCACTGTTGTTACTGTGCTGTTTGGTTTAGTGCACGTTAAAGGCAGGGGGGGGTCAATTGTCAAAGACCAGTTCCTCACTAGGTGTATCCCAAAATCTGCATAAAATAGCAAACTTGTGAAAATTTGGGCTCAATTAGTCGTCAAAGTTGCAATAAAATAATGAAAGAGAAAAAAAACACCCTTGTTGCATAGAATTGTGTGCTTTCTCAAATTCCAATTTTGGGGTGAAAAATTACCTCTTTCTCAAAAACTACATTACTTCAAAGGGGGTCGTTTCTAACAATATTTTATAATATCAACAGCTCTCCAGTGCTCTTTTTATCAAGTAAGTTTCTATTGTCATTAATTTTTGGAGTAATTACCAAAGGTGTACCCTCCCTTTAATCCGGAGGTTGCAGGTTCAAATCCCGCTCTAGTAAATTTGGTTTTGTTCAACCCAAAATTAAATAAAAGCATGTACAATCCAATGTTTAGGTTTTAAGAAAGCAGAACTATCCACAAGTAAATAATTGTTACAGTGATTTGACCTTTGATATTAATGGGCCTCTATGTGTGACCTTTCTCACCTTTGTTTGACCTTTGTCCTTTGTTGCAGTGAAAGACTTGTGCGAGTTTGAAGATGCCTCATTGTGCCAGTACACGCAGGTACAAACGGACAACTTTGATTGGACACAACTTAGTGGTCCCACGCCAACGGCAAATACCGGACCGACCACTGATAAATCTTATGAGACGGCCACTGGTAAGTTTGAAATATTATTGGTCTTCAGTAAGACATACCTGCTTAGATTGAATTGGAACTGTCCAGATTTTTGAGATTACAGGCCGCAAAAAAATCAGAACATTCCTATTTCTGACAAGAGACGGCAATGAACAAGATCAAAAAGTTCCGACAAAAGAGGGTGCCATTTGCTTGCGAGAGTAGAGATTTTCCTACGGGATACAGTGATTTTAGTAAAATAATTATATACCTTTAACCTCTCGACCACGGCTTGCCGTAATATTATTTTGATTGTTTTTGCAGGGAAGTACATGTACATCGAGGCTACAGGTCGCACCGCTGGTCAGAAGGCACAGTTACTATCCGCCAAGTATACACCCACCCCAGGGGTGTCAACGTTCTGTTACTTCTTCTATTATCACATGTATGGAGACCAGATGGGAACACTAAATATCAAGGTAATAATCAATAATAATAATAATTATTCGGGAGGCTAATCATCCTTACTCGCACTTGGAAGCTGAATTGCGAAGACGCGGCTACAATGTGTTCGAGCCGTCGGCATGCAAGGGAGCCTTTGAAAGCCAACCACATCGACCCATTATGACCACAGAGCAAAGCCTGATATCAAAAGTGTTTGATTTTTGCCAAGATAGTTGGCCATGCTGTGCAGTTTATCAGTTGCACGAAGCACCGTGCTTTCCAGGCTAGCTTTTGGTGCATTGGTTTCTGCTGTTTGTACAGCTGACACTGGTACC
Source organism: Plazaster borealis (assembly GCA_021014325.1). Taxonomy (NCBI): domain Eukaryota; kingdom Metazoa; phylum Echinodermata; class Asteroidea; order Forcipulatida; family Labidiasteridae; genus Plazaster; species Plazaster borealis. The sequence continues at coordinate 23,075,778 of CM037461.1, forward strand.
ACAGACTGCCACAAAGTACCATACCTTCCAGGCTAGCATTGGGTGCATGGGTTTCTTTTGTCTGTACAGCTGGCACTGGTACCACAGACTGCCACAAAGTACCATACCTTCCAGGCTAGCATTGGGTGCATGGGTTTCTTCTGTTTATACAGCTGACACTGGTACCACAGACTGCCACAAAGTACCATACCTTCCAGGCTAGCATTGGGTGCTTGGGTTTCTTCTGTTTGTACAGCTGGCACTGGTGCCACAAACTGCCACAAAGTACCATACCTTCCAGGCTAGCATTGGGTGCTTGGGTTTCTTCTGTTTGTACAGCTGACACTGGTACCACAAACTGCCACAAAGTACCATACCTTCCAGACTAGCATTTGGTGCTTGGGTTTCTTCTGTTTGTACAGCTGACACTGGTACCACAGACTGCCACAAAGTACCATACCTTCTAGGCTTGCATTGGGTGCATGGGTTTCTTCTGTTTGTACAGCTGACACTGGTACCACAGACTGCCACAAAGTACCATACCTTCCAGGCTAGCTTGGGTGCATGGGTTTCTGCTGTTTGTACAGCTATTTTGTTCAATATCTTTGTTCTTTATTTGAAACAAAAAAGTTCCATCCTCTTAAGGTGATCCCCTGGCTGCAGCTTCCCAGGTTGTATCATAAACTTGGGTGTGATTCCTGGCTATACGGCAGTTACAGGTTGAATGGCTTCTGACTGGCACCCCGAACAAAGGTTTTGACATAATAGGGAGACCGCCAACATGAGAGCTAGATAACTCATTAGGTAGAGCGCCGGCACGTTAAACCGGAGGTCGTTGGTTCAATTTTCTTTGTTCATCCCAAAATTATTTAGATTGTTCATAGTTTTTGTCCAGTTTTTATAAACTTTCGCCTTTTTCCAATTTTAACCACAGTCTAAGACAGCAGTTGGTGAAACCACAGTATGGACAAACACAGCCAACGACGGCAACACGTGGTATCGGGACTTCTTTGAGATCAGCGAAACCCTCCCCTACCAGGTCATGTTTGAAGGTATCGTAGGAAGTGGAGAACGCGGTGATATGGCCATTGATGATATCTTCTTTAATGTAGGAAGCTGTCCTCCAAGAGGTACGAAGTTTTCATTACGTGAATCACCCATTGAAGGGAAGGTATACGTTTGGTAATCACTCAAAATATATACAATGTATAAGCATAAAAAGTGACTTGGTAACGAGCAACAGAGAGCTGTTGATAGTATAAAACACTGTGAGAAACGACTCCCTCTGAAGTAACGTAGTTTTTGAGAAAGAGGTAATTTCTCACTAAAATAATAAAAACTTCTTGCAAGAAGTTTTTATTCCTATCTGGAAGCACACAAATTTGTACAACAAGGGTGTTTTTTCTTTCATCATTTTCTTGCAACTTTGATAACCAATTGAGCCCAAATTTTCACAGGCTTGTTATTTTATGCATATGTTGGGATACACCAAGTGAGAACACTGGTCTTCGACAATTACCAAACGTGTACGATGCCTTTAAAGGGAAGGGATACGTTTGGTATAAATCACTCTTAAAATTAATGGCAATAAAAACCTACTTGGTTAGAAGTACAGTAGCTTTCGATAGTATAAAGCATTTTGAGAATCATTTCACTTTGAAGTAATGTGGTTATGGAAAAAGATATGAGTTTAAATCCCCCAAAATTTGAATCTGAGAAATATTACTGTCAGATAGGCTAAGTTTCTCAGATTGTGTATTCCAGTTACAGATTATTAAGTTCGACTATCAATAATGTTTGTTCTTTGCAGACTTTTGCGACTTTGAAGGATTCTGCACGTGGAGTAACGATCCCAATGATGACTTTGATTGGATTCCTCTACAAGGCAGTACCTCCTCAGCCTTCACAGGACCTTCAGTTGACCACACAACAGGCAGCCAAACTGGTGAGATAATAATAAAACTGGGGGCCGATTTCACAAAGGACTAAGATTTATCTTTGGGGTGTCAGGTGGCCGAGTGGAATTCAAGTTCCGATGGTTAAAGGTATCGTACACGTTTGGTAATAACTCAAAACAAATATTAGCATAAAAACTTACTTGGGTTCCAGGCTGAAGTGGGTTCCAGGCGGGTTCCAGGCTGAATGATTATATTACAATTGATAAGAGTCACAGTGAAACCGGTGAGAAGAATTCAGAAATGTTTGGATAATGAGATATTCACGTAATGATACTCTGACTGAATGTTTATGTTACAATTACTTTACTGATAACAGCTGATAAGAGTCACAATGAAACCGGTGAGAAGAATTCAGAGATTTTTGGGTTAATGAGAAATTCACGTAATGATACTCTTTCTTTAGGTTTTTACATGTACATCGAAACCAGCCAGCAAACCCAAGATGATGTGGCTGTCCTACGGAGTGCCATGAGACACCCTAGTGCCTCGGCCGGAGAAGGCTGTTTTGATTTCTGGTACCACATGTACGGAGCGAACATCGGTCAGCTTACGGTGTCGTATGTCACCGACTTTGGAACGGTCGGCGAGGTTACTACTCCAAAGTGGGCCCTCTACGGGGAACAGAGTTCCGATAGCGTTTCATGGCTGCATGGTCAGTTCAGCGTACCGAGAACGAAAAACTATCAGGTGGGTTGAACAATCTTTTACTCTTAAAGGCACTGTACACTTTGGTAATTACTCAAAATATACATTAGCATAAAAACTTACTTGGTAACGAGCAACGGAGAGCTGTTGATAGTATAAAACATTGTGAGAAACGACTCCCTCTGAAGTAATGTACATGTAGTTTTTGAGAAAGAGGTAATTAATTTCTCACTAAAATAATAAAAGACTTCTTGCAAGAAGCTTTTTAGTCCTATCTGAAAGCACACAAATTTGTACTACAAGGGTGTTTTTTTCTGTCATCATTTTCTTGCAACTTCAATGACCAATTGAGCCCAAATTTTCACAGGCTTGTTATTTTATGCATATGTTGGAATACACCAAGTGAGAATACTGGTGTTTGACAATTACCAAACGTGTTCAGTGCCTTTAATTCTTTCCAGTGCCTGCTTTTTTTTTTGCATTTTAAGCCTAAAATGCCCAGCTTTTTGAGGTTTTTCAAATTTATGTATACAAAAATTTTAAAAAAGTCTTTTTCACCAAACAAAATATATCTTGATGATTTGTGTTGCCTTGGTACATCCCGAAGTCAACAGTATTTCTTGAGTGATAACATGTATATTATGGGTCGTACATGTACGATTGACGACACTTTTTGAGTACATAAAAACGATCGTACATGTACGATAATGGCGCTTTCTAATATATAAAAATAGATCGTACATGTACAACCTTGGCACTGAAAAAGAGTTAACCAATGAAAATATATCTTTCACAGTGTCAAGCTGGATTATTCATATGGCGCTTTGATACTTGATCAATGAATGTCTTTTATTGTTGTTACTTTTTTTTTTTTTTTTTTAACAATTTTACTCTTTAAGAGATGTTAAATTTGCATCAGGGATAAAGAATATTATATTTTGGTTTTAGTTGTACACCGATGTCTGTAAAGCACTCTATACTCAGTACTTTCCCGAGTCCTGTGAAAAAATATTCACAGGCATATTACTCGGGTGGGATTCGAACCCACGACCTTTGCCATTATAGAGCAGATGTCTTACCAACTAGACCACCGAGATTGCCCGGTAGCTAGAGGCAGTTCGAATCCTATATTATAGCAGCGGGGACCGCGACAATTTAATAGATGTTAAATTTGCATCGGGGATAAAGAATATTATATTTTGGTTTTACCTGTACACCGATGTCTGTAAAGCATTGTATACTCAGTACTTTCCCGACTCCTGTGAAAAAAACAATCACAGGCATATTACTCGGGTGGGATTCGAACCCACGACCTTTGCCATTATAGAGCAGATGTCTTACCAACTAGACCACCGAGATTGCCCGGTAGCTAGAGGCAGTGTGAATCCTATATAATAGCAGCGGGGACCGTGACAATTTACGGTGTTCGGGTAAAACCAAAATATAATAAATTTTACTCTTGTCTCTTTTCAGATTGCTATTTCAGGAATGGTTGGTACGTCCTGGAAGGGAGATATAGCGATCGATGATTTGCAATTTGCGGACGGAGCCTGTAACAGTAAGCTCTTGATTTACCTTTTACCATTGGTTTGTAATTTGTCAGGATTTGTTCATGATTTGGGGATTTTTGTAAATGGTCTTTGGACCCCCCCCTACCCTGTTTTCCTCTTTGTATAACTCTATGTTGACTTTTGACAGTCCCTAAAATTACATAACAGCACTTTTTGCATTGTTCCTCTGTTAAAATATGACCTTAAACCCTGCGAGCGGCCAGCTTAAAATATTTACGCGGTTTCCCCAGGTGCTCACACGGTAGGCGTTTTATGTTGGGGTGTAAATAACTGTGTTTGGGGGCACAAATCTTGTTCTAATGGTCTGAACAGATGAATCTAAGTTCACTGAACACACACGCCAAAGATTTTAACATTCTGGCAATTGACACATTGGTTCACCACTGATTTGCCAAAAAGAGTACGGCAGCGCGGCAAGTTTTTTACTGCACAAATGAATGCCGCCTTGGCTCAGACCCACATTTGTGACAACTGGCCTACCCGGTGAATGACCTCTAGGGCAAAATCGGTTCAGCCACTTTGTTAAGGACTGTTCAGGGTTGGATGAAAATTAATTTTAGCGAAATTGAATAAAAAAATTGTTGTAATTAACAAAAATATAAAAAATTGCCTACGGCGTGAGCACCTTCGCTACTCGCAGGGTTAAAAATGGAAAGATTTATATTGTTTGCACTGATGGCGTCACAATGTAATCTTTGTTTTATTGCCTTGTTTTAGCCATCCCCAGTGTGGCCGACCCAGGCATGTACATCGGCAACGTCTCCTGCGATTTTGAGACGCCTCTTTGCATGTGGAGTCGTGACGCTTCATCAACTGAGAAATGGCTGAGAAATAAGGGCCCTACCGCTTCATTTGGGACTGGACCAAGTGCTGACCACACTTCTGGATCAGGTACTGGATGTAATTTATCTGGTGTGTTGTGGCCGAGTGGTCTAGTTCACCGGACCCAAGCTCTGGTGTTGTCAGCAGCAGAGTGTGGGTTCGAATCCCGGTCATGACACTTGTGCCCTTGAGCAAGGTACTTAACCATAATTGCTTCGTAAAGTTGGGAAGGTAGTGCATTCTGCTCTACCAGCCAGGCTCCTAGTTGATGATACCCATGCCTACATCCTTACGGACTGTGAAGGGGGTAACCCTGTTTCAGCCCCAGGAGTAGGTGGCAACGTGCCCCTGGTGGCAGTTGACTTGGTTCAACAGCCCAAATCCGTTAAGTGTAGCCCTCACCTTGAAGTGGCCGTCCGGCCTTGTCAGTTGGGCGATATCTCATAATAAAAAAACCCAGGTTGGCTCATCAGGGCGGAGCTGTCTAGTCATTTTATTTATTTATTGTATTGCACGTCACACTGGCAAAACACTAAACGTTATTAGAATGTACAATCCACAACATAGAACTATGACTGAGAAAAAAAAAAAAAAAATATTCAAAATTGTATTAAAATACCAAGCCAGTGAGTGGCAAGGAGGAACAGGTGACCAGCACCTCTACAAGGCCGTCCTACCACAAACTTTGTCAACAAATACCCGGCCCTCGGATTAAAAAGTTGTGGAATATCTTCTCCATGAATAGGCTAACCTTGGCCGTATGCCACAGCCGATACTCGGCTGTAAGCCACAGCCGATACTCAACCATGGTATGCTGGAATCTCAGACTTGCCAAAAAAGGTTTTGTAGAGGAAGACATCCAGTTGAGTGGTTAGGAACACTGAAATAACAAAGCTACGTTCTCATTTTCTGGTTGACAGGTTATTACATCTACTTGGAAGCGACTGGAGTCAGCCAAGGTGCAGTAGCCCGTATAGTATCACAAGAAGTTGACCCGACCAACCCACCAGAGAACTGTCTTGGGTTCTGGTATCACATGTTCGGTACAGGCGTTGGTACCCTGACCCTGTACACCAGGGTGGGCGGTGTCCAGCAACCTGTGTGGAGTAGATCTGGCACTCAGGGAGGGAACCAGTGGTTTCAGGGGTTTGTGAACATCGCCTTGACAACCAAATTCAATGTGAGTTTGAACATATACTTGATTTCTCTCTGGATATTAAGCAAACTTCGGTATTCAGCTTCCTCACTCGGAAACTAATTAAAATACTCTACTTTAAGGTAACTCAACACCCAAATTCTTGGACTCGGTAAGACCTGTATTTTACAGGTTAGCAAGAAAATTGGGTGGCCAGCTTGCGCGTTCACCATGGATTTGTATTGTTACGTCATTCATTTTCATACAGTAAGCAACGGAAGGTTAGCATGCCTTTTCTTGTGCTTACAGTTAGCAGCGCTATGAAATGGAAACTCGCACAGTAAGCACAAAATCGGCCGTTAAGCAGCTCTATGAAATTGGGCTCTGGTGTGGGTTCAGGTCCCAGTCACGACATTTGTGAGGCACGTGATTTGTCAATCCCCCACTTTCATTAAAGGCAGTGGACACTATTGGTAATTACTCAAAATAATTATTGGCATAAAACCTTACTTGGTAACGAGTAATGGGGAGCTGTTGATAGTATAAAACATTGTGAGAAACAGCTCCCTCTGGAGTAACGTAGTTTTCGAGAAAGAAGTAATTTTCCACGAATTTGATTTCGAGACCTCGGAATTAGATTTTGAGGTCTCGAAATCAAGCATCTGAAAGCACACAACTTCGTGTGACAAGGGTGTTTTTTCTTGCATTATTATCTCGCAACTTCGATGACCAATTGAGCTCAAATTTTCACAGGTTTGTTATTTTATGCATATGTTGAGATACACCAAGTGAGAAGACTGGTCTTTGACAATTACCAATAGTGTCCAGTGTCTTTAAGACTCTAGCTATTGTAAAATGAGTGCATGACAAAACTTAATTTTGACCTTTGAGCCCCTCTTTAAATACAAAAACCTGACTCTTATTTGGAAACCTTTTCTTTGATACTTCTAAAATTAGGAGGTTCATCAGATTGAAAATGTTGTTCATGGAAAAACAAAATCTAAATATTTCTGCTGGGTTAAATAAACATGACGAAATGAAAGTTAGTTTAAAGGCATCGTACACGTTTGGTAATTACTCAAAATATATATTAGCATAAAAACTGACTTGGTAACGAGCAACAGAGAGCTGTTGATAGTATAAAACATTGTAGGAAACGACTCCCTCTGAAGTAACGTAGTTTTTGAGAAAGAGGTAATTTCTCACTAAAATAATAAAAACTTCTTGCAAGAAGTTTTTATTATTCTATCTGAAAGCACACAAATTTGTACAACAAGGGTGTTTTTTCTTTCATCATTTTCTTGCAACTTCGATGACCAATTGAGCCCAAATTTTCACAGGCTTGTTATTTTATGCATATGTTGGGATACACCAAGTGAGAACACTGGTCTTTTCCAAAAGTGTACGATGCCTTTAAAAACTAATCATTTATCAATTCTCTTTGTAGTTTGTGATGGATGGTGTTCGTGGGAGTTCGTATCAAGGTGATATTGCTGTTGACGATGTTTTGTACACAGCGGACGCCTGCCCTGCAACAAGTAAGAACTTTTTTTAATTTAAGATCACTTTGAAGTATAACACAGGTCAACAATTTTGATGTATGTTTTGGCACAGTAGAGTGTTATTTCATCTTAAAATGCAACGGACTCAAGCTCTGGTGTTTCTGATCCACAGAGTGTGGGTTCGAGTCCCGGTCGTGGCACTTGTATCCTTGGGCAATATACTTTAGCATAATTGCTTTGTCCTTCGGATGGGACATTAGGCCGTAGGTCCCGTGTACTAGGATTGGTTATGCACGTAAAAGAACCCAGAACACTTATCGTGGAAGAGTAGGGGTTAACCCCTGTGTTTCTGGTTCACATAGCAAGCACCCTTGTTTACAGGTTTCCTCAGGCTTGCGAGCTACAGTGATTAAGTTCTTCTGAAAAATAACCGTGTTATCTCGGTCTTCTAAAATTCGTTTCAGGAACATGCACGTTTGAGCTGGACTCCTGCGGACTTACCCAGGAGACTTCCACAGACGATTTTGATTGGACAAGAACCCAAGCGAATGGGATACCTACATCTACTGGACCGCACACCGACAAGTCCACCGGCACAAAGGATGGTAACTTATATATCATTGATAACCCATTAGCTCTTGCGCATTAACTTTGGGTCTTATCAAAATATATCCAGGGGTCGATTTCACAAAACTCTTCCTAACTTAGGACTAGTCCTAGGCAATGCTAAGAGATAGGACTAGTCTTAAGTTAAGACCAGTTACTGGTCCTAACTTCAGTTAAGACTAGTCTTATCTCTTTGTGAAATCGGCCCCTGGACAGGTAGTCAGATATGCCAGTGCACTCTGCGGTTTGAGTGGCTGATTAAATGTACATGTAGTAAAAACAAACTTGCGTTTTGTCCTGGACGGTACTTATCCACTGGTTGTCCTGGACTAATTTTGACAAGGTCCCTTCAGCATAAGTCATTTACTTAGTGAACAGGGCCCTGTATCATAGAGCTGCTTAAGCAGCAAATAGTGCTTAACATTTTATGCTATGCAAACAAAAATGAGCAGGATCCTAGCCACAAACAACACATGAGCAATGGTATGTTTGCTTATAGCTTCATTCTGGTAAGCATAATTTTGTTGTGCTTAGCTCCTTTTTGTGCTTGAGCATTTCTATGAAATTGGGCCCAGGGCTGGGAAAAGTCACTGGATTAATGGTAGCGAGTTCCAAAGTACAGGAGTACAGGGGATAAAGCTATTTGAATATCTTACATTTTCACATTACATCTTTTAAACTTACATCATGTAAGCTCATAACATTTAACCTTTGGGCTCTGCAAGTTTTGAACTAAATCTACCTATTAGTTCGTCCATAGGGAGCCAACTTCTATTCTGCTACTATGTATTGTCACAAAATCGACTAACAACTTAAAAAAAGAGTCTGTTAATGGCGTCAATGAATGATTGATTGATTGATTGATTGTTTGAACTTTCAAAACAAATACATTATATTTTGATTGATTGATTGAATATTTGATTGATTGACCTTTCAAAACAAATACATTATAATTTGATTGATTGATTGAATATTTGATTGATTGATTGATTGATTGATTATTTTATTGACTGATTGATTATTTTATTGATTGATTTTTTGGTTTATTGATTGATTGATTGATTGATCAATTGATTATTTGATTGATTTATTGATGAAGTGATTGATTGACTATTTGATTGATTATCAGGTTACATCATGTATCTGGATCCCAGCAAGGGAACCAACACTCAGCGAGCAGTGATGTATACCGGGCGTTTCCCACCGTCATCCTTCGGGGAATGTGCAACATTCTGGTATCACATGCACGGCCTGGGAGCTGGTACCTTGCAGCTGAGTGCTGAAGACAACGCAGGGTCTGTTAGCATATTCAAGAAGATGGGGGACCAGGGAAATATGTGGCGGTTTGGAACGGCGTCCGTACAATCCAAGCCTAACGGATTCAGAGTAGGTTTCCTTCTTTTTTCTTTTTTCTTTTTTTTTTTCTTTTCACTTCAGGATTTTTATTTAAAATTGCTAACACTTGTTTCAACTTTAAATTGAATTTTGACGATTTTAGATTTTTGTAAGATTTGTAACTGTAAGGGCAGAGATGGTTCTTGTGATTGATTTAGCTTTAGTGCGCTACATACTTGGCAGCACAGGCTGTATACACCCCAGGGTGCTGAGATGGTTTAAGGAATGAATTATATGGCCCAGTAACCAGGGGTAATAATGATCATTCTTTGGAATTGCGCTATATTAGAGTCAATATTATTATTATTATGAAACGAAGAGATGGTGTAACAACTCGGCTCTTCAATGAGGGCGCTCTTTCTTCTGAAGTTGGTCAGAGCATACTGACCAAAATGTCAAGTTGCCAGACCACCAGTTCTTTTCAGAACCACCACAACTCATAGAGAGACTTCATGTACATAGTGTCTTTTCATTCATTTCATTTGATTTATTAATTCTGGTTGTGAAGCCAAGGATTCTTAGAGAACAGACTTAATCACGATACTAGCCAAGAACCCTTGGAGGGAAGACAAGGAAGGAAGTTTCAATTTCAGATGTGGGAGGAAAACCTCAGAGAATTATTCCAGGGAAAACCCACACAATCAAGTAGGGACTGAAAACCCAATCCACATACTGCGGAATTCACACTGGGGTTCCAGAGGTGAAAGGCGAGGAAAGATACCTCTACGCCATCCCAACTGCCCTAAACTTACTGCAAACCTCACGCAGCTGATTTTGGGGTTGATTTTCATTTCAGTATGATTTTGTTTTCAGTTTTTGGTAGAATTCTTTGTTTTGTATTGTTTTCAGATTGCTATCGAAGGCACGCGTGGCACGAGTCCAACATCCCATATTGCTCTTGATGATTTCGACTTCCGTGTTGGACCATGTGACCCACCAGGTCAGCCAATCATAAGTGTTTTCCCCCATTTTTGCACATACCGAATATTCATTGTTAGAGAAAAGTGAAACTTGGCCATACTTAAATGATAACCTGTAGTCATTTCATTTCATTTATTAATTCTGTATGTAAGCCAAGGATTCTAAGAAAAGCAAACTCAATCACTATACTGGCCAAGAACCCAATGGAGAGGAGACAAGGAAGGTAGTTTCAGTTTTAGATGTGGGAGGAAAACCCTAGAGAATTATTCCAGGGAAAATCCATGCAGTCAGGTAGGGCCTGAAAGCCCAATCCACATAGTGCCCCTGGTGGGATTCGAACCGGGGTCCTACTGGGGTCCTAGAGGTGGAAGGCGAGGAAAAAAACCACTATGCCAAAACATAAGTTCTTTAGGTACATGTTCTCTTCCTGTTTCTTCCCATGTACCCTGCCTCACTGTGGAACTCCTTACTTCTATATATTGTGTCAGGGCCGAGGGGTCTGGCGCACCCGATTCAAGCTCTGGTGGCCAAGTTGAATCTAGTGGGTTCGAATCTCAGTCCTGGCACTTGTGTCCTTGTTAACTATGATTGCTCTTCGGTGTTTATATCCTGACTTATGGACTCGCTAAGTAACGAAGTAGAAGTAGAAGTCTATACTCGAAAAAGGTACCAAAAGTAGGAGGTAACTATGGGACCCTCATTAAGAAAACTATAAAAAGACTACCAATTAACTAATTAATTTTTGCTTAATTGCAGGCCATTGTGATTTTGAGGGTGATACTTGCGGCTGGACCAATGAGCTCAAATTGGATGATTTTGATTGGGTACACACCAGAGGAAAGGATGCTACTAGCTACCTAGCGCCACCACAGGATCACACCACCATGACTGATCTAGGTAAACCAGGGAAAGGGTAGACTGGTCCCCTGTCTTTATCTGCCTTACAGTCCCAATGACAAAAGTAGCTGCTCAGATTCTTCAGATATAAAGAAACCCTGTTCTTTGATCTGCTTGGGGATATCTTGCGGGTTGGAAAAATCAGCTGCGGAGAAGTCAATCCGCAAGTTATCTTGGAATAGACCCCTTGAATTGGCCGCCATTGCTTAGGTCAAACAATGGGAATGTACATGTGCGTACACGCCAATGGTAGGTCTTTGTTGACAGCAGTGAGGGCGCTGTTTTTGGCTTTTTCAATCATGTGCAAGGGGGTCTACAGTTTTGAGATGGTGTCTAACTGTGTTATCAAATAAAAAAGTTGCATCCCCTTAACAGGCATGCAACTCTTTTGCGGATCCGCGGATTTTCGCGTTTTTAAATTCGCGGATCCGCGGATTTCCGCGTTTTTTTTTGGGGGGGGGGGTTTTTACGGTTTTTTTTTAAAGCCTTATATATGCTTGGCAACAACAATGTACAACTACAATAATGTGAAATAAGCCTAGTTACTGGATCAACGGGGTGCCCCAATTCGACCAGCGTGTGTGTGTGATGCGCGCTCACTTGACGTTCCACGATCATTCTTACATCATGTAGTGTTTCAGCTCTTTTTTTAAGGGTCCATTCACATGTACATGCTAAGAATGCACCTAAGAGCATAATAAACCCCAACATTTTCTAGGGTACCATTGTGGGTCTCATGTCCCTTGGCGTTTTGGCTGCCTCGCTCCACGCTTGCGTTGTGCCTTTGAAAATGTTCCTCTTTTTTTTTCATCGGGCAGTTGCATGCCTGCCTTAAGTTGATCCCTTGGCTGACTGGCACCCCGAACAAAAATATTGACAATAGACTGTGCACGTCTCTTGCGCATTCGAACTTCCGGGACCACATGGAGATTTACGTGGGCAAGATTTTGTTTTGTCAATTATTTTAGTTCAGCGTGGTTTATGACCATGAAAAATATATATGTTGTTGGGAATGTAATACTTAGTGATAAAAAATAGGAAAGTGAAATCAATTCAACAGTATAACGAAGAAAATCCGAGAATTAAACTTGACCTCAGCTTCCGGTTGCTGCAAAAAATTATGAATTTTGTGCTCACCTCCGATCACAAAACTTATGTAAACGCTTGTTTTGGATGTGCGATGATAATCACCAGATGCTGTAATTAAAACGCGAAGCCTTTTCATAGCAGTATGTGGTTGTTGAGGCTTCAGCGTCCTCTATAAACTGCGTCAAGCGTTAATTTTATGCCCGTGTGACCTTCGCGAATCCACGTAAGTTGTTTCCGAAAAGTTAAGATCAAAATAAGCATCCTTGCCCCAGAGTTTTAATTTTGCTTCAACAATAACTAACACATTATTTGTGTATTTATTATAAAAACTAAAACTGATTTTATAAACATGTATTGAGTATTTTTGTTGTTTAGATTTTATTATTGAATATAATTTAAAACAAAGATTTGATTTCAGAGAAAAGAAATTTCTTCGTTTGACGTATTTTCTCATTCCGATATGCGCGAGACTTGCACAGTCTATAGGGAGACCGCCACATAGGGCTAGATAGCTCAGTTGGTAGAGCGCCGGGATGTTAACTCTTTCATGCGCCGACCGGTCGCTATAGCAAACGGTTTAAATCCCTTTAGAAAAATAGTTGTAAAACACAAAATAAAGATCACACGACTACACAGTTTTCAGAAAGGGAAAGAGGACTCTTGAGGGTGCTATTGTGACCTGTTTTTTGGGGGGTCGCCATTCGCAAAAAAAAAAAGAATAAACAATTAATGTGTCCATATGATCAATTTATCACTAAAATAAATGAAAGGGTTAAATCGGAGGTCTTTGGTTCAAATCCCCCTCTAGTTAATTTTTCTTTGTTCAACCCCAAATTGTATAATATTTTCCTGACAGGATACTACATGTTGATTGAGAGTGCATCTCTACTCCCGTCTGGAAAGAAGGCGTGGCTGGTCAGTGAGCATCTAGATTCTGCTCCTCAAGGATGCCTCACATTCTGGCTCTGGATGTATGGAACTGGTGAGTCCTCCTCATCCACTAAAACAAAATATCCTCACTGTATTCCATCCATAAATAAGGGAATAAAAGAGTGGCGACGAGTTCTTAAACGGCCGTTTAAAACCGGCAGGGTCGTGGCCGTGCGATAAAGGCCCGAGCCAAAGGCGAAGCTCTTTATTGCACGGCCGCGACCCTGCAAGGTTTTAAACGGCCATTTAAGAATGTGTCACTACTCATTTATTCCCATTCATAAATGCCTTTTTGTTAAAATGTGAAAGAATAAGGAAAATCGGTGGTAAAAAGACAATCTCTGATATTCTGTTTGTTAAGCGAATTTTCAAAGTTTGTACATTTTCAAAAACTTTTGTAAAATTCTGTTTTGTGTGCGTTGGGTTGTGTGTACGCGCGTGTACAAAAAGATTAGGCTACGCGCAGGAAGTAATAGCCATATTGCATTCCGCGTAAGTAAATTGGCGGAGCTTGCGCGTCCAATACGCGAAGCCCAGCCGGTTATAAACAACTCCAGCTGGTCTTTATCAGCCGTTTGAACACCCCCCCACGTGACGTGCTCTCCACCAATAGGAGTAGCGAAACTGTCTGGGGTATTTATGAATGTATAATTAATCGCTGAGTTACCATCGGGTACATTATAGCCGTCAATCACAGTCAATTACAGTCAGTCAAACTGTGTAGGCATTGTTTTTGTAACTGATTTTGCAGTATGAAGTTATGGGTTTTGCATGAGCCTTAACTATTCCCCAAACCTTTCAAAACCCAACTGCGTTTTTTGTTTGATTCTGTTGAACTGAGCACAGCGCAACTAAACTGCAGAATATGGGATTATGGCTCGTTTTCACAAAGCACTACATCCGTTTTTGAAACCACGGCTTGGGATCCGGCTCCGGCTCGGGGGCCTTGTCGGTTATTTTGATAAATGTGCGCTTTTGGTACGGGGCTTCAATCAGACGGACGGCTTCCAAGCCAGAGCCAAACCCCAAGCCGTTGTTTTGAAAAAGTCCTAAGATTCATTAATGTGTTGGCACCATTACCATAGTAATTTGTATTGTTCAGTTCAGTTCAGTTCAGTTTATTTTCACTCAATCAGTTTGCTTACACAATAATACACTTAGGGTACTTTAGATCAGGCCGATACGCAGGTATTGCATGCCGATACGCACACATTTCGGTCGATACGCAAAAACTGTATACATATTTTTAATAAAAAATATATATAATTTCACAAAAATCATCAATACAAAACCATATAGAATGCTCCAGATTGCACAGTAGGGCTTTTAAAACCAAGATAAACACCAAGTAGAAAACATTCCGAAGACCTTGTTTCAATTCAGCGTGTTTAGGCCAAACATCCAAAAATTGGGGTTCCAGAATGGCCCACAGTTTTTAAAAAACCTGGGGAGAACCCAGGATTATCATTATTATTATATATTTCTGGTTTCCATTGTAACAGTTATTTGTCTAAACTTTGCGTAAAAAACATTTTCTTCGCTAGGTGCTGGTGACCTAAACGTTTACATACAAGACCCGAGCTCTGGATCTCAGAACAAGCAGTTCACCACATCAGGGGACCGGGGAAGTATATGGCACGAGATTGAGGTGACTATCAATAGCGTTATTGAGCACCAGGTCGTTATGGAGGTCGTTGAAGGACTTAATACCAACGCTACTGTTGCCGTTGACGACGTGATGTTTGAGACCACTGTCTGTAAAGGTAACTTTATAGCTTCTTGTAAATAATATTATCATCAATTTCTTGTGATGAAACCAAGGATGCCTCAAAAGCGAAGTTAGTCACTGTAACTCGGAAGCCTCAGGGAGTGTTTCAAAAGACGGTCGTGTTCTAGGCGCAAAGGAATGTTCCCAAGGCACACGCCCGCGATCCATTGGACCACCAGAACGTTCTGTTAGACTGCATCATTAGCCAAGTTCGCGCAAGGACTAACTTGGCCCGAACTCTGTCTAGTCGACGATAGTTGGACCACTCTAGTCGACTATTTGGAACCAGCCTACTGGGCATGGTCGCATCGCTGGTTACCAATAGCCGTTTTCATAGCACAGTGCAGAGTGGACCAGTTATCAGAAACTGATAACATATGTTGAGTTGCCAGTTGCTTTGACTTGACATGACTAGAGTCGTTCGCACTTCTGTACGCATGCCCTACGTACGTCACTGAACAACCACTTACTAGTTAACCACTGTTCCTTGCGCGAACTTAGCCATAGTACGGGAGCAATTAGTAGTACTTCAACATTCCAATAACTACATGTACTTTTTCTCCCTCTTTCCATCTTTGACTTTGTCCTTTGTGTTTCGAATTTTTTCTTCGAAAAAGACTCTGCTAGGGTCGAAGTCAGGCCATTAACTATATTTTGCATTTATACCATGGGTCCTTTTGGTTGGTAAGCAGTTTGCAACAGCTAATTATATTTTCTCAATGAATTATCCTCGTAGATTTGTCTATTATTTGTTTTTTCTCAACCCACAGGAATCTCTCAATTTAACTGCGACTTTGAGACGGATCTTTGTACATACACCCAAGCCCAAGACGATGATTTTGACTGGACAAGAGCCAAGGCAACACCTTCACTGGACACTGGACCTAGTGTTGACCACACCACCGGAACAAGTTAGTATGAAATGCAAAATGTTGTCATAAGTTGTAATGTTGATGTAATTCACTTAGAGTTGCGAGCTCCGTTTTTTGGCTGATTTGACCAAACAAATTATGTTTAAAGGCACTGTACACGTTTGGTAATTACTCAAGTATATATTAGCATAAATACTGACTTGGTAACAGCAACGGAGAGCTGTTTATAGTATAAAACATTGTGAGAAATGACTCCCTCTGAAGTAACGTAGTTTCTGAGAAAGAGGTAATTTCTCACTAAAATAATACAAACTTCTTGCAAGAAGTTTTTATCCCTATCTGAAAGCACACAAATTTGTACAACAAGGGTGTTTTTTCTTTCATCATTTTCTTGCAACTTCGATGACCAATTGAGCCCAAATTTTCACAGGCTTGTTATTTTATGCATATGTTGGGATACACCAAGTGAGAACACTGGTCTTTGACAATTACCAAACGTGTTCAGTGCCTTTAAATCTTCTCCATTTTCCTCCATCCAGATCAGGGTTACTATGTCTACATTGAGACGTCCTCGCCGAGGGCCCAAGGTGAGAAGGCACGACTGGAGAGCGCCAGCGTCCCGGCCAAGACTACCAAACAGTGTCTGGATTTCTGGTACCACATGTACGGAGACGACGTGGATGCGTTCAACGTCTTCACTAAGACCAGCTCGGGGCTTGGAAATCGCGTCTTCCAGAGAGTTGGGACCAAGGACAATAAGTGGTATAGGGGTCAGGCCAATGTCATCATGGCAACTGAAGCTTTTCAGGTAAGATAAGGCCACATACAAAAAGAAAAATGTTGAGTGTCCTTTTTTTTCGGGGGGGGGGGATGGGCAGGAGGTAGTGTTTTAGGGGGTTTTTAGTTTTTTTTTATAGTTTTGTTGACCATGGCAAAATATGAAATCAAGAATAAAAGAAATCATCACAATCACTATAAAACAGAGGGTTTGTGTGATTTTGATGTTTTTTATTGCTTTGTTAAACCCATGACGTTTTCTGTTAACATTTTCAAAAAAACTAAAACGCAGTGTAGCCTAAGTCAATATTTGAAGAATTGTTCTTGTTTTTGCCGACATGAATATAAACCTTTCTTCAAACATCTTTTCCATTTTTACAAAATATCAGCTGCAAAATCTTGGAGTTGAAAAGGCTGTTTTTTATGATAAAAAACAAAAAGGGGGGTCGGGGGGTTTTGTAGGGTCAGGCGGGGACGATCAACAATTCTTTTTTTTATGTTGCCTTAGAGTCTCCACCCTGTTCATCTGTGTGATTTATTTATTTATTTTATTTATTTATTAATTCTGGTTGTAAATCCGAGGATTCTCTCAGAAAGGCGAACTTAATATCTATACTTACTAAGAACCCCATGGAGAGAAGACAAGGAAGGAAGTTTCAGTTTTAGATGTGGGAAGAAAACCTCATAGAATTATTCCAGGGAAAACCCACTCTTTGCTTTTCTTGTACCAGTTACTATTTTTATTTTATTTTGTTTGTTTTTGTCTGTGACTTCCAGAGCACACACTTTAATTAAGTGCTGACAAATTTTGCTTAACAGAAACAGGTTACCGGGAGTATCATTTCATGTGTATTGTTCATGACTGGTGTCCTGCAATTGTTTGCTTAGCTGAAAATGTCGTTTAGCAGTGCTGTGAATTGGGCTCAAACCTCAGCTGCAAGGAGCTTAGTCAGAGATTTTGGCAGAAACATCAAAGACCCCGAATTAAATTTTTCGCTCATGTTGTATTTATCTTTTCCAGTTTGTGTTTGAGGGTATCGTCGGAAAAAGCTACGTGAGTGATCAGGCCATTGATGACATCAGAGTCTATGATGGATCATGTGAAAGTAAGAAGAAATATAATCTTGATATAAATCACTTTTCTATAACTCATACACAGATCCTTGTCATTTGAATTTGTTTTTCACATTAAACACAAAAATAAAATATAATAACTCGTCCATCCCTCACTCTGACAAAAAATAAAAAACGTGTAAACAACATGGACGGCTCCATGTAGACACCAACCTTGTCATGACCTTGCTTCGTTTGGACAAATTGGCAGGGACCAATTCATTTTTGAAATGATGCTGCGAAACGTCCAATAATTAAACATATTGGACAGGCAGCTGTCCAATATTTCATTTTGAAGCGACGCAGCAGTAAATACATGGCAAAATTATGACAATAATGTGTGTTTGGAATATAAACAATTTTTTATAACATACCTCTTGCTGGTTCTCTATCCTGGTTGGCTGAAACACGGTCACCTGGGGTTCAGTAATATAGGCTAGTGCATGAAATTGTGCCACGGTGAACTAGATGCGCATCACATCGCGTGCGTAAATTGCAGTAAACTTTGGACTGGAAACAGCGCCCTCTCATGATGTGGCCTAACTCGGTCACTAGTGCACGTCTATCTTCTCTCAGGCCTGTGAGTGACCAGAAGAGGGTGCTATTCCCGTTGGCCTTCAGCCTCGGGAAATAGGACCCTCTTCTGGTAGATAGGTCACTCACAGCACTAGTGATCTTGTTGCCAGTCCATATTTGTGTAATATTGACTAACAAACAGTGAACATGAGAAATAAACTAAATTACGGGAGACAACCACGTCACGATCTCTTCTTGAAAGAAGTGCTGGTTCTGAGGAGAACCAGCAGTGAGATAAGTCTGAGACGAACAGAGATGATGAGATCTCAACATCATGTCTTCATCAGGACATCAATCAAGTCGAGGCCATACAGCGTCTCGAGCCTGCCCAGTGATCTTGGTCCAGATGACCCGGTCCAGCATGCAAGAACGCAGCTCCTCAGCGCTGGCCAATCTGGTGTCCCGTTTGAGCAAGTCCATGTGGGTTCCCAGAGAATGGTTGGGCTAGCTCCAGGTGACGGACGCAGTGCTCTGCAAGTTCGAGACGGCGTTGACGGATCTTTTCTGTCCCCTTCGGCATGCCAGTGTAGAGGTCTATATTCCTCATGTGATCCTGACATGAGATGTTCAGGGCCATACGCAGCATCCTCCAGGACATCCATCGCCGGGACAGACATCGTCATGCTGGATCTCTTTTAAAATCAATCTTCCCCTCTCATAAATTACTCCACAAGACGTAATTTTGCATCGCGTACTATTGTCTTTTTATAGCCACGAACTTCTGTGAGTTTCAAGACCCGGATCTCTGCGGCTACACACAGGACACATCGGATGATTTCGATTGGATCTGGTGGAAGGGTCCAACTCCATCATACTACACTGGACCCAGTTTTGACTACTCCTATGGAACTGATGCGGGTAAGAGAAAGAGAGAGAGAGAGAACCTCTTTAACAGGCACAGTCATGCACTCAACTTGCTATACTTTGTTTTCCTTTCCCCCTGTACCATGAGGGACAAAGGGTACTGGAATTCATGCTCAAAATCTCCCTTTTTTCTTTAAAATCTCATTTTTAACCAGTTAACGCCGAAAGACCTGTATACATGGAAAAACTTTTATGAACCAGAAAACGGTATGACTGATTTGTTTACTGGGATATCTATATTTGTATGAGGACAACAGTGGATGACTTGTTTACAATCCATTGTGTAGTGTGCACAAGCATGCTTTTACCATGCTTTGCTTTTGTTTCCCCAATACAAAGAAGGACAACAGTACTGGAATGTATGCTTGAAATCTCCCTTTTTCCGTGGTTGTTAATTCCATACTTTTTTTCTTTTGTTTTTCATTACTGTTTATTATTGAATTCGGCATATGGAAGGTACATGTAAGTCTGAGATTCCAGCATGCCATGGCTGATTATTGACCGATAAAGACCTCGTCGCCACTCTTCTATTCTCTTAATGTTCATCATTCCTAAACACTACTAACCGACTGTCTCAATTGCAACCGTACACAGGTTACTACATGTACATAGAGTGTACACCACCACATCAAGGAGATATTGCTAGGCTGAGCAGTCCAACCTTTGTACCTGATCCTAGTACAACCTCAGCTTGCTGGACGTTCTACTATCATATGTATGGAAGCCACATGGGAACTCTGAAAGTACTGGTATGTGGAGACCAATGATTGTAGTTTTATTTAGATTTCCCTTTTCATTTTATTTATTCTGGTTGTGAAGCCAAGGACTCTCAGAAAAGTGAACTTAATCACTGTATTAGCCAATTACCCAATGGAGAGATGACAAGGAAGGAAGTTTCAGTTTTAGATGTGGGAGGAAAACTCCAGAGAATTTTTTCGAGGGGAACCCATGCAATCAGGTAGGGACTGAAAACCCAATCCACGTAGTGCCCCGGAGTGATTCGAATTGGGGTCCTAGAGGTGGAAGGCGAGGAAAGATACCACTACGCCAACCCAACCGCCCTATTGCTAAATCAAGTTATGATCTTCCAACCTGCAAAAAATCCACCAGGAATACAGAAAAAATGAATTCCGATGTTCCTATCAATGTATTCTATCATACATGTATGTATAGAAGCCATATGGGAACTGTGAAAGTACTAGTATGTTGAGACCAATAGTTTTATTTTGATTTCCCTATTGCTGAATCTAGTTACACCCAGGTTCAGACAGGCGCTCTAGGGTCGCGCTGAACCAAATTATTGAATTAAGTACATGAAAAGTTTGACGTCTGAAACAGTAAGAAGCGACTAGACGCGCTGGAAGTCGAAAGATCGACTGTTGCAGTTGTTCGGAATGACTATGGAGCGTCTTGGTGTCGATCTTGTCATGAGCCGAACCTATTATGTAAATGATTAAGTTCGCCTGTCTGAAACCGAAACTTATTTCAGTTGACCTAAAGTCGCTCCTAATCTTTTTGGTTTGGCGCGACTCGTGAGTGCCTCTTTGAACCGGGTGTAACAGATCATCCGCCAACCTGTGAAAATCCACCAAGAGTACAGAAAAAAAGGATTTCTGATGCTGCAACAAAGGGGGAGAGAGGGTGGGGGTAGAGGGATGGGGCTGGTTTAACCACAAGAGGTTGGAAACATACAAGACAAAATCAAAGGTCGGAAGAGGGAGAAAAATAAATTACTTAGTGAATGAGACAGATATGTGTGGAAAATGGAAAAGTCAAAGACAAAAAGTTGATAGTTATTTCCTCCTTGGATGTTCAGACCATGGGGTTGAATGGTCTGGAGGCGTCTTATCCATAGTTTCTCCCTACTTGAGACAAACAGTCTCTCTTTGGTTACCTAGTGCCTCAATGTCCTTTTAAAGGCATCGTACACGTTTGGTAATTGTCAAAGACCAGTGTTCTCACTTGGTGTATCCCAACATATGCATAAAATTAACAAGCCTGTGAAAATTTGGGCTCAATTGGTCATCGAAGTTGCAAGAAAATGATGAAAGAAAATACACCCTTGTGGTACAAATTTGTTTGCTTTCAGTTAGGAATAAAAAATTCTTGCAAGAAGTTTTTATTATTTTAGTGAGAAATTACCTCTTTCTCAAAAACTACGTTACTTCAGAGGGAGTCGTTTCTCACAATGTTTTATACTATCAACAGCTCTCTGTTGCTCGTTACCAAGTCAGTTTTTATGCTAATATATATTTTGTGTAATTACCAAACGTGTACGATACCTTTAAAAGCATTTGTATGATTAATTTTTGTTTAAACCCTCCTCAGGTCCGTGATAGTTCCTCAGCCACCTCGACTGTCTTCACAGCTTCTGGGGACGTTTACGGTGACCGATGGGTGATGGGCAGGGCGACAGTGACAAGCTCCACTGCTTACCAGGTAATAAGGTGTCTTGTTTACCCACTTAAAGATAACTATTAACTCCTCCTATCGACCCCCTTCCCCCCTCCCACCCCCGGGTAAAGAACCTTGTCCCGGGCAGTACTTATCCGCTGGTTTTCCTGGACTAATTTTGACAAGGTCCCTCAGCCATCAACCCTGACATTGGTGTTATTGCACACCTAGGATAACTTTGGTGAGATGCAATTTCTGCGCAGCTTCAAACACGTATCAGGTAAACGGTTTTTGAGGTGTGACGTTTTTTGCACTGACAAAATTGTAAATAACCCGTTAGAGACCACAGCCGCCACAAACGGCTTGTACCAAAATGCCCATAGTGGCTGCAAAGGGCTGCAAGATCTGGGCCCAATTTCATAGAGCTGCTTAAGCAGAGAATGATGCTTAACAATGTTCTGCTAAGCAAAAACAAGCAGGATACCACTCACATATTGTACATGTGACATGGTATTTTAGCTGGTAACCTTATTCTGGTAAGCATAATTATGTTGTGCTTAGCAAATTTTTGTGCTTAAGCAGCTCTATGAAATTGGGCCCTGAACTATTTCCACTCAACTAAAAAGGTCAAAGTAAAGGTCATGAACTGAATTGACATTTTCCAATGTTTCTCATGTTAAAGTAGTATCTATGTTTCTAAAAAAACAAAACAAAATTTCTGATTTATAGTATTTTTTTCCAGACACTTTTACAAGAAAATCTTTTCAAAGAAATTAACAACAAAACCATGTCTGGGCGAATGGTGATGATTTTACAGAAATGAATGGTCTCTAAAGGGTTAATCCCCAGGTTTTTTTCCACAGAACTTGGGAAAGTACTGTGTATACAGGTGCCTTACACACATCGGTGTATGGGTAAAACCAAATAATATTCTTTATCCCTATGGAAAATTTAACATCTATTAAATTGTTGCGGTACCCGCTGCTAAAACGGATTCAAACTGCCTCTAGGTACCGGTTAAGCTCAGTGGTCTAGTGGTAAGACATATGCTCTAGAATGGCAAAGGTCACGGGTTCGAATCTCACCTGAGTTATATGCCTGTAGATTTTTTTCAAAGGACTCAGGAAAGTACAGTTTACAGTGCTTTACACACACACAACAGTGTAATGGATAAAAACAAATAATATTCTATGCAAATTGAACATCTATTAAATCCCCAGATTGTTTTCGAGGCCACTGTCGGCAGTAACTACCAGAGTGATATCGCCATCGATCACGTCAGCTACAAGGCAGGTGTCTGCCCGGAGAAAGGCAGCTGTGACTTTGAAGACGACATCTGCGCATGGACCAACGGGAATAATGACATCTTTGATTGGGTGCGTCTTGCAGAGGACACCACTAGTTCCTTTACTGGACCGAGTGAAGATCACACCTGTGGGTCGTCCTGTGCACCTAACCAAGGCAAGTTGTGAGATTATCAGTTTACCTCCTCCGTCCCAACTTAAGAAATCCTCCCAACTATAGTTGGGACCGGTCCAAACTTGAGTGTTACCGTTTGGGCGGCCCAACACCTGTGGGTCAACCTGTGTGCACCTGAGCATGGCAAGTTGTGAGATTATCAGTTTACCTCCTCCGTCCCAACTTAAGAATGTCCTGTCAACTATAGTTGGGACCAGTCCAAACTTGAATGTTACAGTTGGGCCGTCCAACCCCTGTGTGTCAACCTGTGTGCACCTGACCAAGGCAACTTGTGAGATTACCAGTATACCTGTTCCCAACTCTAGAATCCTCCCAACTATTAACAACCCCACTTCGGGAAAATCAAAACCTGTTAATAGCAAAACGCAATAGTAACTTGCTATTTTCTCTTTCTAGGTTACTTCATGTACATTGAGACAAGCCTCCCACGTACCGCTGGCGACTACGCCTTTCTGGAGAGTGAGGTCTTCCCGGCCTCGGCAACCACCGGCTCCTGCATGACCTTCTGGTACCACATGTACGGCTCCGACATCGGCGAGATGATCGTGTTTGCCAGAGGGTCGGGAGCCAACGCCATGCTTGAGGAAACACTGTGGTACCTGACTAAGGAACAGAGTGCTAACTCCACTGACTGGAAGATGGGTCAGGTTGGGGTGTACGTCAACTTTCCCTTCCAGGTGACTATTCAATCAATTTCGTTTCAATTTATTTCCCACAAAAAAAAAACCCCAAACCAAACAAAACAGAAAAGTAAGAAACAAAATACCTTAATGTCGTCACTATTATATCATTCGCCATGCTGGAGTACACTCACACACACACACGTACATCGTCAACACACGTCACGAGAACTGCGTAAACATGTGCTATAAAACGCAGCACTTGATGACACTACGCGTATGTATCCAACATGGTGTGTAGTTTTCCAGCTCCAACGTTGCTATAGAATTGTATGGCTTCTGACTGGCACCCCCTGTTTTGTAAATATCTTAGTGCGGGGCCATACAACCGTTAGCTGCCGTGAAGTCAGGGATCACACCCAAGTTTATGATACAAACTGGGAAGCGGCAGCCAGGGGATCACCTTAAGGGGATGCAACTCTTTCATGTCAAATATCAAGTTATAAACCACAAGAGAAACTGCCTGGGTAAATTTTTAAAAACAAATTTCGTTGAACAAAGAAATATTGATAAGAGTGGGATTTGAACAAACGACCTCCGGTTTAACATGCCTCTATACAAAGACTAAATATCGACTTACAAACCAAATTTGTCGTTGTTTGTTTTTTAGATTGTATTTGAGGGAGTGGTCGGCCCCAGTTGGGAAGGAGACATAGCTATTGATGACATTAGCTTCTCACATTCGTCTTACTGTAAATGTAAGTTACAAACTCGGCCTCCCCAGCCCTTTTCTCCATATATGCAGCGTGTCGCGGCCTAGCGGTCAAGTGCACTGGACTCAAACTCTGGTGTTTCTGACCAGCAGAGTGTGGGTTTGAGCCCCGTTCTTGACACATGTGCCCTTAAAGGTATCGTACACGTTTGGTAATGACTCAAAACAAATATTAGCATAAAAACATACTTGGTAACAAGCAACGGAGAGCTGTTGATAGTATAAAACATTGTAGGAAACGACTCCCTCTGAAGTAACGTAGTTTTTGAGAAAGAGGTAATTTCTCACTAAAATAATAAAAATTCTTGCAAGAAGTTTTTATTCCTATCTGAAAGCACACAAATTTGTACAACAAGGGTGTTTTTTCTTTCCAAATTTTCACAGACTTGTTATTTTATGCATATGTTGGGATACACCAAGTGAGAACACTGGTCTTTGACAATTACCAAACGTGTTCAGTGCCTTTAAGCAAGACACTTTTTTGCTTTGTCCTTCGGATGGAACGTCAAGCTGTAGGTCCCGTGTGTTGTGGTAATGTAAATAAAAAAACCAAGTAACACTTATTGTGAATGAGTGTTCGCAGTCTGGAAGGATTTTTGTGTACGCAAGAGTTGTTACGTTCCAGCAATGGCCAAAAACAGTTGTCCCTTGACTTTGGCCACAAAACTTACCCTTCATGAGGTGATTTTGACTTTACTTTTTTTTCTTCACCCTCTTTTAGTCCAGCCTGACATCGCTAATCCAGACAACCTCGCCCGCAACGTGTCTTGCGATTTTGATAAATCGTTATGCCGCTGGGTGCAGGACACCGCCGACACCTTTGATTGGACGAGGCATTCTGGACCGACTGGCTGGTACGACACCGGTCCAGACGGTGATCATACGACTGGATCAGGTCAGAGGCTATTCAAATTGGATTCAATTTATTTGAAGGCTTAGTCTTTTTGTAATATGCTTTCATTCTTTTTCAACTATTCATTAATAAACTTATCCCACACTAAATTGACCTGAAATTTAGGCCAGATCCCAATTGGCGGCTAAATTTACTTGAAATTTAGGCTGAATCCGAATTGGCGGCTGTGGCTATGACTGTTGCTAAGGGTGTTGCTAAGGGCGTCCTACGCTTCAATGCATGATTATGTGGCGATCCAGCCGTAGCCATAGCCGCAGATTTGGACACGGCCTCACATCCTCGCTCACAACAGGTTACTTGATGTCTTAACAAATTCTGAGCATTAACTTTAACAACTTCCTCTCCTTAAAACTTACTTGAACTTTGTGTCCTTGGTTACATCAGGTAGCTACCAGAACTGCCAACTCTCCTTGATTCTGCAGAAAGTTCCCTAAAAGTAAACCAATCTTTCCATGTTCCGATGAACAAATTTGAAAATCTCCCTGATTATGGGAACTTTTTCCACATTATGTTGAAATGTAATTCTGAATATCTCCCTGATTGTTTTTACAAAATCTCCCTGATTTCAAGATGCAAATGTTGGCAGCTCTGTAGCTACATTTTCATTGATGTTCTAACCCCTACATTGATGACTGGTTTGTTAGCAATATCCCTTATGAAACAAACTGTCCCAACTCAAACTTACTTGAACTGTACTTTCCCGTCCTTTGTTACCGCAGGTTACTACATTTTCATTGACGCTTTCTACCATAACAACAACGACAACGCCCGCATCTCATCCAGAGCAATCAGCCCTACGTCCTTTAACGGTAACTGCCTGACGTGGTGGTACCACATGGCCGGTCAGTCCATGGGGACGATGAATGTTTACCTGAACGACCAGACGACTTTGTCGTCCCTCAAGCTCTGGTCTCGCTCGGGTGACCAGTCCGGAGAATGGCTCATGTTTGAGAGGACCATCAAGAGCACGAATATGTTTACGGTAGGTTTGCGCGAGGGTGCTGCTCGGGTCAACTGGGGATCAACTAGCCTGAACATCTGACGTCACACTTTGGGGCTCGTGAATAACGTCAGATACCTGGCTTGCCCGTCTGCCAGATGTACCTTTGACCTCGCATCTCAATTCACACGGACGGGGATTCGTAGTTTATACACAAACGTGTACACACATAGCATTGTGAATAAAACAACATTACATAAAAACATTTATGCACATACAGCAGCAGACGATCGAAAGTACAGTTAACTGCTGCTGGTGTAGATGACAAACCACGTCACTTCGGAGCAGACCAATCAAAACACAGAAATTGAAAGCTTACGTCATTGCAAGTTTATCCACTGAAATCATTGGGTCTGTAAGACCAGGGCCCAATTTCATAGAGCTGCTTAAGCAGAAAATATTGCATAACATTTTTCTGCTTATGTGGAAAGGTTTGCGGTGACACCATGTACATGTAATAATCTCTCTATGTGAGTTGGGGGTGGTTCTGAAAAGAACCGTTGGTTTCAACTCGACGTTTCGGTCAGTATGCTCTGATCGTCTTCTGGAGAAAGCTGAATTTTTTGCTTAACAGAAATGAGCAGGATACCAGTCACAAATTGTACTTGTGACATAGTAGTTTGGGTGGTAACTTTATTCTGGTAAGCGTAATTTTGTTAAGCTTAGCTACTTTTTGTGCTTAAGCAGCTCTATGAAAATGAGCCCAGTGCCTGTCTTTATCCTTGGGGATAAAGACTAGTGCAGTCTAGTGCAATGAGAGATCTTTGCGGACACTTGGTGGCAGCAGACTAATTTGATAAATCCATTGCTCTTAGGAATGTAGGCAAATTCGACCTAGCTGAGCATCATAACAAATTTCCTGATAATTTTGATAGCATGTCAATGATGTTGTACCACTTGTATCTATGGCCACAGCTTGGGCTTGGGCTACCGGCTTGTGCCCCGCCTGCCTGTCTGAACTTCCATAAGGACAGCACATATTTTCTAAATAACAGGCATGATATTCTTCCTACTTTACACTATGGGAAAGCTCCATTAAAGAAAGAGGCTAGAATAATACATCCTTTTCATCTGATAACTAACACCTGTTATCTCTATGTAATTCCTTTTCCAAACAGTTGACATCATGCACCATGCACAAACCAGTAGGGCTGCTGACTGCCCCAGGCAGATTAACTGCTCATCCATTAAGTTTAATGACCCAAGTAATTCAATGTAAATACACCCACTGGTGAAAAGGATGTATACTTTCCGAGTTTTTGTGGCGAAACATGAAAATTCTTTAATGGAGCTTTCCCGTAATGAGACTGATTTCCGATTTTTTTTTTGCCCTTCAACAAATCAGAAAAAAATGTGATTAAATAGCCTGAAAAGTGTATTAAACCCTATGAACAAAAACAAATTCCTATTTTTTCCCGAGGACTAAATATCATGCCTGAAATAACCGACAAAGCCCAAGCCCAGGCCCAAGCCCAAGCCCAAGCTTAGGCCCGAGTCCAAGTCGTGGTTTTGAAAACGGCTTATGTCCGACAAAATGTAGCCTCTAACTGAAACAGATTGGCTCCTTTTGTCTGTTGGTTCACAGTGCAAGGACGGGATACAAGGAGCCATACTCTGAATCAATCCAGGTTTTTTTCTTGTTTCTTGTAGATCACGTTTGAAGGTATTGTTGGCTCCTATTGGTCGAGCGATATGGCAGTTGATGACATCACATACGATGAAGGACCTTGCCCTCCGCCAAGTAAGACTCCTGAAAAATTAGTAATCTACGATACGGTTTCCCTTTCCTTTTTTGTTCATAATGAAATTGTTTTATATTGGGATCCATTCGAACATCATCTATAAAACAATTTCCCTGGATGACCCGTTACTCTTAGTATACACCTCAGCTGTGATACAACCTGTAAGTGCCGTGTTACCAGGGATCACACCCAAGTTTACGATACAACCTGGGAAGCGGCTGAAGAGGGGTCACCTTAAAGGCATCGTACACGTTTGGTAATTGTCAGAGACCAGTGTTCTCATTTGGTGTATCCCAACATATGCATAAAATAACAAGCCTGTGAAAATTTGGGCTCAATTGGTCATCGAAATTGCAAGAAAATGATGAAAGCAAAAACACCCTTATTGTACAAATTTGTGTACTTTCGGATAGGAATAAAAACTTCTTGCAAGAAGTTTTTATTATTTTAGTGAGAAATTTAACCTCTTTCTCAAAAACTACGTTACTTCAGAGGGAGTCGTTTCCTACAATGTTTTATACTATCAACAGCTCTCCGTTGCTTGTTACCAACTAAGTTTTTATGCTAATATTTGTTTTGAGTCATTACCAAACGTGTACGATACCTTTAAACTCGAACGACATGGGGAGACCCAGTGCTCTGACTAGGGGAAGCTTCTCGAACACATAACCATTGTATAAAACTTGATCTTTGAATGTCTCATAGTCGTTCTTTTTGCTTGTACTCGACAGTCTGGTGTGATTTTGAGATAGATATGTGTGACTGGGTACAAGATTTGCAAAACGATGATTTTGACTGGGAGCGGAAACGAGGAGATGAGGTCCATGGAGGAACCGGCAACCTGGTTGATAAAACATTCGGAACCACAACAGGTACAAGTTTGTTTATAGGTGTGATAAAGGCATCAGCAACCTCGTTCCCAGTTGTGTACGATCTCGCCGCACCACTTTTTTCACACAGAATGCCTTGCTCGATTATTATCCCTGGAGGTGTTTATTTATTTTATTTTATTTTATTTTATTTTGTTTTATTTTAAGGGGTGGCCCATTCAGCACAGCTGATCATTTGGGGCCCTCACATAATATAGAAACACATCTAAGACAAAAAATTAACAAAGACAAGACTTTGGCAAAAATTGCGTAAAAAGGGAAAAATTAGTAACTTAAAATGGACAATAACATATTAGGACAAATGGATGAAATTACACACCCATGTGACTTTGAAATATCCAAATATATTGGGTATTTTCAATAGTTCTGTGGTTGATCCATTCTGTGTTAGAGACTACGCAGAGCGCGCTGTCAAGAGACGCATCAAGTCATAGAGCAACTGGTCCCCTCTCATTCTTCTTTGATCTTGCGAAATGTCTAACTGTAAGCAGGTTAGGGTGGCTGTAAAAACATGATTCATTTGAAGTGCATTGCATCAAAAGACTTGGAAGTTTAACACGCACGTAATAAACGAGAGTGTACAATAATGAATTTCCTTGCATCATGATCACAGTTTTGCATCATGTAAGTCTAGTTCACACACGTCCGATGCAAATTACAAAGTTGCATGTCTTTACAGAAGTTTACTTTGTATGCATAAATATGTTGATATTCCATTTTCACTTGCGTATTTGCCACTCTGCAGGTCACTTTGCGTACCTAAGTGAGTCATCACCACGGAAACAAGGCGACACCTCCATCTTGTACAACCCCCACTACCCAGCCACACCAGAGGGCGAGTGTCTCCACTTCTGGTACCACATGCATGGGACCGGTGTAGGCTCGTTAGCCGTGCACCAGTATACAACTTCTCTTGGAGCCAAGATGTGGGAGAGGGTCGGGGAGCAGGACGATGTCTGGCACCGCGGCACGGTGACACTGCTGGACAATACGCCGTTCTTTGTGAGTTGATTTTCTTGATTTCGTATTCTTTGTTGAGGCTTTGTCATTACGTGAATCATCCATTAGGAGTGGAACCGAGTTTGCCGATGACAAACTCGGGTCAGTACTCACTGGTTTGGGATGGAGCAGTTTTCAATGAGTTAGTGAGGTTTGAACAGGCAGTTTATTGTGCCACTGCCTCCAAGTTTACTGACAAAATTCTACCAGGTCTTTTTGTTGATACTCAGAAGTATTGGGAAAAGTGTCAACAGTTTTAGGCAAGAAACTTTGCGAGTTTGTTTGTTTGTTTGTTTGTTTAGATGATCTTCCCAATAAGGGAACTCGGCAAAGCTCCCACAAGGGCATATAAACACCAAGCTGGCAACAGCCAATCTCTCTCATACAAACATTAGTTTAATGTCTATGATTATGAATTGCACAAATTAATAAATTGTGATTCAGTAACTTGAAGACAATACTTTTTATTCTAGTCACTGTGAAATCTGCCGTTAGCTTGGTGGGATTCGATCCCACAACCTTGTGATTGCAAGTCCTGCAGTCTAACCACTTGACCACGGTGACATGAGTTGATTTTAATAATTTCATATTCTTTGTTCAGGCATTGTGTATTATGTTTCGAATGTCCGTAGGTTGACAATTAGCCATTTGCAAAGTTAGATTTGAATAGTGTCTGGTACTTGCTTAGCCACAAGTTCCTGCTAAAATTTGAATTCCTCAGACTAATGGAGACAGTTGCTATGTCAGATGATTCGGGGCAAGCTGTTGTGTAGTTTTGCAACAGCTGAGCGTGTTTTACCCTTTTTTGATGCAGACCTTTTATATTTTTAGCCTGCGTTTGTTGGAACTGTCGGTGATCCAAGCGGTAACGGTGATATCGCTATTGACGAGATTGACCGCAAAGATGGCGCCTGTCTACCGCCAGGTAGGGCCATGTAACTTTAAAAGCAACATCCCTTACCATTCTTTATCGTAGTCTAAATAATCTCACATAATCTCCCTAAACCATTCCGAATTTCATTAATTTAAATGCTGTCATTGGAGACGTTGAAATGTTTGGTGGCAGCAGACATGCTAGGTGATTTTCCATTCTACATTGCGTAGATGTAAGGCCGAATCCGAATTGGCAGCTACGGCTACTACCACTGTTGCTGTGGGTGTGACGTCCTTTACTTCAACGCATGATGGCATGGAAATCTAGCCGCAGCCCTAGCTGTAGCCCCCAATTTGCACACAGCCTAATCATACAAGAACAATTAATTAACACAGTTTAGTCTGATGCCTTCCAGCATTCCTGGCGGTTGGGTTGGTGTAGTGGTATCTTTCCTCGCCTTCCACCTCTAGGACCCCGGTTCAAATCACGCAGGGGCACTATGTGGATTGGGTTTTCATTCCCTACCTGACAGCTTGGGTGTTCCCTGGAGTAATTCTCTGGGGTTTTCCTCCCACATCTAAACCTAAAACTTCCCTCGGGTCATGCAACTTTACAAGCAACAACCCTTTTCTTACCATTCATTTTTATAGCTCAAAAATTCTCACAAAATCAAACTAATCCATTCTAAGTTTCAATAACGGCTATCACTGTTGCTAAGGGTGTTGCTTAGGACTAACCATACTTTAACGCATGATGACACGGAAATCTAGCAGTAGCGGTACCTGTGGCCGCCAATTTGAAAGTGGCCTTTTGCCTCCAGCATTCTAGAAAATCTCAAGTTTCCTGTTATATAAACCAGCTCTTTAAGTCGGACTCTTTGGGTTGTTTCAATTTAGGTTTCTGCGACTTTGAAGAAGATTTGTGTGACTGGTACAACGAGCCGAAAGATGACGATTTAGATTTTGAAAGAGCTAGCGGCTCGACTTACAGTTACGAGACGGGACCGTCATTTGACCACACCTATGGAACGAGCAGCGGTAAGATCATTTTAATTTTTTTTTCATGCACATAAAAGAACCCAGAACACTCATCGTGAAAGAGAAGGGGCTTGCTCCGGTGTTTCTGGTATGGTTCGGCAGCAGATTACATCACTGCACTGCCCTAGTGGGCACTTTGATGCTGCACAAATCCCTCACCTTAACAAACCCCTCACCTGCTTGTTTCTCTCTGCTTCTATTTCTGCCTGCCCCCTAGCGGTGTAGGTGCCCCCCCCCCCCCCAATGAAAAAATCCAGATACATATAGTGCCTTTAAAAAAATGAAAAAACAACACCATGGCACCTCCCCCCCCCCTTCCCATCAAGCAGTGCCCTAACCCCCCAGTTAAAAAAAATCCTGGCTATGCCACAGGTTCAAGTGCCTTATTGAGTACCTTATCGGTAGATAGATACGCTTTATAAAGACTTCGGTATTGTTATTACTGGCAATGGCATGATTCGTTTTCCCCCCAAAAAAATTCTAATCTCACTCCTGAAACCAGGAACAGTCTCATCACTGAACATTTCCATGTTTTAAGATCCAGAATGAGAGAGCATTTTTAACCGTCTTTGATTTGTTACATCTTAATGTTTTTTTTTCTTTTGTAATCTAGTTTTCTTGTTTTGCTTTTAGTTAGTGGCTCTATATGTCTTTTTAGTTTGTCTCCAAAAGTGACATTTTGTATTTTGTATTTATTTATTTATTTTATATTTTGATAGTAGAGGTTTTATTGCGTCTGACATCTATGATGACAGTTTTTTAACTTTTGTCTTGACCCGGACAACTTTGAATGTAAATTATATATACTTATGTCCAAAGATAAAATTTTTAAAAAGTAAATAAATGATGGCGCTGTCAAATTCAGTGACACTTTTATGACTGTTGACTTGAAAACCATAAGCTTGCAAAGTAATTTTTACAAGTTTTATAGGTGGGGTCCGTGTCAGGTTTTTTATATCCGCCATGTTTGCCATTGTGATTGGGGAATGTGGTGGGCGAATATATTGCGGGTTACCAAAGTAGCCATTTTGACAATTGCGTCATCAGAAGTGTGGGTGGTAGAGACTGCGAAGATATTTTTTCAGATACTCTTTGTAAAGACTGTCTATTGTTGTTGGTCTCAGACATCCAGTGATTAGGCGACAGGTAGCATTGAAGGCGGGGTCCATTTTCTTGGCATGCAATGATCTCTCCCAAACTGGGCATATTCAGCAGCTGAGTAGCAAAAGGGCTAAGGCAGTTGACCGAAGAGTGCTTGGGCTGGCTAAAGAATGTTGATAACTTCGTTTTGTAGACGGAACAGTCGATCTTTATTCATCAGATTGATACGAGCATAAAGTTACATGTAAGCAGCCATGTTATAAGTGAAGTGTTGCATGCTGGGAAACAACATTAGACTTGAGTCGGTCTGCTAGGCATACCGCTACACTCTTCTTTAAAAATCTGTCCTAAACTCATTCACTCTCAATTTCCTCACAGGTTATTATGTTTTCATGGAGACGTCAGGTCCAACCAGCGGGAGTGAAGCTTGGCTGATGAGTCAGCACTTTGCCCCATCGGCAGCGGACTGTCTGACTCTCTGGTACCATATGTATGGCTTAGGTAAGTTCACTCCACGATCTCCTGACTAAAGCCGTGTTCGCATTGGATTAATGTTTTACCGAGACCGTGGTGAACATTCCAATAGGTGAAACTTACCAGCGTCCGCACTTGGATTAATGACGTGGGTAAACTACCTGACACGACCGGTAAAACTAACAGACTAACTTAAGACAGACACAAGAGGGCGCTATCGCAGTGACCTTTGACTGGGGTGCATGACAGCAAGAGTACAACCGAGCTTCCGTCCGTGTAAATTACATGTGCGTGGTACGTTTAAGGTTTGGTCTAAAAAGCTGAAACCAAAACGCGGAAACGCTTAACCAATAACCAAAGCTAGAACATGTTTCTAGTTGGGGTCGCCAAAACGCACCCCTAGATAACAGTAACAAAGCAAACCAGAAACAAGCACAATATGAAAAGGTGAACATACACACACACCGAACCAACCGTCAAAACAAAAACTAACGTCAAATTAAACAAATTATATGGATTCAGAAACCTGTTTTCCCTTTCTAAAAAAAATGCACTTAAAATTCAAAAAGAAAAATTTAATGACGCACTTTTTATCTTTTTGTCTTCTTTGTCTAGGTGTTGATAAAATGACAGTCTCTCAAAGGGATACTAAGACTCAGACCAAAACAGTCAAGAAGACGGTGAATGGTAACCAGGGAGACGCCTGGCACGAACTGCAAGTAGACTTGGCCAGTCCCTCCGCTAATTACCAAATCATAATCACAGCTGTGGTCGGTAACAACTACACCAGTGATATTGCCGTCGATGATCTTCACTGGACTACTGGTGCTTGTGGGGGTGAGACAAATTCTTTTGAGAAAATGGAATGTTGCAAACGGCTTACCAACCAAAAGGACCTATGGTATAACTGCAAAAAGTAGTTAATGGCCTGACGTTTCGACCCTAGCAGAGTCTTTCTCGAAGTTTAAAGGAGAAAGACTGCTAGGGTCAGGCTTTTAACTATTTTTCGCTTTTTTGTTCTTCACCAACAAATCTGCAGAATTCACTGTGCCACGTTAAAGTTTCTACCTTTGTGACCAATTTTATGATGTTGCATATATTGTCGAAAACATGTTTTAAAGGATGTGTGCTGTACTTCAGATTAAATAATTGCACAGGATGCTACCACCATTACCATCTTTATAACAAGTAGGCTTTCGAATCAAAATTACACAATTTTTATTACCAAAGTGTGGCCTCATGATGTTGCATATATTGTCGAAAACATGTTTTAAAGGATGTGTGCTGTACTTTTATTGATTTCTAATCAACGGGGACACTTCAGATGAAATAATTTCACAAGATGCTTACTACCATTACCATCTTTATAACAAGTAGGCTTTCGGATCAAAATTACACAATTTTATTCAGGGTTATTACCGAAGTATGGCCTTAGCTTTAAAGACCGTAATGGCTTATTTTTTTTCGGTGCTCCTTCCAGTTGCCAAACCTCAGGACTGCGACTTTGAGCTGGACTTCTGTGGCTACTCCCAGGCGACTGATGACGAATTTGATTGGTCAAGACAAAAAGGTTCCACGGCCTCGGACTCCACTGGCCCACCAGTCGATTTCACTCTTGGCACAGGTAAAATGTGGCCGTTCAGCCTGTTTTGCTTTCTGTACAATGTCTGTTACTCCATTTTTTTCTTTCATATTTCCAAACACGTGACACTGTCTCTGATTGAGATGTGGAGCATGGGTCTCTTCATCGCGCTTTGTGTTGTACAATCTTTTGTGCTATCTGTTTTGTTGTTGTCCGTGTTTCTGCCTCATGGGTTATTGTTGGTAGCACAAACCGATCAAAACAGCCCCCCAATTAAAAAATACTTCCTTTTCAAGATAAATTGGATTGTCCAATTTGTTAAAAGTAATGCCTTGCGTGGACGTTCGTTTGTTTGTTTTAATAGATGATCTTCCCAACAAGGGAACTCTGCAAAGCTCTTACAAGGGGATATAAACGCCAAGCTGGCAACAGCCAATGTCTCTCATACAAACATTGGTGTAATGTCTATGATTATGAATTGCACAAATCAACAAATTGTGATTCGGTAACTAGAGGACAATACTTATACTAGTCATTGTGAAATCAGCGGTTAGCTTGGTAGGATTCGAACCCACCACCTTGTGATTGCAAGTCCTGCAGTCTAACCACTGTGAATTGCCCACTTTCCGTGTGTACTGTAAGTGCACAGAATTTCTCAATATCCTACAATGTGTGGACTTCTTTTGTTCTTAGATCTTAAAATTCTTGACAAATATTTTCAGACCAAGGTTACTACATCTTCATCGAAAGTTCCTATCCACGGCAGTATGACGACCGAGCCCGTCTGATCAGCCCAACCATCGACAAGAATCATTTATCCTGCGTAACGTTCTACTACTTCATGTTTGGTTCTGATATTGAGACGTTGAATGTGTACGGTCAGATTCAGAACGGTAGCCTAAGCAATGTAGTGTGGACGCACACCGGCACCCTGGACCCGAGATGGTACTATGGCCAGTTTGAAGCAGCTTACTCCTCCCCGTTCCAGGTGGGTCCGTCCTTTCTTCCTTCTTAAAGGCACTGAACACGTTTGGTAATTGTCAAAGACCAGAGGGAGTCGTTTCTCACAGTGTTTTATACTATCAACAGCTCTCTGTTGCTCGTTACCAAGTCAGTTTTTATGCTTACATGTATTATGAGTAATTACCAATCGTGTACAGTGCCTTTATGGGCCCTGTCACACGAGGCAACTTTTGCAGGCAACTTGGAGGCAACCAACTGCAGTACATGCTACAGGACCACTTTGGTAGCACAAGAGTAATTTTTCAAACAGTGTCTTACAATCCCCAAGAAAAAATATGTGAACATTCAAATGTGAATGCCTTTGACTCATGGAGATTGCCTGTAAATTGCCTCGTGTGACATGGCCTTACTCTTGGTGTGTTGTGGCCGAGCGGTCAAGTGCGCTAAGCTCATACCAGGGCCCAATGTCATAGCTCTGCTTACCGCAGAATTCAGCGCTTACACTCAGCCCATAGAATTATGTACTTTTATAGGACGCAGTTAGCACAGGATTTCACGGTAAGCAGAGTCATTAAATTGGATCCTGGGCCCGACTTCATAAAGCCTGTAAGCACAAAAACTTGCTAAGCACAAAAAACTATTGCTTAGCAACAATAGGTTACCAGCCAGAATACCATACAGTTACCATTGCTGCGACTGGTACCCAACTCATTTCTTGATTAGCAAAACAAATTGCTAAGTAGAATTTTGTGCTTAACAGCTTGATGAAATTGGATCCTGGTGTTTCTGATCAGCAGATTGTGGGTTCAAGTCCCGGTCTTGAAAATGTTATACTTAGAAAGTTAAGTTTTCTGTGTGCCAACAATTACTTTGGAGACCACTTGATCAATAAACTCCATTTACCAGGAGCTCCAATGCAAAACCGATTTTATGAAACACATACAAACTGCACTAACGACCTTATAGTCCTGAGAAAACAAATTTACTTAGAAAATACGTTTTTGTTTTTGCCAAACAATTACTTTGGAGACCACTCTTGATCAATAAACTGCATTTACAAGGAGCTCCAATATATGCAAAACCGATTTTATGAAATCCATACAAACTGCACAAACGAACTTATAGTCCTGAGCGGATTAATTATGTCTTTAGATTGAGCATGCGCAGCCATCAACCAATGGCCGACCGTGGCCAAGTTCGCGCAAGGACTAATGGTTAACTAGTGGTTGTTCAGTGACGTACGTAGGGCATGCGCACAGAAGTTGAAGTGCGAACGACTGTAGTCATGTCATGTCAACACGACCGGCGACTCAACATACGTTATCAGTTTATTATAACTGGTTCACTCTGCACTGTGCTATGAAAACGGCTATTGGTAACCAGTGATGCGACCATGCCCAGTAGGCTGGTTCCAAATAGTCGACTAGAGTGGTCCAACTATCATCGACTAGACAGAGTTCGGGCTAAGTTAGTCGAACTATGGTCAACGATAGTCATTGCGCGAACTTGGGCCGTGATTTCATGTCTGAACTTTTTCCCAGTTGACATGTAAATTCTATATTTTATTTTATTTTAGATCGTGTATGAGGGTGTGGTAGGCCACAGTTTCCAAGGCGACATAGCACTGGATAATCTAGGAATTGTTGATGGCAGTTGCAGAGGTACTACGTGACTGCAGCCATATTGGTTTACTTCCA
Source organism: Plazaster borealis (assembly GCA_021014325.1). Taxonomy (NCBI): domain Eukaryota; kingdom Metazoa; phylum Echinodermata; class Asteroidea; order Forcipulatida; family Labidiasteridae; genus Plazaster; species Plazaster borealis. The sequence continues at coordinate 23,113,735 of CM037461.1, forward strand.
TTCAGATCATTGTATCCAAAGACTTGAGACTTGACCTCAAAGACTTGGGACTTGACCTGAAAGACTTGAGACTTGACCTGAAAGACTTGAGACTTGACCTCAAAGACTTGAGACTTGACCTCAAAAACTTGGGATTTGACTTGAGACTGGACATGAAAGACTTGAGACTTTACCTCAAAGACTTGGGACTTGACCTCAAAGACTTGGGACTTGACCTGAAAGACTTGAGACTTGACCTCAAAGACTTGAGACTTGACCTCAAAAACTTGGGATTTGACTTGAGACTGGACATGAAAGACTTGAGACTTGACCTCAAAGACTTTAGACTTGACTTGAAAGACTTGAGACTTGACTTGAGACTGGACATGAAAGACTTGAGATTTGACCTCAAAGACTTGAGACTTGACCTGAAAAACCCAAGATTTAATGCCTTACTTTATCTGAAAGACTTTGAACTTGACTTGAGACTTGCCCTGAAAGACTTGAAGACTTGACCTGAAAGACTTGAGACCTGACTTTTGAGACTTGACTTGAAAGACTTGAGACTTGACTTAAAAGACTTAAGACTTGACCTAAAACACCCAATTTTTAATGCGTTATCTGAAAGACTTTGAACTTGACTTGAGACTTGCCCTGAAAGACTTGAAGACTTGACCTGAGAGACTTGAGACCTGACTTTTGAGACTTGACTTGGAAGACTTGAGACTTGACTTGAAAGACTTAAGACTTGACCTAAAACACCCAACTTTTAATGCGTTATCTGAAAGACTTTAAACTTGACTTAAGACTTGACTTGAAAGACTTGAGACTTGACTGGATGGCAATTCTGGCTTCCCACTCAGACTGCTTTAGACACTTTTAATTTTTGCCATCTGTATTTTCATTCAATCAAATCAAACCGAGGCTAGGAGGCAAAAATAGTCGGGTTCCCTAAGTGTCATTCAGTAAATGCCCACTATCATCTAACAGCATTCGGTTTGTTTGTCTTCAAGGTTCTGCGGTGTGTAGCTTTGAAGGGGGGAGTTCATCATGTGGCTATATTCAGGACACTACGGATGATTTTGACTGGATATTGATTAACGGCCCAACATCAACCGATAACACTGGACCCTCAGTGGATAAGACATTGGGAACTGATTTTGGTAAAGTAGATTTCAAGTTCTGGTGATTAAGTCATTGGGGTGTGGGTTCATATCCCGGTCATGACACTTGTATCCTTGAGCAAGATACTTTACAACGATTGCTTTTCCTCACCCAGGGGTATAAATGGGTACCTGCGAGGGTAAAGGTTGATATTGTGTTTCAAAAAGCCTTCGGAGTGCCACGGCAGCTCGGGGCTGTATACTCCCCAGGGAGCTGAGAAAGATTAAATGAATGTTGTTGGCCCAATGACCAGGGTACTGGTGTGTAAAGCGCATTGGTACGTTATTGTAAAATGCGCTATAATAATAATAATAAAGAGAGATTTATAAAGCGCAAACAGTTGCAGATCGGCTCCGCCTCTAGGTGCTGAATAGAAGCAATAATGGATTAAACAACATAAATTAAATTTAAAACAACGATAATTAAACAATTTTACACAAACTTACGTCTTGACCAGCCAAATACACAGTAAGCTAAAAAGATGAACTAGTTAAAAATAGTTGTATAAAAAATGAATAATAGATACAAACTTTTCAATAAGTTGCAATGTTACAAAAATACTGTTTGAAAAGATGAGTCTTAAGACGAGACTTGAACAACTGGATGGTCGACGACTCCCTGATGATCGGGCATTGATGAAAGATGACTCACAGTGGTGGATGGATAGTGCACTGTAATCCAAAGTAGAGCAGGAAAGGGGTCCAAACAATATAAATGCTATTACTACTCACAAACTCTCTGCTAAAACAGTTCAAAGTACAGCTCAATCCTGTCTACAGATAACCCTGTCTACAGATCAGCTAACACAGGATCACTTTGAAATTCAGGAAGTATAATTAAAAACAGTAAAAATTGTGAAAAATTCAAGACGAAGGAAAAACATACGTGTGCAGCAGATCTGGTTCAGTGCTATATAGACGATGTGACCTGGCGTCACTCGAAAACCCTAACATGATGCGCGCGCATGTCGCCGGGCAAAACCTTTGTGTACTTGACAGCCAGCCATAAAGTACTTGCCCTCTTACCATGAGTATACGCGTCTTCTTGCCCGGCGGAACATGACTTGGACAGTGTTTCATCAACAGAGAGCGGTTTGAATGTAAACAGAGGTCACATCGTCTATAAGAATTAGTTATTATTATAATCAATGATATGATCAGGAATGTCTATAAACTTTTTCACCCAACAGGACACTACATGTATGCCGAAGCCACTGGTCAGTCAGTAGGGGACAAGGCCGTCATTCTAACACCCAGTTTCACTCCATCGCCTATTACTGCCACCTGCTGGAAATTCTATTATCACATGTTTGGCTCTACGATGGGTAGTCTCTCTGTAGGGGTAGGTGACACATTCATTCTGCAATGCCACTGTTATGTTAATTATTATTGTACCTCATGCATATTCATGATCGAAAGCCGAATTCTCACTGGTCAAATCATCATCATGGCCAGATGCTATTTTTGCCAATTACCAAGTGTTCGCACCTTGATAAAGGGCACCTGCATGAGGAAATCGTAAATTTCTATCGGAAAATTTCAAGGGGCACCAAGGCAACGACCAGGGGCAACAGGAGGAAAGGCAGTGACCAGGGGTCGATTTCACAAAACTCTGCCTAACTTAGGACTAGTCTTAGGCAATGCTAAGAGATAGGACTAGTCTTAAGTTAAGACCAGTTACTGGTCCTAACTTCAGATAAGACTAGTCTTATCTCTTTGTGAAATCGGCCCCAGGGGCAACAGGAGGCAAGGCAATGCCAAGGGGCGAGGCAATGCCCAGGGGCCTCTGTTGTCTCCGTGAAGAATCAGACCTGCATTTGTTGTCAAAATGTTTATTGTTAATCGAATTTGAATTTGTATTTTCTTCATCTGACATCAAACGTCTTCAGCGTGTCCAAAACCGGGCTGCCAAACTGATTTTCAAGTGTGGTAAATACGATCACGCTACCCCACTCCTCCATCAACTCCACTGGCTCCCAGTCCATCAGCGAATTTTTTTCAAGTTTCTCACCATTGTATACAAATGTCTCCACAATACCGCTTCTGCATACCTCACTAGTCTCATCAAGGTTTACCATCCCGGACGACCTAGCCCTCGCTCTGGTTCAGATCGTACACTCTTGGCAGTTCCAAAGGTGCATTCTGCTGCTGGAGATCGTGCATTTTACGCATATGCCTCGCGCCTTTGGAACTGTCTCCCTCATCAAAAATTCGTAGAGTCACTTGAAGTTTTCAAGTTACATCTCAAAACTTTCCTGTTCAATGGTTGATTGCTCAGGACCAATTGTCTTTCCCATTATTAGTGCCTTTATTTATTCGCTTTTGTTTGTTTATTGTAAAGCGCTGTGGTACCCAGTGTAAGAGCGCTCTATAAATGCCCGTTATTATTATTATTTATTCTAGATGAATGGCAAGACTCCTGTGTTTACAGAATCAGGTGATAAAGGTGACATGTGGATACTGGGTCAAGCAAACATTGACATCAGCACCAGCTATCAGATGAAATTTGTAGCAACTATAGGAGGTGACTTATCGGACATCGCCATTGATGACGTTTTCAACTCCCCTCAAACCTGCCAGCTTGGAGGTAAAATTTACAGAAGAGATAGTTCCGACTTTTGTCTGACTTGGCAAATTATTAAAATCTGACTTAAAATTTCAGTTCTGATTGTCCGCCTTGGATGGTTTTTTGTTTTAGACTTATTGGATAGGCCCTTCCAGTAGTGATAATTATTGGACGCTTTGCAGCGTCGCTTCCAAAATAACCGTTCCCCACTATAGTTTGTCCAATTGAGGCAAGGTCGGATCATGGCGGACAATGTTAGAAGGTCATAAATATGCTGATAAGCGTCACAGTGAATCTGGTGAGTGGAATTCAGAGATTTTGGCTATTCGGAAATTCATGTAATGACTATTATCATTATTGGTAATATTTTTATTTGATTTTCAGGAGACTGCAACTTTGAGCATGATATGTGTGTGTGGAGTGATTCACCGGACGGTAACATTCAATGGCTGAGGTCAAAGGGCGGGACCTACAGTAGCTTTACTGGCCCTGATATCGATCATACTTTGAAGACTAAGGATGGTTAGTAATCTTGTAAGGTCAGTGGGTCAGGTCAAGGGTTAGAGGTCAAGTTCAATTCAATTTATTTCAAATAACATTTATTTCATAACGCAAAACCAATAAATACAATGTACAGGTAAATGCACATTGTATAGTAATACGGAAAAAATCCAAGAAAAAACTGCATAAACTGAAAGAAATGATAATCCACATAGTGCAGCGAAATAGAGGCAAATCCCAAAAGCACAGCTTATACAGGGAGGCCTATAGACAAGACACGACGAACAAACAGACAAAACAGACAACGCGTGAACAAATACATAGTTAAACAAGTGCGAATTGACTAAAGCGGGAGAAACAAAGCAATAAGAACATAATAATGAAGTTGTATTTTCATATAGTTATATTTTCGTATAGTAGTCACACTCTGAAGAATAAGGATTGTAAGTAATCTTGTAAAGTCAAGGGTTGGGCAAGTTTAAGGAAATGTTGTTGCATTGTGTTGAATTGTCATGCAACTTTTCTGTTGTAGTCCCTGTCTTTGCTGATGCTATTTTGTTTTGTAAATAACTAGGTCTTATATTCCAAACAAAGCACCGCATACCTTAAAGAAAAAACAATGAGTGCTTTAAGGCACTCCCGTGTGTGATAAAGCACAATATAAGACCTGTGTATTATTATGTAATATTATTAGATTGAAAAACTTTAACCATACTCAAAAAAAAGTTTCAAATTAACTAGATGCCTGAATAATCTCATCCCTGTTCTGATCTTTCTGTTGCCAAGGTTACTACATGTACCTGGAGACCAGTTCCCCCCACAATGCTGGTGACCATGCTGTGATGATTAGTAGTATGTACGGACCCACCACCGGTAACCCGGGTAAATGTTTCAACTTCTGGTACCACATGTTCGGCAAAAACATCGGCGAGCTCTCTGTTTACAAGGTACCTTTCCGGGAATTCGTCTCATGTTTTTTTTGCGGGAAATTTTCAGTGTCTCACTGCCGGTAAAGGAATTTGAAACCCTCCTACTGTCTTTAACATTTGCCAGTGAGTTTTTAAACCAACCAATCAACATTTTCAACAGCATGGGTTGTTTGTGTGCACAGAACTGTTTGTGCATATATCATATTGCATGCTGGCATAGTTTATCTGTCATTCAAAACCACAGTGGATGATATTTATTGGTCACAGAGTAGGAGGGTTGACTTTGTGTAGATGCATTCACCAAATGATATCTTTGCAGGTTGGCATAGTTTATCAGCCATTCAAAACCACAGTGGATGATATTAACTGGTCATGCAGTAGGAGGGTTGACTGTGTACTGTGTAGATGCACTCACCACATGATATCATATTGCAGGCTGGCATAGTTTACAATTGTTCAAAACCACAGTGGATGATATTAACTGGTCACAGAGTAGGAGAGTTGACTTTGTACTGTGTAGATGCATTCACCACATGATATCATTGCAGGCTGGCATAGTTTACAATTGTTCAAAACCACAGTGGACGATATTTAATGATCAGACAGTAGGAGGGTTGACCGTGTACCGTGTAGATGCACTCACCATGTGATATATTGCAGGCTGGCATAGTTTACAATCATTCAAAACCACAGTGGATGATTTTGAATGGTCAGACGGAAGAATGATTTTAAGCAGCATTGCTAGAAATGCTGTTTGAACAAGTTTATTGTTTTGTTCTGTCCCGTGCCTTCTCAACACATTACTAACTCTACGACGCACAATACCTTCAGAAACAATTACTACAACTTCATGTACATTAAAACCAAATCTTAGACATCCCCACCTCCCCGTCACCTCCTAGCCAAGATCCCAAGAGGATGTTTTCAGGAGGAAACCAACCAAGTACCAAGTAAGTTCTCCTGAATATGTTTCTTTACCAAATTCTTTATTTTTGTTGATGTTTAAAGTTGGATGACTTGAGCGGTAGTCAAACCAAGACCCTCCTGTGGAGTCTCTTTGGGCAGCAGAGCGTCGATGAGAAGGACTGGAAGAATGGAATGATCACCTTCACCAGTGATGTCAATTTTAAGGTATGGATAGACCTTATGCACATGATGTCATAACAGTAGGGCGCCCTCGCCTAGAGGTCAAAGGAGGTTGTTCATTGGCCAATCCTGTGCGCCATGCGTACAAATCTGTGCGTTTCGATTGTTTCGTCATCGTTTTACCTCTAAGATGGCGGCTGGATGACGTCAATGCATAAGGTCTATTGCCAGAAGTTAACCTAGTTACCAAGGCTCCACTTTATCACTAGAGGGTTAGATCTGGGTAGGTCTGTACAAATATTGGCTCTAAAGCTTTTGCAGTCACTGGACCGAAATGCTGGAATCGTCTCCCTAACTTTGTTCGATCAGCTAACACCCTCAGTACTTTTAAATCTCAACTAAAAACCCACCTGTATCCTAAGTTATGTTGATATATTATCTTGAATTATGTTCACAAGTATTCACTTTCTGTAGTTGGCCTCTTCATTGTTGTGAAGTTACTGTTTGTATAATGTGTAGTTTTGTATCTGTAATTATTGTTGTTGTTGTTGTTTGTTAATGCGCTTTGTATCTACTTTTGTAAAAGGCGCTATATCATTGTTATTATTATTATTATTATTATTATGTCTGTACAGTTTTGTGGACGAACTATATGAGTAAAAATATTGTTCAGACCCTCAAAAACACTACACAACTCTGGGACCCGCCCCCCCTTAGATATGTGGAATGGTCCAGTCTAAGATATCAAGGACTTTGACTCCCCCAGGGCTTTGCACTTTGGAGAAAACAGTGAAGTAAATAACATGTGCCATGATTTATTGTTACCAGCACTCACTTGAGGGTTTTCAAAAGAGGTGAGTTTCTGTTTGGTGTGAAATGAAACGGTAGTAGGTTCCACAGGCTGGGGAATTTCTCCAGACATTTTTCTGGTGTTAAAAAAGGTTCTTCAGAGGTTTTTTTGTTTTCGGTTTTATTTACAGATCTACATTGATGGTGTGGTCGGGTCCGATCACCTAGGGGACATAGCTCTGGATGACTTCACAGTGACGGACACGGCATGTGCACGTGAGTATGGAAATCCAAAAAAAGGAATCACGTTTTTTCTTCAAATACTAAGTTGTCAGTTTTTAGATGTGGGAGGAAAACCCTAAATAGGGGAAATCCACGCAATTAGGTAGGGACTGAAAACCCAATCCACATGCAAGGGTCCAGTTCAGGAAGGGAAGAAACTGCAGAGCCAACATGAATGCCTAATTTCCTAATTATAATTTACCTTTGTTAGTTTTAGTTTCCTCTGTAAAAGTTCAACACAAAAGAAAGTAATAGTCACAGTATTTTTTTTCCGTACCACTTTAAAGTTTTATACGGGATTCGTAAGGATAGAAAACACCATTGGCTAATTTTAGTCTGAAAGTTCACTGATTATGATGTTCATACCAGAACGATTTTTTTCTGTGAAATATTTCCCTCTGAAACGAAGTTATATTCAAGAAAACTGTATCTGAAAATGTAAAGAAATATAAAAACACAACAGCTGATTTCGGTTCCAACTAAAATTATGTGCAATGTGTTTACATGCTGAAAATTGTGCATGCTTTTTCATTATTATTTTTCCTGAGTCACACAACTGATTAAACCCAAATTTTCACAGGTTTATTATTTCATGTATATGGTTGATCACACAAAATATACACACTGTCTGCGACTATTTTGTCAGCTCTACCAAACCGTTTTAAAATACATGTACCTTTAATGGGAGGTAAGCAGAATTTTGAATACTTGATTTTTGTTTTGCTTGCAGTTTTCCCCGATCTAGCCAAGCCCAGCACTGAATTCAACTGCGATTTTGACTACAGCCCTTGTGGATGGAAACAAGAAAAACAAACGGATGACTTTGATTGGACGCGCAATGTTGGGAAGACAAGTTCGTTCGACACTGGACCACCTGGGGATCATACGACAGGCTCAGGTGATTATAGATTTATTTTTCCAAACTTTTTGGAGCTTCGTGAGTAATCGTTTTCCTTTGAAAACATAGTTGCCACAATGAAACCCTGACTTGACAAAGGAAAGACAACAAAGGTTCTCATAGTTAGCTCCAGGATTTGATGTTATCGTGTGAGAAAATTGAGTAGGCACTCACTGTGTTTCCTAGAACCTCGGCCGTGAGCCAAGGCTAAAAGTCTGCCATGGTATGCTGGAATCTCGGAATGCTCGGTCTTGCCTCCCATTGAGCCGAATATAATGACCAAAAATGGTGGCAGCCTGTCCATTCTTGCATGCCACATTTGTACAAAAACAGGACAAAGGTCTGGAATCGGGGGTTACACAATAACCTCCTAGAGATGCATTATACAAGGCATGTTTTCCAGAACCTGTTGTCGCTCTTTGTATTGGTGAAACAAAGGGTATCACGGTAGGTGCCTGCCTGTGCATGCTACACAATGGAAAGTCCGTGCAGATAAAAACGTCAGCCGTCCGGCTGTCGGCAAAAAATTTAGGAAAATCCGAAATTGTTGCGGGCATTTAAAAGCATCCACCGTAAGTCTGTCGGAAAAAGATATTGCGGATTAATACGTCATCTGACGTGAAGTGGTTAAGAATAAAATACAATTTTGTTGTCTGTGTTCCTGGCAGGATTTTACATGTACACGGAGGCGAGCTACCCAGCCCAAGCCAAGGACACAGCCGACTTCATATCACCGGTAACCACCGGAGATGGTACCCAGATGTGTCTGAACTTCTGGTATCATATGTTCGGAGGTGACATGGGAACTCTGCAGATTCTGACAAGGTAGGTGCTTCTATTTGGTTGATTAAATTTCTTAGAAAACATTGAACTTTGTGAAAATGCAAAAATTTAAATTTGTTGGTCATGCTGACTAGTTTAATAACAAAACTATTGGTTAAACTTGGTGAAAATGTAAACAGCAATGCATGCACAGTTACCAATGTACTGTCTTTTAAAACCGATTTGTTACTTTGTCAAAGTGGTGACAATTTATATATTTATGGCGTGTCATGGCTGAGCGGTCTAGTTCACCGGACCCAAGCTCTGGTGTTGTCAGCAGCAGAGTGTGGGCTCGAATCCTGGTTCTTGTGCCCTTGAGCGAGACACTGAACCATAATTTTTACGTAAAAAGTTGAGAAAGTAGTGCATTCTGCACTACCAGCCAGGCTCCTAGTGGATGATACCCATGCCTACATCCTTAAGGACTGTGATAAGTGCACTGGGTTCTTTTACGTGCATTACACAACACACGGGACCTCTGGCTTTACGTCCCATCCGAAGGACGCAGCAATAATGGTTTAGTGTCTTGCTTAAGGACACAAGTGTCATGACCGGTACTCGAACCCACACTCTGCTGATCAGAAACACCAGAGCTTGAGTCCGGTGTTCTTATCCGCTCGGCCACAACATACCACAACTTGACAAGTTTGACAACTTGTCATTGCGATCAGTGTGCTCTGATCGTCTTCATTCGTTGATTTCTTGACGAAATGAAAATGAATGAAATGATTTCAGCTGCTTTGCTGACATACACTTTTTACGACAGCAAGTTTTGTTTTCTTAATGTGTAGAATTGGTGGAAAAGACACGTTGGTTTGGTTGAAGAGGAAAGATCAAGGAAACCAATGGATTGCAGGACATCGGAATATCGCCTTCTCTAATGACTACCAGGTACGATTCCATGTACACTAGACAATTATCCTAATTTTTAAGTCTTAATGGATAATAATAAAAGTGGCTTCTTATATAGCGCTCATATCTGTCACTCAGTGACGCTCAAGGCGCTTTAACGTTCATTATTTTCCTGCAAGGTATTGTGGAGCTACTTTTTTGAAGTATGAGTCCAATTCCTTTACATAGCACCATGTAATGGTTTACAAGGTGCTGTGGCGCAATAGACTGTGCAAGTCTCTTGCATATTTGAACTTCCGGGACCATTGTGGTCCCAACCATATGGAGATTTACGTGGGCAAGATTTTGTTTTGTCAATTATTCTAGTTTAACATGGGTTATGACCATGACAAATATATATGAGTCATTACCAAACGTATACAGACCCTTTACAAAATTTTGTTTTTAAAAGTTGACAAGATGACAACTGTAGAGCACATACATGTTTTTCAACTCATAATTTGTTTTTCTTTCTTTAGATTATCTTCAGGGGTATTTTGGGCCCAGGATATGAAAGTGACATCTGCCTGGATGACGTCAACATCACGGCAGGAGCCTGCCCTCCTGAAAGTAAGACACTGAAGTCGTATTTTCTTACTGGAGGAAATCGCTTTTTTTCTTTTCCCAATAAGTTTAAAAACTAAGTGTTGTTTGAAGCTTTGCATGGTGTGGACAAATAAGAGGTAACTAAAATAAATAGTAAACTTGCGGGTACAACCATTGTGCAAAAACTCTTTTGTTGGAGTGTTGGCTCTGAAAAGAGCCGGTGGGGTCTCGACGTTTCGAACAGTATACTATGCTCGTCTTCAGGAGAATGATGGACTACTGGTGGTGATGCGGCTTAAGTAGCGCTTGAAGGATGCACATTTGGGTGGGAAGGATCCAAGCTGTTCTTGATTGCTGAAGCGTGTGAGTTGGCTGCTGGCTGGATGTGTGTGCGCATTGGAGTGTGTCAGTGTTGTAGTGAGCTTTTGCTGGAAGGGTTGGCTTGAGTATTGGTGACCAGATGTCGTTAATGAAGAACCTGATGTCTTGTGGAACTGTGTTGTGTGCCTTGATGTTTAAAAACTGTTTGAGTCCCATTTAAAAAAATTGTTTAATTTGGGGGGGTTTATGGGAGATGTACTTTGTCATCTGCAGTGGTTTCAGTCTGTCTGTCGTCATTTGTTTGTATTGACTCCTTGCAGATGCGGAAAACACCTCCGCAAAACTTCGCATCTATCTTTTCGTGGGTCAATTTCTTTGCCTTTATTTTGAGACCCAGAATGAAGCACAGGATAGGCGTTTGTACATGTAAGTGTGCGAGGGTTCAATACTGTGCCTGGTACAGGGCTTGATTTTGGTAGGAAAATCCACAAGACTGCAGGGCTGGTAGCTCAAAAAAGTGTCACTGGACAAGAATTTTTCTCACAGGACCAAATCAAGAGGAGAGCAATTTCTACACAGTTTTAACTTAGGGCCTATAAGCTGTGTTTAACAAGTATTACAAGCACTAGGACAAAATTGATCTCGTTTGTCTCATATTGGTATAGGATACTTCGATGCTTAACAGAATTGAAAGATATGGTTGAAGTCAACATGTGAACATCAACTTTTTTTGTTATAGATATTACACAGTGAGGTATTTTTAATCAATTAAAAAAAAAAAAAGACCGCCAGACTTGTCTAGTCATGATTTTAGTGGCCCGATGCTTAAATCACTGGCCTCGGGCCGGCAGTCCAGTGTTAATTTCAAGCCGTGTTGATATATGCCAGATAAACCATTTCATTTCAATTCCTCAAATCTTACAATATTATCGGTTTTCTAAAATTTGAAAAAAGTTTACCTCTTCTTGAGTCAGAATCTCAATTGATTGTTATTTTTTTCCTCCCTGCAGGAAATTGTGATTTTGATTTTGGTTTGTGTACCTTCACTCAGTCCACCACCGATCAGCTTGATTGGGATCGTGACTATGGAGACAACATCACCCCCGGCAACGGTCCATCTGTGGATCATAGCACAGGCACTGGTCTCGGTAGGTGGAGTCAAGTTTTGTTTTTGTTTTTTTTCATTTATTAATTATCAAATCATCGAGTTGGAACCAAACAATCTCGGAGAGACTCTGAGAAATACGTGGCCAAGCGGTTCAGTGCATCGGACTCAAGTTCTGGTTGATGAGTCATTAGGGTGTGGGTTCGAATCCCGGTCATGACACTTGTGTCCTTGAGCAAGACACTTAACTATAATTGCTTCTCATCACCATGGGGTAAATGGGTACCTGTGAGGGCAGAGATAGTTCTTGTGATTGATTTAGCTTAGTGCGCTACATACTTGGCAGCACAGGCTGTATACTCCCCAGGGAGCTGAGATGGTTTAAGGAATGAAATATATGGCCCAGTGACCAGGGGCAACCAAATCAACGAATATGTTTGGATGTAAACATAACTGCATTTTACACCAGTTTAATTTTAAGTTTGGAATTGTTTCCACTTTAATTCATTAATTCAAGCTAGCCATGATTATTTAGTTTTTCAAAAAATAGTTAATGGCCTGACGTTTCGTCTCTACCAGAGTCTTTCTCGAAGGCTAAATGACAAGACAACACACATAACCAGGTATACAAGTGTAACAGAAGCAGTCAAGTGAAAATACATGAATAGAGAGAGAGAGAGGCAGAAAGCACACAGAAAAAGTAAGGGTTAGTTTTCGTTAGGATTTTCAATGTTTCCTTTTTTCTTTTCTTTTTTCTACAGGTTACTTTATATATGTCAACCCTGCAACTTCCCACACAGCCACCAGTAAGGCAGTGCTGGACAGCCCAATGTACGACGCGACAGCAACAGGTGATTGCGTCCAGTTCTGGTACTACCTGAGCGGTAGCAATGATGGTCAGATCCAAATTGTCCAGGTGGGAAGCGGACCGGTCTGGACGAAGACCGGTGACCAGGGAGATTTCTGGCGGCTTGGCTACACCACGGTCAAGTCAGCAACATCAAAGATACAGGTCAGTTTTAACTTAACGACGATTGTGTTGAAACAATTCTGTGCTGAAATTAGTAATTCCACAGGCAGGATATTCTTCCTAATGTAGTCTGATTCCGATTTTTGTTTTTCCCCTTTGAAAAATCTGAATAATGTTGATAAAATATCCTGAAAAGTCTTTTAAAGCCTATACCATGTGTACATGTTGGTCAGCACTTGTACTCGATAAAATTGTCCTACTTTTTCCTAAGGAGCAAATATCATGCATGAATTCAGAATAATATGTCTAAAAAGTTCATGGGGCGTAACCAGACTATTTCATTGGGCAGTGTGATTCTCTGGCAACTTTTACCCACACCTCCCAACTGCACAGCATTTATCATGACTTCATGTATCAATAACAATACTATTTTCCTGCCCGTCTAGTTTTCCATTGAAGGAATGCCTGGGCAAGGAAGTACCGGCATTGTTGCTGTGGATGACCTTGACATCGCTATGGAGCCCTGCCCACCAGCTGGTATGTAATGCCTGGCAACATTCTCAATTCAGCTTTCAATTTACCATTATTTTTCGACCGGTTGAGGGTGCTTTCAACAGCCAATTCTCTTGCATTATAATTATAGTTTTATCTTATTTTGACTGCCTGTGTGTTGTTTTCTTGTATCAAAATTAATTAAATTTGACAGAAAAAACCCCAAATTTTTGTTTCTGGGAGTTGTTATCAATCACTAAAGTCTTTCGGTTCAAATCCTTACAAAGTTAAGTGATGTTTGAAGCTTTGCATGGTGTGGAAAATAAGAAGTAACTATAACTAGTAAACTTGCAGGCAACCATGCGCAAATCTCTTTTCAGAGGAGTGTTGGCTCTGAGAAAAGCCAGTGTGGTCTTGAAGTTTAGAACAGTATACTCTGCTTCGTTTCTCTTGAAGACGAGCAGAGTATACTGTTCAAAACATCGAGACCACACCGGCTCTTCTCAGAGCCAACACTCCTCCCAAAAGAGATTTACACATGCTTGTACTCACAAGTTTACTTGTTATAGTTACTAATACCAACAAAGTCGCCTTCACCTATTGAAAAAGGCAACTCTAATTGGTCAGCTGATAATCACATGATTGACCGTTTACCCAATCAGGATCTTGCGATTTTGAGAAGGGTCTATGCAGCTGGTTGAACCAAGATGGTGGGGATGATTTTGATTGGTCAAGAACAAATGGCAAGACCCCCAGTACAACTACGGGACCCTCTACTGATCACACAACAGGAACTGCAGCAGGTACGTTAACATTGTTTTAAAAAAACATTTTATATTAAAAACAAAAGCTTGACATTTGACTTATCATTAAAGAAAAACACAGGTTAATGCTGTTTAAAAAAACCCATTTTATATTCAAAACAAAAGCTTGACATTTGACTTATTATTAAGAAAAACAAAGTTTGAGCCCCCCCCCCCTGCTTTGCATAATTTTGCTGCTAAGCAAAAAGAGGCTACCGACCAATTACAACACCATGTCTTGTACAATGTTTGTGACTGGTACTCAGCCTATTCTGACTTAGCGGGATTATTTCTTGAGCAATTTTGTTTTTGCGCAATGCTGCCGTCTGAAATAAGTCTTTTGCAAGTTAGTTTTGAATAATGTCTGGTATAACGACAAGTTATTGCTTAAAATTTGAATTCCTCAGACTAGAGACAGTTGCTAGAACTGCTTCAGCACAAAAAGTAGCTAAGCACAACAAAATAACGCTTACCAGAATAAGGTTACCAGCCTAAACACCATGTCACATGCACCATCTGTGACTGGCATCCTGCTACTTTTTGCTTAGCAGCAAATTGTTGAGCAAAATTGTAGCCTTTGAGAAAGACTGTGCTAGGGTTGAAACTTGAGGCCATTAACCATATTTTGCTGCTTAAGCAGCTCTGTTAAATTGTGCCATTGTCTTGGTTTGGAGGTTTGGAGGAAAGTTTTCACCCAAGATAAATTATTTTGTAAATTTGTATTTCCCAGGTTTCTACTTGTTCATTGAAGCGTCTGATCATTACAAAGACAACAAAGCCAACCTCATCAGCGAGCATTTTGACCCCACGGAGAAAGCCTGCTTCCAATTCTGGTATCACATGTTTGGAAAAGGTAGGTCACTCTTAGGGACCTTGTCAAAATTAGTCCAGGACAACCAGCGGATAAGTACCGTCCGGGACAAGGTTTTTTTACCTGCCGTTAATTGTTTGAAATTGGGTGTTGGAGAAAACATGGGAGAAGTTCACAGTACCCGGGGTTACATTTGTTTACAAACCGCAGAGACTTAGATCGCTATGTACTGGAAAACAAGCATGGGGTCTCTACATGGCTCACTAAAAAAATCCAAGCACACATCTTATCTGTTAAATACAATGACCTCCAAACCTTCCAGATCGCTTCAAAACCGCAAGTTTGTTTATACTACATTTAATCAGCCAGTCAAACTGCAGAGGGCTCAGCGGGGTGCATTGGCATTGGGCCTGTCTTTAGTGCATCGGAGAACTGTGTGCCTTTCAGCGAGTAAAACCATGTCTCTCATAGAAATAAAATTTGATGGAAATCCAACAAAAATTGACATTGGAGAATTGTTATCCGACTACCTATTTCCACCATGCTGTTGTCTTATTCCTCTAAACACCAAAGTTAATCTTCCATAATGTCTCCTCTACTTTTAGGTATCGGAGAACTGGGCGTTTATCTCTGGAACACCGTGGCCGACTTCGGTATCGAGAAACTCACAATCAGTGGTAACCAGGGCGATGAGTGGCACACGGCCCAGGTGGACATATCCAGTAAACAGATCTTCTACATGATGATCAGTGGCGTGATTGGTCAGAACTACTCCAGCGATGTCGCATTGGATGATCTTTTGTTGATCCCTGGAGAGCAGTGTGTCAGTAAGTTATGGGATCAGTATTTATAAAAGCCGTTTAGCGGTATGAACATTGTTGTGCTGACTGTAGTAGGAAAGTCATTGATAAGCAGGGTTCTCCCCATGCACAAGCTAGCAGATCGGTCCAATACGCGCGATTTGCGTGCCGATATGAGCAAATTTTGGCCTATACGCAAATTATATTAATTTTTTTCACAATTTTTATCAGAGAAAACCATTAGGACTGCTACAGAGTGCACAGTAAAGCCCGGTTCATACTTCCTGCGAATGTGAATGCGAAGCGAATTTGGACGTCACTTTGACGTCACAGCTCTGTTTTCGCTGCGAATGTTCGCAGGAGTTGAGCACAGGGCAGAGTTCAGACTTTTTAGGTCGGCCTGGTGAAGAAAATCAGCTGGGTTTTTTTCCCAGGTAAATATATTCTGCTCAGGGCTCGAATTTGAGATATGGTGGACATTATAGGAGTGCACTCTAGGATTAGGGTGTATACAGACAAATTTACCCAAATCAAACTGTGTTATAATAATGTGTCCGCCATATCTCAAAATGGCTTATGGCCTCCATGCCTGTAGATTATCCCCTCATTCCATTCTGATGAAGGGGTTATTTCCACAAAATCCATTATGCTGTCAAATCTTCTTCTATGGTACTATTGTACAAAGCCTATAACACTATCAAATGAATTCGTTTGTTCTGTTACCTAGGAAACCATCTGAACTGCACGTTTGAGACTGACTTGTGTAGCTACATTCAGGTACCTTCCCCGGATGATGATTTTGATTGGTCGAGACAATCTGGGGCAACTGGGAGTTATGACACCGGACCGGGTTTTGATCACACACATGGTGACTCAACAGGTAAGTGTAAGTAGGACTTTAACGGTGATTGCTGTATGTTTCGACACTTCTGTGTTTCGACAACCCTATGTTCTGACAACCCTACATTCCGACACTGCTATGTTCCGACAACCCTATGTTCCGACAGCCCTATGTTCCGACAACCCTATGTTCCGACAACCCTACGTTCCGACAGCCGTTTGTTTCAACAACTCTATGTTCCGACAACCCTATGTTCTGACAACCCTATGTTCCGACAACCCTATGTTCTGACAACCCTATGTTCTGACAACCCTATGTTCCGACATCCCTATGTTCAGACATCTCTATGTTCCGACAACTATTCCCTGGAAGGGAAGCACTGAATAACAACGCTGATCCGGATCATTTAAAATTGCCTGGATGTACACACAAAACAAGTACGTGCCGAGATGCAGCATTTTTGCACGGTGCATTTTCATGCAAGATGCCACGTTTTTGCAAAATCGTGAAAGAAATTTTTTTGAACGGACACCACGCTATCATCAAAGGTACAATCCTATCACGAATCTGCCTTGCTACATTAAAATACTTTCAATCTTATCTATGTTCAGACCATGAAATTTCTCAGGATATTTCCTGAATTAAGGATTTTTGAAAACCTTTAGCCTTCAAATTTTCTTGAATGAAGTAAAGCAGTCACCAAAGGGAGTTCTAAAGAAATAGTCCACATTGTGTCCAAACCTGTAGTTTTGTATTTCCGGTGATGCACAGAGTCTGTAAATCTCCTGAATCGTAACATTTGAGAGGTGCTAGGTCTAGAATAAGGGAGACCCAGACCCACAAGCCATTTTTCAGGAATTTTCACATCCGTACAATCTTACACTGCTAAAAATTATATTCTTGAAATAAGAAAGAAATTATATTTCAAGAGAAAAATTCTTTTGTCATTCCCTAGAAACATTTTCTATTAAGATTTTTGGGAGTGACACAAAAAAAGTTTTCTTGAAATAGGATTTTCTCTTATTTCAAGAATGCCATTTTTAGCAGTGTTTCACTGTATGTACGTAAAAAAGAATATCTTGTCTTCTTCTTCAGGTTACTACTTGTACTTGGAGACAAGTTATGCAGGCAAGGACCACAAAGCTCAACTGATGTCGGCCGTTAACGAACCCACGTCCAACACCGGAGGTCAGATGTGTCTGACTTTCTGGTATCACATGTATGGGTTGTCCATCAATCGACTCAATGTGTACCTGCGACAAGGGCAGAAGGATACGTTGATATGGACTCGGTATCAGACACAGGGAAATTTATGGTTGAAGGCCCAGTATAAGGTCGTGTCGATAAAGTCATGGCAGGTACGTCTTTAGAAAAATAACCTGGGGCCGATTTCACAAAGATCTAAGATTGATCGTAACTGCAAATCAATCGTAGTTGCTTAGTAAAGCGTGATGTCACAATACAAATCACTATGGTGATACTGAAAATTTGTCTTGCGATGAATTTTATTGCTTTGTGAAATCGGCTCCTGGGGTTGATTTCACAAAACTCTTCCTAACATATAACTGTGTGAGTTATATGAAACGATTGTTGAATGCATTTCGTTTGTGTATGGTCGCAGAATATATTCACTCGGTTGAATCTTGCTTTATCAATTCCCTTGGCTTCACCTCGTGAAATGGAATAGACTAGATTTCACCTCGCGATCATATTCTACGACAATGCACTCATATGCATCCATCTGATATTTGTTTAATATCAATTCATACTTCTTTTATTTTAGGTTACAAGGGAAGGTACAGCCGGCCCTACCGATACTTGTGCTATTGTTTTGGATGATATCATAATATCAAATTATATACTTGTATATTGTTTAGGTTATATGGGAAGGTATAGCTGGCTCTACATATACTGGTGATATTGTTTTGGGTGATATCATGATATAATATCAAATTAAATACTTGTATATTTGTAGGTTATAAGGGAAGATATAGCCAGCTCTACATGTACATATACTTGTGATATCGCATTTGGATGATATTATAATATCAAATTATATACTTGTATATTTTTAGGTTATATGGGAAGGTATAGCTGGCACTTCATATACTGGTGATATTGCTATCGATGATATCTTAATCTACTATGGGACATGTCCACCAACAAGTAAGATGTTTATTTAAGAACGTGTTTTAAAAATGCCTGAAGCCTTTTTAAATTTACTTTTTAAAAGACCTTAGGAAAAAAATACGATTGTCTAGAATGTTTAAACATTTTTTTCATTTCAGAGTCTGAAGCTAACTCAGAAAAACTTTTATTGGCACAAATCATCCTGAGAAATTCTTCCGTCTTGTATGCCGTCAATTTGAAGAGAATTAGATTTAAAGTCAAGTTTATTTGTTTGTCTCTTCTTGAAGATTGATACACAGTTGTTGTTGCTGTTGTAACTTTTTACACACTATGCCAAAATCAAGCACCACTCAGAAATAAAGAAATAGCATTTAAAGTTTAAGACAACTAAAACATCAGCCATGATATAAATTTGATGTGATGTCTTAAACATTCTATTTGTGGAGAAATGCTTACCTTATAGGCCCTAGGCAATCAACGCAGGTCACTGTGTTCAAAATTTGCCTCAGAGTTAACTGCTAAACAGACTAAGTCGCAAACTCCTCCCACCTCCCAAAAATCACAAGGTCCTTTGCAAAACTAATTTGATGTAAAACTAGCAGACTCAGAGATAGTGCTGTCCCTTATTTAGTCAATCTTTTTAATTTTCAGTAATTTCCACACTCTAGTATCACGAGTAAAGCAGTTTCCACTTGTTCAATTGTCACCAAGTATATTTTTTTGTTAAACTTGTTTTTACCTTACCTTAACATATAAAAAAAATTCTCCAGATTTTAATGTTCAATTTTCTTTAACGTAATTGAAATACCCAGTTGCGTGGTTTTTTAAACTACAATCTTGATATCTGTGTTTTGTAAACCTTTTTTGGTGGTAAATTGTTGCAATTCAGCATGTGTCTGCTTAGGACAAGTTTGTAAATAAACCATTCTATATAAATATAATTAGGTATTATTTGAAAGCTCTTATTCTTCTTCTATTTTTGATGAGCAACTAAACCCAGTTTTGGGTTTTGGCGGGAAGTGCCTGACCCTTAACATCTGGGAGCCTCTGGGTCCTAAAAAAGGGGGAACCCAGGTCCACTAGCTACTTATGAACTTAGGTGTGATCCCTGGCTACATGGCAGTTAACGGTTGTATGGCTTCCTGACAAAATAGGAAGACCGCCAACATAGGGCTAGATATAGATAGCTCAGTTGGTAGCGCGCCGTCACGATAAACCGGAGTTCGTTGGTTCAGGCTACATGGCAGCTAACGGTTGTATGGCTTCTGACTGGCACCCTGAACAAAGATATTGACAAAATAGGAAGACCGCCAACATAGGGCTAGATATAGATAGCTCAGTTGGTAGCGCGTCACGATAAACCGGAGTTCGTTGGTTCAGGCTACATGGCAGCTAACGGTTGTATGGCTTCTGACTGGCACCCTGAACAAAGATATTGACAAAATAGGAAGACCGCCAACATAGGGCCAGATATAGATAGCTCAGTTGGTAGCGCGCCGTCACGATAAACCGGAGTTCGTTGGTTCAGGCTACATGGCAGCTAACGGTTGTATGGCTTCTGACTGGCACCCTGAACAAAGATATTGACAAAATAGGAAGACCGCCAACATAGGGCTAGATATAGATAGCTCAGTTGGTAGCGCGCCGTCACGATAAACCGGAGTTCGTTGGTTCAGGCTACATGGCAGCTAACGGTTGTATGGCTTCTGACTGGCACCCTGAACAAAGATATTGACAAAATAGGAAGACCGCCAACATAGGGCTAGATATAGATAGCTCAGTTGGTAGCGCGCCGTCACGATAAACCGGAGTTCGTTGGTTCAGGCTACATGGCAGCTAACGGTTGTATGGCTTCTGACTGGCACCCTGAACAAAGATATTGACAAAATAGGAAGACCGCCAACATAGGGCCAGATATAGATAGCTCAGTTGGTAGCGCGTCACGATAAACCGGAGTTCGTTGGTTCAGGCTACATGGCAGCTAACGGTTGTATGGCTTCTGACTGGCACCCTGAACAAAGATATTGACAAAATAGGAAGACCGCCAACATAGGGCTAGATATAGATAGCTCAGTTGGTAGCGCCGTCACGATAAACCGGAGTTCGTTGGTTCAGGCTACATGGCAGCTAACGGTTGTATGGCTTCTGACTGGCACCCTGAACAAAGATATTGACAAAATAGGAAGACCGCCAACATAGGGCTAGATATAGATAGCTCAGTTGGTAGCGCGCCGTCACGATAAACCGGAGTTCGTTGGTACAGGCTACATGGCAGCTAACGGTTGTATGGCTTCTGACTGGCACCCTGAACAAAGATATTGACAAAATAGGGAGACCGCCAACATAGTGCTAGTTAGCTCAGTTGGTAGATTTCCGGCACGTTAAACTTGAGTTCTTTGGTTCAAATCCCGCTCTAGTCAGTTTGTCTTTGTTCAACCCCAAATCAGCTACTTTTCAGGAATTATTTCATTCATCAAATCTCATCCTTGCATCATGTTCTTTGAACAATCGATTATTTGTCTGATTTTTCAGAGGATTGTGAATTTGAAACTGGGATGTGTTTGTGGACTCAAGATTCCAGAGATGATTTTGATTGGTTGCTTGCTAGCGGGGACCAACCGTACGGTACACAGCCATACTTGGATCACACCACGGGAACCAGTTCAGGTAATTTCCACGTCTTTAGATATAATCATAAAGTAAACAGACAACAGGTTTAATTGTGTGACCTAACACTTACATAAAATAACAAACCTTTGACAATGGAAGCACACTTGATCATCAGAGTGACAAGAAAATAGTGAAAATCCTGATGATATTTGTTCACAAGATTTGTACTTGCATTATCAAAACTGGGTGGTCGGGTTGGCGTAGTGGTATCTTTCCTCGCCTTCCACCTCTAGGACCCCGGTTCGAGTCCTGCCGGGGGCACTATGTGGATTGGGTTTTCAGTCCCTACCTGACTGTGTGGGTTTTCTCTGGACTAATTCTCTGGGGTTTTCCTCCCACATCTAAAACTGAAACTTCCTTCCGTGTCTTCTCCCCAATGGGTTCTTGGCTAGTACAGTGAATTAAGTTTGCTTTTCTGAGAGTCCTTGACTTCACAACCAGAATAAATGAAATGAAATGAAAATGAAATGAAATTAATTATTTTACCCATTTCTCAAAAACTATTGCATTTTAAGTTAAAAATAATGCAAGTTTTCCACCATAACAATCTTTATAGTATGTAAGTTAAGTGGACAAATGTGAACATTTTTAATTTTTCAATCTTACTAATATTCTGAGGGTGTGTACAACATTGGTAAGAATGAAAATATAAATGCTCACAGATTTGCACATAACTTACATGGTATAAAGATGGTCATGGTGGAAAACTTCCCTTGAAATAATTTTGCTTGAAATGCCATAGTTTTTAGGAAATGAGTAAAAGAATAGTCTTTATCCTGCAGGATAAATTCTGATGTTTGAAAAAAAAATTAAAACACATAAGGTTTTTTTTTCACTGTTTTCTCATGACTCCAAAGACCGATTTAGCTTAAAATTTCACAGGTTTGTTATTTTATGTATATGTTGGGTCACATCAAGTTTGGATACAGGTCTTTGGCAATTACCAATGTTGTACACACCCTTCAAGAGGATCTGGTTTTAATTTTCAAGTATCAGGTGTTGGTTTTTCTGGTCATTTTCGGCAAAACCTGTAATTGTCTTTCCCAACACCGATGACTTTTAGAGGTTTTTTTGCTACAATGGATTATTTATTTTTCAGGAAAATACGCATTGGTAACGATGGTAAAACCAATAACTAAGGGGGACAAGGCACGCCTTCTCAGTCCTCAGTACTCCGACACAACTGGCGAGTGCGTCCGCTTCTGGTTTCACATGTTTGGGAAAGACGTTGGTACCCTGCGTGTCATGGCACACGATATGCAGACCGATAAAGACAGCAATCCAACATGGGAGCAGGCTGGTAAGCATAATAAACCGTGCTTATAAAGCGCATTACACATGGAGTCCCAATGCGCTGCACAAAGTCAGTTGAGAACAAACAAAAAATTAGTCAGAGTTTAACAAATGAGTTTTGAGAAGGTGTTTAAATTGATCCAGAGTTTGTGGGTCTTTGATGTTTTGGGGGAGTTTGTTCCAAAGAGTGGGAGAAGTCGTAGAAAAAGCACGCTGGCCGTAAGACTTTGTCAATGCCGATGAACAGGCAAGTAGAGATTGTGATTGGGACCAGAGTTTTCTTCGAGGCTTATATTTGTGAATTAGTTCTTGCAAATACCAGCTAAAGCCTTTTCAGGGTATTAATTAACTCAGCTGGTATTTTGTTAAGGGATTCATTTTTGTTAAGACACCTAAACAGTGAGTGGCAGTTCCATAAAATTGTGCCTTGAGCTCACCTGGTAAACTTTTTGCGCTACCCCCTTTTCAGTGCACACGCTTGGTGCTCTAGTGGTAGATGATCTGCTCTAGAATAGAGAGGTCTTGGGTTCGAATCCCACCAGAGTAGTATGCCTGTCATTATTTTTTTTGCAGGACTCGGGAAGCTGTGAGTAGACAGTACTTATCACACACTGGTGTAGAGTAAACCACAAATAGTATTCTTCATCCCGATTAATATTACAATGATTACATTGTTGCAAAACTCGTTGTTAGTATACAGGATTCAAACTGGTGGGGGTCGTGGGTTCGAATCCCACCCAAGTAGGATGCCCTGGATTGGTTTTTTTTCTGCAGGACTTGGGGAAGCTCTGAGTGTACAGTGTTACACATCGGTGTAGAATATAAATAAAAGTATTGTCGTTACAGAGGTATTTATTTGTCATAATTTTCTTACCAGGTCACCAAGAGAACATCTGGAGGTACGGTCAAGCCACTGTGTTTGCCGGCCATCCCTTCAAGGTTGTCTTTGAAGCTGAGGCTGGAACCAACTCTAAATCTGACATCGCTATCGATGATGTGAGCATCATCCAGGGAAAATGTGCCCGACAGGGTAAGAGAAGAGTAGAGAAACTGTTAGTTTGAAAGGTCCTTGAACTCAGTATTTCTTGATTTGGTGATTTTCTTTTCGTTATTGCACAACAGGTGCAGCACACTCATTAGAGCATGCCGTGATTTTGTAAGGTATTCTTACATTCTTCCTTCAAGAAGGTTCAAGTCTCACCCTAGTAAATTTTTCTTTGTTCAACCCCAAATTATTTAAAGATTTCCCAGTACTTTTGCCATGTGGAATCCATACAACCTGTAACTGCCTTGTAGCCAGGGATCACAAGCAAGCTTCCGATACAACCTGGGAAGCGGCAGGAGATGGATCACCTTAAGGGGATGCGACTTTTTATTTCAAATATCAAGTAATAAATCACAAGGGGTAGTGACTGTGTAAATTGTAAATAATTTAGGGTTGAATAAAGAAAAATTGACTAGAGCTCAGTCGGTAGAGTGCCGGCACGTTAATCCGGAGGTTGCAGGTTCAAGTCTAGCCCTAGTCAATTTTTCCCAAATTATTTGAAATTTACCCAGTCAGGTTCTCTTGTGGTTTATTACTTTATTTTACATGTGTTACAAAACAGACAGGACCTACTACATCCAATCCAAAGGACAAAGTAATTATGATTAATGCCTAAAGGGAGGGTATACCTTTGGTAATTACTCCATAAATGAATGACCACAAAAACTTACTTGGTAAGAAGCACTGCAGCTGTTGATAATGTATAGCATTTGTTGAAACAATTCCCTTGAAAGGATTGTGGTTTTTGAGAGAGGGATTCAAAAACCTTTCAATCTGAGAAACATTTCTGCATGAAACAATTCTCAGATTGTGTATTCCAATTGCGGATTATTCTTCCTCCATGGACATTACCGCTCCAGATTTTCGGCACTATCTCAAAAACGCTACCACCTTTTGAAATGAAATTTTCACAGTTTAGTTTTATTGTCTATATTTCCATATATATAGGATTAAAACAATCGAACAGTTCCAAATATCAAAAGTATACTTTGCCTTTAAGGACACAAGAACCATGACTGGAACCTGAACTCACTCTTATATTGTTTATCTGCCGTAGGTTTCTGTGATTTTGAGAATGATCTTTGTGGCTGGGATAATTCTGACACCGAGTCATTGGACTGGCTTCTATCCAGAGGTTCAACTCCTAGCAGCTTCACTGGACCTTCAGTGGATCATACAACCAACTCTATATATGGTAAGGACAGTCACAAAATGACAATGACATGTGACAATGACATTTACTTGTACAACTGTTGCTTCCGATCAATGCCTCATTTCTTCCAAGTAGCAGCTTCACTGGACCGTCAGTGCATCATACGACCAACTCTATACATGATAAGGACAGTTACCAAATGCCAATGACATGTCACAATGACATTTACTTTTACAACTGTTGCTTCCAATCAATAGCTCATTTCTTCCATGTAGCAGCTTTACTGGACTGACAGTGCATCATTCGACCAACTCTATACATGGTAAGGACAGTTACCAAATGCCAATGACATGTCACAATGACATTTACTTTTACAACTGTTGCTTCCAATCAATAGCTCATTTCTTCCATGTAGCAGCTTTACTGGACTGACAGTGCATCATACGACCAACTCTATACATGGTAAGGACAGTTACCAAATGCCAATGACATGTCACAATGACATTTAATTTTACAACTGTTGCTTCCAATCAATGGCTCATTTCTTCCATGTAGCAGCTTCACTGGACATAAGTGGATCATACGACCAACTATATATGGTAAACCCAGTCACCAAATGACAATGACATATGACGATAACATTTACTTTTTTTTGTACCACTGCACTGACAGTGGATCATAGGACCAACTCTATACATGGTAAGGACAGTCACAAAATGACAATGACATTTACCTTTACAACTGTTGCTTTACAAAAGTGGCTCAGTACCAACACGTAGCAGCTTCACTGGACCGACAGTGGGGCATACAATAAACTCTTTGGTAAGAATTGACAATGACAGCTGTCACAAAAAGACAATGACATGTGACAATGACATCCACATTTTTACTTGTTATTTATAGCTTCAATTTATTGGAGGATAAACTATTAGATCATTAAAAAGGTACAAGATTGCAGGATGGCGCCCACTACGAGTACGTTTTGTACTGCAGTGTAAAAGTGAAAGTGAAAAGTTGTGATTTTAGATCTGAGCCCAGTTTGAGTTTTAAGACTTGAGTTTTGAGTCCTGAGTTTTGTCTTACTCTAGGATACTACGTCTTTGTTGAGATGAGTACAGCGTTCTATGGAGACAAGGCGTGGCTTGTCAGTGAGTACCTCAAAGCCACCAAGGGATCCTGCCTCATCTTCTGGTATCACATGCTCGGAAATCGTAAGTTGTAAATCTTTTAATAATAATGATAATAACAACTGTATTTATATAGCGCCTAACACCTTCAGAAGAAAGTCTCTAAGTGCTCAGAAGAAAACAAAAACAAAAACTACATATACGATGAACACCATATGTTTTAGTGGCAATAGTTGGAATAACAAGGGCGTCTTTGTTTGCTGAACGGAGGTTTCTTGTAGGCATGTATGCGGTGAGCATATCTTTCAAGTAAATTGAACCACTTCCATGACAGCATTGAAATGTTGAGAACTTTGAAATTCACTTTGTGAGAAGGCAGCAGCGTCACACTTGTATCAGGCCTGGAATTTCATCTTTGAGAGGGCAAGGCCATTTTCATTTTGCAAAGGGCACTTGCATTGGAAAATCTTAAAGTGTATGGGAAACTTTTGAAGGGGGTACCAGGATGCTAACTACCATTACATGGCGTGTCATGGCCGAGCGGATAAGAACACCGAACTCAAGCCCTGGTGTTTCTGATCAGCAGAGTGTGGGTTCGAATCCCAGTCGTGACACTTGTGTCCTTAAGCAAGACACTTAATCACATGCTTCGTCCTTCGGATGGGTTGTTAAGCTGTAGGTCCTGTGTGTTGTGTAATGCACGTAAAAGAACCCAGTGCACTTATCGTAAAGAGAAGGGGTTCGCCCCGGTGTTCCTGGTTTGATTGGCTGCATATTGCGCCATAGCACCTTGTAAACCATTACATGGTGCTATGCAAAGGAATAGGTCTCATACTTCAACACGTACATTCACTTACCTTGTAGGAAAAATACTGAGCGCTTTGAGACACCCATCGGGAGTATAAAGCGCTATATAAGAACTGTATTATTATTATTATTACCATGTTTATAACAAGTAAGCTTTTGGAAAAAAATTACACTAATTTCTGTGAAGGGTCATTACCAAAGTATGATCTTACCTTTAAATATTGATAATATTTGTATGGGTTTTATTTTCCTTTCAGATATCGGTGACCTGAAGGTCCTCTTCCTGGATGATGCTGGGTTCACAACGCCCCAGTTGACAATCTCTGGTGACCAGGGTGACAAGTGGCGTCAGGGTCAACTGGAGATGATCAATGACAAGGATTTCCAGGTGTGACACTTCATTTATTTAAAGGCACTGAACATGTTTGGAAATTGTCAAAGACCACTTGGTGTATCCCAACACATGCATAAAATAACAAGCCTGTGAAAATTTGGGCTCAATTGGTCATCGAAGTTGCAAGAAAATGATGAAAGAAAAAACACCCTTGTTGTACAAATTTGTGTGCTTTTAGATAGGAATAAAAACTTCTTGCAAGAAGTTTTTGATATTTTAGTGAGAAATTACCTCTTTCTCAAAAACTACGTTACTTCAGAGGGAGTCGTTTCCTACAATGTTTTATACTATCAACAGCTCTCCATTGCTTGTTACCAAGTCAGTTTTTATGCTAATATTTGTTTTGAGTCATTACCAAACGTGTACGATACTTTTAAACATATAAAAACAATTGTGAATGTTTTAATCTTTTGTTTCAGATAATCTTTGAAGCGACGTACAATGGTTGGCAGGGTGATATTGCTCTTGATGATATCGATATAGAGCCTGTATCTTGCTTCGATGGACTCCCTCCACTATCAACAGTTGCTCCATGTAAGCCCCTCCCCCTCTCTCTTTTTCTTTCTCTCTCTGCCTCGTCCTTATGGTGTTTTTTTAAGTTCCATTATAGCCAAAGTCAGACAGTTGAAATTCATCCATTCCTTCTAAAGGCCATGTCATGAGGCAATTTAAAGGCAACCTGGGCCCAATTTCATAGAGCTGCTTAGCGGTAAGCAAATTTTCGTGCTAACTATAGCAGAAAAATTTGCTTGGTCATAAGCGTATTTCACAGGTTAGCGCGAAAATTAGGCGGCCATCTTGTGCTTTCGCCATGGATTTGCATTGTCACGTCATTCTTTTTCAATTTAGTAACGAGATGGTTAATATTTTTGTTCCAGTGATGGACTGCACATTTGAGACGGATATCTGTGGCTTTGTTCAGATGAATGATGATAACATGGATTGGACCAGACACATTGGAGATACCTCAAGCAGTTACACAGGCCCGGGTCACGACCACACTACTGGATCAGGTAATACAAGATTTTCACTTTCCTAAAAATCTTTCAGGATGTTATTCCTTTAGTACCTGGGCCCAATTTTATAGAGCTGCTTAAGCACAAAAAGTAGCTAAGCATAACAAAATTACACTTACCAGAATAAGGTTACCAGCCAAACTACCATGTCACAAGTACAATTTGTGACTGGTATCCTGCTCATTTCTGCTTAGCAGAAAATTGTTGAGCAATATTTTCTGCTTAAGCAGCTCTATGAAATTGGGCCCGGTACCTTCCCAGAAAGAGCTGGGCCCAATTTCATAGAGCTGCTTAAGCACAAAAACTAGCTTAGCACAACAAAATTATGCTTACCAGACTAAGGTAACCAGCCAAAATAACATAACACATGTACAATCTGTGGCTGGTATCCTGCTTATTTTTGCTGAGCAGGAATTCTTTAAGCAATATTTCCTGCTTAAGCAGCTCTATGAAATTGGGCCTTGGTGTCCCCTAAACAGGCTCCTCCACAGGCCAAGGGCGCACTGGCCACATGCTACACAAGTGGCATGTGAAGCTAACACCTGAGTGTGACTGTGGGGCTGCTGATTAGACCACAAGGCACATCGTCAACGAGTGCCCCATTAGAAAACTGGACAGTGGCATCGTTTATCTGGCCAGCTGTTACCCAATTGCGACACGATGGCTGTTGGACATGGACCTCGATGTTTGACATTTGATTCGTTGTTGCATACGAGGAAAGATTAATTTTTAAAAAAAACTACAAACCCATCTATTGTAGTATTTGAGTAAATAGTTTGTTTTTACCTTTGCTTATTTTTCTTCTTATATATTTTGATTTGTATTTCTTTACTTTATTGTATTCTGGATTTCTTCTTAGTTTTAGGCTTACGTTTCCATTTTGTTATATATTATTGTACATGTATGTTATTGTTTGTATTGGCGCCACGAGCACTTTTGTGGATTTGTGCGCTTAATAAGTTTTCAATATTATTATTATTATTAAGAAGGAAAAAATTTACCTCTCACTGAAGATATTTTAACAACTTTCTACAGGGAATTCCTAAAAAAAAAATCCACACTTTTTTTATGTCTAATAATTTGATCCTGATGGGTTTTTTTCAGGTTACTACATCTACCTGGAGACATCGCACCCCAATTACAAAGGAGACAAAGCTCGCATCCTGGCCCCCGGTCAGAACCCAACAGACGGACGCTGTCTTCAGTTCTGGTACCACATGTACGGACCAAACGTCGATCGGTTAAACGTCTACCTACGTGACTACCAGAATAAGGACAACTTGATTTTCACAAAGTATGGTTCACAGGGTAACCAATGGATACGAGGACAAAAGGAAATCAAATCGGATACTCTGTGGTCGGTAGGTATACACAAGTTGCAAAGTTGATTTTGACTCGGCGGAAATAACTTCAATTTCATTTCAACTTCCCGTATGCTTATTTCTATGCTGTCCGTGGAAAAGGGAATATTCATTGCTTGTTGTACATTGAATTTTGATATTACAGGTGCATTGAAGGCAGGGTATACTTTTGGTAATTGTGAAAGGCCAGTATCTTCACTTAGTGTATCCCACGCATACATAAAACAACAAATCTGTGAAATTTTCGGCTCAATTGGTCATCGAAGTTGCAAGAAAGTAATGAAAGAAAACTTTGTTGCATAGAATTGTATGCTTGCAGATGCCTGAGAAAGGCTTCATGCCTGAAGCCTTTCTCAGATTCAAATCTTTGGGTGAAAGTTACCTCTTTCTCTAAAACTACATCATTTCAAAGGGGGTTCTAACAATATCAACAGCTCTCCAGTGCTCTTTACCAAGTAATTTTTATAGTCATTAACTTGTGGAGTAGTTACCAAAAGTACACCCTGTCTTTAAGTGCCAAATTATACGAAAGATAACATTTAGGTTTGGGGGAGGCTGTAAAGATGTGATGTCTGTTCTTTGTCGTCAGGTTGTCTTCGAGTCTGTGGTTGGATCAAGCTACTATGGTGACATAGCCCTGGATGATATCTCACTGGACACGAAACCATGTCAAGATTCAAGTAAGTCTCTCTAGAAACAGAACCAAATGAATGTCCACAGAATGTATGCAACACAGAGTGTATGCAGCACAGCGTCGTGGCCGAGCGGTCTAGTTCACCGGACTCAAGCTGTGGTGTTGTCAGCAGCAGAGTGTGGGTTGGAATCCCTGTCATGACACTTGTGCCCTTGAGCAAGGCACTTAACTATAATTGCTTTGTAAAAAGTTGGGAATGTAGTGCATTCTGCTCTACCAGCCAGGCTGCTAGTGGATGATACCCATGCATATATCCTTACGGACTGTGAAGGGAGTAACCCTGTTTCAGCCCCAGCACTTGTGCCCTAATGAGCAAGGCACTTAACCATAATTGCTTTGCAAAAAGTTGGGAAGGTAGTGCATTCTGCTCTACCAGCCAGGCTGCTAGTGGATGATACCCATGCCTACATCCTTACGGACTGTGAAGGGAGTAACCCTGTTTCAGCCCCAGCAGTAGGTGGCAACGTGCCCCTGGTCACAGTTGATTTGGTTCGACAGCCTAAATCAGTTAAGAGTAGCCCTCACCTTGAAGTGGCCATCCAGCCTTGTGATGAAAGGCGATTTCTCATAAACAAAAAACATAACAAAAAGAGCTGTGATTGTTCAGGGGTGTTTTACTTTTATAATAGATGTGATTTTTGCGTTTTTTTCTTTCCAGCCGTTTGCGACTTTGAGATTGACTGGTGTGGTTGGACACACGATCCAACGGGAGACTTTGAATGGAAACGTGACTATGGAGGTACGCCCTCGTATGGTACTGGACCAACAAAAGATCACTCAACTGGAACCAACCTCGGTAAGTCTCGTCATCATTGGATAAAGATATGAGATTTTGTTTTGTCAATTTTGAACATAGCTATGTGATTGGAGGCATAGTGTTAGCCAGAGGGGTGTCTGGGTGTCTTTTGGACACCCCGTTTTAAATTTGGACACCCTGTTTTATCTGTCATTTATGTAAATGTATTGTAAGTGAACAATTTGGACACCCCGTTTTTAAATTTCTAGCAAATTTGGACACCCTTTTACAAAATCCTGGCTAAAACCTTGATTGGAGGAAAGTTACTGCACCACAAATATTAATTGCCATATAAATAATAATAAATGTTGAGTGTTTAATTTTTCGTTTAATTTTTCATAATTTTTAAAAAAATAAATTTAGGATACTATGCCTTCATTGAGACCTCCTCACCAAGAGCAAAAGGTGATGCTGCCCGCATCTTCAGCCCGGTCTTTGATGATACCTACGGAGAATGTCTTCACATGTGGTACCACATGAACGGTCAAACCATCGGAGAGCTCAGCGTCTACGGCTATGACACCGTGACTCAAATCAAAACGGCCGCTCTCTTCTCACTCTCAGGTTTGTTGTTATTATTATTATTATTTATTTCTGGTAATGAAACCAAGGATGCCTCATAAGTGAACTTAATCACTGTAGCTCGCAAGCCTGAGGAAACCTGTAAACAAAGGTGCTTGCTATGTGAACCAGAAACACTGGGGCTAACTCCTACTATTTGACGATAAATGTTTTGGGTTCTTTTACGTGCACTACCAATCCTAGTACATGGGACCTACGGCTTAATGTCCCATCTGAAGGACAAAGCAATTTTGGTAAAGTATCTTGTTTAGAACACAAGTGTCATTACCAGGACTGGAACCCACACTCTGCTGATCAGAAACACCAGAGCTTGAGTCTGGTGCTCCTAACACTGTCATGGAAACTCTTCATTTTGTTTGGTATTTTGGCAACTATGCAATGATAAACTTGTGGTAACACAATGCGGTGTAATATCTCTTTTGAGTTTTGGTAGCTCGGAGAACAAGCAGGGGTATAAATGGGTACCTGCGGGGTAGAGGTTGATATTGTGTTTGAAAAAGCCTTCAGAGTGCCATGGCAGCTGGGGGCTGTATACTCCCCAGGGAGCTGAGAAAGATTAAAGGAATGTTATTGGCCCAATGACCAGGGCACTAATGTGAAGCGCATTGATACGTTATTGTAAAATGCGCCATATAAGAACTAGTTTTTAAAAAAAGCATGAAGTTCTTCCTACTTAATTCTGATTTCCGAATTTTTGGCCCTTAGAAAAATCAGCAAAATTTGTATTAAATAGCCTGAAATGTTGGTAAAGGCCTATACCACATGAACATGTAGGTCAGCTCTTATACTCCATAAAATTTTCCTACTTTCTCCCAAGGACCATATATCATGCCTGGGAGAAGAACTGGTTTCAACCAGTTTGCTCTGGTCGTCTTCTGGAGAAAACCGGAGAATTCTGGAGACGATTGTGTCATGGCACAAAGTTTACCTTAATTCTTCCATTCAGCTGAAAGCTTTCCGATTCAACATCTGAGAAATCATTGATTTTTGTTTATGAACTTTGGATACAGGGGACCAGCGTAATGAATGGCGGTTCATACAGCTAACCTTCAAGGCAGCGCATGATTACCAGATCATCGTTGAAGGTGTCGTTGGCGCAGACTACCGTGGAGATATCGCTATTGATGACGTCTTGTTGACCACTGGATCCTGTCCAAAAGCTGGTAAGATTGGCTTAAGCTTCTTAGCAAACAGACTCACTGAGTAGTGCACAAATAATGAATGTTTATGAGAGTAATGGTGAGAATATTTTGAAAGGCTCAATCGTTCCAAAATAAATTATTTTAATTTACTTTCTGATTATTCACACAAACTCTCCCATTTGTTTCACAAGGTCTGTGTGATTTTGAGCTTGGTATGTGTGGGTGGTCCAACGACAAATCAACCGACGATTGGGACTGGCTCCGGACTAAGGGATCAACCACAAGTTTCTACACGGGTCCGAGTACAGACCACACAACCAACTCAGACAGCGGTGAACGCCTTGCTCAATTCAGTCTTTAACGGTTTATATAATTAATTACATGGGAAAATAGAATTAGTTGTTGCAAACTGCTTACCAACCAAAAGGACCTACGCAAAAAATACTTAATGGTCTAATTTTGTACAGATTTTGTATAACTTTCAAACACTGCAACAAAAGTCTGTCTTTCAGTCCATTATTTGAGAGAATTACTGATTTCTTGTCCTTTCCTCTGTTCAAGGTTTTTACATTTACTACGAGACGTCCTTCTCTGGAATGACGAATGGAGACACGGTTATCTTGACCAGTCAGCATCTCGATCCAACGACTGGCTCCTGCCTCTCCTTCTGGTATCATATGTACGGCCAAGGTAGGGTGGCAGACTTAATTAGGCTGTGTCCAAATTGCCGGTTACGGCTACGGCTACACCCGAAGCTGTAGCCGTAGCCGCCAATCCGGTTCCGGTCTTGCCTTCATTGAATAATTTTTACTTTTGCAAAGCCATGATGACTTGTTGAGTTTTGCCATACTTTTCCTGTCAACATAATTTGGAGTTGGACTAAGAAAAATTACTAGAGTGGGACTTGAACCTGTGACCTCTAGGTTAATGTGCAGGCGCTCTACCAACTGAGCTGTCTAGCCCTAATGTTTGCAGTCTCCCTATTTTGTCAATATCTTTGTTCGGGGTGCCAGTCAGAAGCCATTCACACCCAAGTTTACGGTACAACCTAGAGCGGCAGCAGAGGGATCACCTTACGGGGAAGGGACTTTTTATTTCAAATATTAAGAAATAAACCACAAGGGAAACTGACTGGGTAAAGTTGAAATAACTTTGGGTTGAACAAAGGAAAATTGACTAGAGCAGGACTTGAACCTGTGACCCCTGGCTTATCAGCGCTCTACCAACCGAGCCATCTAGCCCTAATGTTGGTAGTCTTCCTATTTTGTCAATATCTAAACTTCAATATCTAAATTTGCTCAGTCAGTTTCCCTTGTGGTTTATTACTTGATGCTGTAATTTTATTCAATACAAATTTGGCAAAGCAAATCAGACAATGCATCTTTAGCCTTGAAAGAAACTATTATAAGTTATCACATAAGCGCGAGTGGTATACGGAAGAATATAGCGCTTCTGGGACGCAGACGCGCTATATTTTTCCCTATTCCACGAGCGCGCGTGAGATAATGTATTTATCTTCAAGCAAACTTGATGCGCAGTTAGAACACACAATACGCAGGGTGTGCAATATAAGTTTATATCACTCTCCTTGTTGCTATGGATCGACCAATCAGAATCGAATATTCAGGCCTGCTTGAAGATAATGTATTTTACACTGACTATAAAAATTAATCTTCATGGCTCTTGCTGTTACACTCATCCCATGATTAATTGTTAAACTGTTTGTTTTTAATCTCAAGGCATCGGTACTCTGACCGTCTACCTTGAAGACAAGAAAAATGCCAAGACTCAGTTGTGGTCGGAGTCTGGTGACCATGGCAACGTCTGGCTGACAAAACAGATAACTCTCACAAGCACGGAAGAATTCCAGGTATAAACAAATATAAGAAAAATCAACCAATGGTTTCTATATTTGAAACTCTAAACATTTCCAGTTTAGTAACAAATTTGCAATACATGCGCAAATCATTTCAGAGATTTTAAATAATCCTGCAGATCATGCCAGGTAGAATTTCAGCCCTTACCTAATTGTGTGGGTTTTTCCCCAATGGTGGTTTTCCTCCAATATCTAAAACTGAACATTTCTTCATTGTCTCCTATTCATCCTGTTATTGGCGCTAATTGCGCTGTTGGATGTTTAAAGGTATCGTACACGCTTGGTAATGACTCAAAAACAATAATAGCATAAAAACTTACTTGGTAACAAGCAACGGAGAGCTGTTGATAGTATAAAACATTGTAGGAAACGACTCCCTCTGAAGTAACGTAGTTTTTGAGAAAGGGCTAATTTCTCACTAAAATAATAAAAACTTCTTGCAAGAAGTTTTTATTCCTATCTGAAAGCACACATTTGTACAACAAGGGTGTTTTTTCTTTCATCATTTTCTTGCAACTTCGATGACCAATTGAGCCCAAATTTTCACAGGCTTGTTAGTTTATGCATATGTTGGGATACACCAAGTGAGAACACTGGTCTTTGACAATGTCCAAACGTGTTCAGTGCCTTTAATGAAATAAATCAATCTAAACAAATGTTTCTTTGCAGTGATTACACTGAAATCTCTAAGACTGAGATTTGTTTTTCTTCCCGTAGATTTTGTTTCAAGGAACCTACGTGAATAATTACCTAGGTGATATGGCGTTGGATGATCTGGATATTGAGCCATCACCTTGCATTGTTATCCCGACTCTGCCACCAACAACCGCAGGTCCACCTACTCATGGTAGGTATCCGTTACGTGTGCATCCTTCAGAGGGAGCCATGTAGGGAAAGAAACCCAGTAACTGTTTGGTTCGTTTACAAAGACAATAATACTTAGGGGTGGCATTGGGTGGCTAGTGCGTAAAGCGCTCGCCTCTCACCAATGTGGCCCTGGTTCGATACCCCGCTAAGGCCATATGTGAATCAAGTTGTGCGTTGGATCTCTCCTATGCCATGAGGGTTTTTTCTCCGGGCCCTCTGGTTTTCCTCCCTCCAGAAAAATCAAACACTTTCTATCTCTGGCTGTGTTCCGTGGTCATATATGGATTGATGTGGTAGGCTTACCTTAAATGCCTGCAGCTCGAACACGTAGCTGCGTCCTTCGCAATTCAGCTTCTCAGCTGCAAGTAAGGATGATTAGCCTCTCAAATTAGTATTGTTATTATTATTAATCCACCCAGATACTTCCACTAGCATTCTCACCCACAGGACCTCCTACTCGGAGAAGGTATGCGTTTGGTGCGCATCCTTTTAGAGGGAGCCCTTTGCAGATGTTCCCAGGAAAACGTACCCTGTCTTTTCAAAAAATTTGTTTGAGGAGACTTATAATTGCATTTGTGTCTTTCCAATTAAACCAATGGGCTTGTGAGACCGGCGTATGTCTTTATCCTTGCGGATGTAAAGAGGACCAGTCTAACTCCAATGCAGCTTAAACAAAGACTTGCGTAAGCCAATCAATATATCAAAAGGAAGCTACAAAGACATTCTTCTGTTCATATCACTGAAGCGTGATGGTTATATGGCAGTTTCCCATTTCTGTACACAGTCCTTTGCGTTTTTATTGAACACTGCAAGGTCTTTTGAGCTGCAAGGGTTGGGTAGTAGAGGGCCGACAAGGCAGTGCTCCATAGTATGGTTTGCTTCTCCACATTCACAGGTGGTTGTGCCAGTCTTGTAGCCCCATCTGACCAGAGCATCTTTTGATCTTCCAGTTCTCGTTCTGAGACGGTTGAGAAATCATTGAAAACTTTACCATTCCAATTGTCTCTTTCTTAATCAGCCCCGAGTGTGTTCGACTGTGATTTTGAGCAAGACTTATGCAAGTGGACTCAGGTCACCCAGGGAGACAATTTTGACTGGACCCGAGACAAAGGGGGTACGTCATCTACAGACACTGGACCATCCGTGGATCACACCACTAATAGCGAGAATGGTGAGTTAATAACAATAACAATAATAATAAACCACAAGGGAAACTGACTGGGTAATTTTTAAATGAGTTGGGGTTGAACAAAGAAATTTTTAACTACACCGGGATTTGAACCAACGACCTCCGGATTAACGTGCCGGTTCTCTACCAACTGAGCTATCTAGCCCTATGTTGGTGGTCTCCCTATTTGTCAATACCTTTGTTCAGGGGTGCCAGTCGGAAGCCATTCAACCGTTAGCTGCCGTGTAGCCAGGAATCACACCCAAGTTTACGATACAACCTGGGAAGCGGCAGCCAGGGGATCACCCCCAACATAGGGTTAGATTGCTCAGTTGGTAGAGCGCCGGCACGTTAATCCGGAGGTCGTTTGGGTGAAATCCCTCTCTAGTCAATTTTTTGTTTTCAACCACAAATCATTTAATAATAATAATCATAATAGAGAGTTTTTACATTTATATTCGGTTTGCGGTAACACCATGTGCATATCTACTTTGCTGTGTAGATTTTGTTCTTCGAGAACTTGTCTCGCTCTTTATTCTACTGCCGCGGAATAGATTTTGGAATTCGGTAGACTACTCAGTTCTGAAAAGAACTGTCCTGCTTATTAACTGCTACCTGGCCGGAAGTTATACAGCTTTGGTTTTGTTCATGTTTACCCTCCATACCTAAGCTTACCATCATTGGAAATAAGAAAGATCGGACCTGTCCAATGATGGTATAATAAAATAAGGTTGCTATAATGCAATCCCTTCAAATTGGAGTGGAAAGATCTGAAATGCCCAAACATGCCTTATGGTTGTGTACAAAAGAGTGTTTGGGGGGCACTCGTATTCTTTTAATTTTTATTCTTCTACTTTTTGTGTGGTTTGCTGTTTGGATGTTTTATTTCGTCCATTTGTCCTTTTATGATAGGCCTATTGTTCATTTTTATTTTTTTTATTTTCCCTTTTGCCAAGTCTTGTCGCTTTTGTATTTTATCTTGTATTTTTATATTATGATCAGCTGTGCTGGATGGGTCACCCTCGTTAACTATGGTTTTAAATAAAAAATATAAAAAAAGTGTTTGAGTTTTCAGGTCACACTGAGGAAACAAAGACCCAGAACTTGGACATTTATTGCACCACCGTAATTTTTTTCTCTAAAATATTACACACAAAGCTAAAGCGCAAGATACAAAGGTTTTCGCATGAAATCTCTGTGGCATATTTGCGAGATATGATGTTGTTACAAAATGGAGTTCAAATTTGTTTTTACTCTAACAAGATTTTTTTATCTCACTTTTCTAGGTTACTACATCTACATCGAGGCGTCTGGGCAGAGCACCGGCGACAAGGCTCAACTCCTCTCCCCGGACATGGTCTCTGCGAATCTCGGCAAGTGCATCGCTTTCTGGTACCACATGTACGGTCCCAACATCGACACCCTGAACGTGTACCAACGAGTCAGCAACAAGGACGCGCTGCAGTGGACACGCAAGGGTGATCAGGGACCCGAATGGATGTACGGTCAAGTCTGGATGAAAGGAAGCTACGCTGTGAGTAGTTAGTGCAGGACATTGGGTACCAGACATTGAAAGCGCAAATAAAGTAGTTATAGGTTTCCTACCTTCTGCCTAGGTAGTATTTGAGAAGCAGGACAGTTCTTTTCAGTACTTGGTAGTCTCCCAAGTTCCGAAACTACTCTGCAGCAGTAGAATAGTCTCCCGGATTCCAAAATCTATTCCGCAGCAGTAGAATACATAACAAGATCTACACAGCGAAGTAGATATACACATGGTGCAACCTCAGCCCCATGGTTTACTTTATTTCCAACTATGTTTACAATAGTAAACCCTGGGAGGGAAACTCCTTACTTGGACCCTGATTGGACAACGACTGGTGTACAAAAGTATAACGTAAACTTGTTAAGTTGTACTCATTCAGTATTCACCATGTTCACAGCCAGACTATTCTAATTTGCATACGTATGCACAAAATTTGGATATGCAAATGATCCAATACCAGGGTGAGAGAGCGGTCAACCTCGTACTGCTCGACACACCTTGGGGACCGAATATACAGCTTATATGACGTCGATCTGAGAAGTTTCACTGCCAGAGTGTGTTGCTTCAAGTCTTCTGATGTCATTGTTGCTCCAATTAGCAAGCCTTAAATGATATTCCATCCCAACCTTTCCAATGGCAATCCCACCCAGGATCCTCTACTTATGGCCTGTATAGACTACGCAAGTCTCACGCGTAGTCGAACTTCCGGGACCAAGTTGTTCCCAACCATATTGAGTTTATTGTGTGCATGATTCTGTTTCGTCAAATGGTTTAGCTTAGCTCTTTCATGCGCCAATTGGTCCCTACAGACTGGTTGAAATCCCTTCAAAAAAATAGTTGTAAAGCAAAAAATAAAGATTGCACGGCCACACAG
Source organism: Plazaster borealis (assembly GCA_021014325.1). NCBI lineage: Eukaryota > Metazoa > Echinodermata > Asteroidea > Forcipulatida > Labidiasteridae > Plazaster > Plazaster borealis. The sequence continues at coordinate 23,152,868 of CM037461.1, forward strand.
TTTTCAGAATGGGAAAGAGGACTCTTGAGTGTGCTATTGTGACCTGTTTTTTGGGCGTCGCAATTTGCAAAAAATGAATAAACAATTAATGTGTCCATATGATCAATAAATCACTAAAATAAATGGTGCATGAAAGAGTTAACAAAGTTTTTGGGAAAGTAAAATTTGGAGCTGAAATATATGAAAGTAAAATACATTTAATAAATCAACTAAGAAAACCTGAGAATAAGACTTGACCTCTGTTTCTGAATTCCTGTAACCAATTTAGAATTTTGCCCAAATGACGTTCAAGTTTGGTCAACCCAAATAGAGAAAACACTTTTCTTGTCTTTTTTTTATCAGGTCGTGTTTGAAGGTGTGAGAGGCAACTCATGGTCTGGTGATATCGCTCTGGATGACATCTTTGTTTACAACGGTGACTGCCCACCTCTATGTAAGTTAAATATCCTAAATGCCAATCCTAAACTACCCTCAAATATTACAAAGTTAAATATCAAAATCCTTCCAAATGGTCCACCTATTTTTACGAGTTTGATAGATTCACATCAACCAACATTACTTATTATTAGCCTAAGTCCACACTTGCCAAATCTTAACTGTGTATATAAACTGCTCACAAAAAGTTAGGAAACTTTTTTTAATCGAGTATATTTTTATTATTTATTACTCTCTTTGTATATATTATATATCAATGCAAAGCTGAAGTGTTCCTCTTTAAAATGATACCACATTTGCAATCATTACATGTTGCTGAATTTGGCTACATGAATGACAATGAGGCAAAGTCACAAATCAAATGTGCCAAAATTACCGCTTGTTTGAATTACAGTGTCAATTTGTTTGTTCACACAGTAACACAAAATTGCTAATTTTGGCACATTTGATTTGTGACTTTGTCTCATTCTCATTAATGTGGCCAAGTCCAGCAACATGTCATCATTGCACATTTGGTATCATTTTAAAGAAGAACACTTCAGCTTTCTATTGATATGCAACATAATACAAGAGGGTAATAAATAATAAAAATATACATGATTAAAAAAAGTTTCCTGACTTTTTGTGAGCAGTTTACTATTTAAGGTATTAAACAGGATTAGTAAGGATAAACACATCATTGTTTAAATTTAGTCAGAAAGCTTAATACTGATTATGATGTTCCTACTAAAACCATTCTTTTTGTGAAATGTTTCCCTCTGAAATGAAGTTATATTTGAGAACACTGCATCTGAAAACCTGACTCACACAACGGATTAAACCCAAATTTTCCCAGGTTTGTTACTTCAAGTATATGGTTGATCACTCAAAACATGAACACTGTCTGCGACTATTTTGTCAGCTCTACCAATCCTGTATAAGATCTTTAATTGGGGCAATACAATACAATACAAATCAATATGGTAATATTGACAACTCATCTTAAGATGAATCTCAGTGCTTTAAGAAATCGCGCCCTGGCCTGCCTAAAGTCAGTTGCTTACAATAAAAACCTTTGTCTTAATTTGTCGGTGTCAGTGACGTGTGATTTTGAGCATGGTGACTGCGGATACTCCCAGGATCAGACCGATGATTTCGATTGGCAGATTGGGAGCGGCTTCACGGATACAACCGGGACTGGTCCACCAACTGACCATACCTACGGCACCTTACAAGGTATAACTTTATTAACTCATGTGGTTATCGCAATAAGGGTAAAGACAAAATATGGTTTCAGTTTTTGCAGAGCTGCAAATTCTCCCTGATTCTGCAGGAAATTCCTAGAAAATAAATCAATCTTTCCACGTGCTGATGAACAAATTTGAAAAACTCCCTGATTATGGAAACTTTATCCCTATTACGTTAAATGTAATTCTAAATACCTCCCTGATTGTTGTACAAAATCACCCTGATTGCAAGATGCAAATGTTGGCAGCTCTGCTTTTGCTTTACACCTTTGAATGAATACAATCCTTTATACTTAAAGAGGGACTGTCATCATCATCGTGGCTGAGCGGTTTAGTGCATCGGACTCAAGTTCTGGTGGCTGAGTGATCAGGGTGCAGGTTCGAATCCCGGTTGTGACACTTGCTTTGTTTTTTTGCTATAAAGCAAGATTTTTACTGTACTTAGCAATTAAAAATAACTCACTGAAATAGGGTGAGTGTCAGTCCATTTGGGCTCACTTTTGTTGGATGAAAAGACTTTGATTGGAGCTCATTTTTAAAAGTACTATTTGCTTACACCTTAGGCCATTACATGTACATTGACGTGACGGGGCAGAACAATAAGGATGTGGCTCGAATGCGGTCCAAGGAATACCCAGCGACGTTTGGTACCTGCATGAAGTTCTGGTATTACATGGTCGGACAAGACATCAATGCCATGAAGATTTACATCGAGGTCAAAGGCAGCAAGGGGTCACCGGTCTGGACCAGATATTACAGCAACTTTGCTTATTGGTTGGTCAGCGAAGTATCCATCCAATCAGCATATCCGTTTAGGGTAAGAAGTATTTTTTGAAAAAGGTTTTTTTTGGTGTTCATGACACTTTAGTGAAGATGGATAAAAGTATACAATTAAAGTAAGCTAGCTAGCACTGTGAAACAAATAATATTCTCATTTTCCCTTTTCATTGTTCCTATTTAAAGATTAACATTATATTATTTTTTAATTTTTTTATTTTTACAAATAATATTTGTGTTTCTCTGCATGGAACTTATAACAGGGTGACAACCATTTTTTTAAAGAGTCTTTTTGTAGTTCATTACATGTTAGTGAAGATGGATAAAAGTAGAAAATTAAAAATAAGCTAGCTGGCATCATGAAACTAAGAATATTTTTGTTCCTTTTTTGTTGGTTCCTCATTCAAGAATAACATTGTTTTATAATCAATTATTATCTTCAAATTATGGCGTGTCGTGGCTGAGCTGTCAAGCGCACAGGACTCAAGCTCTGGTGTTTCTGACCAGCAGAGTGTGGGTTCGAGTCCCGGTCGTGACACTTGTGTCCTTGAGCAAGACACTTGACCATTATTGTTATAGGTCCCGGGTGTTGTGTATTACACGTAAAATAACCCAGTACACTTATCGCGAAGAGAAGGGGTTTGCCCCAGTGTTTCTGGCAGTGGCTGCTGAATGTGCCACAGCACCTTGTAAACTTTTAGAAGGTGCTGCATAAATTGGTCTCACAGTTCAAAACATAGCTCTGCTTATCCTGTTGAAAAACAAATAATGTGCACTTTGATACGTCCCTAGAACCCAGTGAACTTATCACTTATCGTGTTCCTGGTTTGATTGGCTGCAAATTGCGCCACAGCACCTTGTAAACCATTACATGGTGCTATGTAAAGGAAAAAGGTTTCATACTTCAAAAATGTAGCTCGGCCACATACCTTGCAGGAAATATACTGAAAGTTGGAGCGTCACTGAGTGAGGGATTTGAGCGCTATATAAGAAGCCACTTTTATTATTATTATGTGTTTAGTCAACAAAGTTATCAATTTAAAGTAAAGAAACATATTTCTGAAAAAGGAAACTGTCTGTCTTTGCTGTTAGATTGTCTTTGAAGGCTTAGCCGGTTCCGGTCCTAAAGGAGACATTGCCATCGACGACATTGACCTCACTGGTACCCAGTGCTCCCGACCCGCGTCGTGTGACTTTGAGAAAGATTACTGCACCTACATGAATATTCCAAACGACGATTTTGATTGGACGAGGAACAACGGCAAGACGAGCAGTTACTACACAGGACCTGATACCGACCACACCCTAGGTAACCAGTACGGATATTACGCGTTCATCGAGACGTCGCTTCCGCGAGTGGCAGGCGATTATGCGTACCTTGTATCGGAGACGCTATCGAGAGATGACCGTTGCCTGAGTTTCTGGTATCACATGTACGGTGACCATATTGGTGAGTCGTTTTTCCTTTTTTTATTTATATTAATTCTTTATTCTTTATTCAATCTTTATTAATCCAAAAAAGGAAAATTGTTTTGTTACATGCAACAAGATAAAAGATGGATATAAAAATATACAATATACAAACAGGCAATGTAAGTACAATAAAAAGATCTGATTTAAAAATTGCTACCAAAGACATACAAACTTAACAAGATGAGAGCGGGCAAGGGAGGTGATAAAAGGAATGTTACACAAATATTAACTTGTATGCTGATCATTAAGAAGACGAACGGAATAGGGGACAAATGAATTTGAGTACCTGCTTGTTCTGACTGCCACCTTTTACCTGTTTACCACTGCCAAGCATTCTGTAGTAATTATTGAGGGGATGGTCATCATTTCCTAGTACACCCTGAGCTTTGGCTAGTGCCCTCTTCTGGCTGATTTCATCCAAGTTTATATCTACTCCCAGAATCTTAGAAGCTTGCTTAACTACCCTTTTCAGTTTATCTTTGTCTGGTTTTTTTATGGAATATACACACAAAAACGAACAAAAAAATAACAGGCCTTAAATTTAATATTTGCGGAGCATCGTGAGCGGTCTAGTGCACTGTTTTCAAATTCTGTTGGTAATACCGAGTGTGGGTTCGAATCCTGGCCTTGTCGCGACGGTTGTGTCCTTGTGAAAGATACTTGACCATAATTGTTTTGTCCTTCAGATGGGATGTAAAACTGTACTTCTCTTGTGTGCTGAGATTGTAAGTGCTCTTAAAAGAAGCCAGAACATTTATCTTTGAAGAGTAGGGGTTAACCCCGGTGTTTCTGGTTCATTGCAAGCACCCTTGTCTACAGATTTTCTCAGGCTTTCATTCCTGATGAAGTTCGTTTTTAGTAAATTAGTTCACTTTTGAGGCATCCTTGGTCTCATTACCAGAAAAACGCACGATAATAATATGGCCAGTTTCAGTTGGACTGGAAATGTTCAGATTTAAGGATATACTTTGAAGGGGCACCAAGGCCAAGACCAGGAGCAACAAAAGCTAAGGCCTCCTTGAAATTTCAGACCTGATTTTTAGTATTACCGTTTGGTAATTGGAACCCACTGTTTGTTTCAATCCTATTTTGACCAGTTATCCTTGTTTATTTTATGTTAAGTTATTATTTTGGTCATAAGTTTGAAGTTTTCCTCCCTGTAGGTTTGTTGAAATTTGATTGGAACAAAAAATAGTCCTCCCCGCTTCTTCGATTTTTAAACTAGTATTTTTCTGCCTTTCGCAGGTCCTACATGGTTCCCAGCAAAGACCAATGAAAATGAAACGTATGTGGTTTCCTGTTTGTACATTTGGAATATAATTTTGGTAATAATTTTTTGCAGGTGCTCTTCATGTTTGGCAACAACACAATATACTTCATCCTGCGTACTGGAAGAATATTTTTTCAGAAGACAAAGCACAAGGGAACTTCTGGCAGCAGGGACTGGTGGATGTACCCAAGCCCACCACTGTCTATGAGGCAAGTATTAAGGAAAACCGGGAAAGGCATGGAAGATCAGTTCAATAGGTGTATACGCTGCAAGGAAAACAAGGAAAAACAAGGAATGAGAAATGTCATACAGCTATAAAAGAATCCTGCCCTTTAACCAGTTTCTCTAGTGCTGAGGATACTACTCCCAAAAGCTCCTTGGAATCTATAACTCCAGGGGTTACCAAAAGGTGGAAATGCCATCATTTCAATGTACCTCCTAAAATTTGGATCCTGATTTCAGATTTTTTGTCAGCAATGTAATGTAAATCGCGTTACACCAGCTCAAGAATAACGCTGGTGTACATCCGTCATTGCGGCAAGTCAATGCTTTTCCAGCAGTACAAAATTAGTAGTAGTTAATAAGAAGAGCAGTTCTTTTCAGAACTGAGAAGTCTCCCAAATTTCCGAATATTCTACTCTGCAGCAGTAGAATAATAAGCAAGACAAGTTCTCCTAGAACAAAATTCTACCTAGCAAGTAGATTTAAGTACTGAGAAGTCTCCCGAATTCCGAATATTCTACTCTGCAGCAGTAGAATAATAAGCAAGACAAGTTCTCAAAGAACAAAATCTACCTAGCAAGTAGATAAACACATGGTGTTACCGCAAACCAAACATATATTGATACCTCACCATGCAATGCCTCAAATCCTATATACAAAATTACATTAAGGATTAATGTTTGCCCCCCTTTAAATTTAGGCTTCCCCTCCTCCCCTGCCCCTTCTTCTAACATAAATCAGTGTTTCCTTGACACCATATATCGTTGTTTTTACTGTTATACTTGTCTAGCAACTCTGAGCTGCAGTGAACCATTTGATTAGCTCAATCAGAGTTATTCTTTTAAGAGCCTTCAGTCTGATTCTAATTTTCATTCTGTTCATTGACCTCGTTAATGTCTGTTGGGTTATTGCTCACATTTGCTCCTTATAAATAAAAAAATAAAATAACAAGTTTGGTGCCACTGTTGACTCACACACCTGAAAGACACGGAAGTGTAACATAAAGAAATTACGCCTTCAAGGAAACCTGGATAGTCTAGGAATTTGAATGCGGCATTTGAATATTCATTATTTTTTCATTTGAATAATCATTAGATCAATTTGAATATTCATGATTTTTTAATTTGAATCTTCATTAGATCATCTTTGAAGGTGTCCAGGGAACAAGTTACCAAGGCGATATAGCCATTGATGACATCATGGTGTATCCTGGTCTATGCTCGCCACCGACACCGCCCCCGGCGTGTCAGTTTATCTGCAAGAACGGCAAATGCTTGACCGACAAGACCCAGATTTGTAATTTCATCGATGAGTGCGGCGACCAATCAGATGAAGAGAATTGTGGTGAGTTAATGGGTTTGACCAATAAGAAATCACTTTGCAATTTGTGCTCCATAATATTGTACATATAAAGTGTGCCATGTTTGTCATAAATGACACTCCTGGCGCCAAATTATCAAATCATGTGAATTTTGTTAACTCTTTCATTGCCATGGTCTAACATGTACAATCTATTTTATGTATTCCGAAAGTGCCATTATCGTACATGTACGATCTTTTTTATATCCCAATTACAAATTGCCCAATCCAAGGCAACGTGTCCCTTCAATTGCTGTCTTTTTTTTGTCTTAGCAACAAACTATAAATGGTTTTAATTTTCTTTTCTATTAGTTTGTCGAAACACTTCTACTTGATACTGCAAGCAATAATTGATTGAAAAAATGTTGTTGAATTGATTTTTTTTTTAGGATCTTGTATATTTGAGGCTGGAGTCTGTGGCTGGAATGATGAGAGTATCGGATCCTACAAGTGGGAGCTCGGATCTGGAGCCACTCCGTCTGCAAACACGGGTCCCTCTAAGGATCACACCCTTAACAATGCTGCAGGTAAGTTAACCTCAATGGGATTCGAACCCATAACCATCCGCATTCAAAAGTAAGGGTCTTAACGGCGGATGACTTGTATATCCGTCAAAGTTTTTTCTAAAATTGCTTATTGGAGACGGTTTGTTACTGCCAGGTATTTACACCTCAAATGGCATTCGAACCCATAACCATTTGTATTGTAAAGCAAGTTTCTTAATCACTTCACGTTGGATAGCTTGTATAGTCGCCAAATTTATTCTAAACTAGCTTATGGGAGATGTTTTTTTTACCGCCCGGAACATTTTCGGAGCTCCCTCAATTTGTTGTTGCACTGTCAGTAACTTGGATGATGTCATTTTCCATTTGGGATATAGATGGTTCCCGCCTGACGTCAGATAGTGTAAAGTTGACAATCTTTACCGGCAATTAAATCATTTTTGGATGCACAACAATGCCTTATGCATAAATATTATGTGCAGCATGCAGGAGTTTTATCAAACTCCTTGCAAGATTGGTCGGTGAACCTTTTTGCTTCATAGAAAAATTAGAACGCTTGACGCGGCTCAAAGCCAAAACTATTTATAATAATAATAATGATAATAATTAAAATGAGCATAATGCCACAGTATCCATCTTAAAGAGCAAGGGAAATGCCAAATTCACTTTTTTGATGTACTCATTTTACAATAGATAGAGTCCTCATGTGAGTGGGGAAAAAATTACAAGTCTCTTACCTCATTTTAAAATGGTGTAAATTGCCATTGTATATGATACACTCCCAGTGCAAAATTTGTCAACATCCAAAACATCAGATGACATCATTCTGAGAAAAATGGGTCTGCACATTTGTTTTGTACCGGGAATTCCTTAAGAGACGTTTATTAATTGATCTCATAGACTCGCGGTAGGAATGATATGGTTGAAGTCCCGCTAAGAGATATGGTGGTAAAGTGCCTTTTGATGAGAGATAGTGATATTTGTTATGGTTATTTCTTCTTGCAGGTCATTACATGTTTGTGAACGCCAACAGTGGGTCCAGCTACAGCCAGGCTTCTCTAGTGTCACCAACTCTCAACCAAGCCTCCTCCACATGTCTGCTAACATTCTGGTACCACATGTATGGAAATGGTACGTTCAAATCACTACCTTGAAAGACTGACCTTAAAGGGATTGTATACGTTTGGTAATTGGAACTCACTGTTTGTTTCAGTCCTATATAGTTGTAGATATATACCATAAAACTAACCTGTGAAAATTTTATTTCAAAAGGTGGAAGCGTTTTTTAGATATTGCCGAAAATCTAGAGCAGTTATGTCCACGTAGGACGAATAATCTGCAATTGGAATACACAATCTGAGAAACAATACTGTCAGTAACACTTCTCAGATTCAAATTTTTGGGGATAAAAAGTGATATCTTTTTCCAGAACCGCAGTACTTCTCAGTGAAAAGTTTCTCAAAATGCATTATACTGTCCAAAGCTGCTGTACTTCTTACCAAGTAAGTTTTTATTGCCATTAATTTTCAGAGTCATTACCAAACGTATACAGACCCTTTAAAAATGTTTTATTCTTCCTGCAATTTATCCTAGTCCTGTAAGGTCCCCTGGGGTGACGGAACCTCCCCCAACTGGGGGAGGGAATTATTACTCTATAATTTGTTTATATTCAAGTTTCAAAAGATGGAACAATTGCATGAGGATTATATTAGAGAATAATAAGTGGAATAATAAGCAAGACAAGCTCTCATAAGAACAAAATCTACCTAGCAAGTAGATTTAAGAACTGAGAAGTCTCCCGAATTCCGAATATTCTACTCTGCGGCAGTAGAATAATAAGCAAGACAAGTTCTCAAAGAACAAAATGTACCTAGCAAGTAGATATACACATGGCAGAGCTGCCAACTAGTACGGATTTTCCGTATTTCATACGGAAATCAACCAAGAATACGGAAGTACGAATTTGCGTTTTAAAATACGGATTTGGAAAAAGCCGATCATACTTTTTAAGCCCCAGTGTGAATGCAGTACATGTACAAACAATGAGATCGTAATAAATAAAAATGAAAGCCGCGAATTCACACGCGTTTCAGAGCTTATAATATTATTATTAGGTACCATAACCTATTGCGCTGAAGGACTTAACTACTGCCAGAGTGATCTCCGTGCACTGAACGGAGACACAATGCACCTTGTACAGCATACATTCTGTAGTACATGTCTCACAACGTCACCCACACGCATGGCTTTTGTAGAGACTGGCGCCGCAGTTTTTCTAATGCTCACGTGTATGGGATGCGGCGGCAAACAGACACTGTGATAAATTTTACTTCTGCAAGGAACAAGCGTGTTGACGTTGTTTAGTGTGTGAAACATCGCGATCGCTGCATCAATTGAAATAAAAATGACGAAAAGGAAAGATATCTTCGACGCAATGGAGGCCAAGATCTGATGCAAAATAGTGATAAAAGGCGTAAAGAATGCAATGGGTGGACATGGAATTGGTTGGAAAGCCAAGTTGACAAACTTGCCGAAGTCCTTCAAACACTTGACTGCCCTCCACTGTATTGTAATGGTGTGTTTCCTGTGCAAACGTGAACATTTTTTATTCATTTTAATAAACGATGGTACAGAAACTAAAGTATTTTGATATCATTAATTGGAAAGAATTGCAGTATGGCTTCTCCCCATGCACAGTGTAGCGCAAATTGCGGTCCGATACGCAAATTTTTTTAAACTTTTTTTAAACTTTTTTTTTTTTTTTTTTTTTTCGAACACTGACATAATTATTGGTTTTAATACATGTAATATGAGCAAAGCATACGTAAAAGGTAATTCAATTACCAGTGGGTAGTCGAGTACAAGAAGTGTATCAGCGCCGCGCAGAAAAATACTGATTTCATTGGCAAAATACTGATTTTCAGCCTAAAGAATACTGAAATGCCCAGTTTAAGGTTGGCAGCTCTGACATGGTGTTACCGCAAACCAAATATATATAGAATTATATTAGTTATCACACAGTATACTGTTACGACCCCATTCCTGATCTACTTCCCTCCCCACTTGTTCCTTTTCTCTTATGGAATGTCTTTATGGCTAGGCGCGGATAAGACCCTTTAAAAGGCTTGACCACCTTTTGTGTGGTCCTCAGTCAGTACCCATGCAGGCACACACACCCGTTATGGTGCAGCGTTGGGCCCGCATCTTCTCCGTCTTCGACGACCCCTCCTTCTCCACCAATGGATCGTGGCCAAGATATAATACTTTTGAAATCTACAATAATATAACTTGTATAATTGTTCCTTCATTTTTAGACATTGGTTCTCTTGAGGTGTACATGTCTACCGGGCCGACTAGAACAAGTCTAGCCTATTTTAATCTCGACATGGGAGACAAGTGGAACAATCTACAGTATGGACTGGGGAGGGTTACACAACCATTCACGGTCAGTCTAGCATCATTCTATTGCAACTACTTGGGTGGGATTCGAACCCCCAAACCTTGTGTATAGACCCCTTGCACAACGCGGAACGCACCCCCGAACAATGCGCGTCTACCATTTCTGCCTTTTTGGGAGTCAATTCCTTAGTGCACATTTTGACTCCCAAAATGGCGGACAGGATGGGCGCGTGTAGGTGCGTTGCGCGCTGTGCAAGGGGTCTATTGTAGACCTCGTGTCTTGGCCGAGTGGTCTAGTTCACTGGACCCAAGCTCTGGTGTTGTCACAGCAGCAGAGTGTGGGTTTGAATCCCGGTCATGACACTTGTGCCCCTGAGCAAGGCACTTCACCATAATTCCTTGGTAACAAGTTGAGAAGGTAGTGCATTCTGCTGTACCAGCCAGGCTCCTAGTGGACGATACTCATGCCTACATCCTTACGGACTGTGAAGGGAGTAACCCTGTTTCAGCCCCAGGAGTAGGTGGCAACGCGCCCCTGGTGAAAGTTGATTTGGGTCAACAGCCCAAATCAGTTAAGTGTAGCCCTCACCTTGAAGTGGCCGTCCGGCCTTGTGATGTTCTCTTAAATCATCACCCTCTCTATCTGTCTTTGTTAAAAACTTAAGAGCTCAGTTCCTTGACTCGTATTCATAAACTTAGGTGTAATTTGTAAGCTATGTTGGCCTTGTCTCACACTTGTCTTGTCTGCTTCATTTGTCCTGCGTCCATGTCTTACGGTACCTTGGCTTTATGTTTGTCTGTCCGTAGGTTAGGGAACAAAAGCGTCTCGCTTAACCTTATACCTAAATGTTGTCATTAATTTGCTGCTTATTATTGAAATACTGTGTGTACTTAATATATATCAAATTTCATTCTAATGTATTACTTGTATAATTTTTACATGATTTTGAATTATTGTAATGAATGACAGCATTGAAATAAATGTTACTGAATGAATGAATGAATGTTAGGCAAAAAAAACCCACCTCATATCCTAATAAAGCTCTGGTTATGGGATTTTTTTATAAAATATTTCTCGACGATGTTCCTCTCTTTTCCCTTCTTTTTCCACTTGACTGCTTCTAGATTACTTGTATGTGTGTGTTGTGTTGTCATTTAGCCTTAGAAAAAGATTCTGCTAGGGTTGAAACATCAGGCCATTTAAATTGTTTTTGCCTGTGAAATTATCAGCAACCAAGTACAAACAAATATGTGATCGCATGATGTTTGGCTGTGATCCAGTTTGTGCCGGTGTAAACTAGTCTAATCCGGTTCCAATCTTCTTGTAGATTACATTTGAAGCGACCAGATCCTTCACTGTCCTTGGTGATATTGCTCTGGATGACATTGACTTCACTGGCTGCAACCTTCCAGGTAAGTTTTGTTATCGTCAGCTTCCGGAAAAAAGACTGATTTCATTTCCTGAGCTTTGTGTAGTATTGAACAACTTGATTGATAAAACAAGTGCTCTTAAAAAACAAATATTTCTGTTGTTTTTCGAAAATGAAAAAACAGCTGCCTCAACTACTCCGTGCGGATCCGATCAATTCACTTGTACCCGTGGCAACTGTGTGGACAACAACCGCCTCTGTGACCTCACGGACGACTGTGGAGACTACAGCGATGAACAATCTTGCGGTGAGACAATTGCATTCAAGCATTAAGAAATAGCTTTTAAAGAAACTTTTGTAAGCTTGTAAATAAACTACTAAACATTTTATGTTGGGTCATACCACGCTTGAGTCACCTAGAATGTGCACTGCACAGTAACACACAGTGAATCCGACTCCCAAAATGGTACAAGCAATTTTATCTCGGGTGACGACATCAGGGTCCAATTTCATAAAGCTGTTTAGCAGAAAATTCTGCTCAGCAAATTTCTTTGCTAAAGGAAGAAATGAGTGGGGTACCAGTCACAGCAATGGTAGCTGTATGGTATTTTGGCTGGTAACCTTTTTTTCTTACGCAAGAGTTTTCTGTGCTTAGCAATTGTTTGTGCTTTACATGCTTTATGAAATTGGGCCCAGGTGAAATGGGTAAGTAAATATAAATATATATAAATTTTCAAACTTTGGGTTTTACTTGTTTTTATTCTGCAGACAATTACCACATTTGCGATTTTGAGAATGCCCTGTGTGGATGGAATCAGCTGGACATTGACGAGTTGGATTGGAGGACAAAACAAGGCCAGACCCGTACACCCTGGACAGGACCGGCTAGAGACCACAGCACTGGACTCTCTACCGGTCAGTATAGACCATTCTGAAACCAAGTTTACATACGCCAACAACACTACCAAGTTTACATACGCCAACAACACTGTACTTTTATGGTTAGCGCTGGCCAAGAGTGTTGTATATTTCTTAGTAGCTTTTCTATCTTGGGGATCAGGTTGGCTCAGTGGTTTCTTTTCCCTGCCTTTCACATCTGTGGACCCTGGTTCGAATCCCACCTCAGAACTGGAGCCTTGCATGTGGATTGGGTTTTCAGTCCCTACCTGATTAATTGGGTTTGAATGAATTAATAAAATGCATCAATTTTTTTAACAAAACAGGAACCTATCTCTATTTGGAATCATCGTCGCCAACCAATGAGGGCGACCGTGCCATCCTCTCCAGCAGCTTCAATATCCAAGCTGACACCTCCTCCAACTGTAAGATCCGTTTCTACTACCACATGTACGGAATCAACATCGGAACGCTGAATGTCTACCTGTGGGATACCGTCTACGGCCCCATGCATAATGTGTGGAGCGAGTCCGGGAACCGGGGAGACTTCTACGAGAGGGCCGAGGTCACGCTGGGATGGGACAAGAACTTCCAGGTCGGAGGTCATTTCAGGGTGTTTTTTTGGGGGGGGGGTTTCCCTCATGAGAAAAGAACCCAGAGAATTCTGAACTTTTTTGCGGACCTATTTGTTCAAACATGCACAGATTTAACACGTGAGGGACACAAAACTGTGCACTTTAACGGTCTCCAATGATTAAATACACGCTAGACTTGTTCAATCTGTATGACAAGTAACACAATAAAGGGCACAACTTTCCTTCTGTCACGTTAGCAGTTTTTTCCAATGGTTGTAATTTTGTTGAAGTACCCAAAACCACCCAGACAGCATTTCAACATCTGATGGACATACAGGCTAATATTGAAAACAATTTGAGTGGATTTTTTGATTGATTTTTTTATTTAAAGAATTAAATGAATGGCCCAAAGGGTAATAATGTTGATGTGTCAGGAGCATCAAAATAGGTGGACACTGGTGCTATATAGTTAGCCATAGTCCATTATTATTAGTATTTTTTAATGAGAAACTTTATTTTTTTTTAAGCAAAAACAAGAAGGGAACCCAGTCACAATCATTGTACATAACATGGCATTTTCTTTGGTAACCAGTTTCATCTCGGAAATTGTTGCTCTGTGCTTAAAGTTACTGAACACGTTTAGAAATTGTCAAAGACCAGTGTTCTCACTTGGTGTATCCCAACATATGCATAAAATAACAAGCCTGTGAAAATTTGGGCTCAATTGGTCATCGAAGTTGCAAGAAAATGATAAAGAAAAAACACCCTTGTTGTACAAATTTGTGTGCTTTCAGATATAGGAATAAAAAACTTCTTGCAAGAAGTTTTTATTATTTTAGTGAGAAATTACCTCTTTCTCAAAAACTACGCTGCTTCAGAGGGAGTCGTTTCTCACAATGTTTTATACTATCAACAGCTCTCCGTTGCTCGTTACCAAGTAAGTTTTTATGCTAAGATATATTTTGAGTAATTACCAAACGTGTACGATACCTTTAAACCGGTTTGTTCACTTGGACCCAGTTTGATTCCTGTTTATATTCTTCCAGGTATTAATCGAAGCAACTGTTGGTGACGGATCCTACGGTGACATCGCTATCGACGATATTTCCTTCTCGACAGCTTGTAAGGAATACACCGGTACCCTGCCGACCAACCCTAAACCAACTGGTATACCTAAACCAGTCAACCCTTGCCCAGGTGGTCAGTTTGCTTGTACGGACGGTACCTGCATTAACCCACTCTTGGTGTGTGACGGGAATAATGACTGTCCTGACCAGTCCGATGAAGCAAATTGCGGTAAGTTTCACAAACTTCTAGGTCTTTCTAGAAATCTCTAGGTTTACGTGTCGTTGCTCTACCAAATGAGCTCCCTATTTTGTCAATATCTTTGTTATACCTGTATACCTGTATATCTGTAGATTCGGGCTCTGCATAATGAAGGCTAAATGAAGCCTTATAAAACGCCCATCCATATTCACACAAAAACCTACTGCAAAAGTACTGAATGCAATGGAAGTAGCAAAGTCAATGTGTAGAGCAGAAGTGAATGTACTTATATATATTTCCATATATCCTGTGGTGAGCATCCTGCAAATCTATACATGTCAATGTTTTTGGTGAGGTAGTCATCAATGCCATTTTTGAAGACGTTTGTTGATTGGGAATGAACAATATCGACAAAGTATATTGACCAAATTGGAAGACCGCCAGCATAGGGCTAGTTAGGTCAGTTGGAAGAGGCAACGACACGTACACCCAGAGGTCGCAACTTTCATTACCATAAATTTATAATAATGATACAATTATTATTTTGTTTTTCCCCCAAGACTGATGTGTGTTAAGCACTGCATACTCATTACTTTCCCGAGTCCTGTGAAAAGAAATCCACAGGCATATCAGTCTGGTGGGATTCGAACCCACAACCTTTGCCATGCTAGAGCAGATGTCTTACCTTTAGAACATTGAGCTAGCCTGGTGGTTAGAGGCAATTTGAATCCCATATTTTAGCAGTGGGTACCGCACTGATTTGAAAGTTTTTAATTTTGTATTGGGATGAAGAGTTTTATTTAGTTTTTGCCATTACACCGATGTATATTGAGCACTGTATACTCGGTACTTTCTCGAGTCGGTGTATGGGCAAAAAACAAATAATATTCTTTATCCCCGATGCAAAATTAACATCTACTAAATGAAAAAATAAATAATGTCCTTTAAACAGTAATATATTTTAAGTTGGTGGAAACCAAGATAGGTGTACTGAAGTGTATTAACTCGACTTAAATACTTATTTTTAAAACCCTCCCTCTAGGAAACTGTGATTTTGAAAAGGACGAGTGTGGTTGGACCGGAATGACATCGGGTCTCTATCAATGGGAAAGACGACTGTCATCCGATACTTCCAAACCTCATGCTCCAAGCACCGACCACACCTCTGGTACTGGAGCATACATGTTTGTAGACAGCACAACTGGAACGTTCTTGACTACGGCAATCTTACAGAGTCCGTTGCTTGGTGATCTTGGATCAAAGTAAGACAATGTATCTTTATTATTTTGAGACTTGTTTCAAAAAAAACAAAAAACTCTATACAATGCCTGTTGCTGTGACGTCAGGGGCTCATTTTAATTTTGAAACCATGGGTGGCTAGTTCGTAATGCTCTTGCCTCTCACCACAGTGGCCCTGGTTCGATTCCCGTCTGGGGGCAGTATGTGACTGGAGTTGTATGTTGATTCTCTCCTGTGCCTCAAGGTTTTTTTTCTCCTGGCCCTCCGTTTTTCCTCCCTTCAGACAGAAAAATCAAACACTTTCGATCTCTGGCTGTGCTTCATGGTGATATATATGGGTCAAAAGGGGGCCTTTACATGCGTTGGGATCAACTGCAAAGTAGCCTTTGCACTTCAGCCTTTCGTCTACAAATAAGGATGATTAGCCTCCCCAAATTATTAATCATTATTATTTTTTATTATGTGTTGTTTATTTTATTAAAAAACGATTGAAAATAACTTTCTTTTTGTGAATTTCTCCTTTTCTCGTCTCTCTAGGTGTGAGTTGAACTTCTGGTATCATTTCCAAGGAGGTAACGATCCTGGATCGTTGGTCGTCACTGTTTATCAGAACTCTCTCCCGGACGGCAGCACGGTCATTAAATCTGCCTCAGCAGATCAGTGGAAGTCTGGGAAATTGAATGTTGGACCTCGAGTCGGAAACACTTTCACGGTGAGTTTTTTGTGTTTAAAAAAAAATTTTATTAGGTGATCCCCTGGCTGCCGCTTCCCAGGTTGTATCGTAAACTTGGGTGTAAGGCAGCTAACAGTTGTATGGCTTCTGACTGGCACCCCCAAACAAAGATATTTACAAAAGAGAGAGACCACCAAAATATCTGAGTTGGTAGAGCGTCGACACGTCAATCCGGCAGGCTCAAATCCCGCTCTTGTGAATGTTTTCTTTGTTCAACCCAGGAGAAAGTGACTGTGTACATTCCGGGGCATTTTCTGGCAGGCAAAATGCTACACTAGCTACGTTAATCCGGAGGTCGTTTAGTCAACTTTTCTTTGTTCAACCCCAAATCATTTAATAATTTACCCAGACAGTTTCCCTTGTGGTTTATAACTTGCTATTTTTGTTATTACTACTTTCCATGACTTCCAAAATACTTTCTTCTTTTCTGTGACAGATTCGTTTTGAGGCGTCCCCTGGATCCAGCTTCCTTGATCCCGCTCAGCTGACCAACATCGCCATTGATGACATCACCTTTGACAAATGCGGCAAAGATTCAGGTAGGAATTCTTAGGTTCATTAAAAAAGAAAAAAAATCCTGCAGGGATTGACCCCTCGCAGGCACGTCACTTGCGGTGACTGTGCCGTGCTCACGGAGCTTTGTGTTACATACACTCTATGGACATACCTTTGCTCTGTGCATTTAAGAAAAAAGAAGTTCTTCAACATTGGCGAAAATACTGTGGACGTGTGTAAGACCACATAGTGTTTCTAGTTCCTGCATTGTGTGCATTACTTGAATCACCCATTAAAAGCAGACCCGAGTTTACCTATGAGAAACTCGGGTTGTTACTTACAGGTTTGGGAATGAGCAGTTTTCAACAAGATCTTTCTAATATCTGATCAAAGGTTCATGAGGCGTGAACATGTGGTTTAGGGTGTCACTGCTTGTGAGTTTACTGACACAGATATCAACCAAATTTCACAGGTTCTTGTTTATAATGTGAATTAGAGGGAAAGAGTGTTAAATGTTATCATGAAAGCAACATTGAATTATAAAAATCTACCAAATATATCTTGAGAAATCAAATAAGAAACAGTAGGACTTTATCTCTGCTCTTCAGCATTTCGGTTTATCTGACACCAGCAAGTAGGCTTGTGGGTCAGGATTACTAGTCTTGGGTGAAGTGGGTTCCAGGGTGAATATTAATAAAACAATTACTTTACTGCTTACAGTGAAACTGGTGAGTAGAATTCAGAGATTTTGTTTAATGGGAAATTCACGTAATGGTGGACCTCTTTTGTTCTCAGGTCCCAGCCTCACTACCATGGGCAGCGCGCCGTATCGATACCTCTCTTGTCACTAACCCCTGGTAGGGAAACACTAAAAATCAACGCTGATTGGCTCACCAAAAGTTACTGCTTTGCGCACACGCTTGTTAAAACATTCGAGCGCTTGTAGGGCGCTCGTCGGGTGCTTAGTACGCGCGTGTAAAAATGCACGTATTTCGACGCAATACATTTCAAATGAATCATGTTTTTACATGGTCTCCCTAAACTGCATACATCACAAGATTGAAAAAGAACTGATGGGGCCAGTTGCTCTGTGACTTGATGCGTCTTTTGACAGCACGTTCTGCGTAGTCTCTAACACATAATGGATCAACCACAGGACTAATTAAAATACCCAAAATACTTGAAAGTCACACTTCCAGGGGTTACAATCGAGCAAGGCATTCTGGGAAAGAAAAATGGCGCGGCGAGATCGTACACCACTGGGAACGAGGTTGCTCAGGTCCATACTTGGTGTGATTTGTGTTTGTAATGTCTTCTTTGCTCCTTGTTTAGATTTGAACTGTGACTTTGAAGGGAACACTATATGTGGATGGCAGCACGACCAGGTCGCTGACTTCAAGTGGTCAGTACAGAAGGGAAGCACAGGGTCATCTAACACTGGACCCCAGTTTGATCACACGCTTGGGACAGGTCAGTATGCGCTACCAATTCACTCAATTGGTTTAACAAATATTTATATATATTTTTTTAAGAGCAAAAGTGCATTGGAAACACTTGAGAAAATATCTGATTAGTGAAATGCAGGTTCAATTCCTGGCTCTATTTAGTGGGATATTGAAAGAAATTTGCTGTTTGTTCAGTCACAAAAAGGCACTTGGGTTTACAAATCCACCATTTTGACTTGGTATCGAAACAAATGTGACCCACCACGCCAAAACCAGGCGGAAGTCGGCAAATGCCATTTCGAGATAACAAATATAAAAAAAAAAAAAAATAAAAATATATATATATATATTTATTTAAAATAAAGCTGATGTCATTTATCGGCATGAAATAAAAATTTCAAGTCGGTAAAAGGGTCTGCATTCATGAATTAAAATTAGGTGGTTGCTAAGGTAAATTGGGGCAAATGTATGATAAATATATAACGACTTGCACTCTCTTTCTCAAAAGCATCCCTTGACACTTCCTTCCTAAAAAAATGTAAAAAAAAAAGTATACACCTATTGAGTAGTCCACTATACATGTAGCTCATTTTAAAGCTTAAAACGCTAGCAATCCAATAGTATAAAAATCTCTCATATGAAAAATTTCGACTTCAGCCTGGTTTTGGGGTGGTGGGTCACAAATTTGCCGTCTGTTCAGTCACAAAAAGGCACTCTGGTTTAAAAATCAACCATTTTGACTTGATATCAAAACAAATTTGTTGTTGGTTCAGTCACAAAAAGGCACTTGGGTTTACAAATCGACCATTTTGACTTGGTATCAAAACAAATTTGCTGTTGGTTCAGTCACAAAAAGATCGCTTCGATCGCATCCGATCACTCTTGCTGAGTGATAAATGTATTCTTACTTTTTGATACTGTGGAAAATAAATGATACTTGAACCTTGAAAAGGTACTTGGGTCTAAAAATTCGCCATTTTGACTTTCTCTATTTGCAGGTAAGGGCTACTACATGTTCATAGAGGCATCTTCCCCTCGGAAATCTGGTGACAAGGCGAGACTTATGTCAGGGGACATCGCGCCAAGCTCAGAGTACTGTGTGGAATTCTGGTATCACATGTTTGGTCCGGACATCGCTGACCTTAATTTGTATTTGATGACTAGTGATGACAAGGCCTATACGTTGGTAAGGATAAATAATAATAATAGTTCAGTATCTTTGTGACATGTCGTGGCCGAGCGGATAAGAACACCGAACTCAAGCTCTGGTGTTTCTGATCAGCAGAGTGTGGGTTGGAATCCCAGTCGTGACAGCTGTTTCCTTAAGCAAGACACTTAACCACATGCTTCGTCCTTGGGATGGGACGTTAAGCCGTAGGTCCTGTGTGTTGTGTAATGTACGTAAAAGAACCCAGTGCACTTATCGTAAAGAGAAGGGGTTCACCCCGGTGTTCCTGGTTTGATTGTCAGCATATTGCGCCACAGCACCTTGTAAACCATTACATGGTGCTATGCAAAGGAATAGGTCTCATACTTCAACATGTAACTCCACTTACCTTGTAGGAAAAATACTGAGCGCTTTGAGACACCCATCAGGAGTATAAAGCGCTATATAAGAACTGCGTACTATTATTATTTTGTATTGTTTTAAGAAACATAGATAATATGTTGACATGGGAAACATTGGAAAATGTCAATTCAGGTCATAACCTTTACTTTAACCTTTTTTGGTTTGAGTGGAAGTAGGCAGATCTTGCAGTCGTTCTCGGCCACTATGGGCAGTTTGGTACAAGCCGTTTCTGGCCGCTATGGTCTCTAAGGGGTTAAAGAAAAGGTCCCACTCCAATCAATGTTTTTTGGGTTCTACCTAAAATTATTGAACAATTTTTTTCCAGCCAGTTTCCTTTGTGGTTTATTACTCTATATTATTATTATCAGTAATGTTATATATTTCTATTAAATTTTTATTTCAGATGTACAAGAAGTCCGGGACTCAGTCAAACGTGTGGCACGTCGCTCGTGACTACATGACAAGTAACAAGACATACCAGGTGGTCTTTGAAGGGGTCGTTGGTCGATCCTACGGGGGTGACATTGCTGTTGATGATATAAGGTTAACAGCTGGCCAGTGTCCTCCAGCACGTAAGTTTGTCGCCAAAAAAGGCGTGTCGACGCCGAGCGGATAAGAACACCGAACTCAAGCTCTGGTGTTTCTAATCAGCAGAGTGTGGGTTCGAGTCCCGGTCATGGCACTTGTGTCCTTAAGCAACACACTTAACCATTATTGCCGTGTCCTTCAGATGGGACGTGTGTTGTGTAATGCACGTAAAAGAACTCAATGCACTTATCGTCAAGAGAAGGGGTTCACCCCAGTGTTCCTGGTTTGATCAGCAGCATATTGCGCCACAGAATCGTGTAAACCATTACATGGTGCTATGTAAAGGAATAGGTCTCATACTTCAAAACATAGCTCCACATACTTTGCAGGAAAAATGCTGAGCGCTTTGATACGCCCATCGAGTGTGATAAAGCGCTATATATGAAAAAGGAAAGGAAAAAGTCTGTTTATTCTAAATTGAAAATATAATTTAACAGATTCTTACTTGCAGAGATAAGACTCTTTGTCATGATTGAAAAATATTATATTGTTATACTAAATTAAATAAAGGTACGGTCATCGTTTTTGTAGGGTTTTGGTCAACGTAATGCTAATTTTAGGCAAAATTTAAAGAAAGATACACTCAAAGTCACAAGTGAAAGTTTCAGCCGAATACAGTGTCTCCTTGCTGAGAAAACAGCAAAAAAGTGTCACAGTATTTTCACGATTTGGGGTTGAACAAAGAAAAATTTACTAGAGCGGGATTTGAACCAATGACCTCCGGATTAGCGTGACGGCGCTCTACCAACTGAGCTATCTAGCCCTATGTTGGCGGTCTCCCCATTTTGTCAATTTTCTCCCTATTTTCACGTTGAATTGTTGCGGTTTTAATTTTGATTGGTACTTTCTTGGGATTCTTGTTAGTTTAAGTGCTCTAGATTCTGTAGAAGTGACATTTGAAAAAATTTGAAAGATTTGTCATTGCTTTAGTTTTGACTTTTTAATTTGGTGTTTACAGATGAGTGCGGGTTTGAGTATGATATGTGTGCGTGGGAAAATGACCAGATGGACACAACTGGCTTTGATTGGAAGAGGGGAAGAAACGGTGACAAAGATGCTGGGACTGGACCCGCTGTAGACCACACCTACTCAACATCATTAGGTCAGTAAATTTACCTCATTATTCAGGCGTGTGATTTCTCAGGATGTTCTCCAACCTCATTGAAGTTTCAAATTTTCTTCAAAGGCACTGAACACGTTTGGTAATTGTCAAAGACCGGTGTTCTCACGGTGTATCCGAACATATGCATAAAATAACAAACCTGTGAAAATTTGGGCTTTATTGGTCATCGAAGTTGCAAGAAAATGTTGAAAGAAAAAACACCCTTGTTGTACAAATTTTTGTGCTCTCAGATAGGAATAAAAGGCTTTTTGCAAGAAGTCTTTTATTATTTTAGTGAGAAATTACCTCTGTCTCAAAAACTACGTTACTTCAGAGGGAGTCGTTTCTCACAATGTTTTATACTATCAACAGCTCTCCGTTGCTCGTTACCAAGTCAGTTTTTATGTTAATATATATTTTGAGTAATTACCAAACGTGTACAGTGCCTTTAAAGAAGTATATAAATTGTTTTGATTAATTGATTGATTAAATAGATTTGCAAAACCCTGACGATGACTAGGGCAGGCTAGGCAAAACGTTGAGACCATTTAGAAACTCACTCTGCGGCAGTGAAGTTAATAACGAGAAGTCCCCTCAATCCACTAAGTGAAAGTAGTAGTCCCTGCCGATTATCTACCTTCCGCCCAGGTAGTAGTTAATAAGCAGGACAGTTCTTTTCAGAACTAAGTAGTCTCCCGAATTCCGAAATCTACTCTGCGGCAGTAGAATAAATAGCAAGACAAGTTCTTAAAGAACAAATCTACACAGCAAAGTAGATATACACATGGTGTTACTGCAAATGGAATATATTGATACCTCACCATGCAATGCCTCAAAACCCTAACACTGATTAATGAAGCATCACAGAAAAAAACAACCCAGGAGCAACTCTAATTTCCCTCCTCATTGCAGGTTACTTCATGTACGCCAACGTCTTAGTCTCGTCGACCCGGCAGACAGGAGACGACGCCCGTCTACTGAGTTCCATCTACGATCCTGGCGCCGATCGCTGTCTGAGGTTCTGGTACCACATGAGCGGCGACGATATCGGATCACTCGGTGTCTACAAGAAGGACGAGGGCGACACATTCGTGACGTCGAGTTGGTCTCGTAATGGGGACCAAGGCAATATGTGGAGAGTGGCTAGAGTGACCATTGACTCTAATTCTCCAAAGCAGTTCAGAGTAAGTAGAAGTTTTTGGACAAGATTCCATGTTATTGAAAGTATCATAAAAACGAGCAAAGCACTCTTTTTTGAAATGTCGGACACGTCCTTATCTTTTCTAGGGTTGGGATGTTTAACCGGTGAACTGTTTAACCATAAACAAAATGTTGAAATCTGTTTCAAAAATTTCTTTATCAGTGAACTGAATCCAACAGTAAAAAAGAAAAAGAAAGGCAAAGCGTGGCCGAGCGGTCTAGTTCACCGGACTCAAGCTGTGGTGTTGTCAGCAGCAGAGTGTGGATTTGAATCCCGGTCATGACACTTGTACCCTTGAGCAAGGCACTCAACCATAATTGCTTCGTAAAAGGTTGGGATGGTATTGCATTCTGCTCTACCAGCCAGGCTCCTAGTGGATGATACCCATCATCCTTAAGGACTGTTGAGGGGGTAACCCTGTTTCAGCCCCAGGAGTAAGTGGCAACGTGCCCCTGGTGACAGTTAATTTGGGTCAATAGCCCAAATCAGTTAAGTGTAGCCCACACCTTGAAGTGGCCGTCTGGCCTTGTGATATTGGGTGATCTCTCATAAAAAAATACAATTTAAACAAAATTGTACATGGTCACGAGGAGCTGGTTTCCCTTTTGGAAGATTTGATGGGTAATCTGACAAGGCTGCAAATTGCTTTACAACAAAATTAATAAACTTTGTTTTCTTTTTTTAACAGCTTGTCTATGAAGCCGTTGCAGGTACAGCTACCTCGGGTGACATAGCCATTGACGACATTGACATCACCGACGGTTCTTGCCCGACGGCCGGTTTCTGCGATTTTGAAATCGACGAGTGTACGTGGACCAACTACAGGGGTACTGAGGATGATTTTGATTGGCTGCGGAATGCCGGAGGAACGCCGAGCTACGCCACTGGACCGTCCACTGATCACACGACTGGCACTGGAAGAGGTAAGGGATAATAAACCTTATGCATATGATGTCATTTCAGTAGGGCGCCCTCGCCTAGAGGTCAAAAGGAGGTTGTTCATTGGCCAATTCTGTGCGCGGCGCGTACAAATCTATGCGTTTCGATTGTGTCGTCATTGTTTTACCTCTAAGATGGCGGCTGGATGACGTCAATGCATAAGGTCTATTAATCAACTACAAAGACTTTCACAAAAATTTCTTGACACCTGACTATTCTATAATTTGACTAATTTATTTTATAAACACATTCGGATTGAAGCGGCCAAAAGGCAAAAAATAAGTTCAAATTTACAATGGTTAAAAACGTGCAAATGCATTAAGATTTTACAATAATATATCGCATTACTAACAACCAAAAACAAAGATATAACAAACAAATATGAAGACCGACAGACTGACAAACAAAATAGAATAAACCAAAACAAGAAAAAAGAGCAATAAAAAGAAAGAAAACCAAGCCAAACAATAACAAAATCAAGCAAACCAATACACTTTGCTTTACTTTTAGTTGGTACCCTTTATACACCCTTTGGGCTCCAGTGCATCGGTCACCTACAGCATTCGGTTGTTTCTAACAGGCAGCGCCAAGCCGAACCAACCCGGCAGACAGTGCCACCTTTTTGATAAACTCTACAGCTATGATTTCAGCAGAGACACCCGAGCTGAACTGGCACTATATGAGGGGCCACTCTTTCATTTACAGGGATGAGGAATTTCAGACGTTTATCTGAATTCAGATTTTTTTAAGTCAGCGGGATGAAGAGAATCAGCCATTATTTGTTTCCACATATAAAGTGTCGTGACACTTGTGTTCTTGAGCAAGACACTTAACTATAATTGCTTCTCATCACCCAGGGGTAAATGGGTACCTGTGAGGGCAGAGATGGTTCTTGTGATTGATTTAGCTTTGTCGCTACATATTTGGCAGCACAGGCTGTATACTCCCAAGGGAGCTGAGATGGTTTAAGGAATGAAATAAAATGGCCCAGTGACCAGGGGTAATAATGTTGGAGCGCCATGAGCGTCACTGAGTGACGGACCTGAGTGCTATATAAGAAGCCACTATAATTATTATTATTTAAAGAAATCCTACTCTTTGATCTACTTTTCTAGTGCTGAAGACAGTGTTCTTAAACACTCTGTGAAATCTACACCCCCATGGGTTACCAAAAGGTGGAAATGCCATAATTTCAATATACCTCCTAAACTTTGGATTCTAGTTTCAGACTTCGTTGTCAGCAAGGACTCTCACCCCTGTATTGATTTCTATTTATTTCTGGAATGAATTTTAGGTTTTTATATATTCCTGGAGACTTCAAGTCCGAGGGTCAACGGAGACAAAGCCTGGTTCGTCAGCGAGCACATCGACCCCTCGGCTGGACGTTGCTTGACCTTCTGGTATCACATGTACGGCAGCTCTGTCAATGCCTTGAATGTCTACGTCCAGTCGGCTAAACCGAGCAGCTTGGCCAAGATGTGGACCAGGTCTGGATCACAAGGAAACTACTGGCGAATGGGTGAAGCGTCTCTATCGTCTAACGACGAGTTCTGGGTAAGCTAATACTCTTTCAAAATCAATTTTAAAACTGACGATGACTAGAGCAGGCCAGCTGAAACGTTGAGACTACTTAATAGCGAGAAGTCCCTTTAATCTACTAAGTGAAATAATGGTTTAAGGAATGAAATAAATGACCCAGTGACTAGAGGTAATAATGTTCACCCTTTGGAATTGCGCTGTATAAGAGCCGATATTATTATTATTATTATTATTGCCATAGTGACTTGTATTGTGACATCACACGTTGCTTAGCAATTAAAGATTGATACACAGTTAAGATCATCTGTCTAATTTTTAGTTGTAATGAATTTATCATATCACCTTCATTTAAATAATCTAGTTTCTGCTGCCATCCTGTACTCTGTTTATTTTCGGTTATTGTATTTTTGTATTTTGTGCTCTAGTTTTGTCTGTCCATTGTTAAATGTTCTGTCTGTTCAATCAGGAAAACTCAAAAGCACCGAGCTTCTTTCTTTCCCTACATACTGACAGGATGTATACATTAATATGATTTTTTGTACAACGTAATATCAAATACATATAATGTGTTTAATTCTGAAAAGTTATAATGTATGCACCTTGTACATGTACATGTATATTCTGTTAGTGTGAAATAAATGTTAAATGTCAAGTAAAGATCAATCTTAGCTCTTTGTGAAATCAGCCCCATGCTAATCAAATCTATTTGATTTTTGTGTCTCATTCAGGCCATCTTTGAAGGAGTCGCTGGAAAGGATTACCGTGGAGATATTGCCATCGACGATGTGGATCTCTGGTCCGGTCCTTGCCCTCCGACAATGCCCCCTCCCACTACACCAACTCCGCCCCCCGTTTATCGTAAGTACCTCACACTCATACTAACAATAGAAAAGTACCGATAAATGGGACACTCACTATCATTGCAAAAGTGAAGAACTTGTCACACAGGGCAATTATTTCAGGCAACTTGGAGGCAACCAAATGCACTGCATGCACAAGGAACACTTCGGCAGCACAAGAGACATTCTTCTAGCTGTAACTCACTTTCCCCAAGAAAATGATGAGAAAAAAATGTGAATTGATTTTCTTCTTGGAGATTGCCTGGAACTGGTTGCCTGTAAATTGCCTCGTGTGTCGTGGCCGAGCGGATAAGAACACCGAACTCAAGCTCTTGTGTTTCTGATCAGCAGAGTGTGGGTTCGAATCCCAGTCGTGACACTTGTGTCCTTAAGCAAGGCACTTAACCACATGCTTCGTCCTTCGGATGGGACGTTAAGCCGTAGGTCCCGTGTGTTGTGTAATGCACGTAAAAGAACCCAGTGCGCTTATCGTAAAGAGAAGGGGTTCGCCCCGGTGTTCCTGGTTTGATTGGCTGCATATTGCGCCACAGCAACTTGTAAACCATTACATGGTGCTATGCAAAGGAATAGGTCTCATACTTCAACATGTAACTCCACTTACCTTGTAGGAAAAATACTGAGCGCTTGGAGACACCCATCGGGAGTATAAAGCGCTATATAAGAACTGCGTATTATTAATATTATTAAGAAGTGTCTTAAGAGTGGGGACCAGAGGCCAGAAGCATTCTTTGTTATTTTAATTTGTTTTTCTCTTTCGCTTCTTTTCATTTGTACCTCATTCTTGTATTATCGGGTGTCGTGGCCGAGCGGATAAGAGCACCGAACTCAAGCTCTGGTGTTTCTGTTCAGCAGAGTGTGGGTTCGAGTCCTGGTCGTGACACTTGTGTCCCTGAGCAAGACACTTAACTATAATTGCTTCTCTCCACCCAGGGGTAAATGGGTACCTGTGAGGGCAGAGATGGTTCTTGTAATTGATTTAGCTTAGTAGCGCATATTTGTTGCGCAGGCTGTATAGTCCCCAGGGAGCTGAGATGGTTTAAGGAATGAATTAAATGTAAATGGCCCAGTGACCAGGGGTAATAATGTTGGAAGTGCTTTGAGACGCCCTTCGGGAGTGAAAAGTGCTATAATAAAAACTGGTTATTATTTCATTTGCAGCTCCCAATACCCACGATTGTGACTTTGAGAGCGGTCTCTGTGGCTGGAAACAAATGGCTACACCTGATGATCAGTTTGATTGGGTTCGTACGACAGGCTCCACTGGTAGCTCTGGTACAGGGCCTTCTGCTGATCATACTTATGGGGATTCAGCCGGTACGTCATTCTTAAGCTTAGTTTTGTTTTTGTTAATATTTCATGTTTTTTATTCTGATTGTGAAGCCAAGGATTCTCTCAGAAAAGTGAACTTAATCACTATACTAGCCAAGAACCCTATGGAGAGAAGACAAGGAAGGAAGTTTCAGTTTTAGATGCGGGAGGAAAACCCCAAAGAATAAACTCCGCAATCAGGCAGGGACTGAAAACCCAATCCACATAGTGCCCCCGGCAGGATTCGAACCAGTGTCCTAGAGGTTGAAGGCGAGAAACAAGCCACTACGCCAACCCAACCAAACTTTCTTTTTTTTTTTTTTTTTTTCTTAATGCAAATTTGCCATTAACAAGGCTAAAAGCCACTCTAATTGGTAAGAGGCTACAAGAAGAAAAACACTAAAGATGAAAATTACTCTCTGGAGCTGAAGGTAGAACTTTATACTCCTCTTAAAACATTCTAGATTGTAGGATGGAAGTCTCTCCACAAGTTATCCTGGAATAGTTTCATTGGAACAATTTTTATTGCTGTCATTTCAGGTCACTACATTTACATCGAGGTCAGCCAACAGCCAAAGGATAATGTGGCCAGGTTGAAGTCAGAGTACTTCAAAGACGCGTCACAGTCCGGTTACTGTATGGAGTTTTGGTACCACATGTACGGCCAGCATATCGGTAGTTTGAATATCTACACCGAGACGTTCGATGATAGCAAAGAGACGTTGGTGTGGGAGAAGATGGGTTCCTTTGGTCCACAATGGAACCAAGGACAGGTTCACTTCACGGAAACCAAACAATATCAGGTATAAT
Organism: Plazaster borealis; assembly: GCA_021014325.1. Classification (NCBI taxonomy): domain Eukaryota; kingdom Metazoa; phylum Echinodermata; class Asteroidea; order Forcipulatida; family Labidiasteridae; genus Plazaster; species Plazaster borealis. The sequence continues at coordinate 23,181,469 of CM037461.1, forward strand.
AGATGGGTTTTTTTGCATCAGGGATTTAAAGAATATATTTTGTTTTTACCCTTGCACCGATGTGTATTAACTCGGCAAACAAAGGCAAATCACTCAGGTGGGATATATTCTTTATCCCTGATGCAAAATATAACATCTATTAAATCATTGCGGTACCCTTTGCTAACACATAGGATTCGAATTTCCTCTATCCACCGGGCTAGCTCGGTGGTCTGGTGGTAAGACATCTGCTCTAGCAATGTAAATGTTGTGGGTTTGAATCCCACCCAAGTGATTTGCCCGTGGGTTTTTTTTCCACAGAACTTGGGAAAGTACTGAGTATACAGTGCTTAATACACATCGGTGTAAGGGTAAAAACTAAATTTAATATCAGGTGTGCAAACTTGGAAATGTAGGGGTCTTAGATCTTGAGGTTTTTTCGCAGGATCCCAAAAGCGCCGCCTTCTTTAGCAGATCTACCCTCACAGTTGTGCTTATTTGATCTAGAAGTTTCCCCAATGCCTTAGGAATGGTGCCAAGTGCTCCAAGCACCACAGGGACTACTTTCACTTTAAATGTTTTCGATCGTTCTAACCTCATCTTTTGTTGTCCATTTCAAAAGGTCCTTTTGGAAGGAAGTGCTGGACCGAGCTACATGGGTGACATTTCCATCGATGATATTAAGTTCCATACTGGAATATGTCCCCCCGGAGGTAAATTTAGCTCGTCCAGAGTTTCAAGTTTTGTGATCCGGCCCAATTTCATACAGCTGCTTAAGCAGACAAAATTTGCTTAACAATTTTCTGGTAAGCAAAAATAAGCAGGATACCAGTCACAAATGGTAAATGTGACATGGTATTTTGGCTGGTGACCTTATTCTGGTAAGCATACTTTTGCTTTGCTTAGATAACTTTTGTGCTTAAGCAGCTCGATGAAATTGGGCCCTTGTGATTTACCTCCTTGTTTCTTCCTAGTAAATTAAGTAGCGTTTGTTTTGTTTGTTTGTCCTGTTTCATACCTGTCTGTACGTTCTGTTGTTAAACTTAAGTTCTATTCAGAAGTCCAGTATGTTAAGGCGTTTCTATACAAGACTTGGTCTTTTGACGTGTCGTGGCTGAGCGGATAAGAACACCAAACTCAAGCTCTGGTGTTTTTGATCAGCAGAGTGTTGGTTCGAATCCCAGTCGTGACACTTGTGTCCTTAAGCAAGACACTTAACCACATGCTTCGTCCTTCGGTTGGGACATAAAGCCGTTGTTCCTGTGTGTTGTGTAATGCACGTATAAGAACCCAGTGCACTTATCGTAAAGAGAAGGGGTTCGCCCCGGTGTTCCTGGTCTGATCGGCAGCATATATTGCGCCACAGCACCTTGTAAACCATTGCATGATGCTATAAATGAATAGGCCTCACACTTCAAACGTAGCTCCACATACCTTGCAGGAAAAAAATTTGTAGTCAGACAATGGTGCGCTTAGAAACATCTGTATTAAGCGCCTAATAAATGTTGTGTATTATTATTATTATTATTGAATATGCCTCCATTTTTGCCTCTGTTTCATTGTGTCTCATATAATTATTATTCAAGAAGTTTAATTATTATTCTAGAAGTTTTTTATACATCTTTGTTCAATAGACCTTCTTGATAATTACTTGTATGTACATTTTGCAATATGGAAA